>LR999965.1:95817759-97239009 GCA_905220375.1 Tachina fera | reverse complement strand
AAAAAATCGCCAAAACGAATAAAATCGCCAATTACAAAAAAAAATCTAACACTAAAATAAGTCGAAAAAATCGTCCAAATGAAAAAAATCGTCAAAATGAAAAAAAGCGCAAAAAACCGAAAAAATCGCCAAACGCGAAAAAGGCTCCAGTAAGAAAATAGTTAATATGAAAAAAAATCGCCAAAAACCGAAAAAAATCGCCCAAATGTGAAAAAAAGTGTCAAAACTAAAAAAAGTGCCTAAATGAATAAAGTCGCAAAATTGAAGAAATTCCAAAAACCGAAAATCACCAAAATTAAAAAAAAATCGAAAAAACGAAAAAATCGTCAAAAAAAATTAAAAAACCGAAATAAACCGCCAAAACGAGAAAAAAATGTCAAAACTAAAAAAATGCCCAAAATGGAAAAAAAATCCAAAAACCGAAAGAATCGCCAAAATTAACAAAATCACCAAAATTAAAAAAACGTAAAAAACTAAAAAAATGCCAAAACTATATTTTATATAGGCTACTAAAGTTCGTATTGAATTACATATCTCGTGTCCGTACGGAAACTTTCGTGCGCACTTTACTGAATTTATTTAATTTTAACCTCCATTTTTATATATTTGTTTAATACAATACCAAAATGTGAACAAATTACGCAATTTCCTTATCAAAGGAGTATACTAGGATAACTAAAATGTGATAGTGACTATCTGTTTCCAATGTCTTCATATGGTCGCTAAAGAACTATTTAATCAGCAGTTCCAATGTCAGTAGTTGCTTTTCAATGACACGCACATGTTAAATGTCTATAGCAAAAAGCATTGAGTGGGGTATAATTAGTCAGTAGTACTGGCGACAAAGTCAATAGTGAATCAGTACTGATTCTAAGCACTCATTCGAATGATGAGCATTCTTGCTAAATTTGAACCCATGATCGTCAATGACACGCCTGTGTTAAAATCATGCGTTCTGTGCCTGAGTTGAACCAATGCATTTGCAATAGAACCCATACATTAACTATTTCTTTTGCATGTCTTTTTTTGCTGGGAATTTTTGCACATATTTATTTGTTTTATTTTAATTAAAGTTTTATTAAAATATATTGTATTTTATTACGAAAATAAATAAAAAACACATCATATTACATATAAAATAACATTTTTAATAAATTCAAAAAGAATTTAATAGAAAAAATAACCAACTGATTTCAAATCGATAGTCGATATCGATTTTAAATCGCACGATTTCAATACTTTTTGTGCGCGGAACACCTTTTGCGTGATTTGAAATCAAAAAGTGATTTCCGAACACCCCTGATAGTCTATTTACATTATTTTAGCCGGGCTTTAGAATTTTCTCTACAATGATTTTTCCCAACACGGAGGTGCTTACTAAAAATTCTTTGCATAGCTGGTTGATACCAACATTGGTACCAATATTGGTGGGTACATTCAAAAATACAATGTACAATCAGTTTTATATGAATACTTTACGGCCGATAACTCGAAAAATAAGGGTCGCCACCAACTATTTTTTATTGAAATTGTTCTTCTTATTTTTTTAATTTCCTATCGGATAGGATTATAATTATTTATTTTTGATAGGACATAAGTCCGATTAAAATTTTTAATTTTATAATTATTGCGAAAACATTTTAAAATGGTGGAGAAAAATATTGTAGCAACACATCAACATTTGATCTTTTCTAACTCGGTTTTGTGTATACATATGTATGTAAATCGTTTTTCATCACATACCTGGAGGCAAATCACGGCATTCGATACGACTCGTAATTTTAAAATATATCCATAGTCTATTGAAATATTTTTAAATTAAGAGTCGTATCAGATGCCGTAATTTGCCCCTGATTATTTATATATGTAGGATCTATATATTCACAAAGTTTTATTAAAAATTATACATACTTATATAGGTAGATATTTTAAGTGGCCTTATGGTATAAGGCTTATACTATGTTATTGTATAAACAACCGGCTCCCAACTCCAAGTATATAGTACATAATTGCATACATATGTACATATTTGGTGGTCATTAACCTCGTCGTAGAAATGATGGATAAGTATATATGTACACTAATCTGCTAAATAATATTTTTATTCACAAGCACCAACAAATAGAAATTCACTGATACATAATGGAACTTTCCATATTTGTTACATATTTATGTACATATGTATATACATATGTATATACATACAAGTACTTACATTTTTCAAAGCTCAAATCTTGTGGTTGAACGATTTTTCTAAAGTCCTCTTCGGACATTTTATTTATTTTCGTTTATTTTAATGAAACTATACAGAGCCTAGAAACTTTGCAAAAAATATTAGAAAGTAATAGCACAAATATTTAAAATCCCAATTTATTTAGTTTTCTACTCAAACGTTAATTTTCTAATGTTAGTATTATTTTCTTATTTGATGACTATCTGTCAGGGGTGGCATTTAGAATTTTAAAACTGTACCAATAACTTAAAAAATTGTCCTTTTTTGAACTTAATTGTACTAAAAGATTTTTTTAGTTCAAATTACATAATTTTATTTGTTTTTATTAAAATAATCAACATTATTCTGTCTACCGAAAGTTCGCAAATTTTCTTGTAATTTAAAATGAACAAATTAATAACATGTGCTGTAGCATCCAAATTTAGAAGAAAAATTATATGGAAATGGATGATTTCACATTTGTGTATTTTATCGCTGCGTTTTGTTGTCACAATACTATTTTCAAGTGAGAAGAGTATGAGTTTTATTTTTCAAAAGTGAAAATTGACATAAGCAATCCTTTGAAAATACAGCAATTTTGACTTAGCTTCACAATCAACATTGCACGACTTTTTGTGCCGATAACTCAAAAATGCTGTTATACAGAATTGAAGAAAGTGACAGATAAAAACAGCTTCAATCAGGTATTTTTTAAAACTCGTAGAGAAAAGTATGGTGTATTTGATGCTGTATTGCATTACTACTTACCAATTAACACAGCTAATTAAAAATTTATTGCACTAGAAAGAAGTATTCAAACAACAACGCCGACAAAATTTAAGGGAAAACGAGACAAAGAGAAAAATACCCTTATCTTCTGTCTCGTGACACTTCTGTATGTTTTGTGGCTGTTATCTTAAATGCACTTAACTGCCCATGATACAATTATACAAGGTACATGCACAACTACAACAAAAATACAACACCAAAAAACACATGAATTTTGTTGGTATAAACAAATGAAAAATTGTCAGAAACAACTGTCCTTTGTTTATAAAAATAATAATTACAGGGTAACTGAAATAAAATTGCAGACGTGGCATTCCTGCATGATTATAGTTATTCAGTGTTGCCAATGTGTGTGTAGTTAGACAGTGTGTAATTTCTACCCACATGTGCAGGCCATGTAATTAAATTCTTGTACAATCTATGTGTAATTCTACTTTGGGTTATATTTCCATTTATTTTTGTTTTAATTTTAACCTATACAAAAGATGTGTAGCGTAATTTTCTTCAATGTGTAATTGGAGATACAGCGATGTTTAAATTCATTGGCAGCACTGTAAGCATTTTATTCACACACATACACTAACATTTTTGCAGCTTGTAAGCAAAGTTTTACAATTATATGCAATGTATACAGTAAAAAGCTGAGTTTGTGCATGTACATAGTATAATTGTATCATGTACCTGCCTAAATGTGCAGGTATACAATTTTTTACTTCAGTTTTATAAACATACATGGTTGCATATTTATGTAGCCACATTTTATTTAATGTGTGCAGCTAACTTAAATTTTTTATCTAAGAATTAGTTAAAACTGCCTAAAAATATGTTAAATGCGCAGGTATACAATGTGCACTTAAAAAAGAATTTGAACAATAATTACAAAACAAATACATTTTGTGCAGTTAAGTCAATGTGCAGCTAACATTGATTTTTTGTATGAAAATATTTTAAAATTACCAAAATTTTAGGGCTTTTATCTTAAATGTTCAGGTATAGAAAGTGCACTCAAAAAACAAATTTGTATAGGATTATAAAGGATAGTGACAGAAATTTACCATTTTAGGCAGTTAAGTCTAAAGTGCACTTAAACAAAAGGCTGCTAAATCAAAACTTCTGTAAATGCGGAGTGAAACTGGGGAGATTCCTTAAATGCACTAAATTGTCAATGATGTATTATTGTACTCCCTGATCTAGATAGTACCAAAAAAGGTACAATTGTACCATATTTGCCAACCCTGCTGTATGTAGTTTTCGGTTGATAATATTTTAAGGGAAAATTTGTGTACTGTAGGAACATGGTGGAATATAAGTAATGGGGTGTCACGTATTATTCAATTAAGGCAGAATTAGCCGAACGTCGACGTAAGCTAACGAGATAGCTGATCGTTTATGTTGATTGAAACCAATGCAATTGCTTACTATCTCAAAAAACTCATTTTGTCAGTTATTACGCTATTGAAGTATGTATATTAGCGATATGTACAGACATACATATTTTTTATGTATGTACGTGCTCTGATACAGTTTTAAACCGCGTTCAGGCTATTATACTTTGTATTTATACTTGATAAAAATTTAAATAATACGCGCAAGTCATGATACAATTATACTAGGTACATGCAGAACTACAACAAAATTGCAACACCAAAAAACACATGTATTTTGTTGGTATAAACAAACCCCAAATTGTCGGAAACAACTGTTTTTTGTTTATAAAAATAACAATTACAGGGTAACTAAAGTACAATCGCAGACGCGGCATTCCTGCATGATTATAGTTATTCAGTGTTGCCAATATGGGTGTAGTTAGACAGTGTGTAATTTCTACTCACATGTGTAGGCGATATAATTGAAATCTTGTATAATATGTGTGTAATTCTACTTTGGGTTCTATTTTTATTTATTATTGTTTTAATTTTAACCTACACAAAAGATGTGTAGTGTAATTTTCTTCAATGTGTAATTGGAGACACAGCCATGTGTAAATTCATTGGCAACACTGTAATCATTTTGTTTACACACATACATTAACATTTTTGCAGCTTGTAAACAAAGTTTGACAACTAGGTGCAATGTATACAGTGACAGGCTGGGCTTGTGCATGTACCTAGTATAATTGTATCATGGCGCAAGTGTTAAAATCCCATAAGACTTTTTCGTTAAAAAATTTTCTAAACGATAATACTTTTCATTAGATCAGGGTTGCATTTCCCCACACGCCAAATTTCCAAGTCGACTGTTTTGCCGCCGAAAGCGTGTCGTCATTGATGTAATGTTTTGTCATATGTATGTATATCGGCTCAAAATTGTGAATAAGTGAATCGTATGGAAGTATATTTCGTTGATGTAATTTTTTAAAGTTTTTGTAATACCTTTTCTTAAATTTTTTCTGTTATTTACATAGAATATTTTTAACTGCTCAATTTTTTCAAGTGCTGACACGTCCCCGCCTACATAAAACCGCTTTGCCGCCGCTAGTCAATGAATAGCACAGACATTTTCGTTGTACAGCTGTTTTGTTTTCTGCTTGTGTTTCACATTTTAAGGCCCAACTATAATAGGAATAAGCGAACTTAAGCAACTGTGCGCTTACACATAAAACGTATGTGGCAAACTATAATGTACTTATGGAACTTTTCGTCAAGTTTCGTCAAATGTCATTTGCTTAAGTTAAGTGCCAAACTGAACGCATATTCCGTACGGAAAACACTGTTTTTGCATTTTTTTAAACTCAAGCAAACAGCAGCAGAAAATATTCATTGATTTAAAATATTTTTTCATTGTTTCTTATTTTAAACTCAGAAAAAAAGCAAAAATTTTATTTTCATTCTTTGTTTTACAATACACATATACACACATACACTTGAGATTATTTATGTATGTTCACTGTTGTACTTTTTGGTAGGCAAAACAAATAAAACAAGTAATAAAGTGGTGGATATAATTACACGTGAATTTTTAATAGATTAGGATATTCCAACAAGTTAATTTGATTGAATTGCATTCATTTAGTAGTTATAAGAAGAAAAAAATTTACTAAAAAAATTTTAACAATACCTATATGTGCAACTATGACTAAAGAATACTTAAGTGCATGTAAGTACCCTACAAGAAGACTACCAGTCAATTGACTGCTCATTTGATCGATAGTCAGGCAGGACATATTCATCATTGCGTAGAACAAAGTTTCCATCACTTTATTAAGGGCAAAATGAAAAATGTGATGGAAACTTTTGTGTACGTGTGATCTTGCATCTCTCTCTAACTAACGAATATAACATATAGTTGAACTGCTCACTCCAGTACTTTTTAATAATCAATGATAGCATACATATTACTCAATTTTGACTAATCATAATTGAATAATATATCCCCCACAATTGAGCAATCATACATGATTGATATACTGACAGAAAATATACTTTATGTTTTATTTTATTTGCTTTTAAAATACACAAGTAAATATAATATTTAAAACAAATATACAACAAATTAACTAAAACACCAACTAACTTAAGCGGTAGCCAGCCCTCTTCACACCTTTTCATCTCCAACGCACCTTGCTCTTTACAAATATCTAAAATTTTGAAAATAAATATACAAATTAAATTAAACTTTGTGAATATCTTTTATTCATTATTTTACTTATCTTTTTTAAATCTTATAAACTTTAATTTGCACAGAATGAATTGTATTAAAGCCTTCTTCAACCACCAACACACCATGCCCTTTCCAAATATCTAAATATTGAAAAAAACGAATACATATATACATATGTATATTTTTAATTAAACTTTATACAATTTCTTATGTTAGTTATTATTTTTATCTTACTTTTTCACAAGCACCATTATTTTTTTTACCACTTTTATACATTTTAATCTTACAAACCGAACGAACTTTAAATTATTTTCAGTAAAATTCAATATTTTAATTGTTTTGACATACATATGTATGTATATTAGATGTTCCACTCTAGCATATATGTTAGAGTTGAGCAACTATAATAACTGTTGAATTGAATGTAAAATTGTTGTAAATGTGTTAGTAAAAAAATGTTGTTTGTGTTAGTTTCAGTCATTCATTTCTTGTGGGGTACATTGTGGCCACGAAAAAGTCACATCTGAATTGCTTAAGTATTTGACAGACTTAAGGCCCAACTATAATATGAATAAGCTGGCTTAAGCTAATGCCAGAATTGAACGATAAGTCTGTCATATACTTAAGCAATTCAGATGTGACTTTTAGGTGGCCAAAATGTACTTAAGTATTCTTTAGCCACAGCTGCACATATAGGTATTGTTCACAATTTTTTAGTAATTTTGTTTCTTCTTAAAACTAATAAATAAATGCAATTCAATCAAATTAACTTGTTGGAAAATCCTAATCCATTAAAAATTCACGTATAATTATATCCTTCACTTTATTACTTGTTTTATTTGTTTTGCCTACTAAAAAGTACAACAATGATCATACATAAATAAACTCATGTGTGTGTGTGTATAGGTGTATTGTAAACAAAGAATGAAAATAAAAGTTTTGCTTTCTTTTCTGAGTTTATTTAAAATCAATGAATATTTTCTGATGCTGTTTGCTTGAGTTTAAAAAATTACACAAACCGTGTTTTCCGTACGGAATATGCGTTCAGTTTGGCACTTAGCTTAAGCAAATGACATTTGACGAAACTTGACGAAAAGTTAAATAAGTACATTATAGTTTGCCACATACGTTTTATATGTAATAGCATAGACAGACGACAGCGATAATTTGCATTAACTGTCTTAATTCAAATTAACTTGTTAATTATCCCCATCCTAATGCGCAGACTTACCGTAAATGCAGTAAATGAAATTGAATTAATACTGAATTTAGTTACTTCAATATGGTAATACCGTCAAAAGTCAATCAAAATTAAATTAATTTTCAATTTTCAAAATTAAAATGGATTCAAAATCAGGAAATATAAGTTATTTTAATTATTTTTAGAAAAAGAAAAAGAAATATTAAAAGTTCGACACAAATTTATTCCATTTTAAGATTTCCAAGGAAAATTATCGAAGTGTGTGTGTACGAAAGGCATGTACAAATTTTGTTAGTTGTTTACTTAATTCAAATATTGTCGTCTGTCAGGGTAAATTTTTAATTTGCTTTTAATGCAAATTAACGATGTCGTCTGTCTACGCTATAACCGCAAAGTTGCTTAAGTTCGCTTATTCACATTATAGTTGGGCCTTTATCGTTCAATTCTGGCATTAGCTTAAGCCAGCATATTCATATTATAGTTGGGCCTTTAGTTGGAGTGTGATGGTCTGAGCACAATGTGTGATTTTACGTTAGTTTTTTTGACAGTCGGAACGAATGTATATAGATTTCTGTATCGTAAAGTGTGATGAAGATATTAATACTTGTATAATAGTCTGAACGAGGCTTAGGCACATTAGAGGTGAAAGACTATGGGAAGTTTTCGATAGTTTAAAAAACTTTATCGATTCAAGACTATCGAAAGTTAGAAAAATTATCGATATATCGACGATACTAACGTGATACTATCGAAGTTGTATGATTCTCTTATAATGTACACATTTATTTACAATAAAAATTTTAAAACAAAATATTTCTAAATAGAACAAAATAAAATAGAATTTTATTTCTATATTTAACAGGCTAAAGTTCTTATCGCCTTGTAAGCCAAATTACATGTGATAATCATTAATAAGCAAATAAAGTTAGTTGTAAATATTCTGAACGAAACAGCTTGCCGTTTCCGTAGGCCACTAAACCTTCATCATCAAAGTTCTTCTGTGCTTGGTCTACTGTGTGGTATCAGTTGATGTAGATTTCTGCCTTATATACGAAACTTTTTTGCAAATGGACTATGTGAACTTTAGCCTGTTAAATATAGAAAAAAATTAAGTTCGAAGAAATAATTAAATTAACAAAAATTAAGTTATGGGCTTGTGGCAAAAATTAAAAATAAAAAGTTTGTCTTAAGTTTGTCTTAAGTCCTGACATTACTAATTTTTTTAACATTACATTTCATTTGCAAAAAAGCTTCGTATATAAATCCACACAAAGGGGACTGTTGTCAGAATATTTACAGCTAACTTTGATGTTATTTGTTCATTAATAATTATCACATCTAAATTGGCTTACAAGGCGATACGAACTTTAGCCTGTTAAATATGTATAACAAATTAAGTTCGAAGAAATAATTAAATTAACTAAAATATAAAGGGTTTACATGAGACTGTTCAAAAGTCTCGCAAACTGTGCAATTAGGCATTTTTACACTCTTGTAAATAAAATGTCAAAAATTTTATAGAAATTTATTTACACAAACCTGTTAACTTTGCCCAACATTTTCAACTCGTATACTTAAGCTGTGCAATTGTGCATTTTGTAAACATAAACTTCTTGCGTTTTTGGACTTCTTAAGGCACTTTTAGACACAAATACACACTTTAAGGGGTTCCGTACACCAAAGGTGAAAAAAGGAACCCTATTGTTTTCGCTATGCTGTCCGTCTGTCCGTCACACGGTATTTTCTGAGGAACTATAAGAGCTACGGACTTGAAATTTGGACAGAGTATGTAGAACCTTGGCCACTACAACAAAAAATTAAAGGGTGTTCCAAAACAAGCAACGAAAAATGTTAAAGTCCCATGTTATATACATACAATTGTATATACATATGTATATTGACACTTGAAATTTGTAAAATTTGTGTATTTTTATATAGACTACAACAATTAACACTAAAATTAAAAAAAAAATAATTAAAGGGTGGTCCATCAATTAATGCAATTTTGACTATGTAATTTTGACAACTTGCTATATCTTGGAAACCGTAAGAGGTAAACTCTTGAAATTTGCAAAAACGGTACAACTAAAAAATCCAAAAATTATAATATCGCCAAACCAAAAAAAAATCGCCAAAAATTTAAAAAAATCGCCAAAAATTAAAAAAAATCGCCAAAAATTAAAAAAAAATTCTAACACTAAAATAAATCGCGAAATACGAAAAATTGGCACAAAAGCAAAAAATCGCCAAAATGAAAAAAAAACGCAAAATCCGGAAAAAATCGCCAAAACGCAAAAAACACGCCAAAACCAAAATAATTAATTGTATGAAAAAAAATCTCCAAAATGAAAAAAAATCGCCAAAATTAAAAAAATTGCCAAAGTTAAATAACGCCGAAAACCGAAAAAAATCACCAAAATGCGAAAAAAGAGCTAAAACTTAAAAAATCGCCCAAACGAAAAATATTGACATTATGAAAAAAAAGTGCCAAAAATAAAAAAATCGCCAAAATAAAAAAATCGCCAAAATAAAAAAAGTCGCCAAAATTAAAAAAACTTCAACAACCAAAATATTAGCCAAAACGAGAAAAAAGTGCCAAAACTCAGAAAGCGCCAATAAATTCAAAAAACCCCAAAAAAAACCCTTAAAACAGAAAAAAACCCAAAAAGGAAAAAATGCCAAAACTATAGTTTATATTGGCTAAAGTTCGTATTGAATTACATATCTCGTGTCCGTACGGAACCCTTCGTGCGCGGGTCAAAGTCGCACTTCACTGAATTTATTTATTTTTAGAAATATGTTTTTTAATTAAAAGTTGCTTTAAATTTCATATTTTATTTTTATTTAATTAATTCTTTGACGTTTGTTTCAAATTTACATTAGTAGTTTTTTGCACAAAAGGTTAAAAGGGGCGTCATGAAACAAGTATCTCAAGTTTACCCAATTGCGCAAATGCCAGTTTTAAGAGTTCTTATGAAAACCATTATAATTTTATTTGTCAGTTCAATAAATAATACAACTAAGATAATTGTGTGAAAAATAAGCGAGATCAGCGAAAGAAGTTTTTCCGTCATTCAGTTGTTTTTGTTTATTAAATGCAACATATTTACACTTTTCAGTTTTAGTGGTTTATCATTTACTATCGATAGTGACTAAAAAATATCAATTGTTTTCGAGTATTAATTGATGGCAGAATTAAAATATTGATAGTCACAAAAAAATTAACTATCGATAGTGCCACCGATGGTTTTCCACCCCTAATTCACATATTGTGGGTTATTCTGGAAAACGTGACGAAGAACTGAAACTTTACATTAAAACAAAAACAAATATTCAAAAATTGTTTTTGTATGCCATGCATTTCTTAAATCAAATAAACGTGAGAATTTCAGCGCGTTTCTCTTTCTTTTAAAAACGGTTTATTTTGTATGAGAAACAAAAATAATTTTTTTTCATTTACACAGTTTTGTTTTTGTTTTCCATGTAAGTTTCACCAAGTCGACGCGGATTCCAGAATAGACACCATTGTATGTACTTTTTCTTCGCTACGGTCACCATTTGAACTGTTTTAATTCCCATCACTGTTTTGTGAACAGCTGTTACTTTTTCAAATTAAAAGAACAAAACAAAGCAAAGTGCAGGCACGTTTTTAAATGTTCTATAAGTGCACCAACGTCACAAAGTAGTATATCCTCTGTGCCAACGTGCTAACAGTACCATACGGTACGGTACGGTACAGCAACAGCAACGTTCGGATAACTCAGCCTTAACATTCCATAAGGCAAAGTTAAGGCTCAGTTATCCGACCGTAATGTAAAGTAACTGCAACAGTAGGAAACAGCTGATCGATATTGTTATGTGAAAAGTAGTGAAAATGGTTATAGAGATGTAATGTAAAGTAACCTAATTTTTATATAAAAATAACGATCAGCATTTTCCTACGTTGCAGTTACTTTATATCATATCTGCAACGTAGGAACAAGCTGGGGCCTAATTCCCGCATTCGATTGCGAGCGAGTTATTACTAGAATGTGAGAGTTTTTTAACTTTTGGGGTTTTATCATTCGATTTCTAATAACACATATCGAAATTTCTAATGACAGCATTCGATAACGTGCATAAGTACATTCATTTCATTTCATTTATTATTTATTGTTTCAACCGAGCCCATGGGGCCATGTACGATTGAAGTAGTTGTACAAAAGAATAGATATGTATGAAACATATATGCTAATAATATATTGTTACGTTTAAATTTTATTAAACGTGTGAGTTCTTTTGATTGCTCAAAAATAAAAATAAATAACAACACGATTTTCTTATTTGCAACTGAACTTCCTTTTATTAGTGACCAAACCAATTACAACTTGTCTTTTCTTATTTTTTATGTCTTTTACTTTCAACGATGTTCACTCTACTAATTTCTAGGGATGAAACGATACGAGTAAATACAATTAAATACTCGATACTTTTTCTTAGAAACCAAGTACTTTTGGTATCGATACTCTACTACTGAGTACCAAGTAAGTATCGGTAAAAAGTACTCGTATCGGTAAAATATACTCATTCGTTATTGGCTATAGAAAAGTTGAAGATGACGCCAGTTTAACACAATTATATTTGTTCGTGTTAAATGTAAATTTATATCTAGAATATATATTAGATTAAGTTCGTGAAAATGGGACCACCCAAATCAAATTTTTTATAAAAAAGACGATAAAATTGCGAGCTGCAAATATTATTTAAAAAGCGTGCGTTGTTGCGGGAACAAAACGTAGTTGCACAAACATTTAAAATGTCATCTCGAGTATATCTTGTGCTCCAGTCCAGCCCAAACGTGGCAATTTTTCCACTTTGTTTTGGGATCTAAGTTTTTGACTTGGCGAAATGTCGATTTTGCTGGCGATAAATGAATTTATTGGCAATTTTTATCGTTATATTTTTAATAAAGTTGAAGTTTAAAATTTTTGTTATTCGGGAAAATTAGTTTGGTAAAGGAGAGGAGAATTTTCTTAAATAAATTCTACCAAACTCGTCTGCAAGAAATTTAAACAAATAGTTTTTTCTTATACTAATCGCTCCAAAATCAGAAGATTTTGTCGACTAGTCGTTAAGAATTCTTTACGAATTAGGAGCATTTGGTTTGGTGGGTATTTAATTTTGTTTTTACTACTTTAAATCATGCGAAAAGCTTGACCGATACAAGTAAGTATCGATGCTTTTTATTCGATACTGAGTATGTATCGATACTTCTGAACCGATGCCGTATCAAGTAAAAGTATCGATACCTTAGTGGTATCGTTTCATCCCTACTAATTTCCAATTAGCACTGACTGACTTGTTCGTTCACAACACAACTGAATGAAAAATGTTAATGTATGTGTGTAAATAAAATGATTAAAGTGTTGCCAATGAATTTACACATGGCTGTGTCTCCAATTACACATTGAAGAAAATTACACTGCACATCTTTTGTGTAGGTTAAAATTAAAACAATAATAAATAAAAATAGAACCCAAAGTAGAATTACACACATATTATACAAGAATTTAATTACATCGCCTACACATGTGAGTAGAAATTACACACTGTCTAACTACACCCATATTGGCAACACTGAATAACTATAATCATGCAGGAATGCCGCGTCTGCAATTGTACTTTAGTTACCCTGTAATTGTTATTTTTATAAACAAAAGACAGTTGTTTCCGACAATTTGGGGTTTGTTTATACCAACAAAATACATGTGTTTTTTGGTGTTGTAATTTTGTTGTAGTTCTGCATGTACCTAGTGTAATTGTATCATGACCAGAAGCTTCAAGCATAGTCCGGACGATCATTATCATCTTAAATGTTGTTTACTAAGTGCCCAATTAAGTTCATGTGGTAACTATGTACATACATGTGTATATGCATACGTGTGTACATCATTAACTAAGCAATGCGTGGTGGTTGTTTACCTTTTGCCTTTCGTTTGAATTAGCATGTATGTATGTGCGTGTGTAAATATGCGAATCTTTTTAATAAGCAGACGCTTTTTGTTGTTGCTTTTGCTTGTTTACGTGTTACGCATGCTTATTTAGTTCTTTGGTACAGTGTTTGCACGCGAATATGTGTGTACGTTTGTTGCTTTAGTTAAATACTTCTAGATAGTTCTTTGCATTAACCCTGTAGGAATCTTTTTACGTAACAATATATACAAAATGTAAGGTTGATAAGTATAATATACAAAAATATACAATGTTAATAAAAAGAAAAATATTTACAGATGCTATGCTAAATATCCTTAAATAATTAATTGAAAACAACGGTGAGTAACATGTGTTTAAAATTGCTCATTGAAAGTCCAAAATTTCTAAGGTTAATGGGTAATTCATTAAATAACCTACATGCTCTAACTAGAAACGATCTTTCAAAAACTGAATTGTTAATTTGTGGAATGATTAGCTGTAAATTGCGAGTAGATCTTGAAAAACGTAACAGTTGTTGTAAACAGGGATTTGTGTTGTATTTTATAACATGGAAAAGTGTGCATAAGATTCGAATTTTGATAAAGTCCTGGAAGGAACAATTTAGAAATTTCTTAGCGAATTCAGAAACATGATCATAAATTCTAAGGTTAAAAATGAATCTAATAATACGATTAAAAATAAGTTGAATTCGACGAAGATTGGAAGACAGGCAGACACTAAAAATTTCAAGGCAATAGTATATATGGGTCATAAGAAGAGAGCGGGCCAGATTGGACTTAATTTTTAATGGTAAAGAGCAGTTAAAACTATACAACGATCTAAGTGTGCTATTAACTTTAGCTGAAACTTTGGAGATGTGATTTTCAAACGAAAGATGTTTGTCGATAGAAAGTCCTAAACAGTTTAAAGTGTCCACAAATGGTACATGAATTCCGTTGAAAAAAACTGAGATTGAAGAGCTGTCGTAGTTACTTGGGCCAAAACTGATTGCATTACATTTAGATGGGTTAAAGTTTAGTTTATTAATAACTGACCAATTAGATGCTAGAGACAGAACATGATTGATCATAGCTTCGTGACAATCTAAGAAGGTCGTCTCTCCACTAAATAACAAATTAATGTCATCCGCAAAAAGGTAAGTTTTGCAAGAGGACCCAATATAACTCACAAAATCGTTCATATATATAAGAAACATCAAAGGACCGAGAATTGAACCTTGCGGGACACCACTCGAACACATCAAAATCGAGGAATTGTTATGACCCACACTGACAAATTGCTTTCTATTGTTGAAGTAGGAAAATAGCAATTTACATGCTGTTGCTGAGAATTTAAATTCAAAAGAAAGTTTATTAATAAGGATAAAATGATTCACCGTATCGAAGGCCTTGCTCAGATCGAGCGAAATTAATGTTGAAACTTTTTTAACATTAAGATTTTGACGTATGTTGTCCGTTAAGTTTATTAAAAGAGAGGAAGTGCTACCACCAGGTCGAAAGCCATAGTGGCAATTACTGAGATTGCTATTGGCCTTTAAATAGCACATAATCTGGTCTTTTAAAATAGCTTCAAAGATTTTAGACAAGCAAGGTAAAATACTAATGGGTCTAAAACTATCTAAACTATGAGAGGAAAAATAATTTTTATGAACTTCAGGGGAATGTTGTCAAAACCAATTGCGTTTGATTTCATCTTAGAAAGGGCGAGGGCTACATCATCGACATTGATATAACTGAATTTAAAACCTGATTGAGTAAATTCGTTGAAATGAGGTGCAGGGTCATTAGAAGCATAAGCAGGTCATTAGAAGCATTTGCATTTTCTTTGTATGCTTTAAAAGATAAATCCCTCAGATTTCTAGCAGATATAACTTCCACACTGTCCAGAAAGCTTTTATTGGAACGCACGCGAAATTTCTTAATAGGAATAGGTTCATACAAGGTGTTTAGAAGCCTGTAGAATAAGTCCATCTGATAATCAACAACGTTAGTGCAGTAGATATTTTCCCAACAATTACATGAGAGAATTTCATGGACTAAATTCCAATTAATATTACTATAATCCCTGAATTCAATGAGATTGTCATGTCTTTCTTGCGGTATATCGAGACAGACAAATATAAAAGAGTGATGTGAAAGAGAAGGCGATAAAAATTGACCAGATCTTTGAATAAAAGAGGACTTACTAACAAGACTGTAATCCAACAAGGATGAAGTGCAATGATGCGAATCGAAATAGGTGGGCAGAAAATTGTGTACATAGCTCAGGTTACATTCTCGACATAGTTGACGAATTAACATGGCCTTAGATTCCTGGAATAAATTATTATTAAAATCACCTAGAATAGCGGAGTGTTCGTACTGACAGCATAAATCACCAAGTGTTTCGTGCAGACCTTGTAAATTACCATGAGGAGAGTAAACGACGCCAATCAGAATTTTTGTTCTAGAGATCACTGTTTCGATAAAAAGACATTCGAAACTAAGTGGGTCGGATTTTTTGAAAGCAGTTTTCGCCACAAGACCAACACGAATGTATAGAGCTACACCACCACCTCTTATAATATCGCGATCATTTCTAATTATATAATAATTGGGGATACTCACAGAACCATCGTTGATGTGTGGTTTTAACCAGGGCCCTATTCCACAAAACAACTTATCAACTTTTCACTTTGCACTTATCAAATTTTTCGTCAATTTGCAAAACTTTATGTTCCACAGAACTATAAAATTTGAAAAGTGATAAGTTGAAAGTGATAAGTGTAATTTGCAAAGTCTTTGCAATTTTTCTCGTTTCTTTGCAATTTCTGTTCCACGTACGTTCTCTTCTGCAAAGTGCAAAGTTAATTTTGAAAAGTGTAATTTGCAAAGACTTTGCAAATATTTACACTGTTTCGTTCCACAAAATCTGTAAATTCTAGTTTTGCAAAGCAAATTTTGATAAGTTTGTCAAAAATTTGCAGGGTAAGCGATCGCGTTGCAAATCAATATTGTTATAACTAGTGAAGCGTTCAAAATGTTAAGACGTGAATTTTTGTTTGACGATTGTGAAGACGCGGATAAAACAAGAAATTATAGAGACCGAATTAATTTTTCGGGTCTAAAAAATTTCAATTTTAAAGAGTGCTTTCGCTTAAACCAAATCCAAGTTGATTACGTTTTAAATAAAATTGGACAAAATTTAAAGCATGATACTCAGCGCAGTCATGCTTTGTCGGCTGAAAATCAACTGTTACTGTGCTTGCATTGGCTCGGAAATGGGTGCCAGTACCATGGGGTTGCAGCTATGCATAACGTTGCAAAATCAAAAGTTTGTAGAACCATCCATAGAGTTGTCGACGTTATAATAGACGTTTTATTTCACAACACAATTCGGTGGCCCGATGACGTTAATGGTATTGCTGAAAAGTTTTTTAATATGGGTGGATTCCTTTGTGTATGTGGTTGCGTGGATGGCACACTCATTAAAATTGATGCGCCTACATTACACGAGGAAGGATACGTAGATCGGCTGGAAACCACTCATTAAATGTGATGATGATATGCGGGCCAGACTACACATTTTACAGTGTAAATGCAAGTTGGCCGGGCAGCGTTCATGACTCAAGGGTGTTACGGAATTCGGCTGTAAGTCAACGATTCGACAGTGGATGGAGACCATTTCCGGATGCTGTTGTCTTGGGTGATAGTGGTTATGGACTGAAAAACTGGTTGATACCACCAGTACGACGAAATCCCGATAACCCTGCTGAAGAGGCTTTCAATCGTTGCCACAGGAAAACACGACGTATAATTGAAAATAGCTTTGGAATTCTTAAAGAAAGATTCCCGTGTTTAAATCATCTGCGACTGAGACCTGAATTTGCAGGAAAGGTAGTTATTGTTTGTGCCATCTTACACAATATTGCCTGTAGCATCGGAAGGAGTAGTGAAAACATACAACCCACTGAAGACACTGACAATGACATCGAAGAATTAGATCTGGAAAATACTGATGAAGAAAATTATGTCATTAATAATATGAATCATGCGAGTGGAATGGAAAGGCTTACTTCTCTGCTGCAATACTTTTCGTAATGCCAACTATTACAGTATTGTTTTGAAATAAAATTTGTTTTTCGGCTATGGCATTTTATCACTGCAAAAGAGTTTCCGGTAGTAAACTTCAACTTGGATTAGCTCAAGCCGACATTTCTTCTCTATATCCAAAGTTTCACTTGGAAAATTGGTAGAGCTTTTCCACTTCCTTGCGTTTAGAGGTGGGTGGGCAGGTGATTCCTCTGTCATTGATATTCTGGAATCGCACTCACCTGGTGGAAGATTTTCTGGATTTCCATAGCTTTCTGGCAAATTCAGTCCATCTACCACGGCTGAATCTGACTTCAGAATATCGAGGATGACCAAGTCAGCTTCATCCATAACGCTGTTTTTCCCACCTGCTGAACCAGTTCTTCTGGCGTTATCTCTTTTACTCTGCAAGTTAATAATATTAAATTCAGGGGTTAATAAAATTATATTCAAGGATCTCAAAAATAACAATCATTTGTATGTGTGCCCAAACAATTTACGGTGCACAAATTTTATATTTTTGCGCAGGTAACAAGGAAAATGACCTTTTATGTACAGTTTATGAAAATGCACACACACACACGGTTGCATCATTATTAATTGATTTTTAATTGTCTCACAGCAACAATGTGTGTAATGATCATTTGTATTGTTGTTGTATACAATATACCTGTTAGTTATTGGGACTGCACAATATTACAATTGATAGAAATTTTAACAAGGACAAATAAATGATTTACATATTTAAATCCCTAATTATTTGCTATACTTAGACGTAAAATTATTTTACTTACCAATGTACGACTTTTCCAGAGCCCAAACAAACCATCCCTCGCATAGGTCCATGTTTTTTGGGCAGACGCCAGTTGCAGGGATTGGGCTTTTTTCAAAACTTCCTCCCAAGCAGCCTGTTTATCTAATTTGTTAACCTTTAAATGAAATGCAAATTTTAATATGTTCTTAATATTAAAAATAGTTGTAAAAAATAAATACTTACTTTATTGTCTTGAAAACTGGCATATAAAATATCTTTTTGTTCTTTTATAACATGCAACACTGCAAGTTTTTTTTCCATTTGAATTTTTCGGCTCATTTTAACAAGTTATATTGTCAAGTGCAAAGTGAAAACTGATAACACAAAAATGCAAAGATGCTTCAATGCTTTGTGGAACACTTTGCATACTCTCTTTGCAGGAGAGCGCAAAGACTTTGCAGTGAGTGCAAAGACTTTGCAGTGAGCGCAAACTCTATTCAAAAATTAGCTAAGTGCAAAGTGAGATTTGCAAAGAATAATGTGGAACTGAAACACTTATCACTTTGCCAAAATATACAATTTGATAAGTGCAAAGTGAAAAGTTGATAAGTTGTTTTGTGGAATAGGGCCCAGGTCTCTGAGACTGCTATTACGTCTGCATTTGAATCACTGAGAATGTGTTTAAACTCATCGAATTTAGCGTTTGTAGAAGAAGGTTTTAAACTTTGAGTGTTAATATGAGCCAATTTTAAACCATGATTATTAATAAAGTATTGTCTTAGGACACTATTGTCATTAATTATAGGACCAAGATTAGCTAACAAAGGATTTGATGCATTCATATTCGGAAAAATTAAAACAAAAGAGAAAAAATATATATAAGAAAATATATAAGGAAGGAGTAAATAGTTGAGGGTAAGTATGTAACAATGTATAAATATAAACGGATCAATAATGTAGAAAAGATTCGAAAAGTTATAGGAGATACGGCTGCAGCAATTCGCAAGAGCAAAAACTGAATCAATAAATAAAAATATCAAAGGTACTACATAAAACTATTTAATTGAAATAGATAACAAAAAGTATAATATGTACAATGTAATTAAAAAGAGAACTCATTTTAAGTTATGATAAAAGTATAAATACAAAAACAAAATGAGTACTAGGAATTGGGTTGAAGGGGAGCTTGTGGATTGTTCTCATCTGGGGATAAGTTATTAATGTTGAAAAACGAGCAGAATTCGTCCAAATTGAATATTTTACTGCTATTATCATTGAATGTAATTTTGACCTTGGGCTTGTCTAAGTTCAAAAAGCGATAGTTGGAAAATTTATTTTCCTTCTTTAGCTTACGATAGTGGAAAAGAAATCGGCCAGCTTTACGAGAAAGATGATCATTAAGGTAGACTCTCTTTACAATATCGGAGTTAATTAACGACGATAGACACAATTTCCTCGATTTAAAGTAATTAGACATAACTTGATCACGCTTGAAAGTGTTATTAAATTTTACCAGGACTGTGTTACCATTATTGATGAAATAACAGCCGTTCAAATCATAGCTTTCGGTGTTGACTTTTAGCTCCTTGAAAATCTTTAGAACTAAAAGAAGAATATCCTTTTGGTACTTAGGCAGTCCATTAATCACTATATCAGACCTGTTTAGGCGTCGTTGAAAGGTGTCGTTTTGGTTCTCGAGAAAACTGAGTTTTTTCTTGGTGGATTCATCAATTGTTTTAATCATATTCTTGCAGTTATCGATGTCCTGTTTCAGCTCATTAAATTTGGAGTGCAATTCGGCCTTGACTTCAGATAACAACAAAGAATCAGAATCGCACCTGTTGTCTTTGCAAAGTTCACAAATGTAGTTAATATTACCTTTTGCTTTTGCAAGTGCAGCTAGCTGGTCTGCGTTGACACCGACACAGTTGGCGTGAAACCATTTGTAGCAGAGAACACAGGATATACTTCCCTGAGTCTTAGTTATATTTTTCCGACAGGACTGGAGAGCACAGAAAGTGTCGCTGGACGGCATGATGTAAATGAAAGGTATTTGATAATAGCAAGCAAATGGCGGTATAAAAACCAACAGCAGGTATGTAAGTATGGCGATGGACGAACTTAGGTGTGTGTGTGTATATGACAAAGCGCACACTAGTAGCCGCAGTGCTTATATATTGAAAAAGGTACTAATTATTCAAAAGTTATTGATTTAAGCACTTAATATTTTATATCCACAGGATGAAAATGCACAAAGAAAGATTTAATTAAATAGTTTAAAGAAATTTGCAAATTGTAGATCAGCCGACAAAAATTTTCTTATCTATTCATTACAGGGTTGCCAGAACTTTTTTTTATTTTATACTGTTTCAATTACTGTTCTGTTGTTATTTCACTTTTTGTCACATACAACCACCGCACTAATAAATATACTATTCCTAAGTTTTTGGGAGAGGATCTTGTTCGATAATATATATAAATGTAATATATTGTTACGTTTAAATTTTGTTAAACGTGTGAGTTCTTTTGATTGCTCAAAAATAAAAATAAATAACAATACGATTTTCTTATTTGCAACTGAACTTCCTTTTATTAGTGACTAAACCAATTACAACTTGTCTTTTCTTATTTACTTCTTAACGTTATTATCCACGGCACGAATCCTTTAAATTTCAACGATGTTCACTCTACTAATTTCCAATTAGCACTGACTGACTTGTTTACTCGCAATTGACTTGTTCGTTCTTCACAACTGACTTATTCACGACTGACTTGCCATTGGTTGCGTTGGGCTTTTTATACTGTGCACCAATACCACTAGAAGTTTCAAGCATAGTCCAGACGATCATTATCATCTTAAATGTTGTTTACTAAGTGCCCAATTAAGTTCATGTGGTAACTATGTACATACATGTGTATATGCATACGTGTGTACATCATTAACTAAGCAATGCGTGGTGGTTGTTTACCTTTTGCCATTCGTTTGAATTGCCATGTATGCATGTGTAAATATGCGAAGCTTCTTAATAAGCAGATGCTTTTTGTTGTTGCTTCTGCTTGTGTACGTGTTACGCATGCTTATTTAGTTCTTTGGTACAGTGTTTGCACGCGAATATGTGTGTACGTTTGTTGCTTTAGTTAAATACTTCTAGATAGTTCTTTGCATTAACCCTGTAGGAATCTTTTTACGTAACAATATATCGGTGCATAAAATTTCCGATGGCTTGTTCTAAATATTATTTTTGGAAACAGCTTTTTCAAACATTTTTGATTTTAAATGAAACAAAATTGTTTACATATTTTGCGTACCCTATTTGGCTGACTTCATTCGCAAAAAGCAAAAATGCATACGAAATGACGTTCAACA
Organism: Tachina fera; assembly: GCA_905220375.1. Classification (NCBI taxonomy): domain Eukaryota; kingdom Metazoa; phylum Arthropoda; class Insecta; order Diptera; family Tachinidae; genus Tachina; species Tachina fera. The sequence continues at coordinate 97,217,043 of LR999965.1, read as the reverse complement.
AAGAAAAAGCGAAGTAAAAGAAAATATATGTTCAATGTTTTATTTATTTATTTTTAAATAAATGTATTCACAAATGTACGTACGTATAAAAAAACAAATATAAAGAATATCTAGTTGTCTCTAAGCATAAAAAACACACTGATTTGGCAAATAATGTTTTGCCCAACAGTTGTGAGGGAAAATAAAAATCAACCAACTCTGGGAGAGTTTAAATAAAGGTGAAAGTACATAACATTTGTTATGTACTTTCACGCTTCAGCGTTAGTGCTCGTGCGAGCTGTAGGGATCTGTCAAAAAAAGCTGAAATGGTGTTTTTGCACACAAGTTATAGACGAAACTTTGACGCACTTGTCGCAGAAAGTTGGTAAACTTTCAACTTTTAAACGCGTTGTGTTGTGTGACAACTAATCAGCCGACAATAAAAAATTAGAATCGCGGAGGAAAATCTTATTGAAGAGTTTGAAATTTATGTTTTATTGCATAAAAAAGGGATTTAAAACATTCCAAGTAAATTTTTCAATTTAAAAATATATAAGAAAGCTGATAGAAGAGGCGTTTATAACGCGTGTTGTGTATCTTGCCATTTTTCGCACGAATTCGTGAACGAACTAACGCGTGTTATGTATTTCTAGCTTGCCTAGGGCTTACACGTGCAAGTGCAATTTCGAAAAACTCAATGCACTCAAACTCGTTTACTAACACAACTACACTTTCGGCCATAGACTACTAAATATTCTGCGCTTTCGGCACTTGCAGTCTACTTCCAACTCCACTGCCAAGGAATTTTACAAGACAGTGACTTGTTTTACTTGTAGCAAGTAAATGCAAAGTTAGCTAACAGTGTTGCCCTATTAACCCTAGACGCACTTTCTTCGTCGAATCGACGAACATCGTTTACCACTCCTCATTTACTTTCTTTGTTACTTATTGCTGTGTGCGCATTTTTCTTATAGCTCTAGTCAAGGCACATCAGTCAGGTAACCTTATTACTACAACAAATATTACAACAGCAATAACCACATGTACTTTGTTGGTAGTATAAATTACCTTCTTTCTTTTCAAAACAGGGTTTTGTATGTGTCTTCTTTCAAATGTCAAACACCATGCAAAAGTGAATATTCGTTAGGTGTTTATGTATACCAAAATAAAGGCGTGTTTTAGGGTTATGCCTACACAATCCAAATTTGACATTTGAATTGGTATAATGACATTAGTCACCTGGCATAGTACTGCCACCTAATAAATGCGTTTTGGCTCTAGTCATTGCCAAGCTGCTGAAGTGTCCACATGTGCAGTCTCGTTAGATGTGTGCATGTTTTTTAGTTTGTGTTTGTCAAATCAACGATTAATCTCTGTGCCACTTGCACTAAGTGACTTAATATTCCAATCAGACTGAGTTTATTTTTTAGTTTTAAGATTTTAACAAATGCCTGAAATAATTTTTTATTTAAAATAATGCCTTTTGTGATTTTTTTAATATTAAAAATAAGTAAAAAAAACTTAGTTAATTTTCTCTTGTTTATTAGTTTTAAGTTGCATTGAAATAAGCCAACTCTATGTTTAATACGAATATAAACTAAATTGTTTTTCTAATAAAACCAAAATTTTATATATTTTTTTAATTGGGAGCGATTGGGGTCAGATAAAAAATTCACTTCGACGTTTCGACGAAGAAAGTGCTTATATGTATAGAAATAAGAAAGTTTAGTACAAATTAATTGGATTTCAGTGTAATGTTATGTGAGCTTTTACTAATTTTAAATACATTTAAAATGTAATTAATTTTCTTAAATATTCATAAATCAAGCAGTTAATAAATTTTTTAGACATAAATAACATTGAAACAATATGAATAAAGTTCACTACTATTTGGTTCCCTTAAAATTAAACTTTTTTATGTTATGGACAACTCTGCACTAAAAGGTAAACATGCAAGTTGCAAGACAGTCTGGCATTAGTAGTAGGGAACTGTTCATCCGGCGCCGATTAAAATTGTTAAATTGTGGCTGAAATTGTTAAATTGTGGCTGAAATTGTTAAATTGTTGCTGAAATTGTTAAATTTGGGTAATTAAAATTTGAAAATTATTAAATATTTGGAAATGTGTTTTCGGCGGCGCTTTGATGTTTTTTTGTTTACATTAACTTTGTGGGAACGGGTGATTTTCTTTTTGGGTTATATTAATTATGATAACGGGTGATTTTTTTTGTGGGTGTGGATTAAGGGGTTTCATAAGATTAAGATTTCATAAGTGTATATGCCGACGGCAAAACATGATTATTATTTTTTCCTAATACCGAAGGGAAAATCATGGAAATGATTTGTGCTTATGCCGACGGGAAAACGTGAAAGTTATTTTTCCTAATGCTAATATAGGTGTTGGTAGACTGTGATTTGGGTGGATGGGTGTTTGTAGGTGTTGTAGTATGTAACCGTAGGAGTTTGTGGATGTGTCTGTCTGCAGGAATTTAAGCGAGGCTGTGATAAGCAGTGGGCGGGGGTGTACTTGAGGTGGATCGATTACATGTATGTATGTATGTATGCCTGTGAGAATTTAATGCTGATCGTGATTTGAGCTGGGTGGGGTTGTGTAGAGTTAGATGGAGCATCTGTATGTGTGTGTATGTGTGTGTATTTCTCTAGGAATTGGAATATAAATATTTCTGTAGAAGCTTAAGGCTGATTGCGATTTATGAGGGGCGAGGTATTCTAGTAATATATAACCGGAGGAATCTGTATGTTTGTATGTATGTAGGAGTTTAAGTCTGTTCGTGATTTGGGTGGGTAGGGTTGTTGACGTAATATGTAGCCATAGGGATTTGTAGGTGTGTTTTTCTGTAGGAGTTTAAGGCTGATCGTGATTTGAGGTGGGTGAGGATTTTGTTGAGGTAGATTGATTGTGTGTATGTATGTATGGCTGTGAGAATTTAAGATGATTGTGATTAATTATAGGCGATATGTTCTGGTTATATGTAGCCGTGGGAATCTATATGTATATATGTCTGTGGGAGTTTAAGACTATGCACAATTCAGGTAGGTGAGACTGTCCTGTTGTTGAGATTAATTTTATATATTGTATATGTATGTATGTATGGCCATAGCAATTTTTAAATGTATGTCTGTGAGGATTTCAGGCTGGTCTTGATTTGTGAGGGTGGAGTGTTGTTAAAATTTTCTTGGATTTTTCTTAAATGAATTCTGCTATGTGTGTGTGAGTGTGTATATGAGTTTTTCGCGCTGGTATTTATATTTAGATAGAAATAAATTGTTTTCAATATCGACATTTGGTACTATAAAATACTACCATATATCTGAACTTTCCTAATCCTAGTATGGTTTTATACTTACGATTGCTTTATATTTTCTCATGCTTAAATTTGTCTCGCGTTAAAGTCTGCCTTTGAGAAATTTGTTTATATTACAGATTTTGTTTATTTAACTACATCCACCTTCTTTGACTGGACGACTTTTCGACACACAGAAAAAAAGACCAACTTAAAATCAGTAAAAACCATATTGAATTAATAAGAAACATTAGCGAAGGTTTAGTCATATTGAAATTTCTTATTTCAATATGGAAAAATATTAATTTACAGTATTCATTTATTAAACTCATTAGTTTTTAGGTATCTCAACATACATTTTCTATTATTGAATTAATGTGACGCATTCTTATTTTTACGCAGCATAATTTCCTTGAGTGTAGATTAGCGAATTTATGCTTAATATATTTTCATGATTTATTTATTTATTTATTCATTCAATTGTATGTACATATGTATATTCAAATGATTCATACAATTGTATGTATATTACATGAGATTTTAACATTTGTCGTCGCTCGTTTTGGAGCACCCTTTAATTTCTAATTCTCATGTATTTGTTGTTGTAGTTGCCAAGGTTCTACATACTCTGTCCAAATTTTAGGTCCGTAGCTCTTACGGTTCCTGAGAAAATACCGTGTGACGGACAGACGGACAGCGTAGCGAAAACAATAGAGTTCCTTTTTTCACCTTTGGTGTACGGAACCCTAAAAAGAGCTTTTCATCATCATCATCTAACAGCTTTATTCATATTTTTTGCTAGCATGCATGCATGCCTTAGCATGCTTCTATCGATAGTGACACGAGATTCCGAGATGTAGTGGTGTTTCAATTAAAAATCTATACTATCAGAATTTACGAATTCACTCTTTGGAATTTTTTACACACTTGATACATATGTATATATTTCATTTCCAAAAATTGTATGACGTGAGGAATTTTTGATAATTATACATGCTTGGGCATGCTTTAATTTTTTCGGTAAATTTATTTGATACTCATACAGATACAGATATAAAGTAATATCTGTTTACATTGCATTTTATAATTTATGCATGCTTCAGCATGATTCTTGTTGAAGTCCATATTTATTCACTAAATTTGTTTGATACTCATTTATACACATCTACATTCTTAAAGAATGGACACCAAAGTCCAATTTCTTTAGTTTATTTATATTTTCTAAAGTTCTGATTGCTATAGAAATGAACAAAGTGAAGATCTTTTATAATAGGCGCATATTCGTATTTTAAAATTTTTTGCTTAGAGCTTTCAAAATGGAAAATGTACATCTTTTACTATAAAAACTGATAATATGATGTGTTGCTGAATATTACACTGTGTTTTACTTTATTTTGAATGCTTAAGTTTTCTCAATATTTCATACTTACCAACAAGTTAAGAGAATTACAATACATTAAGTTAATTATCTTTCCTAAGACCTATCATTCTTAATCAATTATCCAAAAACTAGACAAACTAGATTTTTCCTTTGCAATTTTATTTTTATATAATTTTATATATAAACATTTTATCATCTTCAAATTACTGTATACTGTATTTAGCAGCTTTTTCTTGAACTTTTCTATTTTATACACTATAAGTCTTTATATATCAACCCACTTATATGAACCATTAATAATAAATTCTTTTCACATCATTTCTCTTACTAATATATTAAATCATTTAACTATTAATATTATATTGACTAATGTTACATCCTATATTTGTGAATAAATTTTCCAAAGTGTTTATTAAAAAATTCTTTACCATCATCTGCTTTTAAGTTTTTTTGTATTCGTACCAGTTCAAAAATATTTTCCATTACCTTGGTTTTTTTAGAGTGCAGCCTTTATTTTCAACGATACTGACCATATAATATAATTAGTAGTAATTAAAATCTTTTTATAGATTTCGAGTTCAAATTTATCATAATATTTTGGTATTTTATGAAACATTAGAGAACATACTCCTGGTGTTAGAGCCCATATTTGGCCACCAACTTGTATTTTATCTTCATTCAGTTTGAGGTTGCTATCACCAAATTCCCATTCACTATTTAAATCTTTATATAAACCCCCATATGCAAAACAATTAACCTGTGCTTGAAGTGTTCGTTAAAGTGCGACTCTGACTTGCACACGAAGGGTTCCGTACGGACACTAGATATGAAATACTACATGAACTTTAACCTATATAAAATATAGTTTTGACATTTTTTTAGTTTTTGGGGTTTTTTCCGTTTTGAGAGTTTTTTGCGTTCTTGACTTCTTTTTAATTTGATGATTTTTCTAGTTTTGGTGCTTTTTTCTCGTTTTAGCGATTTTTAATGTTTGTGTCGTTTTTTTAATATGGCGATTTTTTTAGTTTTGGTGCTTTTTTTTCTCGTTTTATCGATATTTTTAAGTTTATGGCGTCTTTTTTGGCGACTTTTTTCATTTTGGCGATTTTTTTCATTTAAGCGTTTTTTTTTTAATTTTGGCGATTTATTTTAGTTCTAGATTTTTTCCAATTTGGTGCTTTTTTCGTTTTGGCGACTTTTTTCAGTTTTTGGCGATTTTTGTCGTTCTGGTGATCTTATTTTGTGATTTTTAATTGAAAAAAAAATTGTTTTTGGTTATATTTTTACCAATTTTTTTTTTCAATTTCCAAACCTGGAACTATAATTTTTAAAACTAATTTATTTCCATTTTTTACTAGAAAAAGTTTAAGTTTTCCAGGTCTGGAGCTATGCTTTTTATTTTTATAATTTTTATGCCAAACTATTTTTTTCTAAGCAATAAAGTATAAATAATTTGTAAGCAAAAAGAAAAAAGTGATTAGACCTAATTACTTTTATATAAAAAAATTTATTTTCCAGCCCTAGAATAATCCTTTTAAATTTTTCTGATTCCTTATACCTATCTAGTAGTTCTTAAAAAAATATATATATTATGTTAAGTGAACAACGACAAAAAGGAAATTAAAAAAATACTTTTATATAGTTACTTTAATATCCAGAAAAAAGTTTAAAGTATAAAGCCCTGGTGCTGTGATTTTTATTTTTATAATTTTCTACATCAAAATTTTCTTTCCAAAACGTAATATATACATATATATGGCTGATTTCATGAGAAGTGAGCCTTAGCACAAAAAAAATAAATTTATTGAAAAAGTTAAGAAATTTATTATTCGACATATTGTCATAATTATATTTTAATTTGAAATTTATTTGCTGGTGGTTTAGCTTGGTGTATATACGTATTTCATTGGTGCTTAAACCAAATCATCAGTAGACTTCAACCACAAATTTTGAACAGTCACAAACCTCTTACTTTATGCACAGACTTTCAAAAACTATATGAGAATTCATAAAATAATAATATTTTTGAAAATCACAAAGACAAAATAAGCTTAGTAGGCATTGAAACTCATACAAAACCCAGCAAATAATTTATATTCGATATGAATCTATTTTATTTTTCTATTATTTTATGAATTCTCATATAGTTTTTGAAAGTCTGTGCATAAAGTAAGAGGTTTGTGACTGTTCAAAATTTGTGGTTGAAGTCTACTGATGATTTGGTTCAAGCACCAATGAAATACGTATATAGACCAAGCTAAACCACCAGCAAATAAATTTATTGAAAAATAAAATAAATAAATTTTAATATTCTAAAATAAATTAAAAAAAGTAATTTTAATGTATTTTTTTATATCAACTCCGTCAAAATATCTATCTCGATATTGCTACCCCGTGAAAGTAAAATACAAGTAAGCCTCATGTCAGCTGTGCATAAGTTTTTGACATTTAAACGTTTCGATGAGGTGCTTCGGTTTATTTTCCTTCAACCCATCAAAGGAAATAGCAACAAAATATATGTAATTTGAAAGATTGTTTATGTTGTGTTTTCCAATGTCCTACCCGTGACGAAAAACAAGTAAAAGTTTATATTACTAAATAATGTCACAAGAAATTTGTTTGAAATTTTAAAACTAAGGGCAGAACCTGAAATCGAAATATTTTGCATATAAATTTTTTTATTTAAAGTTTTTTTTATAATATATTTGATTTTTAAAATTGTCCCACCAGTGACAAAAATTTTTGAATGCCAGATTTATCAAAGAAATCATTGTTTCTTGAAAAATGAGGTCGCAAATTTGAATTTATTGAAAATATTCTTAGATGGCGCTGCATCTCAGTTTAAAAATAAGTACACGCTCTCAAATATTTGCTTTATACAAAAGGATTTCGGCATTACGTAAATATATACAGTATAAATACTGCAGTATAAATACTGGAAAAGATTTCATTTCAGCTGGCAAGAATTGCGTAAAAAATATAAATATTTTGTATTTATCGGAGCAAAATATTAAGGAAAACTTTGAGTTACTTAATAAAAGGTAATTGTTGCTTATTTGAGCACTAATGCTAAAATGCTGCAATATAAAACCAAATATTAAAAAAAATATTTGTTACCAAAAAACAGTAAAGATGCTTGATTTTTAAATTTATATACATACATATTTAAACCTTTGAACTTTACTCCTGTTTTTGGATAAAGTTTTCAAACTATATTTGAAGTTACTAGAACCGTTTCTAGTCAAATTGCTATTACGAAATCGCACGCGTCCCACCCGTGATGAAAAAATTTCCCACTCGGTACAAAAATTTAATTTTTGTGCAATACATAAACTTGTTCTTCTTCTTATCTTTTAGTGAAGGACAACTTGATACCTCTGTTGCAGGCATAGATTTGCTACATATTGATAAACTGTACAAATTCGCAGAGTTTTGAGTATGTGACCTAGGCACTCGAACACTAATGTGTTCTAAATTTTGCATTAGCAAATCTAAAATAGTCTGCTTCCGTGAAGTATTTTTGAAAGACAACTCTGAACTTTTATTTTATAATAAAGTCATGTAAAAAATAGTTGAACATTTTCTTATTTTTTAAAACTAAGCACTTAAACTACTTCCAAATGTCCCACCCGTGATGATGAAATCAGCAATGTATAATTTATAAAGAAAAGCAATAATAAATAAAATAATAAGACCTAGTTACTTTTATATATCACAAAAAGTGTAAGTTTCCCAACCCTGGAATCATCTATTTGATTTTTCTGATTTAACCAATCTCTTTATTTTAAGAATATAAATTATGTTTAATTTATAGAAAAAAAGGAAAAATTTGTTTTGGTTAGTTACTTTTGCATAAAAAATATGCTAAAGTTTTAAATTATTTAGTAAATTTTTTAGTTTTTTAATTTGAAATACCAATTTTATTCGTACTGAAGTATAAAATAAGTTTATTTAATAAAAATAATAAAAATTAGTTCTTAGTAGTTAATTTATTATATCGCAAAGAGTGTAAGTTTCCCAACCCTGTAATCATCCTTTTTGATTCTTACACCAATCTCTTCGTTTTAAGAATATAAGATATGTTTAATTTATAGAAAAAAAGAGAAAAATTTGTTTTAGTAAGCTACTTTTGTATAAGAAAAGAAGTTAAAGTTTTGCAACCCTGGAAACGTCTTTTTAATTTTTTCTTTTTTTAATTTGAAATACCAACTTTATTCGTACTGAAGTATAAAATAAGTTTATTTATTAAAAAATAAATAAAAATTAGTTTTCGGTAGCTAATTTTTAATATCACAACGAGTGTTAGTTTCCTGGAATCATCTTTTTGGATTTTCTCACTTGTCAAACATTTGCCCAAAAAAGCGTAACCAACAAACACTAATGAAAAATTTTTGATCCAAACACTTTTTTATCAAACTAAACAGTTTCGAACACAACTCATAGTAAATGTCATAGAATCCAACATTATTGTCTACTTTCTAACTTGACAAAAGTGACAAAGTGTGATCGTAGCATCACACCAATCTCTTTATTTTAAGAATATAAGATATGTTTAATTTATAGAAAAAGAGAAAAATTTGTTTTAATAACCTACTTTTGTATAAGAAAAGAAGTTAAAGTTTTGCAACCCTGGAAACGTCTTTTTAATTTTTTGTTTTAATTTGAAATACCAATTTTATTCGTACTGAAGTATAAAATAATAATTTAATACAAATTAATAAAAATTAATTTATGGCAGTTATATAAAATATCACAAACATTTAAAGTTTTCCAATCCTTTTTGATTTTTCTGATTTCTTACATCAATCTCTTTCTTTTATAAATATAAGATATGTTTAATTTATAGAAAAAAAGAAAAATTTGTTTTAGTAAGTTACTTTTGTATAAAAAAAGTTAAAGTTTTCCAACCCTTTTTAATTTTTTTTAATTAGAAATATAAATTTTATTCATACTGAAGTATAACAAGACGGAGCCAAATTTTAAATTTTCGGTCTTTAGGCGGAGGGCATACATATTGATTTTTGTCTGGTAGGGACTGGCTTTTTAGCTGGTTTTAATATAGTTTCATTTATCTTTCTGTTTTAAGAATTTGTAATTTTTAAAAAATTTATAAATATTTGCTCAATTCACGACTCAATTTAAATATAATGTTCATTGATTGAACAAATTAAACCAGACTTTAGCTGGGGGAAATACCGGAATTTTTCTGTGCCCGCTACGCAGTTCATCACCACCCACCCATTTCTATCTACTTGGGCAAAAATTGTTTGTTAACATCAGCTAAATTTCACGTAAATTTTTGAATTTACCAGCAAATTTGTTCAAGGACTATCACAAGAAACCTTGTTAATGTATCCTGGTATTCTCTATTGACAAGCCTTCTTTGTCAGTTGCAATAAAAGTGTGTAATTATATATTAGTTAGGAAAAAATAACTTTTATTGACAAAACTTGAATAATGGATTATTTACATTAAAAAACTATTTTGAACTGTGCAACGTAGAAAAAAAGTCTTAAATTTATTTATTTTAAGAGTATTTATTTTATCAAGTTTATGTATATATTGTTTAAAATTATGGTATGTATTAAAAAGAAACATAAAGTAAAATATTAATTATTTGGTAAACACGTCCAGACATACATAATTAAATAAAATTCATTTATCAGCATTCGAGCACTTTTTATTTGCGAAATTGATACGGAAAAGTCTTTATTTTTTATAATAGAAGGGATCAATTTCATTTATATGTACCTAATAATATTTATGGTAAATATAAAAAAGGTTAAATACATAGTATTTTGTACATTTACATAAATTATGTTTGATTTCTTTCTTATTTCGAGGGAAAGTCTTACAATCTTATTATAGATACACATACATATACCTACATAGGTATGCATTTTTATTATTAAATTTATTTATATTTATTTATAAAAACATAGTACGTGTTTTTTTTTCTTAAATGTTTTTATATAGTTTTATTTTTCTTGCATAGGTAAATTTATAATTATGTATGTATGTAAATACATATGGATGTACATATGTAGTACGTAGTTACTTTTTATATGTGCATCTTACTTTTGTATTTATTTTATGTTTAAACGAATGTACCTTTTTCCACATACATACATATATTTATGTTTAATGTTTTAAATAATTTTTACTATTACATTTACGAAGGCAGGTTCATAATTTGTTTATCTTAATACGAAAGATGTGAAGTTTGTATTATAATCAGAATAAAACTGTTCTATTTTCTTGTCTTCCAAAAGTTAAAAAAACAAAATTATATAATACTTGAGTGGAATTACATATCCAAATATTTTAATTACAGCCTGACACTTATTTTTAAAAGATATCAAATAGAGATGTGCGCGTAAGTGTTTTAACATACATAAATATATTAATTTAATCGTACAGGCTTTTAATACAGATTAAGGCTGAGCTTACATCTGTCATTTCATATGTACCACTTGCCAAAAAAAAGCGTAGCCACTAAAAACTGTCTGATTCAGAGACGTATTTATTAAGTTAAAACAGTTCCATACATAACTAAAATTTTATAGAATCCAACATGATTGGAAACTATTTAAGACAATAAATACATGTCTGAATGAAACAGTTTTTCATTAGAAATTAGTGGTTACGCTTTCTTTGGCACATGACACACTGATGTAAACATGGACTAAGTTTTCTTTTGTGGGCCATTCACCAGCACAACATCAAAATGATTTGTTATGGCAACTAATTGAGTTGATACATCCATGAGAATATAAGTACATACTATTATTATGCAATTATTATCTCACATGCATACATGTACACAAACAATTTTATTTTTCATTCATACTTGCGGGGTAAGGGGCCGTTATATGTGAAATTTATAGATATTTAATTGGCATTCTATTTTATTCTTCAAAATAAAATATGAAAATTTTTTTATGGAAAATAACTTCCTGTCTCCGTATATTAAAGTTTATGAAAACTATACAAAATTGAAATGGTCTCCATTAAATAACATTTGAAAATTATAAAAAAAAAATTATCATAAATTAAATGCATTATTAGATGCCATGATAAATTTTCATTTTTATTATTATTTTTTTTTGCAGAAAAATCATTTGTTTCCAACCAATCTAGAGACAAATTGTAGTCAAACTGATTACATGGTTTTCATTTCCTTTAACATTTTTAGACATTCTTAACTTACATATGTATCTATATATGTACTACTGATGTAACGAATGTCAATTTTTGATATTCTCGAATACGAATACGAATACGAATATTTCAAACGTTATTCGCGAACACGAATATTTCAAACGATATTCGCGAATACGAATATTTCAAACGATATTCGCTAATACGAATATTTGAAACGATTTTCGCGAATACGAACTTCACACTCTTTTTGGCGTACTTTAAAATTAATTAAAAAGTACCCAAAATTTTAATAATCGTCATTGAATAATATTTGAAAATGATACACAGCACAAATTTCTATAAAAAAATAATGTATTTGTACAAACTAAAATTTTAAGTCATTTATTTAAATTTCGTTTAGGATTTATGCATTTATTTATTTAATTTGTTTGGAAAAATATTCGTATTCGCACTCGCCTGAATTTGACGAATACGAATACATTCGTATTTGCATCCGCCTGAATTTAGCGAATACGAATACATTCGTATTCGCCTGAAAATGGCCGAATATTCGACAATTCGAATATGAATACGAGTATTCGTGCATCACTAATATGTACACACTTACAGGTTGTCAAAAAAATGTTTGCAATGCTCAAAAATTCTAGTAATTTTACATTCAGACATGAATTACAACAACAAATAAATTTGTTTTTGCGCATGCCGTTAGCTCTGCTTGTCTACGACAATATGGCGCCAAAGTTCTACAATCATAATCACTCGTTACAAAAAAAAAATAACAGACAGTAAAACATTTCTTGAACGTGGTGACAAAAAAATGTTTCTAATTTAACAGAAACTTTTCGTCCATACAGTGAAACATTTGCTGTAAAACATTTGAGTTTGTAGACGAGAGGGGAAGGAGGAATGGCAAAGGGTACTTTGTTTCATGTATACGAAGTTCTTGTTGAGTACGTCATTCTCGTCTCATTCTCATGAAAAATATATAAAAAAATTTATTAACCTGCAAAACAAAAACTTCACAGTGTGGACACGAATGCAGTTTCAAAAGAGAAATCAAAAATGTTTCGCAGCCAATGTTTCACTGTATGGACGAGGACAAAATAACAAATTAGCCTAATACAACAAGCTTCTTCGAAATACTGAGGTTCAAATTAATATAAATATTTAAGCCCATCTTTCCAACGGTATTACAATGTCATGTGTCATAAAAAGTGGATTTAGCAGGTTTACACTCTAACCCGCGATATCATTAACCGTACTGAAAAAGAAGGTAGACTGGAACCAAAGCATTCGCCAAGCAGATAAAAAAGATTATTTGTCGCATTGAAACTGACATAATGGTGTGCCACAGGGGAGCATACTGGGGCCAGTTTTGTATTTGATCTATACTTGTGATATGCCTTTGAGCAGCAATATCCATACATCTAAGTTTGCCGATGATACAGCCTGCCTTAGTATGCATGAAAACCCTCACGAGGCTTCCCGATATCTACAAGAACATATTACACAATTGGAAATGTGGTTGAACTTATGGATAATTAAGGTAAATGAACAAAAGTGTGTCCATATAACGTTTAACCTAAGAAGAGATACTTGTTCCCCAATTCGAATCAATAATCAAAATATTCCTCAACATTCCCAAGTGAAATACCTTGGTATACACCTTGATCGAAGGCTTACATGGAAACATCATATTGACTTTAAGCTAACTCAGATGAAACTTAAGTTATCTCAAATACATTGGTTGATTGGCAGAAATTCAACACTTAGCCTGGACTGTAAACTATTAATATACAAGTCGCTTTTGAAGCCAATATGGTGTTACGGTATCCAGTTATGGGGCACTGCTTCAGCTTCCAATGTAGAGAGAATCCAACGAAGGCAAAACAAAGTTTTACGGTTAATAACATCGGCTCCATGGTACATCAAAAATTCTAATATACATCGTGATTCAAATATGCCACTAGTGATTGAAGAAATTGCAAAATACGAAGGCAAATATTTAACAAAACTCGAGTCACATCCTAATCCGCTTGCTCGTAATATTTTGAACTTTACTGGACACATCCGCTTAAAAAATAGGGACACAAGGGCTCTATTACTCAACACTCCAGATGGGATTTCTTGAAAATACTTTTTTTATACTTTTTTATAATTTTTTTTTCTTTTTTGATTATCACTACTTATGTATTATTTATAACTATTAACAAGTTTATGTCCGACAGTGGTCGGTCCTAATAATTATATTTTAGATTTAAGATTTGAATACTTATTGTTAGTTCATATTTGAAGAGACAATAAATAAATACATGTATTAAAAAAAATATATATAGAAATTGTTTCGTTCGCTAAGAATTAAAGTTGTTTCTTTAAGTTACGGTGACACTTGTCAAACATTTGCCCAAAAAGTGTAACCAATAAACACTAATACCGTGTTCAGACAGACCCCTTAATTGCGCAATTAGGACCTTTTATGCAATTAAGGCCTTAATTGAGCACAATTTACCATACAATAAGTCAATTAATAAATTGAGCAACCGACTGCAATCAAAATGTAACCATGATGTTTGTTGAGAACTGTGTTCAATAAGCAGAACAATTTCCTAAAATGGCGAACCAAATGTCGAAAAAAGTAAATAAACAATGCAAAAGGAAATGGCTGCTGCTTTTTAGGGTTCCGTACACCAAAGGTGAAAAAAGGAACCCTATTGTTTTCGCTACGCTATCCGTCTGTCCGTCACACGGTATTTCCTCAGGAACCGTAAGAGCTACGGACCTGAAATTTGGACAGAGTATGTAGAACCTTGGCCACTATAACAACAAATACATAAGAATTAGAAATTAAAGGGTGATCCAAAACGAGCGACGAAAAATGTTAATATATCATGTAATATACATACAATTGTATGTACATATGTATATTGACACTTGAAATTTGTAAAATTAGTGTATTTTTATATAGACTACAACAATAAACATTAAAAAATTTAAATTAAAGGGTGGTCCATCAGTTAATGTAATTTTGACTATGTAATTTTGACAACTTGCTATATCTTGGAGACCGTAAGAGGTAAACTCTTAAAATTTTCAAAAACGGTAAAACTAAAAAATCCGAATATTATAAAATCGCCAAATTTAAAAAAAATCGTCAAATCGAAAAAAATCGACAAAATTAAAAAAAAATTCTTGCACTAAAATAAATCGCCAAATTCGAAAAAATCGTTTAAATGAAAAAAAAATCGCCAATATGAAAAAACGCCAAAAACCGAAAAAAATCGCCAAAACGCGAAAAATGCGCCAAAACCAAAATAATTGTTTATGTAAAAAAAAATCGCCAAAACGAAAATAAATCGCCAAAATTTAAAATAAACGCCAAAAACCGAAAAAAAAATCCTCAAAACTAAAAAAGTGCCAAAACCAAAAAAAAAAATAACCTATATGAAAAAAGCGCCAAAATTATAAAAAAATCACCGAAATAAAAAATCGCCAAAATAAAAAAAACGCCAAAATAATAAAAATTTTCAAAATTAAAAATCTTCAAAAACCAAAAAAAAAAATTGCCAAAACGTGAAAAAAAGTGCCAAAACTCAGAAAGCGCCAATAAATTCAAAAAACACCCAAACTAAAAAAACGCTTAAAACCGAAAAAACCCAAAAACGAAAAAATGCAAAAAATATAGTTTATATTGTTCGTATTGAATTACGTATCTCGTGCCTGTACGGAACCCTTCGTGCGCGGGTCAAAGTCGCACTTCACTGAATTTATTAACACTTAATAGAATTATCAAGTTTTTCGTTTTCTTTTTTTAAACACTGCTAATTTTGATGAGTTCGACATTTCTGTTATATATTAGTGAAGTTTCTTTTAAAGCCGAATTTGCACCAATTTTTTAAATTTATAAACACGAATATTTACGAAAGAAATAAAAACAATGTTTTTTATCAGTCAAATGATAATTGAGTCAGCTAAATTGAGTATGTGTGATCACTAGATTTAATTGCTCAATTAAAATTAAATTTATGATTTATTTGAACGGGCTAAAGTTCGTATCGCTTTTTTAAGCCAAATTACATGTAATAATTATTAATGAACAAATAACATCAAAGTTAGTTGTAAATATTCTGACAACACGATACGAACTTTAGCCCGTTCAAATAAATCATAAATATAGAAATAAATGAAGTTCGAAAAATAATAATTAAAAATTAACTAAAAATTAAATTGATTCAATTAAAAATGCATGTCTGAACACAGTATAACGAAAAAAGTTTTGATACAGACACTTGATTACAAAATTAAACTGTTTCGAACACAACTAATAGACGATGTTATAGGCTGAGTTTACATTTGGCATTTGTTGTGTTCCATTTGCCCAAAAAGGCGTAACTAACTTTTACTAATGAAAAAACTGTTTGATTTAGACATGTATTTATTTATTTAAACAGTTGGCAATCATGTTGGATTCTATAAAATTGTCTATTAGTTACATATGTATGTAACTATTTAACTTAATAAATACATGTCTGAATCAAATAGTTTTTCATTAGTAATAACTGGTTACGCTTTTTTACGCTTGTGTGGCATATGGCACACAGATGTAAGCCCGGCTATAGAATCCAACATTATTGGCTACTCTTTAACTTGACAAAATTTTGTCTGAATTGAAAGATTTTTCATTAGAATTTAGGATTTACGCTATTTTGGGCAAATATTTGACACGTGTAGCCGTATATTTAGTCATATTATACGAAACGTGCGAAACTGAGTGAATGGTGTTGCCATACATTTTTATTTAATTTCCGGTTTTGCTTCTTTTATCATCTTATTTAGTATTAATTTTTATTATATAATGAAGAGTAATTGCTCAAAGTCTCATAAAATTTCTTTGATTATTTACCATTTTAACCCTTTCGACCCGGTCGGTGCAATATATCCTAAAAAAAAATTATAAGCACCTCTTGGTAATATTTGATGAAGAATATGAGTAAAAATGTATTTTTTCCGTTTTTTATAAACTTCAATACATCGTTAGTACAATATATAAATATTTGTTGAGCATTTTACAGCTCCAGTTGCTTGTTATCAGTGAATCAGTGAACACGTGTTGTGAAAGTGTGCAAAAAACTTTAAGAAAAACATTAAACAAGGGTAAATGCTATATTTTTTTCTTTAGCGTGTGTTTATTATAAATACACTAATACTTGTTAAAAGCTAAAGAGAATATATGTATATCCCAGGAGTACCTATCCTGCATATGAGTTCAAAAATAGTAAATTTATGTGCCCTGCTGGGACATTGTATCCCAAATTTAAAATCAGAAAAACCTATTGGGATTATATGTCCCAGCTACCCCAGAGCCTCTGGTGACGAAATATGAATTTCTGGGTCGGTAAAATTTTTTACTTTTCCCTATTCTTTAAGGTTCAGCTATTGCCAATATTGTACCTCCAGCAGTTTTTGTTCGGTTCGAAAGGGTTAATATACTTATTTTAAACATACAGTCGCTTCTGCTGGCCAGTGTATGTATGACTGTACATCCATGCTGGCGAACGAGAGAAATGTGTTCGTGTATATGTATTAATTTGTATAAGAAGCCGATTGAATTTCGACACTCTAGTGCAGTGTTGCCAAAAGATGTAAAAAAATGTTCTACAGCACCCACAACAAAGTGCTAAAATCATTTAAAATTTTTAATTTATCTTATTACTTAAGTGGACCATACACTTGCAACAAGTATACAGTATTATGTCAAGTTTTTTAATATTAGAAAAATTTCGCCATATTTTTTAAAAGATATGTATTAATCATTCCATAGTAAATTGTGTGACATTTCACCTTTTTACGTAACCCCAATGATGTGAGCAATAACATATTTAATAAAATTGTACGTAAGGCCGCTTGAAATATTTAATTTTTAAATTTTTAATCCAGCTGCGTATGGAATACCAAGAAAGAAAAAATCTTTAAGATTAAGAGTAGTTAAGTAAAAATATATTTATTTTCTACATAGATAAATCATATGAACCGATTTATTTAACTTTGTGTAGTTTTACTGAAACATAATTGCATAAACGACTAATAAAGTTTTGGGCTCACTAGCTTTGACTGTCCTTTTCGTCAAGCTGATCAATAACCTTCTTAATACTAAGCTCTTAAGAAGAAGAAAAAATTTATAAATCTAATGGAATAAAAGAGTGCAAAAATGCCAAATTGTTTTAAGAAAGTGCTAAACTAGCACTTAGCATTATTTTTAAAATCTTTAATGCTAAATGAAGAAAAAAAGTGCTAAATCTAGCAATATGGTCCACTGATAGCAACAATTTCTTAATTTTTCCTAAATATATGTTTTTAATTTTATTTAAAATTTGTCTCTTTCGTTACCATTTAACGCATGAATATCGCTATAAAAAGCATCATATTGTCTGTTAATGACATATTCCTTTTTTTCCTTAAATCATGATAACATAAAAGGCATTGTATGTTACCAAATGCGGTTTTTATAATAAAATATTTTTTGCATATTATCAATTTGATATGATACACGTAGGTTTGCTGGACAAAAATTCTTGAAAAAATACATATGTAAGCATTCGCCTGATGTGCATCGGTATCATCGACGACTAAATTAAAGAGCGTAAGAATACGTTTGGTTGCGTTCGCACAATTGTGCCTAGAAACGCCCGTGTTTGCTCTAGTGCAGTGCCCCGCAAAATAAAATATGTTTGTATTGGTGAAAAAAATGAGAGTAAAATAAACTTGCACTTGAAGAAAAGTTTTCTAATTTAAAATACATGATGTGGTTATTAATTGCTTGATTTTTTTTGTAAATAAGCAATTTAGTCAAAAACCTAACTAAAATCTAAAAATCTAATAATCCATTCAACAATGATTGTATAAATTCCAAATTAACTTTATTCAAAATTTTGTGGATACTATTAAAATGTCTTATTATTAACTGTTTCATAACATAAAATGCATTTCATATTGCAAAAAGCATGTTTTATCAAGAAATATTTCTTAGTTTCCATAATTATTTAAATTTTTTTTGCTGTACACATTTACTAAATTTGAACTTTCATTTCGTTCCGTGTGCTCAAAAAAACTAAACAAAAAACACAAAGCACAACTTAATTCGTCGCTTGCTCAGTGACGACTAAATGAAAGAGCATAAGAATGTATATGATTTTCATCCGCACAATTGTGCTATGGCTTGCGGGTTACTGCTCTAGTGCCACTTTGGCCAGTTATGCTGTATACACTGTTGCCAGAAATGCAGATTTATCTGGATTTTGCAGATTTTTACCTTCCAAAATGACGAAATCCAGATTTGAAAATTTTTGGCCTAAAAACGCAGATTTTTCAACTCCAATTATAATGATTTTTTTAAAATTTTTCCTATTACTGCTACTACTTTTTGTTTCTTTTATGTGTGAACGACTTAAAGTTTATAGAGTTACAATTTTTTAACTTAGAAGACATCATTAAAGAAAAAGAAGAAGTAACTTTGGCAAGCTTCTGGAATAGAATATCTGATATAAAACAATATTTAGATTAAGATTTTGGAGCCCTAAGTTTGGTCAAAATGTAATGTCTTTAATTTAATGTCTTTGATTTTCAATCAAGTAAACTTGAATAAAACAAAACTTCGAACTCCTTTTTGATATTTATGCAACAAATTAAATGAATTTTTTGTATAATTTTTTATATCCGATTTCTTTTCTCATTAATTTTATATTTTTTGCACATAACTATAAATAATTTATATTTGTTTCTTGGTTGTGTGCATTTCGATTCTCCTAAAGAAAGACGGATTTTCCACACGCAAAGGCTACTTTGCAAAGGCTTGAGTTTGTAGGAAAGAAGAAAAAATATATCTTATTCTATACTCTTTTTTCTTCAACAAACTCAAGACTTTGCAAAGAAAACTTTGCGTGTGGAAAAGCCACTATACTCATCAGCAGACTTCAACTAATTTGGCATCTCATTGTAAAAAAAAGTTATGAGAAAATAATAGTGGATTCAAAATCGAAGATGTTAGCCTGTAAAGATTTTTGCTTGATTCTTTTACAAAAGGTTTATTAAACAAACTTTGTGTGGAAATTTGTTTGTTAACCATTTTGTAACCCAAAATAAATTTTATAAATATTACCCATTATGTTTGTGTACGTAATTCTTAATAACATATTGATAGTCGTTCTATAAACCTGAAATTTTTTACCATATTTAAAAAAAATTCTGGTTGAAGGCTGCTGATGAGTTTCTTAAGCAGAAACGAAATTCACTTTCTTCGAGCATTAAAGGTTTATATTCATAAAAAATAAAATGTGATTGAACGTTATTTTAAGAAAATTTTTTCTAAAAAATGTAAATAAAATACATTTTAAGACGAGTTTAAATCTTATAAATATGGGTTAATGAAAAAATATTCATGTTACACATGTACATCTCTATCTATGTAAATTTTTTGAATAAAATATAAGAAAAGTTGTTTTAAAAATTACTTTGAAGATTTTTTGAAGATTTTAAAAACAAAATGCAGATTTTGAAGATTTTTTCGTGAAAGTTTTTTAAATTTTGCAGATTTTGGCCTTAAAAATTCTGGCAACACTGGCTGTATATTCAATTAGGATTTTCGCCCCTCGTAATACACCACCCTACACAATCAAGTGATTTTTGAAAAAATCCAGCCCTGGTATAAAGGTGTCTAGTAAAATTTTAAAAAGACAACAACAATTCATCAGATAAGTGTTGTATTTTCTTGTAAGTCGTGTGATTGTGTAGGATAGTGAGTCATGGCCTAAGTGAGCATTTTTGACTTTTCAGGAATCGATTATTAACAACATCCATATAATTAATTAAGAAGATATTTCACTTAAGCAAAATTGGACATCATTTGTAGTTTTCGCAAATACTAACGATATGTCTTGATTGTTTAGAAAAATTAAATCCACGTTACGAACTATTAGATTTTTATTTATAAAAAATATTTAGATTTAAAAGAAATTTAGGGGAAAAAAGAACATACGATGTAGAATTTCGTAGTAGTATAAGTGAAACCGATTATGACCATGAGACTAGGTTTTTCTATCTTGGATGAGTAAATGAAAAATTAGATTTACTTAACATCATGAACATGACTTCGGAATCACTGAATATGTTAAAAACAGAGAACTCCTTGCAATGATAACCCTCTGTAAAAATCATTAGAAACTATCCAAATCTGCACTACTTCCACATCACAATTTCAGGATCTTATTGTCTTCCTTGGAAGGTTTTGTTACTGGGAAAGAGACTTGTAATAAAATTTACTGTGAAATATTTTTTTAGATATTTTGATAGCTTATAATACTTTTTAAGGGTATTTATTTGACCTCATCTCACGAGAGGACAGATATCGGGAAAAGTTCAAGGGGTAACATTTACACACAAAAAACTGCTGACCACTCCTTAATAATGTTTTTTAGGTTCAACTTCGAGACTTAAAATAGAACTTCACATAGATAATTTCCACGCTTTACATCCCCGTTTAAAGTTAATTTTTGCGACAGAGTATGCATACACATTTGTATGTACTTATATTGAGAAAAGTTAGAAAGTTAAAGTGTTTCACAAAAATGTTCATCGTAAGATTTTATATAAGGACGCTGAACACATTTTATAAAAGCTTTCTTCCGTTGGGTGATTTTTCTGGGCCCCATTCGTTTTACCGATATTCTACAAAGTGACATAAAGAAATTCAAAAAATTATATAAAATCATAAAGAATATCTGAGTTTGATTAATTAAAAAATAGGATGGGAAATCATGGAATTCGTTATCGAATGATATATCAACATAATTTGACGTGTGCGTTTATGCTTTGAGAAATGGTATTGTGACTGATGAACGTAGTAAGTTAAAAGAGAATAAAACATTCATCATCAGTTGTGTGTACTTTAGTGTGTTCGCATGATTATCGTTGTATAAAGGGTTGCTTGCTTAAATAGTGTTAATGGTCGTTTTGTGTTTTATATATTTAAGAAATCGGAAAATGGTCAGTATATAAAATTAATTACATATATCTAAGTGTATTTGAATATACTTTAGATTTTGTATCTGTTATATGATTCGCTTTAAACTACAATTATTATATAATAAGAATTTTGCATATAAAAGGGCGAGATAAAGATAGATAATTAATTTTAATTATTATCAAATAAATTTCGTTAAGATAACAATATTTATTCGATTAGGTGAGACCGTAATTTTATATTCTCGTAATATTGATTGTTTCAGTTATTGATTCGCTTCTTAGGAGCTGTTTGGTATCGTTTTCTATTTCGATTGGTGAAACACCAACACTGCCATTATTTATATATGAGTTGTCTTCTTCGACAATTTTTTCTAATAAAATATCACCGGAAGTATTTAAGCCTGCAAAAGTAATAAAAAAATTTAATTAAGACATAGGTTAATTAATTCCACAATAATAAAATAAATATTTGATTAAATTTATATTACGTCCAACTATGGATCCATTTGGTACACTGTCGGCAGCTGAGCTATTAACTAATGCAACGTCGGTAGTTGAACCGTTTCGCACATTTTTCTGCAAGGCCACGGCTTTTCGTGCATGGCGTGTTGTTAAGATGCCTGTCTCAACGTCACGCTCTAAACGATGTCCCGATCGGGACCTGGTCAGTTGGCGTTGTACATAGTCTTCTAAGTCCTCCTCTTCCTTTCGACTTATCAAACAATTCAATACAAGTAAGAACAATCCCAGTCCCAAGGAAAATAGACCGGTACATGTTACTTCATTCCACCATGCTGTACTTGAGCCTGTAATTATGAAAAATATTTTATTATTACTGTTGTAAGCCTCTAATAATATTTCTGTGGCAATAAAGAAAAACTGCTTGAGCCATATTTTACTGTTTTGTAGAAGAGATCTCTTAAACTTTCAAGTTTATTTCCAGAAATCATTTTCTTTTTCAGTTAAATTGAGAAATTCATTCTTCACTTAAAATATTTCAAGAAAACACTCTTATACACTATTAGGGGGTTTCCCGAGATTTCCCGTCCCGGGAATTCCACTTTTAAAATTTCCCGATTTCCTGCGATTTTTTCTGCGGGATCCCGGGAAATAATAAAACAAATAGTTGACAACTTTAAATACAGAAAACAACTGCTTTCACTTTGGCATTTGTCAAAATTTATTGCGAGCAGTGTTTTCGCTATCAAATTTTATATTTAAAGATGTATCTTGTCACACCCAGTAAAAAAGAGACTCCAAAAAAGTCATGAAAATGTAGAGTTTTCGATCTGGAAGTAGTGAAAATTTCGATCCGATCTAATGATTTTTACATAGGGTTGTCATTGCAAGAAGTTTTCTTTTTCGATGCCTGGTCACTGAATTGGAAACGATATTAAGAAAAATTACCTTTTTTGTGTTCTATGATAATATTTTCATCTAGGAAAAATGGTAAATAGTTACCTATTTTAACAATTCGTTTCGTTTTATACGAATGTAAGCCAAAACAGTGTTTTTATGTAAATTTAAGCAAATAACATTTAAATTTTAGACTAAAATTATTTCATAAATTTCTGTAAAAAAAATAAATTTTTTGTAATTCTGGTGAGTATTTTCTAACACTATGGAGGAGTTACAAGGTTTTGTATGACTAAAATAAGCTTCTACATGGTTTTTTGCTCACTCTCGGGAAATTAAAAATATCGATTTTTTGGAAGCAATGAAAATATAGTTCCAATAGAATGAATTCCATTTTTTCACTGGGAATGTTTATAATCGTAACCAATATAAGTGAGAAATATTTTTTTGTTATAAATAACTATTATAACAACCAAAAAAGATTTTTTTTGGTTACCAATGACCATTGTCGAAAGTAATTTTATTTTTCGGCTATCGCTACAAGAAAACACATCGTATTTTAAATTTAATTGCTGCATTTCTAGGACAAGATATTGGAATGTCTTTGCAAAAGTTAACAAAGCGGTCATAATAATATATGGATATCTCACGATAAAGTAGATAATGGTTATTTTCTAGTAATATTTTATTCAGAAAGAAAATAATTGATTTTCGGTCCTTGGTTTTAAAGTAATTTATTGAAATCATTATTCTCTTTTTTTGTTTTTAATAAAATTGTTTTACATTGAAAATTCAATTGTATGGACAAATCTACTGATCTGTTTTATTTTATTTTATGTTTGTTTTTATTAACTATTATGTTATTACTTATATTTGTAAGTTTACTTCTTTAATCTCATAAAATTTCGTATTGGAAAAAACTTTAAGGAAATTAAAAACTAAAAGTTAAAAACGAAATAAAGTTCTTGTTCTAAAACCCAATTTGAATTAACATTCGTATATTTATGTGTGATAAGATGTGTTTTAGTGAGTGTTTTAAGCTTTCTAATCAAATTTGTGTTAATGTCTGGAAAATTTTATATTTATTATTTCTATGGAGCGGGATGCCGGGATATATAAAAAAAATTCCCGCTTTCCCGGGAAGTGAAAAAGTCCGGGAATAAAAATCTCTATACACTATCAATAAAGCTGTGTTCACATTAAATGTATTTGTCGTGTGGAATGCAGTTTTTCACATGGTAATCTTGTACATGTAGTCTTAATACCTTTAAACAATAGCATGTGTTGTTTCTCTGTGTGCAGTAAAACGACAATTTTGATTTGGAGCGTGTTCTATTTTCAAGTGACATGAGCTGGTTTTAAATAAAGCAAGTGCTTGTGGCGTTAAAGATTAAGTAAAATTGTGAAATAAATTATATTGAAATGGATTTAGGGCCGTTTTCACAACTTGTCTTTAGCTAAAGGCAGGATTTTGACTGCCGATAAATCGCTTCTTATAATAAAACCTTCATTTATTATTTTTTTATCCATTAAATAATATTATTATTGATAATAATAACAATAAAAATTTTAAGTTTTAATAATGGCAAGATATTTATTGGGCAGACAAACTCCTACCTTTAACTAAAGGCAAAAAAAAAAACAAAAAATTAAAGAAAAAATTTGAAAGGCATTAACAAAAGTAAGCATTTGTTTACCTTTATAGGTTATGTCAAATGTACACAACATACCAACGTGTGAACACAAAAATTATAAACCGTATGTAAAATGCAGATTTTGACATATGTACATAGAAAATATCATGTGTAAAAATAAGTGACATTCCATAAGGCAAATACATATAAAGTGAACACAGCTTAACACTGCACAACAAAATGGAGTTTTTTTATGATGTTTAAATCAAAATGGTCGATCCTTATATATTTGTATCTCCTGATTACGATGGAGTTATGCTAGGAACACAACTGGGACGAACGACGAATTTTTCGGTGCGAACTTTCGTCATAAAAAATAAAACACATTTGTGTATACGAAAATGAACACAACACCGCCGTACAACGAAATTCGTCGTGCGTGACGAACTCTGAGATAGATTTATTTCTATTTTGTACTTCTGAGACAAAATTCTCTCCCTCTCTCTCTGTTTTTGTACACACAAGAACCAACTTTATCAAATATGAGAGAAGAATTCGGTGAGTAAATTCGTCGTTATTGTGCTTCACAAGACGAATTTACGCAGCGAATGCTTATCGACGAATTCGTCGACTTGGACGAAATTCGTCGTTCGTCCCAATTGTGTTGCTAGCATTATTAGTTTTTCCCCATCAGCTCCAGTTTTAAAGTTATATATAAATGTCATATTTAGCATTTGCACAATTTACACTACTTTTTGTATTATTCCGTTAATATTTCACGAATGGTCCCCCAAACTTAAAAATACTTTCTAGATTATTGATCTACACAAAAATCTCTTTCGTGAAGATACAGTCACTATAGGTGTGCAGCTCATGAACGAACTAGTTCAATTGAATGATTCACTCCACTGAGCGTTGTGAGCCATTCAATCCACTGAGCGCTTTCAGCTCAGTATTGAGTGGTTTCTAAATTTGTATCAGAGTTCTTTCAGTAACTCGTTTTAGACACAAACTCATAATCAAACCCCTTTACGTACCTTTTCACAATGTATGGTTAAAAGATAACAGGGACTTTAACGGCAAGTTTTGTATGAAGAACTGTCAGTTAAAGTTCACGTTAACTCTTAACCATACATTGTGAAAAGGTACGTTAAATTACATGTAGAATTCTATGAAACTCTTTCAGCAGCTCGTTTTAGGCACAAACCTATGTAATTTAAGTGGGTTTGATTATAGGTTTGTGTCTAAAACAGACTGAAGCAAACACATACATACGAAATACCTGCACAAGACCTCTTACAAGAACTTTTAAGACATGACGGATTTTTCAAATGTCTTAATACAGCGAAATGTTCTAAAACAAACGCTAAACAACACTGTTGCAAGAAATTTGTTTCAGTTATTGTAGGAGTAAAAAATAAAATACTTCGTGACTGAAAAATTTATGATGCTACCTTCTTCATACAAATGGGCGCGTATCAGGGATGATAAATGATTAAACTAATTTCGTACCATTTAGCTTTTAAAATTGTACTTTATCGACCCCAATAGTACTAAAATTTTTTTTTAACTTTTTTTTTATTATGGGCTTGTTTCTCTAAATGCGAACGATATATTCGATCGAATATTAGTATTGGAAACAAAAACAAATTTCAGTTTTTTGTTTTTGTGTTTGCCAACTAGTGATTCGTTAACATTACCGTTGCCTAGTATTTCTACACTTAACTCAGCGATATCATCCGCCTCGGGCTCGTGGTCATCACTTAACCAAGTTTTTACTGAAGTTAAGAGCAGCCCAAAACACAAGGTCCAAGTGGGAATGGACAGATATATAACAGTGGTAAAGCGCGGGCGAAGCCCAAAGTCTTCGAAAATTTCATCTGCTCCAAAAATATCTAGGGATAACATAGCATCCTCTGTTAACTGTCAAAACCGTTTTCAAATATTGCAAGTTGACAACAACAAACCCGAAGTATCCACCAACAAAACATCAAAGCCGCCACCAATCTATTTGAGAGAAAAAAATTCTAACGCTTTTATTACAAAATTAATCTCGGTCATTGGTGAGAACAAATTTCACATTGTTCCAATAAAATGTGGTAATATTAATGAAACCAAAATTAAAACTTATGAAGAATAAGATTTTCGCAAAATAATTACTGAATTTGAAAAAAGTAAAAAAAGTTTCTACATTTATCAGCTTAAGAGTGCTAAAGGCCTGCAGATCGTATTGAAGGGCATAGATTCTTATGTTGCTCCCGAGGAAATAAAAGATGCACTTGTCCTCCAGGAATTTAAGTTAAAAAATTAATCTGACTTAATAAATAGGGAAAAGATTCCTCAACCTCTATTTCGCGTCGAACTTGAGCCAAACGATATAAAATTTAAAAAAAACGAGACTCATCCAATTTGTAATTTAAAATATCTCTTATACCGAAAAATAACAGTTGAAGAACCACACAAGCGTTCTGGACCCGTACAGTGCCATAATTGTCAAGAATATGGTCATACAAAAACTTACTGCAAGTTACCTTCAGTTTGTGTTATCTGCTTTGAATTGCACGGTACTGCTGGTTTAAATTTTTATTAAACGTGTGAGTTCTTTTGATTGCTCAAAAATAAAAATAAATAACAACACGATTTTCTTATTTGCAACTGAACTTCCTTTTATTCTTGACTAAACCAATTACAACTTGTCTTTTCTTATTTACTTCTTAACGTTATTATCCACGGCACGATGTCTTTTACTTTCAACGATGTTCACTCCACTAAATTCCAATTACTACTGACTGACTGCTATTGGTTGCTTCGCGCTTTTTATACTGTGCACCAATACCACTAGAAGTTTCAAGCATAGTCCAGACGATCATTATCATCTTAAATGTTGTTTACTTAGTGCCCAATTAAGTTCATGTGGTAACTATGTACATACATGTGTATATGCAAACGTGTGTACATCATTAACTAAGCAATGCGTGGTGGTTGTTTACCTTTTATTTTTGAGCAATCAAAAGAACTCACACGTTTAATAAAAATTTAAACGTAACAATATGAAAAAACTGCATCTCTTAAAAACTATCTGGAAAATCTCGACGTAACACCAGCATGCACTGGTGTTGCTGATTTTCCGAGTGTAGTTGCGCTACCCCCTCGACCCATAAAATTTGAAATGTGTGATGTACAAAATCTAATTCCTAAAGTCAACCCGAAGACAGCACCGGGTATTGATGAAATGAGTATTAGGATGCTAATAAAATTGCCTCGTATTGCAATTAGAATCATGTTATTAATTTGTAATGCCATTTTACGACTAGAGTATTATCCTCACAGCTAGAAGCTTGCCAAAGTTAAAATGATCCAAAGCCGGGCAAAGATCTTAGTAAGGCAGAATCATACAGGCCAATAAGTGTGCTATCAACAATGTCAAAACTTTTCGAAAAACTGCTCATTTCAAATTGTTCTAATTGGTAGTGGATGCATCCCACACCATCAGTTTGGTTTAAGAAGTCAGCATAGCACCATTGAACAAACGCATAGATTGGTTCAATGTACAAGAAGAACATTTGAAGAAAAGAAATGCTGCTCTGCACTGTTTATTGACGTTTCGCAGGCATTTGATAAAGTGTGGCATGAAGGTCTAATTTTAAAATTAAAATCATATCTACCAATAAATTTGGTGAATTAATTAGAAAGTTACATTACTACCCGGAAGTTCACGGTTGTGGAAGGTGAATTCATGAGTGTGCCCGAATCTATATCATCCGGTGTGCCACAGGGGAGCATACTGGGGCCAGTTTTGTATTTGATTTATACTTGTGATATGCCTTTGAGCAGTAATATCCATACATCTACGTTTGCCGATGATACAGCCTGCCTAAGTATGCACGAAAATCCTCATGAGGCTTCCCGATATCTACAAGAACATATTATACAACTGGAACAATGGTTAAAATTATGGAGAATTAAGGTAAACGAGCAAAAGTGTGTTCAGGTAACATTTACCCTGCGAAGAGATACTTGTTCCCCAATTCGAATCAATAATCAAGTTGTTCCTCAGCATTCACATGTAAAATACCTTGATATACACCTTGATCGACGACTTACATGGAAACACCATATTGACTCAAAGCTAATACAAATGAAACTTAAACTAATTCAGATATATTGGCTGATTGGTAGAAATTCAAGACTCAGCCTAGACTGCAAACTTTTATTATACAAGTCGCTTTTGAAGCCAATATGGTGCTACGGAATTCAGTTATGGGGCACTGCTTCAGCTTCTAACGTCGAGAGAATTCAACGAAGGCAAAACAAAATTTTACGTTTGATAACATCGGCTCCATGGTACATCAAAAACTCAAATATACATCGTGATTTGAATATGCCACTAGTGCTTGAAGAAATAGCAAAATACGCAGGCAAATATTTAACAAAACTCGAGTTACATCCTAATCCGCTTGCTCGTAACATCTTGAATTTTACTGGCCACATCCGCTTGAAAAAGAAGGACACAAGGGCTCTTATACTCAACACTCCAGATGAGATTGCTTGAAAAAATTTTTTTTTCTCTTTTTTTTTTTTGATTATCACTACTTATGTATGTATTATTTATAACTACCACTAAGTTTATGTCCGACAGTGGTCGGGCCTAATACTTATTATTTAGATTTAAGATTTGAATACTTATTGTTAGTTCATAATTGAAGATACAATAAATAAATAAATGTATTTCAAAAAAAAAAAAATATGTTGTAAGCAGATGTAGGTAATTAGAAAAAAATTAATACAAATTTATTTTTATAGGAAAATTAATACTTATTTATTTTTTTATTGTTGCTTGTAGTTGTATTAATTGAATATATTGGTGTAATATTTATGTATGTAGTTATACAGCTACGCCTAATCGTGACAAATACCTAAGAAAATACTCGTAATTATACTTGTACACTACGGTGTTCACAATATTTTTTTCTGAAAATAAAGCATTACTTACGATTATGACCTCGACAAACTTTGAATACTAAATAAAAAAATATTTATAAATTTTATTTTTTGTATAAAATTTTACTAACAATCACGAACGCTACAAGCTTTACCTACATCAAGAGGTATTTGTTTTGAAAATAGCAAAATATTTTTTAATTCTGTTCCTACAATTTGTTTAAAAACAAAGTTTTAACACACAATTATAAAAGATTGTTTACTCTCTCTTCATTTGTTCCTATTAGTTGTAGTTTTAAGAACATACATATGTGTTTATGGAAAAAGCACGACCACTACATACTTATTAATGTTATGAACATTAAAGAGGAAATATGATTAAATATTACTCAGCGTTAGAAAAATAGAAATTAATTTTTGGCAGCCAGGTTTTTCTTCACTGCAAGTAAGACGGCGTATAAATAAATTATTTGAAGGGGTTTTTATAATACTATCGGCCAAGCAAAGCTTTTTAATAACATTTATATTTTGATCATGGTTTACCTTTTGCTGGAAATGCCTATATGTCACTAGTGACTGAAGAAAATGCAAAATACGCAGGCAAATATTTAACAAAACTTGAGTCAAATCCGCTTGGTCGTAATACATATCTTGAAGTTTACTGGACACATGCCCTTAAAAAAGTGACAAGGGATTTAATACTCAACACTCCAATTGAAACTTCTTGAAATTAATTTTTGTACTTAATACGACAGTTATATATTATTAGTTACTATGAGTAAGATAATATCCGATACTAGTTTGGCGTAATAATTAAATTTAGATTCAAGATTTGAATACTTATTGTTAGTTAAATTTTGAAAATACAATAAAAAAAGTTTTCCTTTCCTGTAAAACAAGACAATTGTCTTATATTTATAATACAGGAACTCATTTCGTTACGAAAAATATTATGAATTTAAAAAATAATCCTAATATAATAAAATTAGTACAAAACAAGGCATATCTAACTAAGTTGGTAACCCTATTGCCTGTGATAATTTATTATTCTATGTGCTGGCGATTGTCAAAAACTTCGTTTTGGTTTGGTTTTGATACAATTATTTTTGTGCTCTTGACGTTCTGTTCTTTACACAGCTATGGTTGCCGTATTTTTGCAAAAAAAAATCCTTATGTATAATTGCACCATAGTACAAATCAAAGTATATTAATATAAAATATGTGCAAGTCTAAAACAACTAAGAAAATACAAAAACAGCAAGCATTTTGTTCGTGTAAAAATAATGGATGAATGTCAAAAATATATAGATGAATACAACCAGACTTAGCTAACTTGCATTACTTTTGCATAAGCACTAATTGGAAAACAAAAATTTTAGTGCAAATTAAAGTTTGATGATTGTAGTGCAGTATTTTTTGTACCAAAATAAAATGTCTCACGATTAATGCTTTAATACTGCATTATCAGTCCCAGGTCTGCATACAACAATAGCGAAATGTGTGGAAATACAAGACCAAGGTAAATTTATGAATTGATATTTCTTTGTTTCGTGAAATAAGTATTTTATTTTTTTAATACATGTTTCTATTTATTGTATCTTCAAAAATGAACTAACAATAAGTATTCAAATCTTAAATCTTAAGTAAAATTGTTAGGTCCGACCAGTGTCGGGCATAAACTTCGTGATTATCAAAAAGGAAAAAAAAAATATTTTCAAGCAGTCCTATCTGGATAAGAGCGCTTGTTTTCCTCTTTTTAGGCGAATGCGTCCAGTAAAGTTCAAAATATTACGAGCAATCGGATTAGGATGTGACTCGAGTTTATTTAAGTATTTGCCTGCTTATCACTAGTGGCATCTTTAAATCACGATGTAAATTTGAATTTTTAATGTACCATAGAGCAGATGTTATTAATCTTAAAATTTTGTTTAGTCTTCGTTGGATTTTCTCAACATTTGCAGTTGAAGCAGTGCCCCATAACAGAATTCCGCAGCACCATATTGGCTTCAAAAGCGACTTGTATAGTAAAAGTGTGCAGTCTAGGCTGAGTGTTGAATTTCTGCCAATCAACCAATGTATTTGAGTTAACTTAAAAAGTTATATTTGAGTGAGCTTAGAGTCAATATGATGTTTCCATGTAAGCCTTCGATAAAAGTCTATACCAAGGTATTTTCTTTTTGTATTTGCAGCTCATGTGTTTCGTTTAGCATTTACTCACATACATACATATGTATGTATTCGTGATGTAACGAATGTCAATTTTTGATATTCGCGAATACGAATACGAATATTTCAAACGATATTCGCGAATACGAATACAAATAGTTGAAACGATATTCGCGAATAGAATACGAATATTATATGCAATATGAAATATTAAAAAAATTTTATGAAAAAGGACTTTACACTCTTGTTGGCGTACTTTAAAGTTAATAAAAAGTACCCAAAATTTTAATGATCGTCATTGAATAATATTTGAAAATGATACAAAGCACAAATTTCTATAAAAAATTAAAATACGTTAATTCGCATCCGCCTGAATTTGGCAAATACGAATACATTCGTATTCGCATCCGCCTGAATTTAGCGAATACGAATACATTCGTAATCGACCGAAAATGGCCGAATGTTCGACAATTTGAATACGAATACGAATATTCGTGCATCACTAGTATGTATGGATGTATCTGAAATTTTACTTTTATGCATTCATTCGTCAGCCACGTAAATTTTTTCTCAACACATTATTATTAGAAGCATGTATCTTATTTGTTTTGGAAAAATAAATCCTCACAAAAACACAAATGTGAAAAAATGGCCGAAGTTTTTTTTCAAAAATTTCGGCCATCAAAAGTAGTGAGATAAAAATTTTGAGAGTGAGATGAAAACTTTGACCAAGTTCGTGTTTTGTACAATACCTATCACTGCAATATGGTATGCATTATATAAATTTGTTATCGTAAGGGTGGTATAAAATATATTGTAAATTTTAGTGTAGTAAAGTCTGCTCAGACGAAGTCCTTTATAAAACGCAGAGTTAAATGCTAGCATGAGTGAAATGTGCATGCAAGGTTTAAATACAGAAGCTTGTGTTTTAAATTTATCTAGTTGGTAACTTACCTAAGCCTATTATTTTTTTGTGTGCAAAATTTCAGTTCTCTACCGTGTAATATTTCGATAAAAATTTTATAAACGTGGCCCTACTTCCCTAATTTAACAATCGCTGCTTTCAGATTTTTCCTGTTCGCAAATCCTTTAACTTAAATTCTTAATTTTGAGGTTACAGTGCGTGTCCATGCCCCCAATTTAAACTTCCAGGATTTTAAATCTGTTTTGGTGATCTCTAATTTAGATTTATTTGTGTATTGAATTTAAGCTCAATAGTGCAAATTCTACCTTGAAATGCTGTGGCTTTTAAACCCACTCTCCGTCCTTTTTTTAAGTTCAAGATTTTGTTATGAGCAGCGCGCAATTATCATCGTACCCTTTTTAAGAAGATAGCTTTTAGTTAAAGCTTCAGTTGAAAGATTTTTCTGTTTGGTTTCTCAACTTGACCTACTTGTGTATCAAATTTTTATGGGCGTATTCCCGCCCACTTTTTTAAATAAATTTTTTTTGCCAGTAAATACATAGTATATTTAAATCTGCTTATCCGAAGTAAATGAAATAGGAGGTTTAAATTGTATGAGCATGTTAACACCCACTTCTTTCAACGAAATTTTATAACTTTGCATTATTACAACATTTGTGCCAGATTTCAGTAATATCGCTTGAGATGAACATTTTAAATTTGCTCTTTTAATTGTGTGCTTTATTGGAATATCCCCGCCCCCTGGTCAAAATCTCCGGGTTTTCAGATTTTTCTAGTTAGTTGCTAATCTAGACCTACTTTTTTATAAAATTTCAGCTTACTAGCGTACATTTTATTTATTTTTGCATATGGGCGTGACACCGCCCACTTTTTAATCACAATACCTGCTGTAGCCATTAGTTATCTTTCCTGTCCAGTTTAGTTGAAAACGGATGTAATAAATATATAAATATGTAGTATATTTAAATGTGCTGACCCGAAGTACAAAGTACAAAGAGGCTTCAATTGTATTAGCATTTTAACGCCCACTTTTTCAACGAAAATTTATAGCCTTAAATTATTGCAACATGTACGCCAAATTTCAGTAAAATCGCTTGAGTTTAACGCCTTAGATTTGTTTTTTAAATTCTGAGTCTTATGGGCGCAGCCCCGCCCTCCTAGGTACAATTTTAGGTTTTCAGATTTTTCTAGTAATTTGCTAATCTATAACTAGTCGTTTATCAAATTTCAGCTCACTAGCGAAAATTTTAATTTTTATTCTTATGGGCGTGTTCACGCCTACTTTTTTCAACCCCAAATTTTTTTTTGGCTGGTAGTTGCCTTTCCTGTTTAGTTTCGTTGGAAACGGATAATAGTAAATACATAAATAGTACATTTAAATGTGCTGACCCGAAACACATGAAATAGTAGGCTTAAATTGTATGGGCGTTTTAACGCCCACTTTTTTTAAATTAAAATTTAGGGCCTTGTATTATAGCAACACGATTGCCTAATTTAAATAAAATCGCTTGAGTTAAACGCCTTAGAAATGTTTTTTTAATTCTGAGCTTTATGGGCGTAGCCCCGCACCCTTGGCTAAAATTTTCGGGTTTTCAGATTTTGCTAAATGATAACGCGAATAGTTCTACTTGTGTACCAAATTTCAGCTCACTAGCACAAAGTTTAAGTTTTATGGGCGTAGCCCCGCCCCTCTGGTTAAAACTTTTTAGTTTTCAGATTTTTCTAGTTCATCGCTCACCAAGATCAACTTGTGTATTAAATTTCAGACCTGTAGCTATAGTGGAAGTGCTTCTTAATATTGATGAGTGAGTCAGTGAGTATGTCTCTCCATATCTCCGGAACCTTTCATTTTAAAACTTTCAAACTTTGCATGTAAGGTTACATAAATTTATTTTAATTATGGTTTAAATTTTATGATTGCGGGGAACAAAGTAATGAGGGGGGTAAAAACAGCTCGAATGGCTTCCTGTAAATAAACACACTGCGTGCATTGGCCGGAACTTGGCCTGGCGCAATGCCGTGCGCCTAGATACAAACAAATGTGTTGTTTTCATTTGCTCTTTGTCCAACCATACAATAAAACATTAAGAATAAGCATAGTTGTGTGTATCTTTCTATATTTTCTATGCATCAAAAACAATATTAATATGTAGACGCTCCGTTGACAATGTCACCAAAATAGTCGACAAAAGTGGTGACTTGGGGACACTTAACACCACGTTTCCTTCAGGGAAGCTACACAAATGTTAGTGTATGTGTGTGAATAAAATGATCACAGTTTTGCCAATGAATTTAAACATGGCTGTATCTCCAATTACACATTGAAGAAAATTACACTACACATCTATTGTGTAGGTTAAAATTTAAACAAAAATAAATAAAAATAGAACCCAAAGTAGAATTACACACAGATTATACAAGAATTTAACAAGGCACATTTAATACATATTTTATTACATGCTGCATACTTTGACACAGACACTGCAACCTATAAACATAAAATCATTTTGATATTTTCGTAACTTCGAATGCCATTTCGACTTTATAGTCGACAATGCAACCTGCCTGGTTGGATCAACACGTTGCTTGCACCTACCACAAAGGCTGGTACTCTGTTCGAAGTAGTTAAACATTTTCAATACCATTTATTATTTCGAGTGAAAAATTTGACATGTACTAAATGTAGCCCAACTCGCTTTTATTGCTTGAAAGTATGCAACATTGTCATAATACCGTGCGAAAAAAGCACTACTGATGTTGTTTCGCAGATAAACTAAAATGATGCCAGATTAATTTTGTATGGAAAAACATGCTGCCAGATAAATTTTACGTGTTTTTCGCAACAAGAACAGAGTACTACTTTTGCGAATTTATTTCGCAAATATTTTAAATTTGATAGTTTGACAGCATTTCGCACGAAACTGTGAACAGAGTGCCAGGCTTAAAGAACTGGGACAAGTGCTACCAAAACAAATTAAAAATATGAACATAATCTACCAGTGTTGCTAGTTGTGGTACTTATGATCAGTGGTAGGCAACTATATTTGGAGGGATTATTATTACTGTAATGCAAAGCACATATATTTTCAAATTGTACCACTGAAGTATAAAGTATGCCAGTGTACCAATGCAAATGTAATTGTACCAAATTTGGTACAATTGTACCACAAATCCCAACATTGGTATACATACATGTCGTTACCTTAATATAGAAAGGACATAACTAATTATTTTTTGATATCGAGTTTTTTTATATTATGATAGAAAAACATAGTATGTGTCGAAAAATTCAAAAACCTCGATTTCAAAAACATAATGAGTTTGGGCCTGTCTGTATTGAAATAACGATGTTTATGTAAACATATATAATTACCTATATTTAGAATTGGTAGCTACTAAATACAATTTCGAAGTCTTGCTTTTTCTCATTTTCATTCCTTTTGACACTATTTATATCGAAAGGCCATAACTCCTTATTTTTTTGAAATCGAGTTTTTCGTATATTTTGATAGGAAAACATCGTATGTGTCAAAAAAATTTACAAATCTCAATTTGAAATATGTAATGAGTTAGGGCCTTTTTGTATTAAAGTAACGATATTTATGTGTACATACATAATTACCTATATTTAAAATTAATAGTTATTAAATAAAATTTCGATTTCTTGCTCTTTCTCATTTTTTAAGACACTATTTATAAAACAATTTTACTGATCCACAATGTTAAGACACACACTATTGTTACGTAAAAAGATTCCTACAGGGTTAATGCAAAGAACTATCTAGAAGTATTTAACTAAAGCAACAAACGTACACACATATTCGCGTGCAAACACTGTAGCAAAGAACTAAATAAGCATGCGTAACACGTAAACAAGCAAAAGCAACAACAAAAAGCGTCTGCTTATTAAGAAGATTCGCATATTTACACACACACATACATACATGCTAATTCAAACGAAAGGCAAAAGGTAAACAACCACCACGCATTGCTTAGTTAATGATGTACACACGTATGCATATACACATGTATGTACATAGTTACCACATGAACTTAATTGGGCACTTAGTAAACAACATTTAAGATGATAATGATCATCTGGACTATGCTTGAAACTTCTGGTGGTATTGGTGCACAGTATAAAAAGCGCGATGCAACCAATGGCAAGTCAGTCGTGAATAAGTCAGTTGTGAAGTTCAGTTGTGTTGTGAACGAACAAGTCAGTCAGTGCTAATTGGAAATTAGTAGAGTGAACATCGTTGAAAGACATCGTGCCGTGGATAATAACGTTAAGAAGTAAATAAGAAAAGACAAGTTGTAATTGGTTTAGTCAAGAATAAAAGGAAGTTCAGTTGCAAATAAGAAAATCGTGTTGTTATTTATTTTTATTTTTGAGCAATCAAAAGAACTCACACGTTTAATAAAATTTGAACGTAACATTTGGTGTCAGAAGTGGGATTGCAAAATTAAAATAAAAATAATTAATTAATCGGAGAATAATGAATTTGTAATACAAGGAAAGAAAATCTACAATGAAGTTCGAAGACCTAAAAGTGGAGCAACTCAAAAAGGAATTGAGTAAGTGTGACCTGCCGACGACAGGTAATAAGGCAGAACTTCAAAAGAGGCTGATAGATGAATTCAAGCGTCGTGGCTTTGACATAGGATCGTACGAATTTGAAGAGAAATATGAGATGGAAGAAGCATCTGCTCCTTCTAGTTCTCCAACCAGTACAGACATTAGCGTAACTTTGGCCCCCATGCTGGAGGCAAACCTAGAGACATTTCTGGGCCAAATAGTTGAGGGATTTGACAAATAGATAGTTGAAATGAAAGCTGACAACAAGAAATTTCTGGAAACTTTTAGAGCCAACAACGAGAGAGTTTTAGCTGAAGTTAAGGCCACAAATGAGAAACTTCAAGAAATGTCTAATGGCTTATATAGAAGAGTAGATGGCATTAAAGTACAAGTCAGTAAATCAGACGAAAAGATTTCTGACTTTTAGCAGATCAACGATGAAATTTCTGGCAATGAAGAAAATGTTGACGAAATCAACAGTGGTCAGTGTCAACAAGTTGGAAATGAGCGAAGTTTGTCAGAAGTCTCCAGCGAAGTGAATCAAGCTCGTGACTTAGAAGATAGTCAAGCGGTCTCTGAAACAGTGGAACAAGCTATGGGTGAAATGGTCTCGCTTTCTCAGGATAAAGAAACTGCTACAGTATACAAAGCGCGCAGCATAAAAGCAGCAAGGAAGAAGAAGACAACTTTTGTAAAGAACCTCAAGCGTGTGGTAAGGCAAAGTCTAGTCGAGGAACAAAGTAGAGTCAGTGCAAAAGGCCATAAGTGTGGAAGGAGTGGTCATCTCCAGTGTATGGTAAGGCAAGCTCTAGCCAAGGGACACGTTAGAGTCAGAGCCAAAGGCCATAAATGTGGAAGGAGTAGTCATCTCCAAGAAATGGTAAAGCACGCTCTAGTCAAGAGGCAAAGTAGACTCAGAGCCAGATGCCACAAATGTGGTAGAAGTTGTCATCTACAGCGTACGGCAAGGCAAGCTGTAGTGGAAATACCAAGCAGATTCAGTATCGTGAGCTGCAAATGTGAAAGAACTTGTCATCCTCAGCGCAAGGCAAAGCAAGCTGTAGTGGAAACAGGAAGCAGAGTCAGTAACAGGGGCCACAAATGTCAACAAAGTAGTCACCTCCGGCGTATGGTAAAACAATTCCCAGATGAAAGACGAAGCAGAGCCAGAACTAAAGCCTACAAATATGGAAGAGGTAGTCGTCTACAGCGCAACTACAAGGCGTATAGAAAACGAAGAAAGAAACAGGCAGAGATGATGTGCCTATTCGGGACGAATAGGCTTAAGTGGGCGGCAGTGTTACGTAAAAAGATTCCTACAGGGTTAATGCAAAGAACTATCTAGAAGTATTTAACTAAAGCAACAAACGTACACACATATTCGCGTGCAAACACTGTAGCAAAGAACTAAATAAGCATGCGTAACACGTAAACAAGCAAAAGCAACAACAAAAAGCGTCTGCTTATTAAGAAGATTCGCATATTTACACACACACATACATACATGCTAATTCAAACGAAAGGCAAAAGGTAAACAACCACCACGCATTGCTTAGTTAATGATGTACACACGTATGCATATACACATGTATGTACATAGTTACCACATGAACTTAATTGGGCACTAAGTAAACAACATTTAAGATGATAATGATCATCTGGACTATGCTTGAAACTTCTGGTGGTATTGGTGCACAGTATAAAAAGCGCGATGCAACCAATGGCAAGTCAGTCGTGAATAAGTCAGTTGTGAAGTTCAGTTGTGTTGTGAACGAACAAGTCAGTCAGTGCTAATTGGAAATTAGTAGAGTGAACATCGTTGAAAGACATCGTGCCGTGGATAATAACGTTAAGAAGTAAATAATAAAAGACAAGTTGTAATTGGTTTAGTCAAGAATAAAAGGAAGTTCAGTTGCAAATAAGAAAATCGTGTTGTTATTTATTTTTATTTTTGAGCAATCAAAAGAACTCACACGTTTAATAAAATTTAAACGTAACACTATCAAATTATGCTATTTTCGTATAATTAAGTTTTATTTAAATTAGTTTCTAACATATAAACTAAAAGTACAGTTACATTTGAGAGAAATCTAGTACATACGAGATGTCGAGCAAAATCTAGTTGCTTTTGACTAGATTTCTTATAAAAATAAAAATACAGTCTGTCATTACATTTTGCCAAAGTTTTATGATACAACTACATATGTTTTTCTGGGAATACAGTAACTTGTTTAAAAGTTAAACGTCAAATTTCACACACAAAAATTATTTGTCGTTAATTTATTTTGTATACAAAGTTTGATAATAAGATTTTGTTCTTTATTACATTCTACATTACATAGCGCCTACAACTGCGATTAATGCTAGGAATACACTTGGGACGAACGACGAATTTCGTTCACGTCGACGATTTCGTCGATAACCATTCGCTGCGTAAATTCGTCGTGTGAAGCACAATAACGACGAATTTACTCACCGAATTCTTCTCTCGTATTTGATAAAGTTGGTTGTTTTGTGTACAAAAACTGAGAGAGAGAATTTTCTCTCAATTTTGTTTTTTCGTCGGCGTATAAAATAGAAATAAATCTATCTCAGACTTCGTCACGCACAACGAATTTCGTTGTTTCGTTCGCACCGAAAAACTCGTCGTTCTTCCCAGTTGTGTTCCTAGCATAACACTGATATAATATGTGAGAAAGCGTCGGCAGAATAACAAAAATAAAATGCCGATATTTCTCTTTATCTTATACAATGGGACAACGTAATTTAACTTTTCTTATAAAATTTCATTTTATGCAAATTTTTATCGAATTAACATCTTTTATTTTTGTATAATTAGTTATTTTATTGTAAGCTTTTCACATAAACTTTAATTTATAAATCAATTAAACACATAAATCTCAGAATTTTTTTTCACACATGCATACCAATTTATTTTCACGTACGTGTGTTTTTTGACAGTTCATCACATAAGATTGCTATTAAAGGACTCCTTATAACTAGGATTTGCAAATAATCGCAGATTTTCATAATCGCGATTACGATTAAAAAATATACGATTATACGCGATTAATCAAGAAAATATACTATTATAATTTTTTCTAAGACCAAAATAAATTGCTTCATGAGTTTTAGTAGAACTGTATAGGTTTAGCCAAAGAAATTTATTTATTTTGTCTTGAGTTCGCGTTTTAATTTAATTTTTCAATTAAATTGCATTTTTATTCATATGTTAACATACACAAAAATTATTAGAAACTAATTTTTTATTAAGCAATGGATAAAAAAATGCATTAAACATTTAAAGAATAATTAAACTTAAGTACACGACAAAAAATAGCCGGCAATGGCTTGAAATTTTACGACAAAAAAAGCTTCAAAAGCGTGTTGTGTAACTTTCCATTTGTATAGCGTTAAACGTTTAACAAGCCAGAAAAGCGTTGCCGCGTAACGCGTGGTATGTACCTCCACCTGAAGTTCGTAAATCAGAACTTATTAGTATCAAAAATAATACACTAAATCAATCAAATCATTTCAATCTTAACAGTCTGGTAAATGCGAAAATTATTGATTCAAGAATAAAATCATAATTCTTTTTAAGATCGCATTGAAGATTGTAGTCTTGAATAAAATCTCGTTTTAAGATCGAATTCAAGATTTTGTTCTTAATAAAAGCCGTAAATTAAGATCATATTCTTAAAAATTTAAAAATTTAAGAATATAATCTTAAGATTAAGACCACATTTTTAATTTTAAGAATTCATTCTATAAATTAAGAATTTATGCTTAAATTTGAGAACATCAATTTTATCGAACAAATTTCAAGATTGAAATGTGAAAATTTCTACAAAATAAATTCAAGATGTTGTTTATTAAAATTAGATCGTTAGTTTTAGTTTACGAATTGTGTTAAATCAATCTTTTGATAGGAAACTTTTTCTAGGACGAAGTATATGTATGTATTTCTACTTTCTTAATTTATTTTTTATTTAATTTTGTATCCACATCTGATGAATTTATATCATAATGAATGAACAAGTTCATATAAAAATAGTATTACTTATACCGTTTTTTATACGAAGTTGTATATAGAATATAGTAAAATAAAATAAATTTAATAAGTGCTTAATTTGGATTTTAATTATCGTTTTGCCTTATAATATTTTTATTGTGTTAAGGTGTAGGAAAATAAAATAGATGCATATCGAATATAAATCGTTTCTTGTGTTTTGTATAAGTTTCTGAGCCTACTCGCTTATTTTATTGGATTTTCCAAAAGGCTTATGTAAATTCTCAAATGATTTTTGAAAGTATGTGCATAAGTTAAGAGGTTTGAAACTTTTCAAAAGTATGGTTGACGTCTATTGATGATTTGTTAAAGCGACAATGAAATACGTATACGTATGCATGTATGCATACATACATAGATACGTATGTATGTATACGCATGTATGTATGCAAGTTTTGCATAAAGTCTTTGTATTTTTAATCGTAATCGAGCGATTAATGGGTGCGATTATGATTAAAAGGTGCGATTAATCGCAATTACGATTACGATTATAATCGCTGTGCAAACCCTACTTATTACAACGCTCTCATGAAAACTCTTAAAATATTGAGATAACATTAATTTGACGTCTACACGCAACATAATTCTCTTTGCGATTAAATTTGACGCTCTCATCTTACATATTATGTTAGGTGTAGACTCTATGTTAACATTATAAATGGACACGTCAAACTATGTTTAAACTTATTAAACTATACCTGTTTTTATCATACAAATTAAAATATTGCAAAACATAATAAATTTAGTGACTGATTTCATTTATAACGTAGTATAAATTACATACTTAGCAAAACAATTTGCTGCAAGAAACTGACCACAAAAGTTTATTAAATAATTTTTATTTACTTAGATCAATCAAATGGATAAGTTTTTAATATTTGTTTCTACAAAATATGAAAACTAAAGTATGTGAATATATAGTAAATCACATCTTAACTATAGAATTTGAAATTAAAAGAGCAAAAAAACTCGCACGTTAGTATTATTAGCACCATTCTTCACGTACTTATGATTTCTCCAATTTTCGATGTAGATACATCATACAATTCTTGGTTATTAATTTAACGATTTTGGTACAAGTCAATATTAGCATCACTGATAGAAACGAGAATGCAAACTCCGTTGGCAATTAGAAAATATTACGCAGTCAGTAAAAACCGGGGAAATAAGCTTACAGTCTGGCAATAATGATGTATAGTAATTACCATGATACAATAATATAAAGGTAAAACCACATTTGACGTTTAAAATTAATTATGACTTTTACCCAAATTATTTGAATACTGTTTTTTTGTAAACAGAGAGGAAAACGTTGCCACATGCATATAATGGTAACTTTTATTTAGGAATGCTTTTTGAAATGTGTAATTTCGAGTTTTGGAATTTTAGTCCAATACATATTTTTTTAAACATTGTATCAATTGGACATCAGGATAACGAAATTTGCGTGTAATATGACCTACAAAAGTAAGCAAATGTTTGATTTTTAGTTAATTCACCTGATAATAAAAAAGGCTCACGGCTAGGGATGCAACATCATTCTTAAAAACATCGATGTTTGAAAACATCAAAAATTCGACAAAAAACACGCGAAAATGAGCAAAAACTTGCTAAAAACAGCATAACATAATATTGGTTAAAATTACCGAAAACTGTTAAGAAGCAAAATACATATCAACCATTTTCTTCTGAAGTTTTGAAAATGTTTGTTTTTAGGACTAGGAAAATAATATCTAACAGGTTTTTAAGTACATACCTACTTATCATACTTATTACAGTGTTTACCGGTATCCACCACTACATAGTTTCTCATGAAAAAATCGTTTTAAAGCAATGTGCAATGTGGTTTATATTTATTTATGCACTCTTAATTTTTAATATTACAATAGCGTATGACTATGTTATAGTTTTTTTTAATTTTTTTCTTGCATTACATGTTTTATTGTCCTTTAACTGTTTATTTAAAAATCGTATTCTAAAATATGTTCTACCCAAAAAGAAACGTTTAGCAATTTTTTCTTCTAACATTAATTTAGCATTAGTAATAAGATTTTTAATATAATTTGGATTACTGTTCAATGAATTTTCATTAAATTTTAAAAATACCAAATTTAACTTTTCAACAATTTTTAAAAAGTCATTATTAGGCTTGAAGAGACCGCCCTCTGAAAGCAAGTTTACGTATGTGTAATTTTGATCATTTTCTTCATGAGTCTTGAATCCAAATTTTGTTAATCCCATTTTATTTATTAAATAGCCTGCGAAGTTTTCAAGTCCGTCAAACTCGATATCATTTAATTGACTTAAGTTTTCTACAAAATCTTCACTCTCTTGACCTTC
Organism: Tachina fera; assembly: GCA_905220375.1. Classification (NCBI taxonomy): domain Eukaryota; kingdom Metazoa; phylum Arthropoda; class Insecta; order Diptera; family Tachinidae; genus Tachina; species Tachina fera. Next base: position 97,173,191 of record LR999965.1, on the reverse strand, counting down.
CAGAATCTATATGTATACATATGTACATACATTTAAAAAACAAATTATTAGTACATATAATCATTAATATATTTGCCTCAAGTTCTTCTTCTGCCGTTATTGTTATTTCATTCAAGGGTTTAAATAAATCTTCCGTCAGTGTTTTTTCTACTTGAATATCTTGCAACTCAATTAAATTATCATCTGTTTCCATTACATTGGTACTACTTGATAAAATATACTCATTGCGACCTATAGAAGCAATATAATTTAAGAAAATTAAAGTACAATCATATAACAATATATTCTTTGTAAGCCTAAATATTGAATTTTTTCAATTAATACGAGAACAAACAAGTTTAATAATACCTAAGATATATGACCGTAATCGGTATTTGAATTCAATTGGTGACGGGTGATCATGTAAGCCTCCCTTTGAACGGATAGCACTGAAAAAGTTTTCCAAACAGTCTTGGTTCAGTTTTCCAGTCAAAATAAACTTCATATTATAATGAATTTGGAGGTATTTGTACAGTTGTGGTAGCGCACTATTATTTTGCAAAATTCCTCGTTGAAATGGAAGTAGTCTACCACCAATTCGGGCTGGGAACAAGTTTGAAACCACATCACTCATTTTTTCCAAGGCAAGGTCTTGCTGCGAGAGAGAAAGGCCATATGCTTTGCTAAGTGGCCGTGCGTCTCTCTGTATTGTATTAATGTTAAAAACATCAAACCAATCGTTGATAATTTGAAACAGTTCTGCACATTTCAGAAACAGCTCAACGTTACTGCATATCCCCAATTGTGCACATCGTTTTAAGGCAGAGGAAATGGTGTGCGAAAATAATTTGGTGGCACATTTAACTTTTTGTCTTGCTAACAAAAAGAAAAGATCAAATGTTTTGAAACTTATAAACTTTTAACACACAAAAATCAGAAAATATACATACCAGCAGCTTTTACATTGAGCATTTCTAACGAGAAACTTTTGGTTATACTTAAATCTGAATCGCAATAATTCAGCAGTTCTTCAACGATGCATTTTTTCAGACTTGTTCTCTCATACAAAAATCCATCATCAACAAAGTGGTTGCGTACGAGTTGAATTAGATGTGGTACATCAGAAAAAACAAAAACTGACTTGTTTTTATCTGAAGGATGCGTAAAATACGGGGTTTTAGCTGATATATCCAAGCTTTTCCATAACTGTTGATTCTCAGTTCCTAAATCACTAACTGCTGCAACAACAGTAAAACCAATTTTGTAAAGCTCTTCTATGATGTGAAACAGCAACGGCTTTTGCATTTTACAGCTGAAATTGTAAAAAATTGGCTGTTTCCATCCTCCACACAATCCACGGACCATTGCAACTTGCACCATTCTCTTTGGTTCAACTATGATATCAGCTTTACGATCATATGCCCATTCTTCCCTACATTTCATTTCATCGAAAGATAAAACACATAATTTGCTCTCGATCGGAAAATCGAAGGAGCTCATATAAGACAAAGCTTGGTATAAAACTCCAGGCTCAAACGACAGCTTAGATGCCCATCGTCGTAAGGTTGTTGGTGACGGCAACGCAAATCCTTTAAGCCGCAAAAGTCTATAGCAGCGTGGTCCTGCTGAGTACAAGGAAGTTGCAAAGGAAACCTCTTCTATATCATACCTTTTTGATGTACTCGGTACACCTTGTTCGAAATCTGAACTAATGAGTTTTTTATTGCTATTTCTTATATTCAATTGGTATTCCAACATGGAAACTCTTTCCTTTAACTTAGAAACTTGGCTATCGACTAATTGATTTTCAATGCGATAATCTTCGAGTGAAACGCTTTTATACAATAACAACGTAAATGAATAAGCTTAATACGTACATAGAACTTAAACTCATTATTTTAAAATAGGAAGAGAAACTTACTCAGTTTGAGTACCGATACTTGTAAAAGTCTTTCTTATAATTTGTCTTGAGACGCCAGTAGTCCCTAATATGTCCCTTGATTTATAAATTAAAAAAATTATTTCCCGATATACACAAAAGTTTTAGGTGCTCTAAATACCGTTCATATGTTTCTTGTGGGTCTGGAGCCTTTGTCTGCTTTTGAGCAACTGTATTTTGCTGACTGAAAATATTTTTACATTAGACATTTTAAAGAAATGTAATAGTGTCCGATCGAACGTTCTGGTTCATCCAAAAATGGTGTTCGACCAAAGTTCTGTGTTCGCAAAGAGTAGACTCCCAGAATGTGAAAGGGTACGTGTGGACAACACTGCTTTAAAGCAATAATGTAATGCATGTATTTAATGTGATAGTTACCTTTGAATAGGAATTGCACTTAGGCTCAAACGGATGCAATTGCTTTTTACATTCATATGCTCTTCACGGAAGTGAACAGAAAAAATGAAAGGATTTTTTGGTAGCAAACCATCATCTATATTGCATGCTTCTATCCATTTCTGCCGCATATATGGAATTGAAGGAAATTGAAAAAACTTGACATTCGTGCCTTTGCTGAAATGCTTAGTATTACTGCAGTTGTGGTATATGCAGCTCATTGCTCAACTTTTATTTTATTTACACAAATTAAAATTATATATTATATATTTATATTAATATTTAATAACTTTTAAAGCAAAAGTGATGAATTTTTCAATATTTTTATTATAAATTTTATTTTTTTTAATTAAAAATGTATAACAGTCAGAAAGTAATCAAAAAACTCGGATTTTACAAATGAATACGGTAGCATTATTTTTGAGAGTAAAAAATAATCTGGATAAACGTCAGAAGGTTAATATGGCGACGAAAAGAGAGAATGGTTTTACCTTTATATTATTGTATCATGGTAATTACTATGATCAATAATATAAATATAAAACCATTCTCTCTTTTCGTCGCCATATTAACCTTCTGACGTTTGTCCCAATTATTTTTTACTCTCAGAATTAATGCTTCCTTATTAATTTATGAAATCCGAGTTTTTGATTAATTTTTTGACTTTTTTTGTTTATTTAAATTAAAAATATTGAAAAACAATTAAATTATTTCATTATTTCATAAAAAAAGAAAAAATACAGCAGCACCAGCAAGAGGAGCAGCAAAGATTCACCAGCAATCACAAAGTATACAGAGGTTACATATTTTGTGGAGGAATTTCAAGGAAATTTCAAAATGAACAGCCTCTGCACCACTTCCGAATCAAAGATGGAATTTTGTCGTCGTGCTACGTCATATCTTAACATAAAAAATTATTAAGAAAAACTAACAGCCTGTTTGTGTAAGACGTTGACGATGAAAATCTTGACATTAGTCGCTCAAACGCAACGGCTGCATAATTTCAAAACCTAGTAAGTTTTGCTATAAAAACAACTGGGACCAACGACGAATTTTTCTTTACGAATATTCGTCGTAGGAAATAAACACATGGGCGTTTATAAAAATATACAACATCAGTACATTGCACGAAAGTTTATTTTCTTTTTAACAGTTCGTCAGCCCATTATTGGTTTGTAGCATATGCGATTTTTAATAGATTTTAAGGCTTGTTTCCGATTTTGCAAGTTCTCGTGAATTTGCAATGTTCGCCATGACATGTAAGCGAGTTTTTTCAAGTATTCTGCTTAACAGTTTTCGCTAATTTTAACCAATACATATTATGTTATGATTCTTTTAGCAAATTTTTGCTAATTTTCGCATTTCTTTTACGGAATTTTTGATATTTTCAAACATCGATGTTTTTTAGAATGATGTTGCATCCTTCGCCGTGAGGCTTTTTTTATTATTAGGTGAACTAAATAAAAAATCAAATATTTGCTTACTTTTGTAGGTCATATTACACGCAAATTTCGTTATCTCATGTCCAATTGATACAACAATTACAAAAAATATGTATTAAACTATAATTTCTAAACTCAAATTACACATTTCAAAAAGCATTCCTAAATAAAATTTACCATAATATGTACGCGGCAACGATTTCCTCTCTGTTTACAAAAAAACAGTATTCAAATAATTTGGGTAAAAGTCATAATTAATTTTAAACGTCAAATGTGGTTTTACCTTTATATTATTGTATCATGGTAATTACTGGGGACAAGTCCTGGATATTTATAAAACCTAATACTGAGTCCTCTATAATTACAATCGCCTTATGAAACGCTCCTTCTCCGTCAAAACTTAAAATAAATTAAAAGTATCGAATTTGTATGTTTATTTATTTTTTCTTTATATGATGACGTTTAAAAAGTAAAGGGTTTTTTCGTCCCCAATAATTACAATATGCATACATATATACACATATTTATATGTATGTATGTATATACAGGGTGGCCCAGAAAGACCGAAGTGGTGTGAATTCCTTATAACTTTTTATTTAAGAAATATTTTTTTAAGTTTTTGATTTTTAAATACATTAAATTTATAGGGAATATTTTAAGATTAGTTATTAAAAATTATATCCCGCAAGTGGTGGCCATTTTCTGCTTCGCACAAATGTGCTCTTTCCAACGCATTTTCCATGACCTTTCGCAAAACTTCTGGTGTTATGTTGTTAATTTCGTCTCGAATATTGGTTTTTAATTCCTAAATAGTCCTAGGCTTATTAACATAAGCTTTCCCTTTTAAATAACCCCAAAGGAAACAGTCTGGAGCGGATAAATCCGGGAAACGCGGAGGCCAATTAAAATTGCTTCTACGCGAAATTATTCTTTCACCAAAGATGTCGCGTAAAAGAGCCATTATGGCCCTCGAAGTGTGCGCTGTGGCTCCATCCTGTTGGAACCATATCTGCGGATGGTTTTCCACGGCTGGCCTTACAAAGTTTTCCATCATGGCCCGATATCGACCACCATTGATGGAAATGGCGACACCTCGTTCATTTTAAAAAAAATATGGGCCAATGATCTGAAGAAACACCGCACCAAACAGTACACTTAACTGGGTGTAATTGTCGTTGATGAGGTACTCTCGGGGTTTCCTTGCTTTTTAACGAACCCATTTAATTGGAAATGGGCTTCGTCACTCATAACTAAATTATGAATAATGGAAATGGAAAGAGCACATTTGTGCGAAGCAGAAAATGGCCACCACTTGCGGGATATCATTTTTAATAACTAATCTAAGAATATTCTCTATAAATTTACTGTATTTAAAAAACAAAAAATTAAAAAAATATGTCTTAAATAAAAAGTTATAAGGAATTCACACCACTTCGGTCTTTCTGGGCCAGCCTGTACATACATACCTACATACATATGTATATGAAAATCAAATATACATACATATGTATACACATGTAAATATGTATGGGTGAGATGTATAAAAATTAAATGGTATCAAAACCTCTTATGGTGTACGCACATACATATGTACACATGTAAAAATGATTTTTTTGTAACACATATCGTTGGTCACAAGTAGAAAGGCCCTAACTCAAATAATTGTGCAAATGGTCTTGTATCGCAGCATGTGCAACTTTAGAATTTTGATATAATAATCTTTTTAAAATAAAACTTTACTCAACATTGCTTGGCAAAGCTTTGTTAAGTTTTTTGCATACGACCCAAAGTTTACACGAAAGAAAAAAGTTTGCGCAAGTTTGCGCCATTTTTATAGTTTTTTTTTGTTGTTGAAAATTTCACCTTTTTTCTGGGTTTGCTCATCTTGCATGGTTTAATACGAGTAAGAAACCCTTTTGTCAGTCATGAGATGTTTTACTTTGAGGGGAGATATACTCCCCCTGCCAATAAAAGCTCATAAGTTTAATTTTTATGATATGAAGCTATTCCTTCATAGTACATTTTTTTAATCTATCTTCTATATAATTAATAGGCAAACATGTTTTTTGTAATCCCTTTTACGCTGGTACTACTGCACCGATTTTAAAAAGATTTATATGGGTTTAAAGGTTTTTTGGTAAAGATGTGCAGAATCTATATTTTATTAAAATCGGTTTCATATTTTAGGAGCTATAAGCGTTTAAAGTTGCTACTACATGCACACATATTACACACGCATTTATTAGCTGACAAGTAAAGAGGAAACAAAACATGAGATTGTGTGTGTGTTTGTAGTATTTATCTTGATCTAACATTTTTTTTCTCTTATTTGTTATTGTATGAAAGCCATAATACTTAAAGGACGAGAGTTCAATAAATTAAATTAGCTTAATTAAAGGCATTTCGTTTGTGTTTTTAATTTCATTTATTATTTAATTATGCATATCTATGTAAGTATGTGGATGGCTGTGTTTTAATGCATTTTTTTATGACGTTTAGATAAATTTTCTTTGAATATTAATAAAATTATTTACATTTAGATTCTAGAATACGGGCGATTGTGTCGTCCGTTGGTATATCTAGTTTACATTATTTTTCCAAATAAAACTTTTGTCGCCGCCCTTAAATGAGAGAGGGGACGAAAATGGTATTTTACGGTCTCCTGGGTCCAAGTTTAGGGTTTTGAACTTTCGCTGACGTTAAAAGTTGCATTTGCTAAACAAAAGTATGAAAAAGTTAAGAAAAAAAAGAATTTTTTCAGAAGTGAGAGTACTTCCTCTGTGGGGAAATTTTTACCCTTTCTCCGATTTTTCTTGTTTTCAGGGTTAGGCAGCATACAACAGTGGGACATATTTCTGCTAAGTTTCATTGATCAATAGCCTTTCAGAAGCAATCTAACTTAAGAAAACAGTATTATCCAGCTTTTTGGCTTAAATACTCCTCTTTGCTCCGGTCAAAATCTCACTATTGTTACAACCACTCATAGGTGAAGATGATTAGCCGTGTGAATTGGTTGGGATTCGAAAAATATTTCAGTAGTCATTGCACTTAAAATATTAAGATAACAACACGATGATATTGAATCTAATATTGCCAACTTTAACGAAAATATTAAACAGACTGCTGAATATGTTACTAACTCCCATCCGCAGAATGGCTTTAATAGAATTTATTCTACGAATACTCTCGTGTAAGAAAAAAAGAGCTGGAAGGGAACAGATCACCCCAACAATTCAATCAAACTTAAAGAGTGCACTAAACAAGAGTTACTGGAATCTCTTAAAAACTATTGGGATGGTCTCGAAGTCACACTAGAATCTAATTATTCTTTGTGACGCGCGTTAGAAAGCTTAAAAGAAACTTTGAGTTTAAACAACCTCTACCTACTTCTTGATTAGCATTTAAAATCCGTATTTACTCAAAACACATGTAGTGGTGTAGTTGATTTGCCAAGTGTAGTTGCTCTATTCTCGCGACTCTAAAAGTGTAAGATTCGTGATTTACAAAAACTTATTGCTGAACTCAACCCGAAGCCCAAAGGTCCAGGTATTACAGAAATTATCAACAAGATGCTGATGAAGTTGCCCCAATTGCAATTAGAATCCTGTTATTTGTTTTAAACGACATTTTACGACTGGATAAAATTCACTCCACTGGAAGCTTACCAAGATCAAAATGGTTCCAAGACCAGGCAAAGCTCTTGGGAAAGTTGCTCATTACAAAATTTTCCCTAATTCTAACTGTTATTGAGTGCATACCGTACCATCAATTTGAAGTCAGCATAGCACCATTGAACAAACTCATAGATTGGTCTAATTTATAACATTTAAAGAAGAGAAGTATTGTTCTGGTTTTTGAATGATTTTTAATAAATTTAGCTAATTTTATTTATAACATATGAATGTATCCCAATTAATAAAAAAATTTAAAATTTTCTTCAATTTCAAATTTAAAGTCTTTTAAAAAACGATTTTCTCGATTTTAAAAAAAAAAAAGTAATTTTTTGTATAAAACTTTCCGAATATCTCCGAAACTATAAAAAAAATTAAAAATTAATAAGGACGTAATTTAAAGGTCAATTTGTTTTCTAGCCTTCTGTGTATTTTTTATTTGATCAAAGAACTGGTTCTCAAGTAAATGCGAATTATGTGATCCACTTTTTTCTTAATAACGGAAAATCTCAAGATACAGAGTCAATTCAAAAAAGCTGATTTAGAGGGATTGATACACAGTTTACACTACGTGACTACGAAACCTTTGACATTACACAATAAATTTAATTTTGTTGAACTGTGTAATTCTTTTAATTTTGCAGATAAACATATTTTACAGTTTCGTCATATTCACTTATCACTATTAACGTAAAAAGTATACTACGAATATTATTTACATATAAACGTCTTTAAATTTTATTTTAATTACTTTTTTGTTATTTAAAGTTAATTAAGCGCTTATTTCACGTAATTCTATGGGAAATTTTTGAAATAAACCTGTAATAAACGTAAGATATTTTTTATGAGTACGGCGGTATATTTTCAACATTTTGACGTTATCTAGACATTTGTGGCTGTATTTTAAGCACACTTTGTTTAAAAATAAACACGTTTAACAGTAGATTTGAAATTTTGTGTAAAAAAGACAAATATTTGGGGTATTGAGAAAGTACACGTTTTAAAGTAATAAAACGAAAAAATATGTCTGCTGTGAGCAACCCCTTATAATTTACAACTCTAAATATTGTATTTTGGTTTTAGCACCTTTGTAAATTGCGTACTTTCTCTCTCTCTCAATTCCTTTGGTAAACTGTCACGCATTTCTACATGTAGTTATGACAATCAATAAACATAGATGAGAAAGTATTATTACTTTATGACCTTTTTGTTTGAGTCACAACAACAATTTTTTTAAACTATGATAAAATGTTAAGACATTATGACACTTAAGACACCCTGTGCATACCCCAATTGATTTTTTGATACAAAAAACAACAAATTCGATATAAATTTAGACATTAAGAATATATAAAAAAAAATTTGACAATATATGATCCTATTATTTACTTATTTATTTATTGGACATATTCAACAAAGTAAATTTGCAGAATACGGTTGCACAAAAATCGACGGTTGACTGAGACCATATGTCCATGATCTACGAAAAACTACAACCCTGGTGTGATGAATTGTTATTGTCTTTTGAAAATTTTCATAAAGCCCATATGACACTTCAGTTTTCTTTCATTTATCAAGTTTTATAGAAAAGTGCAAACATATTGTAATAGGAAAATTCAACAAGTGCAAAGCATTCAGCTATATTCAGAAAAATGAAATAATATCAACAACTTGATTAAAGTTATCGATAAAAAATTAAGTTCTGTCAGAAAATTTAAAATTTTTCAACTGAAAATTGACATTTTAAGCTTGAAACATAAAAGTGTTCGCTATTAGCGGTTTATGGTCAAACATAGCGATTTTTAGTTTGTTTTGTCTCTATACTAGCGGTTTTTAATTGTGAAAATTTTACAACATTTAAACATTTTGTTTCTGTTTTATATAGATTGTTCTTTCTAACATTTATTGTTTCTTTCTATCAGTTCAATATCAAATCAATGAAGAAAAAATTAAGTGTGGTAAGGGCGTAAGCTCCATCATACCAGGGATGTATTTTTCGTAGATCGCACGTCTTTGTATGATAGGGTATCACGGCGTTTACAGTATTTTTAAAAATGTTTCTGTGACTGACTGTACACGACCTATGTCTTCACATAGGAAGTAGCAACGGGGTTGTTAAGGAAATTCCACAAAAGAACCGCAACATTATACAGTAATCTGTGGCAGATCAGTCAACCAGTGCGGGCTAGACAAAAAACTCTCGATGGCCAATAAACAACAGTGGCCTAGTTGCGTTTAAGAAATAATTGCCAACTACGCGTGATGTTGACTCGCCCAGAGCTTAGGATGATTTTTATGTATTGTTAATTACTATCACTAAGTTCATGACCGATACTGGTCGGGCTTAATATTTAGGAGTGTATTTATGTTTAAGAAAACTTATTTTTAGTTTATTTTAAAGATATTTATTATTTGACATATTGTCAGAAGCTTACATACAATAATTGAAATTTATTTGCTGGTGGTTAAGCATGTCTACATACGCATTTCATTGGCGCTTGAACCAAATCATCAGTAGACTTCAACCACAAATTCTGAACACTCACAAACCTCTTACCTTATGCACAGACTTTCAAAAACTATATGAGAATTCATAAAATAATAATATTTTTTCTTTTGTGATTTTCAAATTGGCCTTTAAATTACATCCTCATTTCTTTTTTAACAGTTTTATAGTATCGGAGATATTCAGAAAGTTTTATACAATAAAATACATTTTTCCAAAAAAAAAAATAACAAAACTTGATTTAATTCGTTTGACGCAATTTACACTGTGCCTTTTTTGGTTGCCTGTGCAGGCAGGCTAAAAAGGCATAGTGCGAAATTGCTCCTTACGAGGAGAACGATAAAAACCAAGAACTAAATATAAAATTCTTTGCGAAATAATAATTTGCTAATTTTTCCAACCGCTCAGTAGAAGCTGAGGTAAGAATATGTATGTTTTTTCCAAGGACCCAAAAAAGGTACTAAAAAGGGTAAGTGAAAATTCATATAATTATATAAAATTCATATGAAACATTTTACACACTTTTTTGAAAGGATGCATTTGGAGAATGGTACTTTTTTTCACAATGTAATTTTTGACGATATAATATTTGAAAATGTGAGATGTGAAAACTTTTGGATAATGTACATTTTGAAAAATGTACCTTTTGAGAATGGCATTTTATAAAAGAGCACTCTTCTTATATACCTAGAAATGTGGCTGAAAAAAGGCATTTTTTTAAAAAGTACTTTTTAGGAAAAGAACTTATTTAAGAAAATAACTTGTAAGTAAAGAAAAACTATTTGAAAAAAGTACTTTCCAAATGAGAAACTTTTTTGAAAGGGTAGTTTATCGAAAAAGCTATTTTCGTCAAAAAGTGGTTTCTGGAAAAGGCACTTTTTGATGAAAGTACTTCTTGAAAAGGGTACTTTTTGGGAAAAGTCTTTTTAGGAAAAGGTATTTCTTGAAAAAAACTCTTTTTATAAAAAGGTACTTTTTGCGAAAAGTACTTTTAAGAAAAACGTATTTTTTTGAAGACAGTACCCTTGGAAAAAGTACCTTTTTGAAAAGAAAGTGCCTTTTCGAAAAAGTACTATCGGATCTATTGGAAGAGCAACCTGCACACCAAATTTGAGCTCTACAGGTTTTGTCGTTTAGGCTCGGCGATGATGAATCAGACAGTCAGTCTATAACGTTACTATATAGATGTATATACGTGTGTATGTATATACATACATACATACATTTTCCTTTCCTGAAAGAAAACTAACATGAACTTGCATACAATAATAAAATTTTCTTTAAAAAATTTTAAAGTCTTTACATTTGAATATTTGTATCTTTAATTTAACTCCGAATTCTATTTTCTTTCCGTTTGCGAATTTTATTTTTAATTTTGCGAGAGAAATTTATTTTGCATTCTTTAATTTTTTTGTTCCCAAATTTTATTTATAAAATAAAAAATAATAATTTTTACAATATGAAAAATAAAATTCATTCTAATCAAATTCGTTTGCGAAATATTTTAATTCGAGCACTCCTCCTACCCTGGTTAATACCCTCTTGTTGATTAAGTGCGATATTTAGTTTGTTATTTATGAAAAATACAGATTGGTGGCATACTATATAATAAGAAAATTGTGTCAATAGTGCTTAATTGGCCATTGGGGTTTTAAAGTACTTTTGCTATTTAAGTGGTACTAAGAAAAGTACAATTGTACCAAATTTTCCATCCGTGTGGTTTATAAAAACATAAACTATTTTGAATTATGACGGTTTTTATTCATTTTATTCAACTTACTAAAAACATTCCAAGACATTGTTTCATCAGGTATGATTCCAGCTCCACACAAAAATAATCCAAACACAATAAATACAATGCCAATGTGCAGCATTCCAATGCTCGTTACAACCTTTTAAATAAACAAAAATAAATAAATTATATTAAGTTGTATTGCCAAAATGAAATTTTTGTAATTTAGCGAATGCGGTAGAGGCCGAAAAAGTTAAGTTGTTTGTTTTCGGGTGTGCTTAACTTTTCCGTGATATGAATGTGATTATACGTGCATTTACTAGGATGATCGATTATTCTTATTATTATTATTATTTTTCCAGAAACCGGTTTTCGAATAGGTCGAAAAACCGGTCAAATGGTTTTTCCAAGTAAAGTTTAGATTTTAAATTGCTTTATTAAAAGAATGAGCCAATAGTTCATGTAAATACTATAAAACAATACAAAACTTAAATATATAATATATTTTCATATGTACACATATATGTACATATGTATGAATGTATGGACAAGGTCATACGTCAATAAAAAATATGAAGCGAAATGTCAACAAAACTAAAAAGCAAGTTTCGCAAATGGATTTTGACATCCATTGCACGCCATAAGGCTAATTTAATTCGCCTCTTCTACTACCTCATAAAATAATTTCTCTTTAATTTCATGTTTCAGTAGAGGAGGATTTACCCATTTTTTCGGAACAAAATTTTTTTTTAAATGGAGTTTGATGCTTCTCTTTTTGAGAAAGAGAGAAGTAGAGAATAAATTTAGGTCTGAGCATTCTCTGCTTGAATTGGTTTAACTTTAATTGTTTTCCGGACAAAATCGAGCTTAGCTGCCAATTATTTAAATTTTTCATCTAAAGTTGAACTGAGCTGTCACATCTTCTTCGCATTTGCTACTTAAGCTGTCTTTACACGGTAATACAAAGTATAAGAACTTTGTAGAATGAAAATATTATGAAATTCTCTCCGTATTTAAAATAAAAGGGAACAAGAGTCTTTTGTAGGTATTTTTCATGTTTACACTGATACTATAAGTAAAATGCAAGCAAATATATTGAACTGTTAAGTTAATAAAAACTGGAAAATTGCTCAAAAAAATGTGCATTAATAAAACTGAATATTGGAGAAAACATTTTATTATTTCAATGTAATTTTACAACAAAATATATTTTTTTTCATATAGGTTTGTTTATTGTTTGTTTGGTTTTGCTTGTACCATGAGGTACTTGATGGTTGCAGTTGTACAATATTGACAAAATCAACATGAAAATTTCCTGAGTTGATTTTGGTTGCTTCTGCAAAAGTGTTAACACCTTAAATAGATACCATTTGTTACAACTATATTTGTCCAATTGGGTTTCCAACTAGCTCTACTCGTGGCATTTACCTCAGCGGGTTCCAACCCTCCCATTGGATATGCTGCCAACAAAAATTATATGAAAAAAACTAAATGACAAAACAACAAAAAAAATGTCTATACATACAAAACAAAACAATGTATTACAATTGATAGTTATAGGACTGGAAACAGATGTTTTATCCCAGCAATCGCCCACCCATCCGTGTCATTGTAGATTCCTCATCTCTTATTTCAATGACCCCAAAATCCACTCGACTTTTCTTACCTTACCTTACCTTCATGCCGTCAACTTTTCTTTAGCTTCACTCAAAAAACATTATCTTTCCTTTTATGCAATTTAAATCATATTTTCCTATACAGTTTTTAAATATTTTTTTCCGTTTACCTTATTTTTTTTATTGTTTTGTATCACCCTGTGTATACTATAAATCCTAGCAACACTACAGTACTAGCAACTGTAACATTTGTAATACGAACACTTCCTTAACAAAACAAAACAAAATTAACAATGACATTTAAGCTGGAGGTCCATACCATCCGTTCTTTGCATATGCGTTGTATGCGTTTCTGTACGTTCTCTCCGATTTTAAATTCAAGTTATGCGCAAATAAATTCAATTTATTCAATTTCAATTTAATTTTTATCAAATAAACTCAATTTTGGGGAAAATTTAAAGTGAAATTATGACTTTAATAGAATTTGTGGAATTAATTGATTTAATGCACATAATATTTTGTAATAAAAATAATACATAATATTTTTAACAGATGAAATAATTAATAAAAATTGTGTAATTTCTACTCACATGTGTAGGCGATGTAATTGAATTCTTGTATAATATGTGTGTAATTCTACTTTGGGTTCTATTTTTATTTATTATTGTTTTAATTTTAACCTACACAAAAGATGTGTAGTGTAATTTTCTTCAATGTGTAATTGGAGACACAGCCATGTGTAAATTCATTGGCAACACTGTAATCATTTTGTTTACACACATACATTAACATTTTTGCAGCTTGTAAACAAAGTTTGACAACTAGGTGCAATGTATACAGTGACAGGCTGGGCTTGTGCATGTACCTAGTATAATTGTATCATGCATGCGACGCATACAAAAGTAGAAAGTAGATCTACTTTATCCGTCCTATACGTCTATATGTTCTTTGCGTTTTGTTCTGTAACTTGCCATATACAAATACTCGGATTCTACTTTTTTGACACATGCATAAAACGCAGCTACGCATTGAACGGATGGTATGGACCTTCAGCTTTAATACTCTAATAAGCGATTGTGATTTTCGTTTGTGCCATGAATTATTATAGTATAACTATTTTAAACTAGCCACAATCTAAAACTAAAACAAAAATTTAACAAATTTTTTTATGGCTTTACAATTAAAATAATCAGGCGGGACAAGGTTTATTCAAATTCATATATGTACATGCATGTGTGTGTAAGATTTGTGTTATTTTCTTTCACTTTTCCAAGTGACAGTCCGGGCTAAAATTTAAACCATACTTTCCCGCAACACATTACTGCTGCTAATGTTTACTTTGAAATACATCTCTGGTGTGATGAAAATACTTAAGTTTCTAAAATGGTTTAGAAAACAAAACATTTACCGACCCCTTGTCAAATTTTCTATCCGTATTCTCCCCTACTCGATACATTTTGCGTTTATATGCTAAGATTTTGTATAATCTACCACATTTTGTGAAATGTCGTAAGAGATTGTATTACCATGTAAAGACAGCTTTAAACACATATACATACATACATACCATATGCCTTGATAATACACAACAAGTATCCATACACCCGTTGAAATAAGAAAAATCATATGAAGCAATAATAACAAATTTCAAAAAGTGGAAAAGAGAAACAATTCGCCAAATTCAGGCGAATACGAATACGAATACGAATATTTTTCCAAAGAAATTAAATAAATAAATGCTAAACGAAAATTAAACAAATGACTAAAAATTTTAGTTAGTACACATACATTAATTTTTTTATAGAAATTTGTGCTTTGTATCATTTTCAAATATTATTCAATGCTATCATTAAAATTTTGAGTACTTTTCATTAACTTTAAAGTACGCCAACAAGAGTGTGAAGTCCTTTTTCATAACAATTTTTTAATATTCCATATTGCATATAACACTCGTATTCAATATATTTTTCGTTATCATGTTAATGTTAATGAATGACCATTGCTTACTATCGTGTGTCTGGGTTAGTGTCGTATCTCTCGTTCTTAAAGCCAGAATTACCCGACTGTAAATGTAGGACTTTAAATATAAATGTGTCAGCTGATTGAATCTGTTGCATGAAAAGCTACGCAAATGCTTACCTGACTGAAATGTCACGTGAATGGCCAAGTTTACATCTGGCATTTCTTGTGTGTCATTTGCACAAAAAAATGTAACCAACTAATTACTAATGAAAAACTGTTTGATTCAGACATATATTTATTGATTTAAAAAGTTTGCAATCATTTTGGATTCTATAAAATTGTCTATTAATTATTTATAAAACTGTTTAACTTAATAAATAGATGTCTGAATCAAATCAT
Organism: Tachina fera; assembly: GCA_905220375.1. Taxonomy (NCBI): domain Eukaryota; kingdom Metazoa; phylum Arthropoda; class Insecta; order Diptera; family Tachinidae; genus Tachina; species Tachina fera. The sequence goes on along the minus strand of LR999965.1, from coordinate 97,157,549 downwards.
TAGTAATTAGTTGGTTACTCTTTTTTTACGCTTTTGTGGCATTTGGCACATAGATGTAAACTTGGCCTATCCCTGCAGTCAGACTGGGGCCAAGTGTCTCTATGTCAACACTAAATTTCTAGTAGTAGTTACATTGTCTACAATTTCTCTTCTATTCGTCAGTATAAAAGAAGTAGCGAAAACATATGTGGTTTATTTCTGGTGGATTTTGCAACAACTTGTCAACATATATAAATTTGTATGTACATAAGGTATAGAAATGTATCAGTAAATGTCTGGTTGGTATGTTTCCATGTTCCCATAAAAACTATGAATTCACTACCTAGTCAATTGTTTTAGTGTTACTAGTAGATTTTCAATGACAAGCACATGCTAAATGTCAATAGCACAAAGTATTGTATGGGGGATAATTGTAGAGTAGTACTGGTGACAAAGTCAAAAGCGACTCAGTACATTTTGACCATCGACATTTCCTTCAGGGATGTTTGTACGCACACATGTATATTTTACGTATTCATACGTCTATACATACATATAAGTATGTATATTATTTTATTATTAGAAAACTAAATTTATTAAATATGCCATGTTCATACATATACAAATTTAGCAACTTAAATTATCGAAACAAAAGTACCACTATAGGCCTATTGTCCCACACTCCCATTTAATATATACACATCCCAATACATACAAGTATACAAAAAACGATTTTTAGGGTTCCGTACACCAAAGGTGAAAAAAGGAACCCTATTGTTTTCGCTACGCTGTCCGTCTGTCCGTCACACGGTATTTTCTCAGGAACCGTAAGAGCTATGGACCTGAAATTTCGACAGAGTATGTAGAACCTTGGCCACTACAACAACAAATACATGAGAATTAGAAATTAAAGGGTGCTCCAAAACGAGCGACGAAAAATGTTAAAATCTCATGTAATATACATACAATTGTATGACCATGTGTATATTGACACTTGAAATTTGTAAAATTAGTGTATTTTTATATATACTACAACAATAAACATTAAAATATTAAAAAATTTAAATTAAAGGGTTATCCATCAGTTAATGAAATTTTGACTCTGTAATTCTGACAAATTGCTGTATCTTGGAAACCGTAAGAGCTAAACTGTTGAAATTTTCAAAAACGGTAAAACTAAAAAATCCGAAAATTATAAAATCGCCAAACCGAAAAAAATCGCCAAAACCTGAAAAAAATCGCCAAAAATTAAAAAAAAATCTCCAAATCGAAAAAAAATTGACAAAATTAAAAAAAAAATTCTAGCACTGAAATAAATCGCCAAATTCGAAAAAATCGTTTAAATGAAAAAAAAAATCGCCAATATGAAAAAAAAACGCCAAAAACCGAAAAAAATCGCCAAAACGCGAAAAATGCCCCAAAACCAAAATTATTGTTTATGTGAAAAAAAATCGCCAAAATTAAAAAATATCGCCAAATTTAAAAAAATCGCCATAACGAAAAAAATCGCCAAAATTTAAAATAAACGCCAAAAACCGAAAAAAATCCTCAAAACATAAAAAGTGCCAAAACCAAAAAATCGCCAAAACCAAAAAAAAAAATTACTTATATGAAAAAAACGCCTAAAATTAAAAAAATCGCCAAAATAAAAAAATCGCTAAAATTAAAAAAAAATCCAAAATAATAAAAATCGCCAAAATTAAAAAAACTTCAAAAACCAAAAAAAAAATCGCCAAAACGTGAAAAAAGTGCCAAAACTCAGAAAGCGCCAATAAATTCAAAACCCCCAAACTAAAAAAACGCTTAAAACCGAGAAAACCCAAAAACGAAAAAAATGCCAAAACTCTAGTTTATATTGGCTAAAGTTCGTATTAAATTACATATCTCGTGTTTGTACGGAACCCTTCGTGCGCGGGTCAAAGTCGCACTTTACTGAATTTATTTAGTAATAATATCAATAAAAATATATACGTATAATCATAACATATAATGATAATGACAATATAAATATTTTTATAATTATAAGACGTAGCAATGTTTGTATGAGTTTATAAAGCTGAAATTGTAATTATAATTTTTTTAGTTTTGGCGATTTTTTTTTCATATAGGCAATTTTTTTTTGGTTTTGGCGATTTTTTTCGGTTTTTTGCGTTTTTTTTAATTTTGGCGATTTTTTCGTTCTGGCGATTTTTTTGATTTTGACGATTTTTTTTCATTTAGGTGATTTTTTATTTTTTATATATTTTATGTTTTTTTTATTTTTTGTGGCAATTTTTTTAGTTTTACACTTTTTTTCTCGTTTTGGCGATTTTTTTCGGTTTTTGGCGTTTTTTTTTATTTTGGCGACTTTTTTTCCTTCTGGAAATTTTTTTGATTTTAAATTTTTTTTCATTTAGGCGTTTTTTTTATTTTTTTTGGCGATTTTTTTCATATAGGCAATTTTTTGTTTGTTTTTGGCGATTTTTCGGTTTTTGGCGTTTTTATTTCTTTTTGGCAATTTTTTTTAGTTTTGACACTTTTTTCTCGTTTTGGAGATTTTTTTCGGTTTTTGGCGTTTTTTTAATTTTTGCGATTTTTTTCCTTTTTGGCGGATTTTTTTGATTTTGACTTTTTTTCATTTAAGCGTTTTTTTTAATTTTTGGCGATTTTTTTTCATATAGGCATTTGTTTTGTTTTGGCGATTTTTTTCGGTTTTTGGCGTTTTTTTTTAATTTTAGCGTTTTTTTCATTTTGGCGATTTTTTTCGTTTTGGCAATCTTATAATTTTTCGATTTTTTAGTTTGACCGTTTTTAAAAATTTCAAGAGTTTATCTCTTACAGTTTCCAAGATATAGCAATTTGTCAAAATTACATAGTCAAAATTTCATTAACTGATGGACCACCCTTTAATTTAAATTTTTTTAATTTTAGTGTTAATTGTTGTAGCCTTTATAAAAATACACTAATTTTACAAATTTCAAGTGTCAATATACAAATGTACATACAATTGTATATATATTACATGGGATTTTAAAAGTTTTCGTCACTCGTTTTGGACCACCCTTTAATATTTAACTTTTATATATTTGTTGTTGTAGCGACCAAAGTTCTACATACACTGTCCAAATTTCAGATCCGTAGCTTTTACCGTTCCTGAGGAAATATCCTTCTTCCTAAGACATGAAATATGTTTAATTATTAGGAAAAAAGTTAAGTTTTCCAAACCTGGAAGCGTTTTTTATTTTGTTAAATTTTAAAATTTTTTTTCTAATTATAAATACCAATTTTATTCATACGGAAATACAAAATAAGTTAATTTAATAAAAAAGTAATAAAAACGTGTTTTCGGTAGTTATTTTCTATGGGAAAATAGAGTTTGAGTTTTCCAGCTCTGAAACCGTCTGCCCGATTTTGCTGATTTTTAATAACAAAATTTTTCGGAAAATTTCTGACACACCAGTCCAAGACCGAAGTCTCTAGCTGTAGGAGCTTGGGAAAACCAGACGGACATCGCTTGTTCGTCTTCCCTATGCATAAGGATCCAGAATATATATACTTTATGTGTCGCTTATTAATATTGTAGAAATTACAAACGGAATGACAAACCTATATATACCCTTTTACCATTTTTTGGTAAAGAGTATAAAAACAAAGTCATTAAATTGTTTAAAAGTATAAAATAATGACTTGATACCATTTAAATAATTTTCATTCTTTTTCCATACAATCAATAATAATGTGAGGATATTGAACTCCCATCAATGTTTCGAACAGCTGTTTTACATTTTATTTGATTTTTATACCCTTTACCAAAAAAATTATAAAAGGGTATATATAGGTTCGTCATTCTAATTGTAATTTTTACAATATTACTAAGCGACACATAAAGTATATACATATATTCTGGATCATTATGCATAGAGAAGACGAACAAGCGATGTCCGGTACGTGAAATCGGTTTTCCGAAGCTCCCATAAAAGCTAGAGACGTCTTTCTTAGACTGGTGTATCAGAAATGGTCCGATAAATTTTGGTATTAAGAAACAGCAAAATCGAGCAGACGGTTTCAGAGCTGGACAACTCAAACTCTATTTTCCCATACATAATAACTTCCGAAAACTAGTTTTTATTACTTTTTTATTAAATTAACTTATTTTATACTTCAGTATTAATAAAATTGGTATTTCTAATTAAAAAAAAATTTTAAAAATTTAACAAATTAAAAAAACGTTTCCAGGGTTGGAAAACTTTAACTTTTTCCTAATGATTAAACATATTTGGTGTTTTAGGAAGAAGGTTATTTTCTCAGGAACGGTAAAAGCTACGGGTCTGAAATTTGGACAGTATATTTAGAACTTTGGTGGCTACAACAACAAATATATAAAAGCTAAAAATTAAAGGGTGTTCCAAAATGAGTGACGAAAACTTTTAAAATCCTATGTAATATACATACAATTGTATGTATATGTGTACATATGTATATTGACACTTGAAATTTGTAAAATTAGTGTATTTTTATAAGGCTTTTATTACTTTTTTATTAAATTAACTTATTTTATACTTCAGTATTAATAAAATTGGTATTTCTAATTTAAAAAAAATTAAGAAGACGTTTCCAGGGTTGGAAAAATTTACCTTTTTTCTTATACAAAAGTAACTTACTAAAACTAATTTTTCCTTTTTCCTTATAAATGAAAACATTGGTATAAGAAATCAGAAAAATCAGAAAGGATGATTCCAGGGTTGGAAAACCTAAAATTTTTGTGATATATAAAATTAACTACCGTAAACTAATTTTTTATTTATTTTTATAAAATAAACTTATTTTATACATCGATATGAATAAAATTGGTATGTCAAGTTAAAAAAAATTAAAACAAGTAAGAGTGCTATATTCGGCTGTGCCGAATCTTATATACCCTTTACCAAAGTGCGTTTATGTAGTATAGAGATACATACATAAGCACAGAGATATGTAGGTACATATTCATTTTGTGAAAAAATTCATACTTTTTTTCTGGTGCAATTGTTAGGTTTTTGCATTATGTTTAATTTGGTGCTTTTTAAATTTTGGCGATTTTTTTCGGTTTTTGGCGTTTTTTTAATTTTGGCGATTTTTTCGTTCCGGCGATTTTTTTGATTTTGACAATTTTTTTCATTTAGGCGATTTTTTTATTTTTTATATACATAATTTTTTTTTATTTTTTTAGTTCTGACACTTTTTTCTCGTTTTAGCGATTTTTTTCGGTTTTTGGCGTTTTTTTGGCGATTTTTTTTCTTTCTGGCAATTTTTTTGATTTTGAAAATTTTTTTTCATTTAGGCGACTTTTTTTATTTTTTGGCGATTTTTTTTCATTAGGCAATTTGTTTTTTGTTTTGGTGATTTTTTCGTTTTTTGGCGTTTTTTATTTCTTTTTGGAAATTTTTTTAGTTTTGACAGTTTTTTCTCGTTTTGGCGATTTTTTTCGGTTCTGTCGATATTTTTGATTTTGACGTATTTTTCATTTAAGCGATTTTTTTATTTTTTGCCGATTTTTTTCATATAGGCAATTTTTTTTTGTTTCGGCGATATTTTTCGGTTTTTGGCGTTTTTTTTAATTTTTGGCGATTTATTTTCGTTTTGGCGATTTTTTTTGGGTTTTGGCGATTTTTTTTCATTTAGGGGTTTTTTTTTAATTTTTGACTATTTTTGTTCATATAAGCATTTTTTTTTTTGGTTTTGGCGATTTTTGTGGATTTTTTGCCATTGCGGGGATTTTGTTTTTTTGTTTTGACACTTTTTCCTCGTTTTGGCGATTTTTTTCGGTTTTTGGCGTTTTTTTAATTTTGGCGATTTTTTTTCGTTTTGGCGATTTTTTTGATTTTGCCGATTTTTTTTCATATAAGCGATTTTTTTTAATTTTTGCCGATTTTTTTCATACAGGCAATTTTTTTTTTGATTTGGCGATTTTTTCGGTTTTTGGCGTTTTTTTTAATTTTGGCGATTTATTTTCGTTTTGGCGATTTTTTTTGGATTTTGGCGATTTTTTTTCATTTAGGCGATTTTTTTTTAATTTTTGGCGATTTTTGTTCACATAACAGCCTGTTTGTAGAACACGACTCGTCAATAAAAAGCGCTAACATGTTAGCATTATTTATTTTTTTGGGGTTTTAGAACACGAGTGTCGACGATTTTCATTAAAAAACGTAACATATGTCAGTTTATTTGGGTTTGTAAAACACGATTGGGCTCACCATGAACGTCAATATGGGCGATTAAAAAATTCTAGTCGTCTTCAAAATAAATAAACAAAACTGCTGTTTTTTGAATTTAATTAATAAATAAATTAAAAAAAATGGAATTTCAAGCAAAAAAATGGTAAGTAAACTTTCAAGTTAAAAGTGCGCTTGTTTTAATTGATTATACATATATGTTTTGGAATATACATGTACATATATAGTACCGGATGAAGCTGATCGTATGATTGACATAGGTTTTCAACGAGGCGTACAGAGAGTTTAAAAATACATGCCCGTAACGAATCTGAAACCAGACACTAAAGAGCTTCAAATATAAATGGAAAATTTCTATACAAGATAGAAATCGCGGTAACATTTTAATGCATAATTGATGTAATAAAAACTAATAATTTTCTCAAAAATTTCAGACAAAAAGTTATGTTTACAACTACTGAATTTTGGCTAACGGTAGGGAGAAGCTTGGCTATAACTCTTGTACATTACACCGTTGCGAATGAGAAGCACATCGTGAATATGCTTTGGCTGCTTTAAAATTTGCATAAAAACTTTAAATTTGCTTTGTTTTTTATACATACATATGTAGATATTAATTTAATATAAATGTTGTAATAAATACATACATATGTATGTACGCATATTTTGTATTTTTATCTCAACATCGAAAAGAAATCCTTTCGTCTTTGCTTTGAATCAAATGGTAAATACACAAAACAACAGCAGGATTAAAGGCTGATACATGTTGTTACATCGTAAATAAAATACAATACAAAAAGAACTATAAAAAGCTCAAATACAACATAAAAGTCGCTAAAGTTTTTGGCACTACACTAAAGTCTGGATACCTTAAGCACTCGGACACTATAAAATTAAAAATACATATACATTATATAAATATTATTATTTATTTAGTTCATAAATACTTTACAAAGTATTGTTGCACAAAAATGGGCGAAGTGACCATATATGCCCATGATATTATTTACAGCATTCTTAAAAATGCAAGTAGCAACGTGGTTGTGAACGAAGCTCCCCAAAAGAACCGCAAAACTATCTGCTATCCATGGCAGATCACTCAACCAATGCGAGCGAGACGAAAATCTCTCGAAGCCCAAACAACACACAAGTCTGACTTTACTTTAGAAATAACTATGGTGTCGCGGCAGCTGTTCCTAAGCCCAGAGCTGCTTAAGCACTGCTTTTCTAAATATAAATGTATTGCTGGATATTGATAGCTTAAAGATTTATCGTAGTCAGTTCCCATCACCGCACAAATATTTCTTTTCTTTGCCAATATATGTATACTGTATGATTCAGAGGCATATCAGGGCTGTCGGATCGTGGTAGATCTGATTGTAGCTTTCGATTTAAGGCTTTGATGAATCACATACATGCTCACACTCGTTCTTCAAAATTTTATCACTATTATATATTTGCACTATTTTTTTTTAAATTTTTGATTATCTATGGTACTGGCACCAAAATTGACGATGGCGTTATGAAGTTATATTCGAGGCCAAATTATCCTTCACCAGGAACCCACAAACCGTTGGCGAAGTATCTTAAACATCAAATAAATAAACAAAGAGAATGTATGATTGTCAACTGTATTGGAAAAAAACATTGAATGTCCATACCTGTGGGCCAGGTCCTTTCTAAGCAATCCAAATATTTTTGTGGGACATCAACTTTGTTTGAAATTTTAATTGTCCTATTGGATGAACACTCAGTACTTTCCTCATAATTTTTTTTTGAAGAGGAATAAATTTATTATTATTATATTAATATTATTGTTTATTTTTCTGTCGTGCACGAGAATAGGGTTGCCGTTTTTTAAATCTGAAAACTCAATTTCATATGAAAAACGATAAGCTAAAATTATTTTTGAACATGTTGGCAACAGTACGATTTAGTACATATTTGACAGAAGGGCGAGTTAACGTAAGCTGCACGACAAAGTCGAGTCGCGTTATAAAAACGCTTTTCATTACGTAGTCGTCCATGAAATGGCTCGTCGTGAGTCGCCCTTGTCGCGTTCTACAAACAGGCTATAAGCATTTTTTTGTTTTGGCGATTTTTTTCGGTTTTTGGTTTTTTTTTAAATTTAGCGTTTTTTTTTCATTTTGGCGATTTTTTTCGTTTTGGCGAATTTTAAAATTTTTGGCGATTTTATAATTTTCGTATTTTTTAGTTTGACCGTTTTTGAAAATTTCAAGAGTGTAACTCTTACAGTTTCCAAGATATAGCAATTTGTCAAAATTACATTTTCAAAATTTCATTAACTGATGGACCACCCTTTAATTTAAAGTTTTTTAATTTTAGTGTTAATTGTTGTAGCCTATATAAAAATACACTAATTTTACAAATTTCAAGTGTCAATATACATATGTACACATATAGCGTACGGACTACAATTATTGGCACCCATAAGGAATTTTTGAGTTTGAACATGTATCATTTACTATGGTTTGTAGAGAAATTTTTTGGCGGAATTTTTTTTTATTTTTGGATATGTTTTCTATAAGATCACATTTATGAAAAATTCATATGATTTATGTGTAATTTTTTAAAATTAAAATAAAATAAGCCTTTTAAAAACTACAATTATCGGCACTGCACTACAACTATTGGCACATTTATGTATATAATTATTGGCACTCGACTACAATTATTTAAATTTAATTTGAAATCAATTTTATTTTATTATTTACACTTTAATACACTATGGATGTATTTTTGATTTAACAAAAACTTAACAATATTCTGAAAATATATTAAATTCTATAATTGGCACTCAAAAAGGTACAATTATTGGCAGGGCCAATTATTGTAGTAATTAAAAATTCAATTATTGGCACCCCCTGCCAATAATTGAATTTAAAGTTATTTGGAACCAATTGTTGGCACTCACGTTTTACAACAATTTATCGTAAAAACCTCATATTTTAAGGTGAAATTATTTAGGTTTGACGTATATTTAGTAAAGTAATCATAAAACTTCATTGAAAAACCAATAAATACAAAAATAATGGTACTTACCAAACTTCACCTCACTATTGAAATCAATACTTAAAACTTCAAACCAACGTTCTTCAAAAACAGCTTTCTCACACGGACGATTACAAGCAACTGAGCCATTTAAAGTTAAATAAATAATGAATAAGAAACAAGAAAACAAAACAAAGAATTAAAAAAACTATTTAAGCTACAACGGGACTTTAACGGACGCTTTGCTATTGCTATGCAAGCAGAGGGTGCCAATAGTTGGGTCAATATTTCTTGGTGCCAATAATTGAAGTCCGTACGCTACATACAATTGTATGTATATTACATAGGATTTTAAAAGTTTTCGTCACTCATTTTGGAACACCCTTTAATTTTTAGCTTTTATATATTTGTTGTTGTAGCCACCAAAGTTCTACATATACTGTCCAAATTTCAGACCCGTAGCTTTTACCGTTCCTGAGAAAATAACCTTCTTCCTAAAACACCAAATATGTTTAATTATTAGGAAAAAGTTAAAGTTTTCCAACCCTGGAAACGTTTTTTTAATTTGTTAAATTTTTAAAATTTTTTTTTAATTATAAATACCAATTTTATTCATACCGAAGTATAAAATAAGTTAATTTAATAAAAAAAGTAATAAATACCAACTTGTTTTCGGTAGTTATTTTCTATGGGAAAATAGAGTTTGAGTTTTCCAGCTCTGAAACCGTCTGCTCGATTTTGCTGATTTTCAATAGCAAAATTTTTCGGAAAATTTCTGACACACCAGTCCAAGAACGAAGTCTCTAGCTCTTCTGGGAGCTTGGGAAAACCGATTTCACGTACAGACAGACGGACAGACGGACATCGCTTGTTCGTCTTCCCTATGCATAAGGATACAGAATATATATACTTTATATGTCGCTTATTAATATTCTAGAAATTACAAACGGAATGACAAACCTATATATACCCTTTTACCATTTTTTGGTAAAGGGTATAAAAATTGAAAAGACGTTTCTAGGGTTGAAAAACTTTAACTTTTTATCTTATACAAAAGTAACTTACTAAAAGAAATTTTTCCTTTTTTTCTATAAATTAAACATATCTTATGTTCTTAAAAGAAAGAGATTGATGTAAGAAATCAAAAAAACCAAAAAATATGATTCCAGGGTTAGGAAGCCTACAATTTTTGTGCTATATAAAACTAACTACCGTAAACTATTTATTTATATTTATTTAATAAACTTCTTATATACTTCACTTCGAATAAAATTCGTATTTGATATTAAAAAAAAGTTAAAAAATTTAAAAGACGTTTCCAGGGTTGCAAAACTTCAACTTCAGGGTTGGAAAATTAAATTTTGTACATAAAACTAAGTAGGTCTAATTTTTTTTTCTTTTTGCTTACAAATTTTTATAGTTTATTGTTTAGAAAGAAACAGTTTGGCATACAATTTATAAAAATAAAAAACATAGCTCCAGACATGGAAAACTTAAACTTTTTCTCGTATATAAAACTAATTAAATAAACCTAATTATTTCTTTGGTAATTAAATACATATATTGCACATTTTAGAAAGAAATAGCTTGGTATTAAAAATTAGAAAAACCTAAGTTATAGTTCCACGGTTAGAAATTGAAAAAGAAAATTGTTGGTAAAAATATAACCAAAAACAATTTTTTTTTAATTAAACATGTTCCATGTTTTAGGAAGACGGCTATTTTCTCGGGAACCGTAAGAGCTACGGATCTGAAATTTGGACAGAGCATGTAGAACTTTAGTCGCTACAATAACAAATATATGGAAGTTAAAAACTATAGGGTGTTCCAAAACGAATAACGAAAAATGTTAAGATCCCATGTAATATGTGTTTAATTGTATGTACATACATATCATCGTTTGTAAGTTATTGTGTTCTATAAAGGGATAGGCAAAAAATATTGATATATCGATATATATCGCCGATGTATCCATACATCGACTCTTATTTACGAGTATCGGATTACGATATTTTTAAAAGCTTTATAAATTTAAGCCGTTTTTCAGCTATACGATATTGACAACAATTTGATGGGAAGAAAAGAAATTCACAATAACAGCGAAGGCGCATGTATATGGTGACCCCACTAGGACAGGTGACTTTTGTTTGTTAACTAAGCTAAATCACCGGTTGGTTATTGGTTTGCTGCATACATAATGTATTTTGAATATACTGTGTCGCAAACCAATAACCAACCGACGAAATGTCGAATTGTATGGTATAAGCGCAAGACTATGCTCTTATTATCGTCAATGATAACTCTAAAATATTGAGTTTTGTACAGTGTTTGACATTTCTTATAACCTGACAAGACAATGTAGCGTTGCCTCGACAAGTGTTATGGTGATTTATACCAACAATCTTCACTCGGTGTTTGTTCTGTAATATTTGTTGAAGAACCAATGCCAACTTTTTGATGTGCCTTGGTCAATATACGGATAAACTACAAGTAATTTTTTATGTGTTTTTGGTTATTGCTTTAGTGGATTTGTGTAAAGAAATATGTCGTCTGTGTTAAAATTAAAAAAAAAAAAAAAGAAAACAACGAACCCGCTTCTTGCAATTTGTGTGGTAAGACATACAAAACCTGTGGAAATACAACATAGGTTTATGGCAAAAATAAACAAACGAACGAGTTGGATCCAGCTCTATACCCCACTTGTTTTAGCCAGAAAAAATTTCCATAGAACTCTTTTTTTGTATTTTGACATATTTTACATAGAATAAAAATTGTCATACTACTTTAAATTAAAATAATTTTGTAGCGAAAGTTTTAAGGTAGGTAATTTTCTAAAAATCTACTGACAGCAGTGACTGATATAATTTTTGAAACCAAAAAAAAATAATAAAACGTCAGACAAAATTTTTTTATGAATAATTAGTTTTTTGTTTCGAGCTGTTTTGACCAAAAATATACCTATTTTTAGAATAGCTACTTTGACATTTATGCGATTTAAGTATAAATACATGTGCATAAATATCCATGTATATGAATTTCCTTTCACCTTGTTTTTTTTTAATTTTTTGTTTCCATTATTTTATTGTTTATATTGAATTGTTTTAATATTTTTATTTAATCTTTTGTTTATATTATTTTTATTGAATTATTTGATAAATAAATATTGAATTTTTAATAAAAAATGTATCTCACATGTTTGTAAATATGTATGTTAGTATGTGTATTTATTTCAAATTTGAAATATTTTGGAAATAATAATTTTTTATAAAAAAAATATCAATATATCGAAATATCGATGTTTTCAAAAATATATATCGATACTGTTAAAAAATATCGATACATTTTTCCTATGTGCCCTCCCTAGTTATATATGACAAAATTTTTTTTTCACTGTTAAAGTTTACTACTTAGTTACAAAAAACTGAACTGAAAAAGTTGTCGCACCCTTTTTACCAAGAAAACTACTAGAGTTTCTGAGTTTATCTGTAAAAAAAAATTTCGTCTTTGTAAAGATTTTAAGAGAGTTTTAAAAAACCTCGCTTTGTTCTATATGTACTTATTAACGAAACTCTTATTGTTTTATAGCATATAGACCAAAATGTAAAAAAGTGTTGTGAGAAGTGAAACACAATGTATTTTCATAACAAAAATTTTATTTTATTTATTTATTAAGTCCACTTAAGATAACACTTGTTACTTTCTAAATAAGGGGAAAAAATTAATCAAACTTATTAGACTTCTCTGTCACGAAGTTGATTTAAAAAAATGTTTGAGAATATTTAATTTAAGCTTGTTAAAAAAAAACAAATACAAAAGCCCCCATATGGGTTTCCTCCATATTCATAAAAAATAAACTGAATTTGAAATCCATTTTAGTAAAATTTTGTATGAAAAATTTTAAATAAAATGCATTTCGAATTAATTTAAAGTTTTATGAATATGGGGGAAAAGTTGTAAATATATTTTAAGTAGTATTAAACAAACTATTATAGTATGCCACTGCATCTAGCGAAAAAAAAGTTATATAAACTTCTCACCTCATTTTTTCCGATGATATCTTTTTGATAACTGAATTCTGAAGAATAAATAAATTGTTTTGCGTTGAAAAAACCCATTTTTTGTGTGATTGATTGAACGTTTTTATGGTTGTGCATGAATTGCAGAAGAGCAGTTGATAAAATATTAAAAAATCGGTAATTGCTAAGCGAAGGTTAATTTACAACTATACTATATATAGCAACACAACAAGACTACTTACTTAGTCCTCGTCCAGACTTGTAATTTTTGTTTCAGCAATTCTTGAGTTTATTGGTGAGAGGGGTAAAAAGATTGGGGAGGGGTACACAGTTTCATATGCTCGGCAATTCTGTTTTGTTTTGAAATTCGCAGTTGTTAATTTAAAATTTGTAGGTGTATTTGACGTTTAATTTTCTCAAAATACAAAATGTATCAAGAAATAAAAAGAATTTTTAATTTTTCAGGCAAATTTGTTGCGAAAGAGAATTTTTTAATACTTAATTTCAAAACTAGAATTTCGTAATGTGGGCACTAATGAAATTTCATAGCATAATTTTAAAAAATTGCAGCAACAAAAATTCCAAGTCTGGACGAGGACTTACATAAAATAAATCTTTTAAGTTTTGATATTAAATGCAGTTTAGTGAAGCTGCTCCAAAAAAATTAAAATGTCTTTTTAACACATATTAATTTCTTTCCTTAAAAGTTTTGTAACATAAAACACATTGAATTTCGCGAAAAGAATTAGTGATCATAGAATATTTTTCGTATGCCACTTTTTTTCTTTCACTGTATTTAAAAAGAATTGAATACACCCGGTATGCATGTGTTATCGTCATTGTCTCATTGACGACTAAATGAAAGAGAATAAGAATGTGTGTGATTTTAGTTTCCACAATTGTGCCAAGAAACTGACATCAATGGTTTAAACCATGTCTACGCATTTATATTTAAAATTTCATGAATCAATATGAATAGCAAAAACAAGATTCATTGCTGATCTCTGATATGTATGTGTATCAATTTTCACGTTTGACTTCATATAACTGGCAGTTTAAAATCAAAAATTTGTGTTTGCTGGGCAGAAAACAATTAGCATGTATGTAAGTATGTGTGCAAAGAGAAGTTTTTTTGTTTGTGTCGAAAACACATCACACGTTTTTAAGCATTCTATAATCACACAAACGTTTATATTTACTTTACATCGGCGATTTCTACAGTCGGGTAACGGAGACTTAACTTTCCCCTTACTTTAAATTATAGATAAATATTAATATAGTAATAATTACTGCAATAATTGAAATTTATTTGCTGGTGGTTTAGCATGTCTATATACATACGTATTTCATTTGCGCTTGAACCAAATCATCAGTAGACTTCAACCACAAATTTTGAATAGTCACAAACCTCTTACTTTTTGCACAGACTTTCAAAAACTATATGAGAATTCATAAAACATTAATATTTTTGAAAAGTAAGAGTGCTATATTCGGCTGTGCCGAGTCTTATATACCCTTTACCAAAGTGCGTTTAAGTAGTATAGAGATACATACATAAGCACAGAGATATTACATATTAATTTTGTGAAAAATTCATACTTTTTTCTCGAGTGCAATTTTTAGGTTTTTGGCATTATGTAATTTGGTGCTTTTTAAATTTTGGCGATTTATTTTATTTTGCTGATTTTTTTGGTTTTTGTGATTTTTTCGGTTTTTGGCATTTTTTTTTAATTTTGGCGACTTTTTTTCCTTCTGGCAATTTTTTTGATTTTGACAAGTTTTTTTCATATAGGCAATTTTTTTTTTTTGTTTAGGCGATTTTTTCGGTTTTTGGCGTTTTTATTTCATTTTGGCAATTTTTTTAGTTTTGACACTTTTTTCTCGTTTTGGCGATTTTTTTCGGTTTTTGGCGTTTTTTTAATTTTGGGCTATTTTTTTTCGTTTTGGCGGACTTTTTTGATTTTGACGATTTTTTTTTCATTTAAGCGATTTTTTTAATTTTTGGCGATTTTTTTCACATAGGCAATTTTTTTCGGTTTTTGGCGTTTTTTTTTAATTTTGGCGATTTATTTTCGTTCTGGCGATTTTTTTGATTTTTGCGATTTTTCTTTCATTAGGCGATTTTTTTTAATTTTTGGCGATTTTTGTTCATAGAAGAAATTTTTTTGTTTTGGCGATTTTAGCGGATTTTTGTCATTGTGGGAATTTTTTTTGTTCTGACACTTTTTTCTCGTTTTGGCGATTATTTTCGGTTTTTGGCGTTTTTTTAATTTTGGCAATTTTTTTTCGTTTTGGCAGATTTTTTTGATTTTGACGATTTTTTTTCATTTAAGCGATTTTTTTAATTTTTGGCGATTTTTTTCCATATAGGCAATTTTTTTTTGTTTTGGTGATTTTTGCGCATTTTTGTCATTGTGGGAATTTTTTTTGTTTTGCACTTTTTTCTCGTTTTGGCGATTTTTTTCGGTTTTTGGCGTTTTTTTTTAATTTTGGCAATTTTTTTTCGTTTTGGCAGATTTTTTTTGATTTTGACGATTTTTTTTCATTTAAGCGATGTTTGTAATTTTTGGCGATTTTTTTCATATAGAAAATTTTTTTAATTTGGCGATTTTTTTCGGTTTGGCGATTTTTTTTTCATTTAGGCGATTTTTGTTCATATTCTTCAATTCATATTATTTCAATTCGAAGTTCTATACCTCTAAAAAAACACCCTGTATAAGCATTTTTTTCTTTTGACGATTTTTGCTGTTTTTGGCGTTTTTTTGTCATTGTGGAAATTTATTTTTAGTTTTGACACGTTTTTCTCGTTTTGGCAATTTTTATCGGTTTCTGGCGTTTTTTTATTAATTTTAGCGTTTTTTTCATTTTGGCGATTTTTTTTGTTATGGCGATTTTTTTAAATTTTTGGCGATTTTATAATTTTCGGATTTTTTAGTTTGACCGTTTTTGAAAATTTCAAGAGTTTAACTCTTACAGTTTCCAAGATATAGCAATTTGTCAAAATTTCATTAACTGATGGACCACCCTTTAATTTTAATTTTTTTAATTTTAGTGTTAATTGTTGTATCCCATATAAAAATACACTAATTTTACAAATTTCAAGTATCAATATACATATGAACATACAATTGTATGTATATAACATGGGATTTTAAAAGTTTTCGTCACTCATTTTGGAACACCGTTTAATTTTTAGCTTTTATATATTTGTTGTTGTAGCGACCAAAGTTCTACATACACTGTCCAAATTTCAGACCCGTAGCTTTTACCGTTCCTGAGAAAATAACCTTCTTCCTAAAACACCAAATATGTTTAATTATTAGGAAAAAAGTTAAAGTTTCCCAACCCTGGAAACGTTTTTTTATTTTGTTAAATTTAAAAAAATTTTTTTTAATTATAAATACAAATTTTATTCATACCGAAGTATAAAATAAGTTAATTTAATAAAAAAGTAATAAAAACTTGTTTTCGCTAGTTATTTTCTATGGGAAAATAGAGTTTTAGTTTTCCAGCTCTGAAACCGTCTGCCCGATTTTGCTGATTTTCAATAGCACAATTTTTCGGAAAATTTCTGACACACCAGTCCAAGAACGAAGTCTCTAGCTCTTCTGGGATTTCACGTACAGACAGACGGACAGACGGACATCGCTTGTTCGTCTTCCCTATGCATAAGGATCCAGAATATATATACTTTATGTGTCGCTTATTAATATTGTAGAAATTACAAACGGAATGACAAACCTATATAAACCCTTTTATCATTTTTTGGTAAGGGGTATAAAAATCACAAAGAAAAAATAAGCTTAATAGGCTTTGAAACTGATACAAAACCCAGCAAATAATTTATATTCAGGTGAACTCATTTTATTTTTCTACATCCTAATACAATTGATGATGATGGGCCAAAACGTTGGACAAAAAGAATATTAAAAAAAATTAGAATCAATATCGTAATATTGATTGATATCTAATTTTTCCTTAAATAAAAGAAAAGTCACTGAGTCAGAAGTATTGAAAAATGAGAATCCCAAAAAAGATATTTATATTAACACACAATCTTATTGGCAATGATAATATGAAAGTTTTATTAAATTTCTATATCTGAAATCTTGCGTAAGTAAACACTAAAAGCTGACCCAGATTATTATTCCCCGGGAACAAATGATAGGGAAGATAAAAACTCCCCTGAATATTCACAATTGGGCTGATAGTACATCAGTCCTTGCCTCTCCCGGAGTAGACAACGTCTTCTTGTTAAGGACCACGATCGCCTTATTGCGGACACCAACCGGTTCGAAAACGTTTACGATGTTCAGGATACCTCGCTGGAATAACAGCAATTTCTCTCGGCCAGCGAGGTATCGCACTGATCGAGACAAAGTACAATCTCGCGCTGGCCACACTTCCCCTAGAGATAGGATGATGTCCTTCAACTCGGACGGCAATAGCTACTACATGCAGAGGACCAGCTTCATAAAGTCTTGAAACCATACTGAATTCATAAATTGCGACCAGTGCCCTTGACTCATGTCGTTGTCTTGTAGGTAGATATCCAATAGCTTGGTTTCCCGTAGTTAAACGGTGGCTTAACGCGGCAAAAAGTTCCGTTTGCGTGTATACTGTGCGTTCGATCCAGATGCAGTTGGAACAGGCTGCCTTACGCTAACTGGAGAATCCTTCTAGAACACGTTGGATGCTGAATATGGTACAACTGGATTAGAAACAGTCGGAGCAGCTCCAGCTTGCGTTTCAATAGATCCATCCTGACTATGTCAGGTTGCCTGTTTACTCCAATTGCTTTGTTTTGTTTTTTTTATTTTTGTTTTTATTTAATTTGTTTGGATGGGACCACCCATGCAGTGAGGCCGTACATGGGCTGGGCAATCTAGATTCGAACCGACCCGTACCTTGGCGTGGGACTGGAGCTGTAAGCGACTAGTCGTCTTTAACCACTAACTAGCCAGTCAGGTTCTCGGCACTGCTACTAACAACTGTAACCTTACTTGCATAGAGAAACAAACACTATAAAGAGGAGACCACATCATGATTCCAAGTGGGACACGTGGTCACCCTTGAGTGCATCGAACTGGAAAGTCGATCGTATTTAATGGCGTCTCCAAATCACGACCACAACAAACATGGTCATGGTGGAATGTTCACCATGACTGTGGCTACCTCTCCTATGGTTCTCCGAACCCTGGCGCGCCTTTCTCAGAGTATAACGTGTGCGAGTTCATATTTGTGCCAGAACCGAGAGATGATAGCAACACAAGTGATCACTTGAAGAGTGTATCAAGAGGGTAGCTGATGATGTCTCCCCCTATTTGGCACCTGGGGACGCATCCAACAGGATACAACTATTCCTAAGGCTTGGCTTAGGTGCTACACTAACGCTGTTGATCGGGCCCCACCTCAAAGCTGGTGTAACAATTGTTCACATTCACGCCAGATTTGTTTTAATACATGTATTTATTTATTGTATCTTCAAATATGAACCAACAATAAGTAATCAAATCTTAAAGCTAAAATATAATTATTAGGCCCGACCAATGTCGGACATAAACTTAGTGATAGTTATAAAAAATACCAAGGACGCCACACGATTAGATAACTTAATTGGGACCTCCTGAACAGGAAAAACTCTGTATTTTTTTTTCTACGTACCGTTTTTTTAGATAACGGTACTTTTGTTTTTTTCGTTATATGGCATCACTCGAACCCTTGTGGGGCCCAACTCAAAAGTCCGATCGAAATAACTTGCATATCGTTTGAAAGGTAATTGAATGCCTTTTCCGTCGATATGCTGCAAATTTCTATCTGACAAGATATGTTTGAGTTATGGCACTTCAAAGTTCAAAATTTGCCTTTTTTTACGTTTTTTTCAAAATTTTTATTTTTTATTTCGTTTTTTTCTACGTTATAGTAAAGAAATGAAATGTTTTATTTTTTTACCAAATATTTTATTTAGCTACCAACATTTAAGCGTAATTTTAAAAAAAAGTTTGAGGAATATTTTGATTGTTGATTCGAATTGGGGAACAAGAATCTCTTCTTCGGGTAAAAGTTGTATGGACACACTTTTGTTCATTTACTTTAATTCTCTATAAGTTCAACCACATTTAGAGTTTTGTATAATGTTTTTGAAGATATCGGGAAGCCTCGTGAGGGTTTTCGTGCATACTAAGGAAGGCTTTATCATCGGCAAACGTAGATGTATGGATATGGCTGCTTAAAGGCATATCACAAGTACAAATCAAATACAAAACTGGCCCCAGTATGCTCCCTGTGGCACACCGGATGATATAGATTCGGGTACACTCATGAAATCTCCTTCCACAACCGTGAATTTTCGGGTGGTAATGTAAGTTTTTAATAGATTCAGAAAATTTATTGGTAGATGTGATTTCAATTTTAAAATGAGGTCTTCATGCCACACTTAATCAAATGCCTGAGAAACGTCAATAAACAGGGCAGAACAATACTTATTTTCTTCAAAAGTTCTTCTTATAAACTAAACTAATCTATGAGTTTGTTCAATGTTGATATGCTGACTTCTAAAACTAAATTGATGGTCCGGTATGCACATCTTTTCTCGTAGAATAAGGGACAATTTTGTCATGAGCAGTTTTTCGAAAAGTTTTGACATTGTTGATAGCAGACTTATTAGACTGTATTAGACAGCCTTGGTAAGGTCTTTGCTCGGCTTTGGAATCATTTTGACCTTCGCAAGCTTCCAGCTGTGTGAATAATACTCCAGTCGTAAAATGACGTTAAAAATAAATAACAGGATTCTAATTGCAATACGAGGCAACTTTATTAGCATATGGTTGAGCTCAGCATAAAGTTTTTGTACATCACATAAATTTTATAGGTCGAGGGGGTGGCGCAAATACATTTGGCAAATCAACAAAATCAGTACATGTGTTTGGAGTAAATACTGATTTTAAATGCTCAGCAAATATTTTGCCTTTTTCAGTATCGCTTCTTGCCCAACCTCCGGTAGATGTGCGGTGGTTTAAACTAAACGGGTGTTTTAAGGTTTCTAGCAGCAAGCCTCAAAGAGTAATTAGCTGCTCGTGTGACATCAAGACCTTCCAGATAATTTTTAAAAGATGAAGTTTTTCACTGATGCAAGTCATTCTTGGAGTCGTTTAGTGCACTCTTTAAATCTGATTTTGTGTTGAGGTGATCTGTGCTGTTGACATTCCCTTCGAGCTTTAATTTTATCACCTACGAGACGGTTAATGTCTGACGCAGTATGCTGATGGAAGGTAGTAGCATGTTCAGAAGCTTGTTTAATATTCTCGTTATGATTGGCAATGTTAGATTCAATATCATCGGATGTTCTTAGGGTAATATTTTCCGTACAATGACTACTGAGGTATTTTCTGAACCTTAGCCAATTAACACTGTTGATCATCTTCACATATGGGTCAGAGAAGTCACAGAGAAGTAGCAAACATGAGAGAGTGATCGGAGGAGAGATCTAGAGAAGCTGCAACATAAATTAATTTCCTAGTGATATTTTTCATGACTCCAAAATCTTTAAAATCCAAAATCTTTAAAATCCGGTCCTTTGAATCATATAGAATGTAACCCTTTATTTTAAATAAGCTCCTTGAAGTCAAATGAGTCTCAGAGACCAACATTATATCAATATTTTTTCCATGAGGAAGTGCTCCAGTTCATTTCTATGTCGGCGAAAGCCGTTTGCGTTCCAGACACATATTTTTAACGTGTTCATGGTTTGTTAAGTAATGCTTGAAGTAGTGTATTCTGCATTCGAAGCATTTCTTGCATCATACTATTCATATTTGATGTAACATTATTTATAGTTTGCACCAAATTGTCAATAGTAGCTTCAAGGCGACTAAAGTTAAAGCTTGAGTTTGCATTCGTTGAATTATTTGGAGGTGGAACATTTTGTGAGGGACTAGAACTAGCCTTAGCAGCATCGGCATACGATACACGGGAAGTAACTGGTTGGCTCCTTTGCACAAAATGGCGGAGTAAGCGTTTGCTGATTGAGATGGAGCTAATTTGGGTTTTTGCACCATAGTCTGTTTGACAAAAGAGTACACAGGACAACCTCTGTAGTTAGCGGTGTGATTACCTCCACAATTACTGCATTTTTTATCACTTTGATCTTTTGGCTTATTGCAACTAGCAGTGCCGTGTAATTCGCCGCACACAACACAAACAGTGGGTAATTTACAGTATGTTTTTGTGTGGCCATATTCTTGGCAATTATGGCACTGTACGGGACCTGATCGCTTATGTGTTTCTTCAACTGGTATTTTTCGGTATAAGAGATATTTTAAAGTACAAATTGTATGAGTCTCATTTTTTTTAATTTCATATCATTTGACTCAAGTTCGACGCGAAATAGAGTTTGAGGAATCTTTTCCCTATTTATTAAGTCAGATACATTTTTTACCTTAAATTCCTGGAGGACGAGTGCATCTTTTATTTCCTCGGGAGCAACATAAGAATCTATGCCCTTCAATACGATCTGCAGGCCTTTAGCACTCTTTAGCTGATAAATGTAGAAACTTTTTTTACTTTTTTCAAATTCAGTAATTATTTTGCGAAAATCTTTTTCCTCATAAGTTTTAATTTTGGTTTCATTAATATTACCAGATTTTATTGGAACAATGTGAAATTTGTTCTCACCAATGACCGAGATTAATTTTGTAATAAGAGCGTTAGAATTTTTTTCTCTCAAATAGATTGTGGCGGCTTTGATGTTTTGTTGGTGGATACTTCGGGTTTGTTGTTGTCAACTTGCAATATTTGAAAACGGTTTTGACGGTTAATAGAGGATGCTATGTTATCCCTAGATATTTTTGGAGCAGATGAAATTTTCGAAGACTTTGGGCTTTGCCCGGGCTTTACCACAGTTATATATCTGTCCATTCCAACTTGAACCTTGGATTTTGGGGTGCTCTTAACTTCAGTAAAAACTTAAGTGATGACCACGAGCCCGAAGCGGATGATATCGCTGAGTTAAATGTAGAAGTACTAGGCAACGGTAATGTTAACGAATCACTAGTTGGCATTGGACAAAGCGAAGTTGATAGCTGACGAAAAAGTGGCCTCGCCGTTAAAAAAAAGTCTACTATCAGATTTCTTATTTATTTTGTTATCATTAAGAGCTTCAGAGCTCTCAGTAAGTCTATCATCAGATTTTTTATTTTTATTATTTTCATTAAGAGCTTCAGAACTCACAATAAAATAGGCATTTCTGCCATTAGAACTCACTTCACAGTTATTTGTTTTTGAGGTACTCATATAGAGTATTCCTCAAGGGCACTTTGATTGTGTCTTATTTGTTTGCGGATTTTTTTTTAGTTTTGGTTATTTATGACTATGTAACAAAATATTAGCAACACAATTAAAGCTAATTTATCAATAACAATATGTATTCCGAATATTTTTTCGTATAATTTTTTGATTGGTAAGAAATAAAAACTCCGCTAAGATGAGTGTTTACTATGAATGTACAACGAGAACTGATTCACGCTGAGTTAAGATAAATTCTTCTTGTAGTGCCTTAAGGTAAAACCTTTGCCAATGTTATGATCTTTTTAAACGGTGTAATGAAATGGATCTAGTGTGTTTAACAAAAAACAAACATTTTTATATATAAAAACTATACGATAAGAGCTTTTAGTTACTATAATTAAATACCATGATTTCATTCGTTTGTGAAGTTGCATTCAACCAGAAAAAAATTAGACATTACCATCAGAACTGCCGTTTTTGGTTATTTCTAACCAAAAGTGGTTATTTTTTTCTTTAATGTGGAGATGTGAATATTTTTCTCATTTTGGTTATTTTTTTTTATTTGCCAAAAAAAAATGATACACATGTACATATTTTTTATGTTATACTTTTAAGCTTTTATGTTCTTCAGTTTTTAGTATTGCTAGCAAGGCAACTGAAAATAAAACAGCTGTGACTCAAATCGCTAGTGCAGCCACCTGTTATGAATTCGCCTTGATTGCTCTTCACTTGTTTACAATACTTTTCTTTTACAACACTGTCAACAACTTTTAATTTAACTAAATGGTCGCAACTCTGTACTATAGAACACTATGTGGTTCATAGGAAATGACCACGTTTGTCCGCCCGTATCGCCTCCTTCCTAAAAAAAATTGGTCACATCTTGGAAAATCTTAATTAGTTGGACAAATTTAAAGTTTTTAGAAATTCTCCTGAAAACTAGAACTTCCAGTAATTCTGAGTATGCACGTTTTTAAAGTACTATGTGATCCATAATAGGTGACCACTTTTATCCGCCAGCATCGCCTCCTTCCCAAGAAAAGTGCGTAACCCTCAGAAAATTCCAAGTTGAAAACTTGACGATGTTTGGTTCAAATTCATGTTTTTCAGAAATAGATTCATGGATTTTAAACACCCTTATCTATAAATTTGCATTAATTTTTCCCGCCTCGGTTGCATCATTTAAAAATACTACATATTAAAATTTGGTTATATTTTTTCTCATTTGGTAACTTTTAAAGCGAATTTTGGTTGTAAAAATTTTTTGGTTGTGGCAGCACTGATTACCATCTGAACTACTTGCCATGTAATGACTTACTTTTTTGATTGCCAAATTGAAGAAACCGCTTATAAATCACATTAAGTAAAATTTGAAAATAGGAAGCAGAAGTTGAACATATTCTTTGGGTTTTAAAAAGTATTGAAAATATTGGCAAAATATGAAGTTATTTTATGGCGATTTCTTTTCTGAAGACAATATGTTACACTACAAATGTGTAACATATTTAAATGTTACCTAGAATCAGTTCTCGTTGTACCTTCATAGTGAATAATCGATTAGCGGAATTTTTCTTACATTCTTATTAAACAAACAAAAAATTATACAAAAAAAAAATATTCGTAGTGCATATTATTCGTAATAGGTACATACTGACTTTAATAAATAAGCTTTATGTGCTTTCCTAATATTTTTGCATAGTGGAAATAACAAAAACAAAAAAAAACCGAAAACAAAAAAAACAAACAGTGACATTGAGGAATACTCTTTACGAATAACTCAAAAACAAATAAACAATCCTAAATTACAAAAACAAAAAAAACCGTAAGCAAAAAAACACAAAAAATGCCCTTGAGGAATACTATATATGAGTACCTCATATACAAAAAATTATGAAGTGAGTTCTAACGGCAGAAATGCCTAATTTACTGTGAGTTCTGAAGCTCTAAATGAAAATAACACAAATAATAAATCTAATGAAAGCATTTTTTTAACGACAAATCCAATTTTTCGTCAGCGATCAACTTCGCTTTGCCCAATGCCAAATAGTGATTCATTAACATTACAGTTGCCTAGTACTTCTTCATATAAGTCAGTAATATCATCTCCTTCAGGCTCGTGTTCATCACTTAATAAAGTTATCACTACAGATAAAAGTAGCTCAAAACCCAAGGTACAAGTCGGAATGGACAGATACATAACAGTGGTAAAGCGTGGGCGAAGCCCGAATTCTTCAAAAATTTCATCTGCTCCAAAGATGTCTAGGGATAATAGCGCATCATCTATAAATCGTCAAAATCGTTTTTCATTACTGCAAGTCACCGACGACAAGCCCGCTGCATCATCGCAAAAGTCTTTTAAGCCACCACCTATATATGTATTTGAGAGAGAAAAATTCTAACGCCCTAATTAAAAAATTTGTCTCGGCCATTGTTGAAATCGCATTTCATGTTATTCCAACAAAGCGTGGTAATATTGACGAAACTAAAATTCAAATATACGAAGAAAAAAATTTCCGCAAAATAGTGACTGAATTTGAAAAAAAATAAAACAAGTTTTTATACGTACCAGCTTAAGAGTGCCAAAGGTATGCAGATCGTATTGAAGGGTATTGACTCTTATGTTAATCCCGAAGAAGTAAAAGATGCACTCATTATACAAGGATTTAAGGTAAAAAATGTTACCAACATAATCAATAGGGAGAAGATCCCCCAGCCTCTATTTCGTGTTGAATTGGAGCCGAATGATATACAGCTGAAAAAAAACGACAAACACCCAATTTATAGCCTAAAATACCTCTTATACCGAAAAATCACAGTTGAAGAGCCACATAAGCGAGCAGGTCCCGTACAGTGCCATAATTGCCAAGAATATGGCCACACAAAAACATACTGTAAATTACCCACTGTTTGTGTTGTGTGCGGCGAATTACACGGCACTGCTAGTTGCAATAAGCCAAAAGATCAAAGTGATAAAAAATGCAGTAATTGTGGAGGTAATCACACCGCTAACTGCAGAGGTTGTCCTGTGTACTCTTTTGTCAAGCAGACTATGGTGTAAAGACCCAAATTAGCTCCATCTCAATCAGCAAACGCTTACTCCGCCACTTTTGTGCAAATGAGCCAACCAGTTACTTCCCGTGTATCGTATGCCGATGCTGCTAAGGCTAGTTCTAGTCCCTCACAAAATGTTTCACCGCAAAATAATTCAGCGAATGCAAACTCATGCTTTAGTCGCCTTGAAGCTACTATTGAGAATCTGGTGCTAACTATAAACAACTTTACAACAAATATGACTAGCATGATGCAAGAAATGCTGCGAATGCAGAATACACTGCTTCAAGCATTAGTTAACAAACCATGAACATGTTAAAAATATGTTTGTGGAACGCAAACGGCATTCGGCAGCATAAAAATGAACTTGAGCACTTCCTCATGGAAAAAAATATTGATATAATGTTGGTCTCTGAGACTCATTTGACTTCAAGGAGCTTATTTAAAATAAATGGTTACACTCTATATGATTCAAAGGACCCGAGGGGGAGAGCATGCGGTGGGTCAGCAATTCTAATTAAGTCAAGACTCAAACACTATGTCCTTGATAACATTTGTGAAGAACATCTACAAGCAACAAATATTTGTTTCGAAAATTTTGTTACAAATTTCGTGATATCATCAATTTACTCCACTCCCAGATTCGCAATTACTGAGGATCAATTCGAGGAATTCTACAAATCTCTTGGCCCTTGTTTTGTAGCAGCTGGGGACTACAATGCAAAACATACGTTCTGGGGTTCGCGTCTTATTACACCTAGAGGTCGGGCATTGTTCAACACAATTTCAAAAATGGGCTTGGACGTCATTTCAAGTGGGGAGCCCACTTACTGGCCTACGCACATACAAAAAATTCCGGATGTTATAGACTTTGGAGTCATGAAAAATATCACTAAGGAATTAATTCATGTTGAAGCTTCTGTAGATCTCTCCTCCGATCACTCTCCCACGATTGTTGTAATTTGTAGCCCACTAAGAAGTGACTTCCCTGTCCCATATGTAAAGATGATCAACCGTGTTAATTGGCTGGGGTTCAAAAAATACCTCAGTAGCCATTGTACGGAAAATATTAACCTAAGTACACCAGATGATATTGAATCTAACATTGAAAATCTTAACGAAAATATTAAACAGGCTGCTGAATATGCCACTACCTCCCATCCGCAGACTGGGTTTAATAGAATTTATTCTACAGACATTGAACGTCTTTTACGTGAAAAAAGGACAGCTAGAAGGGAATGGCAACAGCACAGATCACCCCAAAATAAAATTAGATTTAAAGAGTGCACTAGACGACTCCAAGAGCTGCTGGCATATGAAAAAACTGTATGTCTTAAAAATTATCTGGAAAATCTTGATGCCACACCTGCATCTAATTACTCCTTGTGGCGAGCTGCTAGAAAGCTTAAAACATCCGTTGAATATAGACCACCTCTGCGCACTTCTACCGGAGGTTGGGCCAGAAGCGATACTGAAAAAGGTTACATATTTGTTGAGCATTTAAAATCCGTATTTACCCCAAACACATGTACTGGTGTTGTTGATTTACCGAGTGTAGTTGCGCTACCCCCTCGACCCATAAAATTTAAGACGCGTGATGTTCAGAAACTAATTGCTGAACTCAACCCGAAGAAAGCTCCAGGTATTGATGGAATAAGTAACAATATGCTGATAAACTTGCCCCATATTGCAATTAGAATCCTGTTATTTATTTTTAACGCCATTTTACGACTGGAGTATTATCCACAAAGCTGGAAGTTGCGAAGGTCAAAATGATTCCAAAGCCGGGCAAAGACCTTACCAAGGCTGAACCATACAGGCCAATAAGTCTGCTATCAACAATGTCAAAACTCTTCGAAAAGCTGCTCATGACAAAATTGTCCCAATCTTAACTGATAGTGGGTGCATCCCAGACCATCAAATTTGGTTTTAGAAGTCAGCATAGCACCATTGAACAAACTCATAGATTGGTGCAATTTATAAGAAGAACTTTTGAAGAAAAAATGTATTGTTCTGCCCTGTTTATTGACGTTTCTCAGGCCTTTAATAAAGTGTGGCATGAAGGCCTTATTTTAAAATTAAAATCATATTTACCAATAAATTTTCTGAATTTATTAGAAAGCTACATAACTACCCGAAAGTTTACGATTGTGGAAGGAGAATTCATGAGTCTGCCCCAATCTATATCATCCGGTGTGCCACAGGGGAGCATACTGGGGCCAGTTTTGTATTTGATTTATACTTGTGATATGCCTTTGAGCAGCAATATTCATACATCTACGTTTGCCGATGATACAGCCTGCCTGAGTATGCATGAAAACCCTCACGAGGCTTCCCGATATCTACAAGAACATATTACACAATTGGAAATGTGGTTGAACTTATGGAGAATTAAGGTAAATGAACAAAAGTGTGTCCATATAACGTTTACCCTAAGAAGAGATACTTGTTCCCCAATTCGAATTAGTAATCAAAATATTCCTCGACATTCCCAAGTGAAATACCTTGGTATACACCTTGATCGAAGGCTTACATGGAAACATCATATTGACTTTAAGCTAACTCAGATGAAACTTAAGTTATCTCAAATACACTGGTTGATTGGGAGAAATTCAACACTTAGCCTGGACTGTAAACTTTTAATATACAAGTCGCTTTTGAAGCCAATATGTTGTTACGGTATCCAGTTATGGGGCACTGCTTCAGCTTCCAATGTAGAGAGAATTCCACGAAGGCAAAACAAAATTTTACGGTTAATAACATCGGCTCCATGGTACATCGAAAATTCCAATATCCATCGTGATTTAAATATGCCACTAGTGATTGAAGAAATTGCAAAATACGCCGGCAAATATTTAACAAAACTCAAGTCACATCCTAATCCGCTTGCTCGTAATATTTTGAACTTTACTGGACACATCCGCTTAAAAAAGAGGGACACAAGGGCTCTATTACTCAACACTCCAGATGGGATTTCTTGAAAATACTTTTTTTATACTTTTTATACATTTTTTTCTTTTTTGGATT
Source organism: Tachina fera (assembly GCA_905220375.1). Lineage (NCBI taxonomy): Eukaryota > Metazoa > Arthropoda > Insecta > Diptera > Tachinidae > Tachina > Tachina fera. The sequence continues at coordinate 97,128,988 of LR999965.1, read as the reverse complement.
ATCACTACTTACGTATTATTTATAACTATTAACAAGTTTATGTCCGACAGTGGTCAGTCCTAATAATTACATTTTAGATTTAAGATTTGAATACTTATTGTTAGTTCATATTTGAAGATACAATAAATAAATACATGTATTAAAAAAAAAACCTAGAATCACTCAAAGTACTACATATTATGTTACTACAATCGAACAATATAAACTGCTTCATTAGCGATTTTTTTGAGAAGTTTTCCGCACACTATTATGGTTTTTAAGTACACATTAACATCACTAATTATGTTAAAAAAAACCAATACAGTCACAATATTTAAATAAATATTTATTTATATTAATTTTTGTAATAATAATTTTTATATTTTGTATTTAAGAAACATTCTCTCGAAATTATAAGCATGACATGCAAAATAAAACCTTCATTACCACAGTTGGAAAAAATGGCATTATGTACACCTTGAATAAAGTGAGGGTAAAATATGTAACATATTTACATGTTTTTCGTGCAACATATTCTGAAAAGAAATTGAAAAATTTTCCCACAGTTGTATTTTTTGTACAAACGAACACAGAAATATAAAACATGTAACATATATGCAACATATTTGTCAGAAAAGAAACCGCTATTAAATAAATTATACATGTATGTATATTTCTACTTACTTATTTTAAACTAAAAAATAAGTACTTACATTTTGGAAAATTATTAATTAAATATAAGTAGTTCCAAATAATTGTTTTCATTTTCGGTTTGAATAAAAGTTCATCAATCAAAACAATTGAAATTTTTCTAAATATAGTATTTATAAGTAACAATATAGGCACGGATACGAACAAAATATAACCAACTTCAAGTTTAAAATTTGTAAACGCACTAATAATCCCAAAATTATATTTTACTTGTTCAGTAAAATATTTTTTAATAAAATACATTGAAATTGATTATTGAGGGGTTTAGCTGGATCCTATGCGCATTTCACTGTTGCTAATGCAGATCATCAGGGAACCTTTACCCAAAGTTTCTTAGAACAACTAGAGTTATTATGTTATAAACTTTCATTTAAATAAATGAGAAGCTCAACAACAAATAACAAAGTTGAAACAAGAACTCAATAATCAACATGATTTTTATTTTCTTACTTTACCATTACTACACTGGCTGACTTTTTTTCAGCATCAAATTGTAGATATAAAGAGTATGTAAAAAGAAAATAAATGTAAATAACAACAACAGCTATTCAAGATAGAGTGTTGCCACACAAGTATTTTTTGACGGGGTGCAGTCAAATTAATAATTAGTGTTTTTATGGGAATTTTTACAATTTAAGTTTAAAATTTGTAAACGCACTAATAATCCCAAAATTATATTTTAAAGTTTATTTATTTAAATTTAAATCAATCCGTAGACAATATCGTTTTTCGTTGCCATAGGTATATCAATTTTTTATACTGTTCTACCTGTAATAAATTAAATAAAAATCGCATTTTAGCACAGAAAAACAAAACGAACTGTGTAGTTCAATAATTAAACCTTCTTTCGCGTTTAATACTTGTTTTTTGAATTATTCACTTTTTGAAGCTAAGTAAACGAAAAGTGAAAATGCTCCGTCACTAAAATAACAACTTACAAAAACGTAGTTACGATCCAAATGCAGAATACATAGAATCGAAAGTGAAATCGCAGAACGGAACGCAGAATACCAAAGTTACCAAACGGAGAAATTTATGATCCTAATCGAAATGCAGAATAAGGATGAATATTCATATGTATGTATGTTTAAATTACAAAATACCTGATGAAGTGTGCTCTAAAATTAATTCAAACAAGAGTTATAAAAATAAAAAATATTCTATAGATAGTGTCTTTTTGAAATTTTATTAAATAACGATAAATTTTAAATGTACACTAAAAGAAATGAATGATTAAAACTAACACAAACAAATTTGTTCACTAACACATTTAAAACAATTTTACATTGAATTTAATAATGACAGTCAATTGACTAGTCATTTGATCGGAAGTGAGATGTAACTTCACACGAACACAAAAGTTTCCATCACATTTTTAATTTTGCCTTTAATAATGTGATAGAAACTTTATTCTACGCAATGATGAATATATCCTACATGAGTATCGATCAAATAAGAAGTCAATTGACTGGTAGTTTTCTTGTAGTGTAGGTGCTTATGTATGTATACATATGTATATACACAGCGTTACTTTAATACAGAAAGGCCCTAGCTCATTATATTTCTAAAATCGAGATTTTTGAATTTTTAGGCCCATAAAATGTTTTTTATCAAAATATACAAAAAACTCGAAATCAATAAATAATGAGATTGTGATTGAAAAGTTCTCGCATCGAGAAAAATTAAATAATTATATTGGTTTGCCTATTTTACACAGGGTTACTCACATAAAAACTTATATAAACTTAAAAAAATATCAACAAATACAGTTTTTTATTACTTACCCTTTGTTTCACAGCATGATAAAAATTTTTTCGACTCGAAAAATTATAAAATTTCTTACAGAAACGAGGCACTGATTTAGAAAACATAGTGTTTTTGTGACTGTTTTAAAATTAGCTTCATGTAGCGGATATTTGAACTTATAAAAAGAAAATAAAACATTATTTTAACTATTCTCTACAACATGCACCCTTTCCTTTTGCATTATTTTTTATTATTTACAACTGCAGTTCACTTTTAATTTTTAATTTTAAATCCACCACAAGATTCATTAATCCGCGTGGGTATTGCCTTAAAAATCTTCTTTAAAATGAATTAGTATGATTTGTAGTAACGTGTATCTTAAAAGCTTAAAATCTACTACAACTCATACTACTCTAAGTATGAAATAGAAGAAGCACAAGCCATGAAAAAGTGCACAGTATTGTATTTTTTTAAAGACCGAATATTGTTTGTAGTGGCGATCGTAATTTAGTGTAAAGCAAAAATAAGGAACTAGAATACAAAAAACACGCAAAACCATTGTACAACAGTTGAATAGACAATTGAGCCAAGTGTGCAATATTTTTATTGTACACTTCATTCATAGTGCACAGTACTTAATTTTTTTCGGTTTAAGCGTTTTTTTAGTTTAGGGGTTTTTTGCGTTTAGTGGCGCTTTTTTAGTTTTGGCACTTTTTTCTCGTATTGGGAATTTTTTTGCTATTGACGTTTTTTTTAATTTTTTAAATTTTTTCATATAGGCGATTTTTTTTTGGTTTTGGCTAATTTTTCAGTTTTTGGCGTTTTATTTTTCATTTTGCCAATTTTTTTTTAGTTTTGACACTTTTTTTCTCGTCTTGACGATTTTTGTGCTTTTTTAATTTAGGGAATTTTTTTCATTTACGCGATTTTTTATGTCGATTTTTTCGGTTGTTTACGTTTTTTAATTTCGGCGATTTTTTTTATTTAGGCCTTTTTTTGTTTTGACACTTTTTTATAATTTTGGCGATTTTTTCGTTTTTTCAATTTGGCGATTTTTTTTAATTTTTTCGATTTTATTTTTCATATAAACAATTATTTTGGTTTTGGCACCTCTTTCGCGTTTTGGCGATTTTTTTCGGTTTTAGGCGTTTTTTTAATTTTGGCGATTTTTTTCATTTAGACGATTTTTTTTGAATTTGGCAATTTATTTTAGTGCTAGAATTTTTTAATTTTGTCGATTTTATTCGATTTGGCGATTTTTTTTTATTTTTGGCGATTTTTTTTCAGGTTTTGGCGTTTTTTTCGGTTTGGCGATTTTATAATTTTTGGATTTTTTAGTTTTAACGTTTTTGAAAATTTCAAGAGTTTACCTCTTACGGTTTCCAAGATATAGCAAGTTGTCAAAATTACATAGTCAAAATTGCATTAACTGATGGACCACCCTTTAATTTTATTTTTTTAATATTTTAATGTTAATTGTTGTAGTATATACAAAAATACTGTAATTTTACAAATTTCAAGTGTCAATATACATATGTACATACAATTGTATGTATATTAGATGGGATTTTAACAATTTTCGTCGCTTGTTTTGGAGCACCCTTTAATTTTTAATTCTGTCCAAATTTCAGGTCCGTAGCTCTTACGGTTCCTGAGAAAATAGCGTGTGACGAACACACGGACAGCGTAGCGAAAACAATAGGGTTCCTTTTCACCTTTGGTGTACGGAACCCTAAAGCCGAAGGTCCATACCATCCGTTCAATGCGTAGTTGCGTTTTATGCATGTGTCAAAAAAGTAGAATCAAAGTAATTTTATGTGGCAAGTTACAGAACAAAACGCAAAGAACGTATAGACGCATAGGACGGATAAAGTAGATCTACTTTCTACTTTTGTATCCGTCTCATGCACCATGAAAAAACGTCAGCTGTTTTTGAAAGCGAAAGATGGCAAATTATATTATACTTTCAATGATATCGATAAAAACGTTAGTGTGGTGGATTTAAATTTTAAGTTTTTTTGTTATAAAAAAGTTTATAATAAATGAAAAATATTTTGTAATAAAGATTATAACTATTTTCAAGAATAAAATATATTAAAATCAGTTTTTAACATAAATATTTCAAAAACAAAATTTGCATTCTAGTTATCGATTGCTTTTGTGTACTGAGTGTCATCTCTGTTGTGTTTATTATTATTTAAGCAAGTGCAATGGAGGAGAAGCTAATTGAAGCTGTGAAAAATCACGAAATTTTGTATAATAAAAGCCTACTCCTCTACAAAATATTATATAGATAAACTCAATGAATTGAGTGAATTCATTTAAAATCACAATTTCACTTTCCATTTTTGCAAGAACTGTTTTTATTTTTAAAAATATTCACACTACAGCTGATCACAACAAAAATATTTGGCGCATAAAACGTATTGCATGTAACTTGAACTTATAATCGAAGAGAACGTACAGAAACGCATACAACGCATATGCATAGAACGGATGGTATGGACCTTCAGCTTAAAAGTATGGCATGCGAACTAACACGCTAAAATAATCTACGTTGTTTGTTTTTTCTTTTACACAAACATACATATACATATGTTTACACCCAGGTTGTTGAAAATGGCACCAGAGTGCGGAACATCAATCGGCTTTTTATACAAATGAATACACATACGCGAATGCATTACGCTCGGGTTTCTCTCAGTGACCAGCTATGGTTAACACTTGTGTGCTCATTTTACAATAGTCATTCGGTGTGCACTAGTAAAATATGCTTTGACACTACAATAACTAATGCCCCCACTTGGCAGATTAAAAAATGTTGTTGCATGTTTTTGATAAAATCGAATGCCAGTTTTACTGTTCTCATAAAATTAAGAGCACTAAAAAGACAGAACAATTCAATAGGTGCGTTTGAGTACTTTTCTAGTAAAATCCAGTAAGTGAGTAAATACTGAGTAATTTAAAGAAATTAAAAAATATATAATATATATATTTATATAAAAGTACGCGAACGGAAAAATTATAAAGTAAAATATACACAACAGCTGATTGACAATTTGGTGCTAAAAATTATATGCAAAAAATATATATACATATATACTAGTGATGTAACGAATGTAAATTTTTGATATTCGCGAATACGAATACGAATATTTTAAACGAAATTCACGAATACGAATATTTGAAATGATATTCGCGAATACGAATACGAATATTATATGCAATATGAAATACTAAAAAATTGTTATGAAAAATTACTTCACACTCTTGTTGGCGTACTTTAAAGTTATTAAAAAGTACCCAAAATTTTAATGATCGTCATTGAATAATATTTGAAAATGATTCAAATCACAAATTTCTATAAAAAAAATTAATTATTTGTACAAACTAAGATTTTTGGTCATTTATTTAAATTTCGTTTAGGATTTATGCATTTATTTATTTAATTTCTTTGGAAAAATATTCCTATTCGTATTTTTTTCAATTTGTCGAATGCGAATATATTCGTATTCGGATCCGCCTGAAATTAGCGAATACGAATACATTCGTATTCGCCTGAAAATTGCCGAATATTCGAATACGAATACGAATATTCGTGCATCACTAATATATACATACACAAATATGTATAAATATATACATATCGTCAGGTAATTACCCATAAAAAAATCTGGGGGCAAATTACGGCACTCGTTACTGAACGAAATTACGAAATATTTCAATAGAGTTTATATGGAAATATTTTAAAATTTCGAAACGAATCGAATGCCGTAATTTGCCCCCTGATTTGGAAGCACTAACAACTGAGGGAAGCAATGTATTGCTTACTTGATAACCAAAGCCTTAAGGCGGTGTCACATACAACTTCAACGTTTTGCGTGACGTTTCTAACTTTGGGGAAAATGCGTGAAGCAAAATGTGTATGACACAACAAAAACTTTGACAACACTCACTGTTTGTTTCACTGTTTTATTTTATGCACAAAACTAAGAACAATTCGATTACTCTGATACAACTAACTAATTTTTTATGTAAATTTACCGACATTTTAATTAAAATTTCATATTTACATGCGAGTTTGGTCAAACAAATTAAGAAAAGTATACCAACTGATTGTCAAAGCACGCAAAAAGTTGAGAGTTGTCTAACTTTTCGCTTCGCTTTACGTTAAAAGTACTTTATGTGACATGCTTCATATAAGCATGTATATTTCATCTTATATGTCAAAGCGAATCTTCAACGCACCGCGAAGCAAAAGTTTTATCTGACATGGCCTTTACTAACGTAAAGCGGGCTATCACGAAAATTTATTTTATTATTTATGTGGAGCACTTTAGCAAAGCAAAAAAGTTCATGGCTAAATGTATTGCTTCTAGCTGGCTCATCTCGAATAAAAATAAAAAAAAATTGCTTTACTCATGCGCAACAGCAAGTGGTTCAAGTGGTGACATTGTCTCCCTTACAAAAACGCTTCTGGAAAGCAGTAATTTTTGCTGGGTACTGGCCAGCCGTATGGAACAAATATGTGTTGTCAAGAAAGTTGATGAAGATTTTTTCCACTTGTTTTATAAAAATACACGATAGAATATTTTGTTTAATAATAAAAGTAATAGACACATATATTTTTAATTGAACTTATGGGCCTGGTTCACGATGTCGACAAGAAACTTTATATACCTTACTTATATTAAAAACAAAAACAAACTTTCTTATTTTATTTTCAACTAGCTTAACCCGGTGTGCTTCGCTAACCCACCCCATAACATTGGTGGTGCATTATGAAAATTGGATTTTGCCACGCCCCTCCGCCCGCAGACCGAAAATCTAAAATCAAACTACACAGTGTGACCCGCCTGAATATTCTGAAGATTCCCTGAAAATTTCATCAAAATGGGCCCAGCCATTTTGGAGTCCATACGTTACATACATACATATGTACATACACACATCCTGTTTTATATATATATATATATAGATATATGTAAGTAAGCCGCTAAAGTTTTTAAGTTTTTCACCCTCGACGTGAAGAGTTATTAGGATGCACAGAAAGAGATAAAAATCTGTGTTGTCGCATATGCCAATCATAACAACAATATTGTTCATTTCTTTTCAAGTTTATTATGACAAATATAAAAGGGGAAAAGATATTCAAGACATCGAAAAACTGAAAACAATCTTAAGAAAAGTACACATTAATCATATATATATATATACGATCAATAACTAAATTTTTTTAAATGTTCCATGCGGGAAACCAGTAACCGCCCGACGGTATGTGTAAACAAAATTTGAACTATAATAATCTATCAACTTTATTCCCGTTTAAAAACAATCGGCTATGTTCTGCATTCCCCTTGAAATTACATAGTTTGAAAGTGTCATGGCATTGTTTTTATAAATACATACATATGTATATCCAACAATTAATATAATATATATATATATATATATAATATAATATAATAATATATATATAATATAATAATATAATATTTTTTTGGCGTCGAACTTAAATAAATTTAAAATTGTTTGTAACTAATTATATTTGTTTTTTGTTATTTTGAAAATTTCATCAAAAACAAAAAAAATTTTTTTTTTTTAAATACATATATTTATTTATTGTATCTTCAAATATGAACTAACAATAAGTGATCAAATCTTAAAGCTAAAATATAATTATTTAGCCCGGCCAGTGTCGGCCAAAACTTAGTGATAGTTTAAATAATACAAAGTAGTGATAATCAAAAAGGAAAATTAAATGTATTTTCAAGCATTCCCATCTAGAGTGTTGAGTAAAATAGCCCTTGTGTCCCTCTTTTTTAGGCGGATGTGTCCAGTAAAGTTCAAAATATTACGAGCAAGCGGATTAGGATGTGACTCGAGTTTTGTTAAGTATTTGCCTGCGTATCTTGCAATTTCTTCAGTCACTAGTGGCATTTTTAAATCACGATGCAAATTTGAATTCTTAATGTACCATGGAGCAGATGTTATTAACCTTAAAATTTTGTTTTGTCTTCGTTGAATTCTCTCTACATTGCAAGCTGAAGCAGTGCCCCATAACTGGATACCGTAACACCATATTGGCTTCAAAAGCGGCTTGTATATTAAAAGTTTGCACTCCAGACTAAGTGTTGAATTTCTGCCATTCAACCAATGAATTTGAGATAACTTAAGTTTCATCTGAGTTAGCTTAAAGTCAATATGATGTTTCCATGTAAGTCTTCGATCAAGGTGTATACCAAGGTATACTTGGGAATGTTGAGGAATATTTTGATTGTTGATTCGAATGGGGGAACAAGTATCTCTTCTTAGGGTAAACGTTGTATGGACACACTTTTGTTCATTGACTTTAATTCTCCATAAGTTCAACCAGATTTCCAACTGTGTAATATGTTCTTGAAGATATCGGGATCGGGTTTTTGTGCATACTAAGGCAGGCTGTTTCATCGGCAAACGTAGATATATGGATATTGCTGCTCACAGGCATATCACAAGTATAAATCAAATACAAAACTGGCCCCAGTATGCTCCCCTGTTGCACACCGGATGATATAGATTGGGGCAGACTCATGAATTCTCCTTCCACAATCGTAAACTTTCGGGTAGTTATGTAGCTTTCTAATAAATTCAGAAAATTTATTGGTAAATATGATTTTAATTTTGAAATAAGGCCTTCATGCCACACTTTATCAAAGGCCTGAGAAACGTCAATAAACAGGGCAGAACAATACATTTTTTCTTCAAAAGTTCTTCTTATAAATTGCACCAATCTATGAGTTTGTTCAATGGTGCTATGCTGACTTCTAAAACCAAATTGATGGTCTGGGATGCACCCACTATCAGTTAAAATTGGGGACAATTTTGTCATGAGCAGCTTTTCGAAGAGTTTTGACATTGCTGATAGCAGACTTATTGGCCTGTATGACTCAGCCTTGGTAAGGTCGTTGCCCGGCTTTGGAATTATTTTGACCTTCGCAAGCTTCCAGCTTTGTGGATAATACTCCAGTCGTAAAATGGCGTTAAAAATAAATAACAGGATTCTAATTGCAATATGGGGCAAGTTTATCAGCATATTGTTACTTATTCCATCAATACCTGGAGCTTTCTTCGGGTTGAGTTCAGCAATTAGTTTCTGAACATCACGCGTCTTAAATTTCATGGGTCGAGGGGGTAGCGCAACTACACTTGGTAAATCAACAACACCAGTACATGTGTTTGGGGTAAATACGGATTTTAAATGCTCAACAAATATGTTACCTTTTTCAGTATCGCTTCTGGCCCAACCTCCGGTAGAAGTGCGCAGAGGTGGTCTATATTCAACGGGTATTTTAAGCTTTCTGGCAGCTCGCCACAAGGAGTAATTAGATGCAGGTGTGGCATCAAGATTTTCCAGATAATTTTTAAGACATACAGTTTTTTCATATGCCAGCAGCTCTTGGAGTCGTCTAGTGCACTCTTTAAATCTAATTTTATTTTGGGGTGATCTGTGCTGTTGCCATTCCCTTCTAGCTGTCCTTTTTTCACGTAAAAGACGTTCAATGTCTGTAGAATAAATTCTATTAAACCCAGTCTGTTTAATATTTTCGTTAAGATTTTCAATGTTAGAATCAATATCACCTGGTGTTCTTAGGTTAATATTTTCCGTACAATGGCTACTGAGGTATTTTTTGAACCCCAGCCAATTAACACGGTTGATCATCTTTACATATGGGACAGGGAAGTCACTTCTTAGTGGGCTACAAATTGTAACAATCGTGGGAGAGTGATCAGAGGAGAGATCTCCAGAAGCTTCAACATGAATTAATTCCCTAGCGATATTTTTCATGACTCCAAAATCTATATCATCCGGAATTTTTTGTATGTCCGTAGGCCAGTAAGTGGGCTGCCCACTTGAAATGACGTCCAAGCCCATTTTTGAAATTGTGTTGAACAATGCCCGACCTCTAGGTGCAATAAGACGCGAACCCCAGAACGTATGTTTTGCATTGTAGTCCCCAGATGCTACAAAACAAGGGCCAAGAGATTTGTAGAATTCCTCGAATTGATCCTCAGTAATTGCGAATCTAGGAGGGGAGTAAATTGATGATATGACAAAATTTGTGCAAAAATTTTCGATACAAATATTCGTTGCTTGTAGATGTTCTTCACAAATGTTGTCAAGAATATAATGCTTGAGTCTTGACTTAATTACAATTGCTGACCCACCGCATGTTCTCCCCTTCGGGTCCTTTGAATCATATAGAGTGTAACCATTTATGTTAAATAAGCTCCTTGAAATCAAATGAGTCTCAGAGACCAACATTATATCAATATTTTTTTCCATGAGGAAATGCTCAAGTTCATTTTTATGCTGGCGAATGCCGTTTGCGTTCCAGAAACATATTTTTAACATGTTCATGGTTTGTTAACTAATGCTTGAAGCAGTGTATTCTGCATTCGCAGCATTTCTTGCATCATGCTAGTCATATTTGTTGTAAAGTTATTTATAGTTAGCACCAGATTCTCAATAGTAGCTTCAAGGCGACTAAAGTTGAAGCCTGAGTTTGCATTCGCTGAATTATTTTGCGGTGAAACATTTTGTGAGGGACTAGAACTAGCCTTAGCAGCATCGGCATACGATACACGGGAAGTAACTGGTTGGCTCATTTGCACAAAAGTGGCGGAGTAAGCGTTTGCTGATTGAGATGGAGCTAATTTGGGTCTTTACACCATAGTCTGCTTGACAAAAGAGTACACAGGACAACCTCTGCAGTTAGCGGTGTGATTACCTCCACAATTACTGCATTTTTTTCTGCTTGTTCTTTTGGCTTAGTGCAGCTAGCAGTACCATGCAATTCACCGCAGATAACACAAACTGTAGGTAAATGTAAAAAAAACAAAAAAATGTGTGTCCCTTTGATTTTGTTTGTTTATATTTAAAAACATATGGTTTCATTTTACTGGCAAAAATTTGTCCAGTAAAAATTTGCATTTACTCAGTAAATGAACTGTCATTTTTCTCTCTCAATACTGGATTTTGTGTACGCGAACGCAATCCAGTAAAAAAAAATTAAAATTTTTACAAATTTTTGAGTTTTCGAACGCACTTAATAATGTACTTACATCATGAAGATTGAAGGCTTATGCAAGGAACACAATGGGACGAACGACGAATTTTTCGGTGCGAACTTTCGTCATAAAAAATAAAACACATTTGAGCATATGAAAATGAACACAACACTGCCGTCGAACGAAATTAGTCGTGCGTGACGAACTTTGAGATAGATTTAAGCAGTAAACACACTCACCACAGCAAGCTACTAACTACAAAATGTCAAGAATAGAATACACATGTTTATATGAGAATAATTATTTTGAAGAAAGCAAGGCAACATCGCGGCATGTTGTTGTCTATGCTGATTTTGTCGTTGTAGTCCAATTAAACTAATTTCTATTTCTTTGGCTGCAATGAGAAAATTCAGTGTTACCAGTATAATACAAAATATTGCATGAATGATATCGTACAATTATTACATATTATTTAATAGAAACAATATCCAACAATTGATGTAAAGCATAAATTGGTTAATTTTTATACTTTTACGTCATATATGTAAGTAGATATCGAAACAGTAATTTAATTTTTATAAATGCGAAATATTTGAAGGTGGCAATACTGAACTATGTATTTATACTTAAATCTAAAATGCACATGGTGCTGCTGCCGCCTCCAAAATAATTAAGTAGCTGGCTACGAGACGACAAATGCTGCTGGCACACAACCAGAGTTGCGTTGAAAAATTCGAAAAAGTATCATAAAAGGGGTATTTAAGAAAGAAAAAGGTCAAAACAGGGTATTTTAAAGTAAAACAGGGCATAGATTCTTATGTTGTTCCTGAAGAAATAAAAGATGCACTTGTCCTCCAGGGATTTAAGGTAAAGAATGTATCTAACATAATGAACAGAGAAAAGGTACCCCAACCCTTATTTCGAGTAGAACTGGAGCCAAATGATATATAGTTGAAAAACACGAGACTCATCCTATTTTAGCCTAAAATACCTTTTATATAGAAAAATCACAGTTGAAGAGCCACATAAGCGTTCAGGTCCCGTGCAGTGTCATAATTGCCAAGAATATGGCCACACAAAAGCTTACTGCAATTTACCTACTGTGTGTGTTATCTGCGGTGAATTGCACGGTACTGTTAGTTGTACTAAAACAAAAGATCAAGCTAAAAAAAAATCAGTAATTGTGGAGGTAATCACACCGCTAACTACAGAGGTTGTCCTGTGTACTTTTTCGTCAAGCAGGCTATGGTGCAAAAACCTATATTAGCTCCAGTTCAAACAACAAACGTTTCCTCAGCCACTTTTGCACAAAGGAGCCAACCAGTTATTTCCCGTGTATCGTATGCCGATGCTGTCAAGACAAATTCTATTCCCGCGCAGAAAGTGTACCCACAAAGTAATTCAACAAATGCTAACACAAGCTTTAATTTCAGTAGCCTTGAAGCCACCATTGAAAATCTTGTGCAACTTTACAACAAATATGAGAAGCATGATGCAAGAAATGCTACGAATGCAGAATACACTGCTTCAAGCATTAATTAACAAGCCATGAACACGTTAAAAATATGTTTCTGGAACGCAAACGGCATTCGCCAACATAAAAATGAACTTGAGCACTTCCTTACGGAAAAAAATATTGATATAATGTTGGTCTCTGAAACTCATTTGACTTCGAGACGCATCTTTAAAATGAATGGTTACACTATATATGATACAAAGGACCCTAGAGGAAGAGCTTGCGGTGGATCAGCAATTCTAATAAAGTCAAGACTCAAACTCGATATTCTTGAAAATATTTGTGAACAATATCTACAAGCAACTAATATTTGCGTCGAAAATTTTTGTACAAACTTCATAATATCTTCAACTTACTCCCCTCCCAGATTTTCAATTACTAATAATCAATATGAGGATTTTTATAAATTGCTTGGACCTTGCTTTGTAGCAGCTGGCGACTACAATGCAAAACATACGTACTGGGGTTCGCGCCTGGTAGCACCTAAAGGTCGAGCGTTGTTTAATACTATTTCAAAAATGGGCTTAGATGTCATTTCGAGTGAGGAGCCTACTTACTGGCCTACTGACGTATGAAAAATTCCGGATGTTATAGATTTTGGCGTCATGAAAAACATCCATAGGGACTTAATTCACGTGGAGTCCTCTCTAGATCTCTCCTCCGATCACTCTCCTACAATAGTTAAAATTTTCAACCCACTAAGGAGTGATTTAAATAACTTATATGTGAAAATGATTAATGGGGTCAACTGGCTCGGATTCGAATAATATCTTAGTACTCACTGCAGTGAAAACATTCAGCTAAGATCACATGATGATATTGAACATGCTACTACCTCCCGTTTGCATACTGGCTTTAATAGAATTTATTCTACGGAAATTGAACGCCTGGTATGTGAAAAAAGGAGAGCTAGAAGAGAATGGCAACAACACAGATCACCCCTGAATAAAATCACACTTAAGGAATGTACTAAAAGACTCAAGGAGATGAAAATCTTAAAAGATAAGTTGATCTTAAATCACCACTGCGCACTTCGACCGGAGGCTGGGCAAGAAGCGATAGTGAGAAAGGTAACTTATTTGCTGAGCATTTAAAATCTGTATTCGCTCCCAATTCATGTACGGGTGCTGCTGATTTACCAAGTTTAGTTTCTCTACTCCTTCGCCCCTTAAAGTTTACGATGCGTGAAGTACAAAAAGTAATTGCTGAAATCAAACCGAAGAAAGCACCAGGTATTGATGGCAATAGTAACAAAATGCTGATGAACTTGCCTCATATTGCAATAAGAATCCGGCTATTTATTTTTAATTCTATTTTCCTCATAACTGGAAACTTGCCAAGATCAAAATGATTCCAAAGCCGGGCAAAGATCTTACCAGGACTGAGTCATATAGGCCTATAAGCTTGCTATCTATAATCTCAAAGCTTTTCGAAAAGTTGCTCATGACTCAATTGTCAAAAAATTTTAGCTGATAATGGGTGCATGCCGGACCATCAATTTGGCTTTAGATGTCAGCATAGCACCATTGAACAAACGCATAGACTGGTCCAAGTTGTAAGAAGAACATTTAAAGAAAAGAAGTATTGTTCTGCTCTCTTTATTGATGTTTCTCAGGCGTTTGATAAAAAATGGCACGAAGGCCTAGTTTTAAAATTGAAGACATATATGCCAATAAACATTCAAAAGCTTTTGGAAAGGTTTATTATAGATAGGAAGTTCACTGTTGTAGAAGGAGAGTTCACGAATATTCCCGAATCTATATGTTCTGGTGTGCCACAGGGTAGCATTCTGGGTCCTGTCTTGTATTTAATATATACTTGTGATATGCCTGTGAGCAATAATATCCACACCTCTACATTTGCCGATGATACAGCCTGTATGAGTTAGTGACCTGCGTAAGCAGTCTTGAAATGTAAATACGTCATGTTTTTTAAATGTACTCTCGTGACGTCATTAAACTTAGCCAATAATAAATGCTGTCGCAGTATAAACGAAGCACGATGGATGTATTGGTCTACGTGTATATGACTGTTAACAAGCGATGTCGCCAAGACGACTTGTTTAAACAAACAATGCAAAGAAGTACTATTGATACATGTATGTTTGTTATTTTGCATATTGTACGTTTGAGTGTGTGTGTAAGATTAAGATGGTAAGCTATTATGCTTGTGTTTAAGGGAGGTTTTTTAACGCAAGCGCACACAACTCATGTAAATGCATGTGTGCGTTTGTATGTGCGCAGAAAAATAAGAGAGCATACACAAATAATGTAGGTATGTATGTATGTACATGCATGACGTTTGTATACGCGCCAATGATAGAAAAAAGCACAAACACCATAAATTCTTCAGTCACGAACTATTTCTACTTTACTCTTATACCTGCAATAAGTTAAACAAATGTATTGCCGAACACGTTGTTTGGCGTTTGTTTCAGAAGATTTCACTGTAGTAAAGCATTTGAAATTGCCCTCATGTCTTAAAAGTTCTTATAAGACGTCTTTTGCAGGTCTTTAGTATGAGTGTGCACGAAAACCCTTATGAGGCATCCCGCAATCTTCAGCAACATATTACCCAGCTGAAAATATGATTGAACTTATGGAGAATTAAAGTCAATGAACAAAAGTGTGTCCATATAACGTTTACCCTAAGAAGAGATAATTGCTCCCCTATTCGAATAAATAATCAAAATATTCCTCAACATTCCCACGTGAAATACCTTGGTATACACCTTGATCGAAGGCTTACATGGAAACATCATATTGATTCTAAGTTAACCCAGATGAAACTTAAGTTAACTCAAATATATTGGATGATTGGCAGAAATTCAAGACTTCAAGGTCGCTTTTGAAGCCAATATGGTGCTACGGAATTCAGTTATGGGGCACTGCTTCAGCTTACAATGTCGAGAGAATCCAACGAAGGCAAAACAAAATTTTACGGTTAATAGCATCGGCTCCATGGTACATCAAAAATTCTAATATACATCGTGATTTAAATATGCCACTAGTGATTGAAGAAATTGCAAAATACGCAGGCAAATATTTAACAAAACTCGAATCACATCCTAATCTGCTTGCTCGTAATATTCTGAACTTTACTGGACACATCCGCCTAAAAAAGAGGGACACACGGGCTCTTATACTCAACTCCAGATGGGACTACTTGAAAATACTTATTTTCCCCCTTTTTTGGCTATCACTACTTATGTACGTATTATTAATAACTATTAACAAGTTTATGTTACACAGTGGTCGGGGTTAATAATTATGTTTTGGATTTAAGATTTGAATACTTATTGTTAGTTCATATTTGAAGATACAATAAATAAATAAATAAATAAATAATATTAAAAAATTATACACATCAATTTATGTCTTTGTGTCTATGAAGCAAAATCTCTTTGACCATATCAAATGTTATTTGTGTTATTGGGTTTATACATTTTCGGTGCAAAAGTATTTACATTATATTATAATGCAATAATTATTTTAAATATTTTGGATATAATAGAGGACCAAAACTCATTGCTTAGCCCCGTAGACTTCGGTTCTGAAACAGAGTTATCAAATTATAGCTTGGTGACGTATTTGAGGTATTCAGAAGGTACTCATAAATTAACGCGTTTTAAAGTCATAATTTTAATTTTTAATTTTCATTTATTCATCTAAAATAGAAAAACCTAGCCTCATGGCCATAATCGGTTTCACTTATACTACTACATAAAAAGGTCTACATTAATGATCATTTAAAGTGTAGTATGTATGTAAAAAAATAATATCAATATTAATTAATGAATAATTTGCAAAAAATATTAATAAATAAAAAAATATAATTAAACAAGAAATATCTTGAATAAAATAGATAACACTACTAAATAAAAAAAAATTTAAAATTCAACAGAATATTAAATAACTTTAAGTTTAATATTATTGAGACCTGATACTCAATGTGGTGAAACACTACAAGGAAGAGCTACTCAGTCTAATCTCCTGAAATATTTTTCCCTTATAAGTGTCAACAGAGCAATTAAATGCCCTTAAAACAACCGGCAATTCATTATAAACTCTTGCCACTCTTACATATAATGATCGCTCTAATAAGGATTTTAGCCTAGGAATCCTCAACTGTCTCTCTGTTAGGTAAAAAGGCACTTGTAATTTAATAACTTTGTAAAAGTTTAATACGTTCCTATACTTAAGAAAATCAGCAAAACACAATCCTAAGAATTTTTGCACATAAGGTGATACATGTTGTCGCATTCTAAGAGAATAGAGATATCTAATAACTATATTGAATGTTAACTTAATTTTTCTGAGAACATGCTCATATGTTCCAGAATACACTTCTAAAGTATATAATAACAATGGCATTATCGTTGCATGAACAATCTGCTTCTTGATGTGAAAATATAATACTAAGTCCAAACTATATAACCGGCGCAATATAAAGCTAACCTTCGATACTACCGAATTAATGTGACTTTCAAAATTCAACTTTACATCAATAATGAAGCCAATGCATCTAATTTTATCAACAAATTCAATGGAAACATCTTCCAACACAATACTGTAATTATCACTTCTACAAGCGCCAGATAACATTGCCTTAGTCTTACAAGGATTAACCGAAAGTTCATTATCAGTCATCCATCCAAACGAGCAAACGAACAGTATAGTCTATCATATTTTGGAAAACATTTTTTTTTTTTTTTTTTAATACATATATTTATTTATTGTATCTTCAAATATGAACTAACAATAAGTGATCAAATCTTAAAGCTAAAATATAATTGTTTAGCCCGACCAGTGTCGGCCAAAACTTAGTGATAATTTAAATAATACAAAGTAGTGATAATCAAAAAGGAAAATTAAATGTATTTTCAAGCATTCCCATCTAGAGTGTTGAGTATAAGAGCCCTTGTGTCCCTCTTTTTTAGGCGGATGTGTCCAGTAAAGTTCAAAATATTACGAGCAAGCGGATTAGGATGTGACTCGAGTTTTGTTAAGTATTTGCCTGCGTATCTTGCAATTTCTTCAGTCACTAGTGGCACTCTTAAATCACGATGCAAATTTGAATTCTTAATATACCATGGAGCAGATGTTATTAACCTTAAAATTTTGTTTTGCCTACGTTGAATTCTCTCTACATTGGAGGCTGAAGCAGTGCCCCATAACTGGATACCGTAACACCATATTGGCTTTAAAAGCGACTTGTATAATAAAAGTTTACAGTCCAGGCTAAGTATTGAATTTCTGCCAATCAACCAGTGTATTTGAGATAACTTAAGTTTCATCTGAGTTAGCTTAAAGTCAATATGATGTTTCCATGTAAGTCTTCGATCAAGGTGTATACCAAGGTATTTCACTTGGGAGTGTTGAGGAATATTTTGATTATTGATTCGAATTGGGGAACAAGTATCTCTTCTTAGGGTAAACGTTATATGGATACACTTTTGTTCTGGAACGCAAACGGCATTCGCCAGCATAAAAATGAACTTGAGCACTTCCTCATGGAAAAAAATATTGATATAATGTTGGTCTCTGAGACTCATTTGACTTCAAGGAGCTTATTTAAAATAAATGGTTACACTATATATGATTCAAAGGACCCGAGGGGGAGAGCATGCGGTGGGTCAGCAATTCTAATTAAGTCAAGACTCAAACACTATGTCCTTGATAACGTTTGTGAAGAACATCTACAAGCAACGAATATTTGTATCGAAAATTTTTGCACAAATTTTGTCATATCATCAATTTACTCCCCTCCTAGATTCGCAATTACTGAGGATCAATACGAGGATTTCTACAAATCTCTTGGCCCTTGTTTCGTAGCAGCTGGAGACTATAATGCAAAACATACTTTCTGGGGTTCGCGTCTTATCACACCTAGAGGACGAGCGTTGTTCAACACAATTTCAAAAATGGGCTTGGACGTCATTTCAAGTGGGGAGCCCACTTACTAAATGAAAAATATCACTAGGGAATTAATTCATGTTGAAGCTTCTGTAGATCTCTCCTCCGATCACTCTCCCACGATTGTTACAATTTGTAGCCCACTAAGAAGTGACTTCCCTGTCCCATATGTAAAGATGATCAACCGTGTCAATTGGCTGGGGTTCAAAAAATACCTCAGTAGCCATTGTACGGAAAATATTAACCTAAGAACACCAGGTGATATTGAATCTAACATTGAAAATCTTAACGAAAATATTAAACAGGCTGCTGAACATGCCACTACTTCCCATCCGCAGACTGGGTTTAATAGAATTTATTCTACAGACATTGAACGTCTTTTACGTGAAAAAAGGACAGCTAGAAGGGAATGGCAACAGCACAGATCACCCCAAAATAAAATTAGATTTAAAGAGTGCACTAGACGACTCCAAGAGCTGCTGGCATATGAAAAAACTGTATGTCTTAAAAATTATCTGGAAAATCTTGATGCCACACCTGCATCTAATTACTCCTTGTGGCGAGCTGCTAGAAAGCTTAAAACACCCGTTGAATATAGACCACCTCTGCGCACTTCTACCGGAGGTTGGGCCAGAAGCGATACTGAAAAAGGTAACATATTTGTTGAGCATTTAAAATCCGTATTTACCCCAAACACATGTACTGGTGTTGTTGATTTCCCGAGTGTAGTTGCGCTACCCCCTCGACCCATAAAATTTAAAATGTGTGATGTACAAAATCTAATTGCTGAACTCAACCCGAAGAAAGCACCGGGTAATGATGGAATTAGTAACAATATGCTGATAAACTTGCCCCATATTGCAATTAGAATCCTGTTATTTATTTTTAACTCCATTTTACGACTGGAGTATTATCCACAAAGCTGGAAGCTTGCGAAGGTCAAAATGATTCCAAAGCCGGGCAAAGACCTTACCAAGGCTGAGTCATACAGGCCAATAAGTCTGCTATCAACAATGTCAAAACTCTTCGAAAAGCTGCTCATAACAAAATTGTCCCCAATTTTAACTGATAGTGGGTGCATCCCAGACCATCAATTTGGTTTTAGAAGTCAGCATAGCACCATTGAACAAACTCATAGATTGGTGCAATTTATAAGAAGAACTTTTGAAGAAAAAATGTATTGTTCTGCCCTGTTTATTGACGTTTCTCAGGCCTTTGATAAAGTGTGGCATGAAGGTCTAATTCTAAAATTAAAATCATATCTACCAATAAATTTAGTGAATTTATTAGAAAGTTACATCACTACCCGGAAGTTCACGGTTGTGGAAGGAGAATTCATGAGTGTGCCCGAATCTATATCATCCGGTGTGCCACAGGGGAGCATACTGGGGCCAGTTTTGTATTTGATCTATACTTGTGATATGCCTTTGAGCAGCAATATCCATACATCTACGTTTGCCGATGATACAGCCTGCCTTAGTATGAATGAAAACCCTCACGAGGCTTCCCGATATTTACAAGAACATATTACACAATTTTGGAAAACATCCGGTAATTTCGAATCACCCTTGAATAAAAGTTGCATGTCATCTGCAAATGAAAATGGCTGACATATATTGTTTGATAAAATCCCAAAAAAGTCATTCACAAACACTATGAATAGCAACGGACCCAAAACAGACCCTTGTGGCACACCACTATATACAGGAAGCGTATTTGAACTACAGCCTTTACTAATATCATAGTGCTTTCTATCTGTAAGATAAGAAAAAACCAATCTACATGCCGACCTAGAAAAACCATAAAAACTATACAATTTACTGACCAAAAGCGATTGATTCACCCTATCAAAAGCTTTCGCCAGGTCCAAAGAAAGCACAACACAAACACCTTTTTCAGAAATACATCGCCTAATATTGTCAGTTAGACCAATCAACAATGAGGTAGTGCTCCTATTACTCCTAAATCCCGATTGACAGTCATGTAGCAAGCTATTCTCGTCAATGTGTTTAATCATCTGTTTTTTAATAAGGAGTTCAACCATTTTCGACAAAATTGGCAATATAGAGATCGGTCTAAAATCATTAAGTGCTCCATTATTCTTTTTAATGGGAATAATTTTAGCAACCTTTCATGACAATGGAAAACTAGATGTGGTAAAAATGGTGTTAACTAAGCGCAATATATAACTGCCAATAAGAGGCATTAATAATCTAATAAATTTGAACGGAAGGCCATCATAGCCACCTGCCCTGGACTTAATTAAGTCAAAAGACTCAAACATTTCTAATAAGTCGACTGAACGAAAAGAAAACCCATTACGACGGAGACTAGAGAAATCAACTGTATGTGTGTTAAGCGTAGAATGGTTAGACGAAAAAGCATCATTCAGAAGGTTGGGATCCATATGGACCAGATCTGCTTACTATCTTTGTTCTCAAAAATTAAGCTCTTAAATTTTCTCATAACAGATTTTACCCTATTTCTATAATGACAGAAAATTCTCCAGTTCTCAGGGGACCTATCATGTAGGTAAGCTCCATAAGCAAGGTCTCTAAGTGATATTTGATGTTTAATTTCTGGTGCATTAATTCAGTTATCACCACTATTAGAACAAACATGGCGCTTTAAAGGCACGACAGAATGAAGAAACTGCATATTATCACTCAAAATTCTCAGCTGTTTATCAACGCAGTTTGTGAAGTGCATATTATCCAACCAACAATCGGACAACTTGGACTGAATAGATTGAATACTAACTGCATTATAATCGTAGTATTCATAAAAACTCACAGTCGACACTCGTACTGCCCTTAAAGATAGAAAAATAAAAGAGTATCGCGTAATTCCCGGACAATGAAACTGACCAGACTTAGCAACCATTTCAGATTCAGATACTAAAAAAAAGTCCAACAAAGAAGTAGAATTACAACGAACATCAAAATAAGTTCGTATAGAGTTGTGAACAAGAGAAAGTCCCATTCTATCACAGCTTTTACGCACCGCCAGAGATTTATTGATGTTAAATAGGTTATTATTAAAATCAATTATAAATATTGTACTTATTTGCATTTAAGTTTAAGCACCTTTGTAGATTGCTTACTCTCTCTCTCAATTCCTTTGGTAAGCTCTCACGCATTTATACATGTAGTTATGACAAACAATAAACATAGCTGAGAAAGTCTTATTACTTTATGAACCTTTTTGTTTGAGTCACAACAACTTTTTTTAAACTATGTTAAAATGTTAAGACATGACACTTAGGACACTTAAGACACCCTTGTGAATACCCCAATTATGTAAATACTTTGCGCCATATTACAACCTTCCGTACATTTTAATACAAATGTTTAAAAAAATTTAACGTATTACTTTTTTGCGCGAAAAGTCCGGCATTTTCTTTTTATCTGAACACCTATTTGAGAACATTTGGGTTCTTAACACGAATATAACGATACCTTAACTGTTTTTATTTACAAACATACATACAAGAAATGCGCGAAAGCCATAACCATTCTTGGCAGTCGGGTAAAAAACAATAAAAAATAAAAGGAATCAATAAACTTATATAATATTAAATAATGGCATACCCGGGACGACGACGAGACGAGTTGTTCCAAAATAAAAAAAGTGCGATGGTAAAATTTCCGTCTCTGTGCCAGGATGCACAAAAAAATGGTTTAGCAATTTGCTTACATAAAATTTTAGAAGAAATAATTTTAATTAAAAAAAATTAAGAAACTTAGATTTTTTATAAATAACGCAACTGAAAACCCCAAGCCAACAAACTTAATCTTTTCATCTTTTTTCTAACTTGGGGTCAGAACACCAAATCTGTTATACCTGTGTAGTAGTGGCAAGGTAAGTCGCGTACTTGTGTAGCTTGCTGTGGTTGTTTAATGTATAAGTTAAAATGTCCTTTTGACCAATTATAAAGTATTATTATTTATACAATTTAAAAATCGTATAACGTTTCTGAAATCATTTTAATGATAGAATTAAATTACCTGACTATCTAGTCCCGGTCCTGGCTTAACTGAACTATGACCTTGATGATATTTACGTCGAAATGAACCACTTGGAGAATGAAATGTTTCTCCACTTTCGGAACTCTGAGTGCTGTACCGTCTTTCTTTGGCACGTTTTTGTTCGTCACGCCTCTTTCGCTGGCGTTTTATCGCCATAGCAGAGTGTATACCCACAGCATGCATTTTCGACCTTGAAATAAAATTAAATTTAAATATTTATATATTAATATAAATACATATATATATACATGCATATATGAATTGAATCGAAAATAAGATTAATATACAAATCTTATATCATTATTTTTGTGCATTTACTAAAAATTTCTACGAATTTGTAAAAATTGTTATTGGAAAGTGTCCATTAACTCAAACAATTTTGCAAGGTGAGAGCGTCAATATAGATAAAAAAGTTAGAAACTGAAAAATTCTTACAAATTATTACTAGTAAAATTTTTACTTGCAAACTCAAACTCATTATTTTAAAAATATCTGAAAGAGAAAAATTTAAAAATGTGCATTGATTTATTTAAAAAAACATGTATACCAATGTAAAAAGAAAGCATGTTTTCCTTATTTATTATTTTTCTTTCATTAAGCCACATAAAGTCAATTTTAATGTCAAAGAATTTTGTTTGTTTCTCAAATATGATCAGAAATTGAAAGTTGCATTTTTGTATGTGTAAATGTAATAAAATTAAAAAATTATGAAAAACGCATAAAAATATTAAGTAATACATGAAACTGTGTAAAGTATTTCATATTAAATGTAAATTAAAAAAAATTATTTAAAACATTATCAAGCAAAATACATCAGAAAAACTACAATTGTATCATGATTTCCATCCATGGTTCTGATATGAATAACATTTTCTTGCAATTTTTTACAAATAAAGCGTTCATTTACTTTTTCGTATCTTTGAGAGTAATTTTGTAAGTTTCTGCTTTACTCTCTCGTCGCTAGTTTCTGCTGGGAAAGTAAATGAACAGACCTATTGTCTCCCACATTCATAAAACTTAAAATGTATTTGAAATGTTTTTTTGTTTATTTTTTTTAAATAGATTTCAAATGCATTTTTTATGAATATAAGCCTGTAAAACCTCTACATGTACCCGTCAATTTATATAATTATGCTCTTATGCAAAAACGATTGTTAACGTTAAAGCATGCGTTAAAACCGGTTTTGCCATACAAAATTCGTTTGTTAAACCAACTTTAAGTTTACCAATTGTTTTTGCATAAGGGGGTTAATCATCACACAGCGTTTGTAATTCATTTGTCATCCAAACACGAATAATTCGAATATTCTAATAAATGTTTAAAACTAAAGGCTTCATTAGTCTTTACTTCCTGTTGCTGTTATGTACTGTACCGTTCTGCTTCAAAATTTTATTTATTTATTTATTTATTGGTACATATTCTAAAAAGTAAATTTGCAAAATATGATTGCACAAAAATGGACAGGGTGACTAAAGCCTACAGTACACGGCATGTAAAAATACACATGCACATGTGGCTCTGACGTAATTTTGACGTCAACATGAAGCTACATTGGGTACATTCCGTGTACTAGCAATACATTTAAATTGAGAAATTTACGTCACTACTCATGTGCTGTCTCTGGAAATGTGTCCGACTCATAATAAATTTGTTATATTTAGATTTTGTAACAAAAATACTATCAATATTTTAAGACATGTAGCAACTACAAATAATTTTAAAAAAATGCAACCAACATGCTGAAAATTCTCGTGGCGTCATATTCATATGCGCATGTGGATTTTTACATGCCGTGTACTGTAGGCTTAAGACCATATGTCCATGATGCTATTAACAGTATTCTTGAAAATGTTTCTGTGACTGACTATACCCGACCAATGACTTCACATAGGAAGTAGTAACGTAGTTGTCAACGAAGTTCCACAAAATAACCGCAAGTCTATACAGTTATCCGTGGCCAATCAGTCAACCAGTGCGAGCGAGACGAAAAACTTTCGAAGGCCAAACAACACACACAAGCGTAACCGCACTTAAGAAATAATTACGATGACGCGAGACGCCGTTCTTCAACCCAGAGCTGCTCAACGACTGTTATAAATTTTAATACTTACTTTTTCTGTAGTAACTTTCTGCATCTTATTTAAAACTACATACTTACAAATTTTGTTATTTTCAAAGTGTGAACTAAAGTCCTGCACAAGACCATTTATAAGACCTTTCAAGACATGAGAGATTTTTAAAATGCTTTACTACAGCGAAATCTTCTAAAAGAAATGCTAAAAAACTGTTGGCAAGATATTTGTTTCAATTGTTTGTCTTGCCAACAGTGTTTTTAACGTTTATTTTAGAAAAATTTAGCTGTAGTAAAGCATTTGGAAAATCTCTCATGTCTTGAAAAGTCTTATAAATGGTCTTGTACAGGACACTAGTGTGAACCAACAGCGTTTGTAAATCAATTGTCATTCAAGCACGAATAATTCGTATATTCGAATAAATTTTTAAAACTAAAGCTTAGGACGGAGTTCTTACGGAATTTCACGTTCTTAATTTACATTTATTTCTACAAGGAAAAATAATTGTATAGAATTATGTTTGTATACATGCATACACACAAATTAATGTTTTGTGTAAATTATATCAATCCGTTCTCGTTGTACCTTCATAGTAAATAGTCGATTAGCGGAATTTTTCTAATGGAGTAAGTTCTAATGGCAGAAATGGCTATTTTACTGTGAGTTATGAAGCTCTTAATGAAAACAATTGAAATAATAAATCTAGTGAAAGTCTTTTTAACGGCAAAGCCAATTTTTCGTCAGCGATCAACTTCGCTTTGTCCAATGCCAAATAGTGATTCATTAACATTACAGTTGCCTAGTACTTCTTCATATAAGTCAGTAATATCATCCCCTTTAGGCTCGTGGTCATCACTTAATAAAGTTGTCACTACAGATAACAGTAGCTCAAAACTAAAGGTACAAGTCGGTATGGACAGTCTTTTATTCTTCTTCTAACGCCCTTATTAAAAAATTAGTCTCGGCCATTGGTGAAAACCATGGTGTAATTATACAGGTGCCTGCGTAAGGATTTGTTATACAATAATACGGCAACCTTAGCTATGTAAAGAACCGAAGAATGTCAAAAGCACAAAAATTTTTGTACTAAAACCAAAACAAAACGAAGTTTTTGACATTCGTTAGCTACAAAGCACACAGAGCAAAAAATTATCAGCTGAAGTAGCGCTGCCACCTAGTTAGATACACCTTGGTGAAAACGCATTTCATATTATTCCAATAAAGCTTGGTAACATTGTGGAAACTAAAATGCAAATATACGAAGAAAGAGATTTCCGCAAAATAGTGACTGAATTCGGAAAAATAAAACAAGTTTTTATACCAAAGGTATGCACATCGTATTGAGGTGTATTGACTCTTATGTTAATCCCAAAGAAGTAAAAGATCCAGTCATCGTACAAGAATTTAAAGTAAAAAATGTTACCAACATAATCAATAGGGAGAAGATCCCCCAGCCTCTATTTCGTGTTGAAGTGGAGCCGAATGATATACATCTGAAAAGAAACGAGACACACCCAATTTATATCCTAAAATACCTCTTATACCGAAAAATCACAGTTGAGGAGCCACATAAACGATCAGGTCCCGTACAGTGTCATAATTGCCAAGAATATGGCCATACAAAAACATACTGTAAATTACCCCCTGTTTGTGTTGTCTGCGGCGAATTACACGGCACTGCTAGTTGCAATAAGCCAAAATATCAAAGTGATAAAAATGTAGTAATTTTGGAGGTAACCACACCGCTAACTACAGAGGCTGTCCTGTGTACGCTTTTGTCAAACAGACTATGGTGCAAAAACCCAAATTAGCTGCATCTCAACCAGCAAACGCTTACTCCGCCACTTTTGCGCAAATGAGCCAACCAGTTACTTCCCGTGTATTGTATGCCGATGCTGCTAAAAAAATTCTATTCCCGCATAAAATGTTTCCCCGCAAAATATTTCAACAAATACAAACTCAAACTTTAGTTTTAATCGCCTTGAAGTTACCATTGACAATAAGGTGCAAACTATAAATAATTTTACAATAAATATGACTAGCATGATACAAGAAATAATACGAATGCAGCATACACTGCTTCTGGAATTAATTAATGCAAAACATACGCAGTGGGGTTCACGCCTTGTAACACCTAGAGTTTGACCTTTGTTTAATACAATTTCAAAAATGGGCTTAGATGTTATTTCGAGTGGGGAGCCCACTTACTGGCCTACTGACGTATGAAAAATTCCGGATGTTATTGATTTTGGCGTCATGAAAAATATTTCTAGGGATTTAATTAATGTTAAAACTTCTCTAGATCTCTCCTCCGATCACTCCCCCACTATCGTTACAATTTGTAACCCACTAAGAAGTGACTTACCTCACCCATATATGAAGATGATCAATCGTGTTAATTGGCTGGGATTCAAAAAATATATTAGTCATTGCACGGAAAATATTGCGATAAGAACACCCAATGATATTGAAATTACTAACATTGCCAATTTTAACGAAAATATTAAACAGGCTGCTGAACAGGCCACTACCTCCTATCCGCAGACTGGGTTTTAATAAAATTTATTCCAGGGATATTGAACATCTCAAGTTTGAAAAAATAAGAGTTAGAAGGGAATGGCAACAGCACAGATCACCCCAACATAAACTCGGAATTAAAGAATGTCTAAACGACTCCAAAAGTTACTTGCATCCGAAAAAACTGCATCTCTTAAAAATTATTTGGATGTCACACCAACATCTAATTACTCTTTGCGGCGCGCTGCTAGAAAGCTTAAAACACCCGTTGAGTTTAAGCCACCTCTGCGCACATCAACCGGAAGTTGGGCAAGAAGCGATACGGAAAAATGTAAAATATTTTGTGAGCATGTACTGGTGTTTCTGATTTGCCGAGTGTAGTTGCTCTACCCACTCGACCCTTAAAGTTTAATATGCGTGATGTACAAAAAGTAATTGCTGAGCTCAAGCCAAAGAAAGCTCCAGGTATTGATGGAATTAGTAACAAGATGCTGATGAACTTGCCGCATATTGCAATAAGAATCTTGCTGTTTATTTCTAATGCCATATTACGACTGGAGTATTATCCACAACACTGGAAGCTTGTAAAAATCAAAATGATTCCAAAGCCGGGCAAAGATCTTACTAAAGCTGAGTCATATAGGCCAATAAGTTTTCTGTCAACTATGTCAAAACTCTTCGAAAAGCTGCTCATGACAAAATTGTCCCCTATTCTAACAGATAATATGTGCATATCGGACCATCAAGTTGGTTTTATAAGTCAGCATAGCACCATTGAACAAACGCATAGATTGGTTCAATTTATAAGAAAAACATTTGAAGAAAAGAAGTATTGTCCTGCCTTGTTTATTGATGTTTCTCAGGCATTTGATAAACTTTTAGAAAGTTATATTTTAGGCCGGAAGTTCTCTGTTATTGAAGGAGAATTTATGAGTACGCGCGAAACTATTTTATCCGGTGTACCACAAGGGAGTATATTGGGGCCAGTTTTATATTTGATTTATACTTGTGATATGCCTGTGAGCAGTAATATACACACTTCTACATTTGCAGATGATACAGTCTGCCTTAGTATGCACGAAAACCCTCATGAGGCATCAAGATATCTTCAGGAACATATAACGCAGCTTGAGCTATGGTTAAAGTTATGGAGAATAAAAGTAAACGAACATAAGTGCGTACAAATAACATTTACCTTACGAAAAGATACTTGTCCCCCCGTTAGAATCAATAGTCAAATTGTTCCACAACATTCACATGTAAAATATCTTGGTATACACCTTGATCGTCGGCTTACATGGAAACACCATATTGATTTTAAGCTAACTCAGATGAAACTTAAGTTATCTCAAATACATTGGTTGATTGGGAGAAATTCAACACTTAGTCTGGACTGCAAACTTGTAATATACAATTCGCTTTTGAAGCCAATATGGTGTTACGGTATCCAGTTATAGATCACTGCTTCAGCAACGAAGACAAAACAAACTTTTAAGGTTAATAACATCTGCTCCATGGTACATAAAAAATTCAAATTTACATCGTGATTTAAATATGCCACTAGTGACTGAAGAAATTGCAAGATACGCAGGCAACCATTTAAATAAACTCGAGTCAGATCCTAATGCCCTTGCTCGTAACATCTTGAATTTTACTGGACACATCCGCCTAAAAAAGAGGGACACAAGGGCTCTAATACTCAACACTACAGATGGAATTTCTTGATAATACTTTTTTTTTTTAATATCACTACTTATGTATTATTTATAACTATCACTAAGTTTATGTCCGACAGTGGTCGGTCCTAATAATTATATTTTAGATTTAGGAGTTGAATACTTATTGTTAGTTCATAATTGAAGGTACAATAAATAAATAAATGTATTAAAAAAAATACAACAAACCAAAATACGAAAAATTAATTACAATTTGATAAAATTAAAAAATAACAATAATTCTGTGACAAATGTCTGTATGAACATAAACTTGTGTTTTAGTTTACTGAAAAAAAACTACGCTTATAGTTTAAACTAAGGAAAGTTAAAAATGACACGAAAAATGGTTCAAGATGGCTGGGATAATAGCCCGAAAAAGTATAATAAATGGCATGAAAAATGGTACAAAATAGCAAAATATTAAATATATTATATTATTATATATAAGTAAAATAACGAATAAAAATGGCTACTAAACACAGCTTCAAAAAAATTTAATGTAGCTCATTGAAACCAGAGGAGCTGCAACTCTGCATTATAACGTGCAAAACGTAGAGTTGTAGAAAAAAAGAAGCTTTCCTCTATCTCTTCTCTTCCTTCACCACCTGTCTTCTCTATAAATTTCGCTTTCCTAAAGAAGTTAACACCTATAAGTAGTAGTAGGCATTCATTGCCTGAGTGTTACTTCTCTTTTTATAAAAAAAAATTTATGAAAATCATGATACAATTGTACTTTTTCTGATGTATTTTGTTTGATAATATTTTAAATTGCAAATTTTTTTTAGAAATTCACATTTAATTCGAAATTCTTTACACAGTTTCATGTATTATTTACTATTTTTATGCATTTTTCATAATTTTTAATTTTATTCATTAACAAATACAAAAATTACACTTTCCATCTCTGATCATAACATGACACACAAGTAAAATTCTTTGACATTTAAATTTAATTTATGTGGCTTAATGAATGAAAAACAAGAAATTAAGAAAACATGCTTTCTTTCTTCATATATATCGTCGTTGTTTTAACTAACCGACATAACTGAAACTTTTTTGAAAAATTAGTTAAGTCCACTACTAGACTTTATGAGTCATAATAGACCTTGTCAAACATTTTTATGACTGTAAACATTCCTGTTGAGCCTATAAAAGTAAAAATATTCCAAACGTTTCCATAAGAATACATGTATAAAACAATCATAAAAGCTGTTCTCCTGTAAAATTTTAGATAGGCCAGTTAGATAAAACAGCGACGATATATGCACATTTTCTTTAACAAAAAAATGCACGTTTTCCAGTTTTCCTTTTTCAGATATTTTTGAAATAATAAATTTGAAAACAAAACACCAAGGTTGGAAACGGAAACAAATAACGGT
The DNA here is from genome assembly GCA_905220375.1 of Tachina fera. Lineage (NCBI taxonomy): Eukaryota > Metazoa > Arthropoda > Insecta > Diptera > Tachinidae > Tachina > Tachina fera. Next base: position 97,098,358 of record LR999965.1, on the reverse strand, counting down.
ATCGGTATTGATACCGGTACAACTATTTTTTAAATTTCGGTATCGGTAACGGTATCGGTATTTTTTTTTATTTCGGTATCGGTATTACCGGTACATACCGGTATACCGATATTACTGCTAAATTTATTAGTTCAGATACTGGACATAGCAAAAAATCTTTTTTTTTATTAAATTACTTCGAAAAGGGAGTATTTTTACATTAACATATAAAAACATTTAAACTTATATGTTTCTATATACGTTTTTATACTTTTATTAAAAAATAATTTATTAAAAAGTAAAATAAGCAAACTGCAGTGAAACCTTGCATATATTTATAAAGTATACATATTGGTTAATTTAACAATGTGATAAAAATAAATACCTTACATTGTATGTATATTATATATGAAATACATGTAGAATTGTATATTCGTATTCGAATTCTCGAATACTCGGCCGTTTTTAGATATTCGTATTCGTACTCGCCCAATTCAGACGAAACGAATATTTAAATATTTCAATTCAAACAATAAACGATATTCTTGTAGCCAAATTAAAAACAAACAAAACGAATTTCTTGTACAATTAATATTAAAAAAGTTAAAGAAAGTAATTTTCTTCACATCAAGAGGGACCACTCTCTACCTTCAGATATAAGAGTTTAGAAAAAATTTTTAGTTGAACTATATTGGATTTTAATCAGAAATAATTTCTAAATCGGGCTTAAGTTCAGTAATTTCAATTCTTATTGAACGAAATATTTTTTTATTAATTAATGTGAGTTTCTAAAGAAGAGAAGAAAAAAATATTTCCAAAAATCTAATCTGCGCCCGGCGAAAAGTAAGAAGAATATTGAAAAAATACTGAAAGGTCCCATTTTTAGGATTTTTGTTTTGAATTGCCGAGAACTCAAAAGCAAATTCTATTTATTATTCCTTTCTGTGTATTGATTGCATCATTTTCTACCTAGGAGAGACTTTTCATCCGAAAATATTGATTGGCAAAATACTTTTATAATACCGAAATAATTAACCTACTTTTTCTTTCAAAAAAACGGCGGAAATAAACTTTTTTTCAAAATTTTAATGTTACAAAATTTGTCCCTTATTCATAATGAGTTTTATTTCCTAAATCTAACAAGATTGCCTTCTCCATTACCACAACAGTGGACTAAGGTTGGTAAAAAAGTCAAAATTTTAATATTTTTTCTCGAACATTTTCTTAATTGTAAACGAAAACCCAGAAATGTAGCAGACTTGTTTTAGCTCTTGGATAGAAAAAAAATCCACTTGCAAAAAATATTTTTTATCTGATCATTAATATGTATGAGCTTGGCAACGATTTTAATTTTTCATTACTTCTGACTTGAGCTCTATATCACATTGTAAAAAATTTCATAGCAATCGGACAGCTAGTTTAGAAACTGCAGAATTATTTAAACTTTTTTTACAAAATCCCCACTGTGTATCGGGTACTTTAGGCCTCACTAGGCAGCAGAAGGTACGTCGGATCGAGCTAAAAAATTAAGACCGCATTAATGGCAGCAAACATCATATTTTATACAGCGCACATATGTGCCCTTAATTATGAAATGGTCTAAGTCATACATTTCTCTGGTCTAGGTATTTAGCAGATTACATTTGAACAAATTAAAAAGTATTTTATATTATACAGCATTTTAATTTACAGTTGTACTAGTCGCGATTTATATAAATTTATTTAAAATTTTTTATATATTTATTGAAGTTTTTCAAAGATTTATTTGATATTTCGAAGCAAAAATGCACATGACTTAGACCAGAGCTATTCAACCTTTTGGTTCGCATGCCACAAAACTCACAACCAACAATTCGCGTATCACCAAAAAAATTTTATGTGTATAAACAAGTATGGGCTCAATAAATAACCAAACAATTTTAAAATATTTAATCCAGTTCATTTATTAATAATAAAAAACAACATATATAAGATTTGGCGCCAAATTCAATGTTGGTACGTATTTATTTTTGATTGCCACCAATGTTGAAAACCCTGTTTCACATAAATATGTGGAGGCGAAGATCTGGATCTGGAACAGCCAATATACTAACTTTCTCGATTTCATATACATAACTGTGGGTTAACATGGCTTTGCTCTTTTCACAAATTTAAAACATTTACTTATATGTCTAGGGATATGTTTTTGTTCATAAAGGCTTTAAGCAGCTCATAAAGTTTGGTAGTATTTCGCACTAGTGATGATTATTATATGATTTCAATTTACGCTTGATTAACGTGTAAAGGAGAACAAAAACATGTTCATAAAAGAAAGTTAATTGAAATAAATTTTTGAAATTTATGTGTATAAACAAGTATGGGCTCAATAAATAACCAAACAATTTTAAAATATTTAATCCAGTTCATTTATTAATAATAAAAAACAACATATATAAGATTTGTGCGTCAAATTCAATGTTGGTACGTATTTATTTTTGATTGCCACCAATGTTGAAAACCCTGTTTCACATAAATATGTGGAGGCGAAGATCTGGATCTGGAACAGCCAATATACTAACTTTTTAAATACTAATAATAATTTGTAAAATTTTTTTTTAAATTTTTTGAGTTAATGAACACTTTCCACTAACAAATATTACAAATTCGTAAACACAACCTTAATTTTCATTTACTTCTTTTGTAAAAAGACATTTCTACTCAACCTTGCGATAAAATGCCATTTTTTCAATCTAGAAGCAAAAACACTCTGGTGAAATTCATAAAATTTTTATTTAATGTGTTGTATTAACAATACCTATATAGGCATCCTTTTTCCTGTACACGATTGATATTTTACAATTTTTTTTTCGAATATTTCAGTTTTTATTATAAAATTAGAATAGAATGAAATGAAAATTTAGGTTATATATTAGGTTAATTCATTCATTTACTAAAATTTTTTACGAATTTGTAACAATTGTTGCTGCATGTATACATAACATAATAATAAAATAAAATTTTATGTAAGTTATGTACATCTGTAGGTATAAAAATTATTCACATACATTTTTTTAATTGTTATTTGATTTTAAGATTTATCTACCCCAACTACACAGAAAAAAATATTATCAAAATGCAACCAGTAAAACAAATTGTCATAATTAATTTAAATTGAAATATATATTTAGATAATATAAAAAATTAAGTTGTTGATACGACAAACACAGAAATTTTTTTCAATAAACTGAACTACGCAAATTTTATGTTATACATAGCACAAAAACTCGAAAAAATTTTTTAATTTTTTTTATTAATATATAACAAATTTTAATTTTTCTAATCTATTAAATTACTCAACAAAAATATTTGTTAAAATATTATAACAAAACGGAATACGCACATGTACGAGTAGAAGAACTCGTATTTTGTGTGTATTCATTAATTGCTTATCTATAACGATTTGCTCTGTAGCTGAGTGGTAAGTACGTCAGTCTATTAGTCAAGAGATTGCCGGTTCGATTCATCCCAAACAACTTAAAAATTTAACACAAAACCCAGTTCTAGAAAAAAACATAAAAAAAAACAAACCAAGCAAAAACAAATAAGAATTTGAAAAACAAATTCATTAAAAATTTTTGTTTTCTGTTAACAACTCAATTGTAAATAACACAATTATTTTAATTGGAAATAATTGAGTTGATTTAGGTTTCTTATGTTACAAATGCGTGTTTGTATTTACAAAAATCATTGTAGGTGCCTTTTTAAATAGTATTTTAATTGTATTCACAAATAAATTACTGGTATTTACAAATCTTTTTTTCAGTGCACAGAAAAAATATCATCGAAATGCAACCAACAAAAAAAATTGTATCAATTAATTATGTAGCTTAACAAAATTATTTTTAAAATTATATCAAAACGGAATGCGCACATGTAGAAGAATTAAGAAATCATGTTTTGTGTGTATTCATTATTTGCATATCTAATAAAGTGTTGCTCTTTAGCTGAGAGGTAAGCAAGTTAGTTTATTACTCCTGAAGTTTCCGGTTCAACTCTGCCCAAATAAATTTAGTCTTTTTAGCAAAAAATCGTTTCGAGGATTATGATTGTGTATAAAGAAACATTGTTAATATAACAATTATGATAATCAAAATTTGTACGGAAAATCAACAATTCGCATTGTTAATATAACAATAACTTTAATTGAAATAACTTTGAAAACTTATAAAAATAAATGTTGAAAAAATAAATAAATTTCAAAAAACTATTTGTTGATATATTTAATTGAAAATATTTTTCAGGTTTTCCTTTAACTTACAATTTCATTAATTGTATTTACAAAAATCGTTGTAGGTTCAAAATCAATTAATTATTTAATTGATATAACAAAAAAAATAATTGTAAAATAATTTTTTCCTGTGTAGATCAGTGTCCATCATCCCATTGCCCTGAGGGCTCTGCCATCATTCTGGTTTGCATACGTACACAGCACAACTACTAACAAAAATCTAAAGCAAGAGCATAAAACGCACAAAAATGGCAGATTTCTGCAGCATTTTTTATGAAAAAAATACACCGAGAATATACTTTTCTACACTATTTACATATATAAGTAAATTATCTCATTTAAATCTGTTTATAACAACACCCTTTTTTGCTGTAGAGAAGAGAAAAATATGTGGAATACAGATTTGGAAAATAAGCTTTTATTTGGCTTAAATACTTTTATATGTAGATTCTGAGGGTCCAGTATGTATCCAGAATGTGGAAAAATAGTACATACAGTCTAAGGCACCACTACATACAAACGTTCATTCATTTATAAAATTAACCCATAAAAATATATTTCATATATCCAATTAACATTTAAAATAGCGATTTTTTTTCAGTGGAATATCAGTAATACATGAGTGCTGTTCTACTTTTAAAAATTTTCTCCTCTTGGTGATCATTGACGTAGATCAATGTAATTTGGAAAGTCTTTGCAATTTTTATGCTCTTTTTGCAATTTCTGTTCCACGTACGTTTTCTTTTGCGAAGTCAATACTGAAAACTGTAATTTACATAAACTTTGCAAATAATTATGCTTTTTCGTTCCACAACAACTGTAAATTGAATCCTCACAAAAACATATATGTGAAAAAAGAGGCCAAGTTCCTTTCCTGAATTTCGGTCACCAAAAGTAGTAAGATAAAAATGCCTATCACTGTAATGTGGTATGCATTATATAAATTTGTAATCGTAAGGGTGTCATATAATTTCTAGATAATGTGCTAACTTGGCAATATTTTTACCTTTCTAAAAAAGGTATATCGGGAAAAATGTATAAACTCAAAATTTTAAAATGTTCAGTAGAGCTGAAAAACTGTTTGTGGTTACATTTTAAGACAATTTGAAAATCCGAATCCATGATAGTAAGCAAATTCCATTTGAAAGATTCACATTTCAAATTATATCACAAAGCAAAACAAATTTTATCAACAGCACAGAATCAAATCAAAATACAACATAATTTGAATTAAAACAATTTGATTGTTTTTAACTTGGATAATGGTTTAAATCGAAATAATACTTTTTTTATGAAAATATACGATATTTCCACTTTAGTATTAACTCAAAATAATACATTTTTGGTGATAGAAAGGTAGTCACTACACTGCCACAAAAATGGTCTCAAATATAATATACATATGATTTTGCACATGCATGTATGCAAACAATGGTCGCATTCATAAGACGTAGCTGTTGAGCTCAACTGTTGTGAAACTGTTGGCAACTGTTGGCCCCAGCAGTTACTTCTTAGAAACGGATTGATGGATGTACTGCAAAATGAACAGCTGATGAACGTAAGCAATTGAAAACGAACGAAAGAGCAACAAATAAACTAACTTAGATTGGCTAAATTAATTAGTTTAGCTAAAGTGTATGTATAACACAGAATATTTAATGAAGTCAGCAGCCCAGGAATCTTCCATTTTTACAATAAAATTTGCTCCCTAAAATAAATATTCTGTGTTTGAACAACACTGCAATAAAAAGAAAGACCTGCGCCTATAGTATTTTTATTTTAACGCTGAGCCGCCATGTGCTCAAAAAACGTTTAAACGCAATAGTGAATTAAATATGTAATATATACTCGTAATACAAATAGACAGCATGATATACATACATATGTTTGATGAAATTAGTAATTTAATTTAATTCCTTTATTTCGTTCCTTTATCGCATTTTTAATGCAAAATTTAACAAATATTTGCAGCCGCCATCTAACAAAGCGGCGTTGCATTATATTATAAACGGCATACGTCTTTTCGATCAGCTGTTCAGGCTAAGCACAACATGTTGACTATAGGTAGCGAAAAAATTTTATGATGGAAAAAATGGCAGCAATTACTCAACTGTTGAGTGGAGCGAAACTACCCAACTCTGCGTTTCTAAGACAAACACTCAACGGTTGCGCAACTGTTACGTCTTATGAATGCAAACAATGTTTTTGCTTACAATTTATTCAGTGTTGTGAAATGAATTTATTTGCCTGTTTCCAACACTGAAACAAAAACTTCCTTCGCTTGCTATTGGGTGACATCATCAGAAAATTTCTTGCTATCGAAATCAGTTTCTATTCGAATGCAATTTCAATCACGAGTGCAGCCCCAGCTGCCGATATTTGCCTAAACACTTGATATCGAATCTTTAGGTTGCAAAGTCTAGCACCAAAAGGAATTTTTTCAATGTTTGGTAAGCGAAAACGGATCAAAAGAAAAAAATGATGCTGATATATTTTACATTTTCATAAAAAGTGGTATACAAAATGATGAAAAATACAACTTAACAAGCAAGCATACCAAAGTTTCGTTAGCAAGCTGTCGAAGAAGTGGATGAAAGTACATTTAACAAAGAAGGTATTCGAGTATACTTATAAATGTTAGTTGGATGATATATGTATTTATATTTCCCAGTAAAGCGTCGTGAATTTTTATTTTTGTATGAAGACACGGTGTTCGGACCCTCAAAATAGGAATACGGCTGTTCTTGTAAACTGTCTATAGAAGGGGACAAGCATTAAAACAATCAAAATTGAAATCAATTGTGAACACTTACTCCCCAGATGAGTTAACATTTGTTGCTGCAAGTAAACTTTATAGGACAGATAAACGAGTTGCTGCCGAAGTTATTAGAACCATAGACATGAGATGGCACATATTAATTATTAAAAAAAGATGTTTCGTATCATCTGAAATAACAATAAACTTATCATTTTGTGTATTTTTTGATAATTTCTTATTTTTTTTTTTTTTTGTTAACAGCGAATATCTACAAATTGACTACACAAAACGTAGAAATCAATTCATAGTAATTTAAATAATTATGAATTGATTTTGCACTTTTCATGTCAGTTAATTGTTATAAGAAAAGTGCCACGCCCACTCAATAGAATTCGCCCATTTTCAGCGTGAAATCGTGCCATGCTGAGGCATATGTTTATACAAATTTGTATGCTTATAGGCACTTCTGTATATTAAGGAAACCGAGAGTAAACTGCTGAGAGTAAATACTTATGAACTCTGAGGATATAACTCTAATTAATAATGCGTTTGTCTTAAAAATTCCTACACAAACATTTCTTGTGTTGTTTATCAGATGTACGAATACCATTGCTGAATGTTGAAAAAAATATTTAGGAAACAATACTAAAAAGACAACGTGTATAAACTGCATTATGATTGATACAGGCTCGTATGTTCAAACACAAATTCTTACGAGTACGGCGAGCAGATACAAAAACAATATGCTGTATTAATTACACCGCACCTCGTTTTTAAGCGAGTATCTTAAATCATAAAAAGAGGTACTCATTGCAGTTCTCTGTTGTGGTACAAGTTACTGGCCTGCGTAAGCAGTCTTGAAATATAAATACTTCATGATTTTTAAATGTATTCTCGTGGCATGCATTATACTTAGCCAATAATAAATGCTGTCGTACTATAAACGAAGCACGAAGGTGTACGTGTATATGACTGTTAAAAAGCGATGTCGCCAAGACGTCTTGTTTATAACAAACAATGAATAGAAGTACTGTTGTTACATGTATGCTTGTTATTTTGCATATTGTACGTTTGAGTGTGTGTGTAAGATTTAGATGGTAAGCTATTATATTTGTGTTTAAGGGTGGTTTTTTAAAGCAAGCTTACACAACACATGTAAATGCATGTTTGCGTTTGTATGTGCGCAGAAAAATGAGAGAGCATACACAAATTTTGAAGGTATGTATGTATGTACATGCATGACGTTTGTATACGAGCCAATGAGAGAAAAAAGCACAAACACCACACATTTTTCAGCCACGAACTATTTTCTTCTTTACTCTTATACCTGCAATAAGTTAACCAAATGTATTGCCGACAACGTTGGTTAGCGTTTGTTTCAGAAGATTTCCCTGTAGTAAAGCATTTTAAATTGTCCTCATGTCTTATAAGTTCTTATAAGACGTCTTGTGCAGGTCTTTAGTACAATTACTGAGTGTACCTGGCTAGTTAAGCAGGACGTATGAGTATTACGCAATTAAAATGCTGTAATACTCATACGCATCACTTATCCAAACAAGAGAATGGGCAATAAAACTGACTGGTACATACAAGACTGTTCCTTAGGCTTATGCGTATTTTTTCAACACAAAGGCTCACTGTGTTTTCATATGCGGGCTAAAATTCTAAGACGAACTGCGCTTTTACTTTTTTGATATCTTAAAAAAAAGTTCCGCACCAAATGCATTTTCCGCAGCAAAAATTTGGATTTTTTAATTCCAAAAAAATCTCATATTTTCGTAATGACAAAAAATTGTTTGTTAACAAACCATCAACTAGTACCCGCTGATCACGAATCTGCTGTTTATTTTAAAATCCATTAAGTGGTTTTCGAGATATGACTATTTTCAAATCTCACGTATTCCAAAATACGATGATAAAATACTCAGTGGGCCCTTCGCGTTTTGCAAATTTTTTAAATTTCTGCACAAGCCTAATGTGTATAAATGATATTCTTCTGAAAAAAGAACTAACTTTTTGCACAATCTGAATTAGCGAATAACCCGAAAACTACTCATCAGAAAAGCTTTTTAAAATTAAATATGTGAATTTATAATAGTGTTATCATTTTTTGACCAACAGCTAATCAGCTAATCAGACTTAGTGATAGCGCTTTACTATATATGGAAATAATGGAGCTAAGAGTCCTCTAAATAAATCTCATATTACGCCTAAAAAATTATATCTTCATGCCCTTTTTTTGCAAAAATTTTTTTTTTAATTTCTTTCAGAATAACTAACAGGGACTCCTAATTTTTTGCTTACAATATTTGGCAATATAATCTGAGCGTGTGTAGGCATCCCAATAGGTCATACAAACCACTTGTTAACTCAAAAATTTTCGTTTTTCATAATATTTTTACGCAAACAAAATTTTTTTTTTTAAAATCATATAATTAATGTACACTTTTCTGTTGAGTTTGAATAACAATTTTTGCAAAAAAAAACGAAAATTTAACATCCAAATTTATTTAAAAGAGCAGTCAGTCAAACCGACAACTGTTTGAACATGTCAAATGCTGAAACTCTCCGTCAATTATTGTATTACACTAGTTTACAAAGTAATATATATTTACAAGTAATAAAGTTTATAATAAATAAGTATGAGAAAAGTAAAAACTGTTTGCTTCCGAAAAATTTTAATAAATTATAACTTTGAATCCCTACACAGTCAAAAATAAGTTTCATTTTTTATAACATCCCGGTATTCAATAATTTAAATTTTCGAATTTCCTGCGATAAAGAAATACGCTATATCAATAACAAAAATTGTAAAAAAATAATATATTTTTTTTTAATAATATAAATATTTGAATTAACAAAATATCTTATTAATAATTTGTAATTTTGTACATTTGTAATTTTGTCAATAAAGAAATTTAATGAATCAATTAAAAACGTTGTGGACTGAAATTTAATTTTCAGTGATAATTGTTATTGTGTGTGTGTGGGGATGAATGTCACATTTTTCAACCCCTTTTTGTTTGATTTTGCTTGGCTGCTATTACAACTAAATGTGTTTGGGATGAGTCGAACCGGCAATCTCTTGACTAGTAAACTAACGTACTTGTCACTCAGCTAAAGAGCAAATCGTTGTTGGATACGCAAATAATGAATACACGCAATGCATGTGCGCATTGCGTTGATATAATCTAAAAATAACTTTGTCGATTAAAAAAAAACAAGCCACGATGTTTTTTGCCTTTTTGTAGGAATTCACACGTACACAACACGAGCAATCAAAAAAAAATAAAGAACAAGAACATCAGCACATGACCACGTTGTTTCAATCAACAAGCAAGGAAAAAACCAATACAAACAAATTGAATCAACTGACACCACACACAGTGGACCAACACAGAAGAACGGTGATGCTGAAGGTTTAGTGGCCTTCGAAAACGGCTGTCTGTTCCGTTCAACTATGTGTTGTCAGAATATTTACAACTAACTTTGATGTTATTTGCTCATTAATAATTATCACATGTAATTTGGCTTAAAAAAGCGATACGAACTTTATCCTGTTCAAATAAATCATAAATATAGAAACAAATGAAGCTCGAAAAATAATAATTAAAAATTAACTTAAATTAAATGATATTTTTAAATGCGCGGAATCGATAAATGCAATATTCAGGTTAATCCAAATACTATTGAAATTAAAAATTTTATTCAATAAAATGGTTTCATTGAAAATAGTTCTTGTCTATTTTTTTCTGTGTATAACTCAGTAATTTTTGATCAAAATCAATTATCAATTTGGTAGCTTTCAAACAAGGTAAATATTTCTTTAATTAGCTTAGATTATAATAAGAATACTTTAATTTAGCAGTCTTAGGCAGTTTAAATAAAAAAAGTGAATTTGCGATAATAACTTCAATTGAAAATTAAAACATATTAATATATATCCTTGAAGAAACTACTGACATGACAGCGACAATAACAAAAAATATTCTACAAGTTTTTTTAAAGAACATATCTTAAGCTTAAATATAAAAAATAAATAGAGTAAATATTTTAATTGAAAATATTTTTTCAAGACAATATTGCATACTATGAAAAACTGTTCGATTTTCGGTTACATGCAATAATGTCCATGGTTATTATTTTTTTTTTTAAAGTATTTTTAAGATATTTTTTTATTTTTTCTTTCTTGATAAACTTTAAGGACCGTTATTGCAACTTAAGGTAAGTTAAAAGTCGAATTTTATTGGAAATATATAAAAAGTTGTTCATTATTACAAATTTAATTTAAGTTACCAGGTAGGAAAAACTTGCCTTTAACTTAACGCTCACTTTAGGTTAAAGCAAAATTGAACTAATGAAAACCTTTTTAAATGTATGATAAAATCTTTCTTTCAGTTAGCTTTAAGTTATAATAATTGCCCTATTGAACGAGATTCAGTATCCCGTTATTCATCAAACGTATCGCGATCCATATCACAGAATAGCCTAATATTATGAAATCCAAAATCCACATTGCGGATTATAGGATAAATATTGAAAACTTTCCGATATCACTTCACGATACGTTGGTAAGAGGCGAAAGAAAAAGAAAATAGAACGCATAAAAAAAATTTTAGTGATACGATGTTAAAAAAATAAAACATATAAAAAAGTAATAAACTTCCGCACAGCACAAAAAAATTTAATTACTGATCCGATATATATTGAACATGTTACATATATACGCGATCCATCAATCGACTAAAATGGTTTGCAATCCAAATATCGTAATATACATATATAACATATAGCAGTAAACTAAGAGTACTTTTTGCTATTCGTGTACAATAAGGACAAACTAATTTCGATTATTTAACTTTTGAGACTTAAATATTTTCTCTTATCAGTGTGTTTGTAGAATAGTGGCTTCGCTCAGTACAGATTTTCAACCTTGCTGGGCTGTGGTCGGACTTAAGGACTTTCTCCACTCAACATGTCGAATAGTGGATTCGCTGGGCAAAGATGTTTTGACTTGCCGGCCTTCGTATATAATTTCTCCTCTAGGTATATAATTCAAAGAGTCGTAGACGAAATTAACACAATAAACTAATAGCTCCACCTGACGTCATGCTCGTACAGTTTTCGGTTTGACTGATACGAAGTTAACAATGCAGAAATGAGTATGAGTGTTTTTTCTTGTATGAACAAATATACTAGCGTTGTGCTCAAAAAGAACGAACTAGTTCAATTGAACTATTCCCATAAGTGAACGATGTGAACTAGTTCAGACTAGTTGTTCCTTTTTGGTCTTTGTTGTTATTTTAGTCTTTCTTGTTCTTTTGGTCTTTCTTACTCTCTTGGTACTTTTTGATATCTTGGTCTTGTTAGTTTTTTGTTCGTTCGTTAATTTTTGGTCTTTATTTGGTTTTGTTTATCTTATTCTCTGTTCCTGACCAATGCACATGCAAAAGATTTCAAGTAAAATATTATAGTTTCTCGTTTGCATACTGTTAAAAATACACAAATGTAGTGTGCCTATTTAATGAAACTATTTTTTTAAGCTTTAGGTCAATTTAATATATATTGTTTTTAATTTTTCGATATTTCGTTAACCATTGGTTAACTTCTTCAGGATATTTATTCTATTCTATTCTTTTATATGTAATTTTTTATATTTTGTTTTTAATTATTTTTGAATTGATTTTTTCGTTTTCAATGACAAAAATTATTTTATACATATATATCTAAATAACAGTGTGTGTCATAAATATTTGTATAAAAAGGTATATGTATACAATATGTGTTCATGTTAATAAAATTAAAATATTTTAAATATTAATTGAAGCAAAGCTTTTTAACATGTAAAATTTGGAATAGTTTTTAACAAAAATAAAAAATATTTTTAATACTTTTACATAACATTTTGTACGATTATCTAGATTTTCTTTAAAATTTTTTAAAAATGGTAACAACATTGGGATAAGTTTTTAATATTAAATTTTTAGCACAATAATCAAAATAAACAAAAGAAAATGCATACTTAGTGAAATATACATACAAGTGAGTTTTACAAAATTAATAGAAATAAATTGTAGTATTGAACTAAAAAACAGATTGTGAAAAAGAATATTAGAATTAAAAAAGTGATTATAATTTTTTTTTAAACTGAAAACGGATTTCATTTTAAAAATTTCAAAAATATTAATTTTTACCTTTTACTTACTAAAAGCATACAAGAAATAAGACTACAAAGCACAAATGAAAATACGTCTAAGCAAAGAAAATTTTTACTCAATTAAAAGAAATGTTTTGTTTTGTTGAATATAAATCAGTATTAAAAAAGTGATTAAAATTTGTTTTCAAATTATCAAACTTCATTCTAAGCATTTCCAATCAAAAATTATTAATTAAATAAGGTCGTTAAGAAGAAATGAAATTACTTTAGAATATTAACAAACGAATAAAACATTGAAGAGGATTCAATGTATGCATGTATGTGTAATCTCTGTTCTGTTGTTCACTGAACAACTGACTGAAAAGAACAACTGAACGAAAAGAATGAACTAGCTCTTTTTGTTGTTGGGAACAAAAAGGAACAACCCGCAAAAGGAACAACTATGCCCAACTCTAAAATATACTAGTGCAACAAACAAGAACAACATTTATTCCAGCAAGCAATACATATCTACTATGAAACAATCAGACAACCAGAAAACTTTTTGATCATGTCGAGAGCTGAAGCTCTTCGTTTTGTTAAACTACGAGTTTTTTTTTTATTTTGTTAAAATCTACTGCAACCCTTGAATTTTCAGAAACAAGAGTATGAGTAGAAGCAAAAGAAAATAAATACACAAATAGGAAGTTTTTAAACGCTGAATAATTGACGATTTCTACCAAATTATTTGAGCCTGGCAAGCAATTTTATATAACCGTGTGAACTGACAATCTACCTTTTGCTGGTAATTTTTATTTTCGGTACATGTCTAGCACATTGCTAGTTCTGACAATATTGTAAGATCTGACAACCATATGTACATTGTTTAAAGGCTTCGTTAGTCAAATCGTATCGTCTTAATTTTGAATTTGTCGTATCGTTTAAGTTTGGATGTTAGTTAGTAAAAACGTGAGACTGCAGGCGAATGTGTCAGCTGTTGCTGTATTTCTCTTTGCTTTATACGACTGTGAGTATATATAGAAGTTGACTTTTACAATCTAAAAATCTATTTTATTTATATTTTTACGTAGCAAACGTTGTCAATACATTTTCAATAGGCATCAACATGTTTATTAAATGATACAGATTTTGCCAGGTGATGCGCAACAGTGCGATACGATTTGACTAACGAAGACATAACAATTAAACTTTTCTTTGGTCTGTGCATCGTGCTTTTAGATCTGAAATCTCAGGAATAAAAAATTAATTCGTTGTTAAAAGATTGCAATTAAAAGAAATGTAAATAAAATAAATAAGAATTTTCTTTAAATAACGACATAATTTATGATGACAAGTTTCCCTGGTTTACTGTATTCAGCTTTATTTGTTTTCTAGCACGACAACGTTCGACTCTGTATAATACACACATACATACATACATAAATATTCATGTATTTATAGAATTGAGATGAAATGCTTAACTACTATTGTAAAATTTCATCACGGAACTCATTTTGTAAAATATTTACAAAAATATCAACGTGTGTATGTATGTACAATGTACATATATATGTATGTATGTATGTATATGGCAATGAAGTATGATTTAGTTTTATTAAATATCATAAAAACAGTCATAAAATTGTATATTAGTTGACCTACATACATACATACATATGTATATGTATATCTACTGTTTTAAATATAAATATATGTACATATGCATGTACATATACATATGTATGTAGATATGTATGCACTGTAATATAAGTATGTATGTGCATATGTATATATTTTTAAATACGAATTCTTTGGCACCAAGTCAAATTACGCCACGCCCTTTATTATAAAAAATATGCGTGTTCTTAAATACCCGCATGATAACGAATTACATCGCTTAAAGTTAGATTTGGGTATTATTTCCTATCTTCTCCTGAAACTTTTGAATTTACAAGAATTTGGATGCATCCAGCCATTACTACGTCTTTATGCATACACGCACGTATGCGTGTATGTACTCGTATGTATGTATGGGTGTAAATTGATCATAACGTTTGCATGGATACATGCATGTGCTGAATATGAGATTGTGTTTGTAACAAGATGATACATTAATATAAATTCAACGCAGTCTGTGTATTGTATTGAATTTTTCTCAACAGGTTTATTTTTATTAATCCGAGTATGAATATGACTAATTCCCACTTATACAAACATTTTGGTATCCAGCCATGTAAACATTACGCATTTATACACATACACATATATATACACAGCCATACATAGAAATACTAACACATACACAAATACTCGTTTATGAAAGCTTTCAAGTTGATAATAAATATGTACATATGTGTACATATGTATGTATGTACCTATGTATAATAAATATTTTTGTTTATTTTACAATAACATTCTGATACGAAATAAATATGTAAACAAGTACATACTATATAAATACATACATACATATGCCAGTTTATTTCTAAATGCACTATGAATAAATACACTCACCTATTAAATCTTATTTATGTTAAACGAACTTTTTTATTTTTTTGATAATACTTTTGGCTTATTGCAGTACTGTTTGTACACTAATTCTTCATATTATTTTAATTACTCGATTACTTTGTATCACTTAAGCCTGTATATATATACATATGTATGTATGTACGTATATATGTATGTAAAATTTAATAGAAACATGTTATGTTCATTCAAATTTTTCTACTGAATTTTATTCATTCATTAATTTTTAACCAAATGGAGCCGAGTTTTTCACTGATAAATTTTCACAAAGATTTGCATCAACAGTCGGCAAAAACGAAAAAATGAAATGGAGTTAATAAGGGAGTAGTAGTTGTTGCGACCGATTAACTACTTGGATTATCGATTTTCTACAAATATATTTCGCAGCGATAGCAAAATTATTACAAATTAAATTCTTATTTATTTTCCCGATTTAAAATCATAATACACATTCTCTAAGTTAAAAAAACTCGCTAATTTATTATTTGTTTATTATATTTAGCACAACACTAAATGCAAGTTTAATTTATTTTGCGACAAAAAAATGTATGTGTTTTTATATGTAAATGATGACTTGTTTTGCTGCTGCACAAATCCTTCGTTATCCTTGTTTTCTGTCAATTTATTAAAAAAAATGCGCTTTAAGCTTTCTGTCAGTAAGTTATCACACTAGTATGTACATATAAATAATTCGTTCGTTAAGTTGGGACAAAAACCTTTTCATGCTGTTGTAAGCAAATGCATTTAACGAAAATTGCCGTTATTTTTAAATAATCAGGCATGTTCTGTAAACCACAAGATTTTAAATCACTTTGTGATTTTAAAATCACAATTGTGATTTTATGATGTTCTGAAAATCACAAAAGTTTTAACTTTCGGTGTGATTTTACTCTTTCAAAAACCACAAGAAAACAGAATTTCATAATAAAGTGATTGAAAAAATAACCAAGTGATTTCAAATTGGCAGGCATTTAGCTGACCGGTTTAAAATCACAAAAATTGAAAAAGGTCTGGAAATCACTTTTTGTGAATGTTTTTATTTTATATATTGAAAATACGTAAAAAAACATGAAATTTAACATATTTAAAAGATTTATTACATCTACGAAATTTGGAAGGGATAACTTTTGATCCATCAGATTTTATTCGCCCGTCTCAAAAAGGTATTTTTTAGTTTTACTGCTGCCATGCGTTTTGTAGGTTTGTTATTATTTATAAGTATTCAAGTAATTTAAGTATTACTTCCAGGGGGTCGATAATGGTTCTGTGATAATGTGAAGCGAAAAAACCTTTTCATCTTCCTTTTCGTAGCAACTTTTTGTAATATTGTCGTAGTGTAGTTGTGTTGTGTGACAAAAAGGAATGAAACATATGGACGCGGTGGTTGCCAGATGATTGGCCGTGCTGGCATACTGTCGTATTCCCGGCTAGGGCTCGCCGTCTTGGGGTGGTTCTTGCCAATCCATCTGGAGGTCCAGTTACTACAACAAACAAAACAAAAAATCATGCCAGCCAGGTGGATTCCAAAAGGAAACAAAAATTTAGATGGTATAAAAATAAAAGTTTGGATCCCGAAGCAAATCCTAATCACCTTCCTGGTTACCTACACAAACACGCAACCAAATTCGAATGGCAGATGTTATGCCAGGGCAATCAAGCCTCCCCTTAGACATCAGATGACCTCTCAGGCAGGCTGCGATGTCCCTTGACTTGCATCACCTGGACAAGCTTTTCTTCTCCTTACTTACTTACCACGTTACGTAAATTTGCATACCTTCATATTAATGAATACTTTTCAAAAAAAAAATCATTTAAAAGAAAATACAATTTGATTTATTAAAAACAGAGAGTATATAATAAAATTATATTATATAAATTTACATAATATTTTCATTAAAAAAAAAAATATTTTTAATTATATTTTTTTTTTCTTATACGTATGGCTGAAAAAATAAATAAATATTACTAGTATTTGCCGTCGGCCCGAGGAATGTCCTATGTACGGCGTTTCTTTCAAAGACAGGTCAAATGCTTTGGTTACACACATATATATATATATATATATACATATATGTATAATATTAAATTATAAAAGTTTTTTATATTTGCTTTTAAGGTAAGCACCTGTGAAGAGAAAACGGACAAATACCATATATGCTAGTTCCCTACCCTGCCTAGGCTGAGCTCACCCTGTTTAGCTGTCAGGGTTCACAATTTAGTGAAGCGTAAGCTAAATCTAAAGGTTAATATACACTGACAGCCGTATTCATAAAGATTTGAAACAGTATTTTATATGTTGTTTAAACAATATTTGCTAAAATTGTATTCATAATAGAATTTTAGCTTAAAAAAACGTTTTTTATACCTTGTGTAAATCAGCAAATTTTAAAATGTTTAAACCAATTTTATGATGACGTTCTTGTGATTTTGCTTAGTGTTTGTTTACATTTTTAAGTTTGTATTTATGTATGTATGTACATTAGAGCGTCTGGCGCAACAGGCAACAAAAAAAGTTCTCCGTACACCAGCGAATATAAAGTATTGTTCCAAAGACATTTCAAAAAAAAATTTTTTTTGCCGAAGGTAGGGGTCGCCTTTTTAGTTTTTTCCTTATATCTTCCATATTTACAGTCCGATCTTAAAGTTTGATATATCGAATTTTTTGTCTCAAGAAGGCCAATACTTTTAGATTCATTGACCTCAAGTGTACCGTTCTACAACTTACCCCCCAAATCTCATTTCCTACCACCCAAATGTGACACCCTAATGTTAGAAATTTATAGCTCACGAAAAATCATAAATCAGTTTTAATTATTTTTGTATAAGTTGAGATATGATGGGTTGATACTATAGACGTACTTGAGGTCAAAGACTTGAATTAAAAAAAAATTGGTCTTCCACAGAAAAACGCATGGATATATTATACTTTAATATCTGAACGCAAATACTGAAGCTATGACAAATTTAAACCCTGCCAAACATGCCTAATCGATACACAAACACATTGAAAGATTTTTAAATTTCAACAAGTACAAACGCATACTAATCTTGAATAAGCACCTAAGGTTAGAAAGAAATAGCTATTTCAATTAAAGATGTTTATTATACCTTACTCTTTACTCTTTAGTATGGTAACACTAATATGCACAGTTGCCAGATGAAATAGGTGTCGATTCGAACGAAAAATCGTCAAATCTGGCAACCGTGCTAATATGAACGCCAAAAAAATTGTCAAAAAGAATAAATTAAATTGACGCGCTTATACGCATGAAAAGTGAAAAAGATAAGTAAAAATAAAGTAATTACATTATATAAAATGAATAAAAAATTAAAACATAATGCTTTAAGCGTACAAAAAATTTTTTTTTTTTTATTTTGACAAAAATAAATCTTGGGCAATCCGTAACAATGTATCGCAAAATACTGTGACAGATTTGTTGCATACTTTAAATGGAACGGGCGTTCCTAACTTGCCTCTTTGGGCGAAAGGTCTTCTTGGTACCCCAAAGCTAAAAATTCCAATTCAATCCATTCCATGTGGGGAGTCTTTATATTTCGGGATTCAAGCTCATTTTCTTGCAGGTTCTTTTAAGTGCTTAACAGGTAGCAATGAAGTGCAGATCGACGTAGGAATAGATGGTTTAAAGCTTTTTAAGTCTTCCAATCGTGTGCTGTGGCCAATCCTTGGTACAGTGTGTGGACATCCTCAAGAAAGTCGCTTTGTTATAGCATGCTTCTCTGGTAAAGAAAAGCCATGGAATATATGTAAATGATTTTATGAAAGACTTCTGTGATGAAGTCACTGTACTAAGGGAAGATGGCCTAAAAATTGGTTCGGCTGAAATAATTAAAAAATTTTGCATTCGTTTATTCATTTGTAACCCGCTCAGTTAACTAACAAGTTATTTATAATATAATACTACCGGTAGTGGTACGGTTACCTATCCAGTTATATACACGTTAGTACTGATGTGTGCGAGAGAGAGAGAGAGCACTATACTTTTTTTTATACTGACCAATAATGCGAGAGAAAGAGAAACAAACTCACACGTACAGAAGAGAATAGGTTAGTTTTTTCCCAAGGCCCTGTACAAAATAACTGAAAGTTTTTGAATTTCTAACATATACTTTGGTTATGAGTACTTGTTATGTAACGCGTTATTTAACCCGTACCGTTCTTGCAGGGATAAGATGACCCCTACGGTCTGCAACAAAGAGTTTTTAAAAGCATAGTTGTGCTGTAATTATCGAAATACATCCTTAGCAAAAGTTTTATGATTTTTCGTGAGCTATAAATTTCTAACATTAGGGTGTCACATTAGGGTGGCAGGAAATGAGTTTTGGGGGGTAAGTTCTAGCACGGTACACTTGAGGTCAATGGACCTAAGAACAAAAATATTGGACTTCTTGAGAAAAAAAATTCGATTAAAAAAAACTAAAAAGGCGACCCCTACGCTCGGCAAAAAAATTGTTTTTGAAATGTTCTTGGAACAATACTTTATATTCGCTGGTGTACGGAAAACTTTTTTTTTGTTACGGTCTAATGTACATATGTATATGCAAGTGTTATTTAGAAGAAGAAAATGTAATTCTATTTTTATATGCACTCATGCCGAAAATTCAAATGGAATCAAAATAAATATTTACCGGAAAAGGAGCGATCAGCTTTCCATTCCCATTTTATATTTTCTCAATTAAAAAATAAACAAAAAGTAAAAATAATAATTATAGTGACGTACTTATAAAAACTCACAACAAATAAAATAAAAGTCGTTATTCTAGTGCTTCTTAATCTGCGATAAAAAAATATATAAAAGCACTTTTAACAAAGATTCGCTGTAAACTCTTTTTATTTTTTTAATTACATGCAAGTTGGAACACATTTTTTATTTTATAAAATTTTTTTTCCAAAAATGGAGAAAAGACAAATGCAGATACGAGTACTTTCTGAACTAATAATCGTTGTTTAGCAGAAGTAGGATGCAAGTGACAAATAGATAATGCAGTGTTGCCACGATATTTCAAAAAAAGCAAGTTAATTGATTTTTAGTTAAAATACTGATTATGAATACCAATATTTAACTTAGGTTTTTTGCCTTAAAATGTTTTTGAACTAATATGCTTTTTAAACCTTAATCAACTTTTTTTATGAATACAGCTGTGAGTGTTTTCCCTAACTCACAAAAAAAGTTAACATAAAATTTATAAATATATATATATATATATATATATATATATATATATATATATATATATATATATATATATATATATAGGTTTTTACTCTCAAATTAACGCTTTTTCGATTCAAATTCAAACTTTTTCAAATCAAACTCAATTTATTTCAAAGTAATTTAAATTTTATTCAAAACAAATTAAATTATTTTCAACAGAAATCAAACTTTTTACAAATCGTATTGAATATTTTTCATTTCAAATAAATTTTTTTTTTAATTTTAAATTAAATTTTTTTAACTTCAAACTAATTTTTTTTAATTAAACGCAAAATACTTTTTTAAAGTCTTTGCGAATTACCTTAAAAACTGCGACAATTAACATAGATCTTTTAAATCGAATATTTTCAGCAAGTGATACATATTATATTATATTGAACTAGAGTGAATTTTAATCAGGAATAATTTCTTAATCTGTAGTAAGTTCAATATTTTCAACTAGTTACTTAATGCGCGTTCGAAAGTAAATTCGTCTATTTTCGGATTCCGCATCGTTTTCACATGTTTTCTTATGACTTCGGATGTTAAAACACATGCTACACCTGTTTAAGTTCAAATTTAAAAAAAAAGTTGTAGTATGTGTTCTAGCATGCGAATTAAAAAAAAAACAATTTGGAAATGGACGATCTGAAGTTTTTAGATATTTTGGTTTTCGCTTTTAAGCAAAAAAAAAAACTCGTAATCTTTTCACTTCTCAACAGTCTTGTGAAAGCAAAACACAACAAGGAAATCAAAAATGTTAAATCGTCCATTTCCAAATTGCTTTCTTCTAAACAAATACTATTAATTTGTATTTTCTAAATTTTATTTTAAACAGACGTAGAATATGCTTAAACATTCGAGCTCACAAGAAAACATGTGAAAGAAATGTAAAAGCCAGAACTTAAACGATTATCTGACCTCAATTTTTCCCGATATCTTTTTGTCTCACACGATTTTTTTCTCATTTGGCAAATTGTTGTCATCTTTGGTAAACTTCAAACACGCTTTTCCCATGTTTCCGCATTATTTCTTTATTTTTTTAAATATACTTTTCTATCTTTAATAGGTCCTTTTTTAAATTGGTTATATAACGCTTTTCAATTTCCTTTTTCTTTTCCGCCACCCTTTTATCCATCTGCATAAAAAGATATGTTAACCCATAACAATAGTTTTTTCTGAAAATAAAGCATTACTTACGATTAAAAAAATATTTATAAATTTTATTTTTTGTATAAAATTTTACTTACGACGAACGCTACAAACTTTGCCTGCGTCTAAAGATCTTTGTTTTGAAAATTTTTGCAAAGTGCAAGATATTTTTAAATTCTGTTCCCAAAATTTGTTTAGAAACCAACTTTTAAGACACTTGGTCCTGACGAGTCAAATGTAACTATAATATTTCATCCTTTTTGGACACGAACGTTATATTAAAAGACAACGGAAAACAAGTGGAAAGGATTAATGTTAAAGGATATTTATTTACTCTCTCTTCATTTGTTCCTATTATTTGTAGTTTTAAGAACATATTTATGGAAAAAGCACAACCGCTACATACTTTTTAATGTTTTGAACATTAAAGAGTAGTAGTGAACTACCAGTCCTGCGTCAATTAAACTTGCAAAATTGTTGGCTGAAATTGTTAAATTGTGGCTGAAATTGTTAAATTGTGGCTGAAATTGTTAAATTTGGGTAATTAAAATTTGAAAATTGTTAAATTCTTGGAAATTTGATACCTGCGAGGGTGGTTCAATAAGTCCGTCCAGATTTTTGTTTACATAAGGAGTTTTTTGTTTACATTAACTTTGTGGGAACGGGTGATTTTTTTTGGGTAGTATTAATTGTGATAACGGGTGATTATTTTTGTGGGTGTGGTTTGAGGGGTTTTATAAGATTAAGATTTCTCAAGTGTATATGCCGACGGGAAAATCATGAAAATGATTTTTCCTGATACCAGTGGGGGAAATAGGGATTATTAATTTTTCCTAATGCCTACGGCAATGCATTATAATTTTTCCTAATGCCTACGGCAATGCATTATAATTTTTCCTAATGCCTACGGCAATGCATGATAATTTTTCCTAATGCCTACGGCAATGCATTATAATTTTTCGTAATGCCTACGGCAATGCATGATTATTATTTTTTTTTTCAAATGCCTACGGCAATACATGATTATTATTTTTTTAAATGCCGACGGCAAAACACATTTATATTTTTTTTTTCAAATGCCGACGGCAAAACATGATTATTATTTTCTAGTACCAAAGGGAAAATTGCCAGTGTTGCCAGACTATAGAAATTCGTTATCGTAATACTATATCAGTAATATCAGAGAAAATAGATTTGATGACTACTACGCGATTCTCATATGAATCGGGGAAATATGTGTATGATTTCCTCACGCTAATAAATTGTTTATAAATAAAATAATTAAATTAATTGTTTATTAATTAATTTAATTATTTTATTTATTTATAAAATGTTCTCTTGTATATGAACACCCTATACTTGTGTGTGGATGATCCAGCTTGTTTGTCGCTGGTATTTATTTATTTGTTTAAGAAATATAATTGTATGTATGTGTGTATATTTGCATGTGTATGTATGTATGTATGTATGTGTGTATATTTGCATGTGTATGTATGTATGTATGTATGTATGTGTATTTGTATGTATGACTGAGGATGCTTGTGCGTAAAATATTTTGTAGAATACATTTATATTTTGCAACGTAATCATTTTCTTTGTCTACGATTATTTTAAAGCAGCAAAGTTTCAATTAAGTACACTCATCAGCAGAGAAACAAAAACTAAAAATTTGCAAGTATGCAATAAAGTTAACTTTCCTCCTCCCCACTTCCTTCTCTTTCATTTATGTAGTTTGTATTTGAAATAAGAAAACACTTGTACATTCTTTTATTTGGTATACATTTATTGTTTAAAATTTTTTTAAATTTTATAATAATACATACATATGTAAATTCATATTTTAAGAAGTAAAAAAGTTCATTTAAAGCAAGACATTTCTTTTGTTAGTAAAATAGCATTTTTTAATGCGCAAACACCAAAATTATGATAACTACAATAAAGATCCACTGGATACTTGATTTCCATTTGTTTAAAGTTGGTGCAGCCTATATCCTCAACGTTAAAAATTTTTCGGTGTAACATTTTTTCCAGCCATCGTCTTTTTTCTTCACCTTTTACATAAATTGTTGAACATCTTGCGTTGGCTTTTAAAAAATTGCAAACGCTTTGAAATGAAACTGATCCAGCAGTCCAGTTTAGGTGATGATAGTTTTTTGTTAGCCACTTTGCTTCTATTTGCTTTTTTATTGATAACCATTTAAAATCAAATGGGGGTTTTATAATGAAATGGTTATATTCATAATTGTTGAAAACAATCGCTACTTCTTTTGCGATGAAATCATTTGAATTACTCTTGAAACCTTGTACGTCTATAAAAATTATGTTGTTATCCATATTACTTAATTTATAAGACTTTTCGAACTTGTCCTTTGATAGGTATATATTCTATTATACGATCATGAATAAGAATGCAGTAAGCTGTTGTTTTTGCTGCAATATTAGTTGCTGTTTCAAATTCTATTTTTATATCAATCGGTCCATTATTGAGTGATTCATTCTGATGACTGACATCTACTACAATAATAGGAGCTTTTGTCTTAAACTCTGGTGCAGTTAGAAGCGGTTGAGATTCTTTCATATAATAACTTTGTTGAAATCTTATATACATATCATATAGAATTGCATATCGTTCATTTTTAAACTTTATGTTAAGATCATCATATGGATATGAGACTGAATTTAAATGTACTTTTAAATTAGTCAAATCACAATGAACAAACTTATTTTCTTGTTGAAAAGCAATCAATACAAAACGTGGGCGTTCTCTATTTGCAGCCAGTTTAACATTCCTATGTTTAATTGTGGATTGATATGACAATCCCAACTGCGAAATGCCATAGGTATAGAAGCACCATTATTAATAATTTTTATCATATTCAATTTGCTAAAGTCCGATAATTGTACATGTGGGATTCTCCATGAGATGAGTGAAATTGTAAGTTTAGCTTTTTCAGTAGAAACACTCGAGCGCACAAGATCTTCATCGTTCTTATTGCGCAAGAGTATCAATTCATGTTTTCCATTTAGTATAACTTTGTTGTAGTCTTCAGCGAATCCTAGAAGCATTTTTAGAGGTACATAGAAATTGAAAAATCCATTTACAAGAGTGACATCGTCAATTTTGTTCCATCCAGCATTTTGCATCACGTTGCTTTCAGTTGGTGACATAGAAACCAAATTTTTTATGGTGCTTGTGGCTCCTAAATATCTTGTATGATCAATTTCAATTCCATTGAGCTCATAGCGAATTTCATCAAACAGATATGCCACAAAGTTGTTTTTTAGTATAAAGTTCTCTGAAGATGACGAAGATTTGGTCGTATTATCATCGGCAACAAACCCCTCCACATAAATGTAGCTCTCACTGGGTAGCACGTACAAATCTTGATTTTGTATTGAAATTCTAATTTCATCATTATTGTTGTAAGACTGTAAGTATGGTACATATGTATGATAGTCCTTTTTGATTATATTTTCATCAGACAAAGGTTTATCTAAGACATCTATTATTGAACTCATTTTGTCTTTAATTTCAAATTCAATGACTTTAGAAAATTTTTATTTGATGTTGTTAGAGCTTTTTGTTGAGCTGGTCGCTTTAATGTTGTTGTTGTTTTTGCTGCTATATTTTTCAATGTATTTGTGTTGTATATTAGCATTATTTAGTTGGCCTTAAATGTATTCGTATTGTAATTTCCTCTCCTCGGAAATTAATTAAATCACTGTGTTGATCAAGTACGCGCAGCGCTAGTGAACTTATCTCTCTGGTGTTCACAGGTAAATAGATGAGATTTCTTGGAACCTCATCTATTTTATAGCCTGGAGGCACATTTATCGGAAATTCATAAAGTGTATGCGATTTGGAGTTATTCATATATGTGTTAATAGCGATACTACTTTCAATTCGCAAGAGATTCACTTTAAAAATATTAACTGGAAGATCTGAGTAATAATATTTGTTTGGTGTTAGGATTTTGCTATTGAATCCTAAAAGTTTTCCAATTGTGTTGTCCTTATTAAAATATACAGGATCTTTGGAACTATTAACTTTAACTTGCATTGTGTTGTTATTGGCTTCAATAAAAATCTTATTTGCTGGGCAAAGTCGATTGTATTGCTCTTCTATAAAATCAACTATATCATTTAATTCGTAAGATCCAATTGGTATTTCAATTTTATGTTCCCCTATATGAAACATATTGTTGTAAGTGTCTACATTTGGAATACTGTTGTATGAATGAAAATCAGTTAGAGAACACTCATATGCATCATGTAATTCAATAGGAGGAAAGTAACTAGCAGATAATTCTGCTGAGTTAGAGCTCAGAGTAAGTGTTATTGACATTATAACAGACTGATTACAATTAAATAAAGTTTAGTACACAGTATGGTTTATAAGCATAATTTACATATTTATTTCATTTTCTTATTTTAAAATTAACATTAGTTTCTTAATATTAATGCTATTATTGTTCTTGATATGATGCTGCTGGTGATTTAGTTTTTCTTCCAACTATAATATTTCATCTTTACTTATCCAAGAATTGTGTTGATCTGAAAATCCTAGCCATTTAACATATACTTCCTTCGCTTTAGTTTTGAGAACCTTTTCAACTAAATATGTATTTGGAAATCTAGTTTTTGAAAGTTCATCAGTATAGAATCCACCTTTAATAGGATTACCAAGATAATCTTCTAATATGTATGTTGCAGGATTTGTATTTTGAACTTTGGTAATTGTGAATATTTCTGTGGTCCAATTTGGAGTATAACCTTTTTCAAAGATATGCTTATATTTGCTTATGCGAACATGATCTCCTACATTAAATTTCGACATGACTTTAATAGGAGACATTTTAATTGTGCGATGAAATTTTTTATTGTATGCATTAACTAAATCTTTGTGTATATCAATCCACTTAAATGAACCATTATAGCTAAATTCTTTCCACATCATTCCTTTCAATGTTCTATTAAATCGTTCTACAATTGATGCTTTCATACTGCTATATGTTGAGTAGTGATTAATGTTGTATTTATGCATTAATTTTTCAAAGTTTTTATTGAAAAATTCTTTACCATCATCTGTTTGTAAGTTTTTTGGTACTCGCCCCAATTCAAAAATATCTGCCATTGCCTTGGTTGTTTCGAGTGCAGTTTTTGTTTTTAGCGGTACTGCCCATGCAAATTTTGAAAATGTGTCGATTATAGTAAACAAAAATCGATAATTTTTATTTTCTTTAGAATAGTTCCCCATTTCAACTAAATCAGCTTGCCAAAGATCATCAATTCCTTTCATTACAACTCTGCGACGCACAAAATGTTTTCGTGCTTGCTTATGGAGTTCGTTTACTAAATTTCTTTTTGAAGACATTAAGTTATTTTTACTGATTTTTTGGAGAGTGATGTGATCTACTCGAAGGACTTTCAGCTATTGATACAAACATGTAATTTTCCAATCTATAAATTTTCTCATTAAGCTGCTCAATTTGTTCTTCAAAGGATGTTTTCATTTTTTGGATATCTTTTTGAATATTATAATTTTCTTCTATATCTAATTTTATTTCACGTTGTAGTTCTTCGATTTGCATTTGAAGATCTTCTTGAATTACAGTATTGTCTGCCTTAAAGTATGTTAATAATTTCTCTTCTAGTTTTTCGATTTGAGTTTGCAGAAACAATTTATTGATAACATCGTTTTCCTCCAGAGCTTCTGCAACATTTTTGATCCTTTTGTTTTGGACATCAATGTTGTTGTTCGTATCCACAAAGAACCCCAACAGTTTAGGTGCATTTTTCAAAGAAATTATGTTGCTAGTATCGTTTAAGTAGTGTCCAAATTTATCAACAGACATGCTTTATATACTTTATTAGAGTTAATGTATTATATTCGCTTCACGTAGCTCTTTGTATCTAGTTCATTTCTTCCTTCCAAGACTGATAAGTCAGTATAAGTATATTCTGTATTGGAAGTCTGTGAGTAAAAATCATCATCATCATCATCGTCATCATCATTTACAGTATTAGCATCATTTAATGAGATGGTATTATCAAATATTGTTCTTTCAGCTAGTTTCTTTGGTGTACTTGACTCTATCTTGACTGATGTTTTTTCAGGCTTAAGACTTGTATTATTTTCAACTTCTACCTTCATTTTACTTTCTTCTTTCATGGGAATTCTTTTAATTTTTTTAGAACTATTTATGAATTCTTTGAGTGGTTCTGTTATAGGTTTAAATGTATCTCTGAGTTGTTCATGTGTATTTATTTCACCAGTTTTTATACTACGAAGCTTTTTCTTTAAGACATTTCTTGTCAACACCAATTGTTTTAAAATTTTCTCATCCATGCTTAATAATAGTAAATAACAGGTATCAGCTATTAGATCAGGTATCAGCTTTTCAGGAGCTGGTCTGGTTATCAGATCAGCTTTTTAGGACCTGGTCTGGTTATCAGATCAGCTTTTTAGGACCTGGTCTGGTTATCAGATCAGCTTTTTAGGACCTGGTCTGGTTATCAGATCAGTTTTTTAGGACCTGGTCTGGTTATCAGATCAGCTTTTCAGGACCTGGTCTGGTTATCAGATCAGCTTTTCAGGACCTGGTCTGGTTATCAGATCAGCTTTTTAGGACCTGGTCTGGTTTTCAGATCAGCTTTTTAGGACCTGGTCTGGTTATCAGATCAGCTTTTCAGGACCTGGTCTGGTTATCAGATCAGCTTTTTAGCACCTGGTCTGGTTTTCAGATCAGTTTATCAGGTAGCAGCTCAGCTTATAGCAAATAGATGTATGAAGTTTAAAGTTAGATTAATAACTAAAGTGAATGTTTATCAAGAGTAGTTTATATAGTTATGAAATAGTCAAATTGCTTTCTGTAGCGACCATTGTTTAATTCATTATCTTTGCTTATCACCAAAAATCCATATTTATCCTTCCAACACTCTCGACAAATTTCTTGGAACTTTTCATAACTCATATCGCTACCAACATGATCCCTATAAACATGCTTCATATTCGTCTCATCTTGCTTAAACATTATAATAACATTTGCATTGTCTCTATTAAATGCTTGGGAATTCTAGTATAAGTTTGACACAAGTAGAATGAATCAACATCCCTATGTCGCCCCATACAAAAATATGTACGTATATTATTCTGCTTTTCACATGCAACATCATCAAATATCATAATTGAATTAGTTTTAGCTTCGTCAGGTGGAATAACTGATTCATTATCTGTAAATGTATAATATCCCATTCCTTTAATTGGTGAAATTAGTTTCTTCAGATATTCATATTTGGGCTAATATAAAGATTTTGAGTATAAATAGATGTTTTCAAACTTGAGTCCATTAGGACTTTCTACTAAGCCAATCATAACATTAGTCTTTCCACAATTTGATGGTCCCACTATTAGAGCACGAATAGAATTTGGTAAGAGGGGGCTGTGCTTTATTTTTGAAGTAATGTTCGATGATTGATCAATATTACGAACTAAAATATTTTTATGTTGTTTCACTAACTGCATTTTTGTAACTAAATGCATTTCATAATTGTTACCTCTTATTATAGAAAAAATTAGATAATATGGTTATACGATATCAGAAAACGTTTAGTCATAAAAAACCTTCGTTGGAGGAGGTATAGTAGATAAAATAATAAACGCTCTACCTGTTGAACTTCATCTTCCTAGATATCAGTACTGTGGACCTGGAACAAAACTACAAAAACGTTTAAATCGAGGTGACAAAGGAATTAATTTATTGGACTCTGCTTGTAAAAATCACGATATTGCGTATTCAAAAAATAAGGATTTAAGTACTAGACATAAAGCTGATAAAATACTAGAAAATTCAGCTTGGAATCGAGTTTTATCAAAAGATAGTAGTCTTGCTGAAAAATCATTTGCATATATGGTTACTAACGCAATGAAAGCCAAAACAAAATTTGGTATGGGTGTGGAGAAAAAGAAAAATGTTGGAAAGAACAAGCTAAATGATAAAAAACTCTTTAGAACATCAATTAGAGCTGCAACAAAAATACTAAATAAGGAAAAGCCATTAGATATTAACTCAGCTATTAAAGTTGCACGAAAAACTATCAACAAATCATTAAAAGGAAAAAAATCTCAAATTATAGTACCACGTGTAATACGTGTCCCAAAAATTGGTGGATTTTTGCCTCTAATACCGATCTTAACTGCTCTGGGTGCAATTGGTAGTCTAACAACTGGAGGTGCTGCCATAGCTAAAGCTGTAAATGCAACAAAGAATGCCAAAAATCAAGTTGATGAAGCAACTAGACATAATAGAGCGATGGAATCTATAGCAGTTGGCAAAGGACTTTACTTAAAACCATATAAAAAAGGTTATGGCTTAGTTCACAAAGAAGAATCAAAAAACTCTTAGAGATGGAGTTTTCATGTTGAATACTCTACCAAAACGAACAAAGAAAATTGAATGTGGAATAATT
Source organism: Tachina fera (assembly GCA_905220375.1). Lineage (NCBI taxonomy): Eukaryota > Metazoa > Arthropoda > Insecta > Diptera > Tachinidae > Tachina > Tachina fera. The sequence continues at coordinate 97,067,855 of LR999965.1, read as the reverse complement.
AACTTAGATGTATCAACAGGCGCTGGTACACATTGGGTAGCATATTATAAAAACAACAATGAAAAAGAATATTTCGATAGCTTTGGAAACTTACAACCTCCTTCAGAAGTAGTCAAATATCTTGGTCACTTATGTCTTAAATTTCTTTATGAAATAACTGAAAATATTAAATAAAAACACAAACATTTATATCTTACAAAACTCTTTAATGTCTTTTTATTTATAATTTAAAATACATAGTTAATATATTTTATTGCCAAATAGGAAATTGGAAATTTTGAATTAGAAATTCACTCAGCTCACTCTCAACGATTAGATTTTCTTCACCTTCTCTGCTTAAGCAATAAGATCCACTGGATAGATCTTTAATATCGTCATCTGTTAAAATATTATACCGTTTAGGCAGGAACATTATGTGTTTATTCATTTCCACTTTTAGAGTTGGTCCATATTTAGTTCTTACACGTAACGCATTTTAAATAGTGTATTTCTTTGATGATTCAAGCTCCTTTATGTGGATTAAAGTCTTGCTGTTTAGATCATTAAATTTTGAAATTAGATTTGATGTGGAATCCATTTTTTAATTAGTTCTTCTCACTTTGAATGTTTAACTGGAAATGATCTTAAAAGAAGCGATGATGACTTCAAGAAGACTAATCAAAAATAATTATGGTGAAATAGTGAATAAGTGGTGGATAGTGATAGACAGAAAGAGATAGTTATAGAGAAAAAAGGTATAGAGAGAGATAGAGTGCTAAAAAGAAATATGGAATAGTGATGATGGTATAGATTTTTTAAAGATTAGGAGATACTACTTTAAAAATTTACATTCATCATCATTCATTAATCAGCAAATAAAATGAGCCAAATTAGACGTACTCTAAACCAATTTATGAGAGATTTTGAAAGCTTCAGGCTTTCTGATCATTGGGAGATGATAAAATTTTTCCAAAATATGCTGGATGAGAACGAAGAATATGGAGTTATGGAAGATGAAGACAACACAGAAGGGCACTTCAAAATCTGTCCTTGGTATGATCCTGAGTGTAAGAAAGGACCCGATACTTGTAGATGTACAGTATATTTCTTACGAAAAAGTATATTAGAACATCTAATAATTGGATACTACGAAATGTTTCCATCATTATAAATAAAAAAATAAAAATTAATTTAAATTGTATTATTAAAAGAAACAAAAGAAATAAATATAAAATAAAATTGTATTATTAAAATATTCCTCATTTTGTATTATTTTTTCTAAAGGAAAATTAGGAATCATCTGTTTGTAAGTTTTTTGGTATTCATCTCAATTGAAAAATATTTTCCATTGTCTTGGTTGTTTCTCTTTATGAAATTTAATAATATTGTGAAATTCAATTTCTCTTGTACAGAACTTCTCAAAGAAAATAAGACTGTGCATGCTTAAATGATATGAAAACAAGAATTTGCAAATAAGCAAAAACAAAAAATTTTTTGATCCAACGAAGTAAAACCAGTAAAGAAATAAACACCAGTCACATATGTATTTCATTCTTTTTTCAATATTTTATTTCAAATTTTTTCTTAAAAATTTATTTACATTTGTACAATCATTTTTCTTGATAAATAAATTAATAGGATTTTATAATTATAATTATATAATTTTTACAAAAATAAATAGGATTTTATATATGTACATCAATTTTTCTTTTAATAAATAGGATTTTATATACATGAATTTTTCTTAATAACAAAGATTTTTTATATATCAATTTTTCTTAATAACAAAGATTTTTTATACAATTTAAAAATTTAAAACTAATTTACTAAAAATTAATTAATTTTAACCATTTTCTTGCATTCTAGCAATCTCATCTAGCAACATGTCAAGTTCGTATTCAGGGTTAGTTTCCTTAATACGAAAATGATACCATGCATATGTGTTAATGTTATTTGACCTAATTTTTCTCTTATTGTCTCCATAACTTAATACTACCTTATTTAATTCACTAGTATATATTTGATGTAGCTTAGATTTAAATGTTAACATATTATCATATACATTGGTCTTATTGAATAAACAATTTTTATAAGTAGCTAAACTATATTTATCTAATATGGCTCTCTTTACCCCCTTCGATTTCTTTACATCATTTTGATCTTGAACACTAAATGAATACATTTTAGATCGCAACCCGACAAATTCTTTCATTATTTTTCCACAATTTTCGTCTTTCATCATACCCAGCACCTTTTTATTAACTAGAGGAAAATTATAAATGTTGTCTGTAGGATAGTCCGATGTATCAAATTGTTCTTGTATGTCATTTTTTATGTCAGCATAAAAGTCGTCCGTCTTTATTGAATATATAAAAGAGTCCGTATCCATATAGGTTAAGGAGAGTTTTGTCTTAAACTTAGGCTCCATGTACCCGTAATGGAAATTATACATTTTCCATTTGGACAGCTCGAGTACACAAAATCCTAAGTAAATTGGTTTATTGTAGCAGGTTTTGACTCTTGTCATTTCGATTGCTACAAGGTCCTCTGAAAATATAGATAAACTATGAAAATTTGGTTTTGATATCCAATCTTGGGCACCCAAATGATTACAGTTCATTCTCTCCCAACTATTGACAATTTTAACATCTCTCCTCTTGTCCACATTTTCCATGGTTTTACCATACACTGCATTATTGAGAAGTTTGAAAAATTTTTTTTCAAAAGCATTTTTAGCAGTGGCTCTATGTCTGGTATTTAAGTCAATGTAGCCTTTTAACCATGGAGATTGTTTAAATGCTAGAATACGATGAGTTTTCTTTAAAACTAAGCCATATTCTAAGCACTGTTTTAGAACTCTAAAGTGTATCACATATGATTGCTTTGTAGAGAAATCGGTTATCAACTTGTTATACTTCGCTTGCATAGGTTTCTTATTTTCAGCGCAAAAAGGAAGATCATTATGCAAGTCGTGTAAATGAGAGGGATAATCCAACGTGACCTCATATACATAACCGTCTGTTCCATTATCAGCTATGCTGTTTGGATCCAGATTCAGCTCGTCTTGCGATAACCATCTGAATCCACCATGAGGAAGATATTCCGACATTGCCCAACCGTAAAGGTTATTTGCGTCTAAGTAGACAAGAAATTCTGATGGTTTTGATGCATCGAAATCTTCCAAATATTTGTTATTCGCTTTCGAATATCTTTGGCTGCACTGTACGATCCCCCCACGTATACCTTTTTTCATAAAATTGTACATGTCTATGTCTGTCAATAACTCTAATTCAATTTTTGTATATTTGAGCATTGCATCCCAGGAAAGGAAACTTTTCTAAAATTCTCAAAAATATCTGTCAGTAAGAGGACATCTGTTTTTAAGTAAAGTTCCATGTAGTCTTTCATAGTTTTGCAACCAAAAGTATTTTATACCTCTACAGCATGTGAGTATTCCTCTAAAGAACACTCTTTATTGTTCAACTTATTAAAGAAATCACTGCGTGAAGGGAGCTGACACTCATCTAATTTTTGAAATGAATTTAGGTACTCATAGGGGAAAATACCTTTTTTCTTAATAAGCTGAAACTCGTTTTCTGACTGAAATAATGACCTTATAGTGCTGAAATCATTATCCGACAAATTGCAGGCTAATGATTCCAAACTCTCAGCCATAAAACGTATTGTATCAAGAAATCTTATTTCAAGCTTATGACCATCACTCATTTCTGAAAATTGGGAGAGGGATATATAAAGCTCCTTATTGAGAGGGAGTACTTTCAGCTGCATTGAAATTTCACCTAGTTCCTTAATAAAAAGATGTGAGTCATAGTTTGAATAATTATGAAAGTAAACTGGTATAAACTTGGGAATTTGATAATTTAAATTACACTTATTGTGGGCTGCACCTCTATATTTACCACTAATGTGGCATTGATCTCTAACGCGATCTTTACCTAAAAATTTTTGACAAATATGACAATTTACCGCACTATAAAAACTATACACATCAGAAGGGGATAAAGTATCCATTTGCCTATTATTAACTAAATAATTATTGTAAATAACCTCACAATCTTTAACTAAATATGATACAAATTTTTTGGAGGCATCTTCCCCAGTATAAACCCTTAACTTATCTAACTTACTGTTATGGATACACTTAATGTAATAACTAAATGCACAAGGAGTGTGCTTTTTAATTAAACTAGTTTTATCACTTACATTATTACTTATATCTTCCAGGATGCACTCGAAGTCAGCATAAACCACAAAGGGGACATCCATTTTCCTTTGATGCCCCTTAAAGCTGAGAATTGCATCCGGACCTGATGGCATACTTGTCACAATTTTACCGCATTCAGTCTTATGATGACGTATTCCACTCTCGCTATGAGTGTACTGCAGACAGGTGTTGCAGAAATGCAGTTTGTGTCCATCCTTCGTTATCTGACTTTGTAAAAGTCTGTGAATAATAAAAAATAGATAAAAATTTATTAGTAAAATGTATCTATTATAAAATATATAAAACAAGTATATGTATCATTAAATTAAAGTGTAGTATAATTTTTTAACTTACTTTGATATGTCCTTTATCAAAATATAGTGATGAACTTCACCATTCTCCAAAAGAAGCAAGTTTACATGAGTAATTTTCTCGTCCTTAGTCACATAATAAGGACCAATGATTTGATTTGCCTCCTCATCATACCCAAATACGTTAACGCTTATTCTAGGATTGTTCACCTCAAACACGTTAATTTTTTTTAGAGCTAATGGGAAGCTTAAATTTTGGAAATTTAACACTTCACCATTTCGCGTAAAAATAATGTCTGCTGAAATGTCCTGAATACCATAAGAACTGCAACGTTGTGGGTTATCGTATGTTGTGGTATCCATGGCAGCAATCAAACACCACTTGAAGCAGTATTCATCATCATTATCAACATTGATGCAAGCTTTTTTTCTTCCTAGTTTTTGTGGTGTGGATATCCAACTTGATCCTTTGACGAGCGACGATTTGTTGATGTTGATTTCTGCTCGGACTATGCGTGATAAAGTCCAACCTGAATCGCGCTCTTCAAATTCTGACATTTTGGTTGAAATCTCCTCAATCTGTTTACGGAATATTTCTTTTATGTTGTCTGCCTTCGTCACCAAACTCATTTTAGCTACATGTGTTATAACACACAACTCCAAATCTTCTTCAACAATTTTGATATACTCCGCCACAATACTCACATGAAATTTAATGATTGTATGCTTACACAAACTCATGTGAAGTCTCTCAATAAAAATATTTATGTTTTCCTTCATAAACTCTTCCAGAAGAAGTTGGTCCTTTCTGTTTAAAATAGCATACGTGGCGATATGATTTTTGAAGGCTTTGGATATTTTGAAACATTTCACATTCTCTGCTACTTCTTCTGTCCTAGAATGTGAAGCGCTCATTGGAGTTGGCAGAGTTTCTTCTCTTCTTTCTTCTTCTTCTCCATCACTTTCCGGCAAACTTATGTCCATAGCATCGTTGTACAAATTCCCTCCATGGATAGCCACACCTTGTTGTTGAGCTTGTTGTTGCTGCTGCTCTTGTTGATGATAATTAAGAGGTTGCCATTGCATCAAATTGGAATACTGCTGCATTTGATTATCTGGTGTGACGGGATTATAATTGTAAATTGGGTGCTCATATTGCATTGGCACTCCTAATCCCAAAAACTGATTATTCCATGGCATACCGTATAGTTGATAATTCAATGGCACTTGATATTGGGGGTAATGTAGAGAAGGATGTTGGTGATGATGAGACATATTTAGGTGCTGCTGATAATTTTCAAGAGATGTCTGCGGTTGTTCTTGATTTCTGTTCGGGCTTACGACCACTTGATCCTGCACACTATGATTTTTGACATGATCCAAAAAGGACTTTTGGTATTTATATACCTTATGGCATCTTTCACACTGATAACCGGAAGAACTCATTTTTAATTATTTTATTTTTATTATTTCACTTTAACACAATTTCTGATGATGGTTGTAAATACAATGAAGTACTGATGTGATGATTAGAAAAGTTGGCGTATTTATACAAAAATTAGTAGCAGTATCCTTGCAGCATATTTACTTTTTGTTTCTCTGCTGATGACTGTACTTAATTGAAACTTTGCTGCTTTAAAATAATCGTAGACAAAGAAAATGATTACGTTGCAAAATATAAATGTATTCTACAAAATATTTTACGCACAAGCATCCTCACTCATACATACAAATACACATACATACATACACATACATACATACATACATACATACATACATACATACATACAATTATATTTCTTAAACAAATAAATAAATATCAGCGACAAAAAAACTGGATCATCCACACACAAGTATAGGGTGTTCATATACAAGAGAACATTTTATAAATAAATAAAATAATTAAATTAATTGTTTATTAATTTATTTATTTTATTTATAAACAATTTATTAGCGTGAGGAAATCATACACATATTTCCCCGATTCATATGAGAATCGCGTAGTAGTCATCAAATCTATTTTCTCTGATATTACTGATATAGTATTACGATAACGAATTTCTATAGTCTGGCAACACTGGCAATTTTCCCTTTGGTACTAGAAAATAATAATCATGTTTTGCCGTCGGCATTTGAAAAAAAAAATATAAATGTGTTTTGCCGTCGGCATTTAAAAAAATAATAATCATGTATTGCCGTAGGCATTTGAAAAAAAAAATAATAATCATGCATTGCCGTAGGCATTACGAAAAATTATAATGCATTGCCGTAGGCATTAGGAAAAATTATCATGCATTGCCGTAGGCATTAGGAAAAATTATAATGCATTGCCGTAGGCATTAGGAAAAATTATAATGCATTGCCGTAGGCATTAGGAAAAATTAATAATCCCTATTTCCCCCACTGGTATCAGGAAAAATCATTTTCATGATTTTCCCGTCGGCATATACACTTGAGAAATCTTAATCTTATAAAACCCCTCAAACCACACCCACAAAAATAATCACCCGTTATCACAATTAATACTACCCAAAAAAAATCACCCGTTCCCACAAAGTTAATGTAAACAAAAAACTCCTTATGTAAACAAAAATCTGGACGGACTTATTGAACCACCCTCGCAGGTATCAAATTTCACAAATTTCCAAGAATTTAACAATTTTCAAATTTTAATTACCCAAATTTAACAATTTCAGCCACAATTTAACAATTTCAGCCACAATTTAACAATTTCAGCCAACAATTTTGCAAGTTTAATTGACGCAGGACTGGTAGTTCACTACTACTTTAAAGAGGAAATATGATTAAATATTACTAAGAGTTAGAAAAATAGAAATAAATTTTTGGCCGCCAGGTTTTTCTTCACTGCAACTGAGATGGCGTAAACATATATTAAAATCAAAATATTTGAAGTGTATTTTATGATACTATCGGTCTTTTTTAAATTTTTGCTGGTAATGCCCACATTAAAAAATTTTAATTTTCTGCACTTTTATTTTTAATTTTTCTATAAATCTTTATTTCTCTCGTCACCAGCAACCTCGATCCACTCTTTTTTTCGCAGCCCAATCTGTTCTCCTCGACGACCAAAACTTATCTGCCTCTGCTGCCTCCTTAAACTCTGACGTGGTCCTTTTTTCACTAAAAGTTCCCGCCCTTACAGCCATCTTTTTTTTTGTTGGTAGCTCCTTGGAGCTCTCTTTCCAGGTAAACAGCATTCGTTTTTTTCTTTTTCTTCTACAAAAAAAATCTTCTCATTTCTTCCTACCACTTTCCAATTCCTACAGCAAAAAAAGTAGACAGCTGATCGACGGTTTTACCCTTGATCACGGCGTTACCGTCGACCAGTGTGACCATGACATTTTCACACCGTCTTTTCACAAATTCACAGATTGCGATTCTGGTTTAAGTAATGACAAAATGGCTGTGAAACGTTTGTATTCATGTTATTGAACTTTAACAGACGTATTCATAAAAATTTTAAACAGCATTTCATAAGTTGTTTAAGCAATATTCGCTAAAATTGTATTCATAATAGATTTTTAGCTTAAAAAACGGTTTTTCAACCTTGTGTAAACCATCAAATTTCAAAATTGAATGCACCCTTGTTTATACCATTTTTAAGATGACATTCTTGTGATTTTGCATATGTACATACATACATATGCATATTTCAGTATTTAGAAGAAGAAAATGCAATTGTGTTGTGACGACCAAAGTCTCTAGTTCGCTTTGGCCCACAACTTCTAAATAAGTGGTTGGTTTGTCTTATTATTATTTTTTATTTATTACTCACTTCCTAAAAATTATTAACCTTAATTTTATAGAGTTAACAAGTTATTGGTTTTTTTAATATTATATTATTATTATTATTATTATTATTATCATGACGTAAACTATTACACATAAGTGCATGAAACTAAAATTTTGAATACTTGTTTAAAATTAACGGAAATGTTAAAACCACATACGGGTATACTACACAACGCTGAGTATACTACCATGCATGATAAATATGCGATCGTCATTATATGGTAATGCATATGGAGCATGTAATGCAGTCGTTTGTGTGGTTGTGTGTGTTGTCTGGCACAAGTATAAAAGGGCGAGCCATCGTTGTATCAATCAATCAATTGGTTGGCAGCAACATAGACTACTAAATTCATATTCTGTGGCCAGCAAGAGCTGGCGAAAGAGGTAACAATAGGGATAGGACACTGATCTACTATTAAAGCTGTTTGTTAGCAAATTTGAGGCAAACCACTAAGATATTAAGTTCTCTCTTTTTATACCCTTTACCAAAAAATGGTAAAAGGGTATATATAGGTTTGTCATTCCGTTTGTAATTTCTACAATATTAATAAGAGACACATAAAGTATATACAATCTGGATCCTTATGCATAGGGAAGACGAACAAGCGATGTCCGTCTGTCCGTCTGTCTGTACGTGAAATCGGTTTTCCCAAGCTCCCAGAAGAGCTAGAGACTTCGTTCTTGGACTGTTGTGTCAGCAATTTTCCGAAAAATTTTGCTATTGAAAATCAGCAAAATCGGGCAGACGGTTTCAGAGCTGGAAAACTCATACTTAATATTCCCATAGAAAATAACTACCGAAAACAAGTTTTCATTACTTTTTTATTAAATTAACTTATTTTACACTTCAGTATGAATAAAATTGGTATTTCTAATTTAAAAAAAATTTTAAATTTAATAAAATAAAAAAACGTTTCCAGGGTTGGAAAACTTTAACTTTTTTCCTAATAATTAAACATATTTCAAGTTTTAGGAAGAAGGCTATTTTCTCAGGAACGGTAAGAGCTACGGGTCTGAAATTTGGACAGTGTATGTAGAACTTTGGTCGCTACAACAACAAATATATAAAAGCTAAAAATTAAAGGGTGTTCCAAAATGAGTGACGAAAACTTTTAAAATCCCATGTAATATACATACAATTGTATTATGTATGTACATATGCATATTGACACTTGAAATTTGTAAAATTAGTGAATTTTTATATAGGCTACAACAATTAACACTAAAATTAAAAAAATTTAAATTAAAGGGTGGTCTATCAGTTAATGCAATTATGACTATGTAATTTTGACAAATTGCTATATCTAGGAAACTGTAAGAGTTAAACTCTTGAAATTTTCAAAAACGGTTAAACTAAAAAATCCGAAAATTATAAAATCGCCAAAAATTTAAAAAAAATCGCAAAAACGAAAAGAATCGCCAAAATTAAAAAAAACGCTAAAATTAAAAAAAAAGCCAAAAACCGAAAAAAATCGCCAAACGTGAAAAACGTGTCAAAACTAAAAATAAATTTCCACAATGACAAAAAACGCCAAAAACCGCCAAAACAAAATAAATGGTTATATGAACAAAAATCGCCAAAAATTAAAAAAAATCGCTTAAATGAAAAAAAATCGCCAAAATAAAAATAAATCGCCAAACCGAAAATAAATCGCAAAAATTAAAAAAAAAACGCCAAACACTAAAAAAATCGCCAAAACAAAAAAAATTTCCTATATGAAAATAAATCGCAAAAATTTAAAAAATCGCTTGTATGAAAAAAAATCGTCAAAATCAAAAAAAAAATCGCCAAAACGAAAAAAAAATCGCCATAATAAAAAAAAACGCCAAAAACCGAAAAAATCGCCAAAACGAGAAAAAAGTGTCAAAACGAAAAAAAAATTCCCACAATGAAAAAAATCCGCAAAAATCGCCGAAACAAAAAAATGCTTATATGAACAAAAATCGTCAAAAATGAAAAAAAATCGCCTAATGAAAAAAATCGCCAAAATCAAAAAAATCGCCAAAACGAAAATAAATCGCCAAAATTAAAAAAAACGCCAAAAACCGAAAAAAAATCGCCAAAACAAAAAAATTGCCTATATGAAAAAAATCGCCAAAAGGAAAAAAGTCGGCAAAATTAAAACAAAAAGCCAAAAACCGAAAAAATCGCCAAAACAAAACAAAAATTGCCTATATGAAAAAAAACGCAAATTGCAAAAAGGAAAAAAGTCGCCGAAATTAACAAAAATCGCCAAAACGAGAAAAAAGTGTCAAAAGTAAAAAAATTGCCACAAAGAAATAAAAAAAATTAAATATATAAAAAATAAAAAAATCGCCTAAATTAAAACAAAAATCGTCAAAATTAAAAAAAACCGCCAGAACGAAAAAATCGCCAAAATTAAAAATAAACGCCAAAAAACCGAAAAAATCGCCAAAAACCAAAAAATTGCCTATATGAAAAAAAATCGCAAAAAAGCACCAAATTAAACATAATGCCTAAAACCTAAAAATTGCACAAAAAGTATGCATTTTTTCACAAAATTAATATGTACCTATATATCTCTGTGCTTATGTATGTATCTCTATACGACATAAACGCACTTTGGTAAAGGGTATATAAGATTCGGCACAACCGAATATAGCACTCTTACTTGTTTTAAATAATTTTATTTATAAGTGGGAGAGGCTGCCTTTGGGAATTAGGACACTTTTTCCCAAAAGGTGAATCAATGATCTTATAAATAAAAATTTTGCAAAATCAGGTAACAATAGAGATAGGACACTGCTCTATTATTACATCTGTTTTTCTCTTGGTTGCAGATATGAAGCAAACCATTTCAATATTAAGTTTCTCTTTTTTTTAATATTTCTTTTATTTATAAGTAAGAGAGGCTGCCTTTGGGAATTAGGACACTTTTTTCCAAAAGGTGAATCAATACTCTTATAAATAAAAGGTGAGTTATTCTAGTATAACCGCGTTTGCTTTATCTTATATAATATTTTAGTTTCTTGTTTTTTTATATTATTTTATTGTACAATTGTTTCGCAATAAAATAGATATAATTTATTTTTATTATTTTTGAGTAAATAAAGAAATTTGGTTGATATTAAACGGACGTTGAATATTCCATCTTATATACACTACTCTGGACTCCGCTGGGCCTACCCTAGCCAACAGCGAATCCGTGTCGTTACATTTGCCGCCTGAGTAGGAACATTTTGTCCTTTAAACAAAGAACCACAAAGGGTAAAAAAACGGTGCACAGTGGGGACTTTTGCAAAATAAATGGTAATAAATCTGGAACTTCTAAACTACTGATTGGATTTATATGAAACTTCGAACATCCGTAGAGGAGGACTCAGGCTTTATAACAAATGTCTTGGCAGCCATCTGGCTTAAGCTGGACAGGAGTTACAGTGGACCTAAGTTGACAGCATGGGACTCAAACAAAATTCTGAGGCTGGTAACTTTTAGAAATATTATCCGATTCTTATGAGATAAAGGGTTTTGATCTAAGCTCAACATTTTTAATAAATAATGTCCTTAGATGTGTTTTCGTATCTCTCATAACTTAGAAGATATTTGACTTTTAATAAAAAAAAAAATTTTTTTTTTGCCTTGACTTTTTTTAGTATTTCACCTACAACTTTTTAGTCAATTGTTGGATTTTAAATTAAAAGACAGCATTAAATTTCTAATAAAATTTTAAATTTTAAAAAATAAGCAAAAAACTTATTAATAGCTGCAGTCGTGAAAACGGGAAAAGGCAAAGAATTCAAAGTTTTAAAATTTTTCTGGAAAAGGCACGTTTTTTTGAAGAAAAAGTATCTTCATTATTTTCAATTTTGTGAAAAACTTTGTTTAACACATAGCGCTAAAAACAATCTATTCAGAATATGCTAAGAGCCAATTATTTTGTGTTTTGGACATGCACCCTACACTCAGCAGTTTCCGAAAATTGACAATTTCAAAAAATTTTTTGTGCTTATGCGCTTATAAAAAGTTGTGACGGTATATTTTGAAAGTTTTAGCTATATCATTTAATTATTAGGATAGTTGGCAACATGTTAAACTTAATTTTTAACAGCTTTTTCATAAATGCGAAGATGCGCGCAAATTTTCTGAAAAAAGTCAAAGTTTTGTTTTGTACCATAAAAAATATATATAAAAATTATTTTCTTTTCTTATGTTGGCATTTTTAGCTTTCATGTGAGTCTTTTTACTTTGCCTGAAAAAATTATTCCAATATAATTAACTGATCTCGAGATATTCCGATTGTAGGGTGCAATTCAAAAAATATGTAGAATGCGCTTAACTTTTTTCCCTTTATTCACACATCAGCTGCTTACAACTTTTATGAATTCTGAAATTCAGCCTAAATAGAAAAACAGAAATAAATTTGGAATGTCTATCTATATTTTTCGCTATAAAAAATATTTATGGTAATTATACCATATGTTTTTCCATGTAAGTGTAGTTAATGTTAATAACAGGTAAGCATTTAACGAATAACAACACACATTTTTAATGGATTAAAAAAGGTTTTCGCGGATTTTATTACAGCAACATCGGGAGGTGCTACCTGATTATGCTACTACTACTTAATAACACTTCACAGTACTAAGTAATTAGACAAAATTAGCAAAGGTGCTTATAAATTATGCTGTATTGCATAAAAAATTGGAAAAGTTTTATTTGTGTGTATTGGTTTTTTATTATTATTTATCAATAGATAATCTATTTAGGATTAGGTTATAACTAAGAAAAACTTTTTAACACTAAATAATTTATGATTTGAACGGGCTAAAGTTCGTATCGCTTTTTAAGCCAAATTACATGTGATAATTATTAATGAACAAATAACATCAAAGTTAGTTGTAAATATTTTGACAACACATAGTTGAACGGAACAGCCAGCCGTTTTCGAAGGCCACTAAACCTTCATCATCAGCGTTCTTCTGTGTTGGTCCACTGTGTGTGGTGTCAGTTGATGTAGATTTCCGCCTTATATACGAAACTTTCTTGCAAATGGAATATGTGAATTGTTTTGATTCATCGTATTTCAATTTGCTGAAACGTGTTTTGTAATGAAAGCCCAAATTTACCATCTCTAATTTACAACAGAATTACCATTGTCGTTTATTCTTTACTACCCAGTGAAAAAAAATGGAAGTCATTCTAGCGGAAGTACATTTTCATTGCTTCCAAGAAATCGATATTTTTAATTTGCTGAGAGTGAGCAAAAAACCATGTAGAAGCTTATTTTAGTCACACAAAACCTTGTAACTCCTCCATAGTGTTAGAAAATACTCACCAGAATTAAAAAAAAAATATTTTTTTAAAGAAATTTATGAATTATTTTTAGTCTAAAATTTAAAAGTTATTTGCTTAAATTTACATGAAAACACTTTTTCGGGCTTAAATTCGTATAAACAGAAACGAATTGTTAAAAAAGGCAACTATTTACCATTTTTCCTAGATGAAAATATTATCATAGAACACAAAAAAGGGAATTTTTCTTAATATCGCTTCCAATTCAGTGACCAGGCATCGAAAAAGAGAACTTCTTGCAATGACAACCCTATGTAAAAATCATTAGATCGGATCGAAATTTGCACTACTTCCGCATCGTAAACTCTACATTTTCATGACTTTTTTGGAGTCTCTTTTTTTACTGGGTAATTATGCACATGTTAGTTAATTTGCTTATTTTTGTTCTACTTAAGACCAACTTTTTTTAAATTAAAATTAACTAAATAATTTATTTATTTTTAAATTACATGTTTGAGCTATGTTAATTACCATAATTTTACAATTTATTTATTTCAATTATTTTTAAGAAAACAATCCGAAATATCGAAGCTTAAGAGGTTATTTATTTGAACTGCTTCACTGTCGTCTTTCTCTATTTTTTTAGTTATCTTTGGTAACCATTTCAATCGTATTGCTTGTAAAACTGCATCTGAGGATAACAATAAGTGAAGCATTAAATCATAATTTTCTGCTAGTTTTGAACACTTTCGACTATTAAATAATCTGTACTGCCTTACATCTTTGTTCCTTGCTTCTTGACCTTCTTCTGTAAATTCTCCCAGAGGTAGGATGTTGGTTTCAATGATTTCTTTTCCATGAGATAATGATAATACCTTATGTACAGTTAGCGTCATCAATCTCCATGGATATAAATTTTTTATCAATACTTTTGTTTCATTAGCAAAAGCATCAAATTTTTCTGCATTAATATGCTTTTTACTGTTAATAGTTGCCAGTATCATTTTTAAGTTCCTTATTAGTTTTTTATCCAAGCCGGTTATGCAGGATGTAGTCTCAGGATCGTACCAACGTAGACATTAATATCGATGAAAAAGATATATTATCTTCGCTTTGTTGTCTATATTCAGAAAATCCAGTAGTCCCATCACAACCCCATTTACAAATTAATACTAGCTCGGACTTGTGGCATTTACTTATGTCTTCTTTGCTAATGGTTGAAATTATCCTAGAAGCAGTATTTTCGAGGAGACTGCATAACTCAATAGTGGCGCCCGTGCTACTAACGCTCGAAACCGATGGCAAAATTATATCCTTTGTTGCCTTCAATGACTTTGCAGATGGCAAATTTCCCCATTTCTTTTCAGTCATAGCTTTTCTTAATATTTCATATTTATTCCTTGTTAGACCCAAGTTTAGAATAAGGGCTAATGCATCTTCGTTAGTAAAATCTGTTTTAGATTTAGGCGTTGGTATGCTTTCCACCATACGTTCTATTCTCTTTGGAAAAGCTTTTGGAAGAGCATCTACAATTTTGCCAACTTCCTTCAGTTTGTTTTTGGTTAAGGCACTTCTAAAGGCATCCTTTATAAGGCCAAAAGAGTGGTTTTCAATGAGTTCTTCTTGCTTTCTTTTCTGGCTTCTTGGTTAGTAGTATAAATGTAGGGATACTGGCTAAATGTATTTTTTCCATAAGGATCATATAAATGTAGGGATACTGGCTCAATGTATTTTTTCCATAAGGATCATATAAATGTAGGGATACTGGCTCAATGTATTTTTTCCATAAGGATCATTCTAATTAGTATATATGAGCATTCCAATACATGTATTTTTCCCATAAGGAAGGATATTCCAATACATGTATTTTTCCCATAAGGAAGGATATTCCAATACATGCATTTTCCCCATAAGAAAGGATATTCCAATACATGTATTTTCTCCATAAGGAAGGATATTCTAATACATACATATATTCCTACAACA
Source organism: Tachina fera (assembly GCA_905220375.1). Taxonomy (NCBI): domain Eukaryota; kingdom Metazoa; phylum Arthropoda; class Insecta; order Diptera; family Tachinidae; genus Tachina; species Tachina fera. Next base: position 97,052,284 of record LR999965.1, on the reverse strand, counting down.
AAGTTAACTTCAAATGAGAATATATTTTTCTCATAAAAAGTTTAACGAAGCCATTTTTGTAAATGGAACAATTCGAATGAGATTTGAGTAATTATATAAAATGAGAGTTCGATTGACTTAAAAATATGTATATAAAAAACCAATTATAATTTAGTTTTAGTTATTGTTATTCAAAGATCCTTGTAATATACATACAATTGTATGTATGTGTGTACATATGTATATTGACACTTGAAATTTGTAAAATTAGTGTATTTTTATATAGGCTACAACAATTAACACTAAAATTAAAAAAATTTAAATTAAAGGGTGGTCCATCAGTTAATGCAATTTTGACTATGTAATTTTGACAAATTGCTATATCTTGGAAACCGTAAGAGCTAAACTGTTGAAATTTTCAAAAACGAAAATTATAAAATTGCCAAAAATTTAAAAAAATCACCAAAACGAAAAAAATCGCCAAAATGAAAAAAAACGCTAAAATTAAAAAAAAATGCCAAAAACCGAAAAAATCGCCAAAACAAAAAAAATTCTTATGTGAATAAAAATCGCCAAAAACTAAAAAAAATCGCCTAAATGAAAAAAAATCGCCAAAATAAAAAAAAATCGCCAAAACGAAAATAAATCGCCAAAATTAAAAAATAAAACGCTAAAAACCGGAAAAACGCCAAAAAAAATTTGCCTATATGAAAAAAATCGCCTAAAATTAAAAAATCGCTTAAATGAAAAAAAATTGGCAAAATCAAAAAATCTGCCAAAACGAAAAAAAAATTGCCAAAATTAAAAAACGCCAAGAACCGAAAAATTGCCAAAAAGAAATAAAAACGCCAAAAAACGAAAAAATCGCCAAAACGAAAAAAAGTGTCAAAACTAAAAAAATTGCCACAAAAAATAAAAAAATTAAATATATAAAAATTAAAAAATCGCCTAAATGACAAAAATCGTCAAAATCAAAAAAATCGCCAGAACGAAATAAAAATCGCCAAAATTAAAAAAAACGCCAAAACCGAAAAAGAAATCGCCAAAACCAAAAAAAATTGCCTATATGAAAAAAAATCGCCAAAATTTAAAAAGCATCAAATTAAACATAATGCCAAAATCCTAAAAATTGCACTAGAAAAAAGTATGAATTTTTTCACAAAATTAATATGTACCTACATATCTCTGTGCTTATGTATGTATTTCTATACTACATAACGCACTTTGGTAAAGGGTATATAAGATTCGGCACAGCCGAATATAGCACTCTTACTTGTTTTATTTATTATATGAAAGTTTAAGAAATACATATAAAATTTAACTAATTTTTGTTTGTTTTTAGATCTATCAACAAATAATTAACATTGCGCAAGGAATAAAATCAGAATACACAAAAATTTATGATATTCCCTTAAATGAACCTTACAAGATTTTAAATTTTGAATGGAAGGTTACACAATATGGATCCAAAGTTATTGCATATTTAAACAACAATAAGTGGTTTTATCTTCCGCAAAGAATCGTTAAATATTTAAACAGAGAGGACCCTTACTTATCAAAAATGAATGACAATATTTGGACAATTATTTACAAAGGACGTCAATCACCAAATGGTTCAGCAATATTCGAACTAAACTATAGCTAAATTATTTATTTGTTATAAGAAATTTTATGTAGTTACACAATTTTAAAACAATAAATATATTTAGTAAAGTGAAGTGAGATCTGCTTATTTATTGATTTTTATACCCTTTACCAAAAAATGGTAAAAGGGTATATATAGGTTTGTCATTCCATTTGTAATTTCTAGAATATTAATAAGCGACACATAAACTATATATATTCTGGATCCTTATGCATAGGGAAGACGAACAAGCGATGTCCGTCTGTCCGTCTGTCTGTACGTGAAATCGGTATTCCCAAGCTCCCAGAAGAGCTAGAGACTTCGTTCTTGGACTGGTGTATCAGAAATTTTCCGAAAAATTTTGCTATTGAAAATCAGCAAAATCGGACAGACGGTTTCAGAGCTGGAAAACTCAAACTCTATTTTCCCATAGAAAATAACTACCGAAAACAAGTTTTTATTACTTTTTTATTAAATTAACTTATTTTATACTTCGGTATGAATAAAATTGGTATTTATAATTAAAAAAAAAATTTAAAAACTTAACAAATTAAAAAAAACGTTTCCAGGGTTGGAAAACTTTAACTTTTTTCCTAATAATTAAACATATTTCATATTTTAGGAAGAAGGCTATTTTCTCAGGAACGGGTAAAGCTACGGGTCTGAAATTTGGACAGCGTATGTAGAACTTTGATCGCTACAACAACAAATATATAAAAGCTAAAAATTAAAGGGTGTTCCAAAATGAGTGACGAAAACTTTTAAAATCCCATGTAATATACATACAATTGTATTATGTATGTACATATGCATATTGACACTTGAAATTTGTAAAATTAGTGTATAAAAATACATGTATAAAAATACATATATATATATGGTACAACAATTAACACTAAAATTAAAAAAATTTAAATTATAGGGTGGTCCATCAGTTAATGCAATCAGTTTGACTATGTAATTTTAACAAATTGCTATATCTTGGAAACCGTACGAGCTAAACTGTTGAAATTTTCAAAAACGGTAAAACTAAAAAATCCGAAAACTATAAAATCGCCAAAAATTTAAAAAAATCGCCAAAACGAAAAAAATCGCCAAAATGAAAAAAATTAAAAAATTAAAAAAATGCCAAAAACCGAAAAAAATCGCCAAAACAAAAAAAATGCTAATGTGAACATAAATCGCCAAAAATTAAAAAAAAATCGCCTAAATGAAAAAAAAACACCAAAATCAAAAAAAAATCGCCAAAACGAAAATAAATCGCCAAAATTAAAAAAAAACGCCATAAACCGAAATAAAATCGCCAAATCAAAAATTAAAAAAAAGTCGCCAAAACGAAAAAAAATCGCCAAAATTAAAAAACGCCAAAAACCGAAAAAAATCGCCAAAAACGAGAAAAAAAGTGTCGAAACAAAAAAAAATCCCACAATGACAAAAAATCGCAAAAAATCGCCAAAACAAAAAAAATGCTTATATGAACAAAAATCGTCAAAAAATAAAAAAAAATCGCCTAAATGAAAAGAGAATCGCTAAAATCAAAAAAAATCGCCAAAACGAAAATAAATCGCCAAAATTAAAAAAAACGCCAAAACCGAAAAAGAAATCGCCAAAACCAAAAAAAATTGCCTATATGAAAAAAAATCGCCAAAATTTAAAAAGCATCAAATTAAACATAATGCCAAAATCCTAAAAATTGCACTAGAAAAAAGTATGAATTTTTTCACAAAATTAATATGTACCTACATATCTCTGTGCTTATGTATGTATTTCTATACTACATAACGCACTTTGGTAAAGGGTATATAAGATTCGGCACAGCCGAATATAGCACTCTTACTTGTTTTATTTATTATATGAAAGTTTAAGAAATACATATAAAATTTAACTAATTTTTGTTTGTTTTTAGATCTATCAACAAATAATTAACATTGCGCAAGGAATAAAATCAGAATACACAAAAATTTATGATATTCCCTTAAATGAACCTTACAAGATTTTAAATTTTGAATGGAAGGTTACACAATATGGATCCAAAGTTATTGCATATTTAAACAACAATAAGTGGTTTTATCTTCCGCAAAGAATCGTTAAATATTTAAACAGAGAGGACCCTTACTTATCAAAAATGAATGACAATATTTGGACAATTATTTACAAAGGACGTCAATCACCAAATGGTTCAGCAATATTCGAACTAAACTATAGCTAAATTATTTATTTGTTATAAGAAATTTTATGTAGTTACACAATTTTAAAACAATAAATATATTTAGTAAAGTGAAGTGAGATCTGCTTATTTATTGATTTTTATACCCTTTACCAAAAAATGGTAAAAGGGTATATATAGGTTTGTCATTCCATTTGTAATTTCTAGAATATTAATAAGCGACACATAAACTATATATATTCTGGATCCTTATGCATAGGGAAGACGAACAAGCGATGTCCGTCTGTCCGTCTGTCTGTACGTGAAATCGGTATTCCCAAGCTCCCAGAAGAGCTAGAGACTTCGTTCTTGGACTGGTGTATCAGAAATTTTCCGAAAAATTTTGCTATTGAAAATCAGCAAAATCGGACAGACGGTTTCAGAGCTGGAAAACTCAAACTCTATTTTCCCATAGAAAATAACTACCGAAAACAAGTTTTTATTACTTTTTTATTAAATTAACTTATTTTATACTTCGGTATGAATAAAATTGGTATTTATAATTAAAAAAAAAATTTAAAAACTTAACAAATTAAAAAAAACGTTTCCAGGGTTGGAAAACTTTAACTTTTTTCCTAATAATTAAACATATTTCATATTTTAGGAAGAAGGCTATTTTCTCAGGAACGGGTAAAGCTACGGGTCTGAAATTTGGACAGCGTATGTAGAACTTTGATCGCTACAACAACAAATATATAAAAGCTAAAAATTAAAGGGTGTTCCAAAATGAGTGACGAAAACTTTTAAAATCCCATGTAATATACATACAATTGTATTATGTATGTACATATGCATATTGACACTTGAAATTTGTAAAATTAGTGTATAAAAATACATGTATAAAAATACATATATATATATGGTACAACAATTAACACTAAAATTAAAAAAATTTAAATTATAGGGTGGTCCATCAGTTAATGCAATCAGTTTGACTATGTAATTTTAACAAATTGCTATATCTTGGAAACCGTAAGAGCTAAACTGTTGAAATTTTCAAAAACGGTAAAACTAAAAAATCCGAAAACTATAAAATCGCCAAAAATTTAAAAAAATCGCCAAAACGAAAAAAATCGCCAAAATGAAAAAAATTAAAAAATTAAAAAAATGCCAAAAACCGAAAAAAATCGCCAAAACAAAAAAAATGCTAATGTGAACATAAATCGCCAAAAATTAAAAAAAAATCGCCTAAATGAAAAAAAACACCAAAATCAAAAAAAAATCGCCAAAACGAAAATAAATCGCCAAAATTAAAAAAAAACGCCATAAACCGAAATAAAATCGCCAAATCAAAAATTAAAAAAAAGTCGCCAAAACGAAAAAAAATCGCCAAAATTAAAAAACGCCAAAAACCGAAAAAAATCGCCAAAAACGAGAAAAAAAGTGTCGAAACAAAAAAAAATCCCACAATGACAAAAAATCGCAAAAAATCGCCAAAACAAAAAAAATGCTTATATGAACAAAAATCGTCAAAAAATAAAAAAAAATCGCCTAAATGAAAAGAGAATCGCTAAAATCAAAAAAAATCGCCAAAACGAAAATAAATCGCCAAAATTAAAAAATAAAACGCCTAAAACCGGAAAAAACGCCAAAACAAAAAAAATTGCCTATATGAAAATAAATCGCCAAAAATTGAAAAAATCGCTTAAATGAAAAAAAAATCGGCAAAATCAAAAAAATCTGCCAAAACGAAAAATAATCGCCAAAATTGAAAAACGCCAAAAACCGAAAAAAATCACCAAAACAAAAAACAAATTGCCTATATAAAAAATCGCAAAAAAATAAAAAAATCGCCAAAATGAAAAAAATTGTCAAAATCAAAAAAATTGCCAGAACAAAAAAAAAATCGCCAAAATAACAAAAAACGCCAAAAACCGAAAAAAATCGCCAAAACGAGAAAAAAGTGTCAAAACTAAAAAAATTGCCACAAAAAAATAAAAAAAATTAAATATATAAAAAATAAAAAAATCGTCAAAATCAAAAAAAATCGCCAGAACGAAATAAAAATCGCCAAAATAAAAAAAAACGCCAAAAACCGAAAAAAATCGCCAAAACCAAAAAAAAATTGCCTACATGAAAAAAAATCGCCAAAATTTAAAAAGCACCAAATTAAACATAATGCCAAAATCCTAAAAATTGCACTAGAAAAAAGTATGAATTTTTTCATAAAATGAATATGTACCTACATATCGCTGTGCTTATGTATGTATCTCTACACTATATAAACGCACTTTGGTAAAGGGTATATAAGATTCGGCACAGCCGAATATAGCACTCTTACTTGTTTTATGTTAAACATGCACATGCACGTTAACAAAGTGAATTTCAAATCCATTTCAGGAAAATTTTGTATGAAAAATTTAAAAACAAATGTATATACATATGTATGTATTTCAAATTCATTTTAAATTTTATGAAAATGAGAGTTTATGTTTAAAATAAGTTATCTTATTTATTTTCATTTTAAGAAAAAGTATAAGACATTTAAAAATTTAATGAAAGGTAAACATGCACATGCAAGACACATGGTATTAAGTATTAAAGTATTAAGAACGAGAGACATGCGTATGCATGCTTTTTGCGTGTAGATTTACGTGGGTGCGTTGGTTAAATTTACATTTTATTTGTTCTGAGAAAAAGGGTATGCGAAAAAAACTCATCACAAAAAATATCTTTCTATGAAGGACAGGCAAATCGTTCTGTTTCATTGTTTAAACTTAACAACTTACAAGATCATAAATGTAGATGACTATGAGAATTTTCCGATCAAAGATACTTTTCTATAGATGAATGTATGCATATATTGTGAGCAGAAAAAAAGTATAAAATAAAACATTTTTAATCAGAAATAATTAAATAAATTAAAATATCTAAAAATTTCTCAAATAAAACATTTTTCTAAACAAAATTCTAGTCTTGTGACAGCATTCAAAAAAAACTAAACACTTCAAAATCAATAGTAACAAATTATATTGTGAAATATGTCAAATAGTTACTTTTTCAAACAGTTCAAACAAGAAACGCCATTATCTGAATCAACATGGAATAAAATTAAAAACGAAAAAATTTTGGGATACTCCTTTATATAGGAGAATAATTAAAAAAAATAAAGAGATTAGAGAATTTGAATCATCAACTTCAACATCTATCGAAGCGACAACACCAACTACACTTATAGCTACTAAAGCCGCATCATCTACTATAGAAGCCGCAATATCAACATCAAATATATCATCAATTACAGAAGCATCAACACCAACAACAGACCAGAGGTATCATCATCTCTTAGAAGGCGATGAAGATGCATTTTTAAGCATCAAAGAGCCCATTAATATTAGGGAGGTAATAGTTTTACCACCGTTGGATATAGCATCATATTTGTTGCTACATGATGGGCAGGATGATATACTTTTAGAAGTTTTAAGAAGGATTTAAAATACGGGTTAAGAGAATCTTGTAAAATATTTTTCTTATTTTTTATTATTAAATAAATGAATATGTTTTTTTTTCTTTTAAATAAATATTTTTATTATCTAAACTTTTTGAAAATTACAGTTTTTACATTTACTGACATTATATATGTTATAATAGAATTTCATTAGTTTGTTTGCTTCTTCCTCTATTCTCATATTTTATCTTCTTTCAGTTTCATTCCCATTAGACCATGAACAATCTTCATAATGCTCTCCAAATTTGTTTTTCGTTGTTTTTAAGTTATTTACTTCTTCGAGATGTGATTGAATATTAATCAGTTTATATTTATCTTCGTTCGAGACAATGTGTGAACATCTTTTTAAAAATTCATATATATCGTTGAGTAACATCCTTACAAATAAGTGTGACTGAGTATGTAGACCAAATGTTTGTGAATAAACAATAATGTTATTACAGTTAACATTTATATAAATTGTACTTTTAGTTTATGTATATCTATAATTATTAGTCACTTAAACTAACTAAAAATAAAGTTATATCAATTTTCTAATTTCGTTTGTTAGTGGAATATATTCAAATATTTTATCGTGAATAATTAAACAATACGCAGATGTATTAGGTAATATATTTTTTAAAGTCTTCAGTTCAATTCTAATATCGATTGGTCCAGTTTTGACTAATTCATTTTGATGTGTAACATCCAAGACAGGTATTGGCGCCATAGTTTTGAAGTTTTCTGGTGTTAATAATGGTTGGGTGTTGCGTGAATAATAACTTTGTTGAAATTTTAAGTACATGTCATATAGAATAGCAAAACGATTCCTATCAAACTTTTACATCACTTAAATCACAATGTTGAAACTTGTTGTCATTATTTCGAACAACTAACAATAGGAAGCGTGGTCTTTCGTTGTGAGCAGCTAGCTTAACATTCCACAAAACTGTTGTACTTTCTGGAAGTGAAGGATAATAATACATATCCCAACTTCTAAAACATATACTTAATGGATGACGGTTATTTACTGTTTTATATATCTGCAATTTGTAAGCATCAGCAAGTTGAATGTGTGGTACTTTCCAAGTTATATTTAAAATTGTTAACTTGGTTTTTTCAGTTGATAGTTGAGATTTAAAAACTTGCTTATCATCTTTAGATCGTAACAGAATCAATTCATGCTTAGAGTTAACTATTATTTTGTGAAAATCTTCGGCAAATCCAAGTAGTAATTTTAGTGGTACACAAAAATGAAAATATCCATTTTCGGGTATAAGACCATCATTGTTAAATGGTGACCATCCTGCATTTAGTAGACTATCACTTTCAAATGTATTCAATGAAACATAGTTTTTTAATTCTGTTGAAATACCCAAATGACGTGTGCGATCAATTTCTATACCATTAATTTCATAACGAATTTCATGAAATTGGTGTGCCATACAATTGTTTAAGAGACGTATGGATGTAGAAACTGTTGAATCTTCCTTTGTTGCAAGACCTTCGATATATAGAAAACTTTCACTTGGTAAAACATACAAATCTTGATTTTGAATTGATATACGAATTTCATCATTATTTTTAAATTACTGTAAATATGATGTATAACTGTGGTACTCCTTCTTGATAATTTAATTATCCACTTGAGGCTTTTGCAATATATTAATTATACTACTCATTTGTTTGTTTTACTTGGTTGTAACTACGTGATTAATTTTATTATTTTAATTTAAATCCTAAACTTTTTAAAAAATGCTGATTAGTTTTATTTAAAACTTTAGCTTTTTAAGGCTTTCGATGTTTCTTATTTTTATAATATTGTATTTTTAACTTTTTGCAAAAATTTGATGAATTTTCACCTTCGTCTTCGGCTGATGGTGATTGAATAAATGTTAAATCATTCGATAGATCACTTTTGTTGTATATTATCATTCTTTCATAGGATTTAAATGCAATCGTATTGTTATTTTTTCGCCGCGAAAGTTTATTAAGTTTCCGTCTTGGTCAACAACTTTCAAAATTATATTATTTATTGTTCTTGAATTTACAGGTAAATATATTACAGTGGTTGGAGTCTCTGTTATTTTATATCCAGGACTAACGTTAAGCGAAAACTGATGTAAAATATGCGTAGACATGTTGTTTATATACGAACCGCATACAATATTGCATTCAACGATTACTGTATTAATTTTGGTTATATCTATCGTTTTATCGGAGTAATGTTCTATTCCAGGTGCTAGTACTTTTCTACTAAAGCCTAATAATGATCCAATTGAGGATTTTTTATTAAAATAAATTAAATCAGAAGTGCTTTTTATACATGTTTGTAGTGTATTATAATTTGCTCATACATCAAGAGAACCGGTTGGATTCATATCATGATATTTAATTTTTAGTAGTTCAGCTATATCAGTTAATTCATATGACCCAACTGGAACTGTTATTTCATGATTTCCAATATTAAATAAATTGTTTTCAACATCTACATTTGGAATTGAATGATATGTATCAAAACTTATTAAGCCGCAAACATAATTTTCATTTAGTTCAATTGGCGGAAAATAGTTTGCGACAAGATGCGAAGAGTCTCCGTTTAAAGTTAATGTAATTAACATTTTAGTGGTTCATGAATGATTAAGTTAATTATTAAATTTTTCACAGTTTTTATTATTATTAATCATAATTTATATTAATCCAAGAATTATGTTCTGAAGAAAAACCAAGCCATTTAACATAAATTTTGTTGCTTTTTCTTTTCAAAACCTTTTCAACCAAATAAGTTTCAGGAAATCTAGTTTTCATTAATTCAGACTCATAAAACCATCCTTTAATTTCATGTCCTTGATAATCTTTTAATATATATGTATTGTGATTAGTATTTTTTATAGTTTTAACCGTAAATACTTGAGTAGTCCAATTTGGTGTATAACCTTTTTCAAATATATGTTTATATTTACTTATTCTAACATTATCATTCACTTTGAACTTTGGTTTTGTAAATACTTTTAAATTGTTGTAAGCTGTATCCAATAAAATTTTTTCGTTTGATGAATTTACTTCATTGGGCGACATTTCGATTGTTCAGTGGTAATTATTATTATATTTCTCTACAAGGTTCTTATATATGTTTAACCATTTATATGTTCCTTGAAAACTAAACTCCTTCCACATCATTCCTTTAAGAGTTCTGTTAAATCTTTCTATGATGGATGCTTTCAGAACACTATATGTTGAATAGTGGTTGATTTGATTCAATTGCATTAAGTGACGAAACTGATTATTGAAGAACTCCTTACCATCATCTGTTTGTAAATTTTTTGGTTTACGATTGCTTTTTATGAAAATGTTTTTCATGGCGTTCGTTATGTTGAGTGCAGTTTTATTTTTCACTGCTATAGCCCAAGCTTTTTTTGAAAAAGAATCTATTACTGTTAAGAGATAACGGTGACCGTTATTATATGTTGCGTAGTTGCCCATTTCAACCAAATCCGCTTGCCATAAATCATCGATTCCTTTTATGATAACACGTCTTCTTTTAAAATTTTTTCGCGCTTGCTTATGAAGTTCATCAACTATTTCTCTTTTATCTAAGTTCATTTTGAATTAAGATTCTTTACTGTTAAGCATTCAGATATGAGTGTCAAATATTTATATAAAATTTGTATCCTTTAATTTTAGGAAATTCAAGTTTTCGTTTTTTCACCTCAACGTTTACATCATTTCTCTTAATTTTTTTTAATACATTTATTTATTTATTGTATCTTCAATTATGAACTAACAATAAGTATTCAAATCTTAAATCTAAAATATAAGTATTAGGCCCGACCACTGTCGGACATAAACTTAGTGATAGTTATAAATAATACATAAGTAGTGAGAAAGAGAAAAAAAATATGTTCAAGCAATCCCATCTGGAGTGTTGAGTATAAGAGCCCTTGTGTCCTTCTTTTTCAAGCGAATGTGGCCAGTAAAATTCAAGATGTCACTAGCAAGCGGATTAGGATGTGACTCGAGTTTTGTTAAATATTTGCCTGCGTATTTTGCTATTTCTTCAATCACTAGTGGCATATTCAAATCACGATGTATATTTGAGTTTTTTATGTACCATGGAGCCGATGTTATCAAACGTAAAATTTTGTTTTGCCTTCGTTGGATTCTCTCAACGTTAGAAGCTGAAGCAGTGCCCCATAACTGAATTCCGTAGCACCATATTGGCTTCAAAAGCGACTTGTATAATAAAAGTTTGCAGTCTAGGCTGAGTGTTGAATTTCTACCAATCAGCCAATATATCTGAATTAGTTTAAGTTTCATTTGTATTAGCTTTGAGTCAATATGGTGTTTCCATGTAAGTCGTCGATCAAGGTGTATACCAAGGTATTTTACATGTGAATGCTGAGGAACAACTTGATTGTTGATTCGAATTAGGGAACAAGTATCTCTTCGCAGGGTAAATGTTACCTGAACACACTTTTGCTCGTTTACCTTAATTCTCCATAATTTTAACCATAGTTCCAGGTGTGTAATATGTTCTTGTAGATATCGGGAAGCCTCATGAGGATTTTCGTGCATACTTAGGCAGGCTGTATCATCGGCAAACGTAGATGTATGGATATTACTGCTCAAAGGCATATCACAAGTATAAATCAAATACAAAACTGGCCCCAGTATGCTCCCCTGTGGCACACCGGATGATATTGATTCGGGCACACTCATGAATTCTCCTTCCACAACCGTGAACTTCCGGGTAGTAATGTAACTTTCTAATAAATTCACCAAATTTATTGGTAGATATAATTTTAATTTTAAAATTAGGCCCTCATGCCACACTTTATGAAATGGCTGCGAAACGTCAATAAACAGTTCACATTCTTCAAATGTTCTTCTTATAAATTGAACCAATCTATGCGTTTGTTCAATGATGCTATGCTGACTTCTAAAACCAAATTGATGGTCTGGGATGCACCCACTACCAATTAGAATTGGGGACAATTTTGACATGAGCAGTTTTTCAAAAAGTTTTGACATTGTTGATAGCAGGCTTATTGGCCTGTATGATTCCTCCTTGGTCAGATCTTTGCCTGGCTTTGGAATCATTTTAACTTTGGCAAGCTTCCAGCTGTGGGGATAATAATCTAGTCATAAAATGGCATTAAAAATGAATAACATGATTCTAAATGCAATACGATGCAATTTTATTAGCATTTGGTTACTAATTCCATCAATACTCGGTGCTTTCTTCGGGTTGAGTTCAGCAATTAGATTTTGTACATCACACATTTTAAATTTTATGGGTCGAGGGGGTAGCGCAACTACACTTGGGAAATCAACAACACCAGTACATGTGTTTGGGGTAAATACGGATTTTAAATGCTTTGCAAACAAGTTACCTTTTTCAATATCACTCCTGGCCCAAACTCCGGTAGAAGTCCGCAGAGGTGGTTTAAACTCAACGGGTGTTTTAATTCTTTTCGCAGCGCGCCACAAAGAATAATTAGATGCTGGTGTGACATCGAGATTTTCCAGATAGTTTTTAAGAGAAGCAGTTTTTTCATATGCAACCAGTTCTTGGAGTCTTTTAGTGCACTCTTTTAATCTAATTTTATTTTGGGGTGATCTGTGCTGTTGCCATTCTCTTCTAGCTCTTCTTTTTGCACATACGAGAAGTTCAATATCTGTAGAATATATTCTGTTAAACCCAGTCTGCGGATGGGAGGAAGTGGCATGTTCAGCTGCCTGCTTAATATTTTCGTTAAGATTAGCAATATTAGATTCAATATCGTCATGAGTTCTTAGCTTAATGTTTTCAGTGCAATGACTACTAAGATATTTTTTGAATCGCAGCCAATTAACACGACTGGCCATTTTCACATATGGATGAGGTAGAAAACTTCTCAGTGGGCTACAGATTGTAACGATCGTGGGAGAGTGATCGGACGATAGATCTAGGGAAGCTTCGACGTGAATTAATTCCCTAGAAATATTTTTCATGACGCCAAAATCTATAATATCCGGAATTTTATGTATGTCAGTAGGCCAGTAAGTGGGCTCCCAACTCGAAATGACGTCCAAGCCCATTTTTGAAATTGTGTTGAACAAAGCTCGTCCTCTAGGTGTGATAAGACGCGAACCCCAGAAAGTATGTTTTGCATTATAGTCTCCTGCTGCTACGAAACAAGGGCCAAGAGATTTGTAAAAATCCTCGTATTGATCCTCAGTAATTGCGAATCTAGGAGGGGAGTAAATTGATGATATGACAAAATTTGTGCAAAAATTTTCGATACAAATATTCGTTGCTTGTAGATTTTCTTCACAAATGTTGTCAAGAATATAATGCTTGAGTCTTGACTTTATTAAAATTGCTGATCCCCCGCAAGCTCTTCCTCTTGGGTCCTTTGAATCATATAAAATGTAGCCATTAATTTTTAATAGGCTTCTTGAAGTCAAATGAGTCTCAGAAACCAACATTATATCAATATTTTTTTCCGTGAGGAAGTGCTCAAGTTCATTTTTACGTTGGCGAATGCCGTTTGCGTTCCAGAAACTTATCTTTAACGTGTTCATGGCTTGTTAACTAATGCTTGAAGCAGTGTAGACTGCATTCGTAGCATTTCTTGCATCATGCTAGTCATATTTGTTGTAAAATTATTTATAGTCAGCACTAGATTCTCAATAGTAGCTTCAAGGCGACTAAAATTAAAGCTTGAATTTGCATTCGATGAATTATTTTGATGCGGAATATTTTGTGTGGGAATATAACTAGTCTTAGCTGCATCGGCATACGATACACGTGAAGTGACAGGTTGGCTCATTTGAGCAAAAGTGGCGGAGTAAGCGTTTGCTGTTAGTGCTGGAGCTAATTTAGGTTTTTGCCCCATAGTCTGCTTAACGAAAGAATATACAGGACATCCTCTGTAGTTAGCGGTGTGATTACCTCCACAATTACTACATTTTTTTTCTGCTAGATCTTTAGGCTTTTTACAACCAGCAGTACCGTGCAATTCACCGCAGATAACACAAACTAAAGGTAACTTGCGGTATGTTTTTGTGTGACCATATTCTTGACAATTATGGCACTGTACGGGTCCAGAACGCTTGTGTGGTTCTTCAACTGTTATTTTTCGGTATAAGAGATATTTTAAATTGTAAATTGGATGAGTCTCGCTTTTTTCAATTTTATATCGTTGGGCTCAAGTTCGACGCGAAATAGAGGTTGAGGAATCTTCTCCCTATTTATTATGTTAGATTATGTTAGATACATTTTTTACCTTAAATCCCTGGAGGACGAGTGCATCTTTTATTTCTTCGGGAGCAACATAGGAATCGATGCCCTTCAATACGATCTGCATGCCTTTAGCACTTTTAAGCTGATATGTGTAGAAACTTTTCTTACTTTTTCCAAATTCAGTAATCAGTTTGCGAAAATCTTTTTCTTCATAAATTTGAATTTTGGTTTCATCAATGTTACCACGGTTTATTGGAACGATGTGAAATTTATTCTCACCAATGACTGAAATTAAATTTTTTATAACAGCGTTTGAATTTTTTTCTCTCAAATAGATTGGAGGCGGCTTGGATGTTTTGTTCGTAGATACATCGGGTTCGTTGTTGTCAACTTGTAATATTTGAAAACGATTTTGGCGGTTAATAGAGGATGCGCTGTTATCCCTAGACATTTTTGGAGCAGATGAAATTTTCGAAGATTTTGCGCTTCGTCCGCGCTTTACCACTGTAATATATCTGTCCATTCCCACTTGGACCTTGGGTTTTGGGCTGCTCTTAACTTCAGTAAAAACTTGGTTAAGTGATGACCACGAGCCCGAAGCTGATGATATCGCTGAGTTAAATGTAGAAGTACTAGGCAACGGTAATGTTAACGAATCACTAGTTGGCATTGGGCAAAGCGAAGTTGATCGCTGACGAAAAAGTGGCCTCGCCGTTAAAAAAAGTCTACTATCAGATTTCTTATTTAATTTGTTATCATTAAGAGCTTCAGAGCTCTCAGTAAGTCTATCATTAGATTTTTTATTTTTATTATTTTCATTAAGAGCTTCAGAACTCACAGTAAAATAGGCATTTCTGCCATTAGAACTCACTTCACAGTTATTTGTTTTTGAGGTACTCATATAGAGTATTCCTCAAGGGCACTTTTGTTTGTTTGTTTGTTTTTTTTTTATTACGGTTTTTTTGTTTTTGTTAATTATGACTATGTAAAGAATATTAGCAATGCAAATAAAGCTAACAATAACAATATGTATTCCGAATATTTTTTCGTACAATTTTTTTTTTGTTTAGTATGAAATAAAAACTCCGCTAAATCGACTGTTCACTATGTATGTACAACGAGGATGCATTTATTTAATATTTTGTTTGTATTATTTTTATTGAATTTTTTGATAAATAAATATTGAATTTTTAATAAAAAAATTTATGTAACATGTTTGTAAATATGTATGTATGTATGTTAGTATGTGTATGTATTTCAAATTTAGAATATTTTTGGAATTATTTTTCATGTAAAAATATATCAATGTACGAAATATCGATAAAAAAATATACATATGTCGACACTGTTCAAAATTATCGACACGATATATATCGATACATTTTTCCTATGTGCCCATCCGTAATACAAATAAAAGAATATTAAAAAAAACTAAACTATACACACACGCACACACAATCTAAAATCATAAGCCTGCTGCAATCAATTAACAAATGAAAAAACATACTACTTACAAACAAACCTTGCGTGCACATCGACGGGCGAATATTAAACCATAAAATTAAAACAGAAACACATCGACGGACAGACATAAACTATCCTTATTTATGTACAAATCCAAACCATAACTCTCGTCACTTCACACTATTGACAGTAATTACCTTAATATGTAACTTTTAGCCCATAAATTACAAAATTTCGATATTAATTACCCAAATTTGACAATTTTAATTGTATTGGCACATACATTTCTATACTACTAACAGAGCCTTAACCATTTTCATTACTTCTCACATAACATTATCGATCAACTGTTTCAGTTACTTTACATTGCAGTCGGCTAACTTAAGGCCCAACAATAATGTGAATAAGCGAACTTAAGCAACTGTGTGGTTACATATAAAACGTATGTGGCAAACTATAATGTACTTATGGAACTTTTCGTCAAGTTTCGTCAAATGTCATTTGCTTAAGCTAAGTGCCAAACTAAACGCATATTCCGTACGGAAAACACGGTTTGTGTATTTTTTTAAACTCAAGCAAACAGCATCAGAATATATTCATTGATTTTAAATATTTTTTTATTGTTTCTTATTTTAAACTCAGAAAATAAAGCAAAACTTTTATTTTCATTCTTTGTTTTACAATACACCTATACACACATACACATGAGTTTATTTATGTATGATCATTGTTGTACTTTTTAGTAAGCAAAACAAATAAAACAAGTAATAAAGTGGAGGATGTAATTATACGTGAATTTTTAATAGATTAGAATATTCCAACAAGTTAATTTGATTGAATTGCATTTATTTATTAGTTTTAAGAAGAAACAAAATTACTAACAAATTGTGAACAATACCTATATGTGCAGCTGTAAATACTTAAGTGCATGTAAGTACATTGTGGCCACCTAAAAGTCACATCTTAATTTGCTTAAGTTTTTGACAGACTTATCGTTCAATTCTGGCATTAGCTTAAGCCAGCTCAATCATATTATAGTTGGGCCTTTAGCCTTAAGTATGTGTTATAGTCAAAGCAGTGAAACATTTTGGTTGTTCAAAGAGCGCAAACGGAGCGAGTTTTGTGTGTGACGAGCAGCAGAATAAACAGGTTATACTGTACCAGATATCGAACATCTTAGGGGTTCAGACTGGAAAAACCGGAGAAAGTATTGGGTGTTTTTTTAGAGGTTTAGAACTTCGAATTGAAATAAAATACAAGAAAATCGTTTTAATGTCCATCAATTTGGCTTTATTGGAAGGATAATTTTATGCCATTAATGTTTAAATATGATTTCGGGCATGTGGCCGCCGCGGCTGGCTCTAATAAAGCCAATTCTACAGGTCCAATTTTCAACCACTTTTTCGAGCATATGGGGCCGTATGTTGGCAATAACGCCACGAATGTTGGCTTCCAAGTCCCCTAACGTTTCTGGTTTGTTGGCGTAGACGAGCGACTTCACATATCCCCAAAGAAAATAATCCAATGGTGTCAAATCACACGATCTTGGTGGTCAATTGACAGGTCCATTCCGCGAAACTATGCGCTCATCGAATGTTTCCTTCAATAAATCGATTGTGACGTGCGCTGTGTGGCATGTAGCGCCGTCTTGTTGGAACCACAACTCATCCACATTCATGCCATCCAATTCGGGAACAAAATTTGATGGACAAAGCTCCAATTGTTGTGCACGGTGGCGAATCTATTCATTCGGGTCCCCTTCAACACTTTGCTCTACAGCGGCAATTGTTTCTTCGGTGCGCACTGTTCGACGTCTCTGCGGATGCGTATTATCACATAGAGTAAACGTAGTGCGAAAACGATCCATGGTTAACCGAATTAATTGCTCTGATGGAGCTTGCGGTAAACTTCGCGAACTGATTTTAATTCGAAATAAATTTGCACGATTTGCAAGCGTTGTTCTTTTGTCAACCTGTTCATGATGAAATGCCAACCAAACTAAATATTAATCACTTGACAGCTGACAAAATGGCCGCCAGTTAAAAAAGTGATGCCAACTTAAAGTTCTATACCTCAATAAAAAACACCCGATATATTGGGGAGACTAGGTTCCTAATCTGATTAATTTTAAAAGGTTTTCACGGTTTTTACTTGGTATCTGCCCCGTATATCTTATCAAGAGCGCATAGCATGTTTCTCTTTCGACAGCTAATGGTCTAGTCACCTGCGCTATGTCATACATTTTATAAATTTATATTCACACTTTTCATAAATAAATAAATAAAATAAACAATTAAATGAATACACTTTATGATTGGTAATGTAATAAATAAAAATAGATAATCTTTTTATTCTTTCGTTGTTTCTTAAAAGAAAAAATAGCGTAAAAAATATGTATGTATATGAAAATCAAATTTATAGAAAATAGTTCTTAATATAAGAGCACATCCGGTACACAATGCCCACAGCTGCCATATGATAATATATTTGATTTAAGTCGCTTTAATTTATCTAAATAAAGTAAATGGTTTTTAGACCGTGTACTTTTATACTTAACACCGTCAATAAGTTTTGATATAATATATGAGATCCAAAATATGTTGGTTTTAGGTTCATATGTATCCCATTTATCGCTAGAATAAAATAAAACATTACTTTAACTTATTATTTGTACAGCATTGTTATATTCAATTCATACTTTACAACTTCCCGCATCATACGATATATTTCAAACTGATAGTCACCGACAGCAACAAAAAGTTCTTCGTCATTTGAGAGATCGTTATAAAAGCAGTAATCGTTAAAAGTCATGCGAGATAGCGTATAGTCAATTATTGTAATTTGAATCCCCTTAGTGGGCACAGTCAATATTTTTTCATCTAGTTTATAGGATATGAATTGTTTATTGGTATTTAGAAGTAACACGTTACCCCAATGTAAATCGCGGTGTTCGAACTGATATTCTTTCTCAGCAACAGCCAATGTCAATATTATCTTAAGAAAAATGAAGTAAAAAATTTAATTCAGACGTTCTATATATTTTTTTATAAAATTTAGGGATCTTACTTGTTGTAAGGCAGAAAAAGATTGCTCAGCATTTTTGAAATGGAACCCTTCGAGATCTTGCCCACCATAAGCTAGTTCGAGTACTATGAATACCTGATTGCTTCCAAAACATTCTGGGTGATCATTTTCAGACTCCTTTTTCAAGTCATAGTCTTCCCACAGCTTTTGAAGATATGATGGGTATTTTCCTTTAACGCATCTCACCTAAAATAAGTAAGCATCTGAGGAAATATTTTAAGAAAAATAATTTAGTATACCCTCTGAACGTTCACGAATCCTGATGTAACATTTGTTTTATGATCATCATTTAGAGCTGATAGTTCCATCGAAATAATGACTTCTGGAAGAATTTGTTCAAAGGTTTTCTGCGTTTCACCATTAACCAACTGTTTTCCTTCTATGGGTATCACTTTTAATACAGTTTTTTCAACATTCTCTTTATGTTTAGAATAAATAAAAACTTCTCCGAAAGCTCCTTCGCCAATTTTTGAGCACATTCTTAAGTAATCTTCAGTATATGTGCTGTCAAAGTTGAATATCCGACGTTGTCCACAACGCTGCAATATACGACGCTTAAAATCATTGCCTCCTAAACTGTATGTAGATCCTCTTCGAGTTTGATTTGAATTTGGACGTAAACAAATTGATTTACGATTGCCAGCAATTGCAGCTGTAGTTGTCAAAGATTTTGATCCTTTAGTAACAACTGAACTACGACTTATCTGATGTTCCTTTAGCCTCTCTGGCTTGGTATCATTTTCTAAATTAAAATTGATTTTTATTATAAGCTAGGGTGATCGATTATTCTACTTTTTCCCGAAACCGGTTTTCGAATAGGTCGAATATTTGATATTATGAAATACCCGGTTTCGGTTTTTACAATTCAGGAAAAAAACGGTCAATCGGTTTTTGTAAGTAAACAAATTTTTCACCTTCGAAATATTAAAGAAATATTAAAAAAAAACTTCAATAAATCTGAGCAAAAAATTACATTATTTGCTGCATTAATGAACTCAGCTCCAAGTAGTTCCATTTCCAATTATACTCTACGGAATACTTGCATGTATGGTGGAGGGCGACTGAGACGAAAGCATACCTAAAAAAAAGTTAGAAAACATCCAGACTGGTAGAACTCTGCATCACTGGAGCTATGAAAAGTACACCTACTGCAGCTTTAGATGTTATGTTGGACCTTAAACCAATAAAACTAACCGCCCTGAACGCGGCATGCAAGTCCGCAATCCGAATCATGACAACAGGACACATGTCTTATAAACCATTTTGTCACTGCTGGAATTGCTGGAAGACATGGAGTGCAGCTCGGACTACATCATTCCAGAAATTAACTTCCTTGCAGCTGCGGTTTACTGCCCGGAGCTCAGTATAGAGGAATTTTCTAAACTTCCTGATTATTGTAGCATGTTCCAGGCGGAAATCTATGCAGCCAAAAGAGCTGCAGAGTTTGCATTCACCCCTCAACCATGAATGCGCGTGTAAATATACACATACATAGGCAGGGAAACGAAATTACCTGTGGAAGAAACGGTATATGTCTGAAAACCAATTTAACACCTGAAATGGATCTTATACCGTGTTCAGACAGACCCCTTAATTGTGCAATTAGGACATTTTATGCAATTAATGCCTTAATTGAGCACAATTTACCATACAATAAGTCAATTAATAAATTGCGCAATTAGTAGTTAATTGTATCACTAATTGTTCAGTGAGAAGAACAATTTCCTAAAATGGCGAACCAAATGTCAAAAAAGTAAATAAACAATGCAAAAGGAAATAGCTAGTGAAAAAGGTAAGTTTTTTTTAGTTCCTAAATAAATTTCTTTATAAGAAATATGTTACAAATAGCAAAAAACTTGCAGAAGCTGGCGTTGAGTGAAGCCAAGGAAACTGATCTGTTGGAATTGTGGCCATATCGACTAGAGGAGAAAAAACGGCCACGTGTAAGCTGAGATTATTAATAATAATAGTTGTAATAAATTAAAAACAAATTTTATGAGTTGTAATAGTATTAAAATATTGTTTTCATTCACAAAAATATTCTTCCACATCATCAAAATTGTTATCATTTTCCATTTTTCTTTTGCTCTCATAATGCAAAGAGCAATAGCTGCTGCTTTCTAACACTATAGAATTATCAACTTTATCGTTTTCTTTTTTTTAACACTGCTAATTTGGAAGAGTTCGACATTTCTGTTATATATTAGGTAAAATTTCGACATAGCAGCAGAGTTTAGATACCTCTAAGTACTTCAGCAAGGTACTTGAATATAGTACAGGAATAGCTATATACAAAGATTGCAACCTATGTGCCTTTGAGGAGTGGGCATAGGTTCATTCTAAAAAGAGTACATTGGGGCGTTGGTCTGGCGTCTTACCTGTGCCCGGTGCTTTGGCACCCGTGAGATAAGGCCGTAAAGACTGGTGCTCACGGAAAGCTATTGCACATCTGTTTACCACTGTCCGGTTATAAACCGCACTAGATATGACTGTCTTGGTGATCACACTTTTTATAGTCTTGATCTTGTATCGGGAATAGAAATGTGTAGGCTGCTAAGGTTTGTTAAATCTGTGTGGGAGTCATTCGATACAGGCACCACGAACTAGGCCGCCATACGTACAGGTTTCTTGTCATATTCTGGTATCGCTAAGGATCAATCCTGGTCTATGTGAGGTACTTGACCACCCAGACTAACCTAACCTAACCTAATAACATGCATGAAATAAGCAGTTATAATATAAAAATCGTAAGCAAATAAAGTAAGGAGAGAAAAGGAATTATTTCATTTTGGTAATAAATTAAAAGTATTCCGATTGCTTTTTTGTTGATAAAATTTGCTTCACTTTAGGGTTTTAATTCGAAATTTGACTGTTTTTATGATGATATTGCTGAATTTTTGCTTGAGTTGTGACTTTTTTCAAAACGTAGATATGCTTCCCTAATATTTGCAAGATTTTAAAATAAAAACAATGATAATATATTTTCAAATGGAGTTTGCTTACTACTATGTATTCGGATTTTCAAATTGTCTTAAAATGTAATCACAAACATTTTTTCGTCTCTAATGAAAATTTTAACATTTTGAGTTAATACCCTCTTGCTGATTAAGTGCGATATAAGAGTTTTTACAGGCTCTTGAGATAAATTCAATTTTAAATCGAATAACATTAATTTTAATGCAAAAAAAAATCGCTTTCTACAATTAAAGAATTAAGCAAAATTAATTAAGTAATAAATAAAAATCAAGAAATAAAGATTAAAAAGTAATGTTTAAAATAAAAATTATAACCGTTACGATCCACTGGTTGTAATTTTATAACCATAATTTTTGAAAAATAGAATAGTGTTTTTGATTCAACTTTGTCTATAATTTTCCCAGTGAATATTTTCTATTTTCAACAAGAGCAAATACTAATGGTATATTATTTGAGGAACTTAGTATGGAAAATGAGCAATTTCCTTTGCATTTGCGTTATTGGATTTGTAGATGATTTAACAATTGACTTTAAATATCCCAAACCATTTTCAAAGTCAAAAGTTGAAAATTGTGGTATAGGAGCTCCTATGTTAATTACATCACCCAGTATATGTATATATTAGATTACGTATATTCATTATATCGTAATATCGAGGCATAAGTTCAACAAATGATTTTTTAACAATTCTTGAACGTATTTTGATTTTAATGTGGCTAACTTTGTTGACGACAAAATACGATAAGTAAATAAAATTAAAAACAACATCTAATACATTTTTTTAAGTAGTTGTACCAGCATATAACAAGAAGAAACGGAATTGTGTAATTTCCAGTTTTCTAAATTCATTAAATCGTATGATTTTCTTTGAAAACCAAAAGGTAAATTTTTAGATACCATTCGTATGTAGGTTTTTTTGAAGCGCTGATACATTTTCTTGTGAAACATAAGATAATGAGTTCTTTACTTATCTTTTGAAGTAATTGTCTGAAGTATTGGGAATATGTTGGGAAAGCACTTAAATAGTGGTTTTGATAGTATTTAGCCAACGAGGTAAAAAATAGTTGAGCAACCTCATTTATTATCATTTGTATGTTGTCACAACACTCCAAAATGAGAACTTGTGATCTTTTGCTAACGTTTGAACCACCTTATAGCGTTCTTACACTCACTCACATCTTTGAGGAATGCGTGGAATATGTTGAAAATTGTAAAACCTGTTTACATTACAACATCTTTCATTATTATAATACTATTTTTACGAGTGTGAGCAAGTAACGATGATGATGAAGAAATACTATTTCGAGTACTTTCTTTATGTGCAAAAATTTCGAGTCCGAGCGGCTTGTAGAAATTTGCAATTACTTTTATGTGATTCGTTTCGATTTGGAAAAATATATACAAGATTTTATTATATATGTACATATATAATAAAATCTTGGAGTAGTTACAGATCTTTCTGTGTGAATAATATTCCAAAAGGTAGCCCTGAATGCGTTTACATACATATGTACACGCGTATGTAGATATATGTACATACATACATACATACATATGTATACATGTTTATAATGTAACAAAGTGAGATACGAACATCTTTTGAAGATGTTGAACATTCAGCCCTGTATAATTCTTATGGGACGATGTTATCATCGTGGCAAATTGATGAAAGATGTGAGTAAGTGTAAAGAGGCTATTAGTCACAATTTTCATTTTAGACATTTTTCCGGACATTTTTTCAATTCTCTTTTGCTCTTGCCCGAAGCTTTTACATATTGGACATTAATGGACAGACAGAAATGTTGTAGTTTGTTTAATTCTTCTTCGCGTTGGCTACTTAAACAAATACATACATACTAAACAGCTGCATGAATGTTTTGATTTTCTGTCTATTGGGAATCAAGCGAAAACAGAACTCTAATTGAGAGTACATCTAACGAACGAAACTAATATTTACTCTATTCGCTGGGAGGCAATCGAAACGAAACGAAACACACAAGGAAACATGAGAGAATGGAGACATGAGAGTATTGAGACATAAGAGATCGAATAGAATAGTACATCAACCTAGTGGTCGTTTCTTTCGTTCAAAAAAAGCGAAACAAACGAAAAATCCATGTCTTTGCGAGAATGAATGGTTTGAAAAGCGAACATTCACGCATTTATTTTGTTTTTCTCTATGAATCAGTTGCTTGTGCGCAGTGTGACCAGATTGTAAAATAATATGAAGCTAAATCAGGTTTAAAATAGAGCTAAAGATGGAATTTTAAAGCCAAAAAATAGAGCAAAATTTTTTTATAGCTTTCCACTAGCAACTTTTTATTATTTCTACATAAATTTTTTAGTTTAAATGGTGTTTATGTAGGTATAAATAATATAAAAATATATTTTTGGTTCATTTAAATAAAAAACATTGAATCGAAAACAACATAAAATTATTTATTAACTTTGGGGTTACACGATCAATTTTTGCCTTTCAAGTTTTAATACATTCATACTTTTTTTACACTCACAATTTTAAAAATTGATACAAACTTGATGAAAAATTTTCGTTCCATAGAGTGTTTCAAGTCACAATAAAAAAACAGTTTGTTTTTCCAAATGTTTTTTTGTTTTGTTTGGCTCTATTATAATGAAAAGTGATACAAAAAACAGCTTAAACTTTAAAGAGCAATAAAAATGTTTCTGTGCAAAAATAACAAATGTAATGATGTGCTATTTATTTAATTCTGCTAATAATTTTAATGAAGCAGCCATTTTCAGTTTTCTTCTTGACGACATCTTGAAAAGAAATTGATATGAAACTGCGTGCAGCCTACGCCACAGTTAATGAAAGGTAAAATTAAATATTTCATCACAAGAGTTTACAATTCCCTAAAAAGGTTTTCATTAATTGCGCTTTTGTACTCAAAAATATTAATCCAAAATTCCGTAGTTGACTTTATTTATTTAGCTTTATATTTTGGCTCTTTAGCTCTATTTCAAACCTGATTTAGCTTCATATTATTTTGCAATCTGGTCAGACTGCGCACAAGCAACTAATTCAGAGAGAAAAACAAAATAAATGCGTGAACGTTTCCTTTTCAAACCAAAACATTCGAATATTCCATAATAATTTGGAAAGATGAGAGTGAAGACAGAATTAGTTTGTACGTGCTGTTCTGTTCTGAATCAGCTGTTTAGTTTCTGTTTAGTTGAAAATCTGTATGTGTGGTTAGTTTTTCCTTTTTCGTTCTGTTTTGTTGCGGACAGATGTGTAGAAAATATAATTCAACGTTAAGTGACAGCCAAAAGTGTGTATGTATTAGTGTGTTGTGATACTTTGTGTACAAGTGTAATCAATTCTATAGGTTGCCAGCTGATTTTTTCACAGAAAAAGTAACTGCAAAATATTTTATACGGATAAGAACGGCACAGAACAGCAACAGAAAGTAAAGACTAATGAAGCCTTAAATGTGTGTTTCGTTTGTCATTCTCGCAAAGACATGCATGTTTGGTTTGTTTCGGTTTTTTTTTGAACGAAACAAACGACAACTAGAGTGATGGTATATTCAATTCGATCTCTCATGTTTCATTAATCTAATGTCTCTATTCTCTCATGTTTCCATTCTCTAACAGCAACACAAATTTTTTCAGTTCCATTGCTCGTTTCGCTTTTACAAATGAGAATAGGAAGACTGTTTGAAAGTTTGAGAATGTGTTGAACAGCGTTTCAATCATACTCGTGCAGATCATTAATACATACGATATGCCTTGATAATAATAATAATAAGTATCCATACACCCGTTGAAATGAGAAAAATCATATGAAGCAACAATAATAAATTGCGAAAAGAAAAAAAGGGAAACAAAATATGTCCGGTACACACTCTGCATCTTCGCCCCTTATTCAACAAACTTCGTCTGTCTGTCTATCAATTTCCCAGATGTAAAAGGGCACTTAGGAAACGCTTTGCAAACGTTAACCCGATTGTATTTATGGGTATATTCAAAATACGTCAACTCAGAAAATGTAAATTTTCAGTAGAGCGAAAAAACTAGTTAACTCGCTCATTGTTGTAAAAATAAATGATGTGCCTTCCATAATACGGTTTATATATGCTTACTAATTTATAAGTCTGCAAAAAAAATTTTACATATTTTGCGCTGGTTTGCGTATTTTTTTGAGATACAAAATTTTATTCGATCAAAAAAAAAAACAAATATTTTTGAAGTTAGCATATTTTGTTTGGAAAAAATATGATTTTTTTGAATATATTTATTTGGAAAGCTAGAAGAAAAAAACTTAAAATACTATAAAAAATAACTTAAGCGTGACTGAAAGCCTATTCCACCTAGAGGTGGTCAGCTTTAGCACTCTCTAGCTCAACCTCTATTGTAATAGAATCACTCTTAATTTTCAATTTCGGACTTATATCATTGACTATAATCGGTCGATGAAGTTTAAAAGTTATACATATATTACCAATTTTTTTAATCGGAACCCCTATGTACTAATTTGTTAAAAGTGACCATATATCAAAAGTATCCATAGGATATTAAAATTCTTGCCAGATTCGAGTTCAGCATGCCCAATGCAACTAGATATGAGGCACGAGTAGATTTATAATAAAATTTTGGAAATGTACATGGAGTTAGCATTTATTTTCACCAAAAAATTATACTTTGAAATAGCAGAGTAAAAAAAATTATATAAAACGATAAAATATCATTTATTTGATTCAAAATTTATGTTACAGATAGTGGAGCTATTTACCATCTGAAGCTCATTTTGACCCAATTTTAGTGGACGTATTTTGAATACAGGTTCTCGATATGCTTATGCACTACATGGAATTTCGGACCAGTTGTATTCTCTATCAATTTGCTGATGATTGTTTCATTATTGTTTTTGGTCGTGATCACGTATTCACAAACTCATTGCTGCAAAGAAAAATTAATGAATTTATAAAAATAACTGGAAGTCTGGATATGAAAATCAACCCCCTGAAATATAGTATTATGAATTTTAAAAGATCCAATAAAATAATAAAATCGCTATTGATGGTGTTGAATTACCTCAAACCAAGAACATTAAGTACCTACGAAGGATCATCAGTACGAATAATTCTGTCAGTCATGTACGAATGGTTTTAGATAAAATTAAGGTCACGTGTGGTTTCCCAAAATGCAGCTTCCTCCTTTGCCAATATCACTAAAACTGCTCTGAAAATGATTTCGTCATGTGTTAATAATAACCTGAGAGGGTGCTTAGAGCTCCTAAGATCGACTTCTACTCAAATCCTTTGTCATATGGCGGAGGAACTACTTACAGAATATCGGTTTGATCTACCAACTGCTAGATATATCATCAAGTGTTTTAGTTTTGAATTACCTATAGTAGATACCCTACTCCAAGCTGATTTCAACACAAAAACTAGTTATAGTATAATATTCCATGAATATCGCAACATATTCATGGATGTTGTTAGGGTTAGTGTGGAAATGACAGTTTCATCTAACCTCCAGATATATGTTGATTTTTTTGGTAATGAATGTATGAGTAAAAAGAAGCTAATACCGAAGTTATGAATGCATTATATTGGGAAAAACTCGAGAAATTACTAGGTAATGAAGAATTGTTTACAGATGGTTCTGTGGACTCTGAAGTTACTGGAGCAACCTTCTTTCATGACATTAACCAGCTGAGCTTCTTGCTATTGCAAGGGCAATAACATATGCGAATAATAAAGGTATAAAGAAAATGGCTATCCTAACAGATTGTAGATCTGGATGTCTTGCAATATCTAAGAGTAATAGTAACAACTACATAATAAGAAGGATCCATAGGACTATAAATAATTCTCTATTTGATTAAATTTCACTACATTATATACAGGGTCATACTAATATTTTTGGCAACGAGATGGCGGATAGGGCGGCAAAAGAAGCCTTTTCTGATGTTATTACGTTACAAAATTATATATCAATTGCAGATGCTATTATTAACATTAAAGAAATACTTTGGAGAAAATTGACCCAGAATTATTAAACGCTTCCCAAGCAGAAAAAGTCAATCTGCACGATGTTTATAGGATTGTATGCGGGTACAACTAACATCAGTACACCATTTTAATGTACTCATAACATTAAAATAATAACGTCGAATGACTCTCCTCCGACTCTTGTTTTCAATGTTGTCACAATACTCTAAATACAAATTTATAAGGTCATCACAATGTAAATTTCCCAAATTAAGTAAAATTTTTGTATTTACGGTGTTGAAGCGGTCAAGAATTATTGTAAGCGGGGTATTTGGGGAACAAAAGTCAAATTTTTGTATATACGGTGTTGTAGCGGTATAGAATTGTTATAACGTCGAATTTTTGTATATACAGTGTTGTAGTGGTATAGGATTACTAAGAACGCGGTATTTGTAAACGTTGTCATATTAAAAATTTCTGACTACATTATAAGTGTCACATTTGATTTACAATTGAATATGATAGATTGAAAAGTTGACAATGCCCTAACGGATACCATTGAAGATAAATCTGATGAAACTATAAGAGAGGAAGCACTTCAATTTGGAATTCCCCCACTTCGGGTTTGCATTAGTTTTGTGGAGTATTGCTTGCATCTTTCATATGATATACATCTTGCAGCTTTGGTAAGCTGTTGTTGTTTTGCTTTAAATTTACCAAGATTTACTAAAGCTACAATATGTGAAAGTTTTACAAGGCTGACTGTGAATTCCGCCATTGAAATATCAAAGGTAATGAAACTGTCTCCTCACGAAACAACAAAGACTTAACAGAGACACGAAGAACTAAGAAGAAAATGATACAAAATGAATTTAGAAAGCATGGACTGATAAGCCAATTAACGGTTATGGTAGCTCGAATAATGGAAACACTGCTAGACGATTTTTTGAGGATCCTGAGACCACATCCTTGATAATAAGCTTGGATAAAAAATTAATAAGGAACTTCAAAACAATACTTGCAACTATTAACAGTTAAAAGCAAATTAATGCAGAAAAATGTTATGCTTTTGCTAATGAAACAAAAGTACTGATAAAAAATGTATATCCATGGAGATCGATGACGCCAACTGTGCAAAAGTTATTATCTCATGGAAAAGAAATCATTGAAACCAACATCCTACCTCTGGGAGAACTTACAGAAGAAGCTAAAGAAGCAAGAAACAGAGATGTAAAGCAGTACAGATTATTATATAATCGAGTGTTCAAAATTAGCAGAAAATTATGGTTTAATGCTTCAGTTATTGGTATTCTCAGATCCAGTTTTACAAGTAATACGATTGAAATGGTTACCAAAGATAACTAAAGTAATAGGGAAAGCAGTAATAGAGAAGCAATTCAAATAAATAACCTCTTAAGCTTCGATATTTCTAATTGTTTTCTTAAAAATAATTGAAATAAATAAATTGTAAGATGATGATAATTAAAAATAAATAATTTATTTAGTGTTAAAAAGTCTCGTGGTACCTTCATAGCGATCAGTCGATTAGCGGAATCTTACATACAAAACAAACAAAAAATTATACAAAAAAATATTCGTAGTACATATTATTCGTAATAGGTACATACTGACTTTAATAAATAACCCCTTGTTTCTCTAAATGCGAACGATATATTCGATCGAATATTAATATTGGAAACAAAAACAAATTTCAGTTTTTTGTTTTTGTTTTTGATATAAATGTTCGATCGAATTTATCGTTCGCATTTAGAGAAACAGGCCCTAAGTTTCATGTGCTTTCCTAATATTTTTTACATAGTGGAAATAAAAAATACAAAAAAACGCAAACAAAAAAACATAAACAGTGACATTGAGGAATACTCTATACGAGTACCTCAAAAGCAGACAAACAATCAGAAATTACAAAAACAAAAAAAAAACCGTAAGCAAAAAAACACAAAAAGTGCCCTTGAGGAATACTCTATATGAGTGCCTCAAATACAAAAAATTATGAAGTGAGTTCTAACGGCAGAAATGCCTATTTTACTGTGAGTTCTGAAGCTCTTTATGAAAAAAATAGAAATAATAAATCTAATGAAAGTGTTTTTTTAACGGCAAAGCCAATTTTTCGTCAGCGATCAACTTCGCTTTGTCCAATGCCAAATAGTAGTGATTCATTAACATTACAATTGCCTAGTACTTCTTCATATAAGTCAGTAATATCATCCCCTTCAGGCTCGTATTCATCACTTAACAAAGTTATCACTACAGATAAAAGTGGTTTAAAACCCAAGGTGCAAGTCGGTATGGACAGATATATAACCGTGGTAAAGCGTTGGCGAAGCCCGAATTCTTCAAAAATTTCATCCGCTCCAAAAATGTCTAGGGATAACAGCGCATCCTCAACTAATAGTCAAAACCGCTTTAAAATTTTGCAAGATGAGAACGACAAACCCGATGTATCCTCGAATAAAACATCCAAGCCGCCACCAATCTATTTGAGAGAAAAAAATTCAAACGCTCTTACCAAAAAATTAATTTCGGTTATTGGTGAGAATAAATTTCACACTGTCCCAATAAAACGTGGCAACATCGATGAAACGAAAATTAAAATTTATGACGAAAAGGATTTCCGCAAAATGGTTTCTGAATTTGAAACAAGTAAAACAAGCTTCTACACATACCAGCTTAAGAGCGATAAAGGCCTGCAGATCGTATAGGGCATAGATTCTTATGTTGTTCCTGAAGAAATAAAAGATGCACTCGTCTTCCAGGGATTTAAGGTAAAGAATGTATCTACCATAATAAACAGAGAAAATAATATTTAATGATCAGTCATACCTTAAATCTGAAACATTTATTATTTTGTCGAAATCGGTTAAAGCTAGCGATTTCGACAAAATAATAAATGTTTCAACTCAGACTGTGCAAGTAGTATCATTAAGACGTAAACTGATGCGTTAGAGCAAGCCAACTTCAAGTACTTGGCCGAAGTGTGTAGAAAAATGCAAAATTCTTTAGTTAAAAGATTTGAGACATATTTTTTAATGTTGCCCGATAGTTGGCATGCTATCATCGCCGCCATATGTATTCCCGAAATAAAGCTAAGATGCATAAAACCGCTTTTAGAGACAGCACTATTGAAAACGGAAGATAACGTTAAAAAAATTTTTAACACATATGTGGTGAAATATGGAAAAGTACCCAACGCCGAAACACTGGCTCTACCCCAAAAACTACAAACATCTTTCCTTGATTTAGGAGAAGAAACTGATGGTACAATTTTTGAATTTATGCACTGTTCACTGCAATTAACTAAACCATCTCAATTTCTCTTGTAACGAGTATTTCACTCATACATATTTTCTTTTATAAATTAATACAATTAATTCAGTTGTAGCTCATATTACATACATACGAATATAATAGATAAGAATAAAAATAAACAACAACAACAACACACATCAAGTATACTTAGTGACCATATTTAAACAAACACACAACAACACACAAACACATGTAATACTGCAGATTGCAAAAACGAGCAACGAGCAAACCATACAAAACATATGCAAGACAAGCATAGAACTCTCATTTAGTATAAAATATTATTTCCATAAGTATACCAAGTTTGGATACACTCGGGGGCGGTTCAAACGAGACAAGAATTTGCCATTTGTGTGTTGTGAGAGTGTGATTGAGTGAATAAAGTGTGTCGTGGGTATATTGTATACCACCTTGCACAGCGGCTTCGGCTGACTGTTTCAGTCACAGCGGCTTCGGCTGACTGTTTTCCACAGCGGCTTCGGCTAACTGTTTCCCACAGCGTCTTCGGCTGACTGTTTTCCACAGCGGCTTCGGCTGACTGTTTCGTCACAGCAACTTCGGTTGACTGTTTTCCACAGCGGCTTCGGCTGACTGTTTTCCACAGCGGCTTCGGCTGACTGTTTCGTCACACAACTTCGGTTGACTGTTTTCCACAGCGGCTTCGGCTGACTGTTTCGTCACAGCAACTTCGGTTGACTGTTTTCCACAGCGGCTTCGGCTGACTGTTTTCCACAGCGGCTTCGACTGACTGTTTTCCACAGCGGCTTCGGCTGACTGTTTCCCACAGCGGCTTCGCCTGACTGTTTTCCACAGCGGCTTCGGCTGACTGTTTCGTCACAGCAACTTCGGTTGACTGTTTTCCACAGCAGCTTCGGCTGACTGTTTGCTTAGCATAAGATTATATATGTAGAGTTAAGCATAGTAAGCTAAGAACTATTGAACGTATTTTAGTATACTAATATTGTACTTATTTTAATTACTAGTTATAAGAAAGATAGTTAGGAAGGTAGAATAACGCCGATCATCCGAGGCACCTCGAGTGTTCCCAATCGATTTCCGACATCATCGTATGTGCCAGTAATAACCCCGATATACCGTAACCGTAATTATAACCGATTGCTGCCACTGCCCTGACGAGGTAATTGTAAGGCTAACAGCGAGTGCCACCGACCGACTTCCAACATCATCGTAGGTACCAGCAATATCCCGAAATACCGTAACCGTAACTATAACCGATTGCTGCCACTACCATGACGAAGTAATTACAAGGCTAATCACGATGGCCACCGACCGACTTCCCACATCATCGTATGTGCCAGCAATACCCCCGAGATACCGTAACCGTAATTATAACCGATTGCTGCCCCTGCCCTGACGAGGATAACTATAAAAGGCAAATATTATTCACGACTATCACCGATTGAATCTTATCTTCATTTTAGCTATTGTTATATTATATCCAACTATTAAAATTGTAAATAAAGATAAAAGTATATTTTAACCCCTAGAAAGGGTAAATAAATAGTGTAATTACTTAAGGATTGTGGATCCGTAAGTAAATCCTGGACACGGCTAAGCTACCCAAGCCGACGACAAAACCACGTTACAATCTTACACATTTTTTTAACTACGATCTGAAAACTATGAACTTTTATTAATTTTTACTTCTATTCAACAGATTATAGCGCACATTGTATTTCTGATGACTCTGGAAATTATCTACAGGAAACAATTCTATACCTATATGATCGAGATGTAACCACAAATTGCCTAAACAACTGCAAGGCTATTAAAAACTTCTGCCATCATCTTGCCAGTATTGTAAATCGCTCCAGAAGGCAAAAACTTAGTGACTCAAATTTTGAAATGCTTGTATTAAGAAAAGCTAACAGCCAAAACTGAGCTGCATTTACCCGAATTAAAAAATAAAAAATTAAGAACAAAAACATGTTTGGAATTTTACTGGTACTGCAATATTTTCACTAAAAAGTACAATTTTACTGGTACTGCAATATTTTCAGTAAGCAGTAAAGTTTTACTGCAATATTTTTAGTGAGCAGTACAATTGTTTCAGTAATCAGTAAAATTTTACTGGTTACTGGAAGTTATTTCAGTAAGCAGTAAAAGTTTACTGGTTACTGGAAATTGTTTCAGTACAATTTTACTGCTTACTGCCACAGATAATGCATTGCAAATGTAATGCAGTATGCCCATGTATGGTAAAGGGCAACCTATTTTAATTTTTGTATTAATTATTTCTGGAATTAAATGTTTGTTTTATCAACTAAAACACAGCGATGCCAATTTAGCGCGTTTCGCGCTAGATTTAGCGCGTTTTAACTATACCAAACGCGCTTTTTTTCGTCTTGGCGCTTTTTATAAAAAAAGCGCTGAGTTAGCGCGTTTTGAATAAAGTCAATAACATAATTTCAGTTTAATTTTTTTTTAATTTTTTTATAAGTTTAACAATTTTGTAGTATCCAAAACTCTGATAAAAATTTTCAAGTTGTTTATTGATTCAGTTGTCGAAAATAAAATTACCTTGACTGTGGTTAAAATTAAAAACGCATTTTAATACTCTAAATGGCAAATCTTTTTGAAATTTCACAGCTAAAAATCTGAATAAATGACCCAAAAAGTTTACATAACTCATTAAGCATATATTCTAGCTAAAGTACAAATAGCATTAGAATCGCAAAACTATGCGAAAACTTATATGTTGTTACAAAGTTTGACAAATAAAATTAAAAACAAACAAAAAACTAAGGATTTCGTTTATTTGGAAGGCGATTCTGATTCTGTATTAAATGATTTTAGTTATTTAGGATATAATTTCGAAGAAGCAATATTGAAAAATCGGAAAAAGGGTTACTAAAAAAATTTTATTTACTGATACATACATCAACTTTTATTAAAATTTAATTTAGCGCGCTATAAAATAGCTCGTTTTGGCTATAAATAGTTGACAATGTTGTAACTTAGAGCGTTCTAGCGCGTTTTGAGAAGGACAATAGCGCGTTTGGGTTGTAAATAGTTGGCAGCGCTGCTAAAACAACAGAAATACAAAATTTATACGGTCAAATGCAAAAATTATTTAAAAAAGTTATGAGTAATTTTTTAAAAACAGATTTGCTTGAGTGTGATAATTTTTATTGGAGGATTATAAAGATGAAAATAATTGTTTAGAAATTGTTGAAATTTATTTAGGAATATTATTATTTGCTGATGTTAAGATCAATCGAAGACTTAGCGAAAATATTATTATGGAAAACAAAAATTCTTTCTACGATATTCTAAAAGAGTTCTCTCACACTGTTAAAGAGTGTGAAGGTTAGCAATCAATTAAAGTTATTAAAGTTTAAAATTTGTTAACGCACTAATAATCCCAAAATTATTATTTTACTTATTCAGTAAAATATTTGTTTAATAAAATACATTGAAATTGATTATTGAGGGGTTTAGCTGGATCCCATGCGCATTTCACTGTTGCTAATGCAGATCATCAGGGAACCTTTACCCAAAGCTTCTTAGAACAACTAGTTATTATATTATAAACTTTCATTTAAACAAATGAGAAGCTCAACAACAAATAACAAAGTTGAAACAAGAATTCAATAATCAACAAGTTTTTTTATTTTCTTACTTTACCATTACTACATTGGCTGACTTTTTTCAGCTTCAAATTGTAGATATAAATGATGATCTGCATTAGCAACAGTGAAATGCGCATAGGATCCAGCTAAACCCCTCAATAATCAATTTCAATGTATTTTATTAAACAAATATTTTACTGAATAAGTAAAATAATAATTTTGGGATTATTAGTGCGTTAACAAATTTTAAACTTAAATTGTAAAAATTCCCAATAAAAAACAGTAAAGTTATTAAAATTGGAAAAAGTTTTGCATGATACATACTTAAACTGTAAGATTTGTGGAAAAATTCCCAAAAAAGAAAAGAGGACTCTAGTCTTTTAATTCCCACCATAACTAATTTTGTCTAAAAAAATTCCCCCAGCTAATAAAGTCTAGTTTAATTTTTCTTCTCTTCATTAGTAATTAATTCACATTAATTAATATAAATATTTTATTCAATAAGAATTGAAAATACTGAACTTCAGCAAACGTAGAAAGATTATTAGGAAAGTTAACTTAAACGAAACCAAAGTAACACAAGTAATTATTTTGTTTTTTAAACAATTGATGCCTTTTTTGATAAGAGTTTAGCTTATTATTTACAAAAACTACGAAAGTGCTTGTTTCATTTTTAACTAATTTTGGACCTTTTCGGATAATAATTTTGACAATGTTTTGTACAAAATTTGACGAATTTACAGCTATTTCATTATGCCTGCTTATGCTCTTTCATTTAGTCGCCACTGAACGAAATTAAAGTTCACATTTTATAAATTTTTACTGCAAGAAATAATTATGGAAGCTAATAAATATTGCGTGCCAAAAAATGCTTTTGGCAATATGCAATTCATTTACTTTTATGAAAAATTTAAAAATAATAGAGAATATAGTTTAAAAATGCATTTTAATAGTTTTCACACCGCTGTGAATAAATTTAGTTTGGAATTAATGCACTACATTGTTGAATGTAGTATTAAATTTTTTATTTGAGTTTTTTTTAATTGTTTATTTACAAAAAATATTCAAACAATTAATAACCACAGCATGTATTTTATTTATATTACAAAACTTTTCTTCAAGTGCAACTTTATTTTACTATGATTTTTCTCACCAACACAGAGAGATTTACATCTCAACATTCATTACAAATATTTCCCCTTATTGAGAATGACGTCGTTGACGTCACATCAATACGACAGTATATATTGTCACTTGTCTACTCTTTATTGGCTCTTATTGATAATCTCTTACTAATCTCTAAGCTTTGTAAGTTAATGTAGCATGTTAATAGTAGTCAATTCTTGTTGACAAAGAGTAGACAAGTGACAACTTTTACTGTCGTCTTGATGTGACGTTGACGACGCCATTCAATTTTGAGTGAATACTCTCTTCTTGATTAAGTGCGATATAATATTTGAATGTAATTTTTATGATAACAACAGATCGAAATATCCGTTATTACTCAAGTATTCTAATTTAACTGATTTTCTCAAACAAGAAAGAGACAATAATTATAAAATTCTAATACTTTCTAAAAGAAATTGAAATTAAACTTTAACACATATGGCGTGTGAATTGGTCATAGCGAAATAGTTCATCGAACTGGCCAAATTATTAAATTGGAGTGACTGAATAATATAAAAAAATTAACTATTTACTGAAATTATATAATAGATTAAAGAACACTTCAACGGTTTTTCTTTAATCTATGATCCTATAAGAACAAACGTTTTGCGTTGAGCTTCGAATTCGGTCATTATTAAGAGAGAAACTTCAAGATTTTTCCAAATTTCTTTTACTTCCGAATCGAAAATTCTACGTTTGCATGACTTTTTTTTAATCCAATTAGCGACAAAATTTAAATTATTTTCTTAATATTTTATTCTTATTTTCTTAAGCGAAAAATATCGTCGCTCTTTACTTTCAAAATATTTTTGATATGTTTTTGAGCTTAAACACGCAATTGCAAACGTTATGGCCCTTTAAATAACAAATTTTTTGTGGGTATGTACAATCAACTGATCATGAGAATACAATCTATATAGAAAAATTCATTACTTTGACATTTCTCCGAATTATGAGGTATAAGATATAAATGTTAACTTTTAATCATTTCGAGTGATAGTCTTGATATTTTCATAGTTGAATTTATAATTTTTTTATTTAACTCAGTTCAATTATCGAGTTTTATGCAAATGTTTATGAACATGAAAATTCGTTAAATAAAAACTCTTACGTTGAATTAGCTCATTTTGTAAAAAAATTCGGTTGAACTTTTATATAATGCATTTTTACCGCGTCATTAGTGGCATTCCTATCAGAAAGCCAGGTCTGTTGATAGTGCGCTTCATGACTTGGTTGGTGTTATAGAGAGAGGAGTTCAGCCCAAAGATTATAGACTAGATGCATGCTTAGACATTGAGAGTGCCTTTAACACCATTAGTATAGAGGCTATTAAGAAGTCGCTGGAGACACTCAGTATTCTCAACTTTCTAGTGGAGTGGATAGTTATCATAGCAGCAGAATCTACTGGAGTATGGGAAACTGAGGGGATTAATGATAAGAGGTACACCACAGGGAAGAGTTTTATCACCTCTATGACAATGTCCTTACTTCTTAGGCGTTTTGGCAAAAGCGGATGGAAAATAGTTCCTTATGCGGATGACGTGGTTTACTGGTAACGGGAAAGTTTTTTCTCTGTATCCCTGAAGTCATTCGTCAGCGTTGGACGATTTCAAAGAAAATCTACGATGTTGTCATTATTTGTCGGCAATATGGGCATGGTAAGTTCGAATTTATAACTTTTGAGATTTAAAGATATTATTAATCATTGGACCCATGCCGGAATGCATCCTCTTTTCTTTATTTCTCAAGAACCTACATATGGCTAGCGCTAATTAAAAACTGTAACAATTTTGTTTTTAAATTTAAACCCATGTTAAATATACATACTTAAAATGACGCATTTTTAGAACAAAGTTTAAAAATTGAGTCGTGTTTTCACATAATACATAATAATAAATTTGACCGTTTTATATAATTTGTAATAATTTTCATTGCATAAAGAAATTATAGTTTTTACAATTTACCTTTCATGGAATTTTGTTTTCGACGCAAGCAGTTAAGTGATTTACGCCACTTTCCAGGCTGTAAGTCAAATCTATGAAGTAGTACTGGAGTAATAAGTTTTGCCACATATTGATTTAAGTTCTCCGCATTTTTTTCCACTTTGTCATCTGAATCAGGAGTTGCAAATTTAACTTGCTTTTGATTCTGTTTCATTAATCGATTATTTTTCACCAGTTCACGCGGAGATATCCCAAAAGAATGTATGAGAGGACTTTTAACTTTTTCAAAACTTGGGCTGTTAATGTCTCCAATATATTGCACATTAAATGGAATGTTTCCACTTATGGGTGTAGCATTAAATTTGACTTTTCTAGTTTCATTTGCTAAATCATTCTTGTTATATTGAAAATGGCGCAATTGAAAAGCTCCTATGGGGGACAATGTACACTTAAATGGATTGCAAGGACTTGCATTTTTAATAGGCGTAGAGACCACTTCTGTTCGTCTGCCAATTTTTTTTACTTCCATATTTTTTGGAACATGCAGATTATGGCCATTTTTAGAAACAGATGATGCTGATGTATTTATTATTGGTTGTTTCTGTTGACATTGTACCCCCCAATCCAATTTAGAATTTCCTGTATTATTAGAAGCACTATTTTCATAGCTGGAGTTCATATTAAAGGAAGCTCTAACATCACGTTTCAAAATATTAAGTTCCCTTAAAATACTAAAATTTTTTTATAGAAGGATTATTACATTTTTTGTTCAATCTACTTACGGCCTTTGGTCTAATAGTTTATCAAAGGAATCTTTCCATGCGTCATCGGGTAGAGTATCATGGTCTGAAATATCCATTTGAACACAAAATATAAAGGTAAAGATATCGAAAAATATATGTAATTAGTAAACAGATTTTTTTCAAAATTATTTGAACTTTCAATTATATATATACATATACTTTGGGCGATACTACACTATACGCCAATGTTGAATACACGACTATCCTAAAGCAGTTTTAGTACTTTATGCAAGCGATTTTAAATATTACCGAGAATGGAAATGGTTATCTACAAAAATCGATTTTTCAATAAATTTCTTAATATCGATTTTCAATATCGATTAAATTAAATTAAAAAATATAGTATACATTTTAAATAATCAAGTCAAAATTATTCTAAATTAACGTTTTACTAAATTGCCTTCGCTAAGCGACCTGCGCCGTAGGGTTTTCACCGGCGGAGGCGGCTGTCATGAAAATCGTCGGCGGCGGCTCGAATTCGGCTGTCAGCCGACAATTACTTACATCGGCTAGCCGTTTCTTGCACGGCTGGTACAAAAAGACGGCTAAGCCGGCTTAGATAGTTTTTCTTTACTTAGTAATTTTATCTAAATATATACGTAAATACATACATATGTATTAGTGGCCTGCATAAGCAGGCTTGAAATGTAAATACGTCATGTTTTTGAAATGTACTCTCGTGGCATAAATTATGGTCTCTGCACGCAGTTTGCTCATTTACGCGAAGAAATTCGATCTGTTAATACCCCCTAATAACTTTGCTCTCCTTAGTTAATTAACCACCTAGGGTCAGAATATTTAAATATGCAATTTAAGTATTTATTATTATTAGTTTCCAACGAAATTTGACACGAATAATAAACACTGACTAAAAATATGTATCTGAAGTGCAAAAAAGTTGGACGGATTACACCCATATAAATTTAACATAATCTTATACGGTAGAGAGCTGAAATTTTGTGGGCAAAAAGTCTTAGGTATTTAACAAATTTGCGTGCACATTGCACGTGATGAGCGATAACGTGATTTTTTAATAATGATGCTCCTTGTGAATGTGATTTCTAAACCGCTGTTCTTTTAAACTGCGACTGTGATCACAGTTTAGCAGTATTTTTTTTGTAGCAGTTTTGTTGTTTTAAAAAAATCTAATAAGAAGAGCAGCAGTGAAATTAAACTGTGACTGTTATCACAGTTTAACTAATTTCAGCTCTTCTGCTTTAAAAGTCTTCATTAGTATTGGTAATTTGATAAATACTAACAATAAGAGCGACAAGAAGAAACAATTAGCAAATCAACTCAGTCCAAATATTGAGATTTTCGTATGAGAGGTATAGAGACAAAAATTTCAAATATGAACATGTGAGTAGCACATAGTTGACAGAAAAGACGATTTGACACAATTTGACGATTTTTTTTATCGACAAAAGCTGAAGGTATAAAAAAATTAATGTGTTAGCCTATCTAACGTTAAGTAAGCATACAAGAACAATCACAGTTTTTTAGTCACACTATCATCATGAATAAAAATATATCAAACTATAAATTTTAAGTCTAAAAAGTCATATAAATAGCGTGTATCTCCTCAGAGAAGAATATTTTTCGTGTCTTCATTGAGTTGTATGTAAATTGGAAACTTAAAACGTGTTTTCTGCAAAACTGTTTTTTTAGTTGTGACACTATTGAAGTAAATGGGTGATATGTAGCGAAAGGATTTTCATGTAAATATATATGTATGTACCAGTCGTTAAGCAGCTCTGGGTCGGGGAACATCTCTCGCGTCATCGTAATTATTTCTTAAGTGCGGTCAGGCTTGTGTGTGTTGTTTGGCCTTCGAGAGTTTTTCGTCTCGCTCGCACTGGTTGACTGATCTGCCACGGATAACCGTATAATCTTGCGGTTTTTTGTGGAATTTCTTTAACAACCACGTTGCCTACTTCCTATGTGAAGGCATAGGTCGTGTACAGTCAGTCACAAAACCTTATAAAATACTGTTAATACCATCTTGGGCATATGGTCTACATTACTCCGCCCATATTTGTGCAACACCATATTATGCAAATTTACTTTGCATTAATATGTTCAATAAATAAATAAATACGTTGGTCGTAGATCAACGTAAATAATATATCTTTGCGAATCAACAAATTTGCGACAAAATGGCATTGATTTGTTAGTGCATATTTTTTCATATTTTATAATAAATACATATTTTTGCATATTTCATCATAAATGTATATTTTTAATAAATTATTTAGTTTTTTCATGCTATAAATCGAATTTTGGTTTTTTTACTAGCTGTAAAGTAAATAAGAGTTGCAGTTCTTACGACTGTGTAAGAACAAAAAGGAGAAAACGAGAAAAATTTACGATCTTTCCATTACGTCCGCATTAATTTCATGCTTTTAAAACAGTGATGTCAAAAATAAAAATATAGTTGCATGTGTGAGAAAAGTTGTCTCATTCGCCTCTGAAGTACATAGAAAAAAATAAATATTTGGAAAAAATGCAGTTTAGTAAATCTGCTCAAATCAAATTAAAGGGAGCTTGTGTGATATAAAATTAAAAAATAAGGAATTAAAATTAAACAAAAAAGTTGGGGCGACCCATATTTTACGAGTTACGGGGCTGTGAACTTTTCATAGGAAACTGTGAAAAACTTCCAAAAATAAATTTTTACATAACTTATCTGATAGAAATTTCAAAAATAAGAAGAAAAAATTAAACAAAAAAATTGCCTATGACCCATATTTCCCAAGTTATCGGTCTTTTAAGTTTTGATATTAAATGCAGTTTAATTAAGCTGCTCCAAAAAAATCAAAATGTCTTTTTAATACATATTCATTTTTTCCCCTTAAAATTTTTTTAACATAAAACACATTGAATGTCGCGAAAAGCATTAGTGATGATAGAATATTTTTCGAATACCACTTTGTTTCTTTCTCTGTATCCATAAACAATTGAATACACCCTCTACGCATGTGTTATCGTCGCTGTCTCATTGACGACTACATGAAAGAGAATAAAGGCTCAATTAGCCGACTGTAACGTAAAGTAACTGCAACAGTAGGAAACAGCTGATCGATTATGTTATGAGAAAAGTAATGAACATGGTTAAAGATATGTAATGTAACATAACCTACTTTTCATACAAAAATATCGATCAGATGTTTCCTACTGTTGCAGTTACTTTACATTACAGTCGGCTAAGTGAGCCTTAAGAATATGTGTGGTTTTATTTTGCACAATTGTGCCAAGAAATTGACATCATTGTTTTAAAAGCTTCTTTGAGTTTTTCAGCCTGTAATAAAAAATATTCAGTGATACGATACGGATACATTCTACAGTAACTAGATGGAGGATGTGGCCGAAGGCTGTCGGATACTATATTTCTATTAATAAAATTAAAGAAATTTGTTGTCAAAAAACTTTCCCCCATTTGCAACAAAAAAAAATAACGTGTGCTTCATACAAAAACTAGTTTTAACGTACACTTGAAGCACACGTTATTTTTTCATATGGGGCAAGTTTTTTTACTTTAAAATTTCTTTCATTTTATTAATAGAAATATAGTATCCGACAGCCTTTCTTGTTCACAATATATCCCAATTAGAGACTTTCGCTACTTTAACACCTCAAGTTGATTTATTGAAGATGCGGTAAAAAATAAATTCAAATATATGCAACAAACTGCATAAATATAGTTCTAACAAAGAAAACTTAGAAACTGAATATTCCACAAACAAAACAGCATCATTTAAATGCGCACCAATAACTTAATTTTTATTGTGTATGGACATAAATTTTTTTCAGAAAAAATCGTCAAAGATCTACCTTTGACAATTTAAAAAGAAACATTTACCCTCTTATTCAAAAAATTTTTTTATTTGAGCTTTAAAGTTCATAGTAGTTACCAAGCACTTTAAGGCTAACATTGCTTTATTAAGAAATTGTATTCAAAAGACAACTTTAATTATTGTTTGATTTAATAACAAATTCTGGTAACACCACCGTGTTCAACAACCAATTCACAGCTTATGATGTACAACATCGAGTGCAATTTCATTCGAGTATTCAAATAATTTTTTATTTTATTAAATAAATTTTTATTTTGTTGGAGTAAAGCAACCTAATTTAAACAATATGAGCTTCTGACATGGAAGCAAAACAGATAAACATTTTTATGAAGTAAAAGTAAAAAAATATGATGAACATAGAAAAATTATCTCAATTTATTTTATTCGAACGAAATGAGTATTTGAATATCCAGCTTTTTTCGATTCGTTTTGTTTGAATGTACATCACTAAAACATTTTTGTATAATTGTATTTATTTTAATATTTTTTTTATGGATTTTGCTATGTATTTCGAATCAATTGGATAATTTGGTGATGTTTTCCATTAGATGACAGAAATAATAAACCTAAGCTAAGAGCTAGCACTTCTACCTTCATTTTCAGATGTAACATGAATCAATATGTGCTATATTAACAAAAATATTTTAGGTAAAAAATACACATTTTGGAAATATCAACTTAAAGTACTCTTAACAAACGTGGATGCCTACTTTAGAATTTTGATATAATATTTTTTTTTGAATACAACTTTACTTAATATTGCTTGCCAAAGCTTTGTTAAGTTTTTTTGAATAAGACCCTTATTCATTAATGTACGTAAATAAAAGTTCGACTGAACTTTACCCTGCGTTTACACATG
Organism: Tachina fera; assembly: GCA_905220375.1. Lineage (NCBI taxonomy): Eukaryota > Metazoa > Arthropoda > Insecta > Diptera > Tachinidae > Tachina > Tachina fera. Next base: position 97,008,787 of record LR999965.1, on the reverse strand, counting down.
CAAGTACCTCGCATACAAGCTCTGTGTACGTATTATCAACGAAAATTTCGCACAAATGCCCGACTGTCTTGCAACTTGCATGTTAACCTTTTAGTGCAGAGTTGTCCATCACATAAAAGAGCTTAATTTTAAGGGAACCAGATAGTATTAAAATTTATTTGTATTGTTTCAATGGTATTTATGTCTAAAAAATTATTTAACTTGCTTATTTATAAATATTTAAGAAAAAAAAAATTCGCCTTTAAATGTATTTAAAACGAGAATTCTATTCGTCGCTGGAAAATCAAAACGTGCTTCTACAAAGCCACTCTCTATACCCCTAGGCTCGAGCGTCAGGCAGCTGTTCTTGGCATAAGGCTTAAAGAGGCAATTGTTTCCAGCCATGACGTCATACCACGTATCATAACATTTTGGTCCGACTCCAAAACCGATATAAAATGGATTCATTCAGGTTGTCGTATATACAAACAGTTTGTTTCCCATCGTATTTTTTAAATATTGGAATATTCGTCAGTAAGCCAGTGGAGATGGGTTACATGTTCTCACATGTGACAAGGCTCGTTGGTTGAGTGGACCCAAGTTTTTAAAATCTGACATGAACGATTGCCCGATATTACCAGAAAACGTGGGACAAGAGGGGCATGACTGCGAGGTAAGATCTAAGTACGTAACAACGATTATAGGTAGGGACCCGCTTATACCTTACAACAGAAAATCCAATTACTACACATTATTGAGGGTTAGATGTTGGTTCGTTCGCGCAATCGGATTTTTTAAAAGTGCTGTCCGTCATCGAAAACATGCCTTTACGGGTTACCCTGCTTACATAACATCTCGAGAAATAGCGGAAGCTGAAATATATTGGTGCCAAATCGCTCAACAAGAGGAATTTTCAGAAGAATACAATACGTTAAAGCTAAACTTGCTCGTGTCTAACAATAGTTCTACATACCAATTTAATACGAGTCTTTGGTCGTATTAACAAAACCAGTTGCGTTGGTCAAATGACGAAGGAGCCTATTATCATGCCAAGGACCCACATTGTTACGAAATTGATCGTAAAAAAATTTCACGAAGATTTTCGGCACCAAAATCAGGAGTCAATATGTGCGGCCATTCGCACTAAATTTTGGTTACCCTGCCTGAGACAACTTGTAAAATCGGCTGAAAGGCATTGTCAAGTATGCATGAATAGAAGCGCAGCCCCGCAACTGCCTCTAATGGGACAACACCCCGTGGACAGGCTCACACCATATGTAAGGCCTTTTACATATACGGGTGTTGACCTAACCATAAGGGTTATTCACGTGGAAGTGGCCAGGGATCTATCGCCTGACGCAGTCATATTGTGTATTAAGAATTTTATTAACCGAAGAGGTGTACCGATACGTATATGAAGCGATAGGGGAACGAATTTCATAGCTGCAAGTGAGGAGAATTTTGTGTTCGACGAGATTGAAGCTGGCGGACGAGTGTACAAGACGCGGGATAGAGTGGGTTTTTAACTCACCAGCAAATCCACCTAAATAATGTTTTGGATTTTACGCTAAAGGAAAAATCTCCGCAAATTGAAACTTTCTACAGCTTGCTGGTCGAAGCAGAAAATTTGGTAAACTCCCGACCACTCACGCACCTTCCTGTTGAAAGTTCGGCATGTGAACCTCTTACGCCGAATCATTTTTAACTTGGTTGCCCGAACATTGAGCAGACCCCAACAGTAGACGAAACCTTTGTTCTTAGGAAGCAGTGGCACATTTTGCAGCAGTTGAATCAGACTTTTTGGAAGCGATGGGTGCTCGAATACCTTCCTGATTTGACAAGGAGTACAAAATGGTACAAATTAGTAAAGCCATTAAAAGGTAAAGATGTGGTTATTATTTGCGACGACAATGAAACACGGCGAGAGTGGAAAAAGGGTATAATTGAGGAGGTTTCTGTTGCAAGAGATGGTCAGGTACGTTCGGCGGTGGTAAGAACTTCGGCAGGAAGGCTAAGGCGCCCGGCATGCAAACTGGCTGTCCTTGATGTTACAGGTGAGACTCCCTAATGGTCTCACGGGCGGCGGGATGTTGTAAATTTATTTAACAATCGTTATTTTATGATTGTTTGACGTTTCTGTTTATCTACACGGGAGATGAATTTGTATTATTATTTTATAGTTGCAACTATGGCGCTGAACACTTCCACTTTGAGTGTATTTGGTACAAGAGTGACAAATATGGCACTTACTAGGTGCATTTTGAAATAAACGACAATTCCAGTGAAGACACCAACGAAGAAGGAATTAAGTAATTTTTATTACCTTTGTACATTTATAAAATTATAATTATTTTGATATTTTAGATAATAAAACCGATCAACCAGCTCAGCTGTCCGTGTTTTTATTATTTTTCCGAGTTACCGCCGTAACACCAAATTTTGCAAGTTGCGTTCGCAACACATATAAAACTAAATCAAAATCGGTCCAGCCATTTGGTCTGTACGCGGACACGGGGACACACACAGATTATTGAGACACACTACAAACTTATAACACCCACTCTTTTGGTCGGGGGTTAAAAAAAACATTCAATCTGTGAAGCCATTATTCGAAATATTTGATTGTAGTTTATTTTCCATAGAAATTATTTAAATGTACATATGTATGAAAATATAACCATGCCAGCACAACTATGAGCAGCGATTTTCTTGTATTCCACCCTTTCAATAATATCGACATCACGATAACCGTTCTGGATAAGTTTGTGAAATTGAACTGGCCCGGTTTCGCGAACTTTCTTTCTTCGCAGAACATTGAGACCTTAGTAGTGCAGTTATTGTAATATATCAGTCCAATTTTTATGATTAGAAAATTTTTTCTTTTTAATATTTAAATTAACAAAACAAACAGCTCGGATTTTGCAACTGAATACGGTAGCATTAATTTTCAGAGTAAAAAATAATTGGGACAAACGTCAGAAAGTCAATATGGCGACGAAAAGAGAACGGTCTTACCTTTATGTTATTGTATCATGGTTTTCTACTTGGAAATATCGTGGAAATTCTTGGAGTTTACATAGCCTTAAATAACTAAGGTTATACCTAATATGATCTCAGATTTCTTAGGAAATCTTATAAATATGCTTAGTATAATTTGTGATACAAATTTTATTGCTATTTAACTTATTTGTATCTTTAAAATAAACTTTTTCTGTAGAATTTTGTATCATATTTCGATTTTGTCTTAAGTCTATTGGACCCAAGTGAGCTGCACCTCTAGATTTTTCATTTCTTCACCAACAGCCTGCTAACATAAGTCTACTTATGCTGTTGTCACTTTTAAGCAAAAAATATGAATGTCGTTAAACTCAAATAGTGCAAAATTACACAAAGAATGTATGATGCAAAAATAGTGAAAAGAATTTTAAACAGTACAGATTTTGCACTATTATGGCGAGTATACACGATACTACAAATCGTACGATAAATCGTGCAAGTATGCAATTAGTAACGTCTATCATGCTGTCGTACTTATAAAGTATACTTTGCAGTATAAAATCAAACATTTTTGATTTTTGTGGGCGGAGCTTCGCTAAGTACGATAATAAGTATTGTGTATCATGCTGTTGTACAGCAAAATTTCATTTATGAGAAGCTGATTTAGAAGACGCAGTGTTTCTGCGGCTCAATTTAAAAATAAGCTTTATGTAGCGGATATTTTAATTAAAAAAAACACAAAACATTATTTTAACCATTCTCTACAACATGCCCCTTTAGTTTTTGCAATATTTTTTTTATTATTTTCAACTGCACAATTCATTTATCAGCGTGCGCTTTTTATAAAAAACGCGCTAAGTTGGCGCGTTTTGAATAAAGTCGTAACATCATTTTAATTCAATATTTTTTTTACTTTTTTTGTATAAGTTTAACAAATTTCTAGTATGCAAAATACTGATAAAGATTTTAAAGTTAAATATTGATTCAGCTGTCGCAAATAAAATTACCTTGACCTTACCTTAGAATTAAATGGTTTTGAAATTTCACAGCTAAAAATATGTATTAATGACCCAAAAAGTTTACACAACTTATTAAGCATCTATTCTAGGTAAAATATAAAAAGCAATTGCATCGCAAAACTATTCAACAACTTATATGTTGTTACAAAAATTGACAAATAAAATTAAAATAAAAACTAACGGCCTTATGTGTAAGCAAAAACTGGCATGAAGTTAGCATAAGTGGCAAAATTTAACATGATCTTAAAGAGTTTCGCCATGAAACTTCACATTAAAAATCATGCTAGGACATAGAGGTGGGTTAAAATTATGTAATGCGACCATTTTTATAGTCAAATTGTATGGAGGAACTCGTTAAGACCTAATTCAATTTCGTCACTTATGCTAACTTCATGCCAATTTTTGCTTATACATAGGGCCGTAAGGATTTGGATTATTTGGAAGGCGATTATGATTCTGTATTAAATGATTTTAGTTATTTCTAAGGAGCAATATTGCAAAATCTGAAAAACGGTTACTAAAAAAATTTTATTTACTGATACATACATCGACTTTTATTAAAATTTAATTTGGCGCGCTAGAAAATAGCGGGTTTTGGCTATAAATAGTTGACAATGTTGTAACTTAGCGCGTTCTAGCGCGTTTTTAGAGGGGCAATAGCGCGTTTGGTTTGTAAATAGTTGGCATCGCTGGCTGTAAAGTGTCTTGAGCAAGGCATATTTATTAGGTCTATGCAACTCTACAAAAACACAGCAACACAAAAAACAACTTTATGTTTAAGTTGTCAGAAACACACACAAACATGAACTAAAGTGTGTGTTGCAAACAGCTTTTGACAATTTAAACACGAAAACACAGAATATCATCAGGACGATTGCGTTGACCTGATAAATAGGCCTTGGTCTTGAGCATGATACAATTATACTAGGTACATGCACCAGAGACCTGCGCCGACCGGCTCACAGCCGGCTAAGCCGAGCCGCCGAAGGCCTTATGTTGGCCGCCGCCGCCGATTTTTTCTCGGCTCAAAATCGGCTAAGATCAGCCGCCGATTGATTTTTTTTTTATATATTACTAGAGGTTTTTAGGCTTTTTCACCAATACCTTCACACTTTTAAGTCTTGATGCAAATTTGCTTTAAAATTTTCTTTCCAATTGGCATATATCCTGTTTATACGCACGTCTTATTTGCATATAAAAATGGAAAGCTGCCGTATTACTTTTTTACTGCAAGTTGATAGCTAACGAAAACTGTTTGAAAGTAATGGTAGCCACAGACATTGTAACATGTTTATGCAATCAGGCAAATAGTCGGTCGCATAGTGAGTATCGTTGCGTTCGAAGCTTAGAAAATATTAAAATGTTTTGATGTTTTTAGATTGCATTGAAGGTAGGTTGCAGTGTACATATTTGTCAAAATATGCAACATTTACATACCTTTTCACAATGTATGGTTAAAATATAACAGGGGCTTTAACGGCAAGCTTTGTATGAAGAACTGTCAGTTAAAGTTCACGTTAACTCTTAACCATACATTGTGAAAAGGTACGTTAATTGTAATTGTGTACAATAACGCACTATTTGTAAATGAGGTGTAAGATGTTGCCAATTATTTTTGTATTAGGTGATATTTACATTATCTGTTCCAGCCTTACACGTATATTAGAATGGAACAAATATAACTGATATATATTTCCTGCCTCTTCTGTTTCGAAATGAACAATTCCTTAACATTTAGGTTAGCACTTATCAGCGGTAGCATATATACCTTTAAAAAAATTTTGTGAATTTACTTTGACACAATTCCAAAAATGTGAAGCCGACTCAGCCGAATTTCAGCCGACTTTCAGCCGCCGCCGAACAATTTTTCATGAGCCGCCGCCGCCGACAAAATTGCTCGGCGCAGGTCACTGACATGCACAAGCATAGCCTGTTAATGTATACATTCCATATAATTGTCAAACTTTGTTTACAAAAATGTTAGTGTATCCGTGTGAATAAAATGATTACAGTGTTGCCAATGAATTTACACATTGAAGAAAATTACACTACACATCTTTTGTGTAGGTTAAAATCAAAACAAAAATAAATAAAAATAGAACCCAAAGTAGAATTACACACAGATTATACAAGAATTTAATTACATGGCCTACACATTTGAGTAGAAATTACACGATTTCTAACTACACCCAGACTGGCAACACTGAATAACTATAATGATGCAGGAATGCCGCGTGTGCAACAGTGACCTGCGCCGAGCAATTTTGTCGGCGGCGGCGGCTCATGAAAAATTGTTCGGCGGCGGCTGAAAATCGGCTGAGTCGGCTTCACATTTTTGAAATTGTGTCAAAGTAAATTCACAACATTTTTTTAAAGATATATATGCTACGGCTGATAAGGGCTAATCTAAATGTTAAGGATTTGTTCATTTCGAAACAGAAGAGGCAGCAAATATATATCAGTTATATTTGTTCCATTCTAACATACGTGTTACGCTGGAACAGATAGTGTAAATATCACCTAATACAAAAATAATTGGCAAAATTCTACACCCCATTTGCAAATAGTGTGTTATTGTACAATGCAACCTAAAAATATCAAAACATTTTAATATTTTCTAAACTTCGAACGCAACGATACTCACTAATAGTCTTGTGTAGTTCATGAACGAACTAGTTCAAATGAACGACTCAGTACTTTGAACTAAGTGAACTAGTTCAATTGTTTTACGCTCAATAGTTCAATTTTTGAACTAGTTCAATTTTTGAACTAGGAACTGAGACACAAAATGAACTAACACAACTGAACTAAATGTTTTCAACGTTTTGCTTTCCCTTTTTATTGTGCTTTGCTTCTATACTCATCCATATGTATGTATGTACATATGTATGTATGTGCATTTTGTTCTTGCTGGCTACTACTACCACAAATGCAATAATAAACAAGAAAACACACGAACACACACAAAATATTTTGAATTTATGAGATTTCTAAAAAAATTCAAACTTAATTTGTTTTGCATATAAAGTTTATATTATAAACCCTTTATAAAGCTAATTAATTAATTAATTTTAGTTTTCGTAAACTTTTTTAATCACAGAATCCGTGCTTTTAATATTGTTAAAGACCACAACATACATACATACACATGTATGTAGGTAGAATTGTTGACGTACAATCATTGAACTAGAACGACCTAACTAGTTCATTAAACTAAAAAGAGCGATTGAACTAAATGAACGAACTAGTTCATTTATAAATAATGAACTATACTGACCGGTCACTGAAATGAACTAAATGGCACAAGTCTACTCACTATGCGTCCGACTATCTGCCTGATTGAATAAACATGTCACAATTTCTGTGGCTACCATTATTTGCAAACAGTTTTCGTTAGGTATCAACTTGCAGTAAAAAGGTAATACGGCAGCTTTCCATTTTTATTTTTAAATAAGAAGTTCGTGCCAATTGGAAAGAAAATTTTAAAGCAAATTTGCATCAACACTTAAAAGTGTGAAGGTATTGGTGAAAAAGCCTAAAAACCTCCAGTAATATATAAACAAATTAATCAATCGGCGGCTGATCTTAGCCGATTTTGAGCCGAGAAAAAATCAGCGGCGGCGGCTAACATAAGCCCTTCGGCGGCTCGGCTTAGCCGGCTGTCAGCCGGTCGGCGCAGGTCTCTGGTGTGCAATTGTACTTTATTTACCCTGTAATTGTTATTTTTATAAACAAAAGACCAAGGCCTATTTATCAGGTCAACGCAATCGTCCTGATGATATTCTGTGTTTTCTTGTTTAAACTGTCAAAAGCTGCTTGCACCATATACTTTAGTTCATGTTTGTGTGTGTTTCTGACAACTTAAACACAAAGTTGTTTTTTGTATTGCTGTGTTTTTGTAGAGTTGCATAGACCTAATAAATGGGCCTTGCAAAAGACAATTGTTTCTGACAAAATAAATGTGTTTTTTGGTGTTGTAGTTTTTTGTAGTTGTGCATGTACCTAGTATAATTGTATCATGGTCTTGAGCATAGACTACTAAATATTCTGTGGTCTTGAGTATACCGATTATATAACCATTAGATAAGAGAATTGCTGATCGCTGCCACAAAACATTTGCATACATATGTAAATACTAGTGTTGAGATATGGGTATTCTTAAATTGTACCATTAAAATGGTAAAATTTTAACAAATTATCATCAATTGTACCAAAATGTAGCCATCTGCTAACTAAGCATACACAATAAGAATTCATATACATTTTTCATTTATTGAAAACAAAAACATAAAGAAATTAACTAATAGTAGGTACACACTTTGCAAAGTGTTTCCGCAACACGTTTATATTACATGCTGCATACTTTGACACAGACACTGCAACCTACAATGCGACCTATAAATTTTCGAAACTTCAAATGCAATTTCGAACGCTACTATAAAAAAGACTACACACTGAGCGACCGACAATGCAACCTGACTAGTTACTAATGTTGTGGTTATCAGCTGTTTTTAGTGACCGCTCTTTTTACCTCAGCTCACTTTACTGGGAGGTTATTATGTAATTCGATTCGAAACGGTAACTGTTCGAATTTGTATGTTATTACACTGAACCAAAACTTTAACTAAATACTGCAAAATGGGGTGTAGAATTGAAGAAATGTAGGTTTTTATACAGCTAACAAATTCGTTATTCAAGTCTACCGGTTTTTTTCTATAAGGAAAATAATTTTCGTAAGAAATTAAATGGAAGAAATTTCTTCATTTTGACTCTTATTGTTTCGTTATATAGTGAGTGGTAAATATTACTAAATTTTAGTCGAATTGAGTAAAAATTCTTATTTGCAATAACTAATTAATGTAGTTAATTTGAATATCATTTTATTTACTTTGAAGAAAATTTTTTCAAATGAAGTAATGAATTTAGTCTGTATGAATATTTTTGTATTCATAATGAAGAATTATTATTTACTTTAACTACGCTATTTTATTCAATTACTAAGCCCCTATAGGAAAATTTTCTTCCACCATTTAAATTTTTTTTATATATGTATGTAAGCGGTAAACTACTTAACAAATCGTATAAGTAGTTGTGTTTGTTTACTGTCTACAAATTATATAAAATTGCCTTAGTTAGTGAAAAATGTTATTAACGATACAAAATTTAATAAAGTAATATTGTATTAAATAAAAACAATACAAATTACAAAAGTAGGAACTTATTATACAAACTGCAAGTGTACATACATATATGTATTGATATTCATTAATAATAAATACGTATTTAAATATATAAGTAAAAATCAGGGTAATAACTACTTACATGTTATGTTAATATGCAAATTCATCTTTGCTAGATTGGTTCTTGCTATTCTCTTCAAACACGGAGTGAATTTTTAAGCCGAAATTATCACGAAAGCACTCTGTTTTTGGATATATACATACATATATGTATATCTACCTACAAAAGTACAAAAACTTGAATTTCTTAAAAATTTAATTTTATTTTTATTATTAATCACATACGTACCAACTTGAAACCAAATAGCTTTTTGTAATGTGTCCATTTGTTTAGTACCTCAGAGCCATGGGACAGTTGTGGAGCCGGTAATTTTTGATTCTATCTTGAAATTAGCAGCATTTGCAGTAAAATTGTTTTTCGAAACTTGTAAAATATTATCAGTGGTACTGAATATTTGGTCAATATTTAGAAAACTTATTTAACTTTAAACACATTTACTATTTGTCTCTTTTATAATCCACTTTTTTAAACTTTTCAAAATTAATTTACAAGAATATTTTTTTATAATGACACTACTTATAAGGAACCACAATATGAAATAAACTATCCATTTTTTTTTTGTACGAAATTAAGAAATTTCTTTATTTCTAGGTGTATTTATTTAATGTAAATGAAATAAAATTGTTAAACTTAACAAAATTTCTTCAGTTCTACAGCTTATTTTTAAATTTTACGTATTTTTAGTTATTTAAAATTTTTTTATTCGATTCTAATATATTAAATTTGTTAAATTTTACAAAATTTGTTCAAATCTACAACGTTTTAGTTCATTAAGTCTTCTTCTTGTTTTAACAAAATTTCAACAGATTAATATTCAAAACAACACTGTTTTGTGAGTAAAATTAACAAAATTTATTAAAATAAACGGTTCATTATTCTAATTTACTTCCTTTAAAGACGTTAATTTAATTATCTTAAGTGTAGTTTTACAACTGTTTTAACTAAAATGTAGTTTATTTAACAGAGTTTAAGATATTATTTGAACTAAATTTTATTCATTATTATTTTATTTTACTACATTTTTAACAAAAATCTATTATTTGTTTTGAAGAAAATTAGTTTATATTAATAAATTTTCTTTAGATTTGAATAAAAAGCCTGTATATTTAAGGATTTTTTCGTTAAGGGTCTACAAATTTTTTCGTTAACATTAACATTAACTACGACATTTGGTTCAATGTAACATTACATTACATAATAACCCCTCTGAAGTATTTCATTCAGTTAGCTCAGTAGCTCAGTTCATTTGTAGTGAAACATTTACTTCAAGCATAAAGAAAGAGCGAAAACCGAAACATAAAAACTGACAGATTTATACAGTGTGCTCGTGTGTGTGTCATACATTGCAAAACAAGGCAGATGAAGTATAAAAAATAGATAAAAGTAAAATAGTTTAAATAGTGGAATTTGTTAATAAATATACATATCTACATATCGCTCATTTACTTCAATAGTGGCATTACTAAGAAAATGGGTTTTTTGATGGGCTGCAAAATTATGGTACTTATGATCAGTGATAAACCGAGATACCACTATCGGCACAATGTAACGATTTTCGTCGGCTCACCGCAACAAAGACGTAAGTAATAAACCAAAATGACTATTTCTCAATTAATTGTAAAATAAGTCTATATGACTTAGTTATCAATACAGTGTAGTGCAATTATGTCGTTATATTTCAATTAGTTCAGAAATAAGGGGCTGTACATATATTACGTAACGCTCTTTTCTCCGATTTTTGACCCCCTCCCTCCTCACCAGTAACAGGTCGTAACAAAACTATGACCCCCCGGGGTAATAACGTAACAATGACTTCAAAACAAATTATATAGTTTAAAAAGTTTTTATTTAAAAAAATGTAATTTAATTCATTGTATTAAAGTAATTTATTAGTCTAGCACAGTGCAAAGACAAAAATTAAATAAGCATACTCATGAAAGCACTGCAAATATTGGCAAAAATATTTTTTTCAATTTCTTGCCAAGTGTCCTCAAATTCCAAAAATTATGGTTTTATGGAGAGCTTATTCCTAAACTGTATGTATGAATTAGTGATGCGTATTCGAGTTCCCAAATATTCGACCATTTCCAAATATTCTCGTATTCGTTTAAAAACATGTATGTATAAAGAAATCCATAAATCCAAAACGAAATTTAAATGAATGGCACACAAATATTAGTTTGTAATATTTAAAAAAAAATATTTCTATAGTTTTGCAATCCGTTTTTCCGCCATATAATCTGACAAATAGTATTCTGTATTGATACTGAGCAGTATTTGAAGCACAAAGATGAGAATTGGCATTAGCCTCACGTCGCTTTCACTAGTGTCTACAAGTGAAGACGTCGTGCATTTCAAAGATCTTGAAGATACCCCGTTTGTCCATCTGCAAATAAATCTAACGTGCGAGAAACTAAAAAAAATATATCTTGGATCAATAAAGGTTGTCGTGGTGAAAAATATTTCATTATCTAAGAGACAACATTTTTTAACCAATGCACTTAATGGGAGGGCCTTAAACATACACATTTGTTGGGGTATTTTGGGAGATCAAATTACTCAAAATGATGTCCATTACGAAAGATATGTAATATTTCTTTTCTTAATTTTTGTCCTTTCTGCAACATTACATATTCAATAGATAATATTTGCTCATTTAAAAAAATATTCCTTAAAAATACCTTAAAATTAGAGAGGCACACAATCTAGTTCCTATACACAGTTGTTTTCTAAATATTTTTTCTTGTTCGGTTGTATAAACAATGAAAACAATATCCTTATGAAAATACGTCTATGTATGCAAGTTTCCATTATTACATCTCTCAGACTTAAACATTGTAGCCTCAAATTGACCAACAAAAATTTTAAAACTTGATAATTGGATATTGTCATGCACATATATGGAAGAATATATTTTTTGAAATGACGCTTTTTCCATGCGAATTGCAAGATATGTTGTCGTAAGCTTCTGCAAGTACCATTATATGTATTTGGTGGATTTAATGTTAATATATGCAGTTTTATATGGAAAGAAATTTTATGTATATATATATATGTATATATATATATATATATATGTACATATATTTAGAATATTTAAAAATGTAAATGGATAAAGATGACGAATTGAGAACCATTTAACCAGTTTGACTATCATTTTCATATGTTATTTAACAGTCATTAAATTTTTGGATAGTTTTCATAAACTTTAATGTACGCGGACAGAAGTATAAAATTATTTTCCATACAAATTTTTTTAATTTTGAATGTCTACAAATTTCACATGCTATAGATATTCGTATTTGCGAATATCATCTTAAATATTCGTATTCGCGGATATTATTTTAAATATTCGAATTCACGATTGTCAAAAATTGACATTCGGCACATGGATGTTTGTATACATACCTTACTAGTGATGCGAATTGCCGAATATTTGGCCATTTTTAAATATTCGTATTCGCAAAATTTAGGCGAATACGAAAAGTTTTCTAAAAAAATTAATTAAATAAATGCATAAATCCTGAACGAAATTTAAATAAATGGCTAAAAATAAATTTTTATTAATTTTTTTTATAGAAATTTGTGCTTTTAACATTTTCAAATGCTATTTAATGACAATCTATAAAATTTTGGGTGGTTTCTATATACTTAAAGGCACACCAACAGGAGTATGAAGTTCTTTTTCATATCAATATTTTCATGTTTCATTTTGTTGGCGTAAACAGAACACCAATTTTACGTCTATAAATTGCACATATAATATTGGTATTCGTATTCCCGAACATCAAAATTTACATTTTCACTAATACATACACAACATATCTAGGTAACACGTATGATCAATTAGATAAATAAATGATAAACAAATACGTAATATATGGACATCCCTTAAGGCCACTTTAGCTTATTTCTTATGAATTTATTTCAGAAAGCCGGCGAAAATCGGTACATTGTGCCGATAGTGCAACTATGTTAGGAGAAATTATTATTACTGTAATGCAAAGAACAAAATTTTTCAAATTGTACCACTGAAGTATAAAGTGTACCAGTGTACCAAAGCAAATGTAATTGTACCAAATTTGGTACAATTGTACCACAAATCCCAACATACCCTGTATCACTGCCCTGCTGATCCCGTGTTAATGAATTGATTGGTACCGTAGTTCATCTGGAATATATACACACATAGATATACTATAAAAAATAATAACACTATGATTAAATTGCCAAAACTGTTCCGGACCATAATAAAATCAAAAGAACGTTTTATAACCCGTTCACATTTTACATATTATCCGGATAAAAATGTGTCGCAAGCAGGATCGCAAGGTATTCAAAAGATGAACATGTTTCAGGCCATCAACAATGCCATGGATATTGCTTTGGAACAGGATCAGAGCGCTTTATTGTTTGGTGAAGATGTAGGTTTTGGTGGTGTGTTTCGGTGTTCTATAAATCTCCGAGATAAATATGGTAAGGACCGAGTGTTTAATACACCACTTTGCGAGCAAGGTATTGCCGGATTTGCAATTGGAGTTGCTAATACCGGGGCAACTGCGATAGCAGAAATTCAGTTTGCTGATTACATTTTCCCCGCCTTTGATCAGATTGTTAACGAGGCTGCAAAGTGCCGGTATCGTAGCGGTGGCCTCTTTGATTGTGGATCCTTAACATTCCGTGTACCTAGCGGTGCTGTTGGTCATGGCGCATTGTATCACAGTCAGAGCCCTGAAGCATATTTTGCTCATACTCCGGGCTTGAAAGTAGTAGTTGCTCGTGGGCCTATAAAAGCTAAAGGTCTTCTGCTTGCATGTATAAAAGACCAGAATCCCTGCATAATGTTTGAGCCTAAAACGTTGTATCGTGCTGCTGTAGAAAATGTACCTCTTGAAAACTATGTATCTGAAATAGGGAAAGCCGACGTTCTTCGAAATGGTAAAGATGTAACACTTATTGGTTGGGGGACACAAGTTCACGTTCTGCTCGAGGTAATGCTTATATTTTCATTGTCTATATACATACATATGTACATATATTTTAATCAACTAAATATTCTAGGTTGCTGAAATTGCGAATAAAGATTTAAAGGTTGACTGCGAAGTTATAGATTTAGTTTCAATATTACCATGGGACAGAGATGCTGTTGCAAAGGTAACTAATGCTGCAAAAATATTCTACTGTGTTTTTCATAACTTTATTAACCTCAATTATAAAATTTTCAAACGTAACACATTTATCGAGTTAACTACGTTTGAAAGTTTCGCAATGAACTTTTCTTGCGATATGGAGGTGTAAAAAGGGAACAAATCTAGTTTAGTGAAGATCGTCCGAATAAAAAAAATGGGAATCGATTGACCTTGCAGGCCATCGTTAAATATTCCCCTAGATACAGGGTGGCCCAGAAAGACCGAAGTGGTGTAAATTCCTTATAACTTTTTATTTAAGACATATTTTTTTAATTTTTTGTTTTTTAAATACAGTAAATTTATAGGGAATATTTTTAGATTAGTTGTTAAAAATGATATCCCGCAAGTGGAGGCCATTTTCTGCTTCGCACAAATGATCTCTTTTCAACACATTTTCCATGACCTTTCGCAAAACTTCCGGTGTTATGTTGTTAATTTCGTCTGGAATATTGGTTTTTAATTCCTCAATAGTCCTAGGCTTATTAACATAAACTTTCCCTTTTAAATAACTCCAAAGGAAACAGTCTGGAGCGGTTAAATCCGGGGAACGCGGAGGCCAATTAAAATTGCTTCTACGCGAATTTATTCTTTCCCCAAAGATGTCGCGTAAAATAGCCATTGTGGCCCTCGGAGTGTGCGCTGTGGCTCCATCCTGTTGGAACCATATTTGCGGATGGTATTCCACGGCTGGCCTTACAAAATTTTCCAATATGGCCCGATATCGATCACCATTGATGGAAATGGCGACATCTCTTTCATTTTCCAAAAAATATGGACCAATGATCCTTTCTGAAGAAACACCGCACCAAACAGTACACTTAACTGGGTGTAATTGTCGTTGATGAAGTACTCTCGGGTTTTCCTTAGCCCATATCCTAAAGTTTTGCTTGTTAACAAACCCATTTAATTGTAAATGGGCTTCGTCACTCATAAATAAGTTATGAATAATGGAAATGGAAAGAGCACATTTGTGCGAAGCAGAAAATGGCCACCACTTGCGGGATACAATTTTTAATAACTAATCTAAAAATATTCCCTATAAATTTACTGTATTTAAAAAACAAAAAATTAAAAAAATATGTCTTAAATAAAAAGTTATAAGGAATTCACACCACTTCGGTTTTTCTGGGCCACCCTGTATTTCTAAAATAGATTTAACAAAGACTGAATATATTAAAAACAAAAAAATTTTTTTTTCGAATTTTTTGTGGTCAAATTGACTCCATTTAAGTTAAATTGGCAGCAATCGAAGATTTTTATGTATTTAAGGAGCTGATACGATTTTGTACTTGATCGGATTAATAGTTAGTCCCAATTTACACGAGGCAATTTTACTTGCGCTGAAGTGAAGAGTGGAAAAAAACAGCAGAATTGCCGCACAGACTTGCCTGTACAGGCAATTCTGTTTTTGCTATCATTCGCTCTATATCAAATTTGACATTTCTTTGTATGTATATGTATATGTATAAGCAATTATATGTATAAGCAACCGAAGAAGACTTGCGCAAGTAAAGTTGCTTTATATAAACGCTACAGCAAGTTTAATAGAAAATTTTATGACTTGCGCAAGTAAAATTGCCTCGTGTAAATTGGGACTTAACAGCAGTGCAACAAATGAGGGAACAAATCAAGTTTAGTGGCGCGCACCTACCAGAAATTTAAAAAAATTGTCTATCCTAAGAACACATTAAATAAAAAAATTGGCGGCGAGGCTGAGTTTACGAGTTATGGGTATCTGAAATTCTAGTAGAATATTGTGATTATACAATGTTTTCAAACGAATATGACCAATATTGGCATCCCAAAAGTTGAAAAAAGTACCTTATATTATACAAAATAAGACGAAATAGTTTGAATAAACAAATTGGCGGCTAGATTTAATTTTCGAGTTATAGGCCTCTGAAATTGTAATACAAATTTATTTTAAAAAAATTTCGTTTCAAATTTGTATAATTATAGTGTTTCCCGAGACGGCCTAGTAAAGATTTCCTGCCTTGCAAAGTTTTTTTTTGGCTAATAACATTTTCCATGTGATGCCCTTTTAGCCGGGCTTAAGGGTTTTCTCCACCATGGTGTTTCCCGAGGCGGCGCAGACTAGTAAAGATTTTCTGCTTAACAAAGTTTTCTTGCTTAATGATATTTTTCTGCATTGCCAACATTCGGCCGGGCTTGATTTTCTCCACCATGGTGTTTCCCGAGATGGCGCAGCCTAGTAAAGATTTTCTGTCTTGCAAAGTTTTCATGCCCAATAACGTTTTTCTGCATGGCCGACAAATTCCGACCATTTCATGAAAGATATTCTCAAAAGCTTTAAGATAATACCCATATTAGTCATATTCGTTTTAAAACACCGTATAATCACAATACATATTGTACTAGAATTTCAGATATCCATAACTCGGAAACTAAGCCTCGCCGCAAATTTCTTTATTTAATTTTTTCTTATTTTTAAATTCTCTATAGGATAGGATACTTTTTTTAAATTTCTGGGAGATGGCCCTAAACTTGATTTAAGTCCAAATGAGGTAGTTTAAAGGGTTGTAGCTGGTTGAAAAATTATGCCAACTACAAAACCATTTTCTATAATTATGCCCGTGTAAATCACAACAATGAATACTTTTGGAAAAACACAAGAACTAGACAGCAAAGGTCCAGCTGTACTTCCTAAGGGCAACAAAACCATATACTCAGCTTAGCGATTTTGGTGACCCATATTTTTTTTTATGATACTCCAAAGATTTCAAAAATCAGTGTGCCCTCAAAAAATGGTGTCATCAGTTTTTGTCCAACAGCTAATTCAGATTTCGTGAATAATGTCTAAAGCTAACTTAGTCTTATTTTTTAACTAATTGAAATATAAGGACATAATTGCACCACACTGCATTGGTAAAGGCCGGGGCACAATGAATCCGTCATACGTTAAACTTTGACTTTTTCAACTGACAGCTAAGTTGAAATACATGGTTTCTTATGAAATCTGTTACATTCAGTACGCGTCCGTCAACGCAAAGTACAAAAATTGTTCAACTTATAATTTTTACGTACGTTGAGTAGTTTGACATATATTGGTTGGTTTTTTGGTATGTGTTTGTGTTATGTCGCAGCAAAAATAAAATTAAACATAAAACGAAATAAATAAAAAAGTTGAATTTAATAAATAAAATGGTGAATCAACCTACAAATACTTCCGTCAATAAAGTACTCATTGTGCCAACCTTCTCCGTCGCTGCCTTAAAGTCAGTTGAAAAAGGCGAAGTTTAACGTATGACGGATTCATTGTGCCCCGGCCTTAATAGAGCCTGGAATTAATTGAGAAATAAGGCTATTTTGGTTTATTACTTGACTTTATTGCATATTATTATTATTATATTTTATATTATTAAAAAAAAATAATTTCTTCGTAAAGGAAAAAACTAATTTTATCACTTTTTAACCGACTTCAAAAAAAGGAGGAGGTTAATAATTCGTACTTATTTTTGGTGATTCAGCGTATATCCGGTGAGGTATAAATATACAAATAATATTCATATTTTGTAATGAATATTGAGGCGAAAATCTCTTTTTATATTAAATTGTACTTCGTAAAAGGATTTATAATTGCACGTAGTGCATTCTTTGACTTGTAAATGACGAGTAATTATTTGTAGTTAAATATTAGTATAATGCGTTAAACACATTCACCACAGCATACTACACGAACAAACGACTTCAAATGCCGCTACCAGCATTTGTCGTCTCGTAGCCAGCTACTTACCCTCATACCTAAACAAGAGCGGCAAGCGTCGCGCTTGCAGCAGGGTACGCATTTTAAATACATTTAAATGTGAAAATATTATTACATTGTACTGAAAATACGTACCTTGCTGCTAACGCAACGCTTGTCGCTCTTGTTTAGGTATTAGGGTTTATTATTTTGGAGGCGGCAGCAGCACCATCTGCACCTCATATTTAAGTATAAATACATAGTTCAGTATTACCACCTTCAAATATTTCGCATTTATAAAAATTATATTACTCTTTCAAAATGTACTTATATGACGTAAAAGTATAAAAATTAAATTTATTCTTTACATCAACTTTTGGATATTGTTTCTGTTAAATAATATGAAATAATTGTTCGATATCACTCATTCAACATTTTGTATTATACTGGTAACACTGAATTTTCTCATTGCAGCCAAAGAAATAGAAATTAGTGTAATTGGACTACAACGACAAAATCAGCATAGGCAACAACCTGCCGCCATGTTGCCTTGCTGTCTTCAAAATAATTATTCTCATATAAACATGTGTATTCTATTTTTGACATTTCGTAGTCGGTAGCTTGCTGTGGTGAATGTGTTTAATGCTTAACTAGCGATTTTATTTTTTTTTTACATTTATTTATTTATTGGATCTTCAAATATGGACTAACAATAAGTATCCAAATCTTAAATATAAGTATTAGGCCCGACCACTGTCGGGCATAAACTAAGTGATAGTTATAAATAATACATAATAGTGATAATGAAAAAAAAGAAAAAAATATATATATTTTCAAGAGATCCCATCTGGAGTGTTGAGTATAAGAGCCCTTGTGTCCTTCTTTTTCAAGCGAATGTGGCCAGTAAAATTCAAGATGTCACGAGCAAGCGGATTAGGATGTGACTCGAGTTTTGTTAAATATTTGCCTGCGTATTTTGCTATTTCTTCAATCACTAGTGGCATATTCAAATCACGATGTATATTTGAATTTTTGATGTACCATGAAGCCGATGTTATCAAACGTAAAATTTTGTTTTGCCTTCGTTGGATTCTCTCGACATTAGAAGCTGAAGCAGTGCCCCATAACTGAATTCCGTAGCACCATATTGGCTTCAAAAGCGACTTGTATAGTAAAAGTTTGCAGTCTAGGCTGAGTGTTGAATTTCTACCAATCAGCCAATATATCTAAGTTAGTTTAAGTTTCATTTGTATTAAGCGGCCCATACACTACAACAGCATGCACGCACAATCAAGCGATTGAGCATTCATGCTCGAAGCACACATTATACCAACAAGCTGGTACAATATTCATTTTTTACAAAATTGCGGTAAGGGTGGTTATGAATAGTGACACAGTTTTT
Source organism: Tachina fera (assembly GCA_905220375.1). Taxonomy (NCBI): domain Eukaryota; kingdom Metazoa; phylum Arthropoda; class Insecta; order Diptera; family Tachinidae; genus Tachina; species Tachina fera. The sequence continues at coordinate 96,989,197 of LR999965.1, read as the reverse complement.
GCTACAATTTATTTATTTTTTTCAGTCTATGGACAAAAAATTCTTACAATTACTATTGGTATGCTGTTAAAATTAGCAGCTATGTATAACTAAAGAGCTAAAATTCACTTTTCCATTGAAAAAATTTATATTTCAATAAATTATATTATTTAAATGCATGTTTACTCCATGAAAACTTTGCTCAACTGAGCTAATTTCACCATATACTACACCAGCAAGCTTGTACCATCAGCAAAATATCAAACTCTATTTGACATCACTACAGCAACACGTACAATCACACAAAATGCCCATACACGACCCAACCGCTGGCACAAACACTTGATTGCGCATGCATGCTGTTGTAGTGTATGGGCCGCTTAAGTTTTGAGTCAATATGGTGTTTCCATGTAAGTCGTCGATCAAGGTGTATACCAAGGTATTTTACATGTGAATGTTGAGGAACAACTTGATTGTTGATTCGAATTGGGGAACAAGTATCTCTTCGCATGGTAAATGTTACCTGAACACACTTTTGCTCGTTTACCTTAATTCTCCATAATTTTAACCATAGTTCCAGTTGTGTAATATGTTCTTGTAGATATAGGGAAGCCTCGTGAGGGTTTTCGTGCATACTTAAGCAGGCTGTATCATCGGCAAACGTAGATGTATGGATATTACTGCTCAAAGGCATATCACAAGTATAAATCAAATACAAAACTGGCCCCAGTATGCTCCCCTGTGGCACACCGGATGATATAGATTCCGGCACACTCATGAATTCTCCTTCCACAACCGTGAACTTCCGGGTAGTAATGTAACTTTCTAATAAATTCACCAAATTTATTGGTAGATATAATTTTAATTTTAAAATTAGGCCCTCATGCCACACTTTATGAAATGCCTGCGAAACGTCAATAAACAGTTCACATTCTTCAAATGTTCTTCTTATACATTGAACCAATCTATGCGTTTGTTCAATGGTGCTATGCTGACTTCTAAAACCAAATTGATGGTCTACCAATTAGAATTGGGGACAATTTTGACATGAGCAGTTTTTCAAAAAGTTTTGACATTGTTGGTAGCAGACTTATTGGCCTGTATGATTCTGCTTTGGTAAGATCTTTGCTCGGCTTTGGAATCATTTTAACTTTAGCAAGTTTCCAGCTGTGGGGATAATACTATAGTTGTAAAATGGCATTAAAAATGAATAACATGATTCTAATTGCAATACGAGGCAATTTTATTAGCATTTGGTTACTAATTCCATCAATACCCGGTGCTTTCTTCGGGTTGAGTTCAGCAATTAGATTTTGTACATCACACATTTTAAATTTTATGGGTCGACGGGGTAGCGCAACTACACTCGGGAAATCAACAACACCAGTACATGTGTTTGGGGTAAATACGGATTTTAAATGCTTTGCAAACAAGTTACCTTTATCAATATCACTCCTGGCCCAAACTCCGGTAGAAGTTCGCAGAAGTGGTTTAAACTCAACGGGTGTTTTAAATTTTTTCGCAGCGCGCCACAAAGAGTAATTAGATGCTGGTGTTACATCGAGATTTTCCATATAGTTTTTAAGAGATGCAGTTTTTGCATATGCAAGCAGCTCTTGGAGTCTTTTAGTGCACTCTTAATCTAATTTTATTTTGGGGTGATCTGTGCTGTTGCCATTCGCTTCCAGCTCTTCTTTTTTCACATACCAGACGTTCAATATCTGTGGAATATATTCTATTAAACCCAGTCTGCGGATGGGAGGAAGTGGCATGTACAGCAGCCTGCTTAATTTTTCGTTAAGATTGGCAATATTAGGTTCAATATCATAATGAGTTCTTAGCTTAATGTTTTCAGGGCAATGACTACTAAGATATTTTTTGAATCGCAGCCAAATAACACGACTGACCATTTTAACATATGGGTGAGGTAGAGCACTTCTCAGTAGGCTACAGATTGTAACGATCGTGGGAGAGTGATCGGACGATAGATCTAGGTAAGCTTCAACATAAATTAATATCCTAGAAATATTTTTCATGACGCCAAAATCTATAATATCCGGAATTTTATGTATGTCAGTAGGCCAGTAAGTGGGCTCCCCACTCGAAATGACGTCCAAGCCCATTTTTTAAATTGTGTTGAACAACGCTCTTCCTCTAGGTGTGATAAGACGCGAACCCCAGAAAGTATGTTTTGCATTATAGCCGCCAGCTGCTACGAAACAAGGGCCAAGAGATTTGTAGAAATCATCGTATTGATACTCAGTAATTGCGAATCTAGGAGGGGAGTAAATTGATGATATGACAAATTTTGTGCAAAAATTTTCGACACAAATATTCGTTGCTTGTAGATTTTCTTCACAAATGTTGTCAAGAATATAATGCTTGAGTCTAGACTTTAACAAAATTGCTGATCCCCCGCAAGCTCTTCCTCTTGGGTCCTTTGAATCATATAAAATGTAGCCATTAATTTTGAATAGACTTCTTGAAGTCAAATGAGTCTCAGAAACCAACATTATATCAATATTTTTTTCCGTGAGGAAGTGCTCAAGTTAATTTTTATGTTGGCGAATGCAGTTTGCGTTCCAGAAACATATCTTTAACGTGTTCATGGCTTGTTAACTAATGCTTGAATCAGTGTAGACTGCATTCGTAGCATTTCTTGCATCATGCTAGTCATATTTGTTGTAAAATTATTTATAGTCAGCACCAGATTCTCAATAGTAGTTGCATTCGTTGAATTATTTTATGTGGAATATTTTGTGTGGCAATAGAACTAGACTTGGCAGTATCGGCATACGATACACGAGAAGTGGCAGTTTGAGCAAAAGTGGCGGAGTAAGCGTTTGCTGTTTGTGCTGGAGCTAATTTAGGTTTTTGCCCTATAGTCTGTTTAACGAAAGAATATACGGGACATCCTCTGTAGTTAGCGGTATGATTACCTCGACAATTACTAAATTTTTTTTCTGCTAGATCTTTAGGTTTGGTACAACCAGCAATACCGTGCAATTCACCGCAGATAACACAAACTGAAGGTAACTTGCAGTAAGTTTTTGTGTGGCCATATTCTTGACAATTATGGCACTGTACGGGTCCAGAACGCTTATGTGGTTCCTCAACTGTTATTTTTCGGTATAAGAGATATTTTAAATTGTAAATTGGATGAGTCTCGTTTTTTTTAAATTTTCGACGCGAAATAGAGGTTGAGGAATCTTCTCCCTATTTATTATGTTAGATACATTTTTTACCTTAAATCCCTGGAGGACGAGTGCATCTTTTATTTCTTCGGGAGCAACATAGGAATCGATGCCCTTCAATACGATCTGCAGGCCTTTAGCACTTTTAAGCTGATATGTGTAGAAACTTTTTTTACTTTTTTCAAATTCAGTAATCAGTTTGCGAAAATCTTTTTCTTCATAAATTTGAATTTTGGTTTCATCAATGTTACCACGTTTTAAGTGCCTGGCTTAAAATATTTCTTATTGAATTATTTATCGTCCACGAGAATTACAGCACATTGAAACGAGACAAATCGTATAAATTAGGGTAACAAAATAACGAATCTGCACAGAAAAATTAATTGCAAAATATTTTATACAGAAAAGAACGGCACAGAACGACAACGAAAATGACGCCTTTAGGGCTTTTGTAATGTTTTTTAAAGTATACTGATAAGTTTCCTAAGCATCAACGAAATACATTTAGACGTGGTTATCCAACAACAAACAAACTTTTTTAAATACATTTTTTATATAATTAAATAACATAATATAACCAATTATAATATCTGAATATTTCTTCTAGTCGGTAAAAAAAACTGGACGTGTAATTGTTTCACACGAGGCACCCTTAACACAAGGCTTTGGATCGGAAATCGCAGCTTATATTCAAGACGAGTGTTTCCTGCACTTAGAAGCACCTGTGAAGCGTGTAACTGGTTGGGATACCCCGTTTCCTCACGTCTTTGAACCTTTCTATTTACCGAATAAATTCCGATGCTTGACAGCAATAAAAGAAGTTGTTAATTACTAAATATCTTCAATGGAGTTGACATGTTTGGCCAAAAGGAGGAACTCTCAATAAAATTTAGTGCAATTTTAATTTTATGTAACCGATGCATTTATTTAGATTTTAATTTTATATGTACATATGTATATCGTTAGCTTAACGTGCAAAGGTGTTAAGTCCACTTTCTGTCAAAAATGATGTTTTTATACCATAAGATTATACAGCTCATAATATACTATTTACAGAAGAAAAATTATAATTAAGTTGTTTTCAGCTTCAAAAGCGACTTGTATAGTAAAAGTTTGCAGTCTAGGCTGAGTGTTGAATTTCTACCAATCAGCCAATATATCTAAGTTAGTTTAAGTTTCATTTGTATTAAGCGGCCCATACACTACAACAGCATGCACGCACAATCAAGCGATTGAGCATTCATGCTCGAAGCACACATTATACCAACAAGCTGGTACAATATTCATTTTTTACAAAATTGCGGTAAGGGTGGTTATGAATAGTGACACAGTTTTTGCTACAATTTATTTATTTTTTTCAGTCTATGGACAAAAAATTCTTACAATTACTATTGGTATGCTGTTAAAATTAGCAGCTATGTATAACTAAAGAGCTAAAATTCACTTTTCCATTGAAAAAATTTATATTTCAATAAATTATATTATTTAAATGCATGTTTACTCCATGAAAACTTTGCTCAACTGAGCTAAATTCACCATGTACTACACCCGCAAGCTTGTACCATCAGCAAAATATCAAACTCTATTTGACATCACTACAGCAACACGTACAATCACACAAAATGCCCATATACGACCCAACCGCTGGCACAAACACTTGATTGCGCATGCATGCTGTTGTAGTGTATGGGCCGCTTAAGTTTTGAGTCAATATGGTGTTTCCATGTAAGTCGTCGATCAAGGTGTATACCAAGGTATTTTACATGTGAATGTTGAGGAACAACTTGATTGTTGATTCGAATTGGGGAACAAGTATCTCTTCGCATGGTAAATGTTACCTGAACACACTTTTGCTCGTTTACCTTAATTCTCCATAATTTTAACCATAGTTCCAGTTGTGTAATATGTTCTTGTAGATATAGGGAAGCCTCGTGAGGGTTTTCGTGCATACTTAAGCAGGCTGTATCATCGGCAAACGTAGATGTATGGATATTACTGCTCAAAGGCATATCACAAGTATAAATCAAATACAAAACTGGCCCCAGTATGCTCCCCTGTGGCACACCGGATGATATAGATTCCGGCACACTCATGAATTCTCCTTCCACAACCGTGAACTTCCGGGTAGTAATGTAACTTTCTAATAAATTCACCAAATAACACGACTGACCATTTTAACATATGGGTGAGGTAGAGCACTTCTCAGTAGGCTACAGATTGTAACGATCGTGGGAGAGTGATCGGACGATAGATCTAGGTAAGCTTCAACATAAATTAATATCCTAGAAATATTTTTCATGACGCCAAAATCTATAATATCCGGAATTTTATGTATGTCAGTAGGCCAGTAAGTGGGCTCCCCACTCGAAATGACGTCCAAGCCCATTTTTTAAATTGTGTTGAACAACGCTCTTCCTCTAGGTGTGATAAGACGCGAACCCCAGAAAGTATGTTTTGCATTATAGCCGCCAGCTGCTACGAAACAAGGGCCAAGAGATTTGTAGAAATCATCGTATTGATACTCAGTAATTGCGAATCTAGGAGGGGAGTAAATTGATGATATGACAAATTTTGTGCAAAAATTTTCGACACAAATATTCGTTGCTTGTAGATTTTCTTCACAAATGTTGTCAAGAATATAATGCTTGAGTCTAGACTTTAACAAAATTGCTGATCCCCCGCAAGCTCTTCCTCTTGGGTCCTTTGAATCATATAAAATGTAGCCATTAATTTTGAATAGACTTCTTGAAGTCAAATGAGTCTCAGAAACCAACATTATATCAATATTTTTTTCCGTGAGGAAGTGCTCAAGTTAATTTTTATGTTGGCGAATGCAGTTTGCGTTCCAGAAACATATCTTTAACGTGTTCATGGCTTGTTAACTAATGCTTGAATCAGTGTAGACTGCATTCGTAGCATTTCTTGCATCATGCTAGTCATATTTGTTGTAAAATTATTTATAGTCAGCACCAGATTCTCAATAGTAGTTGCATTCGTTGAATTATTTTATGTGGAATATTTTGTGTGGCAATAGAACTAGACTTGGCAGTATCGGCATACGATACACGAGAAGTGGCAGTTTGAGCAAAAGTGGCGGAGTAAGCGTTTGCTGTTTGTGCTGGAGCTAATTTAGGTTTTTGCCCTATAGTCTGTTTAACGAAAGAATATACGGGACATCCTCTGTAGTTAGCGGTATGATTACCTCGACAATTACTAAATTTTTTTTCTGCTAGATCTTTAGGTTTGGTACAACCAGCAATACCGTGCAATTCACCGCAGATAACACAAACTGAAGGTAACTTGCAGTAAGTTTTTGTGTGGCCATATTCTTGACAATTATGGCACTGTACGGGTCCAGAACGCTTATGTGGTTCCTCAACTGTTATTTTTCGGTATAAGAGATATTTTAAATTGTAAATTGGATGAGTCTCGTTTTTTTTAAATTTTCGACGCGAAATAGAGGTTGAGGAATCTTCTCCCTATTTATTATGTTAGATACATTTTTTACCTTAAATCCCTGGAGGACGAGTGCATCTTTTATTTCTTCGGGAGCAACATAGGAATCGATGCCCTTCAATACGATCTGCAGGCCTTTAGCACTTTTAAGCTGATATGTGTAGAAACTTTTTTTACTTTTTTCAAATTCAGTAATCAGTTTGCGAAAATCTTTTTCTTCATAAATTTGAATTTTGGTTTCATCAATGTTACCACGTTTTAAGTGCCTGGCTTAAAATATTTCTTATTGAATTATTTATCGTCCACGAGAATTACAGCACATTGAAACGAGACAAATCGTATAAATTAGGGTAACAAAATAACGAATCTGCACAGAAAAATTAATTGCAAAATATTTTATACAGAAAAGAACGGCACAGAACGACAACGAAAATGACGCCTTTAGGGCTTTTGTAATGTTTTTTAAAGTATACTGATAAGTTTCCTAAGCATCAACGAAATACATTTAGACGTGGTTATCCAACAACAAACAAACTTTTTTAAATACATTTTTTATATAATTAAATAACATAATATAACCAATTATAATATCTGAATATTTCTTCTAGTCGGTAAAAAAAACTGGACGTGTAATTGTTTCACACGAGGCACCCTTAACACAAGGCTTTGGATCGGAAATCGCAGCTTATATTCAAGACGAGTGTTTCCTGCACTTAGAAGCACCTGTGAAGCGTGTAACTGGTTGGGATACCCCGTTTCCTCACGTCTTTGAACCTTTCTATTTACCGAATAAATTCCGATGCTTGACAGCAATAAAAGAAGTTGTTAATTACTAAATATCTTCAATGGAGTTGACATGTTTGGCCAAAAGGAGGAACTCTCAATAAAATTTAGTGCAATTTTAATTTTATGTAACCGATGCATTTATTTAGATTTTAATTTTATATGTACATATGTATATCGTTAGCTTAACGTGCAAAGGTGTTAAGTCCACTTTCTGTCAAAAATGATGTTTTTATACCATAAGATTATACAGCTCATAATATACTATTTACAGAAGAAAAATTATAATTAAGTTGTTTTCAGCAATATGAAAATGTGCACAAAAAATGTGTAAACAAAAAGATGTCGTAGTAAAATTTTTATGATGGCTACTATTTATTTATTTATTAATACATATTGTACAAAGTAAATTTGCACAATATGGTTATACAAATATGGGCGGTGTAACTAGACCATATGCCCAAGATGTTATGAACAGTATTTAACAAAAAGTGTTTGTGACTGACCTTACACGACCTATGTATGCTTTCACATAGGAAGTTACTTTTTTTGCTACTATTTAATTTCGGGAACTGACAACACTAATGCCAATAGCCAAAATGTGGTAACACCATAATAAAGTTTGAACTTTTTTAGCATAAACATACTCATAAAGTCGTCATTCTAATAGTTTTTTCAGACTGAAAGTTAAAAATGTTCTTAACGTTAAAACCATAAACATTTGATTTTGCATTCACACTGCAAGTTTGTTAAATTCAGGTTTTAATTCGAGTTCTCGTGTACATTTATAGTGAACAGACGTCTTAGCGGAGTTTTAATTACATACTAAACAAAAAAAATCATGCAAAAATATATTCGGAATACATATTGTTATTGATAAATAAGCTTTATTTGCTTTGCTAATATTTTTTAAATAGTCATAAATAACAAACAAAAAACAAACAAAGTGCCCTTGAGGAATACTCCACATCAGTACCTCAAAAACAAATATCTGTGAAGTGACTTCTTATGGCAGAAATGCTTATTTTACTGTGAGTTCTAAAGCTCTTAATGAAAATAATACAAATAAAAAATTTGATGATAGACTTTTTCTAACAGCAAAGCTACTTTTTCGTCAGCGATCAACTTCGCTTTGTCCAATGCCAACTCGTTAACATTACAGTTGCCTAGTACTTCGTCATTTAAGGCAGTGACATCATTCGCTTCGTCATCGTGTTCATCACTTAACCAAATTATCACTACCGATAACAGTAGCCCTAAACCTAAAGTCCAAGCCGGAATGGACAGATATGCAACTGTGGTAAAGCATCTGCTCCAAAAGTATCTAGGGATAATAGTGCATCCTCTACTAATCGCCAAAACCGTTTGAAAATATTGCAAGATGACAACAAATAACCCGATGTATCTTTGAACGAAATCTCCAATCCGCCACCAATCTATTTGAGAGAAAAATTTCACACAAGCGTTCTGGACCCGTACAGTGGCATAATTGTCAAGAATGTGGCCAAACAAAAACTTACTGCAATTTACCTACAGTTTGTGTTATCTGCGCTGAATTGAACGGTACTGCTAGTTGTACTAAACCAAGAGATCAAACAGAAAAAAAATCAGTAATTGTGGAGGTAATCATACCGCTAACTACAGAGGATGTCCTGTATATTCATTCGTTAAACAGACTATGGGGCAAAAACGTAAATTAACTCCAGCACAAACAGCAAACGCTTACTCCGCCACTTTTGCCCAAGTGAGCTAACCAGTTACTTCACGTGTATAATATGCCGATGCTGGTTAGACTAGTTCAAATACAAACTCAAATTTTAATCACCTTGAAGCTACTATTTACAATTTGGTGCAAACTTTAAATAATTTTACAGCAAATATGACTAGCATGATGCAAGAAATGCTGAGAATGCAGAATACTCTCCTTCAAGCAATAGTTGACAAGCCATGAACACGTTAAAAATATGTTTCTGGAACGCAAACGGCATTCGCCAACATAAAAATGAACTTGAGCACTTCCTCACGGAAAAAATATTGCTATAATGTTGGTTTCTGATACTCATTTGACTTCAAGAAGTATATTTAAAATTAATGGCTACACCTTATATGATTCAAAGGACCCAGCAATTCTAATAAAGTCAAGACTCAAGCATTATAATCTTGATAACATTTCTGAAGAACATCTACAAGCAACTAAACGACTCCAAGAGTTGTTGGCATCTGAAAAAATGCATATCTGAAAAAATATCTAGAAAGTCTTGATGTCACACAAGCGTCTAATTACTCTTTGTGGCGCGCTTCTAGAAAGCTTAAAACACCCGTTGAGTTTAAACCACCTCTGTGCACATCTACCTGAGGTTGGGCAAGAAGCGATACTGAAAAAGATAACATTGATATTTGCTGATCATTTAAAATACGTATTTACCCCAAACACACGTATTGGTGCTATTGATTTGCCGAGTGTAGTTGCTCTACCCCCTCGACCCATAAAGTTTAAGACGAGTGATGTTCAAAAACTAGTTGCTGAACTTAATACGAAGTAACAAGATGCTGATGAACTTGCCTGATATTGCAATAAGAATCCTGCTATTTATTTTTAATAACATTTCACGAATGCAGTATTTTGCACATAACTGGAAACTTGCCAACATAAAAAAGATTCCGAAGCCGGGCAAAGATCTTACCAAGGCATATAGGCCTATAATCTTACTATCAACAATTTCAAAGCTTTTCGAAAAGCCGCTCATGAGTAAATTGTCCAGAATTTTAACTGATAATGGGTGCATCCTGGACCATCAATTTGGCTTTAGAAGTCAGCATAGCAATATTGAGCAAACGCATTGCATTGTTCTGCCCTTTTTATTGATGTTTCTCAGGCATTTGATAAAGTATGGCACGAAGGCCTATTTTTAAAATTGAAGGCATCTGCCAACTTTTCGTAAGTGTGCCACAGGGTAGTATTCTGGGGCCAGTCTTGTATTTAATACATACTTGTTATATGCCTGTGAGCAATAATATCGACACCTCTACACTTGTCCATGATACAGCGTGGACGAAAGCCCTTATGAGGCATCCCGAAATCTCCAGGAATATATTACTCGACTGGAAACATGGTTGAACTTATGGAGAATTAAAGTAAATGAACAAAAGTGTGTTCATATAACGTTTACCCTAAGAAAATATACTTGTTCCCCCATTCGAATCAACAATCAAAATATCCGTCAACATTCACAAGTAAAATACAGTAATTTTGACTTAGCTGCACAATCAACTTTGCACGACTTTGTGCAGATAAGTAAACAATTTTGTTATCTTAAATGCACTTACTTAAATATGCAGGTATACAATTTTTACTTCAGTTTTATAAACATAAATGTTAACTTACTGCTAACTTAAATTTTTTATATGAGAATAATTTAAAACTGCCTAAAAATATGTTAAATACGCAGGTATACAAAGTGCACTTAAAAAATGATTTTGAACAATAATTACAGAAAAAATAAATTTTGTGCAGTTAAGTCAATGTGCAGCTAACATTGCTTTTTTTATGAAAATATTTTAAAATTACCAAAATTTTAGGGCACTTATCTTAAATGTCCAGGTATAGAAAGTGCACTTAAAAAACGAATTTGACAGAAATTTATTATTTTAGGCAGTTAAGTCCAAAGTGCACTTAAACAAAAGGCAGTTAAATCAAAACTACTGTACCTTGGTATACAGCTTGATCGAAGGCTTACATGGAAACACTATATTAACTACAGGATAACACAAATGAAACTAAAGTTAACATTGGTTGATTGGCAGAAATTCAACACTTAGCCTTGACTGCAAAATTTTACTATGCAAGTCGCTTTTATCCAATATGGAGCTACGGAATTCAGTTATGGGGCACTGTTTCAGATTCAAATGATGAGAAAATCCAACGAAGACAAAACAAAATTTCAAGGTTAATAACATCTGCTCCAAGCTCAAATTTACATCTTGATTTAAATATGCCACTAGTGACTGAAGAAATAGCAAGATACGCAGGCAACCACTTAAATAAACTCGAGTCAGATCCTAATGCCCTTGCTCGTAACATCTTGAATTTTACTGGACACATCCGCCTAAAAATGAGGGACACAGGGACTCTTATACTGAACACTCCTTGTGATTATCACTTATGTGTTATTTATAATTATCACTAAGTTTATGTTAGAGACTTGTCGGGCTTTATAATTATATTTTATATTTAAGATTTGAATACTTGTTAGTTCATTTTTGAAGATACAATAAATAAAAACATGTATTAAAAAAAATTTTAAATATTATTAATTATTTTCATATGAATATGTATGTTTATTAGTATTAAGTATAGTAGGTTAATTTTACGGACTTTACGCTATACGTTTCAAGTAGGTAAGAAAAGTAGATAAAAACATATAAATAAAAAAACGGCTCACATCAAAAGTAGAAAATTATAGCAAAGCATAAGAAAAAGTAGAATCTGTGTGTCCTTCCTTGGCCTTATGGAGCTCCTGTAGATTAGTAAAGTGCAAGAAAAAAGAAATTAAGAGTTATATAACGAAAACGAAAAAAATAGCGCAGAGTTTCGATCGGAAGGAAATTTAGAATATTTAGCATAAGAAAATTACATATATGTATATGTGGTTGTTTTTATCTTGTATTAAAACACTGGTTTGTTCTTTATTTATTCAACGATCTATTTTATTTCACAGGATTTAGTATTCTTATTTAATATGTAATTTTAGCTTTAGTTTCTTAGTTTCGTTTTAATTTAGTTTAAGTATTTTTATTAATAACTACTACTTATATCATAGTTTAGATTAATTATTTGTGTTTAGGTTAAGTATTTATTATTATTCAATAAGAATCATTATTAATATTACACCTAGGTTTAACTTCACTGTCCACAAGCTTCGAGCACTTCTATTTATTTCTAATTACCTTCACAACTTACTTCTACTTTTCTACTAAATCTTCTTCCATAATCGTGTCTTGTTTATGCTTTGGTACTTGTGCCTGGTTGTGTGTGTGTGTTTGCTTTTGATAGAGTCGAGTGTCGTGTAGGTGCTACTAATATAGCGATGTTGAGTTAGAATCCCATTCCTGACCCTACGTTCGTCCTCGAATGTTAATCCCACTTCTTCGTCATGTGTACTACTCTTAGTATTTTTTGGACCCTCTACGTTTCTTACTTTCTCAACTTCATAACGACTATGTTTCAGTTCCTTTTTGACTTAGTACGGTCCCAGGAATTTCGGTCTCAACTTTATTCCGGTGCCAAAGGGGATACGCTTAATGGCTACCAGCTGCACGACCTCCTACACAGCCTCTGACTCTTACGGTTGTACTCCTTGCAGTTCTCTTGTTGTATATCGTGAATATTTTCTCGAGCTTGTTCTCTTATGGTGTCTCGTTCGGTATTTAAGGTCTCCACTAGTTCATCAAGTAGCTCGCAAATATCTGTACCATCGAATTTATCATATGTTATCCAGTTAGGACTTGAAATGGTGTAAGTTTGGTGCTTGGCGGCGTGCTGTTTAGAGTTTGCTGCACTCGACCTACGTGTTTATACCAGTGGTCAGGTTTCTCGACGCATAATTTAGTAAGCATTGACTTATATTAATGTTCATTCTCTCTACTTGACCATTTCCCCTTGGCACCTCAGGAAACTAAACACTCTACACAGCTTTTAACACGTCGTTCATCTTTTCCAGTCAATTTTCGAATGTAGTAAGACTTTTGTCCTTGTCTATGTGTCATTTGAATTATTCCTTGCTCCACTGAGCTCAGGATTACTCTAACTTCGTTATTTGGGTCTTTGTGAAAAATGCCGAATTTCATAAAATAGTCATCGTATGTACATATCTGTTTGTAATATCTTTCTTACAGCTTTAATACATTCTTCTTGTGTTTGCGTTCGTTGTAAAAGGTGATGTAAAGAATCTTCGATCATTAAACATGTAAGGCGCCTTAATGCGTCTACATGCTTCATTTTTGCTCCCGGTCTATGTTCTATTTGGTAATTCAATTCCTGTAAGAAAAGTCAAAAGAAATTGGTTTCATATAACCGCCAGGAAATTTGTGTAAAAGTACTCCAGCTAGTGCGTTATTACATACATCGGTGGTTAACACTTTCGGTAAATTGGGGTTGAAGTGTACAAGAGTTTGATCAGAAGTGATGTCTTTTTTAACTTTCGATATGCATCATCACATGCCTTATCCCAAAAGAATTTGGAGTTATTGCGCAAAACTTCATAAAATGGTGTCATTATACTAGCAAAGTTGGTTATAAATTTCAAATAATTGATTATCATTCCAATAAATGCCTTCAATTCCAAAACATTACTTGGTTTAGGTGCATTAATGATGGACACAACTCGCTCATTATTCTTTTTTAACACATGTTTATTAATAGTGACTCCCAAGTATGATATCTCTTCTATAAAAAATGTGCACTTGTTTGCATTTAGTTTAAAACCAGCTGAACTTAATTTTCTTAAAACAGTTTTAAGATTCTGGATGTGACTTCAAAACGTTATCCAAGTGACACTGATGTCGTCCTCGCATAAAGTTAGTGTGAGCTTGGTCTTAACGAATTTTGCCATACAATTTTACATTAAAAATCAAGGCAGAATGTAGATTTATATATATATATATATATATATATATATATATATATATATATATATATTAGTTCCTGTTGTTCCTATAGAGAGCATAGGGCCTCGACGAATTCGTTTCAGTTCTGCCTGTTCACTGCTATGATGTTGACTTCGTTCCACGATTTGCTTGTTCTGCCCACTTCAATTTCTAACTGCAGGTATGACTATGTCTTCCCCTTCTTCGACTGCCTTGAGGATTCCATTCTATGGCGCTTTTCGTAACATCATCCTTGAGTCTGCGCAGCGCGTGTCCGATTCACCTCCATTTACGTTTTTTAATTTCTTTTTCTATTGGGCCATAGTCAGTGGTTGCTGATAACGTTTGGCCAGAAAGTATTTAGAATCGCGCCGGTCTGCGTTCTAGCTTTCACTGCCATAATGGCACCGATTTAACACAACTGTTAAATATGTTAATTTTCGTTCGCCTGGATATATGGTGTGAGTTCCAGACTGAATTGAGCTGACCGAAGGCCTGCCCGACCTTGTTTATGCTGTTCGACACATCTGCTTTTGAACCACCGGTTGACGATATTATACTGCCCAGGTAGCAGAAAGTATCAACGTTTTCCAGCTGATGGTGCTGGAAAACAGCACTCAGCAGTTCCTCCTAAATAAATAGTTCAGGCCGCATTTCATTGCATCACTTTCTAGGGCTTTAATAAGCTTGGCCTCCATATGCTCGAATCGGTGCGAAAGTAAGCAGATATCATCGGCATAGTCCAAGTCTTCCAACCTTCTGCAGAAGCCCCAAGTGATGCCCCTAGGTGTTGTTGTAGCCCTTGCCAGTATATTATCAAGAACTACATTAAATAATAGAGGGGAGAGAGGAGAACCCTGTCTAACACCTATGTTGACGTTGACAGTAGTTCCGTTCAGAACCCGGCATTTCGCATTAGTATACATACCCTGGATCAAAGATATGAGTTTTTCATTGATCGTTTTACATCTTAGAGTTCCAGATTGCAGAATGTTGAAGGGTGTCGAAAGCTTCTTCAAAATCTATGAAAATTAAATAAAGTGGAGATCGCCATTCCACTGACTGCTCTATTATTATCCGAAGGCTGTTGATGTGGTCAACGCAAGAGTTTGTTCGCTTCGGATTTCGCGGTTCAGAGCATCCGATAATCGCTTATGTCAAATATTGGCGATAACTTTAGTGATCATACTGAGTAACGTTATGCCTCTCCAATTCTTACGATCCGTCAAATTGCCCTTCTTTGGTATGTTAATAATCATGCCTTCTTTTAATTCGTCATTAAGATTGCCAGAGGCCCAAAAGTCGGATATCATCCCGTATATTAGTCGTGCACTTATGTTATGGTCAACTTTAAGGAGTTGCGGGGAAATGTTATCAATTCCAGGCGTTTTGTTGTTTTTAAGATTCCTAATTGTGCTTTCAGTTTCACCGATGCTTGGAGAGTCGGATGGTATGTCATCTCTTTCAGTGTGTTCCTGTCAATAACATGTAATATCATACGATGGTAAAGAGTTATTACTCAGAAGGGCTTTGTAGTGATCTACCCATATTTCGAGCTGCCCCGTTGTCATTGTGATGAGTTCTCCGTTTTTGTTTTTGAGTGGCTTCGAGCTGAAATACTTTCTGTTGGATAGTTGTATTATCGCTCTGTATAGATCCCGGCTTCTGTTGGTCCTCAGATGCTCGTTGAGCCTCTTTTGCGATGCCCTCAGCCCATGCGCGTTTATCCTTCCTGGCGCTACACTTAACTTTTTTGTCCGCTCTGGTGTATTCTTCTTGAATCTTTATTTCTCGATGTGGTTTTGGCTTTGTTTGCAATACTTTCTTTCTTTTATCAACTTCCATGTTGCGTCGGAGATTCAAGTTTTTCTTTCTGGGTGTCTGTACCCGATGCTTTTTTTTTGCAGCGTTTACAATACCGTCCTTGATATTGTGCCAGTTGTTTTCTTAGCTGTATAGAGACTGTAGAGCATTAATGTATATTTCTCACTATTGCAGTCTGCACCACGCTTGTTTCGCACGTCTAAGAGACATCTTCGGCAGGTTCTGCTGATGGTAATGTGATAAATTTCTGGGTAACATGATCTGGAGATACACATTTACTTTATTCGCTGTCTTGTGTGGAAATAGTGAACCAGCGATTACAAGGTTGTGAGCTGAGCACATTTCCCTAAAAAGCTCACCGTTCTCTGTAATCCGACCCAGAGCGTGCCGGCCCATTATGTGTTCCATACTGATGTTGTTTGAGCCTATTTGAGCGTTGAAGTCTCCCATCACTATAACAATATCTCCACGATTTATTGATGATATAACGAGTTTACTATAAAAGTCCTCTTTTCTTATTGATATCTGCTGTCTCTGTTGGTGCATAACATTGAACACATGTAAGGTTCCACCGACTTTAATTAAGTAGGTTTAAGTAAATCACTTCAAAGTGTTTCCACCATACACTTGTGAGTGATTTGTTGTTAGAATTTTCGTACTCAATTTACGAAAATGCTTTATAAGATGGGCGCAGCAGCTGTAATGTAAATTTTAGTCACATGTAGTTGACATTTAAAATTGATTCAATATTCCTTAATGTCATTTTTTTCGAAATTGTCAATCACTATTGATGGATGACCCAGCGATGAATTTTGTAATTTTAAAAGCAACGCAGGGTTGCATACATAAATTGAGTTCGAAAAATAGTATTTTCGACATTATTTAAAATATATCAACTACTTTGAGGTGATTTATCCATAAACAAAATGTATGGTAAATCATGTATAAATTAACATGATTTTCACAAATCATCATGATTTGCCTAAATCATGTCGGTGGAAACATATTATTATTACAGTTTTATTGATTTTTAATCAATATTATGGATTGTTTAAAATTTTGCACTTTCTCGCGGTTTTTTGCAACGTTCGCATAAGAGCGGGTTTTTTGATGTTTTCTTAGCTTCCTAACAGTTTTGCATATTATCGTGGCTTTCGTTTTGTAAAAATATAATGTCATTTGTAATTAACATTAAAACTTTTTAGGTTTTTTTTATTTTGCAATTAAAAATTTGAAAAGAAAAGTGCTATGTTAAAAAAACATATGCCTGTCGGGAAAAAATTTCTTTTTTCTGCTGTGCCAAGTCATATATTTTTTGACAATGTAAAATTTTGAAAAAATCGCTTTAGCATAGAAAGAAGCTGATTGCTGCGGCGGCGAAGCAAAAAATTTTACTACAAGCCGCCGCCTACCAACATTTTTTTTAAAGAAGATTTTTATATGAAACAATACTCTTGTAGCAGAAAATTATATAACTTTACTTTACTTTATGATGCAAAATTTTTCGCAAATTAAAATAATGCATTTTCCACAGTCTAACTACATTAAAGGGACGTAAAAATTTATGTAATGCGCGACGGCTTGAAACAACGGCGCACAGTGGCTGAAAATCGTTTTTCATTGGCCAAAAGTCTAATTTTTTTTTGTCACCGATTTTTAAAATTTTTACGCCTTTTTGTAGCTAATATATCCAGATTAAGGTAGCCAAAAACTTAGGTTAAACTATTGATAATTGTGGGCGTGGCATGCTGTCAAACTCAACCGTTTTTTTAATTTCAGAAAAAGGTGTTTTTCTTTTGTTTTTTATCAAAAATAAATGGTTACTACTCGCAAGCTATCATCGATAACGGCCTGCGGTCTTTTTTATAATGTTGGTAGGACTATAGTCTTTAGTTGTTGTAAGTGGTCACAGCTCTAGCGTTTAATATTACGGGCGTTATGAAATATTTATGAAACTACTATATTTTTCTCAAATTTAAATTTTAGTGGAATAGAACTTCTAGGGAACAAAAGGGAACAAGAAACGTATACCACCAGGAGAAAGGTGAAAGTGTCCTCTTTAACGCTATATATACTTTTGCACCCGTGACGACCCGTGGGTAGAACACTTTTTTCATTTTAATGAAATTACTCTAAAAAAAATTCAAATTAATTTAAACAGCCCTATAAGTACTCGTATACAATAGTGTCTTAAATTTTCACTTTTTTGCCTAAAAGTTTGTTTTTTTTTACTTTAGACTACGTAAAACGAAAAAAATTAAATATAATACCTGCGAAAGGGTTTAATGGCTTTGTTTTGATCAGCAAAAAATAAGTCATAAAATTATCACAATAGGTTCTACAGTAAACATATGATCTCTTTCTGAATTTACCTGTTATCAAATGTTAGGGTCAACCAAAGTCATAAACATTTTTATAACAATAATGGCGACATTAAACCACTAAAGATAAAAAACAACCCCATATTGGCGAGATACTAATCAGTTTTACCTGATATTAAGGTCTGAATAACATGTGCAGTTTTGTTCAATTTAAGCACTACCTGCTATGAAATTGAAGATCAATGTGTGAATAACATGTATCTAAAAATGTATAAAACTACGGATTCCATAAGGGATTACTCAGTAATAAGTTAATCCTTTAATTGTACGGATAAAATATAACAAATAAAAATATTCAGATAAATATGGAGAGCTTCAGTTATAAAGAACTGGCCGAAGAGTATTTTAGAAACAAAAACCAGGAAGATGTTCTTAGTTACGTTAAAATAAAATTAAACTTAAATTCGTGTAGCACCGAAATGCAAGAGCAATTATCTAATTTCGTCAAAGCACTAAAAAAACGCTACAAAGAAGTTAGCTACAGTAAACAAAACTTTTATATAAAAAGTGCAAACTGGTTAGAAGGCCAACTTACTGTCGCTGCAGAAACAGCAAAGCAAGATAAGGCTGGAAGACCACGCAAATCATTAATGGGCAACTGCAGTGATAGATCTAAGAGGCGGAAACTTAAAGATTTTAACGATGCAATTGGTTGTACAAATATAAAAGAATCTTTCCTACATCAATTACGATCACAGAACCAATTATCAAAAGTGGATATCATTGAAAAAGTTGTTAAAGCTAGTCCAGTGAGAACAAAACGGATTCTTAAAAGTATACCAACTCCGAGTGATGCAATACAGTACACAAATGAGGAGGCATTAGCATTATTTCTGGATTTGAAATTAACAAAACAGCAATATATTAAGCTCAGACTGCGTGCGATTGAAAAAGGGTCAAATATGTATCCAGCATATCATTACATAACCGCTGCTAAAATAGACTGTTTGCCATCAAAGAACACTATTACAATCACACCAATTTCGGCAGAGGTACAACTACAATCTCTACTTGATCACACAGCCGAACGCTTGCTACAATCAATAACAGGAAATGAGTTAAAGAAATATGGAAACACAAAGTTAATTCTTTTTTGTAAATGGGGATGTGATGGTTCCTCGGGACAAAATACAATACAAACAAGCTGTATGTGAAAATATTTCGGACTCAGATATGTTCATGGTATCATTTGTACCATTGCGATTGAAAAAGATTTTGGAAGATTCAGAGCCTTCGACTAGTACAACGCAAACAATGGATATTTGGAAAAATGAGACACCATGTTCTACGAAATACTGCAGGCCAATTAAATTTGAATTCAAAAAAGAAACTCATGATGCCATTAACAAAGAAGTTAGTGATATCAAGGCCCAAATTGCAACACTACAGCCATTACAATTACAGTTAGATGGGCAGCAAACTGAAGTAAGCTACCAATTAGTGCTGACAATGATAGATGGAAAAGTAGGTCAGGCTTTGACTAACACGAAGGCTGCATCCAGCTGCATTATATGCCAAGCAACATCAACCCAATTAAACCAAGTCCCGACAAAATCATTAGATAATACCGATGCATATGAATTTGGATTATCACCACTACATGCAAGAATACGACTTATGGAACACATACTAAAAATCAGTTATGATTTGGATTTCGGGTCTTCAGGATCAATAAGAAACAACAAAACCAACAAAGAGTTAAGAAGTTCAAAAAAGAAACATGTTCTAGATGAATATCGCAAATTAGGATTGATTATAGATCAGCCAAAACAAGGGTCAGGCAATACAAATGATGGCAATACCGCAAGAAGATTCTTTTCAGATCCAGAAACAGCATCTGAAATAACAGGAGTGGATTTAAACCTTATTTTCAGGTTTAAAATAATCCTAGAAGTACTTGCGTGCAATGAAGAAATTGACTCTAGAAAATTTGGAGATTATGCTAAGGAAACTGCAAAAATATATACAACCAACTACCCATGGAGAAATATGTCTGCAACAGTTCATAAAATCCTTTATCATGGAGAAGATATCATTAAATATCATTTGGTGCCACTTGGAGATCTATCAGAGGAGGCTCAGGAAAAAAGAAACAAGGATTACAGATTTTATAGAGAGCACAATACTAGAAAAATTTCACGAAATTCAACAAATGAAGATCTATTTAATATATTATTGGCAACGTAAGATCCGTTCATCTCCAGTATTCGAAATCAATGGAAAGTGGAACATCGGGATTTAGATGAAGAAGCCAAAAGACTACTAAAGAACAGAAATAGCACAGAACAAAATATGGAATATTTACAATCAATATTTGAGTCAAATGAATAATAATCATAATTGCCTTTCATTGTTATTTAAGGTACGAAAAGCATACTATTAGTAAAAAATAATAATAAAGAGAACCTACCATTGTTACAAATGCTATTAAAATTTATTGCAGTTTTTATTTTTAATATGTTTTTTAAAATGATCAAATTTGACAGCAAAAAATAATAAATTTTTCTGTAGTAATAGCAATATTTTTAGATAATATTATTAAAGTTTTTTTTTAAGTGTAACTATTCTTTGAGTGTAAACAAAATTGCAAATTAGACAGCAAAAAATTTTTAATTTTTCTGTAATAATAGCAAAATCGTTGATTTTACTATTTTTTTTAGTGTAAAATTTTTTTTGAGTGTAACATTAAATAAATTCCATTATTACAAAACATATTTATAATTATTACTAATTTCCATATATTAAATTTTTTAATAAATAAAAAAATAATAAACCCATATTTCACTCTAAAAGTTAAAAAAATTCAAAAGTTCAACTTTGAGCTAGAATTCCTTAAAAAGTCCTCAATCAATTTTAATGTAATTAAAACTGAGTCAAACTGAACTAAATATCTATCCACTAAAATAAAAATTACTTCAATATTTTGATCAGTTCAAAAGTTACAGAATTTTGGCCAATGAAAAACGATTTTCAGCCACTGTGCGGCGGTGGTTTTGGCTTTTATGATACCATGCTTCTTACTTGCTGCTTGTCAAAAATATATATGTTGTGTCAAAAATTCTACTAGCCCCTGGGGCTAGTGAAATTTTATTCACCTCAGAAGTGTCAAAAATTTACTTACAATAGTACTTTGCTACCGTTTGGCACAGGCCCTTTGTTGTTGTCAACACTGTTTTTGATTTGTAGCCATCGAAAACAGAAATAAGTTTATGTTTTTTATTGTGTTTCACGTGAAACACAATAAAAAACATAAACAAACGAAATTGGTCACAAAACATAAACACAGAAATAAGTTTAATTTGACTACAACGACAAATGTATCACGGACAGCAACCTTGAGCCTGTTGCCGTCAAAATAACCCATCTCATATAAACATGTGTATTCTATCCTTAACATTTTGTAGTCGGTAGCTTGCTGTGTTGAATTTGTTTAATGCTTTAAACATGTCAACACTTTTGTAGCTTTATATACGAATCTGTTATAAAATCAAACGTACGAGGACTTGTGTCAACCCTTTTGAAATTGAAATTACTTACTTGCTTTTCTATCTTTGAACTTAAAACAACCAAATTAAAACTTGTAAAATAAATCATTGGAAAAACTTTACTTACATAGTGTCATCATTACAAAGGGAATTCAAGGTGAGCACCAATCTCTACCAAACTCATATATAAAATAAAAGTTTCTAATACGTTTCTTTTATTTTCCCTTATCCCCGATAATTATAATCATCTCCCTTCGAGTGATTATAATTAAAAAATATCCCTCTTTTCAAGTGCTCAAGGAAATTTATCATAGCTCCCTCTTCACCGCAACCAACTACAGGGATATTTCTTAATAATAATCCCAAGATTATTCAAAACTTAAGACTCGCTACAGCTGCGAAGACGGTTTTGCCTATGTAAATATTTATTTTTGTGGTATTACCATCTTCATTAAATAGTATGATTGCACCACTACTCTAAAAGATATTTAAAAACAGAAATGTTGTCAACACCCATGATTAATTTTTATCCTAATACATGCAAATCAAACTCTTTAAGTGCTAATACTATTTTGAAATAGTAAAATTATAAGAAAACCCATAAAACGTAAATGTTGTATTAAGATAAAATATAAGAAAAAGTGATGTTAGAAGTCAAAATTAAAAGTCCCCAAATCCCTCCCCACGAAATGCGGTCTCCAAATGAGAAGCGAAATCCCCATTTTGGGGACAAATCGCCCAATCTGTTGGCACTGCTCGTAGCCAGCTACTTTATTATTTTGGAGACGGCAGCAGCACCATCTGCACCTCATATTTAAGTATAAATAAATAGTTCAGTACTGCCACCTTCAAATATTTCGCATTTATAAAAATTAAATTACTCTTTCGAAATGTACTTATACGACGTAAAGGCATACAAATTAACCAATTTATGCTTTACATCAATTTTTAGATATTGTTTCCGTTAAATAATATGAAATAAATTCACGATATCATTCATTCACTATTTTGTATTGTACTGTCAACATTGAATTTTCTCATTGCAGGCATTGATATAGAAATTAGTTTAATTGGACTACAACGACAAAATCAGCATAGACAACAACCTGCCGCCATGTTGCCTTGCTGTCTTCAAAAGAATCACTCTCTCTCTCTCAAACATGTGTATGTGAATGAGGGAGCGAGCCTCGATAATTGCTGTTAGTGTGAACATGGTATAAAATAAAGTTGCACTTGAAGAAAAGATTTTTAATATAAAATACATGCTGTAGTTATTAATTATTTGAATATTTTTTGTAAATAAAAAATTAAATAAGAAATTAAGTAAAAATTTAAAAATATAATACTACATTCAACCATGTAGTGCATAAATTCCGAATTAAATTTATTCACAGCAATGTGAAAACTATTAAAATGCCTTTTTAAAATATATTCTCTATTATTTTTAAATTGTTCTATTGCCAAAAGCATTTATTGTCACGAAATATTTATAAGCTTCCATAATTATTTTTTGCTGCATAAATGTATTAAATTTGAACTTTAATTTCGTTCGGTGTGCTTAAAAAACTAAACAAAAAACAAAGAAAAATTTCGCACATGCGTGCACAACTTCATTCTACGCTTGCTCAGTGAAAAGACGAGAAAATAACATTTGGCATATACTACGTTTATACGCTGGGCTTATTTGCAAATAAAACTGTAAATTGTTGCCATCGTTTTTATTGCGACTTAGTTTGTTTACTTCTTCTTCGCGTTTGCTACTTAAACACATACACATACATACCATATGCCTTGATAATACACATCAAGTATCCATACACCCGTTGAAAAGATAAAAATCATATGAAGCAACAAGAATAAATTGCGTAAAGTAGAAACGAGGAACAAAAAATGTCCGGTACAGAGGGTCGTGTACTACACACTCTGCATCTTCGCCCTTTCTTCTTCGTCTGTCTGTCTTTTAATTTCCCAAATGTGAAAGGGCACTTACTTATGCCGGCCATACACTACACAAGCTCAGTTCTCAAGTCTGGCACTGCGTAAGCTAAGCTTGTGACACACACTATACAAGTAATATGTGCATTTTTTATTTTAATTCGTCATAATGCTGGTGATTATTTGTATAATTCTAGGAACTCCGTCCAGAATATTTGCTCTGCGCTCATTTCTTGTTGTAAACTCTTAAATAATCACGAAACAACTGAGCTTTTCCAACATACACTACACAAGTTCACTGTACAGTTTTCAAACTTGAGCAAATATCAAAATCATTTTGATATTTACTCAGTTCACTGCGTAAATAGCACAACCACCGCCATACACTGCACAAATGCACTGTACAGTGCCAGACTTGTGCAGTGAACTTACTCAGAAAAGAGCCTATTTAGATGAAGGGTGGCCTAGCTGCGACAATGCTTACGTTATTTTTTTTTTAGTCCCTTCATAAATCCACGCGCGTTTACATGAAGACTTTTTTGTCAGGCGACTTTTTGATTTTAATTTGATAAATTCTTTTTATTGTTTCATTAGTAGCAGTGTTGCCGTAAAGGAACTAATTATTAGTTTGGGAAATGTAGAATTAATCACCCCTATCGTGAATAGTTTTTCCCTCGAAATATTTTCCCTTTTCCCCAAATTGCAATCGTGAATAGTTTTTCCCCTGAATTGTATTGCCTTTCTTAATTCCCCTTATCGTGAATAATATTTTTCACATGGATTTTTTCACTTTTCCCTTGGTTTTGTTCACTTTATTTTTGCAATAACGAATCAATACGAATTTCAGCACCTTACATAGTTCACCAAATTGTATTAAGGAATCCACATGATATGGGGATCTTCTTATAAGATTGATCAAAAAATGTGAATCGGGTTTTTCCAAAGCGGTTAAAAACGACTTTTTTACACCTTGATAATATTGGCTGTGTTCAAAAGCAAACCAATGTATTTTATCAATACCATTGTATATTGTCGATTGACTGGTGCCCGCATTGTCAAGAATTTGTGTTTGTCACATTATTATATTTTTTGTTATTGGTGGCCAAGATTCTTGAGCAGTGACCATATACGTGGATTTCAGTGTGAACTTGTGGCAGCCGCGTTTATTTCTATTTATTAGCATACAAAAAACCAGTTAATAACAATGCCTCTGCTCATGGTTGGTTTATTTCGACTTTAACTACGATGTTTTTTAATAGATTAACATAAAAATGTATGTTTGAAATGCATTTGTTGGTAGTTCAGCTTGGTCTATATGCATTTCATTGTTGCTGTAACAAATCATCAGTAGACTTCAACCACACATTTTGAATATTCACAAACCTCTTATCTTATGCACAGACTTTCAAGAACTATTTGAGAATTCACAAATAATAATATTTTTGAAAATCACAAAAGAAAAATAAGCATAAAAGCCTTAGAAACTTATACAAAGCCCAGCAAATAATTTATATTCGATATGAATCCATTTTATTTTTCTACACCTTTATAAATTTCAAATTAAAATATAATTATGACAATATGTCGAATAATAAATTTCTTAAATGAAAATTTATGTTTAAATTATTAAGTTTGTTAAAATCAAAAACTTTTTGATTTTCCATAAAAGAATTGTGTTGATTTTTAACGTTTACAATATATTATAATAAACAAAACATTTTATTTCATGCTAGAAAACAGTGTAATAAACAAGTTTTTTAATTTAAAACACTTTTTTGGCTTCACTTTAATTAATAATTTTTTAATTTACCGCGAGAATTCACTTTTTTCACTTTTTTGATTGATTACACAGGTCAACACGATTTTTAAGGTCTATACTTTGAAAGTAAATTTTCGTGCATATGATACTGAGCTCTAATGCCTATGAATTACTTTTTTGAATTGGCTCTGTATCTCGAGATTTTCCGTTGTTAAGAAAAATGAGGATGCTGCATCACATAATTTGCATTTACTTGAGAACCAGTTCTTTAATCAAATAAAAAAATACACAGAAGGCTCGAAAACAAACTGACCTTAACTACTAATTACGTCCTTATTAATTTTTTAACAGTCTTGTAGTTTCGGAGATATTCAGAAAGTTTTATACAAAAAAAATAAATTTAAAAAAAAAATTAAGAAAATCGTTTTTTAAAAGACTCATTAAAATTTTAAACTGAAGAAAATTTTATATTTTATAATTAATTGTGATACATTCATATGTTATAAATAAAATGAGCCACATTTATTAAAAATCATTCTATTAATTCTGAATTTATTCACAATTAAGTGGTAGCATATATACTCGTATTACAGCTTTTTTAATTTTTTTTTTTCAATTTAAAATAAATAATAATTAAAAAAGCTGTAATAGGAGTATATATGCTACCACTTAATTATGAAGAATTAAAGATTTTTTAGGGAAAAATAAGATTTTTGAAGATGTGATAAATGAACTATTTCCACATTTTCTTCTTTGCTTCATAAAAAGTATGAAACGTAGTGTTGTAAAAAGCAGTTACTTTTGAATACTCAATTTGAATACTCAATATTACTTGATACTTTTTCAATTGGGTACTCAATACTACTCAATACTTGTACAGCTTTTTTTAAAATTAAAAACACACATACACACGTATGTACATATATGTATGAATTATAATTATAAAAATTATTATTTATAAAAATAAATTAACCTGCAATGCATGTTATATAATGTAATATGTAAAAAACAAAAATTAAATATATTTACATTAATTTATAACAAATTAAAATAAATAACTTTGATGATTAGTTTTTGTAAGTTAGTTCTTATCGAAATTGCAGAAATTTAAGAAATTTTTCATATCTGTAAGTCCCGGTTCATACGCTTTAACTTTTGTTGATCAACTCGCAATTCAGCTGTGAGACAAAAAGGGATTTGTATTTCCTTCTCCGTGTTTCTTACAGCTAAATTACGAGTTGATCAACAAAAGTTAAAGTGTGTGCACCGGAACTGTTCGTCTCACGTGCCTTTCACAACTCTAAAGGGTCACTTTTTCTGTCCAATATATGTTCATGATTGAAGTTGTTTAGTTCAATGATGCATTTTGAAGTCCTTGTTGCAGTGCCCGTTTTCGTATCGCACACAGTGTTGTATACATTTGATGTATTTTAAAGGAATACTTTGGGTTAAATATTAGAAAAAGCAACCCTGAAAGTATTGAGTAGTTACTTTTGTGTATTGAGTACTGCAAAAAACACTTGGTATTGAGTACCCAGTACTCAATACTTTTACAACACTAATGAAACGAAGTAACACGATGCAACACCATTTATTGCTTTTGATGAAATTTCAACGATGTTTTCCTCAATGTAGAATTATAAATAAGAGCAAATAAAAGTCTACATGCAAAAAACTAAATTCATATGTGTAAACATATGAATAAAATACAAATACAACACCAATTCCAAAACGGTTAAGAGAAGTTTTACAAACCCCTTTTGCAGAAAACGTTTCAAAAGCAACACAGTTATCAAGTGTAGATTCGCACTTAGATTTGTTCAAGTGATGGATAAACGGTTTGAAAGATTGACTGAAAAATTACAAAATACGATTGAAACCATGGGTCGTGAAAGTGAAGATCGTCTCTTAATGGAGATTGAGAAGAGACTCCAAAAAGTGTTATGTGATCTTAATACTGTTAGCGAAAGGGTTTCAAATTTGGAATCATTTGTAAATGAACAAAAAAATAAAACTATTAATGAGATCACAAATTTACGCACTGATAATGAACACTTAAAAATTGAAATCAGTTTCTTGAAAACATGTGCTAGAAAGCAAGAAAACTCTGTAGTATGATATTCGAATCACCAATGTTCCCTTTCAAGATAAGGAAATTATCACAATCTCTATCTTAATCTTTGTGAGTCTGTGGATATAACTCCACCTACTGTTAAATCGATTTATCGAGTGAAACTAAACAAGAGAAACGCAAATCCTAACAACTTACACAAAAAAAAGATATCGATGCGCCAATTATAATAAAATTTAGAACCCCAATTATGTGCTTAAATCTGTAATGATGTTCACTAAAGCTAAAAATTACGTCTTACGATTAAATCTTGTCGGGTATGACAGCACTGTACCTTTCTACGTTAATGAAAATTTAACACACCATAATCATCAAATTTTCCTTGAAGCACGCCGACTAAAAAGACAAAGGATCTTTATCGTCAGTGTTTATAAATC
Organism: Tachina fera; assembly: GCA_905220375.1. Lineage (NCBI taxonomy): Eukaryota > Metazoa > Arthropoda > Insecta > Diptera > Tachinidae > Tachina > Tachina fera. The sequence continues at coordinate 96,961,248 of LR999965.1, read as the reverse complement.
GTGGGCTTATGTGTATAAAATTAGGTAGAAATTATCATCCTATCTGTATAAATGACATGACTGAATTTAATGATTTTCCTCGATTTCGTAATGGTAATGATGCTAGATTGTCGACTACAAATGATACTATGCTAGAAAACCCGGTTAATGATGCTTCAGATTAGCTTTTGTATTTTGTTTAACTCAATTTTTTTCACAATTTCCATTTTCCAAAATGGATGAGTTTCGCCAAATTTTTGAAGATTCTGGTATTGATGCCATTTGTGTATCAGAAACCTGGTTTCATGTTGATGTCCATGATAGTTTTTATGATTTAAGAGGCTATCGTCTTTATCGCTCTGATAGACCAACTCATGCAGGTGGAGTAGCAATTTATATAAAAAAATCAATTCATTGCAAATTTAAATGTAAAAACTTTGCTGATTAATGATCATTAACTTTGAAGTTAATGAAAACAACATCGTAGAAGATTTAAGTAGTGATGATGAGGCTACAAAAACAGGAACTAATAAAATTGAGTATATATTTCTTGATATTCTTAATGATAATCAGAAACTTCTTCTGCAAAACATAATCTAATATTCCTCTGTTACGACTTCAAATTTAATGCTAACGTACATACGGAAACTTTCCGTGACTTTAAAAATATATAGATTAGCAATCCTTAGATAATGATATAATAAACATTCAATGGAATGAAATTTTCTATATATGTATCTACGTAGAGGAACAAACAGATTTCTTGCAAAGTAATATTCAACATTTATTTAACAAATAAGTTTTAATCAAATCAAAAAGAATTCGTAAGGATAACACATGGTTTTCAAATGAGGTAAGATAATTGATTGTCAGACGAAACCAAGTATATAAGCGTTGGAAAAAGTATAAAACTACTAAGCTATATAATGTTTTCAAGTTCTGTAGAACACTGGTCAATGTGGCAATCACAACTGCCAAGACAAAGCACCATGAACAGAAATTTAAGACACCTGTTTGCTCCAAAAAGAAGTGGAAAGTAATTCGTGAAATGGGTATAACCCGTAATAACGCACAAGATGAGAACAATATTGATGTTAATATGCTCAATGCAGAATTTGCCAACATTCCGATGCCACAGGCAGATTTAAGCTTCTATAGTCCAAACAATAATGAACATAATTTTCCATGCTTAATTTTATAAATATCACTCAAATTGATGTTATAAATTCTTTTATGGCTGTTACATCTGAATGTGTGGGATATGACGATGTTCACCCTAGGTTTCTGAAATTGATCTTGAAATACCTATTGCCGTATATAACACACCTGTTTAACACAATAATTACAACGTCTTCTTTTCCAGTTGCGTGGAAAGATGCAAAAGTCATGCCAATATTAAAGACTGATGAGAAATATCGACCTATATCTATACTGCCTTTCTAAGCAAAAGTTTTTGGACGATTACTACATGCACAAATGTCCAGATACCTGCAGAAAAATTCTATTCTTTCTCAAAAGCAATCTGGTTTTAGACCAAAACATAGTTGTATTACAACTCTAATTGACGTTTCTGAGGAAATAAGATCAAAACTAGATAACAACATGGTATCAATTTTAATCTTACTGGATCATTCAAAAGCGTTTGATACTGTTGATCATTCAATTCTCTCTTACAAACTGAGAGCAATGTGCCATTTTTCACCAACTTCCATAAAACTATTAAAACTTATACATAGATATGTGTGGTAGAAGCCAATCTGTATATTATGGTCCAAAAATTTCTAAGAGCTGTTCTGTGTTGCGAGGAGTACCAAAGGGGTCAATACTTGGCCCTCTACTTTTTGCTATTTGTAAATGATCTTCCGTCTCAAATCAAGAACTGCAATATATAAATGTATTCAGATGATGTGCAGCTTTATATAAGTTGTGCCCCATCAGACATCTCCAACTGCATGCGCAAAGTGAGCTATGATCTTGATAATGTGCATAAGTGGGCATCTGCAAATGGACTCAGTTTAAATGCAAGTAAGTCTAAGGCAGTTATAATTGGAAAATCTGCATCTCAAAAAATTACACCAATACTTCTAAATAACATGCAAATTGAAATTCTTGATACTGCAAAAAATCTTGGGATTACTTTTAATAAATATCTAAACTGGAATGATCATATAAATATCATATGAGGAAGATCTTTTGCCATGCTACGAAATTTATGGATGACACAGTGTTATACGCCATTCCATGTTCACATGCTGCTCGCTAAAAAATATTTAATATATGACTGTGAATTGTTCTCTAGCTGTGACTCAGTAAATAACCGAAAACTTAAAGTTACGTTTAATAACATCGCCAGGTATATTTATGGTCGTAAGAGATGCCAAAGTATTTCTCAATTTTCGAAACAAATTTTTAATGTATCTTTCGAAAAGCTACTAAATTGCCGATGTTTACTGTTCCTACACAAGATAATTTATATGAGATAACGAAATTACGTATACATCCGAATTTGTTTTTCAAGATCAAGTAGAGGTAAAATAATAAACTCTATAAGATACCGCAAACTTATTTCCGAAAGACATTTTTTATATACTCAATAAGACTTTGGAACCAGCTACCCCATAGTACTCAAAACTTAAGCAATGCAAAGCGTTTCCAATCTGAAATATTTAAGTACTTTGGTTAACAAATATAAATTTTTCTTCTTAAAACTTTGTTAATAATTGGTTTAAATTGTAAAATTAAATTAAAATGTACTACTAATTTTTAAATTTGTTGATACTTATTTTTAAATAAATAATTTTTTTCTTCTTTAATTTTCTTTTTGTTTCTTTTTTGATCTTAATCTGTATAATATTAAAATTAATTTGTTTGCCATGTATACATGTAGTAATTTAGATAAAACTATGTATGTATGTATTTATAAATAATGCTTATTTACTTTTTTTACAATGTCGCAGATTTAATTCTTGTTGTACTGCTTTTTTCAATAATAATAATAAATAAATAAATATATAAATAAATAAAATAAAAATAAACATACTGCTAAGCCACGCGTGTGTTAAGAAAAGAAATAATTCGCTTAAATTTGGGAGCAAATTACGGCATTCGATTTGGATCGAAACTTCAAATACAACTATAAAGTTTAAGAAAACTCGTTCGATATTGAATGCCATAATTTGTGTCGTATTCTTGTGGCAGCTTATTTATGCAAGTTCGCGGCACATATTATGTATGTAGAAACTAGATACATAAATATGTAGTTTATTTTTCTAATTTGTAAATTTGTATATCTTGTTATGGTGTATTTTTATCTTTTATCTTTTACCTGGAGGGTCCCTTGGGAATCGCAAGTACAGGTATTTTTATTAACAACAATTCTTGTTACTGTAGCTGCTTCCACACTTGCAGAGTGACCCCCTGACTGAGCTATAAAAGCTGTACCAACATAAACTTTTCAAGCCAGAAACAAGCGGAATAATAGCATGCAAAGCTTTACCGGCTGCGCCAAATTATGTTATAGTGTATTTTTATTTATAACCTGGAGGGTCCCTTGGGAATCGCAGGTTTCTTTATTTTAGTTAAAACGCTTACGACAGTCATTGCGAACTGACTCCTTCACTTTTATTATCTATAAGCTATTTATACAAAATATACTTTGATATATTTCTACAATATTTTACTTGCAATTCTTTTTCTTATGCTAACTAGACAATAACTTATTTCATAAATATTATTTAGCTTTTGATCCAATTACAAAATATCGATATTGCACAATTTGCCAGCGCAAATAAAATAAGAAGTAACTGAGTCAATGAACTAGTTTCTGCTGCGTCAACCAATTAGTGCAATGTTTGAATACGAGGGTTGTTCAAGTATGATTCACAACAATCTTATAAATATTATCTGCAATAAACCTTTTGTTAGATACATATTTACCTTTCTGTCTGATCATTTGAAACAAAATAAATTTTAACTGATTTTAAATGCAGTAAAGTCGAGGTATATTAATATATTTTGAGTAAAATTATTAAAAAAAAAAAGATTTTTAATGATAAAAAAAGTTTTTTTGGTAGACTTGAAGATTTCTTAAAATAAAATATGGCAACACTCGTATGTGTCAACAATTGTGGTATGCCGTGCGGCAAGACGAATCCAATATCAGGTGACCTTATCAGCCCGGCTGTTTATCAGCTGTTGCTGCAAAATTGAGCAATTTGAACCAAAATGCCAAAATTTGCTTAGAAATCTTTTGACGAACTGGTTTTGTAGCATAGCAAACTGCATGTTATTTTTTGTGTTGTAAAATTGTTGTACTGATAAGGTCACCTGATACTGAATACGCCTTGGTCGTGCAGGTAACTGGTATAGAAACAAAGCACACAAACAGTAACGTTAATATTCAATTGAACACACTTTATGAACTATTAAATAAACTACTTGAAACTGTTCCTAATAAGAAGTTGGAAAGGCCAGTATATAGTAATAGGAGTTTAATGGATATCAAAGAAGTGAAACTTGCTCGTAACATGAGAGATTTGGCTTTTATGGCTTATAGGGAAAATAGGAGTGATGAAAATTGGAGGATTTACTGTAAATATAGAAATAGATTTAAAAATGTTTTAAGAAAGTATAAAATTAAATTTTATGAAAGTAAGTTTAGAAACTGTAGTAGCATGGATTTCTGGAAAATTATAAACGAAAAGAAAAGCTCTTATATGATGCTCATGTTCCAGAGACATTTAATAGATACTTTATTAGTTCACAGGTGAGTGGAAACAATATTGCTCCTAACTTTGATGTTATTCCTCGTTTCGGGTTTAATTTCAGACATATTAGTGATGATGAACTTTATATTGCGTTTTCTAAAGTTAAATCGAATGCGGTGGGATTTGATAATTACCCATTTAAATTTCTCAAGATAATTTATCCCTATATAAGCAAATTGCTTTTACATATACTTAACTCAATTATTATGACATCTACATATCCTAATGTTTGGAAAACTTCCAGAGTTGTCCCTGTCGCTAAAAAAGGCAACAGCACATCTCTAGATAATTTTCGTCCCATTAGTATCCTGCCTGGTAGATAGACCAGGTGTTTATTATTCTAATTATTCTAAAGAACAGATTTATGAGTACTTAAATCATAACAATTTACTTAATAATTGTCAGTTTGGTTTTCGAGCAGGTAGCAGTACCTCCTCCTTATTATTAAATTTAACTGAAAGTATTCGGGATAACTCCAATAAAGGAAGAGTTTCCACTTTAGTATCTCTTGACCTTAAAAGCATTTGACGCTGTTAACTATTCCAATCTAATTGATAAACTTTCCACTGAATTTAAATTCTCTTCACTATCATGCAAATTGCTATATTCATATTTGACTGCTCGTAAACAGTAAGTTGGTGTGGGTGGTCTTAGTGCCTCTGCGTACCCCTGTTTGAGTGGTGTGGCTCAAGGATCCATTCTTGGCCATCTTCTTTTCCTTATGTTCATGAATGATTTTGTTACCTGTGTTCGTGATACCTTGCTTTTTGACATTAATTTATTGTTCACTTCAGAATTGCATTTTCTTGATTGCCATGAGGCAATCAACACTGTCGTTAGTGAGCGATTGGGCGGCTTTTAATAAAATCGATTTTAATTTGAAGGGGTTTTAAGAAGTATTCAAAACAATCATACTGATTCATATTTCTATAAAGTTTTTGACATTTTATTTACGAGAGTGTAAAAATGCACAATTGCACAGTTTGCGAGGCTTTTGAACATTTTCATGAAAACCCTTACTATTTATGTAGTTATTATGATCTATTCACAACAAAACTTGATACGAATAAATAGCACTGGCCAGAAAAATCTTTAGTTTGAAAAAGTGGGGCGGGATTACGCCCATTAAAATTAAAATTTGCGCAAATGAGCTGAAACTTGATACACAAGTAGGTCTAGATGAGAAACCAACTGGAAAAGTCTGAAAACCCGCTATGGGCTACGCCCATAAATATTAAAAATCAAAATTATTGCTAATGAGCTGAAATTTAATACACGACTAGGTCTATATGAGAAACCAACTAGAAAAATCTGTAAGCTCTAAATTTCTTATCAGCGTGGGTGGGGCAACGCTAATATTACTTGGAATTAAAAACTAAATATACAGTTTTCAACTCAAGCAATTTTATTGAAACCTTGCATACACGTCGCACGTACGCTAGGCTTTAAACCAGCTAAGTCCACGCCATATGCACAATGTGCAAACTTTTATAAAGAACTTTTTGTGCTTAATGCTTGCTCTTATTTTGCAAAGAAACAAGAACAAATTTAAGAGCTTTCAAAGCTGTTTACCTCAAATGCAAATGTTAGTGTATGTGTGTTTGGACGTAGCTGCCTTAAACTATTATTTTAAAAGCTGGTTTAGCAGATTTAAATGTATTAGTTACGTATTACGTATCAGCCGTCTACAACAAAAATAAATAATAAAATCTTGAGCTTAAAATAGTGGTCGGGGTAACGCCCATAAAATTTAAAACTAGAATTCGCGCTAAAGAGCTGGGTACGAAATCGAACGATCGGAACTCTCTAATGCGTTTGCGCATTTCCTTTTCGCATCAATTTTCTTCCTTCCCCAAGCCTGGTATCATTGCACTCTGTAATGCAAAAGTGTCTGTCAAAATCTTTCGGTAATCGCAAACATCTTGCGATAGGTAAATATCAAACGCAAAGGGAGAAAACATGTGAGTACGTTGAAAAAATTTTCATATAAAATATTTAAATTATTTTTAGGGAAAAAGCAAAAATATTACATTACATTGGGCGCATTCATAAGACGTAGTTGTTGAGCTCAACTGTTGTGAAACTGTTCTTAGAAACGGCTCGATGGAAGTACTGCAAAATGAACAGCTGATGAATGTAAACAATTGAAAAAGAATAAAAGAGGATCAAAGAAAATACTTTAGATTGGCTAAATTAATTAGTTTAGCTAAAAGGTATGTACAACACAGATATGTAAAGAAGTCACTGATGAATCTTCCATTTTTACATTAAAATTTGCTCCACAAAATAAATATCCAATGTTTGCACAACACTGCAATAAAACAGAGATCTGCGCCTATTGTATTTACAGTTAGCAAAGAAAAACCTTGTACAGCAAACGCTCCGCTCTTCTAATCAAAGTATCTCAGTTGCTTTGTAAGATTTTAAGTTAAAACCAAAAGCAGTTTCTATGGAAATCTTTAATTTTATTAAGAAATTTATTTTAATACTAAAAAAAATATGTAAACGCACTAATAATATTTTACTTGTTCAGTAAAATATAATTTTGGGATTATTAGTGCGTTTACAAATTTTAAACTTAAATTGTAAAAATTTCCATAAAAACACTAACTAAAAAAAATAACCTAACAAAATAACACTATTTTTAAGAGCAAAAAAAACTTGTACACTAACTTTTCTTTCAGGAAGGAGTTATGAAATAAGTAATACACTAAAAATTAGTACTAAATGTGGCCACGTCTAGCATCTAATAGATTATTCTCATAGAATGAACTGGGTTTTTGCAATTTTGGGAGGTATATACTACCATATGCCCTGGAGAACACTTTTGAATTAATTTTTGCCCCTATTCTACAGCTCGCGCAATTTTTTCTCCACACACACATACAGAATTTCATTAGTACTAAGGGCAAGGGTCTGGGGAGGATGCGCTAACTTATCAATAGTCTCCACTTGCATTTAATTTGGCAGCTAACTGTGCTAAATTTTCTATAAGTATGTTTAAATAATCCATTTTATTCATTGTACGTTCTATAAAAACTGGATTTCATATACCACTCGATCTCATTGAGCCCCATACCATCATATTACATCCCCCATGCTTCACCGTGTTATTCAGGTGAAAATACGTCTTATGAATGCGACCAGTTTGTGATCACATACATACGTCAACTCAATAGTATGTAGGTAAATTCAAATGAAAAATAATTTGAAACAATATTATTATCAGTTAAAAACCGGATTACAAGCAATTCATTTGAATCAAACGATTTTTTCAGTTATTTTTAACCCCCGACTAAAATAAGTGGTGTTATAAGTTTGTAGTGTGTGTCCGTGTGATCGAGAAAGTTCTTAGCCATGTTTTAAGAAAATCGATCCAGCCGTTTAGATATATTCGGGGTTTTTAAAATTTTTAATTTTTGTTATTGAATGTTAATTTTTAACCTAAAACTTTAGTTTTAAATCAAAAATATAAAATCAAGGTGAAAAATAACTAAGCAAACTATAGCATTCATACTGTGCTTCAATTTTGTGTCGAACTGTAAGTGCTTGTTTTTGGTAGGTCTAACCGTTTGTATGTGAGTACCATCCGGTGATGGGAAATGTGGCACAATTGTGCCTTTTTTGGCGTTACGGGATGCCGACTGACACTGTGGCACTATCGCTTCTTTTCTGACACTTTTATGGCCTATTTCTCACCTGCGAAAGAAAACGTTCGACTTACAATTTATGTATATTGAAAACAACAATAAAATATGAAAATTTGTTTTTGTTTTCAATATAAATTGTAAGGCGAACGTTTTCTTTCGCAGGTGGGAAATAGGCCATTAGTTCACTAATATGGAAGCTTTTCTTATTACAATAATAGGTAATATTCTTGCATTTTCACGTTTTTAAGTATTGCAAACTGAATAGGATTTAGAGCTGACATCTGTTCGGATATGATGAGGAAAAGTAACTGTTTCCAATGATTGTTGGCCTAGGGTATATCTTACACAAATGAATACACAAACACGAATAAATTTCTCTCGTTGGCCAGCACTGGCCTAGAGTCATTGACGATTTCTTGAAAGGAATAAATAATTATTTTTTTTGGAACAGCCCAATATTTGCAAATATTTCAACTAAGAACTTCATTTAATTCTTAAGTATTTCCCAGAACGTTGGTTCTTAAAATAATAAATGATATTTATGTCGAAACGCAATCTGAAGATGTAAGAGTACACTTTTTTAAAGACGCTTTCTTTTTAATTCGTCATTTGTGTCGACATTTTTGAACAAAAAATACCTTAATGATTATAATAGGTTTGTTTCTTTACTTTTTGGGTAAAGTTCGCTCAATAACATACAAAAATGCACAAAAGTACGGGAACGCGAAAAACCAAAATTTTAACACGAAAATGAACGTCAATGCATGTATGCATATACATACATACGTATACACATAACTAAACACATGCTTATGTACATACACACGACAATATTTATTTAAATGATTGGGCATACTTATATGGGTTTTTTATCTTAATTTCATATAAAAACTTATAAAACTTTGTTTACCACTAGTTTTTAAACATTTTTTCATAAATTTTTTCGTTTTTTTAGTGTTTAGGCAAATATAATTTTTCTTTGTAATTGCTTATTTTTCAAACAGCTGCTTTATTTTGTGTTTGCCCAAACTAGCACGAAGAAAAATTACGGGCTGTTTCGTGCACGAAGAAGAAGAACATTACTCTCACCAAACCTCTCTCATTTACCAAATTTTCGAGTACGGGAACGCTTTTCGTGCAAATTGGGATCCCGCGCGATTCCAATGTAGAGTAAAGAAACAAACCTAATGTTGAAAAGTTCTCACTATCTTCACACAGAAAAAAATTATTTTGGCGCTGAAATTAAACTATTTATAACCGAAAACTTAGCTTCCCAGCATACAGTGTAGAATTCAAAAATAAAATAAGGCCATTTTTCATTTATTTTATGTCATATTTGAAAATTAAGTATAACTTAAAAGAATATTATTTGAATTTGTTTCCAAAATTTACATCAGAAAATGTTTTATGTAAGTGAAATCACGAATAATAAAAAAATTCAGGGACTTAAGTAAGGCTTGTATATATAAGGTCAATGATTAATCAGGTGATTAATTTTTTTCCTTTGGGATTTTTAGACAGAACAGACGTTCGTTGTTTTTGTAATTTGCGGTTCGCAAAAAGTTACTGAATCCAGGTACTGATAAGATACGTTAATTTATAATTTATATTGGTTTTAGAGCTCCTATAGTCTTTACGCACATATGTATCTCCTTTAGATTGGACATACATACATATATAAATGAATAATAACTGCCAACATTAAATTATATTAAAAGTGATTTGGCACTATTCGAGTGAATTTGGCACTGTTTAGAAAGATACTCCGCATGAAAACAAAATTTCCAATTCCCAGCACCGGCACCACCTACTATTCCAATTACACTATGTATGCCACACGTGTTGTAAATTGTTTTTTTCACTTCTTGTTCGCCTTCTGCAGCTAAATCAAATTTGACATGCTTGGAATATAGTATTCTCTCAATCGCCACGCGGACCTCTTTTAAGGCTGAGCTTACATCTGGCATTTCTTGTGTGTCATTTGTCCAAAGAAACATAACCAACTAATTACTAATGAAAAACTGTTTGATTCGGACATATATATATTGATTTAAACAGTTTGCAATCATTTTGGATTCTATAAAATTGTCTATTAATTAGGTATGAAATTGTTAAATTATAGCGATTTCTTTTCTGACAAATATGTTGCATATATGTTACATGTTTTAAATTTCTGTGTTCGTTTGTACAAAAAATACAACTGTGGGAAATTTCAATTACTTTTCAGAATATGTTGCAGGAAAAAATTTAAATATGTTACATATTTTACCCTCACTTTATTCAAGGTGTACATACTGCCATTTTTTCCAACTGTGCTAATGAAGGTTTTATTTTGCATGCATAACATTACAAAATATAAAAATTATTATTACAAAAATTAATATAAATAAATATTTATTGAAATATTGTGACTTTTTTTTGGTTTTTTTTAAACATAATTAGTGATATCAATGTGTACTTAAAAATCATAATAGTGTGCCGAGAAAATGTTACTTAAATACAAAATATAAAAATTATTATTACAAAAATTAATATAAATAAATATTTGTTGAAATATTGTGGTTGGTTTTTTTTTTTAAACATAATTAGTGATATCAATGTGTACTTAAAAATCATGATAGTGTTCCGAAAACCTATCAAATAGCCTTAAAAATCGCTAATGAAGTACATTAATGATAAAATGTAACCGTTGTAAAGAAAAGCAGCTAATTTTGTTAGATTGTAGTAACATAGTTTGTAGCACTTTGAGTGATTCTAGGTAACATTTAAATATGTTACACATTTTTAGCGTAACATATTTTCTTCAGAAAAGAAATCGCCATTCATAAATACATGTCTGAATCAAATAGTTTTTCATTAGTAATTAGTTGGTTACGCTTGTGTGGCATTTGGCACACAGATGTAAACCCGGCCATTGATGCATAAAATTTTTTGACAGTTACTTTGTAAAGCTCTGTGAGAAGCATAGAGTTGCCAGAGAGTTTGCCTTATGCATGCACCTGTACATGATACAATTACACTAGGTACATGCAGAACTACAACAAAATTACAACACCAAAAAACACATGTATTTTGTTGGTATAAACAAACCCCAAATTGTCGGAAACAACTGTCTTTTGTTTATAAAAATAACAATTACAGGGTAACTAAAGTACAATTGCAGACGTGGCATTCCTGCATGATTATAGTTATTCAGTGTTGCCAATATGGTTGTAGTTAGACAGTGTGTAATTTCTACTCACATGTGTAGGCGATGTAATTAAATTCTTGTATAATATGTGTGTAATTCTACTTTGGGTTCTATTTTTATTAATTATTGTTTTAATTTTAACCTGCACAAAAGATGTGTAGTGTAATTTTCTTCAATGTGTAATTGGAGACACAGCCATGTGTAAATTCATTGGCAACACTGTAATCATTTTATTTACACATATACATTAACATATTTGCAGCTTGTAAACAAAGTTTGACAACTAGGAGCAACGTATACAGTGACAGGCTGGGCTTGTGCATGTACCTAGTATAATTGTATCATGCACCTGTATTAACCCTGCTCAAGGCACATTTAATACAGGTACATGCATTAGGCAAAACTCTCTGGCAACTCTGTGCTTCTCACATAGCTTTACAAAGAAATTGTCAAAAAATGTTATGCATCAAACGAGGCATAAAAGTAATTGTCAAATGAATTCTTCGTTATAAACTTGTAAACAAAAAATCAGCGGATGAGCAATATGCCTGATACGTGTACCTGTTTGATATGCCTTGACCCTGCTGTTAGGTTAAGAAAAACTTACGAATCTTAGGTATGGAACCATTTGGTTTTTTTGATAAATGCACAAATTAATTTATTTTTTTTACTTTTTTTAATAGTTTTTTAATAGTGAAATAAAGCTAATTTTCGTATTTTTTTCTAACCAGTTTTCAATTTTGTTTACCGACATAAGATCATCATTTTCTTATTGTAAGGCATCAACGATCACTTAACCAAAAATAACAGCTGCTAGAAATGAGCAAACTGCAGCTGCTGCTAATCTAAGTGCGATAGCAAATGCATCATATGCAACAAATTTATATGCAAGTTGAAACGTAATATAATTTTTCAACATGTACTGAGAAAATGTTCACTTATTCTGTAAATTTTTTTCATGTCCATAAATCAATAAGCAATAACGGACCAAAATGGTCCTAAGCCTAAAATTTGTAATTTTTTAATTTTCTAACTTCCTTTACATCATTAATTTTTAAAAATTTTACAGAAGTAATAAAATGTAAAAACCCTACATTAGCTAACGTTTTAAGTTTACATAATGAACCATTCCGTTGTCAAAGCGAAAAGAAAACAAAAATTTACCAAAATGGTCCAAACCTAACGGCAGGGTTAAATGTGCCTTGATTTATCTTTTAAATTGACTGAATACTGGACAGTGACAAAAGCAGTGTTCGAATGGCGTTAATATGGACTCTACGACCACAAGGACCTTAACATGATACAATTATACTAGGTACATGCACAAACCCAGCCTGTTACTGTATACATTGCATATAATTGTCAAACTTTGCTTGCAAGCTGCAAACATTTTAGTGTATGAGTGTGAATAAAATGCTTACTGTGTTGCCAATGAATTTACGCATGGCTGTGTCTCCAATTACTCATTGAAGAAAATTACACTACACATATTTTGTGAAGGTTAAAATTAAGAGAAAAATAAATAAAAATTTAACCCAAAGTAGAATTACTCAAAGATTATACAAGAATTTAATTACATGGCGTGCACATGTGAGTAGAAATTACACAGCCTAACTACACCCAGACTGGCAACACTGAATAGCTATAATCATGCAGGAATGCTGCGTGCAATTGTAGTTTAGTTACTCGTGTAATTGTTATTTTTATAAACATTAAGACATAAAGACTTTTGTTTCTGACAATTTAAGGTTTGTTTATACCAACAAAATACATGTGTTTTTTGGTGTTATAATTTTGTTGTAGTTGTGCTGTACCTAGTATAATTGCATCATGGACCTTAATGATTAGGGTCTAATCTTTGTGATGAATTAGATAGTGACATTTACTGGTGTAAAATTTTTTAAACTAAAAACTGTATTGGCGATGGTTGGTTTAGAATCTAGATGATTCCTTTTTTATTCCTTTATTGGCGATGTTCTGTTTATATATTTAAATTTGTAATAAAATTTGTCTTAATAATACCATTAATAATAAACTGAACTTAATTAAAACTGATACAAGAAATAAATTACCCCCTAATACAGTAGCATCGAAATTATTTGCAAATTTATTTTGAAACTAATATTGAAGAGATAAAAAGAAATTGAAAAAAATATTTTGGTGTAAATATGTATGTATGTTTTCAAAAACTTAAGAATGTACAAGTACATACATATATCGCTAATTTTCTCCTACTGAAATTAATTTATTTTAAGAAAAAAGGTTGAGGACTTTCTTCTCCAACGACTGGTTTAAATAATATTTTATTTAATTTTTACACAATTTAAAGAGAAAGGTGGCAATTGTTTTTCGTTGAAGTAAATATGCGATATATGTATGTATTTACCTAGATATTTGTGAATTAAAGAATTTTATGTTATATTTATTCCCGTCGTTCCAAAGTGGATGGGCCATGATTTGATTAATTTTTAATTTGATTAGTTTTTTTTATACCAAATTTTTTTTAAATAGTAAAAAGGTATCTCTTTTTATATATTAAATGTCGTTTTCTAAAAAAATTTTAGATTTTTGTGCACTGTTTCATTCGGTTTTGCACTATCTTAGACTTGCACCTATGTAACTTCTTGTTCCACTGGTGGCAACGCTGGTCACCTCCGAATATGACATACACATTGGCGGTATTATTATTGTACAATACGGACAGCGCAGTGATGCATTTACGAACAGGCCCTAACTTAAGTTTCCTCCGAGTTAGCTTAAAGTCAATATGATGTTTCCATGTAAGCCTTCGATCAAGGTGTATACCAAGGAATTTCACTTGGGAATTATCATTTCACAAAAAATATAAAAAATACAAAATTATGAGTTTTATGAGTCTATGAAAATTTACAATTGCATTCTTTACAACATTAGCATTTAATGAAAAGTCTATAAATCTATACAATTGATTAAATTCGTAACACATTCTTCTAAGAGGATTGGCATCAGCGTAATTGGCTCTATAAACTTTTACCGATAGAAGAATAAAATTGCGGGATGTACGTTGAGGAACATTAAACGAAATTTCGTTGATCAAAAATCCGGAACAGATATCTCTCTTAATAATATTGAAGACAAATGATACGTTCAGCATAGTTCTACGGCTTTTTAGAGTAGGCAGCTTAATAAGTGCAAGTCGAGACGAGTAAGAAAGGTTAAATCGTAATCCTCGAAGACAAAATAAGATGAATTGCTTTTGCACCGATTATAGCATCAGTGTGAATTTGATAAATAGGACCCCATATTATTGATCCATATTCCAGAATCAGACGTACCAGTGACATGTACAATGCTTTCCCAATGTACGGGTCATTAAACTCTTTTGACCAGCGTTTAATATAGCCAAGTGCACTGTTGCCAACTTTTTTCCAAGAAATATCGCTAAATTAGACAAGAAAATAGCTAGAAAATAGCTACATTTTAAAATGACTTGAAAATTTAGCGATAAATAGCTAAAAAACACATTTATTTTTAGGTTGTTTCAAAAAATTTTATAAAATACCAAATAAAAGTTATTAAAAAAGATATACATATTATAGGCCTGCACAGATATACCTATTTGCACCAGTTTTGTTTGTGTCGGTTCTGGTATGTACAGAAACATATGTAATTCACCATTTCTGGTACTTCGGGACTTCCCTAGTTAAAAATCTCTTCAAATTATATAGTAAAAGTAGTGCTGACAAACCTGCTGGTTTTTGTATTGTGAGTTCCCGTTTTGGAGTACTACATTTTTTAAGTCTAATAAAACATGGAAACATAACAGTTATCTAAAGCTCTATTCAAAGGATTAATAATATAAACGTATTTACTTATGTGTAAAAACACTTATCAAGACGGTGTTAGGCTGGACATTACATTAGCTCACCTTTAAACCTGCACAATTGTGGCGCTAATCAATCATCTTTTTTGGTATAGTTTGCTTCATATACGTTCACCCCTTCTAAACCAGCTCACATTTTAAAGCGAATTATGATCGACAAAATATCGGTAGAATTCTCGCTAATAGCTAAATCATAATTTTTCCCGCAAAATGTACTTAAAAATCGCTAGGTTTGACAAGAAAATAGCTGAATTGGCAACATTGGCCAAGTGTACCTCTAGCTTTTTTTATTGCAAATGTTATATGAGAGATGAAATTCAGCTTAGGATCTAGTAAAATACCCTAAGTCTAGAAAACTTTCTACCAAATCCAATTGATGATCACCACACAGAAAAAATTATTGTTGAATTTTTTTTAATTAAGTGATTGCTTAGAAAAAATAATACTTTTGATTCAAATTTTAATTGAATATATGTTTATTTTAATTGACTTTGCTGCTCTAACAAAAAAGTGCTATCAACAGAGCTTAACCAGAATACTCTGAAATGGGTAACAATTTTTACATGTTAATTGTATGTAAATAATGTAACTTTTGTTTTTATGTATGAAAATCGAGCTGTTTTTTGTAGTATGCCACATTGTTTTGAAAAAATATTTTCAATTAAAATACTCAATTAATCTTTTAATTGGTTTTGATATTTTATATGGGAGAAAAAACTACTCAGCTTAATTTTTTTTTTGATTCTTAGTAATTTTGACATAAGTTGAATAAAAAATTAAATATGAAAATAAAAAAAACAGAAATTAATTTTGTTCCCTTTTGTTGAGAAATAACAAGACAATTATGATAAAAAATGTAAGCTTATAGACCAAATGTGGATGGTAAAGTTAGTACATTGGCGGTATTAGGGGTTCGATGCAAAACGTCTTGCGTAAGTAGATCTGGAAATCATCGAAGCCTTTCTTTAAAATCCAATCATAAAATATTCTGCATTTACAGTTACGCAAGACCGGATGCGGCCATTGTACTTTTTTCCTCCATTCAAACTTCAAAAGTGTTACCAACGTATTGGCCAGCGAGGTTTCCGACTTGCTCATTTACTTTTCTCTGAGAGTCATATCCCAGAAGGTCTCAGTCCTCTCACTGGTTACACTGGACATAAAGAGGTTACGATTACAAACAAACAATTATTTTACTATACTCTAACGACGTACAAATCAAAATACCTTCTCCACTTCTTTCCCTTTTCAGGCAGATGTTATGCCCTACTTTGCCCTCCCAACCATGTCACCGGTTTGTCCTCTAGAGTTTATTATCAGTGACCCCAAAACTGAATTGACTTACTTCTCCAACTTTACATTACCTTCATGCCATTAAACCTTTAAAATTATAGCCAAAACATTATATTTTCTTTTCTCACACGTTATAAATCATATATATTTTTTTATTTTAAGAATAATAAAACCTATACAAACTTTTTCTTACACTATTTTTATTTTTAATTTCTTTGTTTCCTTTTCTTTAATTTTTTTCTTTCTACTCTTCTACAATTTGATAATTTCATTCCTTTTTTTTGCTAAATAATTTATATAATTTTAAAATTCTATAATCTAATTTTCAGAACATATATACATACAATTATTTAATTTTTCTCTTAATTCTATTTTCCTCGAGTATTCACCTTATTTCTTCGTAAACTTTATTTTATAATATTTTTCAAATTCTTATCATTATTATATTAAATCAAACACCTTTTTTTTAATATTCCTTTTACCTTCACT
This sequence comes from Tachina fera, assembly GCA_905220375.1. Classification (NCBI taxonomy): domain Eukaryota; kingdom Metazoa; phylum Arthropoda; class Insecta; order Diptera; family Tachinidae; genus Tachina; species Tachina fera. Next base: position 96,944,019 of record LR999965.1, on the reverse strand, counting down.
CATATAGACTTAAGGCCTAATTTCTCCCTATGTAGAAGCGGCGAACATATCTTACCTAACCTAAAGGAGCTCCCTGAGGCTAGTAATGTCTCCTAACTTTTTTTTTTTGTTATAGGGTTATAAAAATTTAGTGCCTTTTTGTTAATGAAGATAAGATGTTGGGCTTTTATTTATCTTTCCTACTTCCGGCAAAAACTATTTTCTTTTGTTTATTAACTGCCCTCTAAGGGTATGCAGCTCAAACCTTGCGAAGAAATAAAGTCCACACACAAAAAAAAACTAACACTACTTCTAGGCGCGATGCACTATGGCACCTTTTTAATTATTTTCAGTGCACGATTATATTATTTTTAAACAATAAATAAAAAATATAAATACGACAGGTAAATTAAAACTATTTTGGTAAAAAAAATTTTTTAATTAAATACACATATGTGTGATTTTCATTTAATCAATTTAAATTCTTTTTTTTTTATATTGGTAGCAAAATTTTTCTTTTTTGCTTTACCACACAAAAGATTTTTCTCCTTTTTTTTGTGCTTTAAGTAAAAGGTTTATTTACCTGGCTATTACTTTGAAATACGGGGTTTGGAAAACCTCGAGTGCTTACGCCTTTAAAATTCTTCTCGACACGCTCCTCCTATATACATTATATTCTTTCCGGTTCTCGTCTATCCGCCTTCTCTTTCCCCTAGCCAGTTCTTGATTTGTTCCTTGTATGGAGTTTCAACAATCTGAATCCTTCAAACAACAAGGATTTGTTCACACACCTTCACAACTATAAAGTATAGCAAATTAAACACTTTTCTTTTATTCTATTTCTATATATACTAACATTTCTATTTTTTGTCTTTGGACTTCACTCTTGAAAATTAATTAAACTGGTAAAACTTCAGCTGTGTGTATGTACGAAATATTTTTTTTCTTGGTATGCGTTCTCTTTGAAATTTTCCTTATGACTAAACTCTAATAAATTTCCTCTATACTAATACGCCATTCCTTTTTTCCAATTTGTCTTAAGTTTTTTTCCAAAATTTTCCAGACTATTCCCAAGCTTTTCCATTTATTCCGTTTTTTTCCTATGCTTCTAGAAGTTTCGATTTTCCCTCCAAATCCCCATCTTTTATTTCTATTTAAATTTCTGAGTTTTATTTTCTTTTTCTTGTGACTAATGTATTTATAATATTTCCACCATTTTGGTTTCTCTAGAAAAACCTGTTTTTCCTAGCTCCTAAAGTTTATCCTTATCCAGTTCTCCTATCTCAAATTTCCCTTTACCAGAATCTCATAAAAATAGAAAGTAAAATTTTGCTTCATTATTTTTGTTCTTCACAAAAAACTTTTCTTTTTTTTCTAACACAACGGCTTTGGTAGTGCATTTTCTTCAATGAAATTAACATCCCTGGGTTTTAATATGTAGGCCTGACCTACACCAGCAATTACACTACGCCGTATTACACCAACAAATGTGAACAGAATCCACAATAAAAAAATAGTAATTTGACAGCCGCAAGAAGAAGAACTATTTAACTATTACATATGAAAATTTGTGCCACCATTATTGTTTATAAATAAATTTTAATTTATAAAGAAAAATATATTTTGAATGTTGGTTGGAGAACCAAATAAAAACTAATTTTTGGAGACAATAAATAAGGAGAGGAATTTGGAAGTTCCTGCTTCATAAGCGTCGGTATATGTCGTTTGGAATCTTCTCTGAGGAGGCTCCTTAACCTTAGAAATTTTTGATGGCGGTATAAAATTTGTGTTCGGGCAAGTAAATTTCCCATCCCTTGTAAGAACAATGGGTACGGAGTAACCTCAAATGAACACATAAACAAACAAACAAATTTTAATTTATTTCAACAGTACTCAGCAAGTCACAAGGTATACGCCGGCGAAACAGAGGTGACCAAAGGTGGCAAAGACATTAATTTGCATTTCTCCCGCAACAAAACTCCGGGTTCTACAGCGGTCGATGAAGAAAACGGTGTGCGGAATTGATTGGTATTATTGATTCCAGATGTCCAACGTGGGGAACTCCCACACCCTGAAACAAGTCTCATTTTCTAGCAAGTTAGCCGGGCCACTGTGCTTTTAACATATTTTCCCATAAAATTCGGGAATCTTGGGTTCATGCTGAATTGTCATAACCCCCCACTCTATTAAGTATGTTGGTGTTTTATCGGAAAGTGTTTTTAACGTCGGGAACCTCTACCACCCCCATCTTAAGATATAAGCCAACTGCTAATCTTTCTTCGAGAAGAATGATTGTAGTGGCGACCCACAACAAAGATCTTTATTTGTCATTCATTTCTTGTAATTGGTCTTTTTTTTTGACCAATTGGACACCGAAAGTGTCCTTAAATTTCGATCGCCCGCAAAAGGGCAAGAGTTTTACTAAACTCGTAATGTCCATACTTATGTATGTACATATATATGCAAATTATTTGTGCATTTCTTAATAATTGTTTTTCTTTCGTGTTCTAGTATATGTACTATGAAAAATTATATTTTTTTATCATTAGTTTATTAAATTTCGCGTATTTTTATTTTATTTTTATTTTCTAATTTTCTTCTTTCAGATCTTTGCTTCACATGGATATGCCTCTACTCTCTTCATCTTTTCCCTACTATTCTAGGGGCTTGGCTATCTCTCGACTCTTTACTCAAACAAAAGAATCTAGAAATTTAAAGATTACTCTATTCCGACGAGTCCATATTTCTGGTATAGTCAACGCTGTTTTACGGGAAGTATCCTGTCATACATCCATAGTATAAGTGATTACTTTGTGTATCCCTTTTTCAGATTTTCCTACTAATGAATCAGGTACTAATTATCTTTAAACTGTCTCCAGTTTATGATTATTGTACCTTAAGATATAAAAAAAACGGGACATCACGAACAGAAATATCACAGATGAATCACAGGTTGGCTTCTCGTCATAATAATAACACTAAAAAAAAGAAGGTATGTCAATCCAAGTTCTAAGTCATTTCCTTACTTGTATATCAGGTACTTGAAGTATGTTTATCACAGATAAAAAAACTTGCTAAATCTAATAAAAGTGGGACAACACAACATGCATTTCAGTGTATAATTACATGAAATAAAATAATCTGTCTTACGTCCTACTATGGCACTCAAGTTTCGAGTAAATTTTGAATTAATTCTTGAATTAATTTTTGATTAGCAATTCATACTTTAATATCTTTCATGTGATAAATACCAATTGTCTTCCCATCTAATGTCTCGAGTTCGTACATATTGTTACCCACAGGTCGAACCACTCTGCACTTAAGAAATTTTCGGCAAAATTTTGCGTTTAGGTTCTTTGCAAAGTTGCTCTGTACCATATTTCGGCGGTAAACTTCTTGGCCTGGAACAAATTTTACTCTTCGAGCTCTTTTGTTGTATCTGGCGGCACTCTTCTCAAAAGCTTTGTTCATGTTGTCTTTTATTTGCTCTCTGATGAATTCCATTCGCTCATTCGGTTTTTCTACGATACGGTGATCTGTAATGGATTGAAGCTGCCGGCTTAATTTGTAATCTGCCCCACTAGAGTACATATGGAAACCGAATAATGCAAAGAAAGGGGTGAAGCCTATAGCACTGTGAAAGGAATTTCTCAAAGCACATGCAATCTCTGATAGGTAGAGATCCCAATCCCGGTGATCATCTTTCAGATAGGCTCTTATTGCAGATAATATGCTCTGATTAACCCTTTCTGAAGCATTACTACTGGGTTGGTAAACTGGAGTCCTTATGTGCTGTATTTGTATCTAACAGATTTTGGAAAGATTTTGATATAAATTGCACGCCATTATCCGTATGGATTTTTTCAGGGACGCCAAATTTGTGAAATACTTCATGAATCAGGAATTCTATTACATTTCCGGCAGTACCCTCTTTCATTGCTTTGATAATGGTGTATTTTGTAAAGTGGTCTAGCACGATGAAAACGTAACAATTGCCCCTTTTTGATCTTGGGTATTTGCCTAAGAAGTCTAGATATAATTTTTGAAACGGTCGATCTGTGATGACTTGGTTTCCTATTTCCGGTTTAAGATTTTGATTTGTTGGCTTAATTTCCTTGCACACTTGACTTTTTTTTATGTACTCTTTCACTTGAATGGACAATTTTGGCCAATAAAAAAATCTTCTAAGTCGTTCTAGTGTTTTACAACTCCTCCATGAGCAGCTGTTAGACTCGCATCGGCTTTTTCAATTATAGGTTGCGTAATATTCGGTGGAATCCAGATTTTCCACAGACACTCTGTTTCATTGTCGCGATCGTAATCCATTCTTCTATACACTATCCCATCTTCAACTTTTAAATCTGGTAAACTGTCTTTGTTTGACTCAATGTGCTTAATCAAGTCTAAATATTCCTCACTCTGAAATTCTATGGTTTCGAAATCAAAAATATCTTCTAATTTTAATTCTTCAGCACTCATTTCCTCTTTTTCTATTCTTGAAAGCATATCCGCTACTACGTTATCAGAACCTTTCCGGTGTTCAATGTCAAAATCGAAAGATTGCAATAGGAGTGACCATCGTGCCAGCCTCCCAGTCAAGTCCTTTAGGGACATTAGCCACTTAAGACTAACGTGATCCGTGACAATGGTAAAAGGCATCATCTCAATATAGGGGCGAAATTTTTTTACTGCCATTACAGCCGCCAAACATTCTTTTTCCGCCACCGTGTAATTTCTCTAACATTTATTTAATTTCTGGCTATAAAATGCTATCGGGTGTTCCTCTTTTTTATCATTCAGCTGATATAAGAATGCCCCAATCCCGTAATCACACGCGTCGCACTGTATCCAAAATCTTTTACTAAAATCTGCATGTCTTAATACTGGCGCTGAGGTCAAGGCTTTTTTCAGATTTTCAAATGCATGGATGGCTTCAGGAGTCATTTCAAATCTTTTAGCTTTGTTAAGTGTGTCGGTTAACGGAGCTGATATGGATGCAAAATGCTTAATAAATCGGCGGTACCAGCCTGCCATTCCAAGAAAACTTCGTACTTCCCGGGGTGATTTTGGTACCCTGATTTCTTTTATTGCCCGCACTTTTTCTGGGTCTGGTTTAAGACTTCCTCCGCCTATAATAAATCCGAGATACTTAAGTTGCTGAAACAGAATTTAGATTTCTGGAGTCCTATTGTCAAGTTCGCTTTCTTTAAACATAACGCCACTTCTTCCAATATCTTTAAATGTTTCTCAAAGCTATCAGAGATCACGAGTAAATCATTCAAATATATGAAAACGTTTTCTTTGAGTTTCTGAGGAATTACTTTGTCCATAAGTCTACATAACCGTTGAGCAGCATTGCAAAGACCGAATGGCATAACTCGAAATTGGTAGAGTGGTCGACCTGCTACGGTAAACGCAGTGTACGGTTTGCACTCTTCCTCTAGCTCTATTTGCCAGAATGCAAATTTTAAATCGACGCTACTTATATAATAAGTCTCATCGATTCGACTTAAAATGCCATCAATATTTTAAAGAGGATAGGCATCTTTAATAGTAATTTTGTTTAGCTTTCTAGCATCAAGGCAAAATCTATTTTTATCTGACTTTCTAACAATCGTTGTCCTATTCGACCATGGGCCTTCGCTCTCTTCAATGACTTTCAACGCTAGCATTGTATCTATCTCTTTATATACGATTTCTTGTACTGCTGGAGATATCGGGTAGTGACGATCTTTAAAAGGCACAGCACCTTCTATCAGTTTTATTGAATGCTTCTCCAAAGGAGTGCAACCTAACCCATATTTTTCAAAAGTTGGAAACAGCTCTATTACTTCTTGTAGCATTTTATGTTGTTTTGAGTCTAATATATGAGGACTGGATCTATGGTCCTCTACCTTGAAATCTTCTTGTAATTTCTCAAGATTTAACTCTTCCATCCTAAAGATTTCAGGCGCCAGATTGAACAATGTCCAGAAATCTACTCCAAGGTAGGCCTCTTGATTCAAATCTGGGCACAGGTAAAATATTATTTTCTTTGTTTTATTATTTTAAGTAATATCTAACTCAACTTTACCCAATAACCTGTGTTTTTTTCCTGCTGCTGTCGAAACTTCCTAAAATATTGGTTTGAAATTAACGCCTAATTCATCTATCAGTTCTCTGCAACCTTTACCCAATAAACTGACGGATGCACCTGTGTCCAATAAACCCTTTATCTCTATTTCTCCTATCCTAATAATGGCATAAGCACGTGGATCACCTATCATCTCTACTGCCTTTATAGTTTCTACTATCACCTTTCGCAATTTCCTTTTTGCTGCAAATATTGTTCTTAATTTTTGAATTCTATTTGAAATTGGTTTTCCAATACTAATGGATTCATTAAAAAATCTTTTCTCTGACTTTCTGATAGTTTAACTCGCGTTCGGTGAGGGAATATGTATGTCGCATTTGGGGAATAAATTTATTAAAATTTTTAGCATTTTTTAAAAGATTTATTTTTCTTTTAGATTTTACCTCTGCATTGTCTGCGGGGGATGCATAAGGCGACGGTTCCCCGCTGATCCTTCGCTTCTGCAAAAATTTCTGGACTTACAATTTTCGCAATTGGGAGCCTTTATGTCTGGCATTCCACATCCATAACAAAACAATTTTCTCTCTTCTGACGGACAATTATGAAATATATGGCCATTTTGATGACAATTTCAACATACTAGCGGTGTCCTGGCGAATTGATTTGTTGCCATACCAACTTCGATTTCAGCTAGCTCATCAACTGGCTCGGCTGTGTTCATGCACTCATCGAATGATGTTTCATAAATTTTGTTTACATGCCTAGCATAACAATTTCCTGGAGCAGATGACGACATAGCTCGCGAATCCTTTCGACAGAATATTTTCTCGACCTCTATGCATTCTTGTCTAAGTTCCTCCACTGAGCTGACACTAATCCGGTAAGCCCTACCTCTGATTTTCTCTCTTAAATTATTTTTTATCATCTTTACCATCTCATTTTCAGCTATGGAAATATTCAACCTAGACCGCATTTGAATCATAGTGAAGAAAAAAGCGTCAACGTCTTCTCCTGGCTTTTGCTTCCTCTCTACCAAATCACTCATCAATTCAAAACTTGATCTGTTGGACCTGTACTGTTTTAACAAGGCATCTTTTAAAGTATTCCACTCAGTAACCAAATTTGTTTGTACAAATAGCCAGTACCACTTTTCTGCTACTCCTTTCACTAGCAGATGAAAATTATCCGTTACCTCTTCCCATGAAACTCAGTATTGTCTCCTCAAACGTTCCACCCGGAAAACAAAATCCTCTACAGCCAGATTATTGTTATTTCCATCGAATTCCACCCCCCATTTATCTATCCTTAGCTTAGGGCCAGTCGTGGACGCATTCGTGATTTCATTATTTTCTACTACATCTCTGGAAGAATGTAACGATGTCGTGGGTGAGGGGTAAATGTTACTGCCGTTTCTCCTCAAAGTCGGTACTATTTCGTATTAGATTCTTTTATTATCCTGTTGGGTATTTTGCACAACAACGCATAGCTTACTTAAAGAAGCGGTTATATCCACTATTTGCCTTTTAAGATCATTTATTTGACTCTCATTTCTCGTCTCTGGAACTCCTGCTTGTTTATCCACAGGTGGTGGTAATCCAGTTGCTCCCTGTTCTCGCACATCGATATTCACAGCCGAACTAGTTGATGGGTTCGTCGTGATAATCGTCTGAGATTTATCGTAGAACTGAAGGTCGGTGCAGCCTGTAGCTTGTGCCATATTGATTTCCCTGCTTGTGCTCGGTTTTCTACTAGGGGTGTTAGACTTATATGTCTTACCAAATGCCAGAGGTGTAGACCTACTAAAATCAAGACAGACTTCTCTATCTCTTTTTCTAAACTGAGAAACTTGATTTCTTTTTTTTTTCTTTATAGCCCCTGTACTCTGCGGTATTTGGGACATAACCTCCGAGATTTAATAGTTATTTTCCCTATCAATTTTATTACAATTAGCACCGCAAAATCAGAAAAGCAACCAAAAAATTGGAAAAGCCAAAATACAAAAATAAATAAATAACTAAAAATTAAAAAAAAGGATTTTTGGTAAATAACCACAAATTTCTAATAATATAAAAAAACAAAACCTGAATAAAACTTAATTTAAATGTTGCTAAATAACTAACACGTAAAATAGAATTAATTACTAATATTTCTGTTTATTCTATGTATATGCGTTTTTTTTCTTTTAGGTTTGGTATAAAGATAATGAGCGGTTGTTGATTAGCTCAATAAGGAAAAGAAATAAAAATAACATCTTGATTCGCACGTAAAACAAATTAATTCAAACAATTTTAAAATGACTATTATAGGATGTTTTTAATACTTACATAATTATGAATTCTCGCCAATTATGTGTTATCAAGAATCCTATCGGAGAATCTCGGTACATCGGACCCTGAAGCAAATACGCAAAATGTACACCCAGGCGGTTACCGACGGATTCAACCGTAATAAATTTTAAGCTGAAACTATACAAAAAAAAAACTCAAACGAAGAAAGGCGTTAACAATACAATTAGATAATTTGAATAACAATTTACTAAGCTATTGTTACCTATCTTAATGAACTGATGGAAGTCCACGCTTCTCCTGTAGTTAAAATTTTCACCCTTTGGTACTACCTTTCTAAGACTCCTTAAAATGGGCTACTCAAAAGACTACACTTTAAACTAACTGATTGGCGATTCGTTCTTGGGCTATTAATATTACAAAACTAGTAGGCTATGATTACATGTCTAGCTGACTACATGTTCTTAGTATTCAGTTTGGCGCTATTTAGTGGCAAACTACTTTCATTGGGCGCCATTTATGTTACCAATGTATTGGACAGCGAGGTTTCCGACTTGCTCATTTACTTTTCTCTGAGAGTCATATCCCAGAAGGTCCCAGCCCTCTCACTGGTTACACTGGACATAAAGAGGTTACGATTACAAACAAACAATTTTTCTACTATACTCTAACGACGTACAAATCAAAATACCTTCTCCACTTCTTTCTCTTTTCAGGCAGATGTTATGCCCTACTTTGCCCTCCCAACCATGTCACCGGTTTGTCCTCTAGAGTTTATTATCAGTGACCCCAAAACTGAATCGACTTACTTCTCCAACTTTACATTACCTTCATGCCATTAAACCTTTAAAATTATAGCCAAAACATTATATTTTCTTTTCTCACACGTTATAAATCATATATATTTTTTTATTTTAAGAATAATAAAACCTATACAAACTTTTTCTTACACTATTTTTATTTTTAATTTCTTTGTTTCCTTTTCTTTAATTTTTTTTCTTTCTACTCTTCTACAATTTGATAATTTCATTCCTTTTTTTTGCTAAATAATTTATATAATTTTAAAATTCTATAATCTAATTTTCAGAACATATATACATACAATTATTTAATTTTTCTCTTAATTCTATTTTCCTCGAGTATTCACCTTATTTCTTCGTAAACTTTATTTTATAATATTTTTCAAATTCTTATCATTATTATATTAAATCAAACATCTTTTTTTTAATATTCCTTTTACCTTCACTCATATAGACTTAAGGCCTAATTTCTCCCTATGTAGAAGCGGCGAACATATCTTACCTAACCTAAAGGAGCTCCCTGAGGCTAGTAATGTCTCCTAACTTTTTTTTTTGTTATAGGGTTATAAAAATTTAGTGCCTTTTTGTTAATGAAGATAAGATGTTGGGCTTTTATTTATCTTTCCTACTTCCGGCAAAAACTATTTTCTTTTGTTTATTAACTGCCCTCTAAGGGTATGCAGCTCAAACCTTGCGAAGAAATAAAGTCCACACTCAAAAAAAAACTAACACTACTTCTAGGCGCGATGCACTATGGCACCTTTTTAATTATTTTCAGTGCACGATTATATTATTTTTAAACAATAAATAAAAAATATAAATACGACAGGTAAATTAAAACTATTTTGGTAAAAAAAAATTTTTAATTAAATACACATATGTGTGATTTTCATTTAATCAATTTAAATTCTTTTTTTTTATATTGGTAGCAAAATTTTTCTTTTTTGCTTTACCACACAAAAGATTTTTCTCCTTTTTTTTGTGCTTTAAGTAAAAGGTTTATTTACCTGGCTATTATTTTGAAATACGGGGTTTGGAAAACCTCGAGTGCTTACGCCTTTAAAATTCTTCTCGACACGCTCCTCCTATATACATTATATTCTTTCCGGTTCTCGTCTATCCGCCTTCTCTTCACCCTAGCCAGTTCTTGATTTGTTCCTTGTATGGAGTTTCAACAATCTGAATCCTTCAAACAACAAGGATTTGTTCACACACCTTCACAACTATAAAGTATAGCAAATTAAACACTTTTCTTTTATTCTATTTCTATATATACTAACATTTCTATTTTTTGTCTTTGGACTTCACTCTTGAAAATTAATTAAACTGGTAAAACTTCAGCTGTGTGTATGTACGAAATATTTTTTTTGTTGGTATGCGTTCTCTTTGAAATTTTCCTTATGACTAAACTCTAATAAATTTCCTCTATACTAATATGCCATTCCTTTTTTCCAATTTGTCTTAAGTTTTTTTCCAAAATTTTCCAGACTATTCCCAAGCTTTTCCATTTATTCCGTTTTTTTCCTATGCTTCTAGAAGTTTCGATTTTCCCTCCAAATCCCCATCTTTTATTTCTATTTAAATTTCTTAGTTTTATTTTCTTTTTCTTGTGACTAATGTATTTATAATATTTCCACCATTTTGGTTTCTCTAGAAAAACCTGTTTTTCCTAGCTCCTAAAGTTTATCCTTATCCAGTTGTCCTATCTCAAATTTCCGTTCACCAGAATCTCATAAAAATAGAAAGTAAAATTTTGCTTCATTATTTTTGTTCTTCACAAAAAACTTTTCTTTTTTTTCTAACACAACGGCTTTGGTAGTGCATTTTCTTCAATGAAATTAACATCCCTGGGTTTTAATGTGTAGGCCTGACCTACACCAGCAATTACACTACGCCGTATTACACTAACAAATGTGAACAGAATCCACAATAAAAAAATAGTAATTTGACAGCCGCAAGAAGAAGAATTATTTAACTATTACACATGAAAATTTGTGCCACCATTATTGTTTGTAAATAAATTTTAATTTATAAAGAAAAATATATTTTGAATGTTGGTTGGAGAACCAAATAAAAACTAATTTTTGGAGACAATAAATAAGGAGAGGAATTTGGAAGTTCCAGCTTCATAAGCGTCGGTATATGTCGTTTGGAATCTTCTCTGAGGAGGCTCCTTAACCTTAGAAATTTTTGATGGCGGTATAAACTTTGTGTTCGGGCAAGTAAATTTCCCATCCCTTGTAAGAACAATGGGTACGGAGTAACCTCAAATGAACACATAAACAAACAAACAAATTTTAATTTATTTCAACAGTACTCAGCAAGTCACAAGGTATACGCCGGCGAAACAGGGGTGACCAAAGGTGGCAAAGACATTAATTTGCATTTCTCCCGCAACAAAAGCCATGCGATGCATCAGTTATTTTTATATTTTTTTACTCTAAGATTTTTTATATTTCAATTAATATTTTAACTGAATCTTTAAAAAATGTTAACAAGTTATTTAATTAAATCCTAAAAAGTATTTCAATTAATTTTTTAATTGAATCTTCAAAAATATTTCAATTAAATTTTAATTGAATCTTTAGAAAACCATCAATTAAATTTTTAGTTAATGTAATATTTTTTAATTGAAAAAACCAAAAAAATTTTCAATTAAAATGGATGATTTAATTCTACAATTTCCGTGATTGGTTGAAAACTAATTAATTTTTTAACTGAATCTTTGTTTTTTTTTAATGAATCTTCTTTTTACTTTTTTCTGTGCAATAATATAATTTGAAATAATTTTATTAGAACTTACAAATCTCATTAATTTATATTTATTCAGGAGCTTAACTCCATTAAATTTACGGTGCACCACTCATAAAGTGAATCCAAGTCCATTTGAAGTAGTTTATTACTACGTTTATACGCACGGCTTATTTGCAAATAAAACTGTAAACTCTTGCCATATTACCGTTTTTATTGCGACTTACTAATTCAGAAAACTATTCAAATAAATAAAAATGCTTGATTTGCCACACCTTCAAATGTTTGTCAATAAAAAACTATAAATTGATAAAATAATGTACAAAAAACATTGATAGAAGAAAAAATTACCATAAAAACAAATTATTATTTTTTATTTTACACCTTTACACGATTTTTTTGCAAACATAAGTAACATTTCCATGGAAGTGCTACCAAGTTTTTATACATTTAAAATGCTGTATAAACAGTGAGTTAATTTATTTGTAAATATTTTTATTTGCAAATAGTGCGCGCATAAACGTATTATATGATCCATAAATTTATTATAAGTCAAAAAAATTTTTACGTCATCGGCATACATCAGCTGGGTAATATGCTCTTGGAGATTGCGGGATGCCTCATAAGGGTTTTCGTGCATACTCATACAGGCTGTGTTATCGGCAAATGTAAAGGTGTGGATATTATTGCTCACAGGCATTTCACAATTATATATTACTAGCTTAATCCTCCCACAATTTCCAAAATAAAAAAATTTTTCGCAAACTTTTTCCATAATCAATGAACATTTTGGAAATTGGTCCACAAATGACAAAGTTATTTGATAATAAATTTTTATGGCAAGCACTTTCCCCTCTCCAAAATATCTATTGATGGACTCATTCCAAAGTAAAAAATAATTAGAAATAATTCATAGTTAGGCTCAAGTTCAGTAATTTCAATTCTTATTGATTGAAATATTTTTATTAATTAATGTGAGTTTCTAAAGAAGAGAAGAAAAATTAAACTTAGACTTTAAGCTAGGGGAAATACCGATACTTTTCTGTGCAGCCACACACTTCATCAGCACCCTACTCTATCTACTTGGGTAGAGATTCTTATAAACATCAGCTATTTAACTTAAATTTATAATGAAACGGAATATGAGAAACGATTGTTGTGTATACAATTGATTTACCTTTGGTAAACACATTTATAAGTATCACTATTAATTTTCTGTTTTTTCAATTTTTCTATTTAGGTTAGCACGAAACTATATTACTCTACCTAAGTATGTTTAACTATTCTTGCTTATTCTTGCTTATCTTTTTACATCACATTAATTATTTTTACTTATTCGATGTACCATCGGTACATGCATGTAAGTATAATTGTAGTGGCTTAATGTTACTTGTTGTTGCATTCTACAGTTTTATTTTTGGTTATTCCAGCCTTCTGAAACTGTGATAGCCAAGTGAACAGTGATTGCTAAGTTAACATATTTTGTCACGTGCCCATGATGTATTAAGTGAGAAATTTTTTTAGATTCTTTAATTGAACTGTAGTGAATTTTAATCAGAAATAATTCATAGTTAGGCTCAAGTTCAAAAAATTACTGAAAAAAATAATTTTGAAAATTGATCCACAAACAAAGTAATGTGATAATCCATTTTTTGCGGGCGCATTTCGCGACACCCAGTTTAAAGAAAATCTTGATTGGAACTCTTCCATATGCAAAAAGCATTTTGCAAATTGGTCGTCAATTTACTAAGTTGTTTTATAATAAATTATTGATGCGAGCATCAACACCCTTCCCAATTACCACAAAAAATTAAGTTTGCCTCTTCCATATGAAAAAAGACTTTTAGAAATTGGTCCACATATGATGAAGTTATTTGATATTCACTTTTTAAAGTAGGGCACTTTGTTTCCCCTCCCAAAAAAAGTAATGGAGCTTTTCCACATGAAAAAAGAATTTTGGATGAAAAAATACTTGATCATTCATTTTTGGCGTGGGAACTTTGTAAACCACCACACTTAAAAAAAATTTAGTAAACCTTTTCAATCTGAAATTTATTTGCTGGTGGTTCAGATTTGTCTGAATAGTCACAAACTTCCCATCCTATGCACAGACTTTCAAGAACTATTCGAGAACTCACAAATAATAATATTTTGTATAAGTTTCTAAGCCTACTACTTATTTTTCTTTTGTGATTTTCAAAAATATTATTAATTGTGAATTCTCGAATAGTTCTTGAAAGTCTGTACATAGGATAAGAGGTTTGTGACTATTCAGAATGTGTGGTTAAAGTATACTAATGATTTGTTACAGCAACAATGAAATGCATATAAAGAAGGCTGAACCACCAGCAAATGAATTTCAAATTAAAATATAATTATGACAATATGTCGAATAATAAATTTCTTAAATAATAAACCTTTTCCGTATGCAAAAAATTTGAGAATTGGTTCACATACGACAAAGTTATTTAAAAAAAAATTTTTGGGTTGGGCACCCTACTCCCCCCTCACCAAAATTTAAAAAAATATTAGCTGACCTTTCCCATATGCAAAAAAAATTGGAAAATTGCTCCACAAACGACATAGTAATTTGGTAATTCATTTTTTGGCAGGCACATTTTACTCTTCATCTTAAAAAACTTTAATGGACCTTTTCCATATGCAAAATGCAAGGTTAGGTTAGCAGGGTGCTGGTAAGGAAAGAAAGTTAGAGTCCAGCTCACTTGGGTCCAGTATGACGATCCCTTTGTGCTGCCTGTAAGTTGAGAGAAGAGAGAGAGAAGACAAGCGAAGAATGAGAAGGGTAGAATTAGAGAAGAGATAGAAAATTGTTCGGGAGGGGTGTGAGTTGAGTAGAGAGTGGTCAAACAATTTTGAAAGGAGGGTGGGGGGGGTCAGTGATTATACCAACCACTATTCCTAATAAAGAGGCTAAGATTTTTGAGCCCAATTTCCGATAACTCGGATAGGTTTCCAAAGGATATTCTGCCAAAGAGGTGCAGACGGAGATCCTCCATGGCGGGACAAAGACATAGGAGATGCTGGATTCTTTCTTCCTCTTCCTTGTCATTGCAACTGTGGCAGTAGCCATTATGCGGGAGACCCATATGTTTAGCATGGGTTCCGAAGGTACAGTGACCAGTCAAAGTGGCCACTATATCTCTCAAATGCTTCCTATTGAAGTTCATGAGATTTTTCGTTCTAGGAGAGTCCAGGCGAGACCAGAGGGTTCTCGCAATTGCACAAGTGGGCTCATTTTGCAATCTAATTTGAGCTACTTCAAGAAAGGTACCATCAAAGCGTCTCCAGCAGGTTGAGAGTGGGAGTCCACAAAAATTGTCGATATCGACCTCTCTTAGTAGGGTTCCCCTCTTTGCTAGTTCATCCGAAACTATGTTTCCTGAAATAGCCCCGTGCCCTTGCACCCAGTTTAACGAGATATTTGATTGCTGCGTAAGTCCATCCAGGGCTATACGATATTCTTGGACAAGAAAGGATGTGGTATACACCCCAATGAGGGACTTAACAGCAGATTTGCTGTCAGTTAAAATATGGATATCTCTATTTGAAATCCAATGGAACCTTAGCCAGTGTGTGGCTCTTTTAATAGCAGATAACTCTGCCTGTACTATACTACATTCATTAGAGAGTCTGAAGGTAATTTTAATTCCGTATTCTAGAATGAAAATGCCTCCTCGAACTCTTCCCCCCTTCTTTGGCCCGTCCGTGAAGATTTGTATGGCTCCGTTCTGTTGGGAAACCCCTTCTGTCAATGAAAATTGGAAATTCCTATTGAAGTAGGGTTTCGGAATGCAGTAGTCTATAAGTTCCGGTATATTATTTACTACGCCTAAAATACTTGCATATCCCCAAAGTTGGTTGTTCCATGCACCTATTGCGTTCAGTCTGACGGTGGTGCGTAGAGCTAGCTTTCTAGCTGTTAAGTCTACCGGAAGCCAACCCAATATAGAGAAGAGCGATTTAGTTGGCGTTGATCTTAAAGCACCTGTTATCATAAGTGCCATTTTACGGAGAATTCCCTCTATACGGGACTGATTACTTGCTGAGTCGAGTGCTTTCCACCACATAGAAATTCCATAAAATAATATAGGTTTTATAACCATCTCTAGTATCCAACCGACTCCCTTAGAATTTATTCCCCATGTGGGACCGATTGCATTCCTACAGACGTACATTGCCGTTGTGGCTTTCATTATCCTTGCCTGAAGATTTTCTTTCCAGGAAAGTTTACTATCGAGGACAACACCCAGATATTTGGCATTATCCGACAGGGTGAGGGTAATGCCATTTAGCTTTGGGTGGTTAAAGTTGGGAATTTTGTATCTCCTGGAAAAGAGAACTAGTTCCGTTTTTTCCGGGTTGACACTGAGGCCGCTCTGTGAGCACCAAGCACTAACCTCTTTAAGTGCATTTTCTAGTATTTGTAATATACTATCCAGGTGGAACCTGGTGTGCCCTGCCTGCCTTGTGATGGTAGCTGCTCTCTGCGTAGTAGATAAGCTGATAAGTCCCCCGGTTTATGCAACCTACAAGCGAGTGTAAGGCGGTCTCAACCGATTTGCCCTTGGTATATGCGTGTTGAGAAGCCGAAAGTTGAGAGTTATCAATGATTGTTCTAATATGGAAATCCATTATTCTCTCAAGGGTTTTCAGAAGAAAGGAAGTTAGGCTAATAGGTCTAAAATGCTTCTTCTATGAGGCCTTACCTCCTTTGGGTATAAAGATCACATTACATTTAGTCCATGCACTTGGAATATATGACCATGCAGTGCATGCCTTGAATATTACAAGTAACCATGGGATTAAAAGATCGGCATTACGTTGCAGATCCGCGGGAATGATACCATCCGGACCTGGAGATTTAAATGGATGGAAGCTTTTCAGAGCCCATTCCACTTTTTGCACAGTAATGTATATGGATATTTGTGTCTGGGCATGGGAGGGGTAAGTTCGTCGACTATCACCACAGGGTTGACAGCCCGGAAAATTGGTGCTCATTAGGACCTCTAGAGATACATTACTACTTTTTGTCCAGTTTCCATCGTTATCCTGGATGTAGCTGGGCATTGTCGGCTTCTTTGCTAGGATTTTACGCAGTCTACATATAGTCTCGGAGTAGGATTCCACTTTATTAAAGACATCTCTCCACGTTTTGCGTTTAGCGTTCCTGACTTAATTTTTAAATTTGTTTAATGAGGCTTCATAAAGTGCCCAGTTACCTGTCCTTTTCACCGCATTGAATAATTGTCTGCAGTTTTTACGAGTTTCTGCAATACTATCAGACCACCAGGGTAGTCTCCTATTTTTGCGTTGTACAGATACCTTGCAGGATAAACCAGTAGCTTCTTTGAACGCATTTGCCAGTGTGTCTACGGCTAAATCAATATCCGCTGCCCCCTCTATATTAGGAGGTTGCGCAATCAAGTTTGTGAGGATTTGGCTCTGTACCTACCACTTTGTTTTGCGTCTGTTAACGTATAATTTTGTATTCCTATTCGAAATGCTAATCTAGAATGTTATATAGCGATGGTCCGAGAATGAGCAGTCCGAGGAGACCCTCCATTCCCGAGCCAAGTGAGCATGCCTCGAGTTGACTAGAGTTATGTCCAATACCTATTGCCTATTGGAGACTACGAAAGTTGCTTCCGAACCTTGATTCAGTACTACCAGATTGTTATCAATAATAAAATCAAAAATGCACTCACCTCTATCATTCGTATCTGAGCTGCTCAGATCTGCTGATGCGCGTTTGCGTCAGCGCCTATTATAATAGGAATACCGTACGTCTTCGCTTCTTTAGCTGCTTTTTGGAACAGTTCGGTAGGTGGGGGGTCCGTATGGTCATGGGCCATGTAGCATGAGAGTAGCCACCATACTGTGGATTCTCCCGTCTCCCATGCCACAGCTATTGTGTCTTCATCACAAGACATTTAAACTGACATTTAAACTGGTTTTCACCATGATACAAAATTGAATGTTCTTATCATTGTTACCTGATTTATGTACATACAGTAATCTGTATCCTTTTGCACTAAGTCCAAGAATTTTGCCATTGTAAGTCCATGATTCTTGGATAAGCGCAATATCCACACCTCCTTCTATAATTCAGCTGGTTAGTGCCGCTGAGGCTGCTTTTGAAGGGTGAAGGTTGATTTGAGTTATCTTCGCCATCCTCAATATCAGGATCGTAGTTGACGACGATGGCTGCGTCTGCTGGATTTGGGTCCAGAAGAGCGATTTCATAGTCTGCGAAGTCAAGTCTATCCAGGAGGTCATCAATCAGACAAGAGTCTGCTTGAGAACATCGCGAAGCGACTGAATCCGCTGGTTCAACTACGGCCTCCGTGTTGGCCTTGGCCTTGTGTTCAGTGTTGACTGTTTCAACCCCTTGCGACACCTCTGTAGCAACAGGGTTTTCGGGATCGGGTTTGTCATTACCCCGGTATATGTGAAGTCTGATGCCCATAAGCCTTGTCTATCCTGGAGTAATGCCAACGTTTCCTTGTTAAGGACCACGACCACCTTCCTACGAGGACCCACCGGCTCTCGGCCTGCGAGGTATTTCGCTGACCGTGACCAACTTCAGTCTCGCACCGGGCCACACTTCCTCTAGGGATTGAATTATAACCTTTAATTTGGACGCCGATAGCTCGTCCATGCAGGAGACTAGTTTTACATGTCCCTGGAACCAGCCTGCGTCCAAAAATTGATACGATTGCCCTTGATTATTTTCACTATCTTGCAGGTAGATGTCTAGTAAATTCTGACAGATCAATCCCCACTTGTCGTGATCCATTGCTCCGTCGCAGTTACTGTGGTCAAGAACAGCCCTTACCAGCGGGTTTCGTGCTACAAACAGCATTTTGAAAATTGTTCGAAAAATTACAAAGTTATTTGATGATCAATATTGGGGTGGACAATTTTCGATACCCTCCCCAATTTAAAAAAATTTAGTGGACCTCTTCTATACGAAAAAACATTTTTAGAATTTGGTCCACACATGATGAAATTATTTGATATTCAATTCTTACATGCGAACATTTCACTTCTCCCACCTCTCTCAATTTAAAAAAAAAATTAGTATACCTTTTCCGTGTGCAAAATGAGTTTTGAAAAGTGGTCCACAAGTGACAAAAAAATTTGATAATGAATTTTAGGAGCAAGCTTTTGCACAATTAGCAACCCCCGCTTCACCACAACTCTTATTAAAAAAAATGTTGAGCTCTTCGAATAAAATAAGAATTTGGGAAATTGTTCGACATATGACGAAGTTATTTGATATTCACTTCTTAAACGTGAATACCTTGCTTCCTTTTTCCCCTACAATCAAAAAAATTAGTCGATCCTTTTTCATTTGCAAAATAATTTGGAAAATCGGTCCACAAATGTCAAAAATATTTGATAATCAGTTTTTGAAGGGGACATTTTGCTCCCACCTTACCAACAATTAAAAAAAATTAGTTAACCTTTTTTTTGCAAAAAGAATTTTGAAAATTGGTTTACAAACGACAAAGCAATTTGATAATCCATTTTAGGCGGGCACACTTTAGCCGCTTCTTCCCCTCCCAGCATTAAAAAAAATTTAGTGGACGTCTTATTACACGTTTTTTCAATACACAACAAACACAACCAGCAAAGCGATTAGCTTGTGTGCGGAAAACACCCATGGTCTATAGTGGGAATCCAACCCACGACCTCCGACTGAGAGGCTAGCATCGCTACCACTCAGCCACAGAGGCACCATGCAAAAAGCATTTTGAAAATTGGTCGATAGATGACAAAGTTAGTTTGTAGTCAATTGCAGGGGCAGGCAATTAGCTGCGATACTCCCCTCCCCGCAAAAAAAATTAGCGGACTTTTTAATATGCAAAAATATTTTGAAAATTGGTTCACAAATGGCGGAGTTATGCTCGTTAATATTATAAAACCTGTTAAATACTATCTGGAAGGTGAAACATAAGTGGGCGTAAAAGTGGGCATTCTTCAAAAAAAAAGTTGCCTATAATACAATCCAGAGTCACAGTTAAATGTTGTGAAAATGTCAAAGAGATCGGTCCAGAGGTCTGGGCTGCTATAAGGTGCAAACAAACAAACACACATTCCGTTTTATATACAAAGATATACAAAAATATTACATCCCAGTCAGCATTTTATGAAATTAATGGTCATATTCGAGACACTTTCGACTCCTCTGCGCGATTAAAATAAGCATTTATGCGCTCGTTTTCAATGTCGAAAATTACTGTTCATTTGGGAGTAGGGTTTGCACAGCGATCACAATCGTAATCGTAATCACGATTAATCGCACCTTTTAATCATAATCGTAATCGTACCCATTAATCGCTCGATTACGATTAAAAATTTGTCCCTTTTTTAAGCATACAATTTATGTCAAATTTGCATATAGTTCAAATTCAACTCATAAAAAACTAAAATTAATATTTTTAATACATAATATAACAAAATTTAAAAATTTTAAAAACCCCCGAATATATCTAAAGAAGTTACGATATCTTCTAAACGGCTGGACCGATTTTCTTAAAACATGGCTAAGAACCCTCTCGATCACGTGGACACGGACAGACACACACTAAAAACTTATAACACCCTTTTTTTAATCGGGGTTTAAAAATATATGTATGTATGTATACTCGTATGTTTGCATTTCATTGTCGCTTTAGGAAATCATCACTAAGCTTCAACCATGCTTTTGAAAAGTATCAAGCCTCTTTATCTTATGCACATATGTACATACTTTCAAAAATCATTTGAGAATTAACTAAGCTTTTTGGAAAATCCAATAGAATAAGCGAGTAGGCTCAGAAACTTATACAAAACACAAGACCCGATTTATATTCGATATGCATCTATCTTATTTTCCTACACCTTAATACAATAAAAATATTATAAGACAAAACGATAATTAAAATTAAATTAAGCACTTATTAAATTTATTATTTTATTTTACTATATTCTCCCAATTTTATTTCAAAAACGTCGTAATATCTCGAAAATTTCATTACGATTGATACAAATATTTTTCATTCGGATAGATAGGTGCACTTTGCTTTCTCTTGAGACCTCGCATTATTACAAAAAACATAGAAATACTAAAAAAGGTTATAGTTATAATTGAGTGTCCGTGATTCACGTGATGAATTTATATCATTATGAATGAACAACTTCGTATAAAAAACGGTATAAATAATACAGTTTCTATATGAACTTGATAATTCATTATGATATAAATTCATCAGATGTGGATACAAAATTAAATAAAAAAATAATAAATTAAGAAAATAAAAATACATACATATATTTCGTCCTAGAAAAAGACTCTTATCAAAAGATTGATTTAACACAATTCGTACACTAATAAAAAACTAACGATCTAATTTTAAGAACTAATTTTAAGAACTAAGTCTTGAATTCGACCTTAAAATGAGATTTTATTCAAGATTACAATCTCAAATGCTATATTAAAGATATAAGATTTTATTTTTTATTTTATTTATTTAATATATTTAACAGACTATTAAGATTGTAATGATTCGATTTGGAGCGTAAAATCTTGATTTTAGCACGTTTTTTCTCTTAGTGTATTGCTTTTGATACTCATAAGCTCTGATTTACGAACTTCATCCTACGTGCTTTACAATTTTCTCAAAATAAAAATACAGTTTAATTGAAAAATTTAATTAAAACGCGAACTCGATAAAATTAATAAGTTTCTTTGGGTAAATCCATACAGTTCGACTAAAACTCATGACCCAATTTATTTTGACCTTAGAAAAAATTATAATAGTATATTTTCTTGATTAAGGGCGTTTAATCGATAATCGCGATTAATCGCATATTTTTTAATCGTAATCGCGATTATGAAAATCTGCCATTATTTTCAAACCCTATTTGGGAGAAAATGGTACCCTAGCCGAGACTCTTCTAAGTCTTTTATGACTCGCGTTTCTGATAAATTTTCAAGACATTTAAAATTTTTGTTCACAAATTTACACTTTGTATTTTATTGATTTTACTGCATGAGCTTGCTGTTTGTTTTTTAAACAAATCACATTCTAAGCAATTCTGGGAATCATTTTCGAGTCATACTTTAAGCGCATAACTGATTAATCAGGTTTTGATCATCTAAAGTAGTCGAAAAAGACTCGGTTTTGTTTGCTGACTGGAATACACAATTTTGGTGGTTTGTAGATACAGTGTCTATAATATACTTATGATTTTACTTCTTTTCCAGTGAAAACATTTAATTTTTTATTTTATTAGTTTATTTCGAATTCTACCACAGTTGTACTACAAAGCTTACATACACAATAAAAAAATAATATTTTAACTTTTATAATTACAAACATAACAAATTACTTGCTATTTAAATATACATATGTATGTAGTATTAGGAGTAGATCCATCTGATCTCATTTCAAACTTGTTATACACATATAATACAGATAGAAATGATATATGAATCTTAGCTTGCGTTTTTTGTATGCGTGTACAATTTGTCAACAACCACGTCACATTCTCTTTGGTGTTAATTAACTTACACATTTCATGTGCAACGTTAATTTATTTTTGCATGAAGACGTACGTAATATACAGAACATATATATTTTTATATTTTGGATGATTCCTTTGAAGTGAATGGAATACAAATATTAGAATTGTAGTAAAAATCCTGAATTTATTTATCGCGTTTTTGTTTACTACAAAAGAGGGAAATATACAACAGAATTTATTAATTCCAATACAAATTGCAACATTTTTATGCTAAACAAAGAAATGTGTGTATGTATATTAATGTTTTAAAATCTTTTGCTAGTAATGGTAAGTTAATATTCATTGTTTGTGATGAGGATGACATATTTAACGATAAATAAAAGGAAAAGTAAAAGCGTGTTTTTTTATATAAATTTTTAAAAATAAATTAATTCATTAACTTGAAATAGTATTTCATATTACTTTTTAGCTAGAGCAATTCCAAGGCCCAAAATGCCACCCAGCACTAATGCAGCTCCACCAGCTACAGCTATTCCTTTTGCCATTTCCTTTTCATTTTGTTTCTTAATATATTCCTAAATAGAATAGTTTCATAAAAGTTCTTATAAATTATGCAAATCTGAATACCTCTAACGAGCGAACTTGATCATTCGACTCGATTTCCAAGAATGCTCTGCAATACTTCAGACCCTCTGAATAATTCTTTATTCGAGCATTACCAAAAGCTAAATAGTATATGTAGTCACGTTTTCCATCAGGATGTGTACGCGCTAAATCTTCCAACATCATTATACCCTACAAATAAATGGAAACATTATAGTACAAAACTGGTAAAACAATTCATAGAAAACAGCTATTCTAGTGATTCATTGTTATGACAAGAACGCACTATGACATCTGTATACTGTATACTGGCAGTAAAGTTTGTCATATCAAATATTTTCGTTGGTTGCATTGCTTTCCATACAAAAAAAACATTATGGGAACGTCGTTGCACACATTTTGAAAATGACAACACAAGAAATCTAAACAAACCTTTCTGATATCGTTGGTATATCTACTACGAACTAAGCAAAACGCATACTCGAATTTAGTTTCTGTTGAGACTTCCCCATCCAATTCAAGCTCGTGGGCATACTTCTTTTCAAATTTCTGTAATCCGAAAATATTAAAAAAGAAAGCAATTTCAATATGTTTTTTATGAATTTACCTCTAAATCATCTTGGGGAACCACCTCGTTCAAAAGTTCCTCCATTATTTCACAATGTTTTTCTCCTTTTACAACTAGAAATACTTTGTTCTCCTAAAATAAAAATTAACCAACACAATTGCAGTAGTACTAGCAGTGATGTTAATTCAACTAAAAAATACAGCGATTTCTTAATAACAACAGAAAAAGCATTACAGTGCGCCCATACCTGATAAATTAATATCATGATAAAACGTCGGTTAGTTTCTTGTTTGACGTATGGAACATTTTAAAAAAATGTTCAGTTTTCTGATACCTTGAATATATCAGGAGATATAGAGGTGCGATATTGCGTCATTTCCACAATTGTTGAACAATGTAAAATCTGTTTTAAATTACCGTTTACACATGCAAGTACAAGTGAAAGTTACTCAATACATTGAGATATTTTTACAAATACAATCATAATGGGTAAAGTGAATAAAAAATAAGCATTTGCTGTTTACTTGAAAATTTAAAAAAAAAACAAAAAACACATACCTATTTTAGGATGTAAAACAAATTTTTAAGTAAAAAGCAAATGCTTATTTTTTATTCACTTAACCCAATATCTTATATTGAACTCTTCAGAGAAAAATAAAATTTTCTTTTTCCAATAATTAGTATGTAAATTGATGACTTTAAACTTGTTTTCTGTAGAAAAATTTTGTTTGTTATGACGTTGTCAAGTACAAACATGAGCCATGTACACGCATTAAAATACTTTTTTAATGGTGTCAATTACAAATTACTGTTAATATTAACGTCGCAAAAAAAAGCATAGGATTTAAATGTTATTCTGTTTTTTTGCATCATTAAACCTGTTGCGGATGATTTTTTTTGGCCACTTGGGATAACAAACCCAAAACCAGTTTTTTTTTCGTATGTTTACGTTCAGAGCTCTTATTTATAATAAATGTACCCTACAAGAAGACTACCAGTCAATTGACTGCTCATTTGATCGATAGTCAGGCAGGATATATTCATCATTGCGTAGAACAAAGTTTCTATCACTTTATTAAGGGCAAAATGAAAAATGTGATGGAAACTTTTGTGTACGTGTGATCTTGCATCTCTCTCTAACTACCGAATATAACATACAGTTGAACTGCTCACTCCAGTACTTTTTAATAATCAATGATAGCATAAATATTACTCAAGTTTGACTGATCATAATTGAATAATATATCCCCCACAATTGAGCAATCATACATGATTGATATATTGACAGAAAATATACTTTTTGTTTTATTTTATTTGCTTTTAAAATACACACGTAAATATCATATTTAAAACAAATATACAACAAATTAACAAAAACACCAACTAACTCAAGCAGTAGCCAGCCCTCTTCACACCTTTTTATCGCCAACGCACCTTGCTCTTTACAAATATCTAAAATTTTTAAAATAAATATACATATTAAATTAAACTTTGTGAATTTCTTTTGTTTATTATTTTACTTATCTTTTTTAAATCTTATAAACTTTAATTTGCACATAATGAATTGTATTAAAGCCTTCTTCAACCACCAACACATCATGCCGTTTTTAAATATCTAAATATTGAAAAAACGAATACATACATATGTACATATGTATGTATATTTTTAATTAAACTTTATACAATTTGTTATGTTCGTTATTATTTTTATCTTACTTTTTCACGAGCACCATTATTTTTTACCACTTTTATACTTTTGAATTTTACAAACCGAAGAACTTTAAATTATTTTCATTAAAATTCAATATTTTAATTGTTTTGACATATGTACATTAGATGTTCCACTCTAGCATATATGTTAGAGTAGAGCAACTATAATAACTGTTGAATTGAATGTAAAATTGTTGTAAATGTGTTAGTAAAAAAAAGTTGTTTGTGTTAGTTTCAGTCATTCATTTCTTGTAGGATAATTCCAGCTTTGTTATGGCTTGGTTAATTCATTTAACGCATTGACATAGAAATAAATTTTCACATTTAGATTTTTTTTTAAATTTTCCTTTATTTATGTTTAGTTTTTTTTTCACTTGCCGCCATACTAACTTAGAGTCAATTTTGCTGTCATATGATTGTCAATGAATTCGCCTTTATTGTTGCTGGCTATAGTGTTGTCATAAAATGTAGTAAAATTAACGGCAAAGCATGAACGTAGTAAATTAAATACAGGGTTGTCGTAATATTACTACGTAAAGAGTTAATTTGAAAATAAAATAAAATTATGAATGAAAAGTAGAAACTTTCTATATTTATGACAACCTGGTAAAAGGAAAATTCTAGGAGAGATGCTGGAGGAAGGATAAGCAATGAAATGACCTAGTTGTGTTGGTATCCATTTATAAATGTGGAAAACTGAAGGTAGAAACAATTCTTCTGAGGCTTGTGAAATCAGAAAATTTTGTTGCCATGTAAGAATATGTTTAATTTTTTTTTATAAATTGAAAATATAATAAAGAAAAAGATGGCGAAATTGAGGGAAAAGAATAACATTTATAAAAAAATTAATAATATGGCGAATCAGGAAAAATTGGAAAGTTCTAGAAAACCTGTGGGAAATTGGAAAAAAGACGAAAATAGGAAAGTCAGGTTGATAGGTGGGAAACAAATCTGTTGTGAGGAGAATCAAAAGAGTGTTCTAAGTGTCAGCATCAAACTTGTTAATAAAAATAAAATAAAATAAAAATTAAATTTAAAGTTAAAGTTTTGGCTGAGAAGAGTGGTTCAATAAATGCTTAGACAAGTGAGACCAGACCAGTGAATTCAATTTTGTGCTAAGAACAATTAAGAAAATAAAATAAGTTGGCTACAGAGCTGGTACATAGTGCCTGGATATTCAAAACCATCCAATTATCTGCTAAAACCCAAATTGGATGCGGACACTGGAACACAATTAGAGAATAGAAAAGAGGGGAGGCAAAAATATAACTAAAAAGGCTAAGTCCAAATATCCAGGTAAAACTTTTAACAACCTCCTTACAATAGATGAGAAAAAAGCGGAACATAATATAAAATTTAATCTTTGAAAACGGTGAAGAGAAAAAAATAAGTTATTTGTCAACCAAAAAAAAAATCAACACAATACGTTATTCCTCATAATAATTATTAATTTAAGTGTTAAACTAGTCTTCGGTATATTTATTTTCTATGTTTATGTAGTTTAGGAGTTTTTTTGTGTTAGTACAGTGAACGGTTGAAAACTTGGATTTTTTAGTTATTCAACAATTATCGCCGCCGCAAAGTAGGTAATTTTTTTGTATTTTTGATTGTACGTACTAAATTAGTTTTGTTTGCATTTAGAGCATACCGGAAACGAAAAGAATTTTTGCTTTTTTTTAGGTTCATATCAATTAGTTTTGTTATTATACATTAGTAACGTTCCTAAAAATAGTGCAGGAAAATATCCAACCTTAGGGAGCTCCTTCAGGTTAGGTTTTGTTAGTAGAAAATAAATTTATTTTTTTTAGAAAAGATTGATCTGAGCGAACAGAAAAGTAAAAATTTTACCGGTAATACGTTAGAAACTTATAAAAAAAATTCAAAAAATTGAAAGAGAAAATAGTTTTAACCTTTTGCTGTACCAAAATAAGTATATATTGTCAATATTTAATTTAAAAATTATAGTTAAGAAAATATTGTAAAATTTAAAACAAAATAAGGAAAAGAAATTTAATAATTGTATGGTTGTAAGTATTGTGCGAAAATAACAAAGTATGTATGTATATTAAATCGTGAAAAAAAGTTAAGTAAAAAAATGTTGGCTTAATTTGTAGGAGGTGATGGCATAAAGGTAAGACAAGGTTGAAGAAATAGATGGTTTAGTGGGTCACAAAACAAAAACTTTGAACAGAAGGAGCCAATTGTGACATGGTTGGGCGGGCAAATCCTGGGAATAACATCAGTCTCAGAAAAAGATGGTATTATTTGCAAGGTACATAGTTAAGTATAAATGTAAGTGTTATGTTTTTTTTGTGATTATCTTTCTAAATATTTTATATTGTGCGGAGTACCCAGTGGGAGGGTTGGAACCGCCTGAGGTTTGCTCGCTATTAAGCGCTAGTCGGAAACCTCACTGGCCCATACGACCGTAACAATATATGGCGCCCAAGCTGAAGTATACGAATTGAGAGAACAAGATATAATAGAATTTCTCAAATTACGTGATAATAACATGTAGAATCAGCTAAGCATGTAACAATAGACCATTTGTTTAAGTCAAATAGCCCGACGAAATAATAACTATACCAATACTATGTTTAAAATTCTTTTCTGTAGCCCTTACGAGCAAAGATCTTGCAAAGGTTGTACAGTGGGTTTTAAATTTTGGTATTTGGGAGGTGAAAAATTTCTACTAATTCATTTTAGAGAGTTACCAATAGCTTAGAAAAACTTTGTTGTGATGGTTTGTCTAATTGTATTGGTATCGTTTCTCTATGTTTGTTATTTATGTATATAGTTTTTAATAGTTTCAGCTTAAAAGTGCATTTATGCTACATTGAGATGATGGGTTTGATAACCGCCTATGATTTTTTTTGTCATAAGGTTTGCAGTATCAAATACCATTAGGAAATTAATCTCATAGTCTCCTGATAAGTGAACATCTTAATTTGGATCGTATGAGAAAATTCATTTGGATTTGATTAGTTTTGATTAATGTTTTTTGCAAATAATACCAAAATAATGTGTGATGAAATTTTCATTTTTTTACCACTTCGACAACCGATACTTATTTTTATGCCAAAGCCTACACAACTAAAATAAACATTGAATATACATATTTTAAAATAAATTTCATATATATAGTTTAGATTCTACGGCTACTAATAGCGAGGATATATAAAAAAATATACATACTTATATAGTAATAATAAAAAAAAAGAAAATAATATTTATATTTCCTGCATGATATGTCGAAAATTTCCCCAAAGCTAATAGACCAAAAAAACAGAAAAAGAGAGAGACAAATAGAATTCGATTTGAATAGGTCGACCCCATACGCTTTTGGAAAGACTTACAAATCAAATACACCGAATAGAAGACCAGCAGAAAATAGAAATATTGTCATGGAACAGGGTGCAGGTAGCATAGGGCCACAGATTTTTGACAAATCTGAAACAATTCGAGTAGATAGGCCATCAACTAGTGCTGCAGAGCGTGCAGAATTAAAGGCTCAGTCAAATCAGAGGCCACCTGTTGCAATGGATATGTCTGGGGGTGAGAATGGTAAGAAAAAGAGTGACCAATCGGATGAAATAGGTGATATCAAAAGACAAATGGCTGATATGACTGTTATGTTGGGGAAAATGAGCCTGGTGCTACAGCAAACCCAACAGGATAGTAAAAGGCTGCGAGAAGAGATTATACCGCACATGAATAAGAGCATCAGTAATTCAGCAAATAACTTTCAGGTGTCACGAGAAAATTCCGACCATTCTCCCAGATCTTCAAGAGCAAGTATTGAGGTCAGTAGATCACGTGATTATCATCAATTACGTATTGACAAATGGGGTCTAGAATTTGACGGCAATCCGAGTAAGTTGGCCGTCGAAGATTTCGTATTTAGGGTAGAAAGACTTCAACAACAGTATAAAGTTTCCTGGGATGAAGTGCTAGACAACTTTCACTTAATAGTCAAGGGAGTTGCGGAAAAATGGTACTGGCTGTATATACAGACGAACTTCGTCACAGAATAGGCTACTCTTAAAGATGCGTTACTGAAGCAGTACCAATCAACCAGATCGCGATTTGAGCTAATGAGTGATTTGGTTGAAAGAAAACAGCAGCCCAGGGAAGATATTGATGCATTTTTTTCTCGATGACGCAAATGCGATCAAGGCTCGATATATCTGTCCCTGAAAGAGAAATGGTAAAAATGATAAAAAGGAATTTAAGGGAAGATATTAGAAGCCGAGTTTACCCAATTGCTGTTAGTTCTGTCGAAGAGTTGCGGCAGGAATGTGTTGAGGCTGAAAAAATATTCTGCCGTAAGGATGCCAAACCCACTCACCCTAATATTTCTATGAATAGATATACAAGGCAGGTCAACGAAATTTGTGAAAAACCTACAGATGCAGTTCTTTCTGAAGATGAAGGTGAAATAGCAGAAATTCATGGTAATAGACAGGAGAGGCAAAGCAATCGTGCAGCATTAACTTGCTGGAATTGTCGGCAAAATGGGCATACTTTTCAATTTTGTCCATCGACTGAGCGCTCGTTATTTTGCTATAGGTGCGGTAAGCCTGACGTCAAAGCACCGAACTGCACTGATTGTGCCACAAAAAACTTTCAGGGGAGCGAAGGAGCAGCAGGGAACCGTCGTTCCAGCGAAAATCCACTTGCAATCCAGCGTTAGAAATGAAGAATAACAATAGTTTAGTAAAAATAGTTAAGAATTTTAATAATTTTATTCCTCAATTGCGTCATAAATATTCACTGGAAGAAAGGAAGTTGAATTATCACAAAGTTAGAGACAGAATCTTTAGTGAAAATGTAGAGATAAATAGGCCGATATCGAATAGAATTTTAAAATTAAGAAATAAATTTGCCGAAAAGAAAAAGATTAGAAAACGAGTAGTAGAAGCAATAAAAACAGTTGATAGGAAAACTGATCCACGTGCGTTCGCAAAAATTTGCATAAACAATACTTACCTAACAGGTTTGTTGGATACGGGAGCATCGATTAGCCTACTGGGAAGAGGATGTAGAGAATTAATAGATAAATGGCAAGTAAGTTTTAAGCCCATATTTTCTAGTGTTACAACAGCAGCAGGAAAAAAACATAGGCTATTAGGAAAACTAGACCTGGGGGTTACTTTTAAGGACAAAGTCGAGTTAATTGAATTTTATTTGTGCCCTGATTTAGAGCAAGAAGCCTATTTAGGAGTAGACTTTTGGAAAGTATTTCACCTAGCGCCCGAAGTTTTTGATGTTGAAGAGTTAAAGATTAATAAAATTCAGGATAGTTTTGAGATCAATGATCACAAGTCCAACCCTCATATTTTGAGCGAGAGACAAAAGCAAGAATTAGATAAAGTTATTGAATTGTTTCCGACTTTCGAAAAGGAAGGATTAGGCTGTACTTCCATGGAGAAGCACTCCATTAAATTAATAGATGGAGCGGTGCCTTTTAAAGACCGACATTATCCGTTGTCTCCTGCTGTACAGGAAATTGTGTATAATGAGATTGACACAATGTTGTCGTTGAATGTCATAGAAGAGAGTGAAAGTCCTTGGGCGAACAGAACCACCGTGGTTAGAAAGCCAGAAAAAAATAGGTTTTGTCTTGATGCCAGAAAGTTGAATAAAATTACGATTAAAGATGCGTATCCACTTCAAAATATTGATGGGATATTAAGTCGAATCGAGGAGACTTATTATATAAGTAGCGTCGATTTAAAATTCGCTTTTTGGCAAATCGAGCTTGAGAATGAATGTAGACCCTATACGGCCTTCACTGTGGCAGGTCGGCCGCCCTACCAATTTCGTGTAATGCCATTTGGTCTGTGCAACGCGGCCCAACGACTGTGCAGACTTATGGACAAGGTCATTCCTCAAAGATTAAAAGAAAATGTGTTCATATATTTAGATGACCTTCTGGTAATTGCCAACAGTTTTGAAAAACATTTGAAAATTTTGGAAGAAGTTGCGTTATGCCTGAGAAAAGCTAATTTGACCATAGGCCTCCAAAAGTCCAAATTTTGCTTTCAACAGCTAAAATATTTAGGGTTTATCATAGGTGGCGGAAATTTAAAAACAGATCCGGAAAAGGTGAAAGCTATCCGAGATATAAGGGTACCAAAGACTCCTCGTGAAGTGCGAAGTTTTCTGGGTACAGCCGGTTGGTACCGCAGGTTTATAAAAGATTTTGCTTCCATATCTGCACCACTTACCGATATGCTCAAAAAAACAAAAAAATTCGAAATGACCACAGAGGCAATCGAAGCGTTCGAAAATTTGAAGAAAGCATTGACGTCAGCACCTGTTTTGAGACATGCTGATTTCACAAAGCGTTTTTGGATTCAGTGCGATGCATGCGAATATGGGATCGGGGCTGTTTTATACCAGTTGGATGAGAACAGGGACGAGCACCCTATAGCATTTTACAGTCAGAAGCTAAATGCATGTCAGAGAAATTTTAGCGTGACTGAAAAGGAATGTTTGGCGGCTGTTATGGCGGTAAAAAAATTCCGACCATACGTAGAAATGATGCCTTTCACTATAGTCACAGACCACGCGAGCCTTAAGTGGCTGATGTCATTAAAGGATCTGACCGGAAGACTAGCTCGATGGTCACTCCAATTGCAAGCCTTTGATTTTGATATCCAACATAGGAAAGGTTCCGAAAATATAGAAGCCGATACGCTTTCCCGCATGTGTGAAGAAAGTTCGAAGGTAGAGGAAATAGACTTGGAAGAACTTTTTGGATTCGAAACTACTGAATTTCAAAGCGAAGAATATTTAGAGCTGATTGAATGCATAAACAAAAACAAAAATGTTTTGCCAGATTTAAAGGTTGAAGATGGGCTCATCTTTAAAAAAAACGGACTTTGATAGAGAAGAAACCGAACACCAATGGAAGTTGTGGATTCCGACAAATCTTACTCAAGTGTTGATTGAAAAAGAGCACAACAGTCTCACTGCAGCTCATGGGGGAGTGACAAAAACATTGGAACGACTGAAAAGATTTTTTTATTGGCCAAAAATGCCAACACAAGTTAGAGTATATATCAAAAGCTGCCAGACGTGCAAAGAGGTAAAGTCATCTAACCAAAACCTCCGTCCTGAAATTGGAAATCAATTTATAACAGACCGCCCGTTTCAAAAATTGTATTTGGATTTTTTAGGAAAATACCCACGATCGAAAAGTGGAAACTGTTATGTGTTTGTGGTTTTAGACCATTTCACCAAATACACGTTTATAAAAGCCATGAAGGAAGCTACATCTGGTAATGTTATCGAATTTTTAACGCATGAGGTATTCCATAAGTTTGGCGTACCAGAAATTATACGCACGGATAATGGTGTTCAGTTTACTTCTAAAAATTTTCAAAATCTTATAAACAATTATAAAATACAACACATAAGGACTCCGGTATATCAACCAAGCAGTAATGCTTCAGAAAGAGTAAACCAGAGTATTTTGTCCGCTATCAGAGCATATTTGCAAGAAGATCACCGTGACTGGGATATGTATTTATCGGAAATTGACTGTGCATTAAGGAATTCGTTTCACAGCACAATTGGTTTTACTCCATTTTTTGCGCTGTTTGGATACCATATGTATTCGAGTGGAGCAGACTATAAACTGAGCCGAAAACTACAGTCAGTAACTGATCATAGAGTGATTTCAGAGCCCAATGAGAAATTAGAATTTATTCGCGAGCAAATAAAAGAAAATATGTCTAAAGCCTATGAAAAAAGTGCTGCGAGTTATAATAAAAGAGCGCGTGTAGTTAAATTTGTGCCCGGACAGGAGGTCTACCGCAGAAACATGGTGCAAAGTAATTTCGCAAAGAACATAAACGCAAAATTTTGCCGGAAGTTTTTGAAATGTAGAGTGGTCCGACCTGTTGGCAACAATATGTACGAGTTAGAGACGTTAGGGGGAACGAAAATAGGAGTTTACCACGTTAAGGATATTAAGGTGTAAATAGCTAAGGAGAGAACTAACTAGTTTTAACAAGTTCAACTCGAAATGAAGGGCAATATTAGGACATAATATCAGTAATTATTTTACAAATTTATTTTGGTTATATCTAGCAAAAATGTTTGTGTGTCCTACTTTTTAATCTACTTAGCAAATTTTACATATGTACATATTTATGATGATTTTTTTTCGTACCTGATAGATTTAGAATCAAAAAGTAGAATTATAGCTGGCGTAATTTTCTTTAGTGCAATAGTAGATAGTAGGGAAACCATATGTGATCCATCTGTGATATAGATTAAGGATTCGGATAGTAATAGCATCAATCACTTAGCTTTCAAGGAATCTATAGAAAAAAATAAAAACAAAATAAATTTTACACAAAGTACACTCTTGGCACATAGTGAATATCAAATAAACTTCCCGTAATGAGTAGACGTTTAATGAAGAAGTTTTTAGAGCCACGTTCAAGGAAATAATATATCTCTAGGCCTTTTATACCATTAAAAGACGTCGTACAGATTTTCCACACCATCAAAATTAGCCATATGGTTGTATGTATTAGAAAAAATATAGAGGTAATGCCCTAGAAACAACAAAGGATTTAAAATATGTAAATGACAAAAGAAAAATAAACATATAATAAAATGCATAAATAAAAAAATAAAAAAAATACACGTATTTTGACAATTAAATAAAAATAAAAATCTCGTTTTTGCCTCAAAGCTACTTTGTGGGCGTTCATTATTAGTTTGCACGTTGTGTGCTAAATTGGCAAGAAAGCCAATTACAAGAAATTGACTAATATCCTTTGTTATTAACGGGTAGCCACTATGAGTTTTCTAGACGGAAAATATCAACAGTCGGCTTAGCTCTAATAAGGAGCAAGTAATGTTTTCGAAGACGTAGAAAATTCTTCAATAGCGTAGAAATTTTTTTTATATTGCACTAATTCAAAGAAAACATGTAATTTAATTCGTATTGGCATACAAAAAGAATAAGCGCGGCTAAAAGCAAGTTGATTCTGAGACTCAGCCAGGGTCATGGGAGTTCCCCACGTTCAATTTCAGTTACTGTCATGACACGAAATCCGCACACCGTTTCCGACTGCGAACACTTGTAGGACCCGGAGTTTTGTTGCGGATGATTTTTTTTTGGCCACTTGGGATAACAAACCCAAAACCAGTTTTTTTTTCGTATGTTTACGTTCAGAGCTCTTATTTATAATAAATGTAATTCCAGCTTTGTTATGGCTTGGTTAATTCATTTAACGCATTGACATAGAAATAAATTTTCACATTTAGACTTTTTTTTAATTTTTCCTTTATTTATGTTTAGTTTTTTTTTCACTTGCCGCCATACTAACTTAGAGTCAATTTTGCTGTCATATGATTGTCAATGAATTCGCCTTTATTGTTGCTGGCTATAGTGTTGTCATAAAATGTAGTAAAATTAACGGCAAAGCATGAACGTAGTAAATTAAATACAGGGTTGTCGTAATATTACTACGTAAAGAGTTAATTTGAAAATAAAATAAAATTATGAATGAAAAGTAGAAACTTTCTATATTTATGACAACCTGGTAAAAGGAAAATTCTAGGAGAGATGCTGGAGGAAGGATAAGCAATGAAATGACCTAGTTGTGTTGGTATCCATTTATAAATGTGGAAAACTGAAGGTAGAAACAATTCTTCTGAGGCTTGTGAAATCAGAAAATTTTGTTGCCATGTAAGAATATGTTTAATTTTTTTTTATAAATCGAAAATATAATAAAGAAAAAGATGGCGAAATTGAGGGAAAAGAATAACATTTATAAAAAAAATTAATAATATGGCGAATCAGGAAAAATTGGAAAGTTCTAGAAAACCTGTGGGAAATTGGAAAAAAGACGAAAATAGGAAAGTCAGGTTGATAGGTGGGAAACAAATCTGTTGTGAGGAGAACTGCACTGATTGTGCCACAAAAAACTTTCAGGGGAGCGAAGGAGCAGCAGGGAACCGTCGTTCCAGCGAAAATCCACTTGCAATCCAGCGTTAGAAATGAAGAATAACAATAGTTTAGTAAAAATAGTTAAGAATTTTAATAATTTTATTCCTCAATTGCGTCATAAATATTCACTGGAAGAAAGGAAGTTGAATTATCACAAAGTTAGAGACAGAATCTTTAGTGAAAATGTAGAGATAAATAGGCCGATATCGAATAGAATTTTAAAATTAAGAAATAAATTTGCCGAAAAGAAAAAGATTAGAAAACGAGTAGTAGAAGCAATAAAAACAGTTGATAGAAAAACTGATCCACGTGCGTTCGCAAAAATGTGCATAAACAATACTTACCTAACAGGTTTGTTGGATACGGGAGCATCGATTAGCCTACTGGGAAGAGGATGTAGAGAATTAATAGATAAATGGCAAGTAAGTTTTAAGCCCATATTTTCTAGTGTTACAACAGCAGCAGGAAAAAAACATAGGCTATTAGGAAAATTAGACCTGGGGGTTACTTTTAAGGACAAAGTCGAGTTAATTGAATTTTATTTGTGCCCTGATTTAGAGCAAGAAGCCTATTTAGGAGTAGACTTTTGGAAAGTATTTCACCTAGCGCCCGAAGTTTTTGATGTTGAAGAGTTAAAGATTAATAAAATTCAGGATAGTTTTGAGATCAATGATCACAAGTCCAACCCTCATATTTTGAGCGAGAGACAAAAGCAAGAATTAGATAAAGTTATTGAATTGTTTCCGACTTTCGAAAAGGAAGGATTAGGCTGTACTTCCATGGAGAAGCACTCCATTAAATTAATAGATGGAGCGGTGCCTTTTAAAGACCGACATTATCCGTTGTCTCCTGCTGTACAGGAAATTGTGTATAATGAGATTGACACAATGTTGTCGTTGAATGTCATAGAAGAGAGTGAAAGTCCTTGGGCGAACAGAACCACCGTGGTTAGAAAGCCAGAAAAAAATAGGTTTTGTCTTGATGCCAGAAAGTTGAATAAAATTACGATTAAAGATGCGTATCCACTTCAAAATATTGATGGGATATTAAGTCGAATCGAGGAGACTTATTATATAAGTAGCGTCGATTTAAAATTCGCTTTTTGGCAAATCGAGCTTGAGAATGAATGTAGACCCTATACGGCCTTCACTGTGGCAGGTCGGCCGCCCTACCAATTTCGTGTAATGCCATTTGGTCTGTGCAACGCGGCCCAACGACTGTGCAGACTTATGGACAAGGTCATTCCTCAAAGATTAAAAGAAAATGTGTTCATATATTTAGATGACCTTCTGGTAATTGCCAACAGTTTTGAAAAACATTTGAAAATTTTGGAAGAAGTTGCGTTATGCCTGAGAAAAGCTAATTTGACCATAGGCCTCCAAAAGTCCAAATTTTGCTTTCAACAGCTAAAATATTTAGGGTTTATCATAGGTGGCGGAAATTTAAAAACAGATCCGGAAAAGGTGAAAGCTATCCGAGATATAAGGGTACCAAAGACTCCTCGTGAAGTGCGAAGTTTTCTGGGTACAGCCGGTTGGTACCGCAGGTTTATAAAAGATTTTGCTTCCATATCTGCACCACTTACCGATATGCTCAAAAAAACAAAAAAATTCGAAATGACCACAGAGGCAATCGAAGCGTTCGAAAATTTGAAGAAAGCATTGACGTCAGCACCTGTTTTGAGACATGCTGATTTCACAAAGCGTTTTTGGATTCAGTGCGATGCATGCGAATATGGGATCGGGGCTGTTTTATACCAGTTGGATGAGAACAGGGACGAGCACCCTATAGCATTTTACAGTCAGAAGCTTAATGCATGTCAGAGAAATTATAGCGTGACTGAAAAGGAATGTTTGGCGGCTGTTATGGCGGTAAAAAAATTCCGACCATACGTAGAAATGATGCCTTTCACTATAGTCACAGACCACGCGAGCCTTAAGTGGCTGATGTCATTAAAGGATCTGACCGGAAGACTAGCTCGATGGTCACTCCAATTGCAAGCCTTTGATTTTGATATCCAACATAGGAAAGGTTCCGAAAATATAGAAGCCGATACGCTTTCCCGCATGTGTGAAGAAAGTTCGAAGGTAGAGGAAATAGACTTGGAAGAACTTTTTGGATTCGAAACTACTGAATTTCAAAGCGAAGAATATTTAGAGCTGATTGAATGCATAAACAAAAACAAAAATGTTTTGCCAGATTTAAAGGTTGAAGATGGGCTCATCTTTAAAAAAAACGGACTTTGATAGAGAAGAAACCGAACACCAATGGAAGTTGTGGATTCCGACAAATCTTACTCAAGTGTTGATTGAAAAAGAGCACAACAGTCTCACTGCAGCTCATGGGGGAGTGACAAAAACATTGGAACGACTGAAAAGATTTTTTTATTGGCCAAAAATGCCAACACAAGTTAGAGTATATATCAAAAGCTGCCAGACGTGCAAAGAGGTAAAGTCATCTAACTAAAACCTCCGTCCTGAAATTGGAAATCAATTTATAACAGACCGCCCGTTTCAAAAATTGTATTTGGATTTTTTAGGAAAATACCCACGATCGAAAAGTGGAAACTGTTATGTGTTTGTGGTTTTAGACCATTTCACCAAATACACGTTTATAAAAGCCATGAAGGAAGCTACATCTGGTAATGTTATCGAATTTTTAACGCATGAGGTATTCCATAAGTTTGGCGTACCAGAAATTATACGCACGGATAATGGTGTTCAGTTTACTTCTAAAAATTTTCAAAATCTTATAAACAATTATAAAATACAACACATAAGGACTCCGGTATATCAACCAAGCAGTAATGCTTCAGAAAGAGTAAACCAGAGTATTTTGTCCGCTATCAGAGCATATTTGCAAGAAGATCACCGTGACTGGGATATGTATTTATCGGAAATTGACTGTGCATTAAGGAATTCGTTTCACAGCACAATTGGTTTTACTCCATTTTTTGCGCTGTTTGGATACCATATGTATTCGAGTGGAGCAGACTTTAAACTGAGCCGAAAACTACAGTCAGTAACTGATCATAGAGTGATTTCAGAGCCCAATGAGAAATTAGAATTTATTCGCGAGCAAATAAAAGAAAATATGTCTAAAGCCTATGAAAAAAGTGCTGCGAGTTATAATAAAAGAGCGCGTGTAGTTAAATTTGTGCCCGGACAGGAGGTCTACCGCAGAAACATGGTGCAAAGTAATTTCGCAAAGAACATAAACGCAAAATTTTGCCGGAAGTTTTTGAAATGTAGAGTGGTCCGACCTGTTGGCAACAATATGTACGAGTTAGAGACGTTAGGGGGAACGAAAATAGGAGTTTACCACGTTAAGGATATTAAGGTGTAAATAGCTAAGGAGAGAACTAACTAGTTTTAACAAGTTCAACTCGAAATGAAGGGCAATATTAGGACATAATATCAGTAATTATTTTACAAATTTATTTTGGTTATATCTAGCAAAAATGTTTGTGTGTCCTACTTTTTAATCTACTTAGCAAATTTTACATATGTACATATTTATGATGATTTTTTTTCGTACCTGATAGATTTAGAATCAAAAAGTAGAATTATAGCTGGCGTAATTTTCTTTAGTGCAATAGTAGATAGTAGGGAAACCATATGTGATCCATCTGTGATATAGATTAAGGATTCGGATAGTAATAGCATCAATCACTTAGCTTTCAAGGAATCTATAGAAAAAAATAAAAACAAAATAAATTTTACACAAAGTACACTCTTGGCACATAGTGAATATCAAATAAACTTCCCGTAATGAGTAGACGTTTAATGAAGAAGGTTTTAGAGCCACGTTCAAGGAAATAATATATCTCTAGGCCTTTTATACCATTAAAAGACGTCGTAGAGATTTTCCACACCATCAAAATAGCCATATGGTTGTATGTATTAGAAAAAATATAGAGGTAATGCCCTAGAAACAACAAAGGATTTAAAATATGTAAATGACAAAAGAAAAATAAACATATAATAAAATGCATAAATAAAAAAATAAAAAAAATACACGTATTTTGACAATTAAATAAAAATAAAAATCTCGTTTTTGCCTCAAAGCTACTTTGTGGGCGTTCATTATTAGTTTGCACGTTGTGTGCTAAATTGGCAAGAAAGCCAATTACAAGAAATTGACTAATATCCTTTGTTATTAACGGGTAGCCACTATGAGTTTTCTAGACGGAAAATATCAACAGTCGGCTTAGCTCTAATAAGGAGCAAGTAATGTTTTCGAAGACGTAGAAAATTCTTCAATAGCGTAGAAATTTTTTTTATATTACACTAATTCAAAGAAAACATGTAATTTAATTCGTATTGGCATACAAAAAGAATAAGCGCGGCTAAAAGCAAGTTGATTCTGAGACTCAGCCAGGGTCATGGGAGTTCCCCACGTTCAATTTCAGTTACTGTCATGACACGAAATCCGCACACCGTTTCCGACTGCGAACACTTGTAGGACCCGGAGTTTTGTTGCGGATGATTTTTTTTGGCCACTTGGGATAACAAACCCAAAACCAGTTTTTTTTCGTATGTTTACGTTCAGAGCTCTTATTTATAATAAATGTAATTCCAGCTTTGTTATGGCTTGGTTAATTCATTTAACGCATTGACATAGAAATAAATTTTCACATTTAGATTTTTTTTTAATTTTTCCTTTATTTATGTTTAGTTTTTTTTCACTTGCCGCCACAGAATATTAGTTGTTAGTCTATGCTTGCCGCCATACTAACTTAGAGTCAATTTTGCTGTCATATGATTGTCAATGAATTCGCCTTTATTGTTGCTGGCTATAGTGTTGTCATAAAATGTAGTAAAATTAACGGCAAAGCATGAACGTAGTAAATTAAATACAGGGTTGTCGTAATATTACTACGTAAAGAGTTAATTTGAAAATAAAATAAAATTATGAATGAAAAGTAGAAACTTTCTATATTTATGACAACCTGGTAAAAGGAAAATTCTAGGAGAGATGCTGGAGGAAGGATAAGCAATGAAATGACCTAGTTGTGTTGGTATCCATTTATAAATGTGGAAAACTGAAGGTAGAAACAATTCTTCTGAGGCTTGTGAAATCAGAAAATTTTGTTGCCATGTAAGAATATGTTTAATTTTTTTTATAAATCGAAAATATAATAAAGAAAAAGATGGCGAAATTGAGGGAAAAGAATAACATTTATAAAAAAATTAATAATATGGCGAATCAGGAAAAATTGGAAAGTTCTAGAAAACCTGTGGGAAATTGGAAAAAAGACGAAAATAGGAAAGTCAGGTTGATAGGTGGGAAACAAATCTGTTGTGAGGAGAATCAAAAGAGTGTTCTAAGTGTCAGCATCAAACTTGTTAATAAAAATAAAATAAAATAAAAATTAAATTTAAAGTTAAAGTTTTGGCTGAGAAGAGTGGTTCAATAAATGCTTAGACAAGTGAGACCAGACCAGTGAATTCAATTTTGTGCTAAGAACAATTAAGAAAATAAAATAAGTTGGCTACAGAGCTGGTACATAGTGCCTGGATATTCAAAACCATCCAATTATCTGCTAAAACCCAAATTGGATGCGGACACTGGAACACAATTAGAGAATAGAAAAGAGGGGAGGCAAAAATATAACTAAAAAGGCTAAGTCCAAATATCCAGGTAAAACTTTTAACAACCTCCTTACAATAGATGAGAAAAAAGCGGAACATAATATAAAATTTAATCTTTGAAAACGGTGAAGAGAAAAAAATAAGTTATTTGTCAACCAAAAAAAAAATCAACACAATACGTTATTCCTCATAATAATTATTAATTTAAGTGTTAAACTAGTCTTCGGTATATTTATTTTCTATGTTTATGTAGTTTAGGAGTTTTTTTGTGTTAGTACAGTGAACGGTTGAAAACTTGGATTTTTTAGTTATTCAACAATTATCGCCGCCGCAAAGTAGGTAATTTTTTTGTATTTTTGATTGTACGTACTAAATTAGTTTTGTTTGCATTTAGAGCATACCGGAAACGAAAAGAATTTTTGCTTTTTTTTAGGTTCATATCAATTAGTTTTGTTATTATACATTAGTAACGTTCCTAAAAATAGTGCAGGAAAATATCCAACCTTAGGGAGCTCCTTCAGGTTAGGTTTTGTTAGTAGAAAATAAATTTATTTTTTTTAGAAAAGATTGATCTGAGCGAACAGAAAAGTAAAAATTTTACCGGTAATACGTTAGAAACTTATAAAAAAATTCAAAAAATTGAAAGAGAAAATAGTTTTAACCTTTTGCTGTACCAAAATAAGTATATAGTGTCAATATTTAATTTAAAAATTATAGTTAAGAAAATATTGTAAAATTTAAAACAAAATAAGGAAAAGAAATTTAATAATTGTATAGTTGTAAGTATTGTGCGAAAATAACAAAATATGTATGTATATTAAATGGTGAAAAAAGTTAAGTAAAAAAATTTTGGCTTAATTTGTAGGAGGTGATGGCATAAAGGTAAGACAAGGTTGAAGAAATAGATGGTTTAGTGGGTCACAAAACAAAAACTTTTAACAGAAGGAACCAATTGTGACATGGTTGGGCGGGCAAATCCTGGGAATAACATCAGTCTCAGAAAAAGATGGTATTATTTGCAAGGTACATAGTTAAGTATAAATGTAAGTGTTATGTTTTTTTTGTGATTATCTTTCTAAATATTTTATATTGTGCGGAGTACCCAGTGGGAGGGTTGGAACCGCCTGAGGTTTGCTCGCTATTAAGCGCTAGTCGGAAACCTCACTGGCCCATACGACCGTAACAAACCACAGATAAAAAAATATACATATTAGGTGAAACAAGATTAATATACATAAGTATATAAAAACTCTCTTCATATACATGTCTTCTTGGTTCTGATTGTATGATTATTTTCTTTTGTTCAACTCGGTGTAAGACCGGACTCAGAAAGATGTTATCGCTCTGGGTGACCAATGACATAATGACATAGACTACTAAATATTCTGTGGCGATGACGATTATAAATGTAATCAGTTAAGAAACGTGGGCTTTTTTTATTTACTTTACCCAATGCTACA
This sequence comes from Tachina fera, assembly GCA_905220375.1. Taxonomy (NCBI): domain Eukaryota; kingdom Metazoa; phylum Arthropoda; class Insecta; order Diptera; family Tachinidae; genus Tachina; species Tachina fera. The sequence goes on along the minus strand of LR999965.1, from coordinate 96,901,687 downwards.
TTTGGTAGGCTCAGGGAGGTAGCTTACACGAAAAAATTTTTTAAGCCGCACAATTTTTGCTCTTTTCCAAATTACACGAGACTATTTAATGTGGCATAAAATGTATTCGTATACACAGATTTGTGTGCGTTAGCGTTTTATTTATTCATTTGAAGTTTGGTTTTCGTTATAAACGTATCGGAACATACTTGCAGGAAAAATGGTAATAAATGACCAATTGTTTGTTATTGGCAATATTTACTAAAAAATTAATATGAAAAAATTGTTTTCATTATCTTTTAAATATTTGACAGGCTGGGCTTGTGCATGTACCATGATGAAATTATTTCATCATGGCATGTACCTAGTATAATTGTATCATGAATAAAATGATTACAGTGTTGCCAATGAATTTACACATGGCTGTGTCTCCAATTACACATTGAAGAAAATTACACTACACATCTTTTGTGCAGGTTAAAATTAAAACAAAAATAAATAAATACACACAGCTTACAATTTAATTATATCGAATGCACATGAGAGTAAAAATTACACACTGCCTAACTACACATAGATTGGCAACACTGAATAGCTATAAACTTTCAGGAATGCCGCGTCTGCAATTGTACTTTAGTTACTCTGTAATTGTTGTGTTTATTAAAAAAAGACATTTGTTTCCGACAATTTAGGGTTTGTTTATACCTACAAAATACATGTGTTTTTTGGTGTTGTAATTTTGTTGTAGTCGTGCATGTACCTAGTATAATTGTATCATGGGATTTTCATTACGTTATTTTTTACTTGCATGCCCCAAGGCGAATTGATAACAGGTGACCTTAACAGTCCAGATGATTATCAGGTGTTCGAAGCCTAATTGAACTGCTTTGCACCCCGATTGTCAAAATCTCTTCTTTTATCTAATGTTTGTTTACATTTAAAGTGAAAAGTGTATGTGTTTTATAAATATGTATGTATGTATTGGTATATTAGTCAACTGTTTTTGACAGATGGGGTTTTTTAAAGCCAGACGAATTGCATGTTGTTTTTAGTATTGTTGTATTGTTGTAGCGATAAGGTCACCTTATATTAATTCGCCTTGGCATGCCCTACAAGAAATGAATGACTGAAACTAACACATATGTGCTAACCGATATTTCCGTTTGCCTAACTGGTTAGTGCTAACCGATATTTCCGTTTGCCTAACTAGTTAGTGCTAACCGATATTTTGGTAGTCATAACCTTATAAAAGGCATCAGAGTAAGCAGCACAAATATATGTTACATAGTCGGGTGGATTTAATGAGATAGAGAGAGATGCAAAATCACATGTACACAAGAGTTTCGGTTAGTTTTTACATATTGCTCCTAATAAACTAATAGAAACTTTAACAAAGATACCAGTTAGCACAACCGGTTAAATGACCAGTCATATAACTGATAGTGTTCTTGTAGGGATGTTACCGAGAATGAATTTTGAATACATTTTTAGTACTTCGTATAATAAAAGTAAAATTTATTGCTGATTGAGGTAGTTTACACGAGAACAATTTTTAAGCCACACAATTTTTGCTCTTTTCCAAATTATACGAGACTAATTAATCTGGCATGAAATGTATACGTGTACACAGCTTTGTGTGTGTTAGTATTTTATTTATTCATTTGAGGTTTGGTGTTCGTTATAAACGTATCGGAACATACATACTTGCAGGAAAAATGGTAATATATGAGCAATTGTTTATTATTCGTCGGTTTGTTTCTGTTTTGATGTATTGGACTAAAATGTGTTTTCGAGAAAATCGATGAAGAATGTTTAGTTCATTATTTTTAAAAGAATACACGATAGAATTTTTTGTTTAATAATAAAAGTAATAGATACATATGTTTTTATTCAAACTTAAAGTTGATAAGCTTCTTACATCCAACATGACAAGTTATTAGAACTTAAATAAACAATTACAAAAATCTTTGGTAACGCATTCCACATTCATAAGAACAATATTGTTCACTACTTGCACAAGTGGTTTAAATTACTGTATATCAGTTTTATTGATATAACATGACTTTCAGATGTAAAACAAAGGAAGTAATAAAAGACAGTGATTATATCTAATAAAGGAAATTGTATTAATAAAAAATAAATATCAATTAATTTCATTAAAAATATTTAAATTTTTGTACTTTGCTTAGATTTACGTTCTTTGAGTAGAATATACATTGATATACATTATAACAGACTTGAATAACAATGTTATTACTTTTACTTCAGATATGTGCCACATATGAAAATAATTGTCTATTGCCTTAAAAGAGACTACAATGGTCAAAAATTGTGGGAATGGCGCAAATGTTCACCTCTTTATCTCCAGATATATTCAAGATATCGGAAAACTGATAACGAATTTTGAAAGAGGACACATTATTCATATATAATCAATCAATAACTACTCAATTTTATTAAAAATGTCCCATACATCAAAACAGAAATAAAACCGACGATATGTACAAAATCTATAAGATCTGTTTTGAAGTATATTGTTACGCAAAAATATTCCTACAGGGTTAATGCAAAGAATTATCTAGAAGTATTTAGCTAAAGCGCTAAACGTACACACATATTCACGTGCAAGCACTATAGCAACAACAATTGTGTACAAAGCTACAGACATACACGTATACAAATAAAAGTGCGAGCACTTATGGTAACCACCCTGTATTAAAATATCACACTGCACTACCAACATACAAGTCGTTACTTTGAAAATTCAAAGATTAACGGCCAATCGAATCACCTACAAACATCTAGAAACGGCGACATGAATTTTCCCCATTATGCTAGAAGACTGTTTGAACATCTGGCTACCAATAAACGCCTATACGGCCAAATCGTTTCTTCTGTGTTGGTATTTACTAAGTACATGCATGCATGTTGCCAAGCCATCTACAAGACAAGTTGTAATTGGTGTAGTCAAGAATAAAAGGAAGTTCAGTTGCAAATAAGAAAATCGTGTTGTTATTTATTTTTATTTTTGAGCAATCAAAAGAACTCACACGTTTAATAAAATTTAAACGTAACAATATTGTTACGTAAAAAGATTCCTACAGGGTTAATGCAAAGAACTATCTAGAAGTATTTAACTAAAGCAACAAACGTACACACATACTCGAGTGCAAACACTGTAGCAAATAACTAAATAAGCATGCGTAACACGTAAACAAGCAAAAGCAACAACAAAAAGCGTCTGCTTATTAAGAAAATTCGCATAGTTACACACACACATACATACATGCTAATTCAAACGAAAGGCAAAAGGTAAACAACCACCACGCATTGCTTAGTTAATGATGTACACACGTATGCATATACACATGTATGTACATAGTTACCACATGAACTTAATTGGGCACTAAGTAAACAACATTTAAGATGATAATGATCGTCTGGACTATGCTTGAAACTTCTAGTGGTATTAGTGCACAGTATAAAAAGCGTAACGCAACCAATGGCAAGTCAGTCGTGAATAAGCCAGTTGTGAAGTTCAGTTGTGTTGTGAACGAACAAGTCAGTCAGTGCTAATTGGAAATTAGTAGAGTGAACATCGTTGAAAGTAAAAGACATCGTGCCGTGGATAATAACGTTAAGAAGTAAATAAGAAAAGACAAGTTGTAATTGGTTTAGTCAAGAATAAAAGGAAGTTCAGCTGCAAATAAGAAAATCGTGTTGTTATTTATTTTTATTTTTGAGCAATCAAAAGAACTCACACGTTTAATAAAATTTAAACGTAACATTTGGTGTCAGAAGTGGGATTGCAAAATTAAAATAAAAAATAATAGATTAATTAGAGAATAATTAATTTGTAATACAAGGAAAGAAAATCGACAATGAAGTTCGAAGACCTAAAAGTGGAGCAACTCAAAAAGGAATTGAGTAAGTGTGACCTGTCGACAACAGGTAATAAGGCAGAACTTCAAAAGAGGCTGATAGATGAATCCAAGCGTCGTGGCGTTGACATAGGAGAGTACGAATTTGAAGAGAAATATGAGATGGAAGAAGCCTCTGCTTCTTTTACTAGTACTCCAACCAGTACAGACATCAGCGCAATGTTTGCTGCCATGATGAGCGAAATAAAAGCGCACTATGAGAAATTGGAAACTAGCCTGGAAAGAATGGATGAGCAATTTCAGGAGTTTTCTAAGCTAAACAACGAGAGAGTTCTAGCTGAAGTTAAGGCCACAAATAAGAGACTTCAAGAAATGTCTGAGGGCTTATATAGAAGAGTAGATGGCATTAAAGTACAAGTCAGTAAATCAGACGAAAAGATTTCTGACTTGGAGCAGATCAACGATGAAATTTCTGGCAATGAAGAAAATGTTGACGAAATCAACAGTGGTCAGTGTCAACAAGTTGGAAATGAGCGAAGTTTGTCAGAAGTCTCCAGCGAATTGAATGAAGCTCGTGACTTAGAAGATAGTCAAGCGGTCTGTGAAACAGTGGCACTAGCTAAGGGTGAAATGGTTTCGCTTGCTCAGGGTAAAGAAACTGCTACAGTATACAAAGCGCGCAGCATAAAAGCAGCAAGGAAGAAGAAGACAACTTTTGTAAAGAGCATCAAGCGTGTGGTAAGGCAAAGTCTAGTCGAGGAACAAAGTAGAGTCAGTGCAAAAGGCCATAAGTGTGGAAGGAGTGGTCATCTCCAGTGTATGGTAAGGCAAGCTCTAGCCAAGGGGCAAGGTAGAGTCAGAGCCAAAGGCCATAAGTGTGGAAGGAGTGGTCATCTCCAGTGTATGGTAAGGCAAGCTCTAGCCAAGGGGCAAGGTAGAGTCAGAGCCAAAGGCCATAAGTGTGGAAGGAGTAGTCATCTCCAGGGAATGGTAAAGCACGCTCTAGTCAAGAGACAAAGTGGACTCAGAGCCAGATGCCACAAATGTGGCAGAAGTTGTCATCTACAGCGTACGGCATGGCAAGCTGTAGTGGAAATACCAAGCAGATTCAGTACCAAGGGCTGCAAATGTGGAAGAACTTGTCATCTTCAGCGCAAGGCAAGGCAAGCTGTAGTGGAAACAGTCACCTCCAGCGTGTGGTAACACAAGTCAAAGTTGAGAGACGAAGCAGAGCCAGAACTAAAGCCTACAAATATGGAAGAGGTAGTCGTCTACAACGCAACTACAAGGCGTATAGAAAACGAAGAAAGAAACAGGCAGAGATGATGTGCCTATTCGGGACGAATAGGCTTAAGTGGGCGGCAGTGTTACGTAAAAAGATTCCTACAGGGTTAATGCAAAGAACTATCTAGAAGTATTTAACTAAAGCAACAAACGTACACACATACTCGAGTGCAAACACTGTAGCAAATAACTAAATAAGCATGCGTAACACGTAAACAAGCAAAAGCAACAACAAAAAGCGTCTGCTTATTAAGAAAATTCGCATAGTTACACACACACATACATACATGCTAATTCAAACGAAAGGCAAAAGGTAAACAACCACCACGCATTGCTTAGTTAATGATGTACACACGTATGCATATACACATGTATGTACATAGTTACCACATGAACTTAATTGGGCACTTAGTAAACAACATTTAAGATAATAATGATCGTCTGGACTATGCTTGAAACTTCTAGTGGTATTGGTGCACAGTATAAAAAGCGTAACGCAACCAATGGCAAGTCAGTCGTGAATAAGCCAGTTGTGAAGTTCAGTTGTGTTGTGAACGAACAAGTCAGTCAGTGCTAATTGGAAATTAGTAGAGTGAACATCGTTGAAAGTAAAAGACATCGTGCCGTGGATAATAACGTTAAGAAGTAAATAAGAAAAGACAAGTTGTAATTGGTTTAGTCAAGAATAAAAGGAAGTTCAGCTGCAAATAAGAAAATCGTGTTGTTATTTATTTTTATTTTTGAGCAATCAAAAGAACTCACACGTTTAATAAAATTTAAACGTAACAATATGTATGATTACGCAAATAAACACAATGTTTGAAGTGTGCGCATTATTATTATTCAATTAATAATGAAGAAGTTATTATTCCACATGAAGAACATAAAGTGCAGTATTAAGATCATGATACAATTACACTAGGTACATACACAGCTACAACAAAAATACAACACCAGAAACACATGGATTTTGTTGGTATAAACAAATGAAAAATTGTCAGAAACAACTGTCTTGTATTTATAAAAATAACAATTACAGGGTAACTAAAGTAAAATTGCAGACGCGGCATTCCTGCATGATTATAGTTATTCAGTGTTGCCAGTCTGGGTTTAGTTAGACAGTGTGATTTCCGCTCACATGTGTACGCCATGTAATTCTTGTATAATCTGTGTGTTATTCTACTTTAGGTTCTATTTTTATTTATTTTTGTTTTCATTTTAACCTACACAAAACTTGTTACACTACAATGTTCAATGTGTAATTGGAGACACAGCCATATGTAAAATCATTGGCAACACTGTAATCATTTTATTCACACATACACTACTATTTTTGCAGCTTGCTAGCAAAGTTTGACAATTATATGCAATGTATACATGTATCATGACTCATACTACACTCAAAAAAGACATGTACTATTATTAAGAAATTTTTTTTTGTAAGCTCAAGTAAAAAAATTTCTAATGCCCAGAAATTGACTTCTCAATTATGTGCCATTTATCTTTAACTGCCACTTAATTACCGAATTCATTTTTTCAGTACAAAGTTGAGAGACCTTTAAATGTCCAACCTTGTGGACTTAAATCACACTTAAGCTTTACGAGCACACCATATGTTATTGTACTTGTGTGTGTTTATTGAAAACATGTACATGCACATCACGTGGTCGTATTAAAAAGAATTTCCTTTAATTTATATAAATATATACCATATACAATATATAGTGTCATATCGTGGAAAAATATATAGAAAAAAGAATTCTGATGCTCATTTTGTTTCATAGAATGTGTTTCTATTCAATTTTAGTTTTCTTCATTTTGATAACCTAATTTTTTTATTGATAATAAGCAGCTGTTTTTTAAAAAGCCCTCCATAACACTGGACAATTTTGTAGTGCTACCGTACTTTCAACGAAATTTATTAAGAACTTTAATTAGCCACTGAAAAAATTAAGCTACATTTAAGTGCCACTTAAATTTAAGTGGCTATTAGCTAAATGGCATATAATTGGGAGGTCGATTATTGGGCCTAAGTTTAAGTAATTTTTTCTAAGTTTAAGTAAATTTGTACAAAAATGTAGTAAAAATTACTTAATATTAGTAAAAAATAAAAAGTTCATATTCTCAAAAATAATTCATAAAAATACACAATAAATTTCTCACATTTCCGGAAATGTTGGATTTCATTGCTAGAATGTATTTGTCTTTATCAAAAATTTGAAATCATCTACGTCATTCCTTATCAGATGCCGACAATCTGGAATAATACCCAAATTCATTTCTAACACTACTCTAGATATATACAATATTTTCATTCAGAACGGTAACATTACATTAGATGTAGATAGAACACTACAAAAAATGATTTACCAATTTCATATAATTATTTTAGGATTGTTAATACAACACAAATATAAACAAACATGTAAAAACAAACACACACTAAACAAACTAAAAAACAGTATAGATGAAAATTTAAGAGAACGAAACAACAAAACAAAAATTTAAAACAGGAACAAGCAGAAAAATTTAATATGAAATTTAACTGCCCAGCTAAAAAAATATGTATGGAGCATATATGATATCCCATATATGGTTCGGATCCGAAAAATGAGGGTATATGGGCATATATGATTATATATATTCATACATTTTCATACATGTATGAGTAAATTCCCTCCACAGTACAGCGTACTGCTGTGATATAAATTAAATTACTAAAATTGAATTTTCTTAGACTTGAGAGAGAGGTTGTATTTAATGAAACATTTGTTTGGACAAATAATTCAAAACGAACTAAAAGTCATTTCATTCATCAAAAGGTGAATCAATTATTTAAAAAACGCGTAAATCATATTCGTACATAACATTTAGCTTAAGAAATCAGATTAAAAACTAATGCAATTAATTATAAAAGAAAAAATAATCCGTCTAACAATAGTTTTCAATACAGTAATATGAACTTTGTTTCTTATCTAGAGAATTTTGTTATTTTCTATAAAATTAATGACTGGATTATCCTTTTGATTATTTGATATAATAAATGGGGCCACAATGTGTAAAATCATACAAGAATTGGTTTTTTGTAACAAAAATTTTTATTTTTTTAAACGTAGAGGGTACGCATATAAACTTTGCATACCGTATGTATATTCTATTGGATTTCTAATTCAGCAGTGATAAAATTCCAAGTTTTTTGATTGCAAAAACGATTATCTTATGTGAGATATCATGTATGCATACATTCTTATATGGCTACATATATAAAATCTTATATTTATATATGGATCCACATATGAAGAGCTTCATAATTAAATTTTCATATATGAGCACATATGTTATAATACATTTCATATATTAGTCCATATATTAGTTCATATATAATAGTTTTGTCATGTATAATCCCATATATTTCCATACATGAATTCATACATATTCATATATAGTTATATACATTCATATATTAAAAATATATGGACCATATATAATTTTTTTAGCTGGGTGTTGGCATTACTTAACTGAGTGTGGCAAAATGTCTGAATGCAACAATGTGTCGAAATACAACAATGTGTCGGAATACAACAATGTGTCTAAATGCAACAATGTGGTAGACACGAACACTCAGTGTTGCCAAAACGGCGGTTTTCCCGCTATATATGACTGTATTTTGTTGTCATTAGCGGCAAGTCTATTTAAAAAGCCACCAGCGGGAATTTTAGCAGAAGAATTTATTAGTTGACGGTTTTTCAGCGTTTTTCTGAAACTTATAAAGAAAGGTATTGAATCAAAATAAAGTATTTTTAACGCAGCTCTGCGACACGTACCATGGTATTTATGCAAAGTTTTTTTTTCGATATAAGCACGCACAGAGAAAAGAAACTAACGTCACTTTCTTGCAAATAAAAAATTTACATATTGTGGTCGTGTAGTATAATGTTAAAAATAAAAACATGTATATACATACGAGTATAAAAGTGAACAAATCTCATTTTTAGTGAATAAAATTTAATTAGAGATTAAAATTTAATTACAAACCAAATTAATCATTATTTTCGTATTAAATATAAAAGTAAACGAATCTTTAAACAAACCGAAAACTGGGTGATTGGACCAGTGAGTGAGAAAAACATAATATCAACCAAAATGTCTCAAACATATCTTTTTCTGAATAATTTGTTTTTGATTAGACTTTTTTAATTAAATTTTCCTTCGAGATTAAACTTCAAGCCAATTTGAATTGAGCCACAGAGTTTATTTTATTAACACTATTTTTTTATTTTAGATTAGTCAGAAAGTCAGGAAATTTTAATAATATTTTACAAATACTTCAAGCAAAACGGCAAGATATTATACTACACGTGTAGAATAATTGGGGTCAATCGCAGAAAATATTGAAAAGATACTGATTCAGCTTAAGCCTTAATATTATAAGATGGAAAAGTACCTTGAATTCTACTTTTTCCTGGTTCGATGTTCGTGTATGGAACTCTGCAGGAAATAAAATACCAACATATTTTATATCCGTACATCTGTCTAGTAATTATTGTCAACGCCTTGTATGTTAACACTGTTCGTGTTTGAACATTGTTTTTACTTGTTATCTGCGAGTAGTTTTGATACGCCATTTTTTTTATTGTAAACTACACGCCATTTATTTTAAAAGATACATTGTCTTTACCTTTGCAAGTTGAGGCGACACGCCAATCGTATAGTCTAAAGTTCACAAATATTTGAGAAGCCTGGAGTGAAATGCCAAGAACAAGATCACAAGCCAGTGAGGCTGGTGAAGACCAACAGCATGGTGACGCATGTAGTAGTGGAATGGGCATCCGGGGGCACTTAAACTTGCAACATTGTTGGCTGAAATTGTTAAATTGTGGGTGAAATTGTTAAATTTGGGTAATTAAAATTTGAAAATTCTTAAATTCTTGGAAATTTGTGAATCTTGATACCTGCGAGGATGGTTCAATAAGTGAATCTTATTTTTTGTTTACATAAGGAGTTTTTTGTTTACATTAACTTTGTGGGAACGGGTGATTTTTTTTGGGTATTATTAATTGTGATAACGGGTGATTTTTTTTGTGGGTGTGGTTTAAGGGGTTTTATAAGATTAAGATTTCACAAGTGTATATGCCGACGGGAAAATCATGAAAATGAATTTTCCTAATACCAATGGTGAAATAGTGATTCTTAATTTTTCCTAATGCCTACGGCAATGCATGATAATTTTTCCTAATGCCTACGGCAATGCATGATAATTTTTCCTAATGCCTACGGCAAAACATATTTTTTTTTAAATGCCGACGGCAAAACACATTTTTATTTTTTTCAAATGCCGACGTCAAAACACATTTTTATTTTTTTCAAATGCCGACGGCAAAACATGATTATTATTTTCTAGTACCAGAGGAAAAATTGCCAGTGTTGCCAGACTATAGAAATTTGTTGTCGTATTACTATATCAGTAATATCAGAGAAAATAGATTTAATGACTACTACGCGATTCTCATATGAATCGGGAGAATGTGTGTATGATTTCCTCACGCTAATAAATTGTTTATAAATAAAATAATTAAATAAATTAATAAACAATTAATTTAATTATTTTATTTATTTATAAAATGTTCTCTTGTATATGAACACCCTATACTTGTGTGTCGATGATCCAGCTTATTTGTCGCTGGTATTTATTTATTTGTTTGAGAAATATAATTGTATGTATGTATGTATGTATGTATATTTGTATGTGTATGTATGTATGTATGTGTATTTGTATGTATGACTGAGGATGCTTGTGCGTAAAATATTTTGTAGAATACATTTATATTTTGCAATGTAATCACTTTCTTTGTCTACGATTATTTTAAAGCAACAAAGTTTCAATTAAGTACAGTCATTAGCAGAGAAACAAAAAGTAAATATGCTGCAAGGATACTGCTACTAATTTTTGTATATATACGGCAACTTTTCTAACCATCACATCAGTACTTTATTGTATTTACAACCATCATCAGAAATTGTGTTAAAGTGAAATAATAACAATAAAATAATTAAAAATGAGTTCTTCAGGTTATTAGTGTGAAGATGCCATAAGGTATATAAATACCAAAAGTCCTTTTTGGATCATGTCAAAAATCAAAGTGTGCAGGATCAAGTGGTCGTAAGCCGGAACAGATATCAAGAACAACAGCAGACATCTCTTGAAAATTATCAAGAGCACCCAAAAAAATGTCTCATCATCAGCAACATCCTTCTCTACATTACCCCCAATATCAAGTGCCATTGAATTATCAACTATACGGTATGCCATGGAATAATCAGTTTTTGGGATTAGGAGTGCCAATGCAATATGAGCACCCAATTTACAATTATAATCCCATCACACCAGATAATCAAATGCAGCAGTATTTCAATTTGATGCAATGGCAACCTCTTAATTATCATCAACAAGAGCAGCAGCAACAACAAGCTCAACAACAAGGTGTGGATATCCATGGAGGGAATTTGTACAACGATGCTATGGACATAAGTTTACCGGAAAGTGATTGGAGAAGAAGAAGAAAGAAGAGAAGAAACTCTGCCAACTCCAATGAGTGCTTCACATTCTAGGACAGAAGAAGTAGCAGAGAATGTGAGATGTTTCAAAATATCGAAAGCCTTCAAAAATCATATCGCCACATGTTATTCTAAATAGAAAGGACCAACTTCTTCTGGACGAGTTTATGAAGGAAAACATAAATATTTTTATTGAGAGACTTCACATGACTTTGTGTAAGCATACAATTATTAAATTTCATGTGAGTATTGTGGCGGAGTATATCAAAATTGTTGAAGAAGATTTGGAGTTGTGTGTTATAACACATGTAGCTAAAATGAGTTTGGTGACGAAGGCAGACAACATAAAAGAAATATTCCGTAAACAGATTGAGGAGATTTCAACCAAAATGTCCGAATTTGAAGAGCGCGATTCTGGTTGGACTTTATCACGCATAGTCCGGGCAGAAATCAACATCAACAAATCGTCGCTCGTCAAAGGATCAAGTTGGATATCCACACCTCAAAAACTAGTAAGAAAATTTGCTTGCATCAATATACAAAACGATGATGAATACTGCTTCAAATGGTGTTTGATTGCTGCCATGGATACCACAACATACGATACCCCAAAACGTTGCAGTTCTTATGGTAATCAGGACATTTCAGCAGACATTATTTTTACGCGAAATGGTGAAGTGTTAAATTTCAAAACTTTAAGCTTCCCATTAGCTCTAAAAAAAATTAACGTGTTTGAGGTGAACAATCCTACAATAAGCGTTAACGTATTTGGGTATGATGAGGGGGCAAATGAAATCATTGGTCCTTATTATGTGACTAAGGACGAGAAAATTACTTATGTAAAATTGCTTCTTTTGGAGAATGGTGAAGTTCATCACTATATTTTGATAAAGGACATATCAAAGTAAGTTAAAAAATTATACTACACTTTAATTTAATGATACATATACCTGTTTTATATATTTTATAATAGATACATTTTACTAATACATTTTTATCTATTTTTTATTATTCACAGACTTTTACGAAGTCAGATAACTCACCACCATGATAAGCTACATTTCTGCAACACCTGTCTGCAGTACACTCATAGCGAGAGTAGAATAAGTCAGCATAAGACTGAATGCGGTAAAATCGTGACAAGTATGCCATCAGGTTCGGATGCAATTCTCAACTTTAAGGGACATCAAAGGAAAATGGATGTCCCCTTTGTGGTTTACGCTGACTTCGAATGCATCCTGGAAGATATAAGTGATAACGTAAGTAATAAAACTAGTTTAATTAAAAAGCACACTCCTTGTGCATTTAGTTATTATATTAAGTGTCTCCATAACAGTAAGTTAGATAAGTTAAGGGTTTATACTGGGAAAGATGCCTCAAAAAAATTTGTATCATATTTAGTTAAAGATTGTGAGGATATTTAGAATAATTATTTAGTTAATAATAGGCAAATGGATACTTTATCCCCTTCTGATGTTTATAGTTTTTATAGTGCGGTAAATTGTCATATTTGTCAAAAATTTTTAGGTAAAGATCGCGTTAGAGATCATTGCCACATTAGTGGTAAATATAGAGGTGCAGCCCACAATAAGTGTAATTTAAATTACCAAATTCCCAAGTTTATACCAGTTTACTTTCATAATTATTCAAACTATGACTCACATCTTTTTATTAAAGAACTAGGTGAAATTTCAATGCAGCTGAAAGTACTCCCTCTCAATAAGGAGCTTTATATATCCCTCTCCCAATTTTCAGAAATGAGTGATGGTCATAAGCTTGAAATAAGATTTCTTGATACAATACGTTTTATGGCTGAGAGTTTGGAATCATTAGCCTGCAATTTGTCGGATAATGATTTCAGCACTATAAGGTCCTTATTTCAGTCAGAAAACGAGTTTCAGCTTATTAAGAAAAAAGGTATTTTCCCCTATGAGTACCTAAATTCATTTCAAAAATTAGATGAGTGTCAGCTCCCTTCACACAGTGATTTCTTTAATAAGTTGAACAATAAAGAGTGTTCTTTAGAGGAATACTCACATGCTGTAGAGGTATGGAATACTTTTGGTTGCAAAACTATGAAAGACTACATGGAACTTTACTTAAAAACAGATGTCCTCTTACTGACAGATATTTTTGAGAACTTTAGAAAAGTTTGTAAGGGTATTTATGAGCTCGATCCATGCCAATATTATACATCACCTGGCCTTTCCTGGGATGCAATGCTCAAATATACAAAAATTTAATTAGAATTATTGACAGACATAGACATGTACAATTTTATGAAAAAAGGTATACGTGGGGGGATCGTACAGTGTAGCCAAAGATATTCGAAAGCGAATAACAAATATTTGGAAGATTTCGATGCATCAAAACCATCAGAATTTCTTGTCTACTTAGACGCAAATAACCTTTACGGTTGGGCAATGTCGGAATATCTTCCTCATGGTGGGTTCAGATGGTTATAGCAAGACGAGCTGAATCTGGATCCAAACAGCATAGCTGATAATGGAACAGACGGTTATGTATATGAGGTCACGTTGGATTATCCCTCTCATTTACACGACTTGCATAATGATCTTCCTTTTTGCGCTGAAAATAAGAAACCTATGCAAGCGAAGTACAACAAGTTGATAACCGATTTCTCTACAAAGCAATCGTATGTGATACACTTTAGAGTTCTAAAACAGTGCTTAGAATATGGCCTAGTTTTAAAGAAAACTCATCGTATTCTAGCATTTAAACAATCTCCATGGTTAAAAGGCTACATTGACTTAAATACCAGACATAGAGCCACTGATAAAAATGCTTTTGAAAAAATTTTTTCAAACTACTCAATAATGCAGTGTATGGTAAAACCATGGAAAATGTGGACAAGAGGAGAGATGTTAAAATTGTCAATAGTTGGGAGAAAACGAATCGGAATCATTTGGGGGCCCAAGATTGGATATCAAAACCAAATTTTCATAGTTTATCTATATTTTCCGAGGACCTGGTAGCAATTGAAATGACAAGAGTCAAAACCTGCTACAATAAACCAATTTACTTAGGATTTTGTGTACTCGAGCTGTCCAAATGGAAAATGTATAATTTCCATTACGGGTACATGGAACCTAAGTTTAAGACAAAACTCTCTTTAAACTATATGGACACGGACTCTTTTATATATTCAATAAAGACGGACGACTTTTATGCTGACATAAAAAATGACATACAAGAACAATTTGATACATCGGACTATCCTACAGACAACATTTATAATTTTCCACTAGTTAATAAAAAGGTGTTGGGTATGATGAAAGACGAAAATTGTGGAAAAATAATGAAAGAGTTTGTCGGGTTGAGATCTAAAATGTATTTATTTAGTGTTCAAGATCAAAATGATGTAAAGAAATCGAAGGGGGTAAAGAGAGCCATATTAGATAAATATAGTTTAGCTACTTATAAAAATTGTTTATTCAATAAGACCAATGTATATGATAATATGTTAACATTTAAATCTAAGCTACATCAAATATATACTAGTGAATTAAATAAGGTAGTATTAAGTTATGGGGACGATAAGAGAAAAATTAGGTCAAATAACATTAACACATATGCATGGTATCATTTTCGTATTAAGGAAACTAACCTTGAATACGAACTTGACATGTTGCTAGATGAGATTGCTAGAATGCAAGAAAATGGTTAAAATTAATTAATTTTTAGTTAATTAGTTTTAAATTTTTAAATTGTATATAAAATCTTTGTTATTAAGAAAAATTGATGTATATGAAATCCTATTTATTGTTGTTAAAATTATATAATTATAAAATCCTATTAATTTATTTATCAATAAAAATTATTGTACAAATGTAAATAAATTTTTAAGAAAAAATTTGAAATAAAATATTGAAAAAAGAATAAAATATGTGACTGGTGTTTATTTCTTTAATGGTTTTACTTCGTCGGATCAAAAAATTTTTTGTTTTTGCTTATTTGCAAATTCTTGTTTTCATATCGCTTAAACATGCACAGTCTTGTTTTAATATCATTTAAGCATGCTCAGTCTTGTTTTCTTTGAGAAGTTCTGTACAAGAGGAATTGAATTTCACAATATTATTAAATTCCATTAAATTTCATAAAGAGAAACAACCAAGACAATGGAAAATATTTTTCAATTGAGTTGAATACCAAAAAACTTACAAACAGATGATTCCTAATTTTCCTTTAGAAAAAATAATACAAAACGAGGAATATTTTAATAATACAATTTTATTTTATATTTATTTCTTTTGTTTCTTTTAATAATACAATTTAGTTTAATTTTTATTTATTTTATTTATAATGATGGAAACATTTCGTAGTATACTTTTTCGTAAAAAATATATTGTACATCTACAAGTATCGGGTCCCTCCTCACACTCAGGATCATACCAAGGACAGCTTTTGAAGTGCCCTTCTGTGTTGTCTTCATCTTCCATAACTCCATATTCTTCGTTCTCATCCAACATATTTTGGAAAAATTTTATCATCTCCCAATGATCAGAAAGCCTGAAGCTTTCAAAATCTCTCATAAATTGGTTTAGAGTACGTCTAATTTGGCTCATTTTATTTGCTGATAAATGAATGATGATGAAGATGTTCTAATATACTTTTTCGTAAAAAATATATTGTACATCTACAAGTATCGGGTCCTTCCTCACAGTCAGGATCATACCAAGGACAGCTTTTAAAGTGCCCTTCTGTGTTGTCTTCATCTTCCATAACTCCATATTCTTCGTTCTCATCCAACATATTTTGGAAAAATTTTATCATCTCCCAATGATCAGAAAGCCTGAAGCTTTCAAAATCTCTCATAAATTGGTTTAGAGTACGTCTAATTTGGCTCATTTTATTTGCTGATAAAAATCGATACCATCATCTCTATTCCATATTTCTTTTTAGCACTCTATCTCTCTCTATCCCTTTTTTATCTATAACTATCTCTTTCTGTCTATCACTATCCACCACTTATTCACTATTTCACCATAATTATTTTTGAATAGTCTTCTTGAAGTCATCATCGCTTCTTTTAAGATCATTTCCAGTTAAACATTCAAAGTGAGAAGAACTAAGTAAAAAAATGGACTCCACAACAAATCTAATTTCAAAATTTAATGATCTAAACAGCAAAACTTTAATCCACATAAAGGAGCTTGAATCATCAACGAAATATACTATTAGAAATGTGTTACGTGTAACAACTAAATATGGACCAACACTAAAAGTGGAAATGAATAAACACATAATGTTCCTGCCTAAACGGTATAATATTTTAACAGATGACGATATTAAAGATCTATCCAGTGGATCTTATTGCTTAAGCAGAGAAGGTGAAGAAAATCTAATCGTTGAGAGTGAGCTGAGTGAATTTCTAATTCAAAATTCCCAATTTCCTATTTGGCAATAAAATATATTAGCTATGTATTTTAAATTATAAATAAAAAGACATTAAAGAGTTTTGTAAGATATAAATGTTTATGTTTTTATTTAATATTTTCAGTTTTCACAGGTAAATGTATTAAAATTCTGATGTTGGTTGTAGTTGTATTTTACATTTGTACCAAGATATTTGACTACTTCTGAAGGAGGTTGTAAGTTTTCAAAGCTATCGAAATATTCTTTTTCATTGTTGTTTTTATAATATGCTACCCAATGTGTACCAGGTCCTGTTGATACATCTAAGTTGATTATTCCACATTCAATTTTCTTTGCTCGTTTTGGTAGAGTATTCAATATGAAAACTCCTCTAAAATATGGAATATTTATAAAGAAACGGTTTAGGTCCACATCAGATAGTGG
Organism: Tachina fera; assembly: GCA_905220375.1. Taxonomy (NCBI): domain Eukaryota; kingdom Metazoa; phylum Arthropoda; class Insecta; order Diptera; family Tachinidae; genus Tachina; species Tachina fera. The sequence goes on along the minus strand of LR999965.1, from coordinate 96,884,168 downwards.
TCTGTTGGGCAGCATCTCTAAGGGTTTTTTGATTCTTCTTTGTGAACTAAGCCATAATCTTTTTTATATGGTTTTAAGTAAAGTCCTTTGCCAACTGCTATAGATTCCATCGCTCTATTATGTCTAGTTGCTTCATCAAGTTGATTTTTAGCATTCTTTGTTGCATTTACAGCTTTAGCTATGGCAGCACCTCCAGTTGTTAGACTACCAATTAATTTGAGATTTTTTTCCTTTTAATGATTTGTTGATAGTTTTTCGTGCAACTTTAATAGCTGAGTTAATATCTAATGGCTTTTCCTTATTTAGTATTTTTGTTGCAGCTCTAATTGATGTTCTAAAGAGTTTTTTATCATTTAGCTTGTTCTTTCCAACATTTTTCTTTTTCTCCACACCCATACCAAATTTTGTTTTGGCTTTCATTGCGTTAGTAACCATATATGCAAATGATTTTTCAGCAAGACTACTATCTTTTGATAAAACTCGATTCCAAGCTGAATTTTCCAGTATTTTATCAGCTTTATGTCTAGTACTTAAATCTTTATTTTTTGAATACGCAATATCGTGATTTTTACAAGCAGAGTCCAATAAATTAATTCCTTTGTCACCTCGATTTAAACGTTTTTGTAGTTTTGTTCCAGGTCCACAGTACTGATATCCAGGAAAATGAAGCTCAACAGGTAGAGCGTTTATTATTTTATCTATTATACCTCCTCCAACGAAGGTGTTTTTATGACTAAACGTTTTCTGATATCGTATAACCATATTATCTAATTTTTTCTATAATAAGAGGTAACAATTATGAAATGCATTTAGTTACAAAAATGCAGTTAGTGAAACAACATAAAAATATTTTAGTTCGTAATATTGATCAATCATCAAACATTACTTCAAAAATAAAGCACAGCCCCCTCTTACCAAATTCTATTCGTGCTCTAATAGTGGGGCCATCAAATTGTGGAAAGACTAATGTTATGATTGGCTTACTAGAAAGTCCTAATGGACTCAAGTTTGAAAACATCTATTTATACTCAAAATCTTTATATCAGCCCAAATATGAATATCTGAAGAAACTAATTTCACCAATTAAAGGAATGGGATATTATACATTTACAGATAATGAATCAGTTATTCCACCTGACGAAGCTAAAACTAATTCAATTATGATATTTGATGATGTTGCATGTGAAAAGCAGAATAATATACGTACATATTTTTGTATGGGGCGACATAGGGATGTTGATTCATTCTACTTGTGTCAAACTTATACTAGAATTCCCAAGCATTTAATAAGGGACAATGCAAATGTTATTATAATGTTTAAGCAAGATGAGACGAATATGAAGCATGTTTATAGGGATCATGTTGGCAGCGATATGAGTTATGAAAAGTTCCAAGAAATTTGTCGAGAGTGTTGGAAGGATAAATATGGATTTTTGGTGATAAGCAAAGATAATGAATTAAACAATGGTCGCTACAGAAAGCAATTTGACTATTTCATAACTATATAAACTACTCTTGATAAACATTCACTTTAGTTATTAATCTAACTTTAAACTTCATACATCTATTTGCTATAAGCTGAGCTGCTACCTGATAAACTGATCTGATAACCAGACCAGGTGCTAAAAAGCTGATCTGAAAACCAGACCAGGTCCTAAAAAGCTGATCTGAAAACCAGACCAGGTCCTAAAAAGCTGATCTGAAAACCAGACCAGGTCCTGAAAAGCTGATCTGAAAACCAGACCAGCTCCTAAAAAGCTGATCTGAAAACCAGACCAGCTCCTGAAAAGCTGATCTGATAACCAGACCAGGTCCTAAAAGGCTGATACCTGATCTAATAGCTGATACCTGTTATTTACTATTATTAAACATGGATGAGAAAATTTTAAAACAATTGGTTTTGACAAGAAATGTCTTGAAGAAAAAGCTTCGTAGTATAAAAACTGGTGAAATAGATACACGTGAACAACTAAGAGATACATTTAAACCTATAACAGAACCACTCAAAGAATTCATAAATAGTTCTAAAAAAATTAAAAGAATTCCCATAAAAGAAGAAAGTAAAATGAAGGCAGAAGTTGAAAATAAAACAACTCTTAAGCCTGAAAAAACATCAGTCAAGATAGAGTCAAGTACACCAAAGAAACTAGCAGAAGGAACAATATTTTATAATACCATCTCATTAAATGATGCTAATACTGTAAATGATGATGATGATGATGATGATTTTTACTCACATACTTCCAATACAGAAGATACTTATATTGACTTATCAGTCTTGGAAGGAAGAAATGAACTAGATACAAACTATGGTCCACATAAAGATTTCAATAATGAATGGAAATTTGGTGATAGTAACCTCAAACTTAATGAAGATAAAATACAAGTTGGTGGTCAAATATGGGCTCTAACACCAGGGCTATTTTCTCTAATGTTTCATAAAATACCAAAAATTTATGATAAATGAAATGAAATCTATAAAAAGATTTTAATTACTACTAACGCATATAGAAGAGACTATACACCTGATGGTCAAATAAAGGGTACTAGAGGATATAAATATAAACATATTATTAAGAAATTTATTGACGAGAAAAACCAGAAGAATTTACACCAATCAACAGGATCTAAGCCAAAAGGTAGCTATTTAGGTGATGGAATGATGGAATTTAATATTCATAAGCCCAACTATATATATTGGGATGATCCAAATGAGTTAGTAGATCGACTTCGACTACTGCTCGCATCACAAGGTGCAGGTCATACTAATCACAATAACGAGATTGTATCAATTATTGAAGAGCTACGTGAAGCGAATATAATACATTAACTTTAATAAAGTATATAAAGCATGTCTGTTGATAAATTTGGACACTACTTAAACGATACTAGCAACATAATTTCTTTGAAAAATGCACCTAAACTGTTGGGGTTATTTGTGGATACGAACAACAACATTGATGTCCAAAACAAAAGGATCAAAAATGTTGCAAAAGCTCTGGAGGAAAACGATGATATCAATAAATTGTTTCTGCAAACTCAAATCGAAAAACTAGAAGAGAAATTATTAACATACTTTAAGGCAGACAATACTGTAATTCAAGAAGATCTTCAAATGCAAATCGAAGAACTACAACGTGAAATAAAATTAGATATAGAAGAAAATTATAAAATTGAAAAAGATATCCAAAAAATGAAAACATCATTTGAAGAACAAATTGAGCAGATTAATGAGAAAATTTATAGATTGGAAAATTACATGTTTGTATCAATAGCTGAAAGTCCTTCAAGTAGATCACAACACTCTCCAAATAATCAGTAAAAATAACTTAATGTCTTCAAAAAGAAATTTAGTAAACGAACTCCATAAGCAAGCACGAAAACATTTTGTGCGTCGCAGAGTTGTAATGAAAGGAATTGATGATCTTTGGCAAGCTGATTTAGTTGAAATGGGGAACTATTCTAAAGAAAATAAAAATTATCGATTTTTGTTGACTGTAATCGACACATTTGCAAAATTTGCATGGGCAGTACCGCTAAAAACAAAAACTGCACTCGAAACAACCAAGGCAATGGCAGATATTTTTGAATTGGGACGAGTACCAAAAAACTTACAAACAGATGATGGTAAAGAATTTTTCAACAAAAACTTTGAGAAATTAATGCATAAATACGACATTAATCACTACTCAACATATAGCAGTATGAAAGCATCAATTGTAGAAGGATTTAATAGAACATTGAAAGGAATGATGTGGAAAGAATTTAGCTATAATGGTTCATATAAGTGGATTGATATACACAAAGATTTAGTTAATGCATACAATAAAAAATTTCATCGCACAATTATAATGTCTCCTATTAAAGTCAACTCAACAAATGAGCAAAAGCTGCTTAATACAGTATACAGTCATTTGAAGATGTATAAAATGTCGAAATTTAATGTAGGAGATCATGTTCGCATAAGCAAATATAAGCATATCTTTGAAAAAGGTTATACTCCAAATTGGACCACAGAAATATTCACAATTACCAAAGTTCAAAATACAAATCCTGCAACATACATATTAGAAGATTATCTTGGTAATCCTATTAAAGGTGGATTCTATACTGATGAACTTTCAAAAACTAGATTTCCAAATACATATCTAGTTGAAAAGGTTCTCAAAACTAAAACGAAGGAAGTATATGTTAAATGGCTAGGATTTTCAGATCAACACAATTCTTGGATAAGTAAAGATGAAATATTATAGTTGGAAGAAAAACTAAATCACCAACAGCATCATATCAAGAACAAAAATACCATTAATATTAAGAAACTAATGTTAATTTTAAAATAAGAAAATGAAATAAATATGTAAATTATGCTTATAAACCATACTGTGTACTAAACTTTATTTAATTGTAATCAGTCTGTTATAATGTCAATAACACTTACTCTGAGCTCTAACTCTTCAGAATTATCTCCTAGTTACTTTCCTCCTATTGAATTACATGGTGCATATGAGTGTGCTCTAACTGATTTTCATTCATACAACAGTATTCCAAATGTAGACACTTACAACAATATGTTTCATATAGGAGAACATAAAATTGAAATGCCAATTATGTCTTGCGAATTAAATGATATAGTTGATTTTATAGAAGAGCAATACAAACGACTTTGTCCAGCAAATAAGATTTTTATTGAAGCCAATAACAACACAATGCAAGTTAAAATTAATAGTTCCAAGGATCCTGTATATTTTAATAAGGACAACACAATTGGAAAACTTTTAGGATTCAATAGCAAAATCCTAACACCAAAGAAATATTATTACTCAGATCTTCCAGTTAATATTTTTAAAGTGAATCTCTTGCGAATTGAAAGTAGTATCGCTATTAACACATATATGAAAAACTCCAAATCGCATACACTTCATGAATTTCCGATAAATGTGCCTCCAGGCTATAAAATAGACGAGGTTCCAAGAAATCTCATCTATTTACCTGTGAACACCAGAGAGATAAGTTCACTAGCTCTACGCGTACTTGATCAACACGGTGATTTAATTAATTTCCGAAGAGAGGAAATTACAATACGAATACAATTAAGGTCAACTAAATAATGCTAATATACAACACAAATACATTGAAAAATATATCAGCAAAAACAACAACAACAACATTAAAGCGAACAGCTCAACAAAAATCTCTAACAACATCAAATAAAAATTTTCTGAAGTCATTGAATTTGAAATTAAAGACAAAATGAGTTCAATAATAGATGTCTTAGATAAACCTTTGTCTGATGAAAATATAATCAAAAAGGACTATCATACATATGTACCATACTTACAGTCTTACAACAATAATGATGAAATTAGAATTTCAATACAAAATCAAGATTTGTACGTGCTACCCAGTGAGAGCTACATTTATGTGGAGGGGTTTGTTGCCGATGATAATACGACCAAATCTTCGTCATCTTCAGAGAACTTTATACTAAAAAACAACTTTGTGGCATATCTGTTTGATGAAATTCGCTATGAGCTCAATGGAATTGGAATTGATCATACAAGATATTTAGGAGCCACAAGCACCATAAAAAATTTGGTTTCTATGTCACCAACTGAAAGCAACGTGATGCAAAATGCTGGATGGAACAAAATTGACGATGTCACTCTTGTAAATGGATTTTTCAATTTCTATGTACCTCTAAAAATGCTTCTAGGATTCGCTGAAGACTACAACAAAGTTATACTAAATGGAAAACATGAATTGATACTCTTGCGCAATAAGAACGATGAAGATCTTGTGCGCTCGAGTGTTACTACTGAAAAAGCTAAACTTACAATTTCACTCATCTCATGGAGAATCCCACATGTACAATTATCCGACTTTAGCAAATTGATTATGATAAAAATTATTAATAATGGTGCTTCTATACCTATGGCATTTCGCAGTTGGGATTGTCATATTAATTCACATAGGAACTAGCCATATTTGGAATGTTAAACTGGCTGCAAATAGAGAACGCCCACGTTTTGTATTGATTGCTTTTAAACAAGAAAATAAGTTTGTTCATTGTGATTTGACTAATTTAAAAGTACATTTAAATTCAGTCTCATATCCATATGATGATCTTAACATAAAGTTTAAAAATGAACGATATGCAATTCTATATGATATGTATATAAGATTTCAACAAAGTTATTATATGAAAGAATCTCAACCACTTCTAACTGCACCAGAGTTTAAGACAAAAGCTCCTATTATTGTAGTAGATGTCAGTCATCAGAATGAATCACTCAATAATGGACCGATTGATATAAAAATAGAATTTGAAACAGCAACTAATATTGCAGCAAAGACAACAGCTTACTGCATTCTTATTCATGATCGTATAATAGAATATATACCTATCAAAGGACAAGTTCGAAAAGTCTTATAAATTGAGTAATATGGATAACAACATAATTTTTATAGACGTACAAGGTTTCAAGAGTAATTCAAATGATTTCATCGCAAAAGAAGTAGCGATTGTTTTCAACAATTATGAATATAACCATTTCATTATAAAATCCCCATTTGATTTTAAATGGTTATCAATAAAAAAGCAAAGAGAAGCAAAGTGGCTAACAAAAAACTATCATCACCTAAACTGGACTGCTGGATCAGTTTCATTTCAAACCGTTTGCAATTTTTTAAAAGCTAACGCAAGATGTTCAACAATTTATGTAAAAGGTAAAGAAAAAAGACGATGGTTGGAAAAAATTTTACACCGAAAAATTTCTAACGTTGAGGATATAGGCTGCATCAACTTTAAACAAATGGAAATCAAGTATCCAGAATATCTTTATTGTAGTTATCATAATTTTGGTGTTTGCGCATTAAAAAATGCTATTTTACTAACAAAAGAAATGTCTTGCTTTAAATGAACTTTTTTACTTCTTAAAATATGAATTTACATATGTATGTATTATTATAAAATTTAAAAAAATGTTAAACAATAAATGAAAACAAAATAAAAGAATGTACAAGTGTTTTTTATTTCAAATACAAACTACATAAATGAAAGAGAAGGAAGTGGGGAGGAGGAGAGTTAACTTTATTGCTTACTTGCAAATTTTTACTTTTTTTATTTCTCTGCTTATGATTGTACTTAATTGAAACTTTGCTGCTTTAAAATAATCGTAGACAAAGAAAATGATTACGTTGCAAAATATAAATGTATTCTACAAAATATTTTACGCACAAGCATCCTCAGTCATACATACAAATACACATACATACATACATACAATTATATTTCTCAAACAAATAAATAAATACCAGCGACAAACAAGCTGGATCATCCACACACAAGTATAGGGTGTTCATATACAAGAGAAAATTTTATAAATAAATAAAATAATTAAATTAATTGTTTATTAATTTATTCAATTATTTTATTTATAAACAATTTATTAGCGTGAGGAAATCATACACACATTCTCCCGATTCATATGAGAATCGCGTAGTAGTCATCAAATCTATTTTCTCTGATATTACTGATATAGTAATACGACAACAAATTTCTATAGTCTGGCAACACTGGCAATTTTCCCTCTGGTACTAGAAAATAATAATCATGTTTTGCCGTCGGCATTTGAAAAAAATAAAAATGTGTTTTGCCGTCGGCATTTGAAAAAAATAATAATCATATATTGCCGTAGGCATTTGAAAAAAAATAATAATCATGTATTGCCGTCGGCATTACGAAAAAAATAATAATCATGTATTGCCGTAGGCATTAGGAAAAATTATCATGTATTGCCGTAGGCATTAGGAAAAATTAATAATCACTATTTTCACCATTGGTATTAGGAAAATCATTTTCGTGATTTTCCCGTCGGCATATACACTTGTGAAATCTTAATCTTATGAAACCCCTTAAACCACACCCACAAAAAAATCACCCGTTATCACAATTAATATTACCCAAAAAAAATCACCCGTTCCCACAAAGTTAATGTAAACAAAAAACTCCTTATGTAAACAAAAAATAAGATGCACTTATTGAACCACCCTCGCAGGTATCAAATTTCACAAATTTCCAAGAATTTAAGAATTTTCAAATTTTAATTACCCAAATTTAAAAATTTCACCCACAATTTAACAATTTCAGCCAACAATTTTGCAAGTTTAAGTGCCCCCGGATGCGCATTCCACTACTACTGACGCAGACAACTCATCGGGGGATGACAATTTAAATAATAAGCTGATTGACACAAATTGTATTCCTAATGACGGTGCCAGCGCTATGGGCAACCAACTCATATGACGACAGGATCACCAACGCCGGACGTCCTCTCAACATTAATGTACACAATGACGTCTTTAAAAACCGCAATAGATGATCTGCGGCAAGAGTCGTGCCGTAACAACAACGAGATCATGTACATTCGCTCCACAATTAGAGGAGGATCAGCTATATTTCCGCTACCACCCGATGCGGAAAATGCCAGGTATGTAATCTCACATAAACATGGGTATCTGCCCCCATTAACATCAAATCATTTAAATTGTGCACGGGAGTCGCAGCCAACAAGTCGTCAGCAGCAGTCGCAGCCGTCACCAGACCACAGACAACAACTGCAACCGCCACTAGGTAAGACACAGCAGTTGCAGACGTCACCAGAATACATACAACAACTGCAACCACCAGCAAATCATCTACAACAGGGGTATCTGTCGTCACATCAACAACAACAATTACCTTCAAAACAACAATTGCCGCCAACACAACAATTGCCGCCGCCGTCAGATTATTTGCAATTCTCGCCGCCAACAAATCATTTACTTTATCCGCAAAATCTGACAACGCCGTCAACGTCAACAAACCTTTACTACACAACAGTGCCAACTACTAGCACAAAGTAGACCAGAGTTGTAAAAACTGACTATGAATAAAGCTAAAATCATTTGTGGTGCAGTCACTGCGAGAAGGGACAACTGTAGTATATTTGTTATTAAGATGTTAACAAAACAATCAAAACAAACAAGAGAAAATCTGTATTTTGTGAAACGAACACATGTACATACATACATACCTACATACACATTTACAAAATTAAATTAAAGAATTGGTGAATTGAATTAAAAAAATAGAATGTGAAATAGATTAATGGTATTAAAAAGTGATTTAAATTTGTTTACAAATGATTACAGATTTAACTTTAAGCATTTTCATTGAACAATTTAAATTTTTACCTTTTGTTTACAAAAATCACACAGCAAATGAGATCACAAAGCATAAACTGAAATTACATTCGAACAAGTAAACGAAGTACACAATTTTGCAAAATTAAATGAAAGAATTTGTTCTGTTGAATCAAAAAACAAAATGCCAAATAGCTTATTACTATTAAAAAAGCAATTAAAAAATGTTTTAAAATGATTGCATATCTTACTTGATGCATTTTCATTTAAAAATATAACTTTTTACCATTTATTTGCAAAAATCGCCAAGCGAATGAGGTTACAAAGCGTAAACTGAAATTAACATAAAAAATGCCACCACGAAAGAAAGTTTAAAGAATACGCAGTGACAGAGTGAGCGGGACCTCCGAAAACACAAATTATCTTCCGTCTCGCGACATCTCTGTATATCCTCTGTGCTACTAGCCAATGTAGTGAATTTTCAACGGAATTATACCATTTGCCAACTTTTGATGGAAAGCGTGATGATTGGCCATTATTTTTGGCAACCCATAGGTCACCAACATGGAGTTTGGATACACCAACAGGTAGAATTTGATACGACTACAGAAATCGCTGCAGGGCAGGGCAAAGGACTCGGTGAATTCAATGCTGATCTACCCGGAAAACGTTGCAAAGGTAATTGAAGAATTAAAATTTAATTTTGGTCGCCCCGAGCTTTTGATACGGGCACAATTGGAAAAATTAAAGGCATATCCAACAGTATCCGAAAATCGCCTCGAGGGTATAATGGGTTTATCCACTTGTGCTAAGAACGTGGTCGCCTTTTTTAAATCGGCGAAATGTGACAATCATTTGATGATCCCAACCTTGTTGGAACAGTTAGTCTTGAAACTGCCCTTGTCTAAGCAATATGAGTGGGCAAAGTTTTCGGCCTCTGTTATGCCGTTTGCAACAGTAGAGCACTTTGCCAAATGGATTGGCGATTTGGCTCGTTTTTGCATCTTAATGCCTCAATTTGCAAATGAACACCGACTACAACCGCCAGTAAAGGCACGTAGGGTGCTTCACAGTCAAGAAGATCAGTCTGTCCGTAAAGAGTGCTGTCATTGTAAGGGCACCCATGAACTCACTGATTGTAACAAATTCAAGGAATTATCAACAAATGTTAAATGGGAACGAGTAAAACGTTTTCGGGTGTGCTTTGCATGTCTCCGCAGAGGCCATAATCTATTGCAGTGCAAGAATAGGAAATTATGCAATACCAATGGTTGCAGGCGCTATCACCACCCCATGTTACATCAGGAGATTTCAGGGTTAGCTACACCAAATCATGTAGAACAGTCAGAACATATTTTGCAATGTTCCCAGAATGAGACCACATCTCAGTTATTTAAAGTTCTGCCCGTAATGTTTCACGGCCCAAATGGAGCGATCAAGGTGTATGTGCTACTAGACGAAGGCTCTTCTGTATCACTGCTGGAAGAAAATATTGCGAAATATATGGGACTTAAGGGACAAAAATCATCTATTACCCTCCAGTGGTACGATGATATGCGAAGACAGAATCTTCGACGAAGGTAGATATTGGAATTTCACCAGTAAACAAACATAAAAAATATACGCTATTAAAAACTTGCATACTGTAAAGGAATTCAATCTACACGTACAAAGTTTCAATAAATCAGGCTTCGGTTATTTGGAACACCTGCCAATAGATGATTATTAAAACTGTAAACCATCGATTTTAATTGGCTTGGACAATTGTTTTCTTGGGTTGGCTGAACAAGTCGTCGAGGCAGGTCCTCATTTGCCAGTAGCATCGGCCCACTAAACTCGCCTGGGTCGCTTATGGACCAACTTGTAGTAAAAAAATAGTATTGCAACGATTTGTTATATAAGTGAAAGCAGTGCATGGAAAGCGATTCATAAATTGGTACATGACTACTTTTCCGTGGAAAATTTTGGCGTAAAGGCAACGAATATGGTTTTGGAATCTGAGGATAATAAGCGTGCAAGAAATATTTTAGAAAGTACGACAAGGAAAGTAGACGGTCGATACGAAACGGGTCTGCTTTGGAAAGATGCCGATATTGCCCTGCCAGATAGTTTTGAAATGTCCAAACGCCGTTTAATTGCAATTGAAAAAAAGATGAAACGAAATCCAGTTTACGCCTCAAACTATAAAAAAGAGATTGACAAATACATTAACAAAGGTTATGCAAGACCACTAACGGAATCTGAATTAGAAGTCCACGATATAAAAAAATTATGGTATTTACCACATTTTGGAGTTACAAACCCTCATAAGCCTGAGAAATTGCGCATAGTTTTCGATGCCGCTGCGATGACGTCAAATGTTTCATTAAATTCCACCTTATTGAAGGGTCCGGAACATGCTAGACCACTTCAGACGATTTTATTTCAGTTCCGCGAAGGTAAAATCGCTGTTGCGGGTGATATACAAGAAATGTTCTCTCAAGTTACCATAGCGGCAGCTGACCAAAATTCTCAATGTTTTTTGTGGCATAATGGTGAGATGGATCGCGATATACAAATTTACATAATGCAATCCATGGTATTCGGTGCAGTTTGTTCACCGTGCTGTGCCGAATACATAAAAAATGTTAATGCAATGCAATTTAGTTCGGAAATGCCAAGGAGCGCCAAAGCTGTCATCAACAACACTTACGTCGACGATCTTGTCATTAGTTTCAATAGTACAAAATAGGCGTTGGTATTCACAAAAGAGGCCATACGTATAAATGCAGCCGCAGGGTTCACCTTAAAGAATTTTTCATCCAATTCGTCTGAAATAGAGTCACAATTGAATAGTGGGAGTGGGGCTACCTCAGCTGCACTTAACATGGAGCGACAGAAGCAAACAGATAAAATTCTTGGGTTGTATTGGAATAAAGGTGCGGATAGTTTTGAATTTCATGTCAAATTTCACAAAATTTATCCCGCGGTTTTGGAAGGAAGGCGGCCACCCACTAAGCGAGAAGTGATGGGAATAATAAAGGCAATTTTTGACCCATTTGGATTTCTAGCCAACTTCACCATAATTTCTAAATTAATCGTACAGAAAACGTGGAAACTGTGTCTACAATGGGATGACCACCTTCCCCAACAAATTTTGACCAGCTGGAATGTGTGTTGGAGGAAATTTAATAAAGTGAAACTATTCTCCATTCCTCGTTGCTATTCACCGTTAGTATCAGTAGCAGAAAACATACAACTGCACACATTCGTGGATGCCAGTTCCGTTGCCTATGCCGCAGTGACATATTTGCGAGTACAATGCGGAGACAAGGTGCATGTTTCCTTTGTTGCTGCCAAGTCACGTTGTGCACCACCAAGGGGAGTGACTATCCCACGTTCGAATTACAGGCTGCTGTACTTGGTGTCGATTAAAAACATCCATAGAGGAGAGCCATGACTTCACCATTGACATTGTTATATTTTGGTCAGATTCAAAAACTGTAATACTATGGATCCGGTCAACTGAAAGAGAATATAAGCAGTTTGTGGCTTGTCGAATAGCTGAAGTCTTATCGACAACGGAACCAGGGCAATGGAGATGGCTGTCAACGGATTTGAGCGTTGCTGATGAAGCGACGAGAGCCAACGTTTCTGTAAACTTTGATTGTGGTGCAAGGTAGCTGAATTTGGAAAATTTTCTAAATTTTTGAGATTAAAACGCTGTGTTGCTTGGGTGTTACGTTTTATTAATGTAAAACTAAAAAAGTTTAAACTGGGATCAACTGAGATAATTGCAGCAGAAATGGAGGCTGGTGAAAAATTAATTTGTCGTCAGGTGCAAATGGAAGTCTTTAAGGCGGAGAGGTCGAACCTCCTAAGAGATAGCAGCTTACCGAAGCACAGTGGCTGAAAATCGTTTTTCATTGGCCAAAATTCTGTAACTTTTGAACTGATCATAACATTGAAGTAATTTTTATTTTAGTGGATAGATATTTAGTTCAGTTTGACTCAGTTTTAATTACATTAAAATTGATTGAGGACTTTTTAAGGAATTCTAGCTCAAAGTTGAACTTTTGAATTTTTTTAACTTTTAGAGTGAAATATGGGTTTATTATTTTTTTATTTATTAAAAAATTTAATATATGGAAATTAGTAATAGTTGCAGTTTTAAAAACTTCATACAGATTAGATCACTACTTTTCTTCTATAATGTTATGCTCACAGATTGCCCAGATTATGTCCGTAGATTTTTTACGTTTTTGCAAAGTGGTAGAAGCCCACAGCTTCTATTTCCCACTAGAAATCGTCTTATTTATGAAAGATCATTTACTGTACGAGTCGCCAAATGTTGGAACTCATTGCCACGATCCTTAAGAGCATTCCATCTTACTCGTAATTCATTCAAAGGTAAGCTTGTTGAACATTTTTCACAATTGAACTGACCTAGATTCTGAATACATATAGTTAATTTCATGCGCAATTTATCTTCCAATTTATAAGTAGTAGTCTCATTTAATAATTTTACAACCACATACCTATTATTATTATTTTTTTTTTTTTTTTGCAATTTTTGTGCCTAGTTTATTTGTTGCCTAAATGTATAATTATTCTTATTCTATTCTTGTAGTCCACCAACTATATATGGCCCTATGGGCTCGGTTGGTTATTGTTATAAATAAATAAAATAAATAAATAATTATAAATATGTTTTGTAATAATGGAATTTATTTAATGTTACACTCAAAAAAAATTTTACACTAAAAAAAAATAGTAAAATCAACGATTTTGCTATTATTACAGAAAAATTAAAAATTTTTTGCTGTCTAATTTGCAATTTTGTTTACACTCAAAGAATAGTTACACTTAAAAAAAAACTTTAATAATATTATCTAAAAATATTGCTATTACTACAGAAAAATTTATTATTTTTTGCTGTCAAATTTGATCATTTTAAAAAACATATTAAAAATAAAAACTGCAATAAATTTTAATAGCATTTGTAACAATGGTATGTTCTGTTTATTATTATTTTTTACTAATAGTATGCTTTTTGTACCTTAAATAACAATGAAAGGCAATTATGATTATTATTCATTTGACTCAAATATTGATTGTAAATATTCCATATTTTGTTCTGTGCTATTTCTGTTCTTTAGTAGTTTTTTGGCTTCTTCATCTAAATCCCGATGTTCCACTTTCCATTGATTTCGAATACTGGAGATGAACGGATCTGACGTTGCCAATAATATATTAAATAGATCTTCATTTGTTGAATTTCGTGAAATTTTTCTAGTATTGTGCTCTCTATAAAATCTGTAATCCTTGTTTCTTTTTTCCTGAGCCTCCTCTGATAGATCTCCAAGTGGCACCAAATGATATTTAATGATATCTTCTCCATGATAAAGGATTTTATGAACTGTTGCAGACATATTTCTCCATGGGTAGTTGGTTGTATATATTTTTGCAGTTTCCTTAGCATAATCTCCAAATTTTCTAGAGTCAATTTCTTCATTGCACGCAAGTACTTCTAGGATTATTTTAAACCTGAAAATAAGGTTTAAATCCACTCCTGTTATTTCAGATGCTGTTTCTGGATCTGAAAAGAATCTTCTTGCGGTATTGCCATCATTTGTATTGCCTGACCCTTGTTTTGGCTGATCTATAATCAATCCTAATTTGCGATATTCATCTAGAACATGTTTCTTTTTTGAACTTCTTAACTCTTTGTTGGTTTCGTTGTTTCTTATTGATCCTGAAGACCCGAAATCCAAATCATAGCTGATTTTTAGTATGTGTTCCATAAGTCGTATTCTTGCATGTAGTGGTGATAATCCAAATTCATATGCATCGGTATTATCTAATGATTTTGTCGGGACTTGGTTTAATTGGGTTGATGTTGCTTGGCATATAATGCAGCTGGATGCAGCCTTCGTGTTAGTCAAAGCCTGACCTACTTTTCCATCTATCATTGTCAGCACTAATTGGTAGCTTACTTCAGTTTGCTGCCCATCTAACTGTAATTGTAATGGCTGTAGTGTTGCAATTTGGGCCTTGATATCACTAACTTCTTTGTTAATGGCATCATGAGTTTCTTTTTTGAATTCAAATTTAATTGGCCTGCAGTATTTCGTAGAAGATGGTGTCTCATTTTTCCAAATATCCATTGTTTGCGTTGTACTAGTCGAAGGCTCTGAATCTTCCAAAATCTTTTTCAATCGCAATGGTACAAATGATACCATGAACATATCTGAGTCCGAAATATTTTCACATACAGCTTGTTTGTATTGTTTTTGTCCCGAGGAACCATCACATCCCCATTTACAAAAAAGAATTAACTTTGTGTTTCCATATTTCTTTAACTCATTTCCTGTTATTGATTGTAGCAAGCGTTCGGCTGTGTGATCAAGTAGAGATTGTAGTTGTACCTCTGCCGAAATTGGTGTGATTGTAATAGTGTCCTTTGATGGCAAACAGTCTATTTTAGCAGCGGTTATGTAATGATATGCTGGATACATATTTGACCCTTTTTCAATCGCACGCAGTCTGAGCTTAATATATTGCTGTTTTGTTAATTTCAAATCCAGAAATAATGCTAATGCCTCCTCATTTGTGTACTGTATTGCATCACTCGGAGTTGGTATACTTTTAAGAATCCGTTTTGTTCTCACTGGACTAGCTTTAACAACTTTTTCAATGATATCCACTTTTGATAATTGGTTCTGTGATAGTAATTGATGTAGGAAAGATTCTTTTATATTTGTACAACCAATTGCATCGTTAAAATCTTTAAGTTTCCGCCTCTTAGATCTATCACTGCAGTTGCCCATTAATGATTTGCGTGGTCTTCCAGCCTTATCTTGCTTTGCTGTTTCTGCAGCGACAGTAAGTTGGCCTTCTAACCAGTTTGCACTTTTTATATAAAAGTTTTGTTTACTGTAGCTAACTTCTTTGTAGCGTTTTTTTAGTGCTTTGACGAAATTAGATAATTGCTCTTGCATTTCGGTGCTACACGAATTTAAGTTTAATTTTATTTTAACGTAACTAAGAACATCTTCCTGGTTTTTGTTTCTAAAATACTCTTCGGCCAGTTCTTTATAACTGAAGCTCTCCATATTTATCTGAATATTTTTATTTGTTATATTTTATCCGTACAATTAAAGGATTAACTTATTACTGAGTAATCCCTTATTTAATCCGTAGTTTTATACATTTTTAGATACATGTTATTCACACATTGATCTTCAATTTCATAGCAGGTAGTGCTTAAATTGAACAAAACTGCACATGTTATTCAGACCTTAATATCAGGTAAAACTGATTAGTATCTCGCCAATATGGGGTTGTTTTTTATCTTTAGTGGTTTAATGTCGCCATTATTGTTATAAAAATGTTTATGACTTTGGTTGACCCTAACATTTGATAACAGGTAAATTCAGAAAGAGATCATATGTTTACTGTAGAACCTATTGTGATAATTTTATGACTTATTTTTTGCTGATCAAAACAAAGTCATTAAACCCTTTCGCAGGTATTATATTTAATTTTTTTCGTTTTACGTAGTCTAAAGTAAAAAAAAACAAACTTTTAGGCAAAAAAGTGAAAATTTAAGACACTATTGTATACGAGTACTTATAGGGCTGTTTAAATTAATTTGAATTTTTTTTAGAGTAATTTCATTAAAATGAAAAAAGTGTTCTACCCACGGGTCGTCACGGGTGCAAAAGTATATATAGCGTTAAAGAGGACACTTTCACCTTTCTCCTGGTGGTATACGTTTCTTGTTCCCTTTTGTTCCCTAGAAGTTCTATTCCACTAAAATTTAAATTTGAGAAAAATATAGTAGTTTCATAAATATTTCATAACGCCCGTAATATTAAACGCTAGAGCTGTGACCACTTACAACAACTAAAGACTATAGTCCTACCAACATTATAAAAAAGACCGCAGGCCGTTATCGATGATAGCTTGCGAGTAGTAACCATTTATTTTTGATAAAAAACAAAAGAAAAACACCTTTTTCTGAAATTAAAAAAACGGTTGAGTTTGACAGCATGCCACGACCACAATTATCAATAGTTTAACCTAAGTTTTTGGCTACCTTAATCTGGATATATTAGCTACAAAAAGGCGTAAAAATTTTAAAAATCGGTGACAAAAAAAATTAGACTTTTGGCCAATGAAAAACGATTTTCAGCCACTGTGCGAAGTCATGCAGTATTTACCAATGGAAGAATTGACAATGCTTACTACCTACCTGATTCGTTTCGCAACCCAATTATTATGCCGACTAAACATCCTGTCATCCTGAATAAGGCCAAGCCTGTACCACCACTGATGGGGCAATTGCCAATCGACCGTGTCGCGACCTTTATTCGTCCCTTTAGTTATGTTGGACTCGATTATTGTGGACCTTTCTTCGTCACAATCGGTAGAAGGGAGAAGAGATGGATTGCCTTATTCACGTGCTTGAGTTCAAGGGCGCTGCATTTGGAAATTGCTGTGGATCTGTCTACAGACGCATTTTTACTTTGCATGAGAAATTTCGTCAACAGAAGGGGAGTCCACATCCGAATTAGAAGAGACAATGGGACCAATTTTATTGGGGCGCAGAAAGAGATGACGAAGGAAAATAGATATTTTGATTATGAAGAGATTCAACGAAAATTGTCTGTAGACAACATGGAATGGATTTTCAATTGTCCCTCCAACTCGCATGCAGGTGGTTGCTGGGAGAGATTGGTGCGGTGTGTAAAGCAGTTGTTAAACCGAATCTTTAAGGAGGAAGCTCCACGCCTAGAAACATTTTCGAAGTGCTACTATAGAAGCAGAGTGTATTATTAACAACCGCCCGTTAACTCAATTACCAATCGATACCGGGTCGGAAGAGCCTTTGACGCCCATTTCATTTTAGGTGGTTTAAGTACAACGCAAACTCCTAGTCCGGACGATAAAAATTTATGTTTACGCAAACAGTGGCGAATCGAAAAAAAACTTAAAGGACCGACTTTGGAAAAGGTGGGTTGTGGAATATTTGCCACAATTAATTAAACGCCCAAGTGGATGGAAAAAGTAGATCCACTAAAAGTTGGTGATATGGTGCTCGTGTTGGACGCCAACCCACCTCGGAGCCAATGGAAAATGGGTATAGTTAGACAAGTTTTCGGTGGAAAAGACAATCAAATCCGCTCGGCTGAAATTAAAACGTCTAATAGTGTTTTACGGCGACCCGTGGTCAAGTTGGCGGTGATCAAGTTAAAATAATCCTCCTCATAGAAAGGATTCACGGTGGGCGGGATGTTGGCATCACTTAACTAAGTGTGGCAATCTGGATGAATGCAACAATGTGTCGAAATACAGCAATGTGTACTTTTAAAACGAACGTCAGTTTGAATCAACGACTCGCAGAAGCAACAGCAAGTAAAACGAGCCCTAGGCTAAAAACGTGTTTGTCTTTATTGTATCCAACGTTATATTTAACATCAAATTTTATATCAAATAAATACCAACATATTTTATATCCGTACATCTGTCTAGTAATTATTGTCAACGCATTGTATGTTAACACTGTCCGTGTTTGAACATTAACAGAGATTGGTTTATCAACAACACTCAAAAGACAATACCAACAAACATAGTGGTTATTATCACTTGGCGCAAAGTTTGGATTACCATATACAAACAAAAATTTTCCATTATTTAAATGTATTACTGACGGAGTACATTGCATACAAACAATTAACGAAAAAGAACAAGAAATTTCAAGAGCTAAATTTGCAACACTCATAGATCACAAGAGAAAAACTGAAATAAATATGAGAGATACGGGCCTGTTCTACAAATCACGACATGCTAAATCACTGTGATTTCAAAAAATTAATACAGGCATGATCCGTAAATCACTTTATACTAAAGTGATTTGAAATCACTGAAAAGGTGTTCTGCACACAAACATTTTCAAGATCTCGTGATTTGAAACCGGTCAACCAACTGCCTGACGATATCAAACCACTTGATAGTTTTTGAAGCATTTTACTTTGAATTCGGTAATAAAACAATTATATACACAAAATATGATTTGTTCTTTATTTGTTTTTGTAATAAAATTATTTTACACAAAAGAACACTAAAATTTGCAAATTTATGAAAGTGCTATATTTTTTGTGGACTCTTTAAAATTCTTCGTGAGGCATTTGCGGTTGCCAGAGCAACAAAGTTTTAGAGTCGTGTAGCATATGACTAATTTATTCAACTAAATTAATCATTAAGAATAAAACTTGATCTAATCTGTTTAATAATAATTACAATTATGAAATTCGATTGGTTAATATTTAATATACAATCATTAAAAATAAGTGCAAATGACAACAATAAGTACTAAATACTGTGACAGCACAATAAAAGCTTGTTGCTCGTTATTTAGCACAATGAAAATCACTACTAAAACTAAAAATGTCGTGATTTTCAGAACACCCAAAAATCACTTGCGTGATTTTTAAATCGTTAGTGATTTGAAATCACGGTGATATCAGAACATGCCTGATAAAAGCTAAATCATTGCTTTTGTAAATTTCACGATTTATAGCATTAGAAGTTGGAAGAAAATATTCTATTATAAATGCAAAAAACTTAAAACGCAATAAAAACCCACTCTCCGGTCAGATATTAATAGCTTACTTTTGAAATCACCGTGATTTTCAGAACAGGCCCGATAGATTTATACTAAGCACAGTGGATCATACAAAGAAATATTTAAAAGAAAGTCAAGATATAATTATATTAACCTCTGATAAAGGCAATAAGACAGTCGTCTTATTTAGGGTGCCCCTGTGGCTGAGTGGTAGCGATGCTAGCCTCTCAGTCCAGAGGTCGTGGGTTCAATTCCCACCATAGACTCTGGGTGTTTTCTGCAGACAAGCTAATCGCTTTGCGGGTCGTGTTTGTTATATAAAAAAAATATGAATGAATGATCATAATGTCATAAAGTCCTAAATTAATAAAATTAAAAGTGTAATTAAAAGTGTCATGAATAATAAATTCAGTGAAGTGCGACTTTGACCCGCGCACGAAGGGTTCCGTACGGGAACGAGATATGTAATTCAATACGAACAATATAAACTATAGTTTTGGAATTTTTTCCGTTTTTGGGTTTTTTCGGTTTTAAGCGTTTTTTTGTTTGGGGGTTTTTTGAATTTATTGGCGGTTTCTGAGTTTTGGCACTTTTTTATTTTGGCGATTTTATTTTGGTGATTTTTTTAATTTTTGGCGTTTTTTTTATATAGGTGATTTTTTTTGGTTTTGGCGATTTTTTTTGTCTTAGCACTTTTTTTCGTTTTGAGGATTGTTTTCGGTTTTTTGCGTTTTTTTCATACTGGCGATTTTTTTTCATTTAAACGATTTTTTCGAATTTGGCGATTTATTTTAGTGGTAGAATTTTTTTTTTAGTTTTGTCGATTTTTTTCGATTTGGTGATATTTTTTAAATTTTTTGCGATTTTTTTCAGGTTTTGACGATTTTTTTCGGTTTGGCGATTTTATAATTTTTGGATTTTTTAGTTTTACCGTTTTTGAAAATTTCAAGAGTTTACCTCTTACGGTCTCCAAGATATAGCAATTTGTCAAAATTACATAGTCAAAATTGCATTAACTGATGGACCACCCTTTAATTTAATTTTTTAATATTTTAATGTTAATTGTTAAACTATATAAAAATACACTAATTTTACAAATTTCAAGTGTCAATATACATATGTACATACAATTGTATGTATTTTACATGAAATTTTAAAATTTTTTGTCGCTCGTTTTGGAACACCCTTTAATTTCTAATTCTCATGTATTTGTTCTTCTAGTGGCCAAGGTTCTACATACTCTGTCCAAATTTCAGGTCCGTAGTTCTTACGGTTCCTGAGAAAATACCGTGTGACGGACAGACGGACAGAGTAGCGAAAACACCTTTGGTGTACGGAACCCTAAAAATGATTACAATATTAAAATGAAATATATTTTGGGAAATATTTGCTCATGTCGACGCATGAGAAAAGACCCTACATTAAGTTTACAAAACAAAAATAACATTTTAGTAGAAAAGATGCTTTGGTCCACAAAACATGTCCGCTCTGTATACTTTGTCATTGCTGTTGTATCTTTGCTCCTGCCGTTGCTGGTGCTGCTGTAATTTTTTATTTTTTGAAATAATGAAATAATTTAAATACTTTTATATATGTATGTGTATGATTTGAACGGGCTAAAGTTCGTATCGCTTTTTAAGCCAAATTACATGTGATAATTATTAATGAACAAATAAGATCAAAGTTAATTGTAAATATTCTGACAACACATAGTTGAACGGAACAGATTTCTGCAAATGGAATATGTGAATTATTTTGATTCATGGTATTTCAATTTGCTGAAAGGTGTTTTGTAATAAAATATACATCAACTGACACCACACAAAATGGACCAAACACAAAAGAACGCTGATGATGAAGGTTTAGTGACCTTCGAAAACGGCTAGCTGTTCCGTTCAACTATGTGTTGTCAGAATATTTACAACTAACTTTGATGTTATTTGTTCATTAATAATTATCACATGTAATTTGGCTTAGAAAGCGATACGAACTTTAGCCCGTTCAAATCATAAATATAGAAACAAATGAAGTTCCAAAAATAATAATTAAAATTAACTAAATGTTTTTAATTTAAATAAACAAAAAAGTAAAAACAATAATCAAAAACTCGAATTTCATAAACTAATAAGCATGATACAATAATATATACAGTGACGGACTATATTTTTGGCACAGTAATCAATTTTAAATAAAACAACAGACTTTTAAAGAAAACAAATAGTATAAATTTTTATTTTCTAATATTTTGTTAATATGCTTGTACTTTATTTTATAAGTACAGAAAAATAAATATCAATTCAACATATTTTAAGAAAAACAATTAAATAAAGTTTTAGTTCAAATTTTCTGGGACAATATTATTGGCACACCCGCAAAATTTTAGTTCTTATAAGATGAAAAAAATAAATTCAGTATTTAGTAGCGTATCCTCTTTGCTTAATTACTTCACCCAATCTCCTTGGCATTGAATCCACCAATTTTTTTGTTACATCAGAACTGATATTTTTCCATTCTTGTGAGAGAGTTTCTTTTAGCTGGGTTTTATTAGAAATGTTGTACTTTCTTATGCGTTTTTCCAATTCCTCCCAAAGATGCTCGATCGGATTAAGGTCGGGGGATTGTGGTGGGTGCGGCAAAATATGGGGGATGTTATAAGCTATCCACATACGCACATCATAAGCTGTATGTTTGGGATCGTTGTCATGTTGGAAAAAATAATTTCTTGATAACCCTAGATTTTCCACAGATTTTTTAACATTTTCTTTTAAAATATTGAGATATAATGTTTTATCCATAATCTGATCAATGAACACAAGCTCTCCAGGTCCCGATGAAGCCATGCATCCCCAAACCATTACCCCCCCACCACCATGTTTAACTGAACAAAGAGTATTGTTCTTATCATAGGCGGTGTTTGGTTTTCGCCAAACCGAAACTTTTCGATCTGACTGAAAGATATTAAATTTACTTTCATCAGAAAATAAAACATTGTTCCAGAAGTCCTCTCCCTTGCTTCTGAATTCCTGGGCATAACTTATTCTTTTTTTTCTGTTCACTTCACTTATAAGAAGTTTTCTTCTTGCTATTCTGGATTTATACCCAGCACGATGTAATGTTCTGCGTATAGTTTTTGCGTGAATTTCTTTTCCAAATTCTTCTTTAACTTCAGAAGCAAGCCGAGTAGACGTCAATTTCGGATCCTTTTTGATCTTTCGAACAATTTGCACCTCCTCCCTCTTACTAAGAACTCGCGGCCGACCAGTATGTTTTTTGCTAGACAAATTTGTTGAACCAGCAAAACGTTTTATAATGCTTCTTATAGTATATCGGCTACGGCTCATAATTTCTCCGATTTCTGAATAAGATTTCTGTTGACTATGCAAATGCAAAATAATTTTTCGTTCGGCTACGGTCGTTTCTTTCTTTTTTGGGCACATTTTTAAATATTTATCACAATTCCACTCTTTACAAGTCACACAATCTATTTTTGTTATTAAAACGGCGTCATTTAAAACATAACGGAACTTTTCAGATGTTTACAAGTTTAATTGATGCCATATCGAACGAATCTTAAGACTATTGCCACCATTTTTTATGTTGTGCCAATAATTTTGTCCCCCAAAAATAGGAATTAAAAATTTTTACTTAACCCATTTGGCGCCGCTGTACTCAATTGAGTACAGTTAGAAATTAGGCGAAATTGTTAAAATTTTTAAAACTTTTATAATATTTTTTGCGTTTTTAGCCCAAAGGAAACCTGTACCCTGTTAAAATAATGAAAAAAATTATGTATATAAATATCAACTGTCACAAAGTGGATACTTAAACTTATACAAAATTGGTGTTGCGAGATAAACACAGACTTTCCCTTTTTTTATCTTTTACTGTATTGCTAATTATGTTTTATTTTAATTTTCTAAAAGCAAGCATTTCTATTTACAAAATATGTATAACAGAGTGGTCTGCCATTTATTTCTACAAAGTTATCCCATTTTAAATACCACTGTACTCAATTGAGTACAACGGCGGAATCCATATAAAAATTGTGGCAACACTGTTATAATTACAGAAATATAAATACATACTTGCGTGTTTATCTATGTAAGAAGGGGACTCCTCATATATGAAAGTATGAATTTGATTGGTAGTGACGCTTTGAATATAGTTCTTTTGTGTTAGATTACACGTTTATAAGTTGTTTTAAAATTACAAAGTTAGAGTACAAAAGTTGTTTACGATGAGTTCTAAACGATTTAAAGTTTGTAATGCTTTCAAAGGATTAGAAGAAGCTGTTAACGCAATATTGGAAGATAGTGACAGTGATGGCGTGGCGATGAAGATGTTGGCATGGAAATGGTATCAAAATCAATGTCTAGGCAAAGATATCGAGATATAAAAAGGAATCTTCATCTTGTGAACAATAACGAAGCTGGCACTACCAGGGACAAAATGTTTAAAATTCGGCCATTAGCTGATGTTATAATGAGTAAATTTCTTCAGTGGGGAGTATTGCACGAGCACATTTCAATTGATGAGTCGATGGTAAAATATTTCGGCCATCACCCTGCTAAGCAGTTTATACGTGGTAAACCAGTACGATTTGGCTTTAAGAACTGGGTAGCAGCTAGTTCTACCGGATATTACTACACTTTCGATTTTTATTGTGGAAAATCGGAGGAAAATTCTATTGATCCCTTAGGGTCAAGAGTAGTAAAAAAATTACTTGAGAAAATGGAGACTGACTCAGCATCGCACCAAGTATTTTTTGATAACTTTTTTACTAGCTATAATCTCTTGGTGGATCTCAAGCAAAAAGGATTTCGTGCGACTGGAACAATTAGAGAGAACAGAACAAAAAAGTGTCCATTGAGGAGTGCGAAAGAAATGAAAAAAGAAGAGCGAGCCTCATATGACTATAGGTTTGACAAGCAAAATGAAATTCTTTTGGTAAAATGGACAGACAATAGCGTCTGTACAATGGCAACAAACTACGACACAATTGAGCCATTAGGAGTTGTAAAACGTTGGTCTTCTACACAACGACAAAAAATTGATGTCAATATACCAAAGGTGTTTCAATCTTATAACAAACATATGGGAGGAGTAGATGAACTGGACCAGTCCATTTCACTCTACAGAATTGCCATTCGTGGCAAGAAGTGGTGGTGGGCATTATTTACCTATATAATAGACATGGCCATTGCAAACGCTTGGCGGCTATATGTAATGAGCCATAACGACAGTATGGATCAACTTTTATTCCGGCGCACAGTGGCTGAAAATCGTTTTTCATTGGCCAAAAGTCTAATTTTTTTTTGTCACCGATTTTTAAAATTTTTACGCCTTTTTGTAGCTAATATATCCAGATTAAGGTAGCCAAAAACTTAGGTTAAACTATTGATAATTGTGGGCGTGGCATGCTGTCAAACTCAACCGTTTTTTTAATTTCAGAAAAAGGTGTTTTTCTTTTGTTTTTTATCAAAAATAAATGGTTACTACTCGCAAGCTATCATCGATAACGGCCTGCGGTCTTTTTTATAATGTTGGTAGGACTATAGTCTTTAGTTGTTGTAAGTGGTCACAGCTCTAGCGTTTAATATTACGGGCGTTATGAAATATTTATGAAACTACTATATTTTTCTCAAATTTAAATTTTAGTGGAATAGAACTTCTAGGGAACAAAAGGGAACAAGAAACGTATACCACCAGGAGAAAGGTGAAAGTGTCCTCTTTAACGCTATATATACTTTTGCACCCGTGACGACCCGTGGGTAGAACACTTTTTTCATTTTAATGAAATTACTCTAAAAAAAATTCAAATTAATTTAAACAGCCCTATAAGTACTCGTATACAATAGTGTCTTAAATTTTCACTTTTTTGCCTAAAAGTTTGTTTTTTTTTACTTTAGACTACGTAAAACGAAAAAAATTAAATATAATACCTGCGAAAGGGTTTAATGGCTTTGTTTTGATCAGCAAAAAATAAGTCATAAAATTATCACAATAGGTTCTACAGTAAACATATGATCTTTTTCTGAATTTACCTGTTATCAAATGTTAGGGTCAACCAAAGTCATAAACATTTTTATAACAATAATGGCGACATTAAACCACTAAAGATAAAAAACAACCCCATATTGGCGACATACTAATCAGTTTTACCTGATATTAAGGTCTGAATAACATGTGCAGTTTTGTTCAATTTAAGCACTACCTGCTATGAAATTGAAGATCAATGTGTGAATAACATGTATCTAAAAATGTATAAAACTACGGATTCCATAAGGGATTACTCAGTAATAAGTTAATCCTTTAATTGTACGGATAAAATATAACAAATAAAAATATTCAGATAAATATGGAGAGCTTCAGTTATAAAGAACTGGCCGAAGAGTATTTTAGAAACAAAAACCAGGAAGATGTTCTTAGTTACGTTAAAATAAAATTAAACTTAAATTCGTGTAGCACCGAAATGCAAGAGCAATTATCTAATTTCGTCAAAGCACTAAAAAAACGCTACAAAGAAGTTAGCTACAGTAAACAAAACTTTTATATAAAAAGTGCAAACTGGTTAGAAGGCCAACTTACTGTCGCTGCAGAAACAGCAAAGCAAGATAAGGCTGGAAGACCACGCAAATCATTAATGGGCAACTGCAGTGATAGATCTAAGAGGCGGAAACTTAAAGATTTTAACGATGCAATTGGTTGTACAAATATAAAAGAATCTTTCCTACATCAATTACGATCACAGAACCAATTATCAAAAGTGGATATCATTGAAAAAGTTGTTAAAGCTAGTCCAGTGAGAACAAAACGGATTCTTAAAAGTATACCAACTCCGAGTGATGCAATACAGTACACAAATGAGGAGGCATTAGCATTATTTCTGGATTTGAAATTAACAAAACAGCAATATATTAAGCTCAGACTGCGTGTGATTGAAAAAGGGTCAAATATGTATCCAGCATATCATTACATAACCGCTGCTAAAATAGACTGTTTGCCATCAAAGGACACTATTACAATCACACCAATTTCGGCAGAGGTACAACTACAATCTCTACTTGATCACACAGCCGAACGCTTGCTACAATCAATAACAGGAAATGAGTTAAAGAAATATGGAAACACAAAGTTAATTCTTTTTTGTAAATGGGGATGTGATGGTTCCTCGGGACAAAAACAATACAAACAAGCTGTATGTGAAAATATTTCGGACTCAGATATGTTCATGGTATCATTTGTACCATTGCGATTGAAAAAGATTTTGGAAGATTCAGAGCCTTCGACTAGTACAACGCAAACAATGGATATTTGGAAAAATGAGACACCATCTTCTACGAAATACTGCAGGCCAATTAAATTTGAATTCAAAAAAGAAACTCATGATGCCATTAACAAAGAAGTTAGTGATATCAAGGCCCAAATTGCAACACTACAGCCATTACAATTACAGTTAGATGGGCAGCAAACTGAAGTAAGCTACCAATTAGTGCTGACAATGATAGATGGAAAAGTAGGTCAGGCTTTGACTAACACGAAGGCTGCATCCAGCTGCATTATATGCCAAGCAACATCAACCCAATTAAACCAAGTCCCGACAAAATCATTAGATAATACCGATGCATATGAATTTGGATTATCACCACTACATGCAAGAATACGACTTATGGAACACATACTAAAAATCAGTTATGATTTGG
Source organism: Tachina fera (assembly GCA_905220375.1). Classification (NCBI taxonomy): domain Eukaryota; kingdom Metazoa; phylum Arthropoda; class Insecta; order Diptera; family Tachinidae; genus Tachina; species Tachina fera. The sequence goes on along the minus strand of LR999965.1, from coordinate 96,856,673 downwards.
ATTTCGGGTCTTCAGGATCAATAAGAAACAACGAAACCAACAAAGAGTTAAGAAGTTCAAAAAAGAAACATGTTCTAGATGAATATCGCAAATTAGGATTGATTATAGATCAGCCAAAACAAGGGTCAGGCAATACAAATGATGGCAATACCGCAAGAAGATTCTTTTCAGATCCAGAAACAGCATCTGAAATAACAGGAGTGGATTTAAACCTTATTTTCAAGTTTAAAATAATCCTAGAAGTACTTGCGTGCAATGAAGAAATTGACTCTAGAAAATTTGGAGATTATGCTAAGGAAACTGCAAAAATATATACAACCAACTACCCATGGAGAAATATGTCTGCAACAGTTCATAAAATCCTTTATCATGGAGAAGATATCATTAAATATCATTTGGTGCCACTTGGAGATCTATCAGAGGAGGCTCAGCAAAAAAGAAACAAGGATTACAGATTTTATAGAGAGCACAATACTAGAAAAATTTCACGAAATTCAACAAATGAAGATCTATTTAATATATTATTGGCAACGTCAGATCCGTTCATCTCCAGTATTCGAAATCAATGGAAAGTGGAACATCGGGATTTAGATGAAGAAGCCAAAAAACTACTAAAGAACAGAAATAGCACAGAACAAAATATGGAATATTTACAATCAATATTTGAGTCAAATGAATAATAATCATAATTGCCTTTCATTGTTATTTAAGGTACGAAAAGCATACTATTAGTAAAAAATAATAATAAACAGAACCTACCATTGTTACAAATGCTATTAAAATTTATTGCAGTTTTTATTTTTAATATGTTTTTTAAAATGATCAAATTTGACAGCAAAAAATAATAAATTTTTCTGTAGTAATAGCAATATTTTTAGATAATATTATTAAAGTTTTGTTTTAAGTGTAACTATTCTTTGAGTGTAAACAAAATTGCAAATTAGACAGCAAAAAATTTTTAATTTTTCTGTAATAATAGCAAAATCGTTGATTTTAATATTTTTTTTTTAGTGTAAAATTTTTTTTGAGTGTAACATTAAATAAATTCCATTATTACAAAACATATTTATAATTATTACTAATTTCCATATATTAAATTTTTTAATAAATAAAAAAATAATAAACCCATATTTCACTCTAAAAGTTAAAAAAATTCAAAAGTTCAACTTTGAGCTAGAATTCCTTAAAAAGTCCTCAATCAATTTTAATGTAATTAAAACTGAGTCAAACTGAACTAAATATCTATCCACTAAAATAAAAATTACTTCAATATTTTGATCAGTTCAAATTTTACAGAATTTTGGCCAATGAAAAACGATTTTCAGCCACTGTGCGGCGTTCCATTGCAAGGTACTATTTACGCCAAAACACGCAAAATAGAGCTCGACTTTCATCTTCATTGGTCCTAGGTTTACCCCAAGATGGTATAGGTCACTACCTCAAAAAGTTAGAAAAGCAATTGAGATGTGTTTTATGTCATGCAAGAGTTCGCTGGCAATGCAAGAAATGTTTAAAAACATTATGCATTGAAAAAAATTGTTTTGAAACTTTTCACCTGTAACCCGCCGCTGTACTCAGTTGAGTACACCCGCCCTACTCCGCCCACTTATTATTTTCTTTAATTTTTTTATACTTTTATATTAATTTTGTATGCAATGAATAAAAAAATAAACTTTTTTATTAATTATCTCTTCTGGTTTTATTTTGGCGGTTAATGGGTTAATTGATTTTCTTAAAATGTTTAATTATTTTATATTTTTCTGTGCCTATATCGTTAAGTACATAAATTTTAACAATACATTACACAATGAAAGCCAATGCTATTTGTTTTCTTTATAATTCTGTTGGTTTATTTAAAATTGCGTACTGTGCCAAAAATATAGTCCGTCACTGTATATACATACATATATATATATATATATATATATATATATATATATATATATATATATATATATATATATGCTACCTACCTTGCAACTAAGCTCGCAAGGAACAACGATTCCTCTAAACGATGATATTAAATATCTAGGAGTGATTCTTGACAATAAACTTAAATTCAAACAGCACGTGAATTATATATGTGAAAAATCTATTAAATGTGGCCGCGCTCTGTACCCTTTGCTCTGCAGGAGATCCAAGCTAAACTTAAAAAACAAGATTTTAATTTATAATATATGCATTCGTCCCATTATGACTTACGCTTGCCAGGTATGGTTTCACAAAACCGCTAAAACGCATACGAAGAGAATTCAAATAATTCAAAACAAGAATCTGAAAATAATACATAGATTATCACCCAGATACTCAACTGAACTACTTCACAAAAACTTTGATCATAAAATGTTCGACACATTTGCAAGGGAACTGACGCTGTCATTCAATGAAAAATGCAGAATGTCTGAATCTGAAACCATAAGGAATTTGCCAAGCAACCACTGAGGTTCTTTTTAAGAAAGAATCTAGTAAGTGATTGTTACCTAAAATTTCTTATACATACTTTCTCTGTTTACAAAGGTTTTTTTTTATATTTCAACTTTTCCTTAAGACTGTGATATTTTCACTTTTGCTTTACATTCAATTATTAGTTTCTAATTGCTGTAGTACTTATTTTAGTAAAATCTCATAACTTGTACATATGTGAAATAGAAACAAAGATTATAAAAATAAAAAAAAAATATAAAAAAAGAAAAAAAAATAATATATATATATATATATATATATATATATATATATATATATATATATATATATATATACATATCGTCACCTTAAAGACCAAAGAACCTATCAGCAAAAATTTAAAAATCGAGTTTTTTGTGGATTATTATTCGCTATAGCATAACGCATGTGTGCAAAATTTTTAGCATCTACTATTACAAATGACCAAATTATTACAGTTTTTGTACCTAGAGGATCGTTACGTACTAAAAAGAAGAGGAAAATAAATCATCAAAAATCATGATAAAATTTCAATTTTATTGCATAGTGTAATTTAAACAAACATTAGGCACTTGTTTTGTTTAAACAAGTAAAAGAAACACTATAAAAAACAAAGCTTTCTCAACCGATATATACTTATGGTTTCATTTTAATCAGAATATATAATTTTGGTTTCAATATTGCGAATAGTTCCAATTTTATAACGTTTTTTCTCTCTCCTGTAAACTTTTGAAAACTGTGATAGGTTATTTGGTCTTTAAGGTGACGATATAAATATATATATTATTGTATCATGCTAATAAGGTAGCTTTCATTTTGAGAGTCTAAACACAATGTTTACGGTGCGGTGCTATTTCTCGTTGCGGGAGCGAAAAATAAACATAATACAACGGAAGACGGCGACGGCAATACTTGTCATTGTTTGTATAAATTTTTATTAATTTTTTTGTGCATACAATTTTATAACTAAAAACAAAAAATGATTAACATTTTATACATTCGCAAATATATTTTATGTTTTTTAAACTTTTATAATATATGACAAAAATGTTTGAACTTCAAAAAAAATCATTTTTTTACAATAATGTTGTGAACGCAGCCAATTATTAAAAAAATACGGCAACGTCAGCAAGAGAAATAGTGTAAAAAATTGAGAGAATAAGAAAGTCCGCAATGAAAATAAAATAGATTTTAATTTTATTCCGTCCCGCACTGCGGATTTTTACTTCAAAATCGTATGGAAAACCGTACCGAAATAAATAACCGTTACATTGTGTTCAGACCCTGAGAGTGAAAAATAATCCGGAAAAACGTCAGAAGGTTAATATGGCAACAAAAAAAGAGAACAGTTGTACCTTTATATTATTGTATCATGCTTATACCATTGTTTTACAACATTTATTAATTTGATTTTTAAACTTTTGCATTAGTTCCCTTCCGAATATCTGGGGAGAAAACTCTCAAAATATTCTCCCTCTCCCTCATATTTGTAATACCTACTTTTTCCCGGGGAGTTTTTTCTCACTCTCCCTCATGTTTAGAATACCTACTTTTTTCCCGGGGAAATTTGAATTCATAGTAGCAGGAATGGGAAATTGCTATTCCCGTGGAATTGCTATTCATAATTGGGCTGCTAAGTAAAGTAGATTATGCTAATTATCAGGGCACGCAGAGTTTATTCATTATTTCAGTCGTTTTCCGCAGGAAATGTCTCCTTTTTCCAATTAAAATTTTTTGTTTTCCCTATCATTTGCTACTAGTTGGAATTGCTACCTGGACGAAATTTCCTGCGGAATTTTTTACATAATTGCCCTGTATTATTCAGGGCTATCATGAATAAAATTCCGCGTGAAATTTTTTCCTGGAAACAATTCCAACTAATAGCAGGTAATATGGAAAACAAAAAATTATAATTGGAACATTGAGAAATTTCATGCGGAATTCTAATCACGATATCCCTGATTAGCATAAAGAGGATAACTTTTTTGCTAAAATATGCTAAAAATTTACTTATTTTTATTCAGCTCAATTATGAATAGCAATTCCCCGGGAGTTTTTTCCCTCTCCCCATTCTTCCTATTCAGCCCAATCATGAATATTCCGTCGGAATTTATTTCTCAACGAAAATAATTTTCTCGAGAAAAGAATCCTTGGGAACAAAAAAGAGTAACACGTGGCATCACCGCTCGTTGTTTTGCTCGTTTGCTGACATTTTGTTTCTCCCTTTTTTCGAGTGAGTCAACAAAATTATTAAAATTGACCAACTTAAAAATATATTAGGCTATCTATCAATAAAATTCCGTGGGAATTTTTCCGCGGGGAACAATACAACCTATTGGCAAGTAATAGGGAAAACAAAAATTTCTAATTGGAAAAGGTAGAAATTTCTCGCGGAATTTTATTCATAATTGCCCTGTATGTAAAAATGAGTTTTACAATTAGAATTTTTTGTTCTCCCTATTACTTGCTATTAGGTGGAATTTTTCCCCGGGAAAAATGTCACGCAGAGTTTTATTCATTATTTCAGTCTTTTTCTAGTAGAATTGTAAGTCCCGGCTCAGACAGGGCTACTTTTGTTGATCAGCTTGCAATTCAGCTGTAAGTACCGGTCCGGTTTTGTTGATCAACTGACAATTCAGCTGTAAGAAAAAAAGATATTTGTATTTCCTTCTTCGCCTTTCTTACAGCTAAATTACGAGTTGATCAACAAAAGTAGAAGTGTGTGAACCGGGACTTGATTTTAAGAATAAAAGAATTTTTCCTAGTAAGTTTGCTGTACTAAACTTTTGAAGTGAAGTAATTTATAAAATGGTGGCCATTTCTGGCCACACTTGTAAGAAGGGTAACTTATATGTATATTAAAATAAAATTTGTTTTATAAACCACATATATTATATAAATAAGGCAATTATTGTTTAAATAAATGTAGTAAATAACGTGGTATGTCGCTAATATGAATTGTTTCGAAGAGAGAGGTGTCACGACTACGCATTTTGATCAATCCATTTTTAATTGATTCATTATCAACTAATAATGTATATGGTATACCAAGACTATCGAAATGCGATAACTTTTCTTCATATTCTATTCGAGTATTGGTACGTATGACTTTATCGTATAATCGAAGTCCACTCTTAGTAATAACATTCTGTAAATGCAAGGTCAGCTCATCTACAGTTGTATCTAAAATTAATGCTGAAATAAGTATTGAATTAAATTATGAATTGAAGATTTTTTAATTCTTACTGCCTTGATGTAAATTTGATAGTACAATTTGATAAGGAGCCAATTTTCCATTTATCATTAGAGTATAATTTCTGTTTTTTGTTTTACGTACACTTGCATCTAAAATTAAAGCTTATAAACAAAACTATTGGTAATTATATTGATTTATTACAAAAAAAGAAAAACCTTACCGGTAGCTGTTGAATCCAAATTAATAACACAACGTATTAAGGAAATCTTGCACGAGTCTTTACTCAATGGAAATTTTAAAATATTTGATTTATATAATGGAATCAAAGAAATGCTCTCCATTTCTACAAATCCGAAGGGAAATTTCGCAGTGATTGTTATTGATTTGCTTGTTTCAAATATTTCATCGCCTGGTTGTTCTTTAAACTGAATATCATACGGTTCAACCTGATATCGACTAGGGTCGAAAGAAAAACGCATCCACCAAATTTTACGTTCTCGCTGTAAATTATTGTATTTCGATAATGCATTTTCTGCTGCCACAAAAAAGTCAGTTACCAATAAAACTTTGATCTTGGAACTGAAGAAAATATTGTTTTCATTAACAAAATTATGATGCACATTATTACAAATTCTTTTTACCATAACAGAATGGGAAATGTTAATTAAATTTTCTTTGCATACGCCAATATATGATTTTTGAAACTCTTTTCCATGTACGAAAGAAATTCGATCATTTTCTATAAAATTTTCTTTAATTTGCTGTATATCGCCCCATTGGGTAGACCAGCTGGTAGACAATATTAACCATTGTTGTAGTAACTGTTCGCGAAATGTCAAACCATTTTTAAGTAAAGAGGAATGGCAATGAAATTTTTCATTATGTACTACACACTTCCCTGTTAGGTAATTTGAAACTGTTAACGATTGTAATATTGACTTCAGGAGTTTCGACATGTCGGAGAAAGTGCTTACTTACTTATTAATAATTAACATTAGTTACCTCCTGCTTTAGGGGTATATTGCCAGGAGGTGATATGAAATAGTCCTCTTCAGTAACTTTCGAGTTTTTCAGAATTTCTTCCCTGCAATTTCCTTCGGTAACTTTGTCAACGCGTAAGTATAGTGGCTGGTCTTCCAATACCGTGTACAATGGTTTCTTACCTTTAACATTAAAACTTTCAATCCTTTTAGCAAACTGTATGCTACTTTTTAAAGTTTTTAATGCCTCTTCACCTTCAAGATTAACCAAAGCGAGGCGCTCCAATAGATGGATGGTTTTTCTACCTATTTCAATTTCTTGATTAAAATATGCAAGTTCTTCTTTTACAGGTTGATCAGGAATCTTGCTATCGTGGCGTAACTTAATAAAATCCAACTTCTCGACGTTTACTATATTTTTTGCTGTTGACACAAAGTATCGTTGGGATATCAATATGCGTTTCATTATTATACGATCATAAAATTTAACTGCATATGTATATATGCTTGTAATGTAGCAATTGAATAATAGTCTAGTTCAAGTGTATATTGATTTGCAAGATTTGACAATACTTTAATTTTTTTAATGAAGTCGTTGATCATAGACTACTAAATTCATATTCTGTGTCCTTGATCAATGGCCTGTCACCAGAGTAGAAAGCTGTACCGGCGCGGCTGGCGGCTAGCCAGTCAGCCGTTTTTTTACAAAAGCCGAGCCGCCGCCGAACCACTCGGCTTCTCGGCGGCTTAGTACTCAGCCGTTATTTTGTCTTTTATTTTTTGTACTTTTTCAAATTTCGTATTTAATATGATAACGAGCGTCCCGGAAAGATAGTTGTTTTTGCTTCCTCATAAAAAGAAAATGTTTATGTCAATGGTAACGTAGCTGCGGCAACACTTATGTTTTTGGAGTCCGTTCTTGAAATACATGGACGTTTACATTGACTTTTTTGTTTAAGCAGCCAGGCGACTTTTTGATAATTAATTGTTCAAAGCTTTTTGTTTGTTGATCCGTAGCAGTGTTCCAATAAAGTAATTAATTTTTAATTCAATCGGAAAACTTAAATAAAATTTATGTAGAAGGCAATCATGAATGAAATTCTGCGAGAACTTTTTCCCAGGGAAAAATTCCAACTAATAGCAAGTAATAGGGAAAGAAATTCTAATTTGAAACATGAGAAATTTTTCGCGAAATTTTATTCATAATTGCCCTGATAATCTAGAAACATATTTCTATGATTTAACAAATAATTTACGAAACTATTGCAAAATAAATAATGTTACAATGTGGTGATTCAATAATTCACGTATTTTCTTAAAAACAAACTGGGTTAAAATTTTTTTCAAATGCTTAAACAAATCGGCGTTAAGCCGTTCAGCCACCGCCGCCGAAAACATTTGTCTTTCAGCCGCCGCCGAAATTTTTTGCTCGGCCTGCTACTCTGCCTGTCACACACAAGACAAATTTTTATGCCGGCAAATTTTTGAACATACATGCCATGATACAATTACACTAGGTCAGTCGTTAAGCAGCTCTGGGTCGGGGAACATCACTCGCGTCATCGTAATTATTTCTTAAGTGCGGTCAGGCTTGTGTGTGTTGTTTGGCCTTCGAGAGTTTTACGTCTCGCTCGCACTGGTTGACTGATCTGCCACGGATAACCGTATAATCTTGCGGTTTTTTGTGGAATTTCTTTAACAACCACGTTGCCTACTTCCTATGTGAAGGCATAGGTCGTGTACAGTCAGTCACAAAATCTTATAAAATACTGTTAATACCATCTTGGGCATATGGTCTACGTTACTCCGCCCATATTTGTGCAACACCATATTATGCAAATTTACTTTGCATTAATATGTTTAATAAATAAATAAATAAATAAATAATTACACTAGGTACATGCAGAACTACAACAAAATTACAACACCAAAAAACACATGCATTTTGTTGGTATAAACAAACCCTTAATTGTCGGAAACAAATGTCATTTGTTTATAAAAATAACAATTATAGGGTAACTAAAGTACAATTGCAGACGCGGCATTCCTGTATGATTATAGTTATTCAGTGTTGCCAATATGGGTGTAGTTAGACAGTGTGTAATTTCTACTCACATGTGTAGGCGATGTAATTGAATTCTTGTATAATATGCGTGTAATTCTACTTTGGGTTCTATTTTTATTTATTATTGTTTTAATTTTAACCTACACAAAAAATGTGTAGTGTAATTTTCTTCAATGTGTAATTGGAGACACAGCCATGTGTAAATTCATTGGCAACACTGTAATCATTTTATTTACACACATACATTAACATTTTTGCAGCTTGTAAACAAAGTTTGACAACTAGGTGCAATGTATACAGTGACAGGCTGGGCTTGTGCATGTACCTAGTATAATTGTATCATGACTAGAGCCAAAACGCATTTATTAGGTGGCAGTACTATGCCAGGTGACTAATGTCATTATACCAATTCAAATGTCAAATTTGGATTGTGTAAGTATAACCCTAAAAACACGCTTTTATTTGGGTATACATAAACACCTAACGAATATTCACTTTTGTATGGTGTTTGACATTTGAAAGAAGACACATACAATCTGACGATGCTACCCTGTTTTGAAAAGAAAGAAGGTAATTTATACCAACAAACTTATTGCTGTTGTAATATTTGTTGTAGTAATAAGGTTACCTGATTGATGTGCCTTGACTAGAGCTATAAGAAAAATGCGCACACAGCAATAAGTAACAAAGAAAATAAATGCGGAGTGGTAAACGATGTTCGTCGATTCGATGAAGAAAGTGCGTCTAGGGTTAATAGGGCAATACTGTTAGCTAACCTTGCATTTACTTACTACAAGTGAAACAAGTCACTGTCTTGTTCATATTCTGTGCTGCAAGTGCCGAAAGCACAGAATATTTAGTAGTCTATGGCAGAACGTGTAGTTGTGTTAGTAAACGAGTTTGAGTGCTTTGATTTTTTGAAATTGCACGTGTAAACCCTAGGCAAGCCAGAAATATATAACACGCGTTAGTAGAGCTGCTCGATGTTAATCGATGCATCGTAAACATCGATGTTTTGGTTGAGACACATCGAATAAATATCGATGTATCGTATCATACGATGTTAATCGATACATCGATGTTTTTATGCAAGGTTGGCAAACGGTATCGTAAAAATACCGATACCGATTCAAATACCGCTAAAATTAGATACCGGTATGGATACCGATACCGAAATGCATTTCGGTTAGAAAATACCGGTATCCAGAATACCGTTTACGTCTATACCGGTACGTACCGGTATACCGATTCCCACCAAAAATAAAATTCAAAAATTTATTTCAATCAACTTTCTTTTATAAACACGTTTTTGTTCTCCTTTACATATTCTTATGCAGACCTGTTTTTTAATCAACCGTAAATTGAAATCATATAATAATCATCACTAGTGCGGAATACTACCAAACTTCAAGAGCTGCTTATCTGGCTGTTCCAGATACACAAACTAATGTGGAGATTTAAACTTTTGAATAGTGCTTTTTAATATATAGTATATACACAAAGATTTTTATCTTTAATTTATTTATTATATATGTGCCCTTAATTATAAAAGTTGTCTAAGTCAGGGTTATTCAACCTGTGGTACGCGTACCACTTGGGGTACGCGAAACTTTCCCAGGTGGTACGCCAAATCGCCTCCACATATTTATGTGAAACAGGGTTTTCATCAATGGTGGCAATCAAAAATAAATACCGAACAACATTGAATTTGGAGCCAAATCTTATATTTGTTAAAGTTAACAAACATTGATCCAGATATAAAATTTCTTTTTAATTTTGTTGTTTTTTATTATTAATAAATGAAATGGATTAAATATTTTAAAATTGTTTAGTTATTTATTGAGCCCATACTTGTTTATACATATACAATTTTTTTGGTGGTATGCGAATTGTTGGTTGTGAGTTTTGTGGTACGCGAAACAAAAAGGTTCAATAGCTCTGGTCTAAGTCGTGTGAATTTTTGCTTAGAAATATCAAATAAATCTTTGAAAAACTTCAATAAATATATAAAAAAATTAAATAACTTTATATAAATCGAGACTAGTACAACTCTAAATTAAAATGCTGCATAATATAAAAATACTTTATAATTTGTTCAAATGTAATCTACTAAATATCTAGACCAGAGAAATATATGACAGACCAATTTCATAATTAAGGGCACATATGTGCGCTGTCTAAAATATGATGTTTGCTGCCATTAATGCGGTCTTAATTTTTTAGCTCGATCCGACGGTACCTTCTGCTGCCTAGTGGGGCCTAAAGTACCCGATACACAGTGGGGCTTTTGTATAAAAAATATAAATAATTCTGCAGTTTTTAAACTAGCTGTCCGATTGTTATGAAATCTTTTATAGAATTTGAAGAGGTTTCATAGAAAATTAAAATCGATGCCAAGCTCATATTTTTGATCAGATAAAAAATATTTTTTGCAAGTGGATTTTTTTCTATTCAAGAGCTAAAACAAGTCTGCTACATTTCCGGGTTTTCGTTTATATTGAGAAAATGTTCGAGAAAAAATATTAAATTTTTGGCTTTTTTAGGTCCACTGTTCTGCTAATCGAGAAGTCAATCTTGTTAGATTTGGGAAATTAAACTCATTATGAATAAGGGACAAAATTTGTAACATTAAAATTTTGAAAAAAGTTTATTTCCGCCGTTTTTTTGAAGAAAAAAGTAGGTTAATTATTTCGGTATTATAAAAGTATTTTGCCAATCAATATTTTCGGATGAAAAGTCTCTCCTAGGTAGAAAATGATGCAATCAATACACAGAAAGTAATAACAAAAAGAATTTGCTTTTGAGTTCTCGGCAATTCCCAAAAAAAAAAAAATCCTAAAAATGGGACCTTTCAGTATTTTTGCAATATTCTTCTTACTTTTCGCCGGGCGCAGATTAGATTTTTGGAAATATTTTTTTCTTCTCTTTAGAAACTCAATTAATTAATAAAAAAATAATTTGAACTTAAGCCCGATTTAGAAATTATTTCTGATTAAAATTCACTATAGTTCAACTAAAATTTAAAAAATTTTTAATTTTTGGAAATATTTAAAAAACATATCTTGTCTGGTGGCGTAATAAATTTTGAAATTTGATATTTAGAACAAAAATAGGTCTAATTCAAATATATGGTTAATGCGTTGATAAGGATGATGCAGAAAAGTTTTCTAAACTTTTATATCTGAAGGTAAAGACCGCTCTCTTGAGGTGAAGAAAATTACTTGCTTTAACTTTTTTAATATTATTTGTACAAGAAATTCGTTTTGTTTGTTTTTAAGTTGGCTACAAGAATATCGTTTATTGTTTAAATTGAAATGTTTAAATATTCGTTTCGTCTGAATTTGGGGAGTACGAATACGAATATCTAAAAACGGCCGAATATTCGAGAATTCGAATACGAATATACAATTCTACATGTATTTCATATATAATATACATACAATGTAATGTATTTATTTTTATCATTTTGGTAAATTAACCAAAATGTATACTTTATATATGCAAGGTTTCAACTGCAGTTTGCTTATTTTACTTTTTAATAAATTATTTTTTAATAAAATTTTAAATTTATTTGCTGGTGGTTTAGCTTGGTCTATATACGTATTTCATTGGCGCTTGAACCAAATCATCAGTAGACTTCAACCACAGATTTTTAACAGTCACAAACCTCTTACTTTATGCACAGACTTTCCAAAACTATATGAGAATTCATAAAATAATAATATTTTTGAAAATCACAAAGACAAAATAAGCTTAGTAGGCTTAAGGAGAAGAGGTTTGTGACTGTTAAAAATCTGTGGTTGAAGTCTACTGATGATTTGGTTCAAGAGCCAATGAAATACGTATATAGACCAAGCTAAACCACCAGCAAATAAATTTCAAATTAAAATATAATAATGACAATATGTCGAATAATAAATTTCTTAAATGTTACATTTTTTAATAAAAGTATAAAAACGTATATAGAAACATATAAGTTTATATGTTTTTATATGTTAATGTAAAAATACTCCCTTTTCGAAGTAATTTAATAAAAAAAAAAGATTTTTTTGCTATGTCCAGTATCTGAACTAATAAATTTAGCAGTAATATCGGTATACCGGTATTATAAATTCGGTAACGGTATGTACCGGTAATACCGATACCGAAATAAAAAAAATACCGATACCGTTACCGATACCGAAATTTAAAAAATAGTTGTACCGGTATCAACACCGATACCGTTATTTGTTTCGGTTTCCAACCTTGTTTTTATGCGATGTATCGAAAAGCTGAATTTTAAGTTTTAAGCATCCCACATGTTTTATTTATTTATTTATTGAACATATTAATGCAAAGTAAATTTGCATAATATGGTGTTGCACAAATATGGGCGGAGTAACGTAGACCATATGCCCAAGATGGTATTAACAGTATTTTATAAGGTTTTGTGACTGACTGTACACGACCTATGCCTTCACATAGGAAGTAGGCAACGTGGTTGTTAAAGAAATTCCACAAAAAACCCCAAGATTATACGGTTATCCGTGGCAGATCAGTCAACCAGTGCGAGCGAGACGAAAAACTCTCGAAGGCCAAACAACACACACAAGCCTGACCGCACTTAAGAAATAATTACGATGACGCGAGAGATGTTCCCCGACCCAGAGCTGCTTAACGACTGCCACATGTTTTGTATATGTTAATGTTTGTAACATGATACAATTACACTAGGTACATGCAGAACTACAACAAAATTACAACACCAAAAAACACATGTATTTTGTTGGTATAAACAAAGAAAAACAAAAGACAGTTGTCGGAAACAACTGTCTTTTGTTTATAAAAATAACAATTACAGGGTAACTAAAGTACAATTGCAGACGCGGCATTCCTGCATGATTATAGTTATTCAGTGTTACCAATATGGGTGTAGTTAGACAGTGTGTAATTTCTACTCACATGTGTAGTTCATGTAATTAAATTCTTGTATAATATGTGTGTAATTCTACTTTGGGTTCTATTTTTATTTATTATTGTTTTAATTTTAACCTACACAAAAGATGTGTAGTGTAATTTTCTTCAATGTGTAATTGGAGACACATCCATGTGTAAATTCATTGGTAGCACTGTAATCATTTTAATCACACACATGAACTTACATATTTGCAGTTTGTAAACAAAGTTTTACAATTATGTGCAATGTATACAGTGACAGGCTGGGCTTGTGCATGTACCTAGTATAATTGTATCATGATACATGCCATAAAACAATTATACCAGGTACATGCACAAGCCCAGCCTGTTACTGTTTTTATAGACTACTAAATATTCATATTCTGTGCTGTACACCACAAAGTAGACTAGAGTTGTAATAACTGACGTATGAAAAAAGCTAAAATCATTTGTGGTGCAGTCACTGCGAGAAAGGGAAAACTGTAGTATATTTGTTATTAAGATATTAACAAAATAATCAAAACAAACAAGAGAAAAACTGTATATTGTGAAACGAACACGTGGACATACAAACATACATATGTACATACACATTTACAAGATTAAATTAAAGAATTTGTTGAATTGAATTAAAAAATAGAATGTGAAATAGATTAATTGTATTAAAAAGTGATTAAAATTAGTTTGAAAATGATTACTGATTTAACTTTAAGCATTTTCATTGAACAGTTTTAATTTTTTCCTTTTGTTTACAAAAATCACACAGCAAATGAGATCACAAAGCATAAACTGAAAATACATTTGAACAAGTAAACGAAGTACGTAATTTTACAAAATTAAATGAAAGAATTTGTTGTGTTGAATCAAAAAACAAAATGCCAAATAGCTTATTACTATTAAAAAAGCAATTAAAAAATGTTTTAAAATGATTGCATATCTTATTTGAAGCATTTTCATTTAAAAATATCAATTTTTAACATTTATTTGCAAAAATCGCCACGCGAATGAGGTTACAAAGCTTAAAATGATATTAAGCTAAAAAATGCCACCACGGAAGAAGGTTTAAAGAATGCGCAGTGACAGAGTGAGCGGGACCTCCGAAAACACAAATTATCTTCCGTCTCGTGACATCTCTGTATATCCTCTGTGGTAGCATCACAAATTTTTCAGTCTCGAAGTATTTTATTTTTTACTCCTACAATAACTGAAACAAATTTCTTGCAACAGTGTTGTTTAGCGTTTGTTTTAGAACATTTCGCTGTATTAAGACATTTGAAAAATCCCTCATGTCTTAAAAGTTCTTGTAAGAGTTCTTGTGCAGGTACTTCGTATGTATGTGTTTGCTTCAGTCTGTTTTAGACACAAACCTATAATGAAACCCACTTAAATTACATAGGTTTGTGCCTAAAACGAGCTGCTGAAAGAGTTTCATAGAATTCTACACTCAGTACTGAACTGAAAGCGCTCAGTAGAGTGAATCATTCAATTGAAGTAGTTCGTTCATGAGCTGCACACCTATAGTGACTGTATCTACATGAAAGAGATTTTTGTGTAGATCAATAATCTAGAAAGTTTGGGGGGCCATTCGTGAAATATTAACGGAATAATACAAAAAGTAGTGTAAATTATGCAAATGCTAAATATGACATTTATATATAACTTTAAAACTGGAGTTGATGGGGAAAAACTAAAAACTCTATCGTAATCAGGAGATAAAAATACATAAGGATCGACAATTTTGATTTAAACATCATAAAAAAACTCCATTTTGTTGTGCAGTGATAAGCTGTGTTCAATTTATATGTATTTGCCTTATGGAATGTCTTATTTTTACACATGATATTTTCTATGTACATATGTCAAAATCTGCATTTTACATACGGCTTATAATTTTTGTGTTCGCACGTTGGTATGTTGTGTACATTTGATTGACATAACCTATACAGGTAAGCACATGCTTACTTTTGTTAATGCCTTTAAAATTTTTTCTTTCATTTTTTGTTTTTTATCTATTAAGAATCATTTTCACAACTTGCCTTTAGTTAAAGGTAGGAGTTGTAAAGTGCTGTCATAGAAAGTATTTTTTTAATAGTGAAAAAAAATACTTTTGATTAGTTTACTTATAATTTTTATTGAAGCTTATTCGATCTAATCAACATAACATTAACTAGCTCAAAAATATTGTTATTATTTTGTCCCACTGTGCAGCAAATCAGTACATCACTACTCGAAAAAATTTGTTACCGTTCACCTAATCACGTGATGTTTATTTACTCGCTAATTCAGGCAGAGTGATTAAAGCGCCAACTTTTATTAAGCCATTTAGTATGTGTATTTACAGAAGTATATAAGGCCAAAATCACGTGCAGTTACTGGCTATTGTAATTCAACCTTTCAAAAAGTAAAGTCATAATTAGTCAACGTGGTCCAAGTAATAAATCCTGAAAAGTTTTAAGTAAAATACCTAACAAAAGGAAAAAAAAGATATTTTGGTAAAATAAATTTTTGTTACAAGGAATAGATAAAAACCACAATTAGAAAGTCATCAAATTCTCCTATCAAAAGTTTCACATTTTGGGTGCCAAATTCTAATGGTAAAAATAAAAACATTAATTGATAAGTTTTCTGAAAAAAATTAAATTTCTAACCAAATATGAATAATTTCAGATTTGGCACCAAATATTAACTCATTTATTTCAACTAAATTTATCGCAAAGCTGATAAAATAAAGTGAAATAACAGTCCATGTACCAAAATTATAATTTCGTTCTTTTTGAGACCACTACGAGAAAGATTATTGACTTGGGGAAAAATACTTTATGGCCATGCAACCATCATAATAAGTAGGACACATACACTTTGCTGAAATAGGAAAAAAATAAAGAACTACCACCTGTTCATCAAACTATTTCATCTCATAAAAAAAACGAATCACTTGGTTGGCTGGAAATAAGATTTACATCAAAAGTTTTTTTATTTGGTGTCATAGTACATTCGTACATATTTATAATGTTGCTAAAATTTGTGAAACATTGTTGCTGAGCTTTATTTTTTTCCCTTTGTCCAGAGAATAATATCACAAAGAAATTACAAATCAAGGTTGCGATCACATCAGAAAACTTAATTACAACTATCTCTTTTCAACACATATAGCTACACATTGCTGAATGGCCATTCATCGATGGAAACCAATGAAACAACTATATGTAAGTCACAATTTTATTTTGTTTTATTACTTATATAGTTTTTTAACTTGTGTCAGAGGTAATTCTGCTAAATATTAAAAATTTTAATAATAAATTTATAGTGCGAGGTTGAATTAAAATATAATTGTTTTGTGATGTGAAACAAAAATATAAATATATAAAAATTAAAAATAAAAGAGAAGAGAATACAGATTAAATCTTTGAGAAAAAAATATATTAAAAGTAAATTTTTGAAGAAGAAAAAAAGCTCATGCATATATGTGTATAGAAGTAAGATAAAAAAAATTGCAAACGAAAAGGAATACCAAAATCAAAGCAATCAAGAAAAAGGAAAAAAATCAAAATATCATAAAATATTGGTGATTATTTAAATATTACTTAGTGTAAAAAAAAACAAAAATCATATATTTTAAAGAAATCTATTGTCAGGTACATAATGTATAGCATGCATACAATTTACATTGGTTATAAATCTGATATTTCTAATCAAATCAAGTCAGCCAAATTATTTTTCACTTCTTATTCTTAAAATAAAAAAAAACTGACCTACTTCAATGACCTAATTTCAATTTTGCTTTAGGTATCTTTCTAAATATTTTTAAATAACTTTTGTAATAATATCCATACAGGGTGTGTAACCAAAATCGTTGAAATAATAATAATCCAACACTACATTAATTTTTTTATATATAAAATGCCTTCTTTAACAAATTTATTTATTAAAACTACTTTAAATTTTTTTGTCATAATGCTCTTGCATAATTTAAGATGAAAGTATAATTTTTTTATTTTTTTTGAATAAAATCAAAATCATGAAGTTCTAAATCCTTTAGTTTTGTTTCTTGCTACAAAGGAAAGCTAGATAGTGATTCACTTGTGGGATCATCATCAAATCAGTAAGTCGTTATGGATATTTACAGATGATCATGGTTGGGTTGGGCTTCATGTTGCAAATTCCACCTACTGACAACATATTTTATAGTTGCAATAGTCATTTACTTTCCGATTACATTATATTTACAGCATTTGTTTTAATTTTTAGTTTATCGTAACTAATAGTTTAGCCTCCCTTGTTTTATCCTCTTATTTGCAATAGATTTTGTTATAATTAATTCGCATGCAATTAAAATTTTTATTGTATGTAGCCATTTATTCCAGCCTAAGTTAAGTTCAAAAACCCCGCCCGATTGCCGACGAGCCAGAGCCGGAATAACAAATGCATGCGAGAACTTAACTTGAGTCCATTGAAATATTTCTTTCTTTGGTTGTATGCTACATAAATAAGATTTTTGGCGCCCAACGTGGGGCCTCACACTGAGAAAATTTAAATAAAGTAAAAAAAAAAACAAAAATTATGCTACAACGTCAAGCTAATATCTGTGGGTCCCAAAGTGCACTTTTTCTGGTTCGATAATAGATTAACTATCCTTAAAACTTATATTTACTCTAATTATAATTTGGAAAACATTTTATTAATTTACACTTTTAATAATGTCCAAAATATATTGCATCCCTAATACTCTACATATATTTTTTTTGCTTTGCTAAATTGTGTTAAACAATCACCTTTTGTGTGGAAACTTAAGGCTGGAAGTTATGTTGCCTTATGCCAGCAAAAGAGTACTATTTACATTTTTTTTATTTTTCTATTTATTATTATATATATTATACATTTCTATCGACCTTTTTTTATTTTGTCCTGAGCTTTTGATAGGAACTATAAGACTGAGGGAAATTCGGCCATATACCATCAAAAGACCTCTAGAACAGTTTATTAATTCTAAAAACAGTAGAATGACAATTATTGCAACTAAATAAAAAAAAAAATAAATATAAAACAAAATAAAAAAAAAATTATCACTATGTTATGGCTGAAAAAAAAATTTTTTTGTAGCAAAGAAACAAAACGTGAACCTAATTATTTATCTTTACAAGAATTATCTTTTCTTCAAGTTCGATTGCATCTACTCTTAACTTTGTTTACTGAATAAGAATCGACTAAATTTTTATTGCCAATTAGAGTTATTTTCAAGTTAAGCTTTTCTTTGTTTTAATAAAATATTTACTATCTGCAAAAAAAAAAAAAAAAAAATTAAAAAAAAAGATAAAAAAAAGAAGAAACTTACTTTTTTTTGATGTAAGCAAAAGTACATACATATGTATGTAGGTTGTTTATGTGTGATAAAAAAAAAATAGTATATAAATATATCATTACTAATTTCTCAACGACTTAGTACGTTTTTTTACCTGAATTCCAAATTCTTCCAAATGTCTGTAAGACATAGCACGGAAAATTTGGCAAACACTCCATCCGCTGCTACCCAAGAGGCGCAGCCCCAAACGCATTCTCCAGAAAATTTATTAGTTTGCGGAGTTTGTAGCAACATAATTTCAAACAAGGGAAATTCAACAAGAACTATTTGCAATCACGTTTTCCACAAAACGTGTCTTTCCAAAGCTACCAAAACCAAAGCAATTTGTCCACAATGTAATGCACAAATAAGTTTACCAAAATTTTCTAAACTAAATACTGCTGCGGCATCAAGTATGATTACGCGAAATCAATCTCGCCAACAAGCTGTCGACATGAATAGATCTGAAAATGATTATGTTCTTAGAAATGATCCAGCAACTCCCAACACTTCTCAGTCCTCTGCTGCATCAGATACCCAAAGGCATATGATTCGGAATTTAGTTACCGCTGCTGTAGGTGCTCAGCAGGCGGAAATGTTAGTATCCTTGAATGAACAGTTGAATCAGTTAGTACAGACTAATATAGAAGCTGGTTTTCGTAGACTTATGACGGGAAGTAATAATATTCCAGCACATAATCAAGTCCAACATCCTGTGACTATTCAGAGCCAAGAGCAGACCTTAGACCAACTCTTAGGTATTCCACCAACTGTTAACAATAATATTGAGCCTGACATGCATTTTCAGAATAACATTTCTCCTAATTTGGTGAGGATAAATTCTGAATTATCTTCTGATATTGCTAGCCGTCCTGACAAAATTAGTCAAATAGTAAGCAACTGGAAAATAAAATTCTCAGGTAGTTCATCATCTCTATCTGTTGATTCCTTTTTGTACAGGGTCGAAGCTTTGACAAATCAAACCTTAGCAGGTAACTTCACTTTATTATGCCGGAATGCGTCCGTCCTTTTTGATGGTAAAGCCAGCGACTGGTTCTGGCGTTATCATAAGTCAGTGAGAGCAATCAGATGGCCAGATCTAAGCTTAGCTTTGAGACGACAGTTTAGAGATTCCAGGACGGATATGGATTACCGCGAACTAATAAGAGATCGGAAACAGAAGCTAGGTGAAAGTTTTGACGCTTTCTATGATTCAATTCTAGAGCTCGTTGACCATCTCGAACACCCAATACCTGATATGTCCATGATTGAAATTTTAAGACGTAACCTTTTACCTGAAATTCAACATGAATTATTGAACATACAAATATCTTCCGTCGCACACTTGAGGGACATATGTAGAAAGAGGGAATTCTTTTTACATGATATGCGAAAAAGGAACATTCCCCACCGACCTCTTATTTTTACAAAGAAAATATCAGAATTATACGATAGGGATGATGAGGTACTTGATTCAAGCGATATGGGGGATATATCTGAATTAAGTTTAATATGTTGGAACTGTAGGGAGGCAGGACACAGATATCAAGAATGTACTTCTGATAGAAGTATCTTTTGTTATGGATGTGGAGCAGCAAATGTCTACAAGCCAAACTGTTCAAAATGCAATCCACCAAAAAACTCGGCGTCGAGTGCACAACAAAGTGCACGCAGACAGAATTTAGTGAAGAAAACCGATCATGCCACAGACATGAATTAAATCCAACTTTTTGTAAGACAGATTCAGAAAATTTTAATTTATATATTAATAGTGATAACCAGCAATGCAAGCTTAGACCTATAGTACCTTTCCATATACGTTTAGCAAATTACTATAAAACTCGTTCTAAGATATTCAATTCAGAAATAAGTAAACAGCCAAATAGATCTACTCTGCGCATTAAAAATTTTTGGTCAAAAATAAAGCGGAAAAGGAAAGATATTATTAATAGCATATTTGAAAAAGAAAATGATTTACGACCATATGCTGAAGTGATTCTGTTCGGGGAGAAAGTGAGTGGGTTATTGGATACAGGTGCAGCAATATCATGCATAGGAGGAAAATTAGCGAAAACTTATTTAGATTCTGGGAAACCATATAAAAAAATTATTTCCAAAGTTTGTACAGCTGATGGAAACTCGCAAAATGTAGTTGGCCTTATTAAAACTAAAATTATATTTAAATCTATTGAAAATGCAATAGATATATTTATTATACCAAGCCTTACACAATGTTTATACCTAGGCATCGATTTTTGGCGAGCTTTTAATCTATTGCCCCCTAGTTTCATAAAACCATATTCTATTTCATGTATTAATAGTTCTAACACAACTCTATTAGGTGAATGTAAATTAAATGACTGCGAAAAACAACAACTTGTTCATGTAATTGATTTATTTCCCTCTTTTTCAAAAGAAGGTCTCGGAAAAACCACTTCAGTGAGCCATGTTATAGACGTAGGTACAGCAAAACCCATAAAACAACGTCATTATCCTGTGTCACCAGCAATAGAGAAACTAATGTATGAGGAAGTCGATCGCATGTTAGAATTAGGAGTGATTGAGGAGTCAAACAGTGCATGGAGCTCTCCATGTGTGCTAGTTAGAAAACCTGGGAAAAATCGGCTCTGTTTAGATAGTAGAAAAGTAAATGATGTGACGATAAAAGATGCGTATCCTTTGCCTAATATCGACGGTATTCTAAGCAGGCTTCCGAAAGCAAGATTTATCACAAGTCTGGATCTCAAAGATGCCTTCTGGCAAATTCCTTTAGATCCAACATCAAGGGACAAAACAGCATTTACAGTGCCCGGTCGACCATTATACCAATATACAGTAATGCCATTTGGCCTCTGTAATGCACCCCAGACTATGTCCCGATTGATGGATAAAGTGATACCAGGTGAATTGCGGACGGAAGTATTTATATACCTCGATGATCTTTTGCTTATATCTGATAGTTTTGGTAGACATTTAGAAGTTCTTAAGATAGTCGCTGCTCGACTTCGAATTTCAGGTTTAACCATTAATGTAGAAAAAAGTAAATTTTGTATGGAAGAGGTTAAATATCTGGGACACATAATAGGTAATGGAATTATTAGGACTGACCCAGATAAAATTTCGGCTATATTGGACTATCCAACACCACGATCAGTCAAAGAAGTACGACGTTTTCTTGGTATGAGCGGCTGGTATAGAAAGTTTATTGAAAACTACGCTTCACTTACTACACCACTAACGGATTTGCTTAAAAACAAAAGGAAGTTTGTTTGGAACGATGAGGCTAACCAGTCGTTTGAAAAGTTAAAGTGTCTCCTTAGCTCAACACCTGTCTTGCATAGTCCGGATTTTGAAAAACCCTTTTTTATCCATTGCGACGCAAGCAATACAGGCATAGGAAGCGTATTGGTCCAGTTAAATGCGGAGGGTGATGAAGTTCCTTTGGCGTTTATGTCAAAAAAACTCAACAAAGCCCAACGAAATTACTCAGTGACCGAACAGGAATGCTTAGCTGCTGTATTAAGTGTTAAAAAGTTTCGTCCATACATCGAAGGACACGAGTTCACTATAGTGACAGATCACGCGTCACTGAAGTGGCTCATGTCACAAAATGATTTGAGTTCAAGGCTGGCAAGGTGGGCACTTAAACTGCAAAGTTTTTCATTTAAAATTCAACACAGAAAAGGTAGCCTAAATGTCGTTCCAGATGCGCTTTCTCGTTCAATGGCGGAGGATTTAGTTGAAAGTCCACCAGCATGTGACTCCATTTTATTAGTTAGCAGTCTTTTCGGAAATAACGGATGCTTTGTCGACTTGCAGTCGAAATATTTTCAAACAGATGAGTATAACGCTCTAGTCAGAAATGTATCAGATAATGAATCTAAATTTCCAGATATAAAAGTTTTAGACGGTTTAGTATACAAACGTACTGAGCATGCCACCGGTGAACAGTTGCATGATGATCTTTGCTGGAAGTTATGGATACCAACCGAACTTATTAGTGAAGTTTTAACTAAAGCACATAACAACCCATTAGCAGCTCATTTTGGCATAAATAAGACAATAGAACGCATCAGGAAATATTATTTTTGGCCAGGCTTGGTTAATAGTGTAAGGGACTACATAAATGCATGTGACACATGCAAGTCTACTAAACATCCAAACTTCGTACTTCGACCTCCTATGGGCCAACCAGCTATGACTCAGCGTTTATTTCAAAGGTTATATGTGGACTTCCTAGGCCCTTATCCTAGGTCGAGAAGTGGACACATAGGGATCTTTGTTGTTTTGGATCATTTTTCAAAGTATCCGTTCTTAAAAGCTGTTAAAAAGTTGACAGCAGATGTTGTGTGTAAGTATTTAGAGGAAGACATATTTCACGTGTTTGGAGTGCCCGAAAATATTGTTTCAGACAATGGTGCTCAGTTCAAATCGAAAATATTCAAACAATTATTAGAACGCTATAACATTTTTCACACTCTTACAGCTATTCATTCTCCGCAGGCAAATGCCTCAGAGCGCATAAATCGCTCCGTAATTGCCGCCATTAGAGCCTATGTCAACCCAGATCAACGTAACTGGGATGAAGTCTTAAGTAGCATTGCTTGCGCTCTTCGGTCAAGCATTCATTCATCTATTGGGGTTGAGCCTTACTATTTAACATTTGGGCAGAATATGATAACCAATCGGCACACATACTCACTCTTAAGAAAGTTAGGCATCTTGGAAGATAGATCTGTAAATTTTAGCAGAGAGGATTCCATGGAAATTATAAGAAAAAGAGCGGTAGGACTCATGGAAAAACAATTTTTACGCAACGAACGAAAATACAATCTACGGTCAAATGTAGCAAATTTCCATGAGGGACAAATAGTTTACAGACGCAATTTTAAACAATCAAATTTTGAGAAAGGCTATAATGCAAAACTTGATAATGTTTTTATAAAAGCTAAAATCAGGAAAAGGGTTGGTAATTGTAATTATGAATTGGAAGATCTCAAAGGAAACTACGTAGGCAAATATCACGCAAAGGATATCAAACCTTGTTAGTACTATGCCAGCTGGATCAGATTTGGAACTTCTTACTTGAATTCCCAAATCCGATCTTGTTGCGGGGGCTGTGTAAAGTGCTGTCATAGAAAGTATTTTTTTAATAGTGAAAAAAAATACTTTTGATTAGTTTACTTATAATTTTTATTGAAGCTTATTCGATCTAATCAACATAACATTAACTAGCTCAAAAATATTGTTATTATTTTGTCCCACTGTGCAGCAAATCAGTACATCACTACTCGAAAAAATTTGTTACCGTTCACCTAATCACGTGATGTTTATTTACTCGCTAATTCAGGCAGAGTGATTAAAGCGCCAACTTTTATTAAGCCATTTAGTATGTGTATTTACAGAAGTATATAAGGCCAAAATCACGTGCAGTTACTGGCTATTGTAATTCAACCTTTCAAAAAGTAAAGTCATAATTAGTCAACGTGGTCCAAGTAATAAATCCTGAAAAGTTTTAAGTAAAATACCTAACAAAAGGAAAAAAAAGATATTTTGGTAAAATAAATTTTTGTTACAAGGAATAGATAAAAACCACAATTAGAAAGTCATCAAATTCTCCTATCAAAAGTTTCACATTTTGGGTGCCAAATTCTAATGGTAAAAATAAAAACATTAATTGATAAGTTTTCTGAAAAAAATTAAATTTCTAACCAAATATGAATAATTTCAGATTTGGCACCAAATATTAACTCATTTATTTCAACTAAATTTATCGCAAAGCTGATAAAATAAAGTGAAATAACAGTCCATGTACCAAAATTATAATTTCGTTCTTTTTGAGACCACTACGAGAAAGATTATTGACTTGGGGAAAAATACTTTATGGCCATGCAACCATCATAATAAGTAGGACACATACACTTTGCTGAAATAGGAAAAAAATAAAGAACTACCACCTGTTCATCAAACTATTTCATCTCATAAAAAAACGAATCACTTGGTTGGCTGGAAATAAGATTTACATCAAAAGTTTTTTTATTTGGTGTCATAGTACATTCGTACATATTTATAATGTTGCTAAAATTTGTGAAACATTGTTGCTGAGCTTTATTTTTTTCCCTTTGTCCAGAGAATAATATCACAAAGAAATTACAAATCAAGGTTGCGATCACATCAGAAAACTTAATTACAACTATCTCTTTTCAACACATATAGCTACACATTGCTGAATGGCCATTCATCGATGGAAACCAATGAAACAACTATATGTAAGTCACAATTTTATTTTGTTTTATTACTTATATAGTTTTTTAACTTGTGTCAGAGGTAATTCTGCTAAATATTAAAAATTTTAATAATAAATTTATAGTGCGAGGTTGAATTAAAATATAATTGTTTTGTGATGTGAAACAAAAATATAAATATATAAAAATTAAAAATAAAAGAGAAGAGAATACAGATTAAATCTTTGAGAAAAAAATATATTAAAAGTAAATTTTTGAAGAAGAAAAAAAGCTCATGCATATATGTGTATAGAAGTAAGATAAAAAAAATTGCAAACGAAAAGGAATACCAAAATCAAAGCAATCAAGAAAAAGGAAAAAAATCAAAATATCATAAAATATTGGTGATTATTTAAATATTACTTAGTGTAAAAAAAACAAAAATCATATATTTTAAAGAAATCTATTGTCAGGTACATAATGTATAGCATGCATACAATTTACATTGGTTATAAATCTGATATTTCTAATCAAATCAAGTCAGCCAAATTATTTTTCACTTCTTATTCTTAAAATAAAAAAAAACTGACCTACTTCAATGACCTAATTTCAATTTTGCTTTAGGTATCTTTCTAAATATTTTTAAATAACTTTTGTAATAATATCCATACAGGGTGTGTAACCAAAATCGTTGAAATAATAATAATCCAACACTACATTAATTTTTTTATATATAAAATGCCTTCTTTAACAAATTTATTTATTAAAACTACTTTAAATTTTTTTGTCATAATGCTCTTGCATAATTTAAGATGAAAGTATAATTTTTTTATTTTTTTTGAATAAAATCAAAATCATGAAGTTCTAAATCCTTTAGTTTTGTTTCTTGCTACAAAGGAAAGCTAGATAGTGATTCACTTGTGGGATCATCATCAAATCAGTAAGTCGTTATGGATATTTACAGATGATCATGGTTGGGTTGGGCTTCATGTTGCAAATTCCACCTACTGACAACATATTTTATAGTTGCAATAGTCATTTACTTTCCGATTACATTATATTTACAGCATTTGTTTTAATTTTTAGTTTATCGTAACTAATAGTTTAGCCTCCCTTGTTTTATCCTCTTATTTGCAATAGATTTTGTTATAATTAATTCGCATGCAATTAAAATTTTTATTGTATGTAGCCATTTATTCCAGCCTAAGTTAAGTTCAAAAACCCCGCCCGATTGCCGACGAGCCAGAGCCGGAATAACAAATGCATGCGAGAACTTAACTTGAGTCCATTGAAATATTTCTTTCTTTGGTTGTATGCTACAGAGTTTGTCTGCCAATAAATATCTTGCCATTATTAAAACTTAAATTTTTTATTGTTATTATTATCAATAATAATAATATTTAATGGATAAAAAAATAATAAATGAAGGTTTTATTATACGAAGCGATTTATCAGGCAGACAAAACCCTGCCTTTAACTAAAGGCAAGTTGCGAAAATGGCCCTAAATCCATTTCAATTTAATTTATTTTACAATTTTACTTAATCTTTAACGCCACAAGCTTTCAGTGATGCCAACAATTCAAAGGCAAAACGAGCCAACTGAGTAGCCAAAAAGAGCTAAATTTAAAAACTCAAGATTTTTCCGTTTTAAATCTATGAATGTACATATTTATTATTCAATTTGCACTTCAAGATTTTTTTACATTAATAAAAATAATAGTAAGAACAAATAAAAAATAATAATTTAAAATAAAATCATTTCACAGCAATTGATGCAAATATTTATCTGCATTAACAATATAACCATACACATTTACATATACTTGTATATACGTTAAGTTACAAAATAAGAACAATCATTTTCAAAATGAGTTATTTTTAGAAGGATCTTTTGTTGGTTTAATCCATTTTTTAAACGCGGTATTTGATTTCCAAGCTTTTCTATATTTTTGGCAGTAAGAATCCATTTCAATAATTTGTGGAAAATTTTCTAATTACTCAGAAATGAACACTTTATAATAAAAACGGGGTTTTACAATTTGAAATACCTAAATACATAAATATGTGTATCTTACATAAAAGTATATGCATTTGCAAAAAAATAGTTGCCAAAAATGTAAATGCCAAAAAGCAGAAACAATAGGGTAAAAACGGGAAAATTTTCTATAAGATCCAATAAGTGCCAAACGTGCCGTTTCCACAATTGAAAAGAGCTTTGTTAGCTCCTTTTATTTAAAAAGAGCTAAAGCGATAAATTTAGAGTTAGAAGCAATGAAAAAGAGCTAAATTTAGCTCTAAAATAGCTAAGTTGGCATCGCTGCTTGCTTTATTTAAAACCAGCTCATGTCACTTGAAAATAGAACACGCTCCAAACCAAAATTGTCGTTTTACTGCACACAGAGAAACAACATATGCTATTGTTTAAAGTTATTAAGACTACATGTACAAGATTACCATGTGAAAAACCATAATGAAATTTATTTTTTGAAAAAGATATTTCTAGTTCCGTTTTGGAATATAATTTCAGAAAAGCTAATTTTATTGGTTTAAATAATTACTTTCAAGCAATTGATTGGTCTGTTTTATGTGATTTTGATGATCCAGTTAGAATTTATTATTTTATCTGTAACCATTTTGATATAGCCATTAGTCTTAATGTGCCGGTATTTGTACCAAGGATTAGCAATAAACCTCCATGGTTCAATTCAAGATTATGCCAATCGAAAAACGCTAAAAACAAAGCTTATGTTAAATATAGAAGTTCAAATAGTGATGTTGATCGTAATCAATTCATTCGAAGGCGTAATGAATACAATTTTTTAAGAAATTTTCTTTATAAACAGTATTTGTTTGAAACTGAAAATAAAATTAGGTCCGACTCCTCCGCCTTTTGGCATTTTATAAAGAGTAAAAAGAATAACAATGGTATTCCTAAACGCATGTTTTATAATGAAATGTTATCTGATAGTATTCCAAGTACTTGTGATTTATTTTCAAAATATTTTCAAAGCACATTTGTTAAACCCACAGTAACTGATTCCAGCTCTCGTTTCTTTGAAAACGATAATGTTAATATTGATTTTGAAATATCCGTTGATGATGTAATTAAAACCATAAATAACCTAAAGAATGGCACTAAAAGTTCAGTAGGTATTTATCCTTCGATATTTTTCAAAAAATGTTCCTCAAATATTGCACTCGCTATTACTATGCTTTTTAACTCATGCCTTAAATATGGTAAATTCTTAGATTGCTGGAAGTTATGCTGTATTGTTCCAATTTTTAAATCTGGTGATCGGAGCCTAATTACTAATTATAGACCCATAGTTCAACAAAGCCCATATGCAAAAATTTTTGATAATATTTTAAAGAATATACTTTTTGACCATTTCAAGACTTCTATTTCCTGTCGTCAGCATGGTTTTATGCCGAATAGATCATCAACAACTAATTTAATCTTAGTGACTCGTGATATTGTTACTGCTATGGTTCATAGTTCTCAATGCGATGTAATATATACACATTTTGCTAAGGCATTTGATACAGTTATCCATGATATTTTACTGCGTAAGCTTTGTGCATTTGGCCTTCCAAATAATTTATTAAAATTTTTAGAAAGTTTTCTGACTAAAAGAAAGCTTGTAGTTAAACTTGGAAATACTTCATCTTCTCTTTTGATTGATGCTTATTCTGGTATTCCTCAAGGTACGCATATTGGGCCTCTGCTTTTTATAGTTTTTATTAATGATTTACCGTTAACGTTTAGATATTCAAAGTGTCTACTATTTGCCGATGATTTAAAATTATATTCTTCCATCTCCAATGTCGATGACTGTGAAAAGTTACAATTGGATTTAAATAAACTGTCTGACTGGTGTTCTGATAATGGTATTCATATTAATATATCTAAATGTTGCGTTGTTTCATATTATCGTATTATGAACCCGATAATTTATGATTATTCCATAGGTGGACTCTTGCTTAAACGTGAAGTAAAGGTTAGGGATTTAGGCGTAATTTTCGATAATGAATTAACATTTTCTGACCATATTGATTACATTATTTCAAAAGCTTATTGTATGCTTGGTTTCATTAGAAGAAATTCTCAAGATTTCAAAGATGTATATACCCTTAAATCTTTATATATTTCTTTAGTTCGTAGTACATTAGAATATTGTTCTATTGTTTGGAATCCTTATCATTTGGGCCCGTGTAATCGTATTGAGCGAATTCAGAAAATTTTTACTAAGACTGCTTTAAAGTTAATTTGGCCATATGAGCTTCCACCTTATGATGTAAGAAGAAAGTTATTGGGTATTCAATCGCTAGAAGATCGTAGGTCTTGTTCTTCTCTGTTATTTGCCTATAATGTTTTATCTGACAATATTGATTGCCTTGAAATTAAAAATTATTTTATTTTGTATTGCCCTCCAAGGGACTTAAGATGTAATCGCATGTTCGAAGAAAATTTTTCTAGATCAAATTATGAAAAAAATGAGCCTATTGCAAGATGCTTACATTTGTGTAACAGTTTTACCCCTTATTTAAATTTTAATGTTAGCTTTAATATTTTCAAACTTTGGTTATTTAAATATTATAATTAATTTTCAAGTAATCTGTAAGAATATTATTCTGTAGATGAAATAGGTAAATAAATAAATAAATAAATAAATAATAATAATAATAATAATAATAATAATAACAATAATTATAATAATAATAATAATGATATGCAAGAGGCTATACTTATACTTTTGATATTGGCCTAGTATGAAATTTCACCTAAGTGTGGTATACCCTCTAAACGGCTAAAATGCCAGAAATGACATCCCTATAGCCGTTTAGAGGGCTCTTTCACCTATTCAAAACTATTTTCAACATTTCCTCTGAACATACATATGCCCTATCTCGACTCCTTAAGGGGGCTCCCATATAAAGGGGAAATTTGTAACTTCCCCTAGGGTGTACCTATTGAAGTCAAATTTATGACCAACCTCCAATTCTATGCAATGATGAATACACAAAAGTTTCCATCACATTTTCCCTTAATACCGTGATAGAAACTTTGTTCTACATAATAATGAATATATCCTGCATGACTTCCGATCAAATGACCGATCAATTGACTGGTAATATTCTTGTATGGTTGATTTCAAATTCTCTATCCAGCTTTTCTTATAATTTACAATATATACCATAACGAATCAACTTGATTTTAAATTGCTTTCAATTTAACAGCTATCAATTATATGAATTCCTGCAAGAATTATGTAAAGAAATTGTCAGTAATAAAATTAAAATAACTAATAAATTAAAAATTCTTATTGTAAAATTTTTGCAAGAGTTTTTGAATAATATCAGCTTTATATTCTCACTTATCTCTTTGGAATTTTTTATAAAGAAATTTACTTTCATTTTGAAAAATTTATAAAAATTTACTTCGGGTGTATAAATACCACACTTAAAAAAGTTACATTCCGTTTCAAGATACCGTTAATTCATTGCCACGGTTCCCTAGTGCCATAAACGTGTTGCCATATGTTGAACAAAATGAATGAAAAAAGAATTTCACCATACACTGAAAATGTATTTCAGTTTGATATACAAATAATTTAGACAAATATAATCATAATCATAATAATAATAATAATAATAATAATAATAATAATAATAATAATAATAAAAATAATAATAATATTAATAATAATAATAATAATAATAATAATAATAATAACAATAATTATAATAATAATAATAATGATATGCAAGAGGCTATACTTATACTTTTGATATTGGCCTAGTATGAAATTTCACCTAAGTGTGGTATACCCTCTAAACGGCTAAAATGCCAGAAATGACATCCCTATAGCCGTTTAGAGGGCTCTTTCACCTATTCAAAACTGGTCTTTTTTTTCACACCACGAAATTTACAGATTTTATTCATTAAGCGTACTTTTGATATTGGCCTAGTATGAAATTTCACCTAAGTGTGGTATACCCTCTAAACGGCTAAAATGCCAGAAATGACATCCCTATAGCCGTTTAGAGGGCTCTTTCACCTATTCAAAACTGGTCTTCTTTTTTTCACACCACGAAATTTACAGATTTTATTCATTAAGCGTACTTTTGATATTGGCCTAGTATGAAATTTCACCTAAGTGTGGTATACCCTCTAAACGGCTAAAATGCCAGAAATGACATCCCTATAGCCGTTTAGAGGGCTCTTTCACCTATTCAAAACTGGTCTTCTTTTTTTCACACCACGAAATTTACAGATTTTATTCATTAAGCGTACTTTTGATATTGGCCTAGTATGAAATTTCACCTAAGTGTGGTATACCCTCTAAACGGCTAAAATGCCAGAAATGACATCCCTATAGCCGTTTAGAGGGCTCTTTCACCTATTCAAAACTGGTCTTCTTTTTTTCACACCACGAAATTTACAGATTTTATTTAATATTTTAATTTTTATAATAAAAATATTTGTCTTTAATTGTGCACATAATTGTTTGACATATATGATAGTTACTAGTTTCTCACCGCAGTATAAATGCAACACTGTATGAAAAAATTATGTGGAATGGAACAGAATTTCTCTCTTCCACCACAAATTATTTCAGCAGGGTTGAAATAAATTGGATTTTGCTACATATTTTGCAAAATTCGATACTTATTTTCCTAGTACTTTTTTTTCAACTGTTCAAAAAAGGAGGATAAAATCGTTTTTTACGGTACGATTTCTTCACGCGCGTAATTCAGAAAACTATTCACGTTTCACGCACTATTTGCAAATAAAATGCTTGAGGTTGCCACACTTACAGATTTTTGCTAACAAAAAACCATAAACTGATAAAAATAATGCATAAAAAACATTGAAAGAAAAAAAAATTACCATAAAAACAAATTATTAATTTTTATTTTATACATTTACACAATTTTTTTGCAAACAAAAGTAACATTTCCATGGAAGTGCCACCAAGTTTTTATACATTTAAAATGCCGTATAAACAGTTAGTTAACTTATTTGCAAATAGTAGGCGCATATGGCTGTTACTACGTTTATACGCACGGCTTATTTGCAAATAAAACTGTAAATTGTTGCCATATTATCGTTTTTATTGCGACTTACTAATTCAGAAAACTATTCAACGTTTAACGCACTAATTGCAAATAAAATGCTTGAAGTTGCCACACTTACAAAATTTTGCTAATAAAAAACTATAAATTGATAAAATAATGCACAAAAAACATTGATAGAAGAAAAAATTACCATAAAAACAAATTATTATTTTTATTTTACACATTTGCACAATTTTTTTGCAAACATAAGTAATATTTCCATGTAAGTGCTACCAAGTTTTTATACATTTAAAATGCCGTATAAACAGTGAGTTAACTTATTTGCAAATATTTTTATTTGCAAATAGTGCGCGCATAAACATTGTATGTGTCTCCAATTGCCAATTGAAGAAAATTACACTACACATCTTATGTTTTAGTTAAAATTAAAACAAAAATAAATAAAAATAAAACTCAAAGTAGAATTACACACAGATTATACAAGAATTTAATTACATGGCCTGCATATGTGAGTAGAAATTACACACTCTCTTCCTACACCCGGAGAGTCATATCCCAGAAGAATAAATGAGCAATACGGTGGTAACATAAATGGCGCCCAATGGAAAGTAGTTTGGCACTAAATAGCGTCAAACTGAGTACTAACAACATATAGTCAGCTAGACGTGTAATCACAGCCTACTAGTTTTATAATATTAATAGCCCAATAACGAATCGCCAATCAGGTAGTTTAAAGTGTAGTCTTTTGAGTAGCCCATTTTAAGGAGTCTTAGAAAGGTAGTATCAAAGGGTGAGCATTTTAACTACAAGAGAAGCGTGGACTTCTATCAGTTCATTGAGATAGGTAACAATAGCTTAGTAAATTGTTATTCAAATTATCTAACTGTATTGTTAACGCCTTTCTTCGTTTGAGTTTTTTTGTATAGTTTCAGCTTAAAATTTATTACGGTTGAATCCGTCGGTAACCGCCTGGGCGTAAATTTTGCGTATTTGCTTCAGGGTCCGATGTACCGAGATTCTCCGATAGGATTCTTGACAACACATAATTGGCGAGAATTCATAATTATGTCCGTATTAAAAACATCCTATAATAGTCATTTTAAAATTGTTTGAATTAATTTGTTTTACGTGCGAATAAAAATGTTATTTTTATTTCTTTTCCTTATTGAGCTAATCGACAACCGCTCATTATCTTCATGTCAAACCTAAAAGAAGAAAAAAAAATGCATATACATATAATACACAGAAATATTGGAATTAATTATATTTTACATATTAGTTATTTAGCAACATGTAAGTTAAGTTTTA
Organism: Tachina fera; assembly: GCA_905220375.1. Lineage (NCBI taxonomy): Eukaryota > Metazoa > Arthropoda > Insecta > Diptera > Tachinidae > Tachina > Tachina fera. The sequence continues at coordinate 96,823,104 of LR999965.1, read as the reverse complement.
TTCAGGTTTTGTTTTTTATATTATTAGAAATTTTTGGTTTTATTTACCAAAAATCATTTTTTTTAATTTTTAGTGGTTTATTTTTTTTGTATTTTGGCTTTTCCATTTTTTTTGCTTTTCTGATTTTGCGGTGCTAATTGTAATAAAATTGATAGGGAAAATAACTATTGAATCTCGGAGGTTATGTCCCAAATACCGCAGAGTACAGGGGCTATAAAGAAATACAAAAAATCAAGTTTCTCAGCTTAGAAAAAGAGATAGAGAAGTCTGTCTTGATTTTAGTAGATCTACACCTCCGGCATTTGCTAAGACACATAAGTCTAACACCCCTAGTAGAAAACCGAGCACAAGCAGGGAAATCAATATGTAAACAATATGCAAACAAACAATATATAAACAAGCTACAGGCTGCACCGACCCTCAGTTCTTCGATAAATCTCAGACGATTATCGCACGAACCCATCAACTAGTTCGGCTGTGAATATCGATGTACGAGAACAGGGTATCGATGGTACTATCGATAGTTTTATTTGAAGTCGGCTATCGATATTTATTTTTCGATAGCGATACTATCGTCATGGCTTCTATATAGTTATAATAACCGCAACAACACATCATTATACTTTTTATTTTTGTTCCTAAAGATATTTATTTAAATTTAATTGAAATTTTTCGGTGGAATATAACATTATTTGTAATAAAAGAACAAACAAAAAAATACTATGTCAGCAGCATATTTGAAAAAAAAACGAAGTGTGCTTATTAAATGGCTGTCAGTTGTTGTTTGCCTATAAATTGAACACACAATTGGAACGAAAATTTTAAGTCAAAGTTGAATCAAATTCTAAAAGTGGGAATCTATTAGTGAAAAAGTGTGAATGTATTGAAAGGCAAAACTTTATCATAAATTTCTCAAGTCATTACAAAAATAAAATCAAGAGATCCAAATGTACGGAATTGGTTTCTTTAGTATTGCCATACCATTTTTGTATGTACTTTATCAAAATCTTCATGTTGGCAGCACACAAAACAAAAAAATACAAGACAAAATTAAAATATGCATACAAAAAAATTTAAAACGACTAAACATATGCTACATTATGCTTTACTACAAAATTGTATTGCCACACTTACAAGATAAAAACGATTTTAAGGCCCCTTTCACATTAGGCAACTTTACTTGCGCAAGTCTTGTGTTTGTGGGTGTGAGAGGAAAGGTCGGTTGAAGGGGAAAGAATTGCCGAGATTTGAGTACAGACTTGCTTGAACTTGGCAATTCTGCCACAAAACGTCAACAAATTAAGAAAACTCGAGCATAAGAAAATTAAACTTGCTCAACAAATGAATTGAATGTGAACATAGAAGCAAGTTCAAAAGAAAATAAATAAAAATGAAAATTATACTTCCGCAAGTAAAGTTGCCTAATGTGAAAGGGGCCTAACATTTCTTTCCTTCTTTACAAATTGTTGTTGCGATTTAAAAAAAAGGTCATAAAATAATAAGACTTTCTGATGTATGTTTAATGATGCCAGATTTTTCCGACCTCTTTCGCCAAATTGATTTTAAAAATTGTCAGAAGACGTCAAAATCAGTTTTGTCATCCAAATTCAAAAGGCATTAATTGCTATAATTAATATAAGAAAAATTTTTTATGATTTTTCTTGTTCTAATTTCTTGCATACGAGCTTTGGTAGAATTTATTTTATTAAACTACTCCTTCAACTAATTTCCTGAATTACAAAAATTTTCAAGTTCACTTTTGTTAAAAAATAGTGTATGGCTATTAGTGTATGGCTATAACAAATTTATTTATCGACAGATAAACCGTCATGGCGCCAAACCAAAAATTTTGGACGCCAAACAAGTTGAAAAATCGCCACGTTTTAGGGGTTGCTCACAGCAGTCATATTTTTTCGTGTTATTACTTTAAAATATGTTAATTTATGAGTACCATCCGAATAATACGATAAAACTTTGACATCCCATAATACTCGGCAATTTTTTTAAGCGATAACACTTTTCATCTGATCAGAGTTGCATTATTAAGAAATCCAAACCAACAAGTCATTTATGGTATATGTCGTCGTCTTAAACTGGCTATGAATATTGAATATGCTTATCGTATCCAATAATTTTTTATGCAAGCCAAGTCTGAAAATAAACGAAATTATCGTATTTTCTTTTCCTTTATCTCATTTCAGATGTCTTTAAGTTTTGGTTTATGTGGAAAGCCAAGGGTACAAAAGGACTTGAAGAGCATGTTAATCAGGTGTTCAAAATGTCAGACCAGATACGAGAGAGACCCGGGTTTGAGCTCGTGTTGGAGAAACCTGAATGTACAAATGTAAGCTTCTGGTATGTGCCTTCCAGTTTACGAAGCTTGGAAAGAAATGAAAAATTCTACAGTGAGTTGCATAAAGTAGCCCCAAAAATAAAGGAAGGAATGATTAAAAAAGGCTCAATGATGGTAACATACCAGCCCTTGCATAATTTGCCCAACTTTTTCCGAATAGTCTTGCAGAATTCTTGTTTAACTGAATCAGATATGACATACTTCTTAGATCAAATTGAAATGTTAGGCAATAAGTTGTGAAACGTATTGGGAAATTTCAAAATATAAATAAATGAATAAGTACATATGTATATTTTTTACATATTTACATACATACATACTCGTACATACATATGTATTAAATTACTGAAATATAATAAAAATATAATAGAAATAATTTGTTAAATCGACTAGAAATTAAAGACGTATTGTGGCAATGGTGTGACTAAAATAATTTTGTAAACATTTAAGAAACAATTACATGTACATACGTACACAAATATGTATGTATGTATACATGTACTATAGGGGTGTATTAGTAATCTAACTTTTTTTATCTTATTTTACTAATTTATTTTAAGTTTAAGAACAGGTAAAGGTAACTTGAACCGTTACCTCTAGTTCTACAACAAATAAAACCACAACAAAAAACTCATGCATTTTGTTGGTAGAAACGTACATATACCCCTTTTAGACACGCAAAGTTTACTTTGCAGTCTTAATTCAGCTGTGTGCAATACAGAGAAGGAAATACTTACTCTCTCTGTCTATCACCCAACTGAATTAAGACTTTGCAAAGTAAACTTTGCGTGTCTGAAAGGGGTAATACCAGCATAATGTCAAAAACACTTGAGGAAGCAACAGCTTGTGCAGTTTAAAAATATAATTTGACACGTAGTGATATGAAATTTATTTATCAAACAGAATTGCGACTTAAAAAATTTTCTATACAACCTGACACATAAAAACAGACCCAGAAACACCCTTTTACACACACAAAAATTTACTTTTACTTCTTTTAGACATATGTACAAAGTCTTAACTCAGCTGTGTGTCTTTCTCTCAGCTGAATTAAGACTTTTAGCCACGAAAAGTTTACTTTGGAAAGTTTTAATTCAGGTAGGAGAGAGAAAGAAAGAGATAGTATTCCTCTCTCTGTCCTTTACACAGCTGAATTAATACTTTGCAAAATAAACTTTTTCGTGTCTAAAAGGGGAATAGCGAGATTGTATCTATTTTATTTTTACAACGTTTTTTCTTATGCTCCCACCTATCCATAAATAAATATTCTCTCAACAATACTACATTCAATAAATTTCATACATTTTGTAAACAAAACTACAAGGAAAAATAAGCACAAAATAAAATAAAACAAAAATTAGAGAGCATTTGAAGTAACTGCCGTCGATTTTATTATGTGCTTTGGTTAATTAGACAGCGGTTTTTCCTGTTGTTGTTGTTGCGGACTTACTCTGTTTGATCATTTATAGATATTTAATTTTGGTTTTATTTATGCCTGCAAAAAGAAATATGAAAAATGTTGTATAAAAAAAAGAAAAACTATCAAAAATTTTAATGGTAGTAATGAAATAACATTCTTAAATGATACAAACACCAATTTTTATAATAAATTAAATGGATTCCTATTCCTAAACGGCATTTGAAATTTAAATTTTTAACGCTGATTCTTATTTCTAGTGCAATAAAATTTCACCGCGTTATTAGCTATGTTTATTAATTGGTAAGTAGTACTAAGTTGCAATAACAAATACACTATAGGTTTCTTCCAGATGCATAACAAAACAGTGCGAAGTTGTACGAAGTTATCCAAAAGCGTTCCAGATAGGGTGACCGATGACATTTTTCTATAAGTGGCACAAAAAGCGGATTTTTTTAAAGTAGCACCAAATAGGAAATTTGTCAAAAAAGAAACCATAGAACTATAATAAACTTTTTATTTTTAATGTATTATGTTCAATTAACTTCAAAATAGCTACATGTATACTTATAACCTTTTTAGACACGGAAAGTTTACTTTGCAAAGTCTTCATTCAGCTGGGAGAATGACAAAAAGAGATGGTATTCCTTCCTCTGTCTTTCACACAGCTGAATTAAGACTGATGCAGAGATTAGTGAGTTGTTTTTGTACAACTAACTTCTCGATCAAATTTGAGCTAACTTTTAACTCATTCAAACCTGATACAAAAATGAGTCAAAGCTTATCGAGATGATGTCAGCATAAAATTCATGTTTAGGTTAACTCTGTGCCGTTTATATTTTATATGGCACGATGGCAAAGTGTTAAGTATGATGCCTGACAAATAAAGTGATCACAGTTCGATACCCATTCTCTTTTTCTAAAAAATAATTTGAAATTGTTTAAACTTTAAACGTGACTAAAAATGTTAATCTATAGTAAATTAAATTATAATTAAGGAAAAAAACACTTTTTTTATTTACCACAAGCTAAATCATATTGAACTCACCAGTGTTGCCATAAGGTGTAGAAAAGTGCTAGATTAAATTAAATAGAAATTAAAGTGCTAAAATATTCTACGGCACACACAAAAAAGTGCTAAGATCAGTTAACATTTTTAAATTCTCTGATTTCTTAGGTGTCCCATACACTTGCAATGAAATTGTGAATTTTTTGTATTTCATATCGCTAACGTGTATATCATATTCATAGGTACCACGATACATTTTTTCATAACAAAAAAATAAAATTATGTAAATTGTGTAATGTTTTGGCAAAATTAAATAGAATTATTTTAAGTTTTTTACTGTGAGAAAAATTCATCATATTTTTGAAAGATTTGTAATCATTCCATAGTATAGGTCAAACAAACAATAATATCGATAATGTTGCGTAAATTGTGTGAGATTTCACATTTCTATGTAACCCAAACGATGTGAACAACAACATTCAATAATATTGTATGTATCGGCGCTTGAAATATTTAATTTATAAATTTTTAATCCAGCTGAGAATTGAAACCAGGAAAAAATCTTTAAGAGTGTTAAATAGAGTAAGTAAGTTAAGTAAAAATATATTTTCTACATAGATAAATTATATGAACCGATTTAATTGACAGATATACAATAACCTTATTAATACTATAAGCTCTTAAAAAGAATAAAACTCAAAATAAGTTTTGTTAATTTAGTATTTCAAATGGTGTACTTTAATATATTTTTACCCATATGTGTATCTCAGATCGGTTCAATTATATGACTCCTGTCATATTAAACACTTAACGCAGATAAATAAATTTGATAAACATATAATATTAATTGGATGGAAATTTGTCTTAAGGAATTATCTATGGAAAATTTATGAATTTAATGAAATAAAAAAGTGCAAAAAATGATAAATAGTTTTAAGAAAGTGCAAAACTAGCATTTAGCATTATTTTCAAAATCTTTAGTGCTAAACGAAGAAATAATGTGCTAAATCTAGCACTAAAAATGCTAAAATGGCAAGCCTGGAACTCACTCATGGTTAGTTCAAAGCTGATGCAGTCGTGCTGCAGCCACTCCAGTGTTGCCAGTTTGTTTCTTTGATTTAATTTTTTTTAATTTAATTTAAAAAAAAATAATAACATTTATTAAATAAGATTCATTTATACCGATAGCTATATTTACATTGATATTAATCTAATTTGTACTTATAGAACTTGTAAAGAAAAAATTTCACATAGTTTAATATTCACAAGTATAAAAAAATTGTTAACCAAAGCTTACTATTGGAAAAACTTCAGAATCGAAATCTTCTGATTCACCAGCCTCAGAAAATTGTTTGTACATAATACTTCCCCAGTGAAAAAAAATTGAAGTCATTCTAGCGGAAGTACATTTTCATTGCTTCCAAAAAATCGATATTTTTAATTTGCCGAGAGTGAGCAAAAAACCATGTAGAAGCTTATTTTAGTCACACAAAATCTTGTTACTCCTCCATAGTGTTAGAAAATATTCACCAGAATTTAAAAAAATTTATTTTTTTAAAGAAATTAATTAAGTAATTTTAGTCTAAAATTTAAAAGTTATTTGCTTAAATTTACATGAAAACACTGTTTCGGGCTTAAATTCGTATAAAAAGAAACGAGTTGTTAAAAAAGGCAACTATTTACCATTTTTCCTAGATGAAAATATTATCATAGAACACAAAAAAGGGAATTTTTTTTAATATCGCTTCCAATTCAGTGACCAGGCATTGAAAAAGAGAACTTCTTGCAATGACAACCCTATGTAAAAATCATTAGATCGGATTGAAATTTGCACTACTTCCGCATCGTAAACTCTACATTTTCATGACTTTTTTGGAGTCTCTTTTTTTACGCAAAATAGTGACTGAATTTGAAAAAAATAAAACAAGTTTTCATACGTACCAGCTTAAGAGTGCCAAAGGTATGCAGATCGTATTGAAGGGTATTGACTCTTATGTTAATCCCGAAGAAGTAAAAGATGCACTCATGATACAAGGATTTAAGGTAAAAAATGTTACCAACATAATCAATAGGGAGAAGATCCCCCAGCCTCTATTTCGTGTTGAATTGGAGCCGAATGATATACAGCTGAAAAAAAACGAGACACACCCAATTTATAGCCTAAAATACCTCTTATACCGAAAAATCACAGTTGAAGAGCCACATAAGCGATCAGGTCCCGTACAGTGCTATAATTGCCAAGAATATGGCCACACAAAAACATACTGTAAATTACTCACTGTTTGTGTTGTGTGCGGCGAATTACACGGCACTGCTAGTTGCAATAAGCCAAAAGATCAAAGTGATAAAAAATGAAGCAATTGTGGAGGTAATCACACCGCTAACTACAGAGGTTGTCCTGTGTACTCTTTTGTCAAACAGACTATGGTGCAAAAACCCAAATTAGCTCCATCTCAATCAGCAAACGCTTACTGCGCCACTTTTGTGCAAATGAGCCAACCAGTTACTTCCCGTGTATCGTATGCCGATGCTGCTAAAGCAAATTCTATTCCCCCACAAAATGTTCCACCTCCAAATAATTCAACGAATGCAAACTCAAGCTTTAACTTTAGTCGCCTTGAAGCTACTATTGATAATTTGGTGCAAACTATAAACAACTTTACAACAAATATGACTACCATGATGCAAGAAATGCTGAGAATGCAGAATACTCTGCTTCAAGCATTAATTAACAAGCCATGAACACGTTAAAAATATGTTTCTGGAACGCAAACGGCATTCGCCAAAATAAAAATGAACTTGAGCACTTCCTTACGGAAAAAAATATTGATATAATGTTGGTCTCTGAGACACATTTGACTTCGAGAAGCTTTTTCAAAATAAATGGCTACACTATGTATGATACAAAGGACCCTAGAGGGAGAGCATGCGGTGGATCTGCAATTCTAATTAAGTCAAGACTCAAGCACTATATCCTTGACAACGTTAGTGAAGAATATATGCAAGCTACGAATATTTTTGTAGAAAATTTTTGTTCTAATTTCGTGATATCATCAATTTACTCACCTTCTAGATTTTCAGTTACCGAAGATCAGTATGAAAAGTTCTACAAATCGCTTGGATCTTGTTTCGTGGTAGCTGGAGACTACGATGCAAAACATACGTAACACGCCTTGTAACACCTAGAGGTCGAGCTTTGTTTAATACAATTTCAAAAATGGGCTTAGATGTTATTTCGAGTGGGGAGCCCACTTACTGGCCTACTGACGTACGAAAAATTCCGGATGTTATTGATTTTGGCGTAATGAAAAATATTTCTAGGGATTTAATTAATGTTGAAACTTCTATAGATCTCTCCTCCGATACCTCCCCCACTATCGTTACAATTTGTAACCCACTAAGAAGTGACTTACTCACCCATATATGAAGATGACCAATCGTGTTAAATGGCTGGGATTCCAAAAATATCTTAGTAGTCATTGCACGGAAAGTATTACGTTAAGATTACCCAATGACATTGAAACTAACATTGCCAATCTTAACGAAATTATTAAACAGGCTGCTGAACATGCCACTACCTCCCATCCGCAGTCTGGGTTTAATAAAATTTATTCCAGGGATATTGAACATCTTGTATGTGAAAAAAGAAGAGCTAGAATGGAATGGCAACAGCACAGATCACCTCAACATAAACTCAGACTTAAAGAATGTTCTCAGCGACTTCAAGAGTTGTTTGCATCTGAAAAACTGCATCTCTTAAAAATTATTTGGAAGGTCTTGATGTCACACCAACATCTAATTAATCTTTGTGGCGCGCTGCTAGAAAGCTTAAAACACCCGTTGAGTTTAAGCCACCTGTGCGCACATATACCGGAAGATGGGCAAGAAGCGATACGGAAAAATGTAAAATATTTGCTGAGCATTTAAAATCCGTATTTACCCCAAATACATGTACTGGTGTTGCTGATTTGCCGAGTGTAGTTGCTCTACCCCCTCGAGCCTTAAAGTTTAAGATGCGTGATGTACATAAAGTAATTGCTGAACTCAAGCCAAAGAAAGCTCCAGGTATTGATGGAATTAGTAACAAGATGCTGATGAACTTGCCACATATTGCAGTAAGAATCTTGCTGTTTATTTCTAATGCCATATTACGACTGGAGTATTATCCACAACTCTGGAAGCTTGCAAAAATCAAAATGATCCCAAAGCCGGGCAAAGATCCTACTAAAGCTGAGTCATATAGGCCAATAAGTTTGCTGTCAACTAAGTCAAAACTCTTCGAAAAGCTGCTCATGACAAAATTGTCCCCAATTTTAACTGATAGTGGGTGCATCCCAGACCATCAATTTGGTTTTAGAAGTCAGCATAGCACCATTGAACAAACTCATAGATTGGCTCAATTTATAAGAAAAACATTTGAGGAAAAGAAGTATTGTTCTGCCCTGTTTATTAACATTTCTCAGGCATTTGATAAAGTGTGGCATGAAGGCCTAATCTTTTTTTATTTCTTTATTTATTATTATTGATTTAGAATCAAGCCTTTAAGGCCAAATATGATTCATATTCTACTCACAAAATAATAGTAATTTGAGTTTAATAAACAATAAAATAACGGATAACAACACTGTTTACATAGTATTCAAATTTCAAGATAAAGCAGTAATATAATTATGAACAAAAGAGAAACATTAATTATAAATGTAGGCATATGTATGTAATTATATGTTTTATGTATTGTTACGTAAAAAGATTCCTACAGGGTTAATGCAAAGAACTATCTAGAAGTATTTAACTAAACCAACAAATGTACACACATATTCGAGTGCAAACACTGTAGCGAATAACTAAATAAGCATGCGTAGCACGTAAACAAGCAAAAGCAACAACAAAAAGCGTCTGCTTATTAAGAAGATTCGCATATTTACACACATACATACATTCCAATTCAAACGAAAGGCAAAAGGTAAACAACCACCACGCATTGTTAGTTAATGATGTACACACGTATGCATATACACATGTATGTACATAGTTACCACATGAACTTAATTGGGCACTTAGTAAACAACATTTAAGATGATAATGATCGTCTGGACTATGCTTGAAACTTCTAGTGGTATTGGTGCACAGTATAAAAAGCCCAACGCAACCAATGGCAAGTCAGTCGTGAATAAGTCAGTTGTGAAGAACGAACAAGTCAATTGCGAGTAAACAAGTCAGTCAGTGCTAATTGGAAATTAGTAGAGTGAACATCGTTGAAAGTAAGAGACATCGTGCCGTGGATAATAACGTTAAGAAGTAAATAAGAAAAGACAAGTTGTAATTGGTTTAGTCACTAATAAAAGGAAGTTCAGTTGCAAATAAGAAAATCGTGTTGTTATTTATTTTTATTTTTGAGCAATCAAAAGAACTCACACGTTTAACAAAATTTAAACGTAACATTTGGTGTCAGAAGTGGGATTGCAAAATTAAAATAAAAATAATTAATTAATCAGAGAATAATGAATTTGTAATACAAGGAAACAAAATCGACAATGAAGTTCGAAGACCTAAAAGTGGAGCAACTCAAAAAGGAATTGAGTAAGTGTGACCTGCCGAAAACAGGTAATAAGGCAGAACTTCAAAAGAGGCTAATAGATGAATTCAAGCGTCGTGGCGTTGACATAGGAGCATACGAATTTGAAGAGAAATATGAGATGGAAGAAGCATCTGCTCCTTCTACTAGTGCTCCAACCAGTACAGACATCCGCGCAATGTTTGCTGCCATGATGAGCAAAATAAAAGCGTTCAGTAAGAACATGGATGACAGATTTCTGGAAACTTTTAGAGCCAACGAGAGAGTTTTAGCTGAAGTTAAGGAGTAAGTGGAGCAACTCAAAAAGGAATTGAGTAAGTGTGACCTGCCGAAAACAGGTAATAAGGCAGAACTTCAAAAGAGGCTAATAGATGAATTCAAGCGTCGTGGCATTGACATAGGAGCATACGAATTTGAAGAGAAATATGAGATGGAAGAAACATCTGCTCCTTCTACTAGTACTCCAACCAGTACAGATATCAGCGCAATGTTTGCTGCCATGATGAGCAAAATGGATGACAGATTTCAGGAGTTTTCTAGAGCTAATGAGAAAATGGATGACAGATTTCAGGAGTTTTCTAGAGCTAATGAGAAAATGGAGGCAAACAATGAGAGAGTTCTAGCTGAAGTTAAAGCCACAAATGAGAAACTTCAAGAAATTTCTGAGGGCTTATATAGAAGAGTAGATGGCATTGAAGTACAAGTCAGTAAGTTTGACGAGAAAATCTCAGAGCTAGAAAATAAAGTGCATAGCTTTGAAATTGGTGGCGTCGAGGTACAAATAAAAGACGTAGACGAGAAATTGCACGAACTGGAAGCACAAATCGTCAACCTTCAGTGTCAAGGCGGACCAGTGCGCTTTGCTCCAGAGGTTTCCAGCAGAATAAAAACGCCTTGTTTCGATGGAAGTGCACCATTGAATATCTTCAAATTCCAGTTCGAAACAGTGGCTAACAGAAATGGATGGGACAGTGAAGAAAAGGCCATAGAGCTAGTTTTGGCCTTAAAAGGTGCGGCAGCAGAAGTACTCGAAACTGTACCAGTAGGCTGCAGAAACAGTTTTGATGACATAATGGCGGCGCTGCAGCGCAAATATGGTGGTGAACACAAGCGTGACCTATATCGCATGGAATTGCGATGTAGAGGACAAAAGCCCAATGAGTCTCTACAAGATTTCGCAATGGAAATTGAGCGGTTGGTGCAGCTTACCTATCCAGGCGAAAACCATCCATTTCTGGATCATGTCAAAACAGAGGCGTTTGTTAATGGCATCCGTGACCCTGATATTAAACTTGCAGTGTGTGCTACGCAAAAGGCAACCTTTGCAGAAATGGTTTCATTTGCGCTGGCTCAGGAGACTGCTAGAGTGATTCTGAAGCCACAGGTGTGCAAGGTACGGAACATGGAAGTCCATACCGAAAATGAGAATAGTCTAGTCTCTAGCATTAAGGAGGCCGTGAGACAAGCATTGGCGGAGAAAGAGCACAAAGTCAATAATAAGTGCTATAACTGCGGCAAAGTTGGTCATTACCAACGCAACTGCAAGGCGCCAAGAAAGAGAGCTAGATCTGTTTCGCCATCAAAGAACAATAAACGGGTGTACTCACAAATAATACAGGAGTCCCCGTTAAACTAAAACGAGCTAGCACTAAGGGGCAAGAGCTAGCTCCCACAAACGACGGCCCCACAATCTCCATATCAGTGATGCAGCAGAAAAATAGCAACCTTACTGCATGCGGATACATCAACGGTGAAAAGCACATCCTTACCATAGACACGGGAGCGTCACAGTCAATAATCAGGCCCGATGTAGTGAAGGGGAAATGTGAAACTATAAGCAATATACGACTACGTACAGCTACTGGGGAGCCTGCCACTGTCTATGGTAAGACTGAGGCCAGGGTGACCATTGCCAATATCAGTGTGAAACACGTATTTATTGTTGCCGATATTGTGGACGAGGTTATTATTGGAGCCGATTTTATGATAAGCCACGGAATCAACTTGCATATGGGGCAACAAGTGATGATTTGGCGTAATGTTGAAATACCGCTTGATGTCGGATATGACAATCAGATGCACGTTAAGAAACTGCTTGCTATAGAAAATCAGACATTACCACCACGGTCTGAATCAGTAATATGGGCACGAATGGAGGGAGATTGTGAGGACAATCGGTTGTGGGTAGTAGAACCAGCAGAAATTAAGAGTGAGCTATTAACAGCAAAAGCCCTCGTAAAAACTTGCAAAGGAAGAAAGGTCCCCATAAGGGTACTTAATTTATCAGGCCAAGAAAAAGTCATCAAAAAGAATGCCGAAATAGGTCAATGTGCTCCAGCAGAGGCAATAATAAACTGCGATGAAAAGCAAGAACCTGCCAATATTTCTGCAAAGGAGCGTGAACAATTTCAGGCACATGTGGAGCAATGGGTAGCAGGGCTATCTCCTCCTGATAGAAATAAGGCCAAACAACTGCTAAAAAGACACGCCTGCATTTTTGCCGGGAAAAATCAAAGCCAAGGGAGAACGGCAATAGTGAAACATGAAATAAATACTGGCGATGCAAGGCCAATAAAACAGGCGCCCAGAAGTATACCATTAGCTAAGCGAACTGAGGTAAAAGAGTTGGTCAACGAAATGGAGCGGTGTGGTGTAATCGAACAATCTTCAAGTCCCTGGAGTTCACCGGTAGTTTTAGTAAAGAAAAAGGATGGCAGCACTCGATTTTGCGTCGATTATAGAAAACTTAACGACGTGACTAAAAAGGACAGTTACCCGCTACCAAGAATTGACGACACCTTAGACACGCTTGCTGGAACGAAATGGTTCTCCACATTAGATCTACAAAGCGGCTATTGGCAGGTGGAGATTGCAGAGAAAGACAAGGAGAAAACGGCTTTCAGTGCATGCGATGGTCTGTGGCAGTTTAATGTTATGCCATTTGGGCTCTGCAATGCTCCGGCTACCTTCGAGCGGCTCATGGAGCAAGTATTAAAGGGACTGCACTGGAAAACATGCTTGGTGTATCTTGATGACATAATTGTAATGGGGAAGACTTTTGATGAACACCTTAAAAATCTCACTGAAGTCTTTCAGCGCATATCATCGGCTGGACTTAAACTCAGCATCAAAAAGTGTGCATTATTCCAGAAAGAGGTGAAGTATCTGGGAATTAAAGTTACGGCAGATGGCATTTCAACAGATGAAGATAAAATACGAGCAGTAAAAGACTGGCCTCGTCCAAGAAATCTTCACGAATTGCGCAGCTTCTTGGGCCTTTGCACATACTACAGACGCTTTGTGCCCAATTTGGCCAGTGTAGCTGCAAGCTTACATGAGCTGACAAAGAAGTCGCAACCATACGATTGGAGTGAATCGCAGGAAAAGGCTTTCCAGACACTAAAAGATTTATTGTGCACATCACCAGTCTTGGCATATCCAGTTGATGGGGAAAAATTTGTGTTAGATAGCGATGCAAGTGGATATGGAATAGGAGGTGTACTATCACAGGTGATTAATGGAACAGAAAAAGTAGTGGGTTATTATAGCCGAATACTGTCGAAGCCCGAGAGGAACTACTGTGTGACACGACGAGAGCTTCTGGCCGTGTTGGAGTGCATTAAGCATTTTCACAAATACTTATATGGCCAACATTTTACATTAAGAACTGACCATTCTGCACTCAGGTGGCTACTGCAGTTTAAAAATCCTGAAGGGCAGCTAGCACGCTGGATTGAACGTCTTCAGAGCTACGATTTCAGCATTGAGCACAGAAAGGGTGCAAAGCATAATAATGCTGATGCTCTGTCACGGCGGCCCTGTAGCTTAGAGTGCAGACATTGTTCAAAAGTCGAAGCAAAAGAATGTGTCATTGACGTCAGGCTTACAAAAATTGGTACGGAAGAAGACTGGTCAGAGGCGCAACGGGCAGATCCTGCACTGGGAAAAATTATAGTGGCCAAAGAGGAGGATAGAAGACCCACACGTAATGAGATATCAGCTGAAAGTCCACTGGTAAAATCGTATTGGGCCCAGTGGAACAGCCTGAAGTTGATAAATGGTTGTTTGTATCGTGTCTGGGAAAGTGTAGACGGTAAGACGGTTTCCAACCTGATCGTGGTCCCAACATCCAAGAGGAGCGAGGTGCTAAAGGAGTTCCATAATGGAGCCAGCGGTGGTCACCTGGGCGTAACAAAAACGCTCGAAAAGTTAAAACAGCGTTTTTATTGGATTGGATGTAAACAAGCCGTAGCCGAATGGATAGCAAATTGCACACAGTGCATGAAAGCTAAAGGTCCAGCTAAACGAAGTCGGGGTCTACTGCAAAAATATAACTCGGGAGCACCATTTGAGAGGATAGCAATGGATATCGCAGGAACTTTTCCAGTCAGCAACGCTGGGAATCGATATATTCTTGTAGTGATGGACTATTTCAGCAAATAACCAGAAGTTTATGCCATACCCAACCAGGAAGCCAGAACTGTTGTGGACGCGTTTGTAAACAACTGGGTATGTCGCTATGGAGTTCCTATTGAATTGCACTCTGATCAAGGTAGAAATTTTGAGTCTGCAATATTTAAAGATATGTGCGAGCGTTATGGGATAAAGAAAACCAGAACCACACCACTTCACCCACAGTCTGATGGCATGGTAGAGAGATTCAACCGTACATTAGAAGAATATTTGCGAAAAGTGGTTAGCGCGCACCAAAAGGACTGGGACGAGCACATTCCAGACTTTCTATTAGCATACAGGTCAGCTGTGCATGACACAACATCGCGAACACCTGCGAAAGTTATCTTTGGAGCCGAGTTAAAGTTGCCCGGAGATTTGGAGTTCGGCGTCAAGCCTACACAAGCAAATGAAACAGATACTGGCCCTTTCCAAAGGCAAGAAAATTTAAATGAGCTACATGAATTTGTACGCAGCCGAATTAAAATGGTCAGTAATAAGATGAAAGTTAGATACGACCGTGCTGCAAATTCTAAAGGCTTTAATGAGGGTCAATTGGTTCTACTTTTCAACCCACAACGGAAAATAGGATTGTCTCCCAAACTACAGACTCACTGGGAGGGACCATATACGGTAATAAAAAGGTTAAACGATGTCGTCTACAGAATACAAAAACACAATAGCCCAAGGTCAAAAATGAAAGTTGTACATTTAGAACGACTCGCGAGCTATGGGAAGCCGGATGATGTGCCTATTCGGGACGAATAGGCTTAAGTGGGCGGCAGTGTTACGTAAAAAGATTCCTACAGGGTTAATGCAAAGAACTATCCAGAAGTATTTAACTAAAGCAACAAATGTACACACATATTCGAGTGCAAACACTAGCGAATAACTAAATAAGCATGCGTAGCACGTAAACAAGCAAAAGCAACAACAAAAAGCGTCTGCTTATTAAGAAGATTCGCATATTTACACACATACATACATTCCAATTCAAACGAAAGGCAAAAGGTAAACAACCACCACGCATTGTTAGTTAATGCTGTACACACGTATGCATATACACATGTATGTACATAGTTACCACATGAACTTAATTGGGCACTTAGTAAACAACATTTAAGATGATAATGATCGTCTGGACTATACTTGAAACTTCTAGTGGTATTGGTGCACAGTATAAAAAGCGCGAAGCAACCAATAGCAAGTCAGTCAGTGCTAATTGGAATTTAGTAGAGTGAACATCGTTGAAAGTAAAAGACATCGTGCCGTGGATAATAACGTTAAGAAGTAAATAAGAAAAGACAAGTTGTAATTGGTTTAGTCAAGAATAAAAGGAAGTTCAGTTGCAAATAAGAAAATCGTGTTGTTATTTATTTTTATTTTTGAGCAATCAAAAGAACTCACACGTTTAATAAAATTTAAACGTAACAGTATTATAATTTTTTTTTTAACAAAAACGGAAAACAGGAAAATAGGATATTAATTGCAGCGGTCATAGTGTTGAAGCAGAGAAAAAAATTTTTAACTTACTTTTAAAGGTAGCATTTGAGAACGAAAACAACTTTAAATAAATGGGAAGGGGATTCCAAGCTCTAGTAATTCTCACATGCAGCGATCTTTCATATATTGACGAAGCTATGCGGCGACACACTATCCGCGGATTTCTACTTGACCTTGAAATTGTAATAGTATCCACCAAGTATCTAGGAGAATTCATCATTATGGTCTTTCGAAATAGACCTAAAATTCTAAACTTAATTAAATTTTCAAATGAAAATCCAATAAAATCTGCAACAAGCAGAGACATGAGATCTAATTTTCAATTTATATACAAATCTAATAATACGATTAAAAATCAAATGAATTTTCCTTAGGATAGTGCCGTTGGTACCCGAAAATACTTCTAGGGCGTAGATCACTTGGGACATCAAAAGTGCATTTGCTACGTTTTTCCTCACACGCAGTGGTAAATACAAATCCTGCATATATAGTCTTCTGAGGGTGGCATTCACTTTTTCACATGATCAATATGTTTCGAAAAATTAAACTTATTATCCAGAATAACACCAAGAGACTTCATTTCCTCAACAAATTTCAAATCAAATCCATTAAGAGAGAAAGTGAAATCTTCAGCATTACACCCGAAACACATGGCTGTGGTTTTTCCTGGATTAATGCTGAGTCCATTCTCAACCGTCCATGGCGATATCTGTCCTAAGACAAAATTAACGTTATTCCTCAAGACATCTAAATACTGCGAAGAAAATACAATTTGAATATCGTCAGCGTATACATATGGCTCAACAAAAGTTTCATCAAATAAATAAATGAAATCGTTCAAGTATGCCATAAATAACAATGGTCCAATTACCGACCCCTGTGGGACTCCACTAGTGACCCCTAGCTCATTTGATTTTTTACTTCCTGATACCACATACTGCGACCTACATGAGAGATACGACTGCACCAGTTTGCACGCAAATTTAGAGAACCTGTTTAAGGTTACATAATTTAATTATTAACAAAGAATGCCTAACCATGTCAAAGGCCTTGGATAGATCCAAAGAAATCAATACACTGTAGTTTTTCTCATTTATATTACGCCTTATTGAGGCTGTTAATCCGCCCAGTAGTGCCGTAGTACTATGATTCCTCCTGAATCCTGACTGATTCGGATGAAATAAGTTGTTTCCATCAATATAATCTAAAATCTGGTCCTTCATTATGTGCTCAACAATCTTGGACAAAATAGGCACAATGGAGATAGGTCTTAAATTATTTAACAGATTTGAGTTTCCCTTCGTACTTATAGGTATAACACGTGTTATCTCCAAATCTTTGGATAACTAGACGTAAGAAAAATTGTTTTAATGATGTGGGTTAATGGGGAACAAATATATTGATATATTGTCTTAATAAATTTAAGAGGCAGTTCATCATGACCTGATGCATTTGAACGTATTTTAGAAAGAGCCAAGTAAACCTCGTGTTCCTGTACTGGACGAAAAGAGAAAGTATTATCTGCGGCATAGCTTAACTCAGAAATAGAAACGGTTAGCGGGTCTATCGACTGATTAGATATAAAAAAACTATTCACCTCATTTGGTTCAATATCTTCAAAAGTATCTCTACCAACTACACACCCTTTATTTCTTAATATGCCCCACATTTGCTTAGTATCCAAATTATTAAAAATTTGCGAGTATGCCACTCTCTTTGCACGTCGTATCACATTTTTAGTTCTATTCCTTACGCGGCAAAAAATTTTCCCATTAGCCACATTACGGTTGTCCAGAAAAGCTCTATACGCAAGATCACGAAGAGAAATATTATATGTAATCTCATAAGAGTTGAACCACTCGTTATCATTTTTTTTACAGACTTTAAATCTTTTAATTGGAACCAAATCATGTAATCTAAGCACATTAGTCATAAGGACAGAAAGCTGTGTATCAACATCATTACAACCAAAAACCTGACCGTAGTTGCATGACAACGCAAGTTCATTCAATATATTGAGATCAATAGCGGCATAATTACGGTATTCCACAAAAGTTTCACTCCCACGAAAAGGGAACTCGAAAGCAGAAAAAATAAAGGCATGTCTGCTGATACCTGGACATTGCAGTTGACCGGTATTAATACACCTCAAATTGTAACGATGTACTGTTTGTTCGTATGTCAAAATATATACATACATAGGTAAACATTTATGAGCGTAACTTAGATCCAATCTGTGGCACATTTAAGACATTGAAGCTGATTTGGATGTATTAAACATATTGTTATTAAAATCACCAGAGATTATTGTGTTCTCATATTTAATGACTAAATCCCCAATAGATTCTTCTAACAATCCAATGTCACCAGTAGGTAAGTAAACTTCACCAACAAGGACAATAAGAGAAATAGTTCAATTTCAATGAAAATAAATTCACAAAGCGAAGAATCTACTGATTTCAGCACAAATTTATGTTTTATACCCTTCGATATCAGCATAGCAACACCACCCCACGTCTTCCTAACCTATCATTTCTCAATAAAACATATCCCGGTATATCTACTGCAGCAGGAAGAATTTCGGGTTTGAGCCACGTTTCGCTTATCCCTACAATGCTTAGAATCCCTTCATATAAAATATTTCTTATTTCGTTCAACTTAGAAGCAAATTTAATTAATTAATTAAATTTAAAATTAAAGTCATATCTACCAATAAATTTAGTGAATTTATTAGAAAGTTACATTACTACCCGGAAGTTCACGGTTGTGGAAGGAGAATTCATGAGTGTGCCCGAATCTATATCATCCGGTGTGCCACAGGGTAGCATACTGGGGCCAGTTTTGTATTTGATCTATGCTTGTGATATGCCTTTGAGCAGCAATATCCATACATCTACGTTTGCCGATGATACAGCCTGCCTGAGTATGCATGAAAACCCTCACGAGGCTTCCCGATATCTACAAGAACATATTACACAATTGGAAATGTGGTTGAACTTATGGCGAATTAAGGTAAATGAACAAAAGTGTGTCCATATAACGTTTACCCTAAGAAGAGATACTTGTTCCCCAATTCGAATCAATAATCAAAATATTCCTCAACATTCCCAAGTGAAATACCTTGGTATACACCTTGATCGAAGGCTTACATGGAAACATCATAATGACTTTAAGCTAACTCAGATGAAACTTAAGTTATCTCAAATACACTGGTTGATTGGCAGAAATTCAACACTTAGCCTGGACTGTAAACTTTTAATATACAAGTCGCTTTTGAAGCCAATATGGTATTACGGTATCCAGTTATGGGGCACTGCTTCAGCTCCCAATGTAGAGAGAATCCAACGAAGGCAAAACAAAATTTTACGGTAAATAACATCGGCTCCAATGTACATCAAAAATTCTAATATCCATCGCGATTTAAATATGCCACTAGTGATTGAAGAAATTGTAAAATACGCAGGCAAATATTTAACAAAACTCGAGTCACATCCTAATCCGCTTGCTCGTAATATTTTGAACTTTACTGGGATTTCTTGAAAATACTTTTTTTATACTTTTTCATAATTTTTGTTTCTTTTTGGATTATCACTACTTATGTATTATTTATAACTATTAACAAGTTTATGTCCGATAGTGGTCGGTCCTAATAATTATATTTTAGATTTGAATACTTATTGTAAGTTCACATTTGAAGATACAATAAATACATGTATTAAAAAAAACATTTCTTTCGAATTGATAAAAACGTTCGGAATCGGTTAATACGGAATCAAACCCATTCCGAACGGAATCTGACACGGCTGATTATATCAGTCTGTACAATGTAGCACATTTGTCTAAAAACCCGAAACGGATCGAATAAAAATTTTTGACCAACAAACGGTAAGTCCCATTTTACAATTGAGAAATTGAGACGAAGTTTGTCGGCGAGGGATTGAGGCACAAAACATTCTGTGGTTGAAGAAGTAGAGTGTGCATCTAGTACACGTAACTCTGTACCGGTTTTTTTTGTTTCTCTTTTCTACTTTTCGTAATTTTTTTTTTGCTTCATTCATATACTTTTAGGGGCTGTATGCATACTTGATGTGTGTGAGGCACATGTGTGTATTTATGTGAGCAGCAAACGTGAAGTAAACAAATAATAAGTTTTCTGCCTGTCTGTTAATTTCCCTTATGTAAAAGGATTATGTAAGTTCACAAGAGAATTAGAAAAATGTCTGCCTTTCAATTTCCCAATTGTAAAAGCGGACTAACACAACACGTTGCAATTACTGACATACTTGAGTAATATGTATCATTTCTGTCAAAGCAATACATTAAATAATTGAAAAGACCACACAGTAATTGGAATATTATTGAGAACAAATGTAAAATATGTTAAGAATAAGAACTAGAAATCTTATATATAAATACGGCACAAATTTTTTTGTCGTACACTTTTAAGTATCTTATCGTCCACGAACATTGGTAAAATATATATGGTTTAATAGTTATTTATGTGTAGATGTGCACAATATAATTCTTTTCAAAATTATTGGAATACAAGGGCTAAAAAAAGGACGTTTTAAATTTGCATGAAAAAAAACATTTTGATTTTTGTTTTGTACATACATTTAGACACACAAGTATTTACATATGTTCACGGGGTCTAATTTAGACCACCGGGCGACCCTAGTTACTATAAATAGCTGTAAGGTTTGTAAATAAAAATTACGAGTAAATTTGTACATTAAACAAACGAGTTCTTATTATTCCAGCCGTGAACCTTCAACAGTGCTCAGAAGTATTAAAACTTGATGTGGCTAAGCATAGCATCATAAATAACTTAGCAAATACAGAACTCATTTTTCGTATTAAAGCACTAATTAAATTCGCACAAATATTGGCAGACGTTGAAGCCTACAACTTTTCCAATATAGAGTACAAACTCTAAACTAACTGTACATTGAAGGCGAGCTGATCCATCCATTACGTTACTTTCACCACTGACAAATCCAAGCAATTTTAAGTGAACTAAGGTTGAAATTTGCGACAGCAGATTACATGTGAGGCCGACTTTTTCATCAATTATGGCGTAAAAAATAGCCAGCAGTCGGTCAATGCTAAACGATTTAGGACCCAAAGATGTTGACATTTTTTCAGTAACCTTGAAAATTTGAAACAACTTGAATAAATAATTAAAGTGTAAAAATTATGTGCATAAATCTTACCTTTGCCTTGGCGTTAACAGTCTGCATACGTTTTCGTTGCTTTCCATGATGCTTTACGAATAAACGTTTGTCTTCCTTGGCAGAGTTATGGCTGGCTAAGAATGCAGCAATTAATAAATATTTCCCATAAAATGGCAACTCCAGACATTCCGCCAGTTTTCTAACATTTTGAACGGAACAGTTAACTTCGGTTGGAGCTACTGAACTCTATGATGAAATGAAACAATGTGAAACAATTTTCAAATTGCATTAGAAATGGTGTGCTGTTTTAAAATTATTCTCAACTCTTTCACCGTCTTAAAGTGAAACCAGTTATTTCTAGCAGCCAAAAATATATTTTTGTATATTATATTATGCACGTCTTGATAAAATTTAGAAATAAATGGTAGCGAATAATGTTTGGGCATTCCAGTGATAATGGAACCATATTTAGCAAGTATGTACATATATTAATAATTTTGTTTTTTTGTATTATAAAGATAATTTAAGAAAACTTACACTTTTCTCAGATTTTCCATAACGCATATAGACTCTAGATAGTGCAACACGTAATGGTGCAGCTATATTACGCCAAAGTTTAGATACATCAGTAATATCAATGGATCCACTAAATACTGGTTCCATGTATGTAAGAAAACATTTACAAGCCGTTATTTTAAGTTCAGGAACATCCCGGCATGCTTTATAAAAAACGCTTAAAAATACATTTAAGTAATTATTAAAAAACTCAAGAGTCAATGCATTTATGATATTCATTCGTCGTAAGAAATCAAAATTATATTCATTGGTTTGTGTGACCGGAAATTCTTTTATGTGGCTCTTCAACATTTGCTTAGCCATTTCGAATTGTGTACTCAATATTTTTAATGTCTCTGCTTTTGAATACTGCGGACAATGCAATGTTATAACTTCAGTCAAACCAGTCTTGCAGTAAAATTTCTCAAAAGGTATTTGGGATATGAGCACTACACATATATTAAATCCAGTTATTTCTTGCAGTCTTAAAAATGATGGCAAAATATTCGCGTCCATATCCCGCAATCGTTCTGCATTATCCAAAGCTAAGACATATCCTTCTCCAATATTGACATTATCACTACTAAGAATTTCCACAAATTCCTTGAGAACATCACATCGTAAATTTTGGCTCTTACTTGAAGTTAACTCTTCTAGAGCATTCTCCAACAGAATTTTTATGCTGTAGCACTCAACGCAATTAATATATACTCCATGAATTTGTTTTTCTTTTTTAGCAAGCCGTAAAAAATCTTTAATAATCGCTGTTTTTCCAGTTCCAGCATGACCGTAAACAAAAATTGCTGGAGGAAAACATTCTTCCGTGCTCGAAATCAAATCGTACAAGTTTTTAATAAAGCCGCTGCGGCAAGGATATTTTTTATCTAATGCCATCATCTAATGCGTTTTTAAAAGTTTTTTACTTTACAGTTAGCATAATTCTATATTATACGGAATAATACGAATAACTTCAAAAAAGTTATTTTTTATTTCGTTTTGTTAAAATAACATCCCGCCTTTTTTAACCCTAGAAAGATAATCTGCGTAATATTTACGCATACTCTTTCACATGATACAATGGGCGCATTCATAAGAAGTAGTTGTTGAGCTCAACACAAGGCATATCAAATGTGCCTTGGCTCAACAGTTGTGAATCTGCTGGTAACTGTTGGCCCCAACAGCTACTTCTTAGAAACGGCTTGATGTATATAATGTAATTGTTTATCTTTATTTCATTACTTCATCGCATTTGTAATGCAAAACTTAACAAATATTTGTTGCTGCAACCTAAAGCTCCAAACCACAGAGGATATACAGAGATGTCACGACACGGAAGATAATTTGTGTTTTCAGAGGTCTCGTTCTCGCAGTCACTGCGCATTCTTTAACCTTCTTTCGTGATTGCATTTTTTAGCTTAATTTCATTTTACGCTTTGTAACCTCATTCGCTTCGCGATTTTTGCAAATAAATGGTAAAAGTTTATATTTTTAAATGAAAATGCTTCAAATAAGATATGCAATCATTTTAAAACATTTTTTACTTGCTTTTTTAATAGTAATAAGCTATTTGGCACTTTGTTTTTTGATTCAACACAACAAATTCTTTCATTTAATTTTGTAAAATTGTGTACTTCGTTTACTTGTTCAAATGTATTTTCAGTTTATGCTTTGTGATCTCATTTGCTGTGTGATTTTTGTAAACAAAAGGTAAAAATTAAAATTGTTCAATGAAAATGCTTAAAGTTAAATCAGTAATCATTTGTAAACAAATTTAAATCACTTTTTAATACCATTAATCTATTTCACATTCTGTTTTTTTAATTCAATTCAACAAATTCTTTAATTTAATTTTGTAAATGTGTATGTATGTATGTATGTATGTACACGTGTTCGTTTCACAAAGTACATATTTTCTCTTGTTTGTTTTGATTATTTTGTTAACATCTTAATAACAAATATACTACAGTTGTCCCTTTCTCGCAGTGACTGCACCACAAATGATTTTAGCTTTTTGCATACGTCAGTTATTACAACTCTGGTCTACTTTGTGCTCCAAACACTTAGACGACAGCAGACTTCACAACTTCATGACTTCAAATGAAGTTGGCTTCAAATGCTGCCGTGTAGTCAGCTACATAATTATTTTGAAGGCAGCAGCAACACTATATATAATCAGCCAGATATATATTTTACATAAATAAAATT
Source organism: Tachina fera (assembly GCA_905220375.1). Lineage (NCBI taxonomy): Eukaryota > Metazoa > Arthropoda > Insecta > Diptera > Tachinidae > Tachina > Tachina fera. The sequence goes on along the minus strand of LR999965.1, from coordinate 96,798,861 downwards.
AAAGTTACTGACTCAAAACGTACTAATATCACGTAAAAATGTAAAAACACATCAATTTATTTCATAATTTTAATTTTGTAATGTTATTTTCTTTTAAATATTACGAAAAATTGTAAGCTCTTATTTCTTCCAATTTATATTTATAGTGGCAGCACTGCATTTGCTCTTTGCTGCTCACGAAAATAGAAATTAGAAATTGGCAGCAGCAGCAAATGCTGTTGTGTAGTCGTGCTGCTGTGATGTCGTCAAAATAATCGTTTTCATTTATACACATGTATTTTATTTTTGACACTTTGCTGTCTGCTGCCTGCTGTCGTCTAAGTGTTTAGAGCAAGGCATATTAAAGGTATTAAATGTGCCTTGGTTTAGAGCTTAACAAAGCATATAAAAGAAATAGCTCTATTTGACCAGCTGTTCAGCCTGAGCACAACGTGTTGACTATAGGTAGCGAAAAAATTTTATGATGGAAAATTACTCAACTATTGAGTGGAGCAGAGATACTCAACTATGCGTTTCTAAACCAAACACTCAACGCAAGGCCTATTTATCAGGTCAACGCAATCGTCCTGATGATATTCTGTGTTTTCTTGTTTAAACTGTCAAAAGCTGCTTGCACCATATACTTTAAGCGGCCCATACACTACAACAGCATCCACGCACAATCAAGCGATTGAGCATTCATGCTCGAAGCACACATTATACCAACAAGCTGGTACAATATTCATTTTTTACAAAATTGCGGTAAGGGTGGTTATGAATAGTGACACAGTTTTTGCTACAATTTATTTATTTTTTTCAGTCTATGGACAAAAAATTCTTACAATTACTATTGGTATGTTGTTAAAATTAGCAGCTATGTATAACTAAAGAGCTAAAATTCTCTTTTCCATTGAAAAAAATTATATTTCAATAAATTCTATTTTTTAAATGCATGTTTACTCCATGAAAACTTTGCTCAACTGAGCTAATTTCACCATATACTACACCAGCAAGCTTGTACCATCAGCAAAATATCAAACTCTATTTGACATCACTACAGCAACACGTACAATCACACAAAATGCCCATACACGACCCAACCGCTGGCACAAACACTTGATTGCGCATGCATGCTGTTGTAGTGTATGGGCCGCTTTAGTTCATGTTTGTGTGTGTTTCTGACAACTTAAACACAAAGTTGTTTTTTGTATTGCTGTGTTTTTGTAGAGTTGCATAGACCTAATAAATGGGCCTTGACTCAACGGTTGCGCAACTCTTACGTCTTATGAATGTGACCAATTATACTAGGTACATGCACAACTACAACAAATATACAACACCAAAAAACACATCTATTTTGTTGGTATAAACAAACCCAAAGTTGTCAGAAACAAATGTCTTGCTTATAAAAATAACAATTACAGAGTAACTAAAGTACAAATGCAGACGCGGCATTCCTGCATGATTATAGCTATTCAGTGTTGCCAATGTATGTGTAATTAGACAGTCTGTAATTTCTACTCACATGTGTATTCCATATAATTAAATTCTTGTATAATCTGTGCTTAATTCTTCTTTGGGTTAAATTATTCTTTATTTTTCTTTTAATTTTAACCTTCACAAAATATGTGTAGTGTAATTTTCTTCAATAAGTAATTGGAGACACAGCCATGAGTAAATTCATTGGCAACACTGTAATCATTTTATTCACACTAACATTTTTGCAGCTTGTAAACAAAGTTTGACAATTATATGCAATGTATTCAGTAACAGGCTGGGCTTGTGCATATACCTAGTATAATTGTATCATGCTCTTTCAAAATATTGCTTTTTCTCTTTATTTACAATGAATTTGCATTTGTACTCTTTAGGCATCCTAGTCGTTGATCAGAGCCAAGGCATATCAAATGTGCCTCGATCAGAGCTTTAATGAGACCCAAACATCGCTGCGTTTGGTAATTCAATTTTTGAAATATAAGGTATATGTGAGTCAAAATTACGCATGATTATCTTTAGACTGATTTCCAAGTTTATTATTTTTATGAACATTCGTGTTGTTTGTTTTTTGATAACCAATTATTGTGCATAAATTGTTAAATTTTATGAAGAAACTTAACACTAACCTGACATGAAAAAAAAATCGCACGCCGGAATTTGGATAAATATGCTATCCAAGCCGCCTTTTTACAGACTGATGATGAATTTACTTCTGAAGAAACGCATAGCGAGACAGCAAGTACTAGAACAAATATGGTGTACGGACCGGCATTGAAGAAGCTTTCAAACATGTGGAGAGCAAAGAACAGCCGACGCCTATCGTGGGCGAGTACATAGACGAAGTTAACATAGAGCAACCAGATTCTTTGTCAGTATCTCTCTGGCACAGAGAGCTATAAGAGGAAATACGAGTAATAAACATTGTTGGTTGACATCAAAATTACGTAGACAGGGCCGAGTCCCAGCATTGAATATGTTAAGATCTCAAAGGGGTCCTACACGGATGTTTTGCAATTTTCATGATTCCCTTTCATGCTTCAAGATGTTGATGTTAGTTGATGAGATAATTACAAAAATCGAAATAAAGACTAATGTCAAGATATCTATTAAAATAAGTAAATGACCAGTGCTATATTTCGTGATACGTGCAAAATTGAAATTCGCTCTTTGATTGGTTTTTTTGTAATGACAGCAATGAGAAAGGTCTTGATAGTATTGACATCTGCCTGAGATGTATCTGACTAATTTTATAAAATCTATATATGTATTTAATAAAAAATAATTTTTTATTTAGTATATCCAAGGAAATGACTGACTATAAACCCGAAAACAAGTAATAAGTTTTCAAAGATATATGATCTCTAAATTTGTTTAATTACTGAAGTTGTTCTTTTGTTTTTTCTGATAATAAACAGATATTAAATTATATTGAAAAAAAAGTAATCAACATTAGTTTATATTAAATTAATCAAAAAAATGTCAAAGTTAAGCATTCAAAAAGGCATGCTCAAATTTTACGCATGATCATGATACAATTATACTAGGTACATGCACAAGCCCAGCCTGTTACTGTATATATTGCACATAATTGTCAAACTTTGTTTACAAACTGCAAATATGTTAGTTCATGTGTGTGATTAAAATGATTACAGTGCTACCAATGAGTATACACATGGTGGTGTCTCCAATTACACATTGAAGAAAATTACACTATACATCTTTTGTGTAAGTTCATATTAAAACGAAAATAAATAAAAATAGAACCCAAAGTAGAGTTACACACAGATTATACAAGAACACTACCAGTTAAATGACCGGTCATTTAACTGGTACCTCTGTTAAAGTTTCTATTAGTTTATTAGGAGCAATATGTAAAAACTAACCGAAACTCTTGTGTACATGTGATTTGCATCTCTCTCTATCTCATTAATTCCACCCGTCTATGTAACATATATTACTCTTAAGCCTTTTATAAGGTTATGACTACCAAAATATCGGTTAGCACTAACCAGTTAGGCAAACGGAAATATCGGTTAGCACTAACCAGTTAGGCAAACGGAAATATCAGTTAGCACTAACCGGTTAGGCAAACGGAAATATCGGTTAGCACTAACCAGTTAGGCAAACGTAAATATCGGTTATCATTAACCAGTTAGGCAAACGTAGATATTGGTTAGCTCTAACTAGTAAGTCATAACGTAAATGTAGGTATATTTAAAAGTTTTTTTCATTTACATTTCAAATTAAAACTTTTATTAACAAAAAACACAATTCTTAAATTTAATTTAAGCAACATTCCCTTCATCTTGCTAACCAAAGATGGATGCGTGCTTTCGGTCATTGGGTACAAACGTCCGCCCAGAATTTGCTCTTATGGCATTACATTTTCCAACAAAGCTTTGATATTCCGTCATGCACAAGAGTTTAGAATTTTTTTCGAAAGTGCTCGTGATCTTAGATGGAACCATACGTCCTATCATTTGGTATAAGCGTTCGTTGAGTATTTGTTTCTGATCTTGTGATATTGCATTTACCAACAAAGGCAAAGTATTTTCAGGTCCTTAAAGAAATGGTGAGAACACTTAAATCATCTTAAACAAAAATATTATTTTAAAAAATATTACCATTTTGATCCATTTGCGGAATAGTCAGAGTTGCTTGAATCTGTTCAGTGTTGTGGGCACTTAGGACAAATTTTGGCCGCGTCCCATCTTAGGTAAAGAAACCATAAGCGACATAAAGTGGGAATATTTGGCCAAGTTGTTGCAAGCACCATGCCGCAATGACGGATATTGTTGAGAAAATATGATACGAACATGTTTATCGCCGATTGCATCAAAATGTATTGTATTTAAAGCTCATTAAGCGTAAAAAAATAATTAAAATAAATTTATTTTGTCAATGCAAATTCTTGAACACGTTTTCACATATATTTTATTAATTTCCCATTATTTAGGCTTAATTTTACACTCAGAACTTTAGGAACACCACTGGCTTCTGACTAAAGAATTTAAAACACAAATATTACCGCCATATTGCACAATTATTTAAATTTTATTCCAAAAACGTGAAAAATTAACTTTTGGAAAAGTTTATCCTGTGATTTTTCACAATCATGTGTTCACAAATGCTACGTATAGCTATTGCTTTTTATAAATCCACAAAATATATATGTTAGAGTGAAACAACTAATGCAATATTTGCCTGAACTGCCACTAGCAAAATTTTTTGTTCAATACCTACGCTTTTTTTTCCTAAGAACCCCAAAATTTCCAAAACCCATTTGTATACTAATTAAAATTTTTTTGACAATAAATAATCAAATAATTTTAATTTATGGAAACATTATCAATATATTTTGATAAAACTTTAATTTAAATAAAACTTAAACAAATATGTGCCAAAATTACTATAAAAAAATATGCAATAAGTATTAGAAAAAGAATCCTCCAATTTTTTTGTAGAAACGAAACTGTGGCAGCTCTGGTAGCAATTAAATTGTTGCATGTGTGTTAGTAAAATTGTTTTGTTTGAGTTAGTTCGGTCATTCATTTCTTGTAGGGTATAATCATGCAGGAATGCCGCGTCTGCAATTGTACTTTAGCGGCCCTGTAATTGTTATTTTTATAAAAAAAAGACAGTTGTTTCTGAAAATTTTTTATTTGTTTATACCAACAAAATACATTTGTTTTTTGGCGTTGTAATTTTGTTGTTGCTGTGCATGTACCTAGCATAATTGTAACATGCGCATGATTATCTTCAACGTATGTCAGAATATGATTATCTTTCTAGGGTTAACAAAATCGTGATCACAGAAACAAGCCGATCGATCCGACAGTCGGCTGAAGATCCGCCGCCGACTTTCAGTGAACTCGTAACTTCAAGCCGCCGCCGATGCATGAGGCTAGCCTGGGCTGAAATTAGCAGCCGGATATTTGATTTTTTATGTAGTTCTACATCTTACAAATTATATGGAGTACATCAGTTGTTTTAATTTTTTTTATAGAAATGTGTTTAATACTCAAAAGAAGCGACTGTCAATATCAACCGGCTTATGAGCTGGCGCCGACTAATTTTTCCTAAGCTGCCGCCGCCGACTTTTTTGGACGGCTTGTTTCTCTGGTAACGATTACACTTAGAGCAACAAGCCGATCGGATCACAGCCATGTCAAGAGCCCGCGCCGCCTTTCAATGTAACGTCAAGCCGCAGCCTATACACGTGCCGAGCTCTGTTCAAAACTGCAGCCGTATAATTTTTTTTGTAGTTGCAAAATTGTACTACATATCACAAATTATATGGGAGACATCAGGTGTTTTAAATTTGTTTATAGAAATGTTTTTTGGGAACTTATATTAAGGGGCTGCCAATGTCAGCTGGCTCAAGCCGGCTAATGATGGCACTACTCAATTCTGGGCAATCTTGTGTTCAAATAATTTCCGGATTACACAAAGAATGAAAAAAAACAACATGGTTTTGAGTTTATCCAAAATGTCAAAAATAGAATTTGTTTAACATATTAACAATCAAATGTAATTTCAAAAAGTGAACAAATTTTCCACGGCTGCTACCACTAACAAAATTTGCAACGTTTAGCACTTTCCACAATTTTTTAGATATTTTGAAATTTGTATTCACAGAATTTTTTTAATAAAAAAGTATTTTTTATATTGAAACTTTTTCACATATTTTTTATTTCTCTTTCGCAAGGCAAATTAATATTAGGTGACCTTATCGCGCCAACAATACAACAATACTAAAAACAACATGCAATTCGTCTGGCTTTTAAAAACCCCATCTGTCAAAAACAGGTGACTAATATAACAACACATACATACATATTTATAAAACACATACACTTTTCACTTTAAATGTAAACAAGCATTAGATAAAAGAAGATATTTTGACAGTCGGGGTGCAAAGCAGTTCAATTACGCTTCGAACACCTGATAATCATCTTGACTGTTAAGGTCACCTGTTATCAATTCGGCTTGCTCTTTCGTAAATATTTTTTGAAGCTTCAGATCAAAACCTTTTTATTAGGTCTATGCAACTCTACAAAAACAGGCAATACAAAAAACAACTTTGTGTTTAAGTTGTCAAAAACACACACAAACATGAACTATAGTATATGGTGCAAACAACTTTTGACAGCTTAAACACGAAAACACAGAATATCATCAGGACGATTGCATTGACCTCATAAATAGGCCTTGCTTCAGATGAACTTTAACGCTTCTACCTGGTGAATGTGCTATGACTCAAGCCAAGGCGAATTTACTATCAGGTGACCTTATCAGCCCAGCTGATTATCAGCTGTTGATACAAAATTGAGCTATTTGAACCAAAACGTCAAAATTTGCTCAGAAATCTTTTGAAGCATTGATTTTCTAGCACAGCAAACTACGTTATTTTTTGTGTTGTGAAATTGTTGTACTAATGAGCTCACCTGATAATGGACTCACCTTGGCATAATTGTTTTACTGATAAGGTCACCAAATACTGAAATCACCTTGACCTAACTTGGAGACTATACGTTAAATTTTTGCTTCAATTTTTGTTTCGAAGTCAATACATTCACACTTATTTACTACTACACTCAATTCAATTCAATTTTTCCTTCAACGCTTCATTAAATTTTTCTTTCAATTAAACAGCTGTTTTAAAATAATTTTTGTGTTTGTAAAAAACTTAAAACCAGAGCAATTTTGTTTGCTGAAATAAAATATGTATAAAAAATTTTTAATTGTTTCCTCGACGACGGCATTTTCAACATAAAATTGAATTTAAATTGCTTGCAGCCTACGTCACAACTTCATTTTAGCAAATTTTGACAAACCATATGTGTGAAAAAATTTATAGCAATTTATTGAACGTGTAGCTGCAAGGTAAGCCTCATCAATTATGTAAACAGTACTGCCACTTTTTTCTAGAGCTTATTCCCAATTTCCAATTTGCCATCCCTAAAAATCCCCAAATGATTTTTTGATTAAATTTTTTCTTTCGAAAAAAAAATTAAAATTGGTGATCTTATTAAAAAAAAAGTTATATGTATATTATATTATGTAGACAATTTTTTAGCTATTTATGACCCATTAAGCTTAGTTACTTAAAGTTGAATAATAAATTGAAATTGAATTGAATAAAGAAATAATGACACAAATAACATTTATGTTTTTTATGGGAATTGTTACAATTTAAGTTTAAAATTTTTTAATCAGTGTAACTAGATATTTTTTTTTATGCATGTTTTTTTTATTTATTGTATCTTCATATATGAACTAACAATAAGTATTCAAATCTTAAATCTAACATATAATTAATAGGCCCGACCAATGTCAGACATAACTAAGTGATAGTTGTAAATAATACATAAGTAGTGATTAGCAAAAAAAAAAATTTCAAGCAACTTCATTTGGAGTGTTTAGTATTAGAGCCCTTGTATATCTCTTTTTTAAGCGGATGTGTCCAGTAAAGTTCAAAATGTTACGAGCAAGCGGATTAGGATGTGACACGAGTTTAGTTAGATATTTGCCTGCGTATTTTGCAATTTTTTCAGTCACTAGTGGCATATTTAAATCACGATGTATATTTGAATTCTTAATGTACCATGGAGCAGATGTTATTAACCTTAAAATTTTGTTTTGTCTTCGTTGAATTCTCTCTACATTGGAAGCAGAAGCAGTGCCCCATAACTGGATACCGTAACACCATATTGGCTTTAAAAGCGACTTGTATATTAAAAGTTTGCAGTCTGGGCTGAGTGTTGAATTTCTGCCAATCAGCCAATGTACCTGAGTTAATTTTAGTTTCATTTGAGTTAACTTATAGTCAATGTGATGTTTCCATGTAAGCCGTCGATCGAGGTGTATACCAAGATATTTCACATGTGAATGTTGAGGAACAACTTGATTATTAATCCGAATGGGGGAACAAGTATCTCTTCGTAAGGTAAATGTTATATGGACACACTTTTGTTCATTTACATTAATTCTCCATAAGTTTAACCATAGTTCCATCTGGCTAATGTGTTCCTGGAGTTTTCGGGATGCCTCATCAGGGTTTTCGTGCATACTAAGGCAGGCGGTATCGTCGGCAAATGTAGAAGTGTGGATACTACTGCTCACAGGCATATCACAAGTATAAATCAAATATAAAAATGGCCCCAGTATACTCCCCTGTGGCACACCGGATGAGATAGTTTCAGGCATACTCATAAAGTGTCCTTCCACAACTGTAAATTTTCGTGCAACAATGTAACTTTCCAAAAGATTTAGAATGTTTATTGGTAAATATGTCTTCAATTTCAAAATCAGGCCTTCATGCCACACTTTATCAAATGCCTGAGAAACATCAATAAACACGGCAGAACAATACTTCTTTTCCTCAAATGTTTTTCTGATAAATTGAACCAATCTATGCGTTTGCTCAATGGTGCTATGCTGGCTTCTAAAACCAAATTGATGGTCTGGGATGCACCCATTATCAGTTAAAATTGCAGACAATTTTGTCATGAGTAGCTTTTCAAAAAGCTTTGACATCTCATCAATTTGCGTTGTAGTAGAGTATTACGAATGACAAAACAAAACGAAAAAGCAAACTTGACTGGTACGGTCAAGTCTATACCCCTTTTTATTCTCTTCACCGCTCTTTCCTAAAAGCTCAAGACTTGACGAGTCAAACCTGAATGAAACCTTGTGTGAATCAGGACTAAGTAACCGAAAGATGGTGAAACGTAAATTATAAACCATCAGTTAATACACACAAACAAAAAAGTTTTAAAATCAAGAAGAAACAATTTGATTTTAAAAACGTAACCTTTATGAAAGAGAACTAATAGCCTGTTTGTAGAACGCGGCAAAGACGACTCGCGACGAGCCAATTCATAGACGACTACGTAATGAAAAGCGTTTGAATAACGCGACTCGACTTTGTCGTGCAACTTTCGTTAATTCGTCCATATGTCAAATATGTACTAAATCGTACTGTTGCCAACATGTTAAAATATAACTTTTGTCTAAATTTTTTCATATGAAATTATTTTTTTAGCTTAAAAAAACGGCAACCCTATTCATGTGCATAAATGAAAACACAATTGACAAATTATTAAAAATTATTTTGTTTTTGGCTCTTCTGCGGTTTCGATTTTTTTTAATTAAACTTAATTCTATTCTTTCGAAAATACAAAAAATAATTTCGCGTTTTGGTCGGTGTTAAACGTGTACTGTAGAAAAATCTAGTTTTAAACACTCTGTGGATGAAATTGTGAAAATTAAAGAAAAAGAGTTGGCAAATGAAGCTGATGGTGTTTTCATTCGACAAACTCAGTCTCAGGATTGGTGCTACATTGGACATGGGCCCTGATCGCAGCATGCATGTAAAGATTTCTGGCAAGGATTGCATTATTTACTGTTGAAAAGTCTGAGCTGGTTATCTTGGGCAAGCAAGCCATTGATGATAATTTTAATCAAACCGCTCGAAAGAATAACGCTGAAAACTCAGCTGTTCTAATTGCTGATTTGCCTTTAAACTCTCCTCGTTATGCTACCCTGCTTTATGTCATGAAGGCAAAGAAAAAGCTTTTGAAAAAAGTAACTCCTAGTGAAATTATTTCTGCAGAGGACCCTGCGGTTGGAAAAGCCTTAGTACCCAATGGTTAAACACGGGTAAAAAAGCTGAAGGAAGGCAGCCACTATTAACCAGTGCCTATGTTCTGTAACTTTGGTGACAACTTTTCCAAACGAAAAGTTTGTTGTCATTCTGTGAAACATGTGGATGTATGTGAATCAGCCTGTGAAAAACAGGACAGCCAATATAATTGTTTGATTTTTCTCGACGCGAAAACTTCTCGCAAGTTACAGAACACAGGTACATACAGTATTTCCAAAAATTTTATTTGTGTATTCATAATTTTATTTGTATATTAAATGTATATTTATTCTTTGTGATTGAGTCTTTCAATTTGTTTTGCGAGTAATAAAATACAAGTCTAATAAAAAAATATATTTTGCTTTAAAATTTATGCTGTTAAAAGAACAAAACTTGTGATTTTTCTGAAAATATGTATGTAAAATTTATGTGAATGCATGTGTATTCTCATTATTTTGTATATTTTGTTGTACTTACTTGAACACGACTAGAATTTTTTAATCGCCCACTTTGACGTTTATGGTGAGTCAAATCGTGTTGCACAAACCACAGAGGAAAAACAGAGATGTCACGAGACGGAAGATAATTTGTGTTTTCAGAGGTCTCGCTCTCGCAGTCACTGCGCATTCTTTAACCTTCTTTCGTGGTGGCATTTTTTAGCTTAATTTTATTTTACGCTTTGTAACCTCATTCGCTTGGCGATTTTTGCAAATAAATGGTAAAAATTGATATTTTTAAATGAAAATGCTTCAAATAAGATATGCAATCGTTTTAAAACATTATTTAATTTCCTTTTTAATAGTAATAAGCTATTTGGCATTTTGTTTTTTGATTCAACACAACAAATTCTTTCATTTAATTTTGTACAATTGTGTACTTCGTTTACTTGTTCAAATGTATTTTCAGTTTATGCTTTGTGATCTCATTTGCTGTGTGATTTTTGTAAACAAAAGGTAAAAATTAAAATTGGTCAATGAAAATGCTTAAAGTTAAATCAGTAATCATTTGTAAACAAATTTAAATCACTTTTTAATGCCATTAATCTATTTCACATTCTATTTTTTTAATTCAATTCAACAAGTTCTTTAATTTAATTTTGTAAATGTGTATGTATGTATGTATGTATGTACACGTGTTCGTTTCACTAAATACAGATTTTCTTTTGTTTGTTTTGATTATTTTGTTAACATCTTAATAACAAATATACTACAGTTGTCCCTTTCTCGCAGTGACTGCACCACAAATGATTTTAGCTTTTTTCATACGTCAGTTCTTACAACTCTGGTCTACTTTGTGGCACAAACCCAAATAAACTGACATCTGACATCAACACTCTTGTTCTAAAACCCCAAAAAATAAATAATGCGCGCTTTTTATTGACGAGTCTTGTTCTACAAACAGGCTGTAAGTTTGTTTTCTTTTATTTTAAAAATGTTCATTCTTGTTTTAAAAATTAAAAATATTTTGAAATCAAGAAATAATATTTTTTATTTGAAAAAGACAACAACCTTGATATAAAGTTGGACATACTCAAATTCAAAGATTATGTTTTTGAGTTAAGAATGAAATATTCTTGAAGTAATAATTAAGCATTTTTATTTTAAAACTTATAATTTTTATATTAAAATTAAGCGTTTGAATTAATAATGGAGGATTATTAAATTAAGAATGAAACGTATTAAATTAAATTAATAATGAAGATTTTTTGAATTCAGAATGAAACGTCCTAAATTAATAATGAAGCATTTTTGAATTAAGAATGAGACGTCCTAAATTAATAATAGAGAATTTTTAAATTAACGATGGTTCGTTTTGAAATTAAAAATTTTACAGTTTTACTTTAATGATATATATTAATATATATTATTAAGACGCTTCATTCTTAATTCAAAAATGCTTCATTATTAATTTAGGACGTTTCATTCTTAATTTAATAATCCTCCATTATTAATTCAAACGCCTAATTTTTAATATAAAAATAATAAGTTTTAAAATAAATAATAAAATGCTTTATTATTACTTCAAGAATATTTCATTCTTAACTCTAAAACATAATTTTTTAATTTGAGTATGTGTTCAACTTTATATCACAATGTTGTGTTTTTTTTAAACAAAAAATAATATTTTTTGATTTCAAAATACTTTTAATTTTTAAAACAAGAATGAACATTTTTAAAATAGCAGAAAACAAAATTATTTCTATTTCATAAAGGTTTCGTTTTTGAAATCAAATTGTTTCTTCTTGATTTTAAAACTTTACATTCTTATTTTAAAATTGCTGCATTTTTGTATTAATAATATAAGAAACATTCTCATTTTAACAACTATTTTTAAAAACGCTTAATTTTTAAAACTAAAACACAAAATTCTTGTTATAAGAATGCGTTTTTGGTTCAGTGTAGGTGCTTGTTAAGTAGTGTCCTGCACAATACCATTTATAAGACCTTTCAAGACATGAGAGATTTTTAAAATGCGAAATATTCTAAAGCAAACGCTAAACAACACTGTTGGCAAGACATTTGTTTCAGTTGTTTGTCTTGCCAACAGTGTTGTTTAGCGTTTGTTTTAGAATATTTCGCTTTAGTAAAGGATTTGTGCAGGACTTTATTTTTACCCAAACTGGCAATAATGTAATTTTCTGTTAAAAAATTATATAATAATCGGAATGTAAAAACGGTCGTGCTTATTCATACAGTGTACATAGTAAATAATCTTGAAAAATTATTATATAAACACAGTATAATAGCGTAGACAGACGAAAGCGTTAATTTGCATTAAAAGCTCACTAATGTGAATTAAAAAATTACCCTGACAGACGACAGTGTATTTGCATTAAGTAAACAAAATCTGTGCATCCCTTTCGTACCATACACTTCGATAATTTTCCTCGGAAATCTTAAAATGGAAAAAACAATTAAAATAACTTATATTTCCTGACTTTTAATCCATTTTAATTTTGAAAACGAAAACAATCTGCCAAAATTTTATTGATTGTTGACGGTGTTATCATATGTGGACGGTGTTATCATATAGCTAAATTCAGTATTAATTCACTTTGATTTAGTGCATAACGGGACATCTAATACGCATTGGGATGGGGATAATTCGCAAGTTAATTTGAATTAAGACTGCTAATGCAAATTAACGCTGTCGTTTGTCTATGCTATAAGACCTATGAAATTTGTATTAAATGCAAAAACATTTTTTTTCTTTTAGGTGCAGTACAAAACAATTGATCTCTCAGATTGTAAACTGGACGAAACGGCGGCCTGTGCTCTATTTTATATGATTGAATATTATGAGGCTACAAATGAATTGGACATTTCATCCAATGCAATGGGCATGACGCATCGAGGTTGGACATCATGCATTTACATGATTAGCCACAGTCAGGAACTGCAGGTGCTAAATGCTGAAGGCAACCCAATATCAAAACTGAGTGCAGATCATTTAGGAAATGCATTATGTACTTCCAATTTGCATACATTAAAGTTAGAACATTGCGGTTTGAAAGGAGCGCCGTTGAGCGGTTTATGTACGTATTATTAAGAGATGATTGAACGATGTACAAAACAATTCTGTTTAACATGGTTTATTTATGTATCTTCTTCAGGTTTTAAATTGTGGCAAAATAAAGTTTTAAAGGAACTTTGGCTGGCACATAATGATTTAGATTGCCATGATGCTGATACAATAGCGGAAATGCTAAAGTGCAATCACTACTTAGAACTTATCGATATAAGCAATAATAATATAAGGGATGAAGGCTTGTGGCATATAGTTAGAGCTTTAATTATGCAGTCAAAGGAATTAGAACGGCGAACAACATTTCAACGTACGGCTGCCATAGACGATGATAGTGATTGCACGTCACCAGTGGAATCGTCTCCTCCGACAAATTTCCCTGATAAAAGTGATGATGTATCATTAGACTGGAATGCTAAAGAGCAAGAAGAAAGCGAAACTCAGTCTTTGAAAGTGTCATCAAAGTGTGATAATTTATCCGATGAGATTAACATGTACAGGGAGTCTCCAAGTTTACCTTCTATTGAGGAAAAAGTCAAAGAGGTTGATGGAGAAACGGGTAGAGCAGGCAGCGCTGAATGTGAACATCATAAAGTCAAGCCTCCTTTGATATCTTCTGTTGGTTCGACAATAGATGAAAACGATGGAGATGAAGATACTGATGATACGGTACGCTCAAGTACAGTTAGAAACCCATTGCAAAATGCCAGTGCCGGTCAATCGATGCTGGATAAACTGTTATCAATGAACAGTGAAAGCAGTAGTGAAGAAGGTGCTTCTAATTTATCAACAGACACGATAGCTGCATGTAACTCCGAAGAACCCAGTTTAATAAGTGACGAAATATTTGATTGCACTGTAACCACCACAACAACTACAAGTACAAATACAAAAGCACCAAAAAATACCGGATTGGAAGTTACATCTCTAAGCGAAGGTGCAGAGGCAGTGACAAGTGCCATTGTCAACCGCTCGGCGACAACAACTGCGTCGCCAAAAGAACATATAGAGAGAAAAGAAGAAACCACAAATTTAAGAAGTTCACCTTTAGAAAGCACGTTAATTGAACACAATAAAGTGAAATCGGATGACACGAATTTAGTATCAGTTAGTTCTCCTTCTAACTTGAGCAAAACAATATATATTCAAAGTTCACATATGATGAGTGATAACAATAATATAAATAATAACCCCGCCACAAAAACAATAAATTTGCAACTTTCCGCTACACAAACTTCGAGTGTACCTGCCTTTTCAAATGATACTGAAGATCCGAACAACGCCAGATCGGGTGTGTATGAAGTGACGGCAGAAGACAGTGACTGTCTGCTGAGTAGTGATGTATCTCGAGTAGCGGCCAGTGACGATGTTGAAATTCGTCAAGGAGAGCATGGGAATGTGATGCAACATCATAGCTGCAGCCGAGCTTTGGATGTTAACAAAAATACTAAGCTGGCAGAAGATTTTGATGACACCCATAGTACAGACTCTGCATTTGAAAGTGCCTAGGAGGGTGATATTAGTCGTCCGCCCGCCTATCCACTTCTCTGGAATATTCAAGATTCGACGACATAACAATAACAATTTTAATTAGATATGGCAAGTTACAGAGCAAAACGCATAGCACGGATAAAGTAGGTTTACTTTTCTACTTGTATATCCGTCGCATGCAGAGTGCAGATCTTGTAGAATTTTAGGGCGAAGTTTTTCCGGAATAACAACTCTATGCTCAAATGTCAAACAGTCTCCAGCCATCTTATAATTGATTTCTGATGATTTAAACCCATGTACAGATTTTCCGCTTTCCAAAATTCTGACAGCTGGTCCCAACTTTTCATCTCTCCTTGTCTCTGAAGCTATTTTGGCAGCGCTCGTCGGAAGTAGTTCAATCTGCTTTATAATAAAAGTGTCAAAGTCATCTTTCCGTTTGCCTTGGTGGTTTTAAACACTACTTCAAAATCAAAGTTCGCTAAGAAATCAGCATAGTTTGTCATATGGCTGATACACAACACAGGGAGCGACTTACGGGGGTCTAGAATTTGGGCAAGCGGTTTATGGTCGGTAAAAATAGTAAAATGCCATGCATACAGATACATGAAAAACTTTTGCACTGCCCACACAATAGAAAGAGCCTCCTTATCAATTTGAGAATATTTTCGCTCCGTACTGCTTAGTGTACGACTCGCATATGCGATCGGTCTTTCACGGCCATCTGGGTGTCGATGAGACAGAACCGCACCCAGTCCCACCTGGTTTGCATCCGTGGCAAGGAGTAGCGGAAGTTGTGGGTTACAAGTCATCAAAACTCTAGGTGATATTAACTCCTTTTTAATATCCATATATGCTTTTTCCGCTTCCGCAGTCCACTTGAACTCTTATTTAAGAGTATATCCCTTAGGGGTCTGTTGCTTGTGGACAAGTTAGGTGTAATGACTTACTGTGTAAGTGGCCTTTCCCAAAAATAGTTGTAAGTCTTCCTGTTTAGTAGACCTAGAAGCATCTCTTACGGCCTCCACGTGTTTATTGGATTTATGAATCCCGCTGCTATCAATTTTGTGCCCCAGAAATTCAACGGCTGGTACAGCAAATACACATTTCAAGCGGTTAAGCTTTAAACCCTTCTCTCTAAAACGATGCATGGTTATTTCTAATACGTGCAACAAATTTTCGAAATCTTCAGCGTAAATTAAAATATCGTCGAAAAAGTTACAAACGTTGCGGATACCTTACAGTCTAGTGAATCGAGAATATGAGTGCAATATATTCAAATAGTCTTCTTATCTAATGATGCTATCAATTTTTTTCAATGGACCAATATGCCACCATGTAAAACAATACCGCACCATGATGTTGCTTCCGCCTTAATTGACCGTTTCTTTAATATGGTGTCGTTGAATGGTGTCCTGCCAAGCAACACAAAAATTGGACTGTTGATGACTGGAAGCGCGTAATATGGTCAGATATGTTAAAATTTAACTGATATCATTCGGATGGTAAACAGTTTTAGTGCCGCCGACAGCAGGTAAGCCAATATCATGCTGTGCGGTTGTACATCATGGTATGATGTTGTTTTACATGGTGTCAAATTGGTCCATTGCAAAAAATTGATAGCATCATTAGATAAGAAGGCAATTTGAATATATTGCAGACTCATATTCTCGATTCACTAGACGTAATCGCCCGTTCTGATAAAGAAGTTGAGTTTCAAGAGGATGGAGACCCGAAGAAACCTTGAAAATCGTTAAGGAATTGCAGACTGGGAAAAGTTTTAAATTGATGCAGTGGCCTCCATAAAGTACCGACCTCAATCCAATTGAGAATTTGTGGTCAATTGTGAAAATATGGTCGGCACAATATCAAATGGCTCCATCCATTCAAATCGAGCTGTGTGCAGGTGGAGTAACAGAAAATTCCAGATGAAACTATCCAAAAATTAGTTCAAAGTATACTCAAATGCATAAACTGTGCATTTTAAAGAAAGGGATATGGATCAAGTACTAAAAATATAGCATATTTTAAGTGTTGTCTGAAGGTGCAAAAGAGAGTACATGAGGGCTATCTTAATTTTATTAAGTTTTTTCTTTGAATTTGTAGTTTTTTGTTTTGTTTTAAAAGCATTTATGTTAGTAACTGAATAATAAATATTATTCAAAAAACAAAAATTAAATCGCTTAATTATTAATATTTTTATGCGCCTTCAAATGCAGAATATACAAACATGTACTCACCACTGCTCCCCACTGTATGTATGTACATACATACATATCGTATTTATTTTATGATTTTCAGCTCGGTTTTAATGTTTGGTTTCTTTTTGCCTTTAAATATATGCAGTCTTCTGTTTTATTTTAATTTTCAGTTTTTATTTTAGTGCCCGTAATATTGTTATAGTTGCAAAATATGACGAATGACCATTAGTTTTTTTCCTTTTCTGTTCTCTTTTTTTTAAACAACAAAAATAAGCAAAAAATTAACTTAAATTTCAATAATAAAGCAATGAAAGTTTAATGCACTCTGTGAAAATATTTAAATCCTTTATAACAATGCAGGGCAGTCACTAAATTAAATTTCAATGAAAGTTTAATGATATCTTTTTAAATCATTGTGACTTTTTTTCTATAATAATGCAAGACAACGTATTACTACACTAACATACAACTTCTATGTAAATTTTTGTTTTTTAGAAAGAAAAAAATAGTTTCATTTTCCTAGAGTGTTTGCATTTTTCTTCCTTTGCTGTTAATAGTTTTATTATTTTATATTTATGAGAGTATGTACATATGTACATTGGGTAGATTTAATTTGGCATATCTTCCCATACTCTAACATGTCGCTAAACTAGCGATCATGATTTTAGTTAATCTATATTATATGTATTTTCTTCCTTCCCTCTTATATGCGCCTGCATATGTATGTTTTATATCTTATTTTTTTCTCCTCTTTATTATTATTATTATCTTGCCTAGGACTTCCATTTCACCTTGAACATTTGGTTTCGAGCCAAAGTCCACTAAGGTTGGAAATGAAGTGATAGGTCTTCTTTTGAACTTATTCTAAGCTATTCCTGATTAGTTTTAGTCTTATAATTTTCATTTTCTTGTTATATTATATCTACTGGATTTTCATCTGTGTCCTTTCTTTTTCATTAGATTTAGTTTGGAAGAGTTTGCTTATTTCCCTATTCTTTATTCTATATGTTTTTGTTTTTTGTTATGGTAAACTTTCTCTGAATTTCAGGTGTTGGGACTTCTGAGACTTCGTAGGGACCTAGCCAAGTGGGCGAGAATTTGTTCTTTCGTGTTTGGTTTTTCAGCCATACTTGTTGCCCTACCTTGAATGTCCTTATTTTTCTTCCATTTTCGTAATGCTTCTTGGAGCTAGCCTTGGCTTGGTCTTGATTTTGTTTTACTAATTGATAACTTCGTTGCATTTGGTATTTTACGATCTTACTAAAATTATCTACATTATATATAGGTGACGGTTTTTCTTTTAGTTTAACAGTTACTTCAAACTCGAATCCATATAGAAATCTATTAGTTGTTTGTTTGGTGGACGTATGCCTCGTATTATTGTGTACATGCATAGCATGATGTAACCATTCATCCCGATTAGTGCCATCCATTTTAACGAAACTTCTCAAATATTCTGCCACAGGTCTATGGGTTTTTTCCAACGATCCATTGGATAGGGGGTGGTGTTAATATTTTTTGTTCCTATCAGCTTACAAATTTCTCGGAATAGTTTTAAAGTAAAATTTGTACTATTATCAGTTACAAAAAAGTGGCAAATTATTTCCTTGAAGAATTCTTTTGCCACCGTGGTTGCTTCAATGTCTGGGACGGCCGCACATGCTACGAATTTAGAGAAATTGTCCAAAAATGTTATTATATATTTATTGCCCCTAGAAGATTCTGTCAATGGTCCAACAATATCAATATAAAGTCTGTTTTTGTTAAAACCATAGGCATCCTTTCTACTTTTGAACTTTTGTTTCGTTGGAAAACTTTACAGGTGCCAACATAGTCTTTAATCTGTCGCCATACCACTTATACTCATTTCTAATGCGATGGTATGTTTTGAGTGACTCTTGGTGTCCTCCCAGATGTGTATCGTGGAACGCCTTCATTTCATTACTCTCTTAATATCTTCTTTATTAGGTAAATATGCTGCGGTATCTTCCTGCGCTATATCTGCATACGCGTCTAACTCATCGGCTTGTGCTTCGCTTTCCTTACTCAGATTTACTTGTAGAGCTCTTGCTTTCGCTCTAGTTACAGTTCCTATGTTTATTTTTTCTATAGGGAGATGACTAAGAGCATCTACGTTCTGATTGGTTTTTCCCGGCTTATACTGTATCTCAAAGACATATTCCAACAGTTTAAGTCTTAGGCGGCCTAATCTGCCTTCTTGGTTCTTTAGATTAGCAATGCCTGTTAAAGGCTTGTGCTCTGTGAAGACTGTAAAGTGTCGGCCTAGCAAATAGGATCTAAACGTATTTACTGACCATACGATGACAAGTAGTTCTTTCTCTATTGTAGAGTATCTCTTTTCTGTGGCGCTTAACACTCTGCTCGCGAAGTAAATAGGTAAATCACTACCTGGCTCTCCTTGAGAAAGAAAAGCTCCTAAGGCTTCATTACTGGCATCAGTGGTCAGATTAAATGGTTTTGTAAAATCAGGGTATTGTAGCAGAGGGGGATTTGCGACTGTTGCCTTCAATTTGTCCATTGCTTCTTGGCACTCCTGAGTCCATTACAATTTTACGTCCTTCCTTAATGATTTGTTAAGTGGTAAGGCTATATCAGAGGAGTTTGGT
Organism: Tachina fera; assembly: GCA_905220375.1. Lineage (NCBI taxonomy): Eukaryota > Metazoa > Arthropoda > Insecta > Diptera > Tachinidae > Tachina > Tachina fera. Next base: position 96,778,897 of record LR999965.1, on the reverse strand, counting down.
ATAAACTTCCTATAATAGTTAACGAGTCCCATAATGCTTGTAGTTCATTTCATTTGACATTGACATTTTTCTGGATGTAACTTGAGATTATACCTTCTTAACACGTCTAGTACCCGCTTTAATCATAACTGGTGGTCCTCTAGATTTCTTCCGTCTATTACTATATCGTCCAAATATACAAAACAGTCAATTCCCTGTAGACCGGTTAATATCGAATTCATAATTCTCTGAAAGGTGGCTGGAGCTCCCGTTAAACCAAAAGGCATACGGTTAAACTCGAAATGACCCAAATTGATACTGAACGCCGTTTTCTGTTTATTACTTGGGTCCATTAAAACTTGGTGGTACCCGCTTGCTAGATCGAGAGTCAAAAAATATCTGCTGTAGCCCAGTTGGTCCAGAATTTCATCAATCCGTGGTATGGGAAAAACTTGTTTTATTGCAGCGTCATTTAATTTCATGAAGTCGACCACTAAACGCCATTTTTTCTTTCCATCTATTCCCGCCTTTTTGGGTACTAGTAGGATTAGGGAATTCCAATGGGAACTACTGGGAGAGATGATTCCATCTTTGATCATCTGGCCTACTTGACTATTAATCTCATTTCGATGGACCTCAGGTAGCCTATATTGCTTAATATTTATTAGGGCTTGACAGGGATCAGTTGGTATTTTGTGTTTAAGTACACTGGTGTACGTAAGACTGTCTCCGGATAGTTGAAAGATATCGTCGTACGATTTCAAAATATTTTCGGTCGAAATCCGCTCTTCCGGGTTCAAATCTGGGCTCAACGGTACTGTTTCTATAAGTTATTTACTTATCACTACTTTGTCTGTAGTTCCTATTATATTTATGCCTGATGTCGCTTCTAGACTGTAGTTTTTCAGGTTCTCATAATTCAAGCTTATTAAACCTATTTTCTCATTGATATTTATTGTAGAATCATTTGTGTTTAAAATGGACACAAATGCGGTTCCCTCCTTGACCGTTGTCAAAGTTCCACCCACAAAAACTCCTGGCAAAATTTCTAATTTATTTATTATGATTTCTCCTTTAGCTGATGTAACTATGACCGATATTAATCCACCTGCTGGAAGTCGGCTACCTTCTGCTGCTACATGCATTTGTAACGCAAGTGTTTTTATTCATGCGTGTTGTGCAGTTAAAGTTCCTTTCGTTGTAATCTTTCCTCCAAATGCGCCTGACAAGTCTTTTTGATTGCTTGAGTTTATCTCCACGTGTGGTGCTAAAGCTTCAGCTTTTACTAATGTGGTGTCTGCTCCTGTATCTACTAGTAAGGATAAGTTTTTACTCAGTGCTTCATTGCATAGGAAATCAATAAATGCGTAATTTTTCCCTACTATTCCATCGTTATCACTTTGTAAATTCTGTTCTTTTTGTGACTCAGACCTGCAGTTAGAATAGTTTCTTTCTGTACAAATTTTTTATTGCAATGTATTTTCTTGCCAGTATTTTTAGTTTCTAGCTGCAGTTGGTTTAATGATAATAAACTTTTATTTGCTGATCTAATTTAAATTTTTTCGTGTGTCCATGAATTTTCGACATCCCAGTCCATTAGTTTTGGCTAAGCCACCGCGAGTTTCCTGAATTTCGTGCTGGGCAATTAGTTATTAGATGTCCCGTTTCATTGCAATTATAGCATTTCGGTGGTTCATTTCTTCCACGTCTATGGCGTAGTTGCGTCATGTTGGCATTGATGGACTTTTGGGTTGTAGAATGTTGACCATTTTGCATGTTATTGTGTTGTTGCCTCTGGTCATTGTCATTTCTTCTAATGTAATTACCGTCAGATGTTTGCCAGTTTATATTCAGCAGTGTGTTTGGGTTGCCTGAATATCTTTGCTGAGGTTTTCTGCAGAACTAATTTTCTGTGTGTCCGGACATTCTGCATATCCTACAAAATAATGCTCTTAAACGTTTTCTTCATTCCACTTCCTTATGTCCCTTATTGTTGCAGTGATCACACTTGCCAATTCTAGTGTTTGATTTACATGGTGGCCGAATTAAATGTCCATATTCTCCACTTTTTATGCAATATGGTGTGCCTGTTGTGACCTTGTTGCTTACAGAAACTGCATTGAGCTGTCAGGGTAATATTGTTTATTGTAATTTGGTTTTCTCCAAAAAGTTGCTCCGCTTCCTCTACTATTTGAGTTAGCTTCTGTAAGCCCTCGCTTTCTTGGCCAATAAACCTAGTCCTTAATGCCTGGTCCCTAAGACCTTTAATAAAGCTTCTTACTGCTATTCTTTTAAAGTCTTCCAGTATTGTTTGTCTACTACCTTCTTCACTCCATTCGTTGTTACTATGCTCCCTGCTTCATTTAGTAAAGCCTCAAGTCAACTACCAAATCTACTCGCTGACCCTTTAGGTCCTTGCTTGCACGAAACTATAAGTTCTCTAATTTGATTCAGAGTTTTCCTCTTCAAATATACCTTTTTAATTCAATCACACAAAGCATCTATAGTGCCGAATGTTTGTGGTGCTATTTGAACGTAAGCTGGTCCCATTCATCGTAGTTTCATGAATGTATAATATCTGGTGTTGTGACGCCGTTTTCTTCTGAGGTCTGCTCTCTTTCTACTAGTTTACACCCTTGAGTGAAACGAAAAACTTCCGATGTTAAATCTGGACCTTCGGTGCCGAAAAATGTGGATACTATATTGTTTACTATTTTAGTAATTGTCGAGATTGCAGGCATCTTGTATGCTTTTGTATATGTACTACTGGAATTTCCTTCCGTGTTTATAGGGGATGACGGACACTTCTTCAATGAATTTCGAGCTTCTTGCAGGTACTTATCAAATTCTTTTTTAAGCTAAACTTCTAGTCCTAGCTCTCTAAATTTCTTCTCGTATTCTACTAAATCGGCGAGTTATCTTTTTATGGTATCTGTTGTGTATCCTCTGTGAACTGTTTTTCTCGCTTTTGATAGTAAATTTTTCACTTTATTTAGTAAGTTATTTCCTTCTTCCCCCTTGAGAGTTTTGTTACGTTCGGTTGTATCCGTGTACTCTTGTTCTATAATTTCTTGTTGTGTGTGAATTATTACTTGGGTAGTATGTGCTAAGTCCGTGACTGTGGATTTTTCTGGCAAACTAATTGAAGGAGTTGCTGAACGAGATGGCACTATAACTTTACAGATTTTATTCAATAAGCGTACTTTTGATATTGACCTAGTATGAAATTTCACCTCAGTGTGGTATACCCTCTAAACGGCTAAAATGCCAGAAATGACATTCCTATAGCCGTTTAGAGGGCTGTTTCACCTATTCAAAACTGGTCTTATTTCTTTGGGCACTATAAGTTTACAAATTTTATTCACTTTCGTACTTTTCATAATTAAAATATTTTTCTTTAATCGTGTAGATAATTGTTTGACATATATGATAGTTACTAGTTTCTGAACACAGTTTAAATGCAACACTGTATGGACACCACGATTTATTTCAGCAGGTTTTGAATACATCGCCGAGAAGAAAACAAACTTTTTGGACGCAAGTGAAGAAAGCAAACTCTGAAAAAATTTCAAACTTTCGACAGAGTTGCAAAATAAGGACTAAATTTGTTTTGGTTTGCATATAAAATGTAAAAAAATTTTATCATATTGCAAACCGTTTAAAACGGCAATTAATTAATAAACTTGAAACAAAAAAACTGAATTATGTACATAAAAAGCTTAAGAATCTAAGTTTATAACTGTCACTTTTTTTATTACCATACTCTAGAAGAACAGAGCACTTGAAAATAGCACTCTGGAAAAAGTTTGCTGGCCCATAAAATTAAAACTATTCGATGTACCATATAGCGACTAGTACCATTCGATAGGGAATCAATATATATATAGGAAGAGTACTGCAAGAAGAATACTGCAAGGTTGCCACACACATACTTAATGTGCAAAACTGCATTATCATGAAAATATTGCAAAATTTGTTAAAGTTAATTCACAAATAACTTCTGAATTCAAGCATTTCAGAAAATGACTGGTGCTAACTCGGAAACCTACTTTTATTCTTTATCGATAGGTATATGATTTATTACGGTACAATAAATGATTTAAATTTTATAGGCAAAACAATTTCTTACTAAATTTTTTGCCTTTGAAAAGTTTGCTGGGCTATAACTTCTGAGTGCAAGTATTTGGAAAAATAACAATTACTGTTTTTGAAAGGTATTTAGGTTTCCTATTGATTGGTACTAGTCGCTATATGGTACATCGAATAGTTTTTGATTTGTTGGCCAAACAAATTTTCCCTAATTTTGGTGACTTTAAAAAGTTTGCTGGGTATAACTTCTGAACGCAAGTATCTAGAAAAATAATATTTACTGTTTTTAAAAGAAATTTTGATTCTCTATTGAGTGGTAGTAGTCGCCTAATGGTATATTGAATGGTTTTTCATTTATAGGCAAAACAATGTTTTACAAATTTTTGGACTTTGAAAAGTTTGCTGGGGTATAACTTCTGAGTGCAAGTATTTGGAAAAATAACAATTACTGTTTTTGAAAGGTATTTTCTTATTTTGGTGACTTTAAAAAGTTTGCTGGGGTATATCTTCTGAATGAAAGTGTTTGAGAGAATGACAGTTACATTTTTTAAAAGCTTTTTAAATTGTCTATCAATTGGTATAAGTCGCATTACGGTACAATGAACTGATTTTGTTTTATTGCCAGAAAACTTTTTTTAATTTGACTCACATTCAAAAGTTTGCTGGATATAACTTCTGAATGATAGTGTTTCAGAAAATAAAAGTTACTTTTTGTTAAAGCTATTTGAGTCTTCTAACAATTCATATTAAAGAATTAATACTACAAAAACCATTTTTTGTTTTACAAGTGAAAAACAATGATTTAATATTTTTCTGATTTTCAAAGGTTTGCTGGGCTATAACTTCTGAATGCAAGTAGATGGAAAAATGATTATTACTAATTCTGAAAGGTATTTTGATTCCCTATCGAATGGTACTAGTCGCTATATGGTACATCGAATAGTTTAAATTTTATGGCCAGCAAACTTTTTCCAGAGTGTTATTTTCAAGTGCTCTGTTCTTCTAGAGTATGGTAATGAAAAAAGTGACAGTTGTTAAATTAGGTTCTACAGCTTTTTATATACATAGTTCAGTTTTTTGTTTTTAAGTTTACTAATTAATTTCCGTTTTTAACGGTTTGCAAAATGGTAATATTTTTTTACATTTTATATGCAGATCAAAACAAATTTACTCTTTTTTTTGCAACTCTGTCGAAAGTTTGAAATTTTTTCAGAGTTTGCTTTCTTCACTTGCGTTTTGAGTACATTTTTTTGCAAAATTCAATACTTTTTTTCCTACTACTTTTGTTTTCAACTGTTTGAAAAAGGAGGATAAAATTGGTTTTTTACGGTACGATTTCTTCACTTGCATGTCCACAGTTGGTAACTTTAACAAATTCACAAACTACCGTGTAACAAATTAACAAATTCGGTGTGAATACCACTAATAATTTTTCAGTGTGGGGAAAAATGTAGAGAAAATATTTTTGGTTGGAAGGAAAAAAGGGATTTTTTTCTAACGTGTAGGGAATCTCAAAAATATTCACTGATATCACTAGCAGCGTAAGCTCCATTCAGCGTTACCGTTGAAAAATATCAAAAAGGGGCACAAAATTAAGAAAAATTAAAGAAACAAGCATATTTATTAAGTTATTTTTATTTGAAACAAACAATAAAAACAAATATCTCCTGTAAAGAAGTACAAAAACATTCATTTAATGAGAACTCATATACAACGTTTATACGTACCTCTTATTTGCAACTAAAAACGCTAACCTACTAACTCTCAGAACAATTACTGATTACTGGGGATGAGATGTATTTATACAGAAAGAGAATATAATAACGGCAGTTTTAACAGCTGGTTGAGTATTTACAAATACTTTATTTTCAAATAAGACAAGTATAAACGTAGTATAGATAGCTACTAAATATAAAAAAATCATAAAATCTATCATAATAATAAGACAATGGTCAAACTGCAGCATTTGATTTCGATCGAAATTCCAATATACATATGTGTGTATGTACATATGTAAGAGAGAAGTTGACGTAGAAATCTATTTTCTGTAGATATCTACCTCACGTACGTTACGATACATATTAAATAAACAGCAACATGTTTTATTAAAGTTACAGATGTTGTCAGCTGATCCGTCAATTCAAGATACGAATCTACTAATTCTACCATTATTCCGAACTTAACGTGTACGATGCATTTAAGTATCGCAAAATCGGTTCGTTTTCGTAGTCTTGTATGAAAAAATTACTTCGCCAGCGGTTCGTGTTCGACGTTTTTTTAGGAGTTTAATTACCATGGCAAGAAAAGGGCATAAGGGGCATAAAAAGTGGCAAGGCAGTCGAAAAAGATTCATAATGCGACTTTAGTCGCGTAACGGTAACGCTGTCTCCATTATTACTAAATATACCCGGTATCAGTTACTCACAATCTTATATCAATAGTTGATAAAGCAAAATTGATTCATTCATTGTAAACGGGAGCGGCCTATTATACAGCAACTTTTTTAATTTCGAGAAAATAGTTTAAATAATTTAATTAAAATAATCGCGTAGACTGCCCAGAGTCCGCGATTTGAAGTACAATGACTGAAAGATTTACATTCGGTGGATCGGTTGCACCGATTACATGTCATGCCTGGAATAAGGACAAGACGCGTAAGTATTTACTAAAAATATGTACGTCGTGATTTATTTTATTAAAGATGCAATTTAGAAATTGCTTTGTCGCCAAACAACAATGAAATTCACATTTACCGGAAGGATGCTAATGACTGGAAATTAATGGATATCTTAAATCAACATGATTTAAGAGTAATGGGTATTGACTGGGCAAAGAATACTAACCGTATAGTTAGTTGCGCAGCTGATCGCAATGCCTATGTTTGGCAGCAAGGCGATGACGGAAAGTGGAAACCTACGTTAGTATTATTACGTATTAATAGAGCCGCAACATGCGTGAAATGGTCTCCTGCTGAAAATAAATTCGCAGTAGGATCGGGTGCACGTCTCATATCGGTTTGTTATTTTGAATCGGAAAATGATTGGTGGGTATCGAAGCACATAAAGAAGCCCATCAGATCTACAATAACATCTTTGGATTGGCATCCGAATAATGTTCTTTTAGTTGCGGGTTCCACCGACTATAAGGTATAAAATTTAAAATTATTTATTGATGAAATATATATAACAGAGTAATATAGGTGCGCGTGTTCTCGGCATATATTAAGGATATTGAGGATCAGCCTACCCCAACTCCATGGGGCAATCGCATGCCATTGGGTAACTTAATGGCTGAATTTAAAAACTCTGCAACTTCTGGAGGCGGGTGGATTAATAGCGTCAGTTTTTCTACTGATGGAAATAAAATTTGCTGGGTTGGCCACGACAGTTGCATTAACGTGGCAGATGCTTCCAACGTCAACACTGTTATACGGTGCAAAACTGAATATTTGCCATTTTTGGCTTGCGAATGGATTTCCCCGGCTTCAATCGTTGTAGCTGGTCATAGCTGCATACCTTTGATATACGGTTTAAAAGATGATAAACTTCTGCTTATTAGTAAATTGGATAAAACTCAGAAAAAAGAGTCTAGTGGTATATCAGCAATGCGCATTTTCCAATCTTTGGACAGAAATCTACGTACAGAGAACTCTGATACGTTTGTTGATACTATACATCAAAATGCAATCACATGTATTCGTTTATATACAGGAAAAAAACTGAATTGTGCTCGGATTAGTACTTCCGGAGTGGATGGGCAGTTGGTTATATGGGACATTGACATAGCTAATTTAATGAAAAGTCTTAAAATTTAAAAAATATTTACTAATTTGAAAACTGAATTTTTATATAAAAAAATGCTCAATAAAACGTTCTACGTTAGAAGTTATGGGACCAATCAAGTTACTGGGCACCTCTTAGAAAAATAAGTGCTATCTGATAGGATTGAAAAATACAAAAAAAAACTTAAATAAAGCAGGCCTTCCGTCGGGCTTAAGAGTTTTCTCCAGCATGTTATTTCCCAAACGGTGCAGACTAATAAAGATTTTCTGCTTTACAAAGTTTTCCAGCCTAACGTTTTCTTGCACTGACGGCCTTGAACCTCTAATTCGAACCAAAAAGGAAATGCTTTCGAACTTGTATGTTAATAACTAATAAATTCGAAAACATTTTCTTTCGTTTCGAATTACAGAGTACTAATGAAGTTTTCCTGCGTGGCCGACCATGCCTGCATTTTACCACTTCATGAAAAATATTCTCAAAGGTTTAAAATGATACAAATATTGTTCACGTTTATTGGAAAATATACTGTGTAATGACAATTTTGTACTAGAATTGCATAGTCCCATAACTAGGGAACAGCATCGCCGACAATTTTATTTATATATTTTATGTTGTTTTTAAACTTTCTTTAGAATATGGTACTTTTTTATTTTCGAGAGGTGCCCCTAAACTCGATTTAAGCTGAAGTTATTCACGACTCATTGTTGATTATTAACACAGTGAAAGCGAAATATGCGTTTAAACTGCCATGAACGAGGTGGGATATGCCATACCCAACCTGACCAGACATCCCGCTTTATGCGGGATTATCCCGCTTTTCAGAGGTCGAACCCACCTCGAATTTCTATCCCGCTTTTTAGAATTGTGAAATTTCAATCAATCTTTTATTAAAATTTAACTAAAAAAATGCATTCCAAATGTTTTTTTGAGTGTAGTTATTGCTTGGCTCCACACTCCATACAAGTACGTTTCTGATGATCATCAGCAGAATTTCATGTTTGTATTTGTAGCAGATACCAAGATATTAAGAAAGTTATGTTTATACCCCTATTCTCACCTCTGTAACAGTGACAAAATTATAGTAAAACTAAGGTGAATGACTATTTTTCAGAATACCAAACATGTACAAATATTGTCATGAATTAAATATATGTATATATCGTTAACTTAATACGAAAAGTCCCCAGCTCATAATTCGATATTTTTACATATTTCGATAGACCATCACTAGATACAATTCCATCCAATTAATAAAACTAATATAACACTAAATTTGTAGAGTTTTTAATAAAACTTGCGTTTAAAAAAATTTTGTATCAATATTGCACCTTTTTTAGTTAGTTGTTTTCCTCCTGTAAACTATGAAAAACATGAGTTAGGGCCTTTTCGTATTAAGTTAACGATATACTTATATGTACATACATATATTTAATTTGTTACCTTATGAAAAGCACATAAAATAAAAATGTATTAATTTTCCTTTTAATTTACTTTTAGGTGTGAGATTTAAAGAGAAAAAAGCATGATTATTTGAAAATTGTTAACATCTTATGCCCAAAAAAAGTATTTCTTGATGCACTTTTTTTTTTTGCAAAATTAAAGGAAAACAATTTCACATTTTTCAAAATAACAGAGTGACTCCTATTTTTTGCCAACAATATTTGGAAAGTTGTATCTGCGGTAAAACTGGAAAATTTTTGCAAATATATTAATACAATTTGGGCTTGTCTAGGAACACTAATACCTCATACAGACCACTTTTTACTTTAAATATTTAAATTTTTCGAGGCAAATTTTTTTTTCAAAATCGTATCAAGTACACGCGTCTCTACCGAGCTTTAGTAACACAGGTGCGTTTGAGAACTTTTCCAGTAAAATCCAGAAACTGAGTAATTTAAAGAAATTACTCGCAAAAGAGTTTGCATATTAAGTACGCGAGCGGAAAAATTGTAAAATCCAGTAAAACATATATAACAGCTGTAAACGCACTAATAATCCCAAAATTATATTTTACTTATTCAGTAAAATATTTTTTTTTTTAATAAAATACATTGAAATTGATTATTGAGGGGTTTAGCTGGATCCTATGCGCATTTCACTGTTGCTAATGCAGATCATCAGGGAACCTTTACCCAAAGTTTCTTAGAACAACTAGAGTCATTATGTTATAAACTTTCATTTAAATAAATGAGAAGCTCAACAACAAATAACAAAGTTGAAACAAGAACTCAATAATCAACATGTTTTTTATTTTTAATTATTTCAATGTATTTTATTAAAAAAAAAAATATTTTACTGAATAAGTAAAATATAATTTTGGGATTATTACTGCGTTTACAAATTTTAAACTTAAATTGTAAAAATTCCCATAAAAACACTAATTATTAATTTGACGGCACCCGGTCAAAAAAATACTTGTGTGGCAACACTCTATCTTGAATAGTGTTGCGTGGGGGTGTCATCCATTGTCAGACCTATAAAAATGTTAGCTAGCATTAACAAACACTAATAACTTGTTTTTTTTTAAATTATATTTACCAAAATTGAGGATTTGTAGCACATATATAAATTTGAAGTAAGTTGTCGCAAAGTAGTAAATATTTACATTGTTCATCAGCTGTGGCATGAGATGTCAGTACAAAATTGGAATAGACTAACAAAATAAAAGGTATTGCCAGCAGGGAGATTTAGTGTAAGAACAAATAGACATCTCTGTCTCATTGGAATTTTTCGGAAAAAAACGATTTTAGGCTTTAAATTGTTGGTAGGATAGGAAAAATTAAAATGAACAGGGAGACTATGAGTTCGGCTGCAAGCGCCATTACCAAAAAAGTTATTGTAAAGTAAAGGTCACAGCCTGACCACTAAAAGAATAAAAAAATAAAACTACCAGTGAATGTTAGAGTTTAAATAATAAATGTACTCCCGGGGTGTATTTCCGTAAAGTGCTGTGTTAATTTTGGGCAAGATTGAGCGAAAAAAATAAAGGGTAATACGCTGATAAAAATAAAAGAAGAAAGAAGTGAGTCCGCCAGAGAATTTGTTCCTGGAGCAATAGTGCCAGTTGCCACGGAGTTAATACCGCTCGGCAAACCAAAGAAGAAGAAAAAAAAACCCCGCAAGTTAAGTACATAAGACCGCTATCTACATATATATATTTATACATACATACATGTATGTACATACATATGCTCATATATAAATACTGTTTTTTTTTGGTAAAAGAAATAATGGCTGATTTTTTTTGTAACGTTATTTTATTTCATTTTATTTTTTTTAAATATAGTTAAAGGTTAGGAATAAAGAAATTTTTTTTTAAAGTAATACTGCCTAAATTTGTAGTAATTATTATAAGTGAATCTGCGAATAGGTCGGAAACTGCATACAAAGACCGGGGAAAATTTTAGCAGCGTAATAAATAATTTCCGGAAGAATTAAACACATACATATGTACATGATTGCCCCCTAAAAGAGCTCATTTAGGTAGGAATTAAATTTTGGTAGTTTGTGATTCGCAAGGTTGAAAAGGAAACCAACAATTCTTTGTAAGTGGGAAAAGACCTATAAAGACAAGAAATTATAAAAAGAGAGGGTGTACGCAAATTCAGGCAATATAACATTATTTATATTTTTTTAGAATAAATTTCTTATAGTAATCAAAATGTAAAACTTATTATAATAGTAGAATTCAAAAAACATAAGTAAAGAAGGAAATTTAATAGAAAGGATTTAAAAAAAAAGAACTTTCAAATTTGGTCAACAAACCCTTCGTTTAGTCTAATAAGACAATTCCTTTGTTAAAGTATATAATACAACAAACCAATTTTAATTAAAATTTTAGCATATATTTATTTTCTTCAATTGTATAACGATTTAATAATAGATTTTAATAGATTTTGGGATTAGACTTAAAACTTAATTATAAATAAAATCATTCTGTAATTGTTATAGTGAAAGTTAGCTATGTGCTGGTAATCATTTTTTTTGGGGTAGGGTTAGTGATGCGGGGTAAGTAAAATACGAGCGTGAGTACATAATGGGGATCACAGAAAATATATTGAGGCCAATAGTGAGTGATCTTGGTTGGGTGGGCGATGTGGAGGTAAAACACCTGAACCTCTCTCTTAATGTCTGTCCTTTGTAGTGTCGAGTTAATGTAAATATCTTATTGTTTTTGAATAATTGTTCAATAAAGTTTTTTTTATTTGTGCTTGCCCTGGTCACAGTGGTGGGTTGGAACCCTTCCCTAAGCAGATGCTGAGCTTGCTGGCTTCACCACTGTGATGCAATTAAGGACATGTAACAATATGGCGCCCAAACAAATGAGGATTCAAGTTGACGAATCAGTAATGGCCAAAAAGAAAAAAAAATATCAGGCATTATTGGCGATAAATGGTTGCGACAACTTGAAGTCTGAACGAAAGAATTAGGAATTTTAATAGGGTATATAGTCCAACTAAATATACCGGCAATAGTCCACTAGTTTGTGATGCAATAGCCCAGAATACATACCGCGCTCATATCGTAAAGTTACTTTGTATTTGTGGATCAAGATCCCCAAAACAGGAATTAATTCCGGTTTTGCGATACAGGTACATGGTATCAAGGGTATTGACCGTGAGGTTTTGTAGGATATTAAATAGACTTAGTAACCCGGGACGTGAAAAGTTCACTGAATTGTTCATTGGGGGTATACAGGTCAGATACAGAAAGTAGATTATTAGTATTAAATTTTTGAAATGGAGTTGCGAACTGCAAGGATAACACGAGTGATATCGTCACTGATCAGATTGAATCAGATGATTGTAATATATCCACTCAGTGAGTATCTAGGCATTACTTAAACTTGTCATTTCCATAAAAGGGAAGATATTGGAGTAATAGCTACCAGCAGGGATCGAAGTTTTTTTTTATTTGTTGTTTAGTCAGATGATGGATGGACGTTAAGAGACCTAATATTTTAGGCACAAATTATATTTGATTTGAAACTCACTGCTCACTGAACTCGCATCTTAGGTTAACCTGACCCGAATGTCTTATTTATTATAATACAAACATACATATATTTGAATTACGTGTATGCGTTATAGCTGTATTTTTTTTATTATAGCCGATAGCATTTGAGAGCGTTTTTTTTAATTAAATTTAATATCAATCTTTTTGTATCGTCAATATTTGATGTTGATGTTAGTGTTTTTTTATTGTACTGTTGTTTGTACGAAATAATTAGCGAACTTGCTACAAGTGCTAATCAAAAGGTCAAACGAAAGGGTTGAAATTTGTTATAAGCCATAAGTAACTACCATTTTCGTTTACACCAAATTATTATTATTTTTTTTGAATACACTTAAAGAGCGCTATTTTTTTTAATTAAAATTTTCGATATTTTTTTCGTTTGTTGTTCTTGAGTTGATAATCGTATCAGATCTGTACTACGGATTTTTTTTAAATTTTTTTTTTGTACTTGAAGTAATGGTCAGATAATTTTTGAATATATTAGACGTTTTATGAAATAAGTAAGCGGTTAATTATTCAAATTTTTCACGGTTTAGTATAGGGCAAAGCTTTATTTCTGTTTTGATTTTTTTTCTATACTTATATAGTACTTTTTGCCCGAAAAAAGGATAATTAATGCCTACTCCAGTACAAAAGGAGAAAGAGATTCTTAAAAGGCATAGGCACAGAAACGTTTCGTTTGATCTTAATCGATCATCGCCACAGGTCAAAGAAAAATACGTAAAAGATAATCAATCGAATAGAATGCCACCACCGGTTAATATTGATATGATAGATTTGTCGGGAACAATAAACGCGCCAAACCCTAATACTGGGACTAAGCCAAAAGTAATGTCTGTTGAGGCAGGGGCAGCTGCTTTAGAGCGAAACGAAAATGTGACAGAGGAGCTTCCACATTCGGTTAAAGCAATGGTGTCGGAAAGTGTAGAGAATATGAAAAGGTCAGTCAACCAGTCCATACGAGATATGGTAGGAGAGAGTGTTAGTAGGGAAATGGGCAAAATACATGAGACTTTGGCAATATTGAGTGATGCGATGAAATCTCTATCATTAAATAAAAATGTAGGAAACAGAGAGGACATACCAATAACAGGAAATCCAGGTGTGCAGAATCAGCGCGCAAATACGCGACGATATGATTTTCCACCGCCTCCTGCTTATAATGGCCTGGCCGCTAATGTCCATCACCCATATTATGCAAGTCAGCAAAATAATAGTTTACCACCTCAAGCTTTTCCGTCTCCAGTGCAAAATATAGCGCCGGCTAACTATTATGTAAATAGAACAAGAGTTGATAGATTTGGTTTAAAATTTGACGGGAATGAGACTCACCTGTCCGTTGAATCGTTTGTGTTCAGATTAGAATATTGTCAGAGGCAATATCAGATACCCTGGAAAGAAATTCTGGACGATTTTCACCTGCTGGTAGTAGGACCTGCTCTTGACTGGTATTGGCTATATGTGGAAACAAATCCGATCACTAACTGGGAAAACTTACGTCATGCATTATTGAGCAGATTTCGTACACTTCGAACTAATTTAGACATTATGCATGAGCTTGTAGAAAGAAAACAGAGATTAGGTGAGAGCATTGATAGCTACTTTTATCATTTAAATTTATTACGTTCGAAACTAGCACAGCCACTTTCAGAGTTTGAATTAATCAAGTTAGCTAAAAAGAATTTGAGGGAAAATATAGGGCGAATTGTCTACCCGATACCTGTTTCCTCACTTGAACAATTGAGGCTCGAATGTGTAGAGGCTGAAAGAAATTTTGTGAAAAGGGAATCTCGAATAGAACAACAACCACAACAACACCGAAAATATGTACATGAAATTGAATTAGGCCAAGAAAATGAAGAATTGGTACAGGTAGAAGAAATTAACAAGATTATCGTGTGTTGGAATTGTAAAGAACAGGGTCACATTTTTGTGGACTGTCCGTCTACCCAACGGGAACTTTTTTGTTATAAATGTGGAAAACCGGACGTCATAACCCGGAATTGTCCGATTTGTAAGACTCGGGAAAACCAAAAACGGGGCGTGGTTTCTACGGGGGAGCCACGTCCTCAGAAAATAACCCCAAATCAACAAAGGAATTAGAAATAACACAACCATTTTGTAAACTTCGGCACTATTTACCTCTAGAAAAACGTCAGCAATACTATGACGTGATGCGCAAAGAAATATTTGGCGGTAGTAGCACCACTAGTTTAAGCATAGCCGAAGATTATCAGGATGATGAGGAAATTGTTAAAGTTGTACCGCGACATGAAAATTCAAAAACAGTGAGCAAACAAATGGAAAAAAATAAACAAAAGTGTTCAGGAGATCATACTAGGATATTAAAGTTGAGAGCTGATTATTTAAAGAGAAGAAATAAACGAAAATTAATACTAGAATCAATAGTCAAAGCCGCAAAAACTGATCCGCGTCCTTTCATCCAAATATTAATAGCTGGAGAAAGCCACAGGGGATTATTAGACTCAGGAGCGTCTGTGAGTATTTTAGGCCGAAAGTGTAGGGAATTAACAAATCGTATTAACGCGAAAGTTATATACCATTGGGCAAATGTTTACACAGCCTCAGGGCAACCATTCCGAGTATTAGGGCGCACAGAGTTAAAAGTTGAGTTTAAGGGAGAAGTAAAAATTATAAACTTTTATCTATGTCCAGACCTAGAACAGGAAATATATTTAGGAGTCGATTTCTGGAGGGAATTTAATATAGCACCAGAGATAATGCAAAACTGTGAAATTAACGTCGAATCAGCAGAAAATTTTCAGTCCATCCACGATTCCAATAGCGTGAAATTGCATGAATTAAATCATGAACAAATACAGCAGTTGCGTGATGTTATAAAGAAGTTTCCGACTTTTGAAGAGATGGGTTTAGGGCGAACAAGTTTAGAAAAGCATACAATAAAATTAGTAGAAGGGGCCCAGCCTATTAAGGACAAACACTATCCCATTTCACCCGCAGTGCAAAACTTAGTTTATGCAGAAATCGACAACATGTTGAAGCTTAAGGTAATCGAAGAGAGTGAGAGCCCATGGAGCAATCGGACTACGTTAGTAAGGAAGCCAGGAAAAAATCGTTTTTGCTTAGACGCGCGAAAACTAAATGCAGTAACTGTAAAGGACGCATATCCCTTACAGAATATAGATGGTATTTTAAGTCGTATTGATCAAACTCACTATATAAGCAGCGTTGATTTAAAATATGCTTTTTGGCAGGTGGAATTGGAGGAAGAATCAAAAAAATATACAGCGTTTACAGTACCAGGCAGACCACTGTACCAATTCCGGGTGATGCCGTTCGGGCTGTGCAACGCGGCCCAACGCCTCTGTCGCTTGATGGATAAAGTGATACCAGCCAAGCTAAAATCAAATGTTTTCATCTACCTAGACGATTTGCTTGTAATTTCGGACGAATTTTCTACCCATTTAAAAGTTTTAGAACAAGTAGCAGAATGTTTGAAAACGGCAGGTCTTACTATTGGGTTAAAAAAGTCGATGTTCTGTTTCAAAGAACTGAAGTATTTAGGGTTCATTATTGGGGGAGGAAGTTTGAGAACAGACCCGGAAAAGGTTTCGGCAATTCAGCGAATTTCCATGCCTAAATCGCCTAGGGAAGTGAGAAGTTTTTTAGGTACTGCCGGCTGGTATAGGCGATTTATAAAAGATTTTGCCACAATTTCAGCACCGTTGACAGATACGTTAAAAAAAGCAAAAAAATTTCTCATGTCCACAGAAGCGAAAGAAGCCGTGAGAATGTTGAAAAATGCTTTAACCACCGCACCAGTCTTGCGCCATCCAGATTTCTCAAAAGTTTTTTACATCCAGTGCGATGCGTCAGAGCACGGAATAGGGGCTGTTTTATATCAAAAGAACAATGACGAGTCGGAAAATCCTATAGCTTTTTATTACCAAAAATTTAATAAGTGTCAAAAAAATTATTCGATTACCGAGAAAGAGTGTCTAGCAGCCGTGTTGGCAGTGAAGCGTTTCAGACCATACGTAGAGATGATGAAATTCACGGTGATAACAGACCACGCCAGCCTCAAATGGCTCATGTCAATGAAAGATCTTAGTGGGCGTTTGGCTAGGTGGTCCCTACAACTTCAAGCCTATGACTTTTCCATCGAACACCGTAGAGGTTCAGAAAATATTGTAGCGGACACTCTCTCAAGAATGGCAATCGAAGAATTGGAAACAGATGAGCAGCAGTGGTTTGAGTTTGAGACAAATGAGTTTGAAAGTGAAGAATACGTAGAACTGGCTAAAGAAATAGAAAAAAATCATGAAAAACTCCCAGATATAAAGGTAAAAGAGGAAAAAATATTTAAAAAAATATATGCCCACTCAAATGAAATAATGGAAGAGTCCATATGGAAATTGTGGGTGCCACAGCAGTTAACCCAACGATTAATCGAAAAAGCACACAAATCGATGACATCCGCGCATGGGGGAATAAATAAAACACTCAACGCGTTAAGGCGACTGTATTATTGGCCCCGGATGGCTATTCAAGTGCGAAACTATATAACAAACTGCCAGATCTGTAAAGAATCTAAGCCCACAAATCAAATCCTGAAGCCAACGATAGGAGAGGAGGTAAATACGGATAGACCGTTTCAAAAATTGTACATCGATTTTTTAGGAAAATACCCAAGGTCGCATAGGGGACACGCCTACATATTTGTAGTCGTGGATCATTTTTCAAAATTTACCTTCATTAAAGCAATGAAAGATGCCACCGCAAAGAACGTAATTGAGTTCCTGACTTTAGAAGTGTTTAATAAATTTGGGGTGCCAGAAGTCATACATAGTGATAATGGGCAACAATTTACGTCTAAAATGTTCAAAGAAATGATAGGATGCGTACAATATCAGACACATGAAAACGGCATTTTATTCGCCACAATCGAATGCGTCTGAGAGGGCAAACCAATCAATATTGACAGGTATAAGAGCGTATTTGGAAACAGACCACAGAGATTGGGACTTGTATTTGCCTGAAATCGAATGTGCCTTACGCACTTCGTTGCACTCTGCGATTGGCACGACACCGTTTTTTGCACTGTTTGGGTATCACTGGTATTCCAATGGGGCAGATTACAAGTTAGCGCGTACACTAAAATCCATGAACGAGCATGAAATAGTGGCACTTAACAAGACTGACAAACAAGAAATGATACGCGAGCGTATTAAACAAAATATACATACCGCCTACAACAAAAGCGCGAAAAGGTATAATGAAAGGACTCGTATTGCAAAATTCAGACCCGGCCAGGAAGTATATAGACGTAATTTCACACAATCAGATTTCAAGAACAACATAAACTCAAAATTTTGTAGGAAATTTATAAAAAGTAGAATAGTTCGGCCAATAGGTAATAACATGTTTGAGTTAGAAGATGTAAAAGGCAGTTCAGTAGGAATTTATCACGCAAAGGATATAAAAATATAATTGTGTAAAATAACCGGTAAGACACCAAGGGGTATTAGCATAGGAAGTCACCTGTGATAGTATGTAGAAAACGATAGTCAAAGGAACTAGGATATCACAATACAGGAAACGCTATAAAAAAAACATAAGCTATTTCCAATGGGTAATAAAACATAAAACAAAACAGGAAATATAAGGAAAGGCAGCAAATCTGGCGAATTATGAACCATGCTGTTACATTTCATTTGGTTTGTTAACGATACATAAATACTCTACCTACAGCTGGTACAGTGAAACGCGATTCTGATGAACTAGGTAAGAACAACAAATATATGTTCCAGTAAATAGATGATTGTTATTTTTCTGAGTAGTAGGAATATGCCCGGAAATTTTCGAAGACACATACATATAGAAAATTACATACCATTGAAGTGGCATAAACAAAAAGGCATTCGATTCGCACCTGATTTTCAAACGTTCAGCTATCGAACGGGTTAAAATTGCAAGTTATTTGTTTATCTCTTTTCTTTGGTTTTAGAGTCTTGTTTGTTTGTTTTTGGCCTTACTAATAAGGTTTGGAAAACGCATTTAAAAGATATTTTTTTTTTGTTTTTGCAAAACGCGAGTCACAGAGTCGAATGATTTATAAGTTCTTCTGAAAAAAAAACCCGTTCAAATTGGTAGTCCAACTCAACGACAATAGTAGCTTTATTATCAATAGATAAGGTGAAGATGAAACGGGGGTTGAAAACAAAACTTTTATACAAAAAAACAAAAACAAAACTTTTATACAAAAATTTTGTTCGTCAGAATCACATTTAAAACACTAATTGACTCGTTTTTTTTATCGAAAATATGTCGCAGAAATTCCAAGAGGTAATACAGCTTCAAACAGCAAAGACTAACCACCTATCAGACCCGAAGTGTGGTATGTAAATGTTTTTTTTTTTGGTAACATTCAAACTGATGAACAAGGGCCGGTTAAATATCGCAAAACGCAAAATAAAGAGCAATACAAATCATATATAAGCGTCTAGTTGGAAAAGCGAAATGATAGGAATGTTAGAAAACTTACGTTGAACATGGAGGACTAAGATACAGTTCTGGAACGTGGAGCTGCCAGTAAGATTTTCATAGTTGTAGAAACTATAAATAAAATGAGGAGGGAATACAATATACATATTTAGTATTTACAGATACTCACGTGTATTTTGCCCGGCTGTGTGAAATTCAGGGTGTGGGAGTTCCCCACGTGTTGTTCACCGATGCATGGATGTCAATATGGGCAAGCCCAAATTAGGTCGCACACCAGTTCTGCCAAGGTGAACCTCGCAGCACTGGAGTTTTGTTGCGTGGGGGTGTCATCCATTGTCAGACCTATAAAAATGTTAGCTAGCATTAACAAACACTAATAACTTGTTTTTTTTTTTAATTATATTTACCAAAATTGAGGATTTGTAGCACATATATAAATTTGAAGTAAGTTGTCGCAAAGTAGTAAATATTTACATTGTTCATCAGCTGTGGCATGAGATGTCAGTACAAAATTGGAATAGACTAACAAAATAAAAGGTATTGCCAGCAGGGAGATTTAGTGTAAGAACAAATAGACATCTCTGTCTCATTGGAATTTTTCGGAAAAAAACGAATTTAGGCTTTAAATTGTTGGTAGGATAGGAAAAATTAAAATGAACAGGGAGACTATGAGTTCGGCTGCAAGCGCCATTACCAAAAAAGTTATTGTAAAGTAAAGGTCACAGCCTGACCACTAAAAGAATAAAAAAATAAAACTACCAGTGAATGTTAGAGTTTAAATAATAAATGTACTCCCGGGGTGTATTTCCGTAAAGTGCTGTGTTAATTTTGGGCAAGATTGAGCGAAAAAAATAAAGGGTAATACGCTGATAAAAATAAAAGAAGAAAGAAGTGAGTCCGCCAGAGAATTTGTTCCTGGAGCAATAGTGCCAGTTGCCACGGAGTTAATACCGCTCGGCAAACCAAAGAAGAAGAAAAAAAACCCCGCAAGTTAAGTACATAAGACCGCTATCTACATATATATATTTATACATACATACATGTATGTACATACATATGCTCATATATAAATACTGTTTTTTTTTTGGTAAAAGAAATAATAGCTGATTTTTTTTGTAACGTTATTTTATTTCATTTTATTTTTTTTAAATATAGTTAAAGGTTAGGAATAAAGAAATTTTTTTTTAAGTAATACTGCCTAAATTTGTAGTAATTATTATAAGTGAATCTGCGAATAGGTCGGAAACTGCATACAAAGACCGGGGAAAATTTTAGCAGCGTAATAAATAATTTCCGGAAGAATTAAACACATACATATGTACATGATTGCCCCCTAAAAGAGCTCATTTAGGTAGGAATTAAATTTTGGTAGTTTGTGATTCGCAAGGTTGAAAAGGAAACCAACAATTCTTTGTAAGTGGGAAAAGACCTATAAAGACAAGAAATTATAAAAAGAGAGGGTGTACGCAAATTCAGGCAATATAACATTATTTATATTTTTTTAGAATAAATTTCTTATAGTAATCAAAATGTAAAACTTATTATAATAGTAGAATTCAAAAAACATAAGTAAAGAAGGAAATTTAATAGAAAGGATTTAAAAAAAAAGAACTTTCAAATTTGGTCAACAAACCCTTCGTTTAGTCTAATAAGACAATTCCTTTGTTAAAGTATATAATACAACAAACCAATTTTAATTAAAATTTTAGCATATATTTATTTTCTTCAATTGTATAACGATTTAATAATAGATTTTAATAGATTTTGGGATTAGACTTAAAACTTAATTATAAATAAAATCATTCTGTAATTGTTATAGTGAAAGTTAGCTATGTGCTGGTAATCATTTTTTTTGGGGTAGGGTTAGTGATGCGGGGTAAGTAAAATACGAGCGTGAGTACATAATGGGGATCACAGAAAATATATTGAGGCCAATAGTGAGTGATCTTGGTTGGGTGGGCGATGTGGAGGTAAAACACCTGAACCTCTCTCTTAATGTCTGTCCTTTGTAGTGTCGAGTTAATGTAAATATCTTATTGTTTTTGAATAATTGTTCAATAAAGTTTTTTTTATTTGTGCTTGCCCTGGTCACAGTGGTGGGTTGGAACCCTTCCCTAAGCAGATGCAGAGCTTGCTGGCTTCACCACTGTGATGCAATTAAGGACATGTAACAATAGCTGTTGTTGTTATTTACATTTATTTTCTTTTTACATACTCTTTATATCTACAATTTGATGCTGAAAAAAAGTCAGCCATTGTAGTAATGGTAAAGTAAGAAATTAAAAAACATGTTGATTATTGAGTTCTTGTTTCAACTTTGTTATTTGTTGTTGAGCTTCTCATTTATTTAAATGAAAGTTTATAACATAATGACTCTAGTTGTTCTAAGAAACTTTGGGTAAAGGTTCCCTGATGATCTGCATTAGCAACAGTGAAATGCGCATAGGATCCAGCTAAACCCCTCAATAATCAATTTCAATGTATTTTATTAAAAAAAAATATTTTACTGAATAAGTAAAATATAATTTTGGGATTATTAGTGCGTTTACAAATTTTAAACTTAAATTGTAAAAATTCCCATAAAAACACTAATTATTAATTTGACGGCACCCGGTCAAAAAAATACTTGTGTGGCAACACTCTATCTTGAATAGCTGTTGTTGTTATTTACATTTATTTTCTTTTTACATACTCCTTATATCTACAATTTGATGCTGAAAAAAAAGTCAGCCATTGTAGTAATGGTAAAGTAAGAAAATAAAAAACATGTTGATTATTGAGTTCTTGTTTCAACTTTGTTATTTGTTGTTGAGCTTCTCATTTATTTAAATGAAAGTTTATAACATAATGACTCTAGTTGTTCTAAGAAACTTTGGGTAAAGGTTCCCTGATGATCTGCATTAGCAACAGTGAAATGCGCATAGGATCCAGCTAAACCCCTCAATAATCAATTTCAATGTATTTTATTAAAAAAAAAAATATTTTACTGAATAAGTAAAATATAATTTTGGGATTATTAGTGCGTTTACAAATTTTAAACTTAAATTGTAAAAATTCCCATAAAAACACTAATTATTAATTTGACGGCACCCGGTCAAAAAATACTTGTGTGGCAACACTCTATCTTGAATAGCTGTTGTTGTTATTTACATTTATTTTCTTTTTACATACTCTTTATATCTACAATTTGATGCTGAAAAAAAAAGTCAGCCATTGTAGTAATGGTAAAGTAAGAAAATAAAAAACATGTTGATTATTGAGTTCTTGTTTCAACTTTGTTATTTGTTGTTGACCTTCTCATTTATTTAAATGAAAGTTTATAACATAATGACTCTAGTTGTTCTAAGAAACTTTGGGTAAAGGTTCCCTGATGATCTGCATTAGCAACAGTGAAATGCGCATAGGATCCAGCTAAACCCCTCAATAATCAATTTCAATGTATTTTATTAAAAAAAAAAAAAAAATATTTTACTGAATAAGTAAAATATAATTTTGGGATTATTAGTGCGTTTACAAATTTTAAACTTAAATTGTAAAAATTCCCATAAAAACACTAATTATTAATTTGACGGCACCCGGTCAAAAAAATACTTGTGTGGCAACACTCTATCTTGAATAGCTGTTGTTGTTATTTACATTTATTTTCTTTTTACATACTCTTTATATCTACAATTTGATGCTGAAAAAAAGTCAGCCATTGTAGTAATGGTAAAGTAAGAAAATAAAAAACATGTTGATTATTGAGTTCTTGTTTCAACTTTGTTATTTGTTGTTGAGCTTCTCATTTATTTAAATGAAAGTTTATAACATAATGACTCTAGTTGTTCTAAGAAACTTTGGGTAAAGGTTCCCTGATGATCTGCATTAGCAACAGTGAAATGCGCATAGGATCCAGCTAAACCCCTCAATAATCAATTTCAATGTATTTTATTAAAAAAAAAAATATTTTACTGAATAAGTAAAATATAATTTTGGGATTATTAGTGCGTTTACAAATTTTAAACTTAAATTGTAAAAATTCCCATAAAAACACTACCCAGCTAAAAAAATATGTATGGAGCATATATGATATCCCATATATGGTTCGGATCCGAAAAATGAGGGTATATGGGCATATATGATTATATATATTCATACATTTTCATACATGTGTGTGCAAATTCCCTCTACAGTATGCAAAGTTCATATTCATTCACTCTTGATTCACAAAAGCGCACTGCTGTGCAATAAATTAAATTACTAAAATTTAATTTTTTTAAGACTTGAGAGAGATGTTGTATTTAATGAAACATTCGTTTGGACAAATAATTCAAAACGAACTAAAAGTCATTTCATTCATCAAAAGGTGAATCAATTATTTAAAAAATACATAAATCATATTCGTACATGACATTTAGCTTAAGAAATCAGATTAAAAATTTTTCTTTTTTAAACGTTGAGGGTACGCATATAAACTTTGCATACCGTATGTAATCTAATGGATTTCCAATTCTGCAGTGATAAAATTCCAAGATTTTTTGATTGCAAAAACGATCTTATGTGAGATATCATGTATGTATACATTCTTATATGGCTCCATATATAAAATCTTATATTTATATATGGATCCACATATGAAGAGTTTTATAATTAAATTTTCATATATGAGCTCATATATCGTAATACATTTCATATATTAGTCCATATATTAGTTCATATATAATAGTTTTGCCATGTATAGTCCCATATATTTCCATACATGAATTCATACATATTCATATATAGTTATATACATTCATATATTAAAAATATATGAACCATATATAATTTTTTTAGCTGGGTAATTATTAATTTGACGGCACCCGGTCAAAAAAATACTTGTGTGGCAACACTCTATCTTGAATAGCTGTTGTTGTTATTTACATTTATTTTCTTTTTACATACTCTTTATATCTACAATTTGATGCTGAAAAAAAAAGTCAGCCATTGTAGTAATGTTAAAGTAAGAAAATAAAAAACATGTTGATTATTGAGTTCTTGTTTCAACTTTGTTATTTGTTGTTGAGCTTCTCATTTATTTAAATGAAAGTTTATAACATAATGACTCTAGTTGTTCTAAGAAACTTTGGGTAAAGGTTCCCTGATGATCTGCATTAGCAACAGTGAAATGCGCATAGGATCCAGCTAAACCCCTCAATAATCAATTTCAATGTATTTTATTAAAAAAAAAATATTTTACTGAATAAGTAAAATATAATTTTGGGATTATTAGTGCGTTTACAAATTTTAAACTTATATATAACAGCTGATTGGCAATTTTGGCGCTAAATAATTATAGATAGGTACATATGTAAATACAAAAATATATATACACATATGTATAGTATATACATACTAATTTATAAATATATCGTCAGGTAATTACTAGGGTGATCGACTCGGTTTTTCAAACGGTTTTAACATCCGGTATTTTCCCTAGTACGGTTGTCGGTTTCTTCAAAATGTTGATTTTTCGAATGTCGAATATTCCGGTTTTTTACAATTTAAAAACCGGCCGGGACGAATACTTTTCGGTTTGTATATTTTTTTTTGCAATAAAATTACTTTTTACTATGTTAAAACTTAGACCAACGTGTCGTGTTGATTTTCCTAAGTATTTTTTTTTCAGTGTAAAAGTTCTAAGCGTTTTTTTGAGCATGGCAACACTTACTGAAACGATATTAAAGCGAAATTATTTTATGAGGTGGTAGCAGAGGCGAATTAAATTGGCCTTATGGTATGCAATTGATGTCAACAGCGTTGTCAACTCGGTGCTTTTAGCCGTTTTTAGTGCATTTTGACATTTTCGACGCGAAATATTTTGAAGTTAATGCTCAGTGCCTTTTTAAATTCATTTTCGGAGCTTTTTGCTTCGAGGCGGTGGCACTAAACTAAAATTTCCTTAACTATCAGGCATGTTCTGAAAATCACATTTTGTGAAAGTGATTTGAAATCACAAGAAAGGTGTTGTGCACACAATACTTTTTGAATTTTTGTGATTTTAACCGGTCAGCTAAGTGCCTGCTAATTTGAAATCACTTGGTTATTTTTTCAATCACTTTATTTTGAAATTCGCAATAATTTAATTAATTGAATAACTCAATATCCATTTTTAAAGTAAAATGAGCAATTTTCTATGAAAGAATTTATAAAATTATGAAAAAATTAAAGACACTTCCTTTTGCAAGAAATGTTATTTGCTTTGTGATTTTGCATTTACAAAACAAAACATCAGCTGTTTTGTGGTTTTTGAAAGGCGAAAATCACACTAACGTCCCTTTTCACAATGTATAGTTAAGAGTTAACTTGAATTTAACTGACAGTTCTTCATATAAAACTTGCAGTTAAAGTCCCCTAAAGTTTAAAACCTTGTGATTTACAGAACATGCCTGCATTTTTTTAAGGATTTTTAAAAAACATAAGCTCTGAAGTTAAATGGAGCATTTAAAAAATTTCTAATAATGTGTAACGTTGTTTTATCGTTGGCTTGGATAGCTTAGCCGTGTCCAGGATTTAATTACGGATCCACAAACCTTAAGTAATAACACTATTTATTTACGCTTTTCGGGAGGGTTTAAAATATAAATACGTTTATCTTTATTTATAATTTTAATAAAGTTGGATATAATATAACAATATCTAAAATGAAGAAAAGATTCAATCGGTGATAATCGTGAATAATATTTGCCTTTTATAGTTATCCTTATCAGAGCAGTGCACAGAGGTTTAGAATAGCCTGTTTTCTTGGATTAATTAAAAAAAATTTTTAAGTATTGTCAAAATTTTTTGTACCCGGTTAGAGTATATAAAATTCTACATCATTTGTCGTTAAAATAAATGTCAAAAGTACTCTGGTGTTTTTGTAGTGAAACTTCAAAGTCAAACTTTATAGAAATTTTTGTGCAAAAAAGGCTGAAAAAAGTGAAAACTTTCCCGTTGAAAATTTTATTTATATTAAAAAGTATTGCAAAAGTTAACAATTTTTTAATGGAACCATCAAGTTCAGGTTATTTTGCAAATACTTCGTTGACATTTGTGTGTCAAATTGTGTGTGGAAGTGTTTTAGATTTAGTTATTTATATTGGAAATGCCAAAAATATTTGCATTTTTATAGTTTAAATGGATAAATAGTTATTATTCGTCCATAATCGTGCCATAATTTTTAGTTTATATTAAAGAAGAAAGACATAAATCTCTATTATATAGCAAAATCTTACGCTGCCTTTTTGTGCCTTTTAGAAGCTATGCATTGTTTAATGCAAATGTTGCAGCAGTCAAATTAGCTAAAAATCACATTGATCTCGCGACTGCTGCTATTGTTGTGTATTGTTGTTTTTCATGTTACTTTTTTCCATTTATTTGTGCTCTTCTATTTAGTATATTAATGATGTTATTTTTGTTTCTTTTAATAATATTCTTTGTTTCAATAATATTTTGTTTTTGTTTATTTTAATAATATTCTTTGTTTTGACAAACAGTGATCGTGTTGTACAGTTTTAAGTAATCGGGTAAAAGGGATTTTTGAAAGGTTTTTTTTGTATTAGAATTATTTTTTGTTTTTTATAGAAACAAGTTCGAACGTTGTTTTTTATACTCGTCGAAGCTTATTTGATATTATGATGAATTCAAGCGCTCAAACAATGAATGACAAGATGAAATTCTTAGCTAAAGAAATCAAAAAACGCACCAACTGCTCTGAGGATAATATGTGTGATTTTAATAAAAGAATGGATGTTTTCTTTTATGAATTTAAATCTAGGTGGACTAGAGCGCATAGAATGGAAATGAGGTTTATTGCTAAAAATAAAATCTGGTTGGAATCCTCTATTGGTTTCACTCTCGCCCCGACTGCAAAACGTGGTCGAAAAGAAATTACTTTTACCGAGTCCAGTGGTTGGAGTAAATATAAAAAACAAAGATTTTAAGAGACACTATATCATTGCCAGAGTTACTTTATGCTTCACAGGTTAAATTACAAAGCGCAGGTTATGTCGAGGAATCAAAAGTGTTGCGAGCCATATATGAAAAGTGTTGCAAGGGCATAAATTAAAAAAAAAGTTGAAACAACCACTTCCCACCTTGAAAATATCGAATACAAAAGCTTTGGCTGTTTTTGTAGAAGCTAAACTGACACGAAATCAATACAATGTTGTTAGACAAGCTGCTCCTCATATATTTCCCTCCTACAACAATAATCAAACTGAAAAACAAAAAACTTACCCAGAATCGACCAGCTTTAAAATAAGCGAGACCTCCGTTGAAGTAACTTTACAAGGTCTTCATCACACAGCGGAGCGACTAATAGAACTTCAAGAAACTGTTATTGACTCATTAGGCATTACGAACTCGAATGTAGTATTATATTCAAAATGGGGCTTTGATGGAAGCTCTGGCCATAGCTCATACAAACAAGCCTTTCATGGATCTGATGCTAGTGATTCATCAGTTTTTTTTAACCACAATTGTACCACTTAGGCTTAAAAGAGTTGAGGAAATACAGAATTTAACCTGTTAAACTGTCACGATTGGTGAGAAAGTTGTACATGTTTTCCACAAAACTCGATAGTGGACTAGTTATATTTTCCCTACACTAGTCAACCGAAGTTGCTGTTACAAAACAGTCAGCTGAAGCCGCTATGGAAAACAGTCAACCAAAGTTGCCGTGACGGAACAGTCAGCCGAAGTAGCTGTGGAAAACAGACAACCGAATCAATCAATGACGGTCTCACAACACACAAATGGCAAATTCTTGTCTTGTTTGAACCACCCCGATTGTAGCCAAAGTTGGTATTCTTATGGAAATTATATTTTAAACTAAATGAGACTTCCACGCTTGTTGTGAATATTTTTTGCATGATTTGTTTGTTATTTGTGGTATTATTCATGTGCTTGTGTGTTTGTTTAAATATGGTTACTCAGTAACTTGATGTGTGTTGTTGTTGTTTATTTTATTCTTATTTATTATATTCGTATGTATGTAATACAAGCCATAGGTAGGTAGTATTAATTTATTTTAAAATACATGTATGAGTGATTTACTCGTTACATGCTCTCCCTGTTTTGGAGAGCGGTGCTCTAGTGAGCTTAGCTTATCGTTTAAGATGGGTCAGCAGCGTTGTCAACTCGGTGCTTTTCGCACCGTTTTTAGTGCTTTTTGAATTTTTCGACGCGGAAAATTTTGTAGTTAGTGCTCAGTGCTTTCTTAAATTAATTTTCGGTGCTTTTTGTTTCGAGGCGGTGGCACTAAACCAAAAATTCAAAGAGAAATTTCCTAACCTATAATCTAAAAAGCGCTTAAGTTAACTGGAGCATTTCAAAAAATTCTACTAAGATTGCACAAGGCTTGGTTGAAAAAATACGTGACATATATCCCGTTTACGCTACTGCCTTTCCAGAAGCATTTTCGAAGCTTTCGTTATCAAGAAATCAATAATTTCAATCAGTTGTTAATTCCTCCAAATCAGAATTCTTTTTTGTTGGGATTATTGTAATTAAATAATTTTGTAACGTGTATGGATTGCCTATAATTTATAGAAAAATATTCTTAACTCTGAATAATCAAACTTTATTTTAATTTTAAAATTATTTGGCGATTTGGCTCTAATTTCATACGTGCATAAAGTTCCTTGTACAATGAATAGTTTTTTTTGTAATAGCAACGTTTTCTTACTGTGAAAGAGAAAGTTGTTTTTCCTTCGTATTTCACCCAGCTAAATTAACATTCGGCAAAGGAAAATTTGCTCATCTAAAAGGGGTGCAGTCAGACAGAAAAGTGGAAATGCCTACTTGGTGTTTTGTATAAATCCACTATACTATCACAAATTAATATTTAGTGGATTTGTAAAATGCAATAAAGGCACTAAAATCAAAGGTAAAAAAGCACCAATTTAGTGCCTTTTTAAAAAAGCAAAAAAAAAAACATCCGGACTGTTATGAATTAAAAAGCACTAAATCTAGTGCGAAAAGCACTAAATTGGCACGCTGCACGAAGCCGGAAGGTGTCGTGTAAACGTCAAGATTCATAAAAATGGTTCAGAGAGCGAAGCAATGATGTCAGTTTCTTGGCACAATTGCAAGGCGCATTTATTAGGTGGCAGTACTAAGACAGATGACTAATGCCATTATACCAATTCAAATATCAAATTTGGATAAACAACTAACGAATATTCAGCTTTGTATGTAATTTGACATTTCCAATAAGACACATACATATATATATTTAAATTATATATATATATATATATGTATATATATATATATATATATATATATATATGATATATATATGTAGAATCCAAAATAAATTGCATTATTAATTGTATTAAATTATATTGTAGAATCCAAAATAAATTGCATTATTAATTGTATTAAATTATATTCAGTTCTTCCGTTTATTTTCTTTTCATGGTTTAGTTTTACAAATATTTTGTTACATTCACTTAAGTTTATTTATTACTATTTTTCTCATTATGTTTGTTACACTTTTATTTTATTTCAATTAGTTTCGGTTAATTATTAATTATTCTTTTTCTAAGTTTACTCATTTGTTTAATTATTGCCGGCGGGGTTTAGCGACCTCTTTGTTCTTTACTGTCCTGTCTGCTACTCTGTCGTCCGTCTGGTTTGCTGGTTTTTCTTAACTCTCGTTCTCTGTCTTTTTCGTTCTTCTTATTCAATTTTAATGTTGGTACCCCTTTTTAATCTAATGTGTTCGGCGAAAGTTAATCCATCATATTCTACTGTTGGTACCCCTACATTCGGCCCTCCTGACCGGGCATTCGTCCCGAATGCAAGTCACCAGGGTTTCATATATTCGGCCACCGTCGTGCATCTCCGTGAACCTTCACCTTCACCTACCTTTTCCACTTCATATCGTCCGTGGTTAAGCTTTCGAATGACCTTATATGGACCCAAAAATTTAGGTTTTAGTTTTAGGCCGGATCCGAATTGTGTGCGCTTGATTGCGACTAAATCGTTCGTTCTGTATTCCTTTTCGGGGGTGCGGTTTTTATCGAAGCATCTCTTGTTCTCTTGCTGGATTTTTAATATGTTTGCCTTAGCCTTTTCTCGTATGGCCTCACGCTCTTGATGGAGTTCGTCTACCGCTAATTCGTCTAATAATCTTCTTATATCGGCGTCCTCTTTGACTCTCATCTTCACTCCAGTTATTATCTCAAAAGGTGTACTACCTGTGCTTCTTGTTGGTGTATTATTGATCGTTTTCTGCACTCTATCCACATGTCTATACCAGTTTTTGGGATTCTCTAAGCCTAGTTTGGTTAACATGGGAATTATTATCTGATGGATCCTTTCGACTTGCCCATTTCCTCTGGGTACTCCAGTTGCAATCGTCACGTGTTGAATTCCTTCGTTCGTGCAATAATCTCCAAACTCTTTGGACGTGAACGCCGTTCCTCTGTCTGTTATAACTCTCACTGGATTTCCGAATATTGCTGATTGTTTATTTAATCGTTCGACTACCTCTGCACTTCCGACGCTTTTTGTAGGATAAAGCCATACGAATTTCGAAAACGCATCCACTACGACTAGAATGTAATTGTATTGTTTTTTTGTAGTCTCCATAGGCCCAACATGGTCTAAATGGTAAGTCATCAAAGGCTTATCTGCCTTATCTATGGGCTTCAACAAACCTTCTTTTCTGCCGGCTTTGGAGTCCGCCATAATGCACTCGACGCAACTTTTCACCACCTTTTCTGCCTTCGAATTCAATTTCGGTATATAAAACGTCTTTTCTACAATTTCAGCAGTCCTCTTTGTCGCAAAATGTCCTTGCCTGTGTGCCATCTCGATTATTTCACGCTCCATCATGGTTGGTATGACAATAAGGTCCTTGGCTGGATCTTTATGAACAATACCGTGTTTCACGTAATAATCCTCATAACTTTGCGTCTCTAGAATCTTACTAACAGCTCTAATCCAATCGTCCTTCAATTGTTCTTCTCTTATTCGGTGACGCAGTGAATCTTCCATCATGAGACACGATGTTCTACTTAAAGCGTCCACGTGACGCATCTTAGTACCGGCTCTGTGTTCAATGACGTAATCGAAGTCCTGCATAAACAATGCCCACCTCGACACTCTCAACGGTACATCCTTTTTTCTCATTGTCATTGCGAATGCATTGCAATCGGTGACGACTTTTACTTTTATTCCCATTACGAATACACGCCATTTTTTCAGGGCTTCTATGATAGCGAGCACCTCCAGCTCATACGAGTGGTATTTTTCTTCTGCCGGTGTGGTTTTCCGGCTCATATACTCTACAGGATGGAACTGAGAATCTTCGGAATCCTTTTGCAATAGTACCGCCCCATACCCGTGTTTACTGGCGTCCGTATGTATCTCGGTCTCCGCCCTAGGGTTAAAAAGTCTTAATACGTTTGCTCCCGTTAGAGCCAACTTTAACTGCTGGAAGGCTAAAACTTCTGCATCGCCCAATCTGAAACTTACACTCTTTTTCAGTAAGTCTGATAAGGGTTTGGCTACTAGGGCGTAATTCTTGATAAAACGCCTAAAATATGAAGTGAGGCCTAAAAATCGTTCAACTGCCTTCCGGTCTTTTGGTAGTGGAAATCTCTCGACAGCTGCGGTTTTCTCTTTTGATGGCAGTATGGTTGAATCCTCCAGAACATACCCCAAAAATGTTATACTCCGTTTTAAAAATTGGCACTTACTCCACCTGATTTGTAGCCCGTTTGATGACGCGACTTTTATAAATCTTTTTAATTTAGTTAGACCCTCTCTCTCATCTAGGGATGGTATCACGATGTCATCCATGTAGATCACGACTGTTCCGTCCATTATCAGTTCGTGAAATACCGCGTTTATGTAACGGCAAAATACTGCTGGCGAATTAGTTATACCAAAAGGCACATATTGAAATTCGAATTGTCCTCTATGAGTAACGAAAGAGGTGAATCGTCGACTATCTGCTTCAATCGGAACATGAAAGAAGCCATTTTTTAAATCTAACGTCGTGTAGACCTTCGCCTGTTGTAGGCGCTGTAGAACATCGTCTATTATTGCCATCGGGAAATTATCGCGAACGATCTTTTCGTTTAAACGTCTATAATCGCAGCATAGCCTTTTACTTCCATCCTTCTTGGCTACTAACACAACTGGTGATGAATATTCAGAATAACTTTTACGCACTATCCCCTCTTCCAACCATTCTGTGACTTGTTTGTCGACAGTCTGTTGGTCAGCGTAGGACATTCTACGTGGGTGGTGGCGCACGGGCGTATTATCGTTGAGCAGTATCTTCATTCTAACTGGGAATGATTTTGGTCTAATCGGGTTATAGGTTTTTATTAAGGCTGTGATTTCTTCACGTAAATCATTCTTTAAATAACTTAAGTCAAAATCAAAAGTATCTGTTGCGACGAATATCTTGCCAAATTGCTGCAAGACCTCCCCATACTCATCCTCAACTGCGTCTTTATTATTCGATTTAGCTTCCGGTGACGAAGTCTTTAACGAGAACTTCGCTCCTTCCGCATTTATTAATATATCTACGTGCTCCAGGACATCATTTCCCAACACTGCAGAGTACAAAATATCTCGCTCCCGCGCTACGTGGAACTTTATGGGCACCTCTATCTCATCCAACATGACTTCAGCTTCAAAAGATCCTATTGTTTCAATTTCTTTTCCACCTATGCCCATCATTCGCCTTCTCTCCGCGCTCACTGTCACTTCATCTATCATCATAAGAGAATCGTATCGTAAAACACTGATATCGCTGCCCGTATCTACTAGGGCTGACACTTCATAGCCGAGTATGTTTATGTCTTTAAAGACTCTATTGGTTTGGGTCATTTCATTACGTGTTTCTAATTTCTTTCCTCGCGTTAGTGTATGTATGGTGTTATAAAGGTTTTTTCCTTTTCTTTCCTCTTTCTTAATTTGGCTCTTTTTACAATCGAATGATTTGTGACCGACTTCCATACACTTGAAGCACGTTGGTTGCGACTCTGGGCACTCACGACTCATGTGACCCCTTTTCCCGCAGTTATAACAACTTGGAGGCTGTACCTCTTTCTTCATTACGGCTGGAGGTTCCTCCTTTGGACGTGATCTGCTAAAATTCGCTGGATGAGACGGTTTGGTTACTTGCTCATACACCTTAATTTTCGTTTTCAAATCTTCTATATCGGAGG
The DNA here is from genome assembly GCA_905220375.1 of Tachina fera. Lineage (NCBI taxonomy): Eukaryota > Metazoa > Arthropoda > Insecta > Diptera > Tachinidae > Tachina > Tachina fera. The sequence continues at coordinate 96,745,347 of LR999965.1, read as the reverse complement.
CCTGATAAAGGATAGCTTTGTTTACCTTATTATCGGGTATACCTTCAATGAAATACTCTATTAAACTACTCTCGTCTAGACTTATTGGAGATCCGACCTCTATTAGGCAGTACAAATATTCTCTAAGACTTTCATTGGGGCGTTTTTTACGGTTCCTTAGCGTCCGGTGAACTTCAATGGCTGAGTGCTTGACACCGAACTCTTTTTTTAACTCTACTTTTAATGAAGACCAATCTCGAATTTTGGCATGTCCTCTACAAAATATTTTAGCTGCGCCTGACAGGAGTTGACGAGCATAAACGTATTTTTGCAATTCATTCCACCCTACTGTTACTGCAGAGTCTTCAAAGTCGCTTAGCCAAGAATTTATTGAGGGTTGGCCTTCTCCGGAAAATCTGGATACCGTATCTTGAATGTCCTTTAAGGTGAATGTGGAGGGTACTGGACGTTCTGCTGCCGCCGGTGGCTGTACATTGGAAGCTGCCTCGTCGTACTCTGAGCGTCCGTCTATGTCCTGTGGCCCTATACCAAAATACCTAATAACTCGCTCTTGAAGAACTAGTTTCGGTCCATCTGTGATCAATCCTACTTCCTCGCATTTGGCCCTAAGGTCCTCTACAGTTAGTCCTAAAATTTCTAGTAATTCCATGTCTGTCACGGCAATATTACAATATTATATTCCAATTATTATCATCAAATAAATACGATATCAAAATTACCAGTATATGTCTGCTGTAATCAAAATATTAGCAGGATAACAATTTGCAATTAAATTAAATATATGTAATTTGAAATTAAAGTACGTATATTTAATTTACGTATAATACAAGATTTACTTATCTAATTATATTATTTCGCTTAAAAGCAGTTTTAGTACAACGATTGTACTAATTATTTTTGGCTCTTAAATACTGCTGGTTGCCACAATTTACACCAATAAACAGACAAAAATACTAAAAGGGTATCACTTTGTTCCAGACACAATTCTGTTTATAAATTGTACACCCGTTCGATAAATTACAATTACCACAACAACAGTGTAAATGTCAACTTCGCAATATTTAAGTTCCAAATTAGCGTTTTTCTTTTTATGATTTCTCTTTTTTTTTCAAACAAAAAAAAACTTAAAATCTCATTTATATTTGTACTTGTAAATTTAATTCTGTGTGATTTGCAGAATTAATGACTGTTTAAGTTGAAGAGAAATTTATTACACACTGCGCAGTTGGCTCACAATTATTACGTTATTAAAATTTTAAAAATTCAATCAAATTTCTAATTCAAATTCTGTATGTAGCGCAATTTCCAATTTTCACGTAAAAAATATGATTTAACAATTTGTTGTATTGCTCTGTTTTAAAATCTCCAGTTTTGATACAATAATAATAATGTAGAATGTATCGAATTATTCTTAACTATTTTTTTAAGATAATCGTGAGCAAGCAATGAGATATTATAATCGAAATTTCATAGTCGACTCCTTATTACGTTTCACTAATTTAATTCAACCCAGCTCTACTTTCAGTTCCTCTAAATTTATCTTTAAATTATTTTAATTATTAATTTTTAAACAATCTCTTATTTTCCTTTACATTAATCTCTTGCTTATTCACGACTTACCAATTGCTTTAATTTCTACAATTCGCGTCATTACTTTACTCTATTCTTGAAATAGCAATAAATATTAAGATTCTTATAGGAATACAAATACTTAGCTTAATTTTCATTTAACTTTTCCGGCATCTTTCTTCTTCGGGCCCACTGTGCGGCTGCAAACTCTGCTAAACAAAACTTCACCAGACAAAATAAGTAAACAGCATGCTCAATGAGGTAGTTTACACGGGATTAATTATGCTGGCACAACATGCCAGTTTGTTGGCAAATTCGGTGAAGAGAGTGGTTTTTTGGTTTGCATAATTTTTCAACCAGCTTCAACCCCGCATTAGCAGCACAAAACCAATACATACACACTTGAGAAACCACAGGTTCGGTGTTTTTTATTTTACAGAGCATATTTAGTCTTTATTTGGCCATCGTCGTGGAAACATGAATTTAAAAGAAGAAGGGTGTTGGTCACGTCAACTAACTTTAAAACTAATAATTGAATTTATTGTTTTTTCGTGTTAAATAAATTATATCAGTCTTATTTATAAAAATTATTAAGGCTTTATAGAGTTTTTAAGAAATTTTTGCATGAAAATTTGTTTTAAAAAACCTTTTTAAAGCCTTAATAAGTTTTATAAATAAGGCGGTATGAAAATAAAATGAACGAGATTTTATTTAATTCTTCTAAAAAAAGTTACAAAAAGTACTTCTGGATAATGTAACTATTTAGAAATATGAATACATTTTCGCATTAATTCATAAAATATAGTGAAAACAATTTTTTCATTTTAATTTTTTAGTAAATATTGCCAATAATAAACAATTGCTCATTTATTACCATTTTTCCTGCAAGTATGTTCCGATACGTTTATAACGAAAACCAAACTTCAAATGAATAAATAAAACACTAACACACACAAAGCTGTGTATACGTATACATTTTATGCCAGATTAATTAGTCTCGTGTAATTTGAAAAAGAACAAAAATTGTGCGGCTTAAAAATTGTTCTCGTGTAAACTACCTCAATAGCATCACTAACTGGTCACCGCTGTTGTTGTTGTGTTTTTTTTTCTGCACATGCACGAATGCTGCTGTTTATGTCGTTATGAGTTATTGTTGTTGTTGATCTTTTTGTTTTATTAATTTGCTTAGGCTTTTAATTAAATTCAGCTTTAACTCTTTTATGCATTTTAGTTTTTACAAGCACTAGGCTTTTTTCAAGTATTTATTTTATTTTTACTTTGTCTCTCGGTAAAGTTCTTTTACTTTACATATCTACTTATGTACATATGTACATGTTTTCTTATGTACATTAGTACATTCCTTTGACTTCAACCGTTTTAACGGAGTTTTTTTCTTTTATATTTGCGTAAACTTTTTAACCTTGAAGGGTTTTTTAGCATTTGAACATTCTTTACGCACAAACACTTTTATTAATATTTTCCTTTTTAGTAATTTATTTTCAACGACTGTACTTTATATGTGAAATTACATATTTAGATTGCTTTTATTAGGTAAAATTTTTATTAAATTTAAGTTTTTCCACTGATTTTAATATTTATTTTCCCCGAGTTATTTCTTTTCGATTGTTCACATCCCGGTTGAGCCCCCAATTGTAGAATCCAAAATAAATTGCATTATTAATTGTATTAAATTATATTGTAGAATCCAAAATAAATTGCATTATTAATTGTATTAAATTATATTCAGTTCTTCCGTTTATTTTCTTTTCATGGTTTAGTTTTACAAATATTTTGTTACATTCACTTAAGTTTATTTATTACTATTTTTCTCATTATGTTTGTTACACTTTTATTTTATTTCAATTAGTTTCGGTTAATTATTAATTATTCTTTTTCTAAGTTTACTCATTTGTTTAATTATTGCCGGCGGGGTTTAGCGACCTCTTTGTTCTTTACTGTCCTGTCTGCTACTCTGTCGTCCGTCTGGTTTGCTGGTTTTTCTTAACTCTCGTTCTCTGTCTTTTTCGTTCTTCTTATTCAATTTTAATGTTGGTACCCCTTTTTAATCTAATGTGTTCGGCGAAAGTTAATCCATCATATTCTACTGTTGGTACCCCTACATATATGATATATTATGATATATTATTGATATTGTTTGATATGCCTTGGAAGGTAATTTATACCAACAAAGTACATGTGGTTATTGCTGTTGTAATATTTGTTGTAGTAATCAGTGCCACCATATTAGGGGATTTGTCCCCAAAATGGGGATTTCGCCTCTTACTTGGGGACAGCATTTCGTGGGGAGGGATTTGGGGACTTTAAATTTTTAGCTGTAACATTACTTCTTATATTTTATCTTAATACATTTACGTTTTATGGGCTTCTTAGAATTTAACAGGTTATTTTAAAATAATATTACCACTTAACGAGTTCGATTTGCATGTATCAGGATACAAATTATTCGTGGATGTTGACAACATGTTTTTGAATGTCTTTTAGAGTAGTGATGCAATCATACTATTTAATGCAGATTGTTATAACGCAAAAATTAATATTTACACAGGCAAAACCGTCTTCGCAGTTGTAGCGAGTTTTAAGTTTAAAGCATTAAACACAATCAATACGGCAAGCTACCGACTACAAAATGTTAAGGATAGAATTCACATGTTTATATGAGGATTATTTTGACGGCAACAGGCTCAAGGTTGCTGTCTGTGATACATTTGTCGTTGTAGTCAAATTAAACTTATTTCTATTTTTGATGGCAACAAATCAAAAACATTTTTGACAACATAGCAAAATATGTAAATCAAATTGGTGCTTAGAAAAATTTTTAATTGCAACATATAAGAGAAACTTAAAACGTTTTAATGTTAATTACAAAAGTAATTATATTTTTATAAAGTGAAAACCACAATAATTTGCAAAACTTGTAGGAAGCTAAAAATCAAAGCCAAAGCCCCGCTTTAATGCAAACTTTGCAAAAAACGCGACAATTACGAATATTTGCAAAAAAATCTTATTAACAGCGGGATTGTAAGAGAGTCTCATATTGTTTAGGCAACACTTTAAGGAACCTAAAAACATGCAAAAAGTAACTTTCACGCGAACTTAAAAAAATTTTAAGCAAAAACTGTAAGCAAAAAAAAAATATTAGATAAAAATTGCGAAAACTTACTAACAGCGACATGATAATAAATTTTAATATATTTAAAAAAAACTGCAAAACAATTTGCGAAAATATGGTGCTGCTGCCGTTTTCAAAAAATTAAGTAGCTGGCTACCAGACAACATTTGTTGCCGGCGGAATTGTAATAATTACAGCCATGTAGCCTGTTGTGGTCTATGTGCTTAATAAGTTTTAGTAACATAACTGCCATTGGAACAGATGGTGCAAGCAATATGTGCAGTTTAAAAACATTTTTTTATACTTAAAGAAACTATATTAGTATCATTAAATTGGTGCGTTTGCCAATCACTGAACTTATGCAACTCACAATTGGCAAAATCAATTCCCAATTCTGTTAAATTTCTTGTTATTTTCACTTTCCGTTGAGAACGCTTAAGTACAAACAAATATTCGATTAAATTAATTTAGGTGTGGACTCAAATAAATTTTTAAAACTTGTACAAATGTCAAACATTGCGCCCTATGCATAAAGAAAAACTAGCATGAAGTTAGCATAAGTGGCAAAATTAAACATGGTGTTAACGAGTTTTGCCATAAAACTTAACATTAAAAGTCACGATAGGATTTAAAAGTGGGTTACTACTACATTCTGCCTCTATTTATTTATGTCCATAACATTTTCCCAAAAATGTTCTTTTTGTAAAAACTACTTTTCCCAAAACGCACTTTTTTCTAAAAAGTACTTTCCCCAAAAATCACCTTTTTTTAACAAGTACTTTTCCCAAAAATTCCCTTTTTTCTAAAAAGTACTTTCAGAAATGTACTTTTCCCAAAAAGTATCTATTTCAAAAAACTGGTTTTTTTATCTATCTACTGTAGTTTCTGAGATATAAAGACACAAATTTTACCCTGTTTTACCCCTTTTTATCCCCTTAGCACTTTTTTGACAGTTCAAGAAAACATAAGTTTTATTATCCCAGCTTCTAGTGACCGGTAAGAAGTCATAGTAAATTATTTTTACATGTATGTATATGTGTGCATTATCATTAACATAAAAGTACCGAAAACGGGTAAAATGTTACCTCTTATAAGTGCAAATTTTCAGAAAGTGTCAAGTCCATTCAAGATTCTGTCCAGAAGAAAGGAACGCACCAAAAAGCTTTCTGCTACGTTGAATAATTTAGAAGATATGTCGAGTGCAAAAAAGGTAAAAAAATTCTGTTTTTACCCCATTTTAATCCCTAAAAGTACATATATTCGAAAAGTACCAAATACGTATCGGCTTATTTTTTAGCGGTATTAGTATGCTTTTAGAATTTTTAGTCTATCTAATGTAGTTTCCGATATATAAATATACCAATTTTAACATTTTTAACCCCTTTTCGCGTTTGGATGTCCGAAAATTCCTTTTTAGTAAATTTACACATCGGAAGAGGAATCTACACACCAAATTTCACCTCTATAGCTAAAGTGGTTTGGGCTAAGCGATGATACATATGCCAAAAAGAACTCAATTTGCTGCCTAACTTAAATTTTATAAGAATTATTCTTTTGCATTCGTTCTTTAGAATTATAAAATAAAATTCGGAAAATAATTCTATTTTAAATTCTTGGTTTTTTTAATTTTTCTCGCAAACGAATTAAATCAACTTTTGTTTATTTAATTCGTCTTTCCAGAATTTTATTTTTAAAATTCCGAAAACAAATTTTAAAACCAACGAAAAAAATAAAATAGCATTTGCGAGCAGAATTTTTTCCTACCCTGTATATATTGTTACGTTTAAATTTTATTGAACGTGTGAGTTCTTTTGATTGCTCAAAAATAAAAATAAATAACATGATTTTCTTATTTGCAACTGAACTTCCTTTTATTCTTGACTAAACCAATTACAACTTGTCTTTTCTTATTTACTTCTTAACGTTATTATCCACGACACGATGTCTTTTACTTTCAACGATGTTCACTCTACTAAATTCCAATTTGTACTGACCCCTCACATATGGCAGCTCTTTTTATACTACCAAACCGGATCTAGAATATTCGCAAGTAGATGGCGTAGCAACATGCATGCATGTATGTACTTACTAAAGACCAACACAGAAGAAACGATATGGCTGTTTAGGCGTGTTTGTTTATTGGTAGCCAGATGTTCAAACAGTCTTCTAGCATAATCGGGAAAATTCATGTCGCCGTTTCTAGGTGATTTGATTGGCCGTTAGTCTTTGAATTTTCAAAGTAACGACTTGTATGTTGGTAGTGCCTTGTGCTATTTTTAGTACAGGGTGGTTACCATAAGTGCTCGCACTTATATTTGTATACGTGTATGTCTGTAGCTTTGTACACAATTGTTGTTGCTATAGTGCTTGCACGTGAATATGTGTGTACGTTTAGTGCTTTAGTTAAATACTTCTAGATAGTTCTTTGCATTAACTCTGTAGGAATATTTTTACGTAACACTGCCGCCCACTTAAGCCTATTCGTCCCGAATACGCACATCATCACTGCCTGTTTCTTTCTTCGTTTTCTATACTCCTTGTAGTTGCGCTGTAGACGACTTCCTCTTCCATATTTGTAGGCTTTAGCTCTGGCTGTGCTTCGTCTTTCAACTGGGACTTGTGTTACCATACGCTGGAGGTGGCTACTTTGTTGACATTAGTGGCCTCTGGTACTGACTCTGCTTCCTGTTTCCACTACAGCTTGCCTTGCCTTGCACTGAAGATGACAAGTTCTTCCACATTTGCAGCCCTTGGTGCTGAATCTGCTTGGTATTTCCACTACAGCTTGCGATGCCGTACGCTGTAGATGACAACTTCTGCCACATTTGTGGCATCTGGCTCTGAGTCTACTTTGCCTCTTGACTAGAGCGTGCTTTACATTTATGGCCTTTGGCTCTGACTCTACCTTGCCCCTTGGCTAGACCTTGCCTTACCATACACTGGAGATGACCACTCCTTCCACACTTATGGCCTTTGGCTCTGACTCTACCTTGTCCCTTGGCTAGAGCTTGCCTTACCATACACTGGAGATGACCACTCCTTCCACACTTATGGCCTATTGCACTGACTCTACTTTGTTCCTCGACTAGACTTTGCCTTACCACACAAACGTATATATTGTATATAATGTTACGTTTAAATTTTATTGAACGTGTGAGTTCTTTTGATTGCTCAAAAATAAAAATAAATAACATCACATACGGCAGCTCTTTTTATACTACCAAACCGGATCTAGAATATTCGCAAGTAGATGGCGTAGCAACATGCATGCATGTATGTACTTAGTAAAAACCAACACAGAAGAAACGATATGGCTGTTTAGGCGTGTTTGTTTATTGGTAGCCAGATGTTCAAACAGTCTTCTATCATAATCGGGAAAATTCATGTCGCCGTTTGTAGATGTTTGTAGGTGATTCGATTGGCCGTTAGTCTTTGAATTTTCAAAGTAACGACTTGTATGTTGGTAGTGCCTTGTGCTATTTTGCACGTGAATATGTGTGTACTTTTAGTGCTTTAGTTAAATACTTCTAGATAGTTCTTTGCATTAACTCTGTAGGAATATTTTTACGTAACACTGCCGCCCACTTAAGCCTATTCGTCCCGAATACGCACATCATCACTGCCTGTTTCTTTCTTCGTTTTCTATACTCCTTGTAGTTGCGCTGTAGACGACTTCCTCTTCCATATTTGTAGGCTTTAGCTCTGGCTGTGCTTCGTCTTTCAACTGGGACTTGTGTTACCATACGCTGGAGGTGGCTACTTTGTTGACATTAGTGGCCTCTGGTACTGACTCTGCTTCCTGTTTCCACTACAGCTTGCCTTGCCTTGCACTGAAGATGACAAGTTCTTCCACATTTGCAGCCCTTGGTGCTGAATCTGCTTGGTATTTCCACTACAGCTTGCGATGCCGTACGCTGTAGATGACAACTTCTGCCACATTTGTGGCATCTGGCTCTGAGTCTACTTTGCCTCTTGACTAGAGCGTGCTTTACATTTATGGCCTTTGGCTCTGACTCTGCCTTGCCCCTTGGCTAGACCTTGCCTTACCATACACTGGAGATGACCACTCCTTCCACACTTATGGCCTTTGGCTCTGACTCTACCTTGTCCCTTGGCTAGAGCTTGCCTTACCATACACTGGAGATGACCACTCCTTCCACACTTATGGCCTATTGCACTGACTCTACTTTGTTCCTCGACTAGACTTTGCCTTACCACACAAACGTATATATTGTATATAATGTTACGTTTAAATTTTATTGAACGTGTGAGTTCTTTTGATTGCTCAAAAATAAAACTAAATAACATCACATACGGCAGCTCTTTTTATACTACCAAACCGGATCTAGAATATTCGCAAGTAGATGGCGTAGCAACATGCATGCATGTATGTACTTAGTAAAAACCAACACAGAAGAAACGATATGGCTGTTTAGGCGTGTTTGTTTATTGGTAGCCAGATGTTCAAACAGTCTTCTATCATAATCGGGAAAATTCATGTCGCCGTTTGTAGATGTTTGTAGGTGATTCGATTGGCCGTTAGTCTTTGAATTTTCAAAGTAACGACTTGTATGTTGGTAGTGCCTTGTGCTATTTTGCACGTGAATATGTGTGTACTTTTAGTGCTTTAGTTAAATACTTCTAGATAGTTCTTTGCATTAACCCTGTAGGAATATGTTTTCGTAACAATATCAATAAATAGTGTATAAATGTGTTTTTTGAAAAGAAGGAAAAATTATAGCTTAGAGTTCTATAGAAAGGTAAAAATGGAAAGGTTAGAGAAAGAAAGGCTGGATAAAGGTATGGGTCGCAAACAGCAAAATTAAGTGGAGAAAACAGCGACATGGTTGGAAGGGCAAACGAAAACAACATCATTCATCCGCTTCCTGCATTGTGGTACATGTGGTATGTATGTTGTGATGTAGAGTGTAATAGTTTTGAGTTTAGTATGATCTATACGTTTTTGTACACGGATACGAGGCCGGCAGGAAGGTTTGGGACCTCCTGAGGAAAATTAAGCTAATCGGAAGCCTCCCCATGTCAACCGGTCCGTGACACATTACTGCAATAATAATTTCTCATAATTGCCTAAAGCCGAGATCCCACTATCGGCACAATGTACCGATTTTCGTCGGCTTACTGAAATAAAGTCATAAGAAATAAGCTAAATTGGCATTATTTCTGAACTAATTAAAATATAAGGACACAATTGCACCACACTGTATTGGTATAATAAAGTCATATAGGCTTACCCCCTTATGCAAAAACGATTGGTAAATTTAAAGTTGGTTTAACAAACGAATTTTGTATGGCGAAACCGGTTTTAATGCATGCTTTAACTTTAAAAATCGTTTTTGCATAAGAGCATTATGATGAGATATTTTTATTTCGGCTGAAGGTCCTTTTTACAAATAAAAATAAGCAAGTTTAAATTGTATAAAACTATTTTAATTTTATTTGTTATTTTCTTTTTCTCCGATATTTCGGTTAACTTCGTTAACCATTTTCAAGGAATCTACAAATACCAATTATACATATATATATATGTTATAAAATCTTTTTAACAAAAAAAACAAGTATTAACATACGTACATAAAGAAATATTTAAAATTATATATAAATTTTCTTTTTAAACCGTCCGTACTCTAAGAAGTTTATTTAATAACTAATTATCGTTATTAGGTTTATGTTTATTTATTATATGCCGATATAATTGCGCGCACTTGTCTGTGTCAGTCTTGTAGTTGAGTCGTTTATTTGTTGGTACATTTATTATGTGTAACATTTCCAATATAAATCTTTTTTTGTAGTTGTTTTCTTCTTGTAACACTCTCACGCCATCAAAGTCGGGTTTGTGACCACTTACTGCACAGTGGGCAGCGAGGGCAGTTTTTGCTCTAGTGGTTTATTATTTGGTTTTAAATCTGATTTGTGTGAGGAAATTCTTGTTTTTAATTTAGTTTTGGTCGTACCAATATACTTTTTATTGCAATTATTTTGACCATCCCCAATGCAATTAATTTCATATATTAGGTTCGATTTTTCTTCTTTTTTAATTGTATCTTTGGTTTTACTAAATAATTTGTTTAGTGAATTGTTGGTTTTCATAGCTAATTCATATTTATTATTGTCATAAATGTCTGAATTCTTTATCCTTTCAGATAAGCCCGGTATATAAGTGATTGATTTATATATTCTGTCGGTGTTGCCATTCTTGGTGGTTATATTGCGTTTGGATTCTACATGTTTAATAAGATTCTCTACCGTTTTATATGGATATTCATTTTTCAGCAGTATATTTGTTATCTTGTTTTTATTTGCTTTGTGGAATCTTTCATCACTTATATCTAATACTCTTCTTATAAAATTTATTGCGGTATTAATTATAACACGTCTAGAGTGTCTTGAGTAGAAATTGATCAGTCTGTTAGACGATGTTGGTTTTTGGTACCAATCTATATGTAATTTTTCTTTATCCCTCAATATTATACAGTCTAAATAGGGTAACTGCTTGTCTTTTTCCAATTCACTTGTGAATTTAATCTGATTATTGAACTTATTCAATTTTGTTACGGTATAATTTAACATATCTTTCTTGATTATAGCGAAAATATCATCTACGTATTTAGTAATTAGTCTTGGTTTTATTTCCATTTCTTTAAAAGTTTCTTCCAAAAGTTCTTCCATGACAATATCTGCTACGACTGGTGATATTGGTGATCCCATGGGCATTCCTTTCCTTTGCTCATATATTTTTCCATCAAATTTAAAATATCTTGTTTCTTTTATACAAAAGTTTAAAATCTCTTTAAATAGTTCTTGTGGTATGGCCGTGTATTTGCGTAAAATATTCCATTTCTTTTCTATTATTCCAAGAGCTAAATTGACCGGTATGCTTGGAAATAACGATACGACATCAAAAGATACGAGTACTTCATTGTCCCCAATATTTGTGTTATTAATTTTAGATTTAAATTCAACAGCATCCTTAACATTATATTTTGACTCTTTTGTCAGATTTTTCAGCAAATCTGCTATATATCTACAAAGACTATGCGCGGGAGAGTTTATGGATGAACAAATTGGTCTAAGTGGTGTACCTTCTTTATGTGTTTTCGGTAAATTGACCATACCGGTCAATTTAGCTCTTGGAATAATAGAAAAGAAATGGAATATTTTACGCAAATACACGGCCATACCACAAGAACTATTTAAAGAGATTTTAAACTTTTGTATAAAAGAAACAAGATATTTTAAATTTGATGGAAAAATATATGAGCAAAGGAAAGGAATGCCCATGGGATCACCAATATCACCAGTCGTAGCAGATATTGTCATGGAAGAACTTTTGGAAGAAACTTTTAAAGAAATGGAAATAAAACCAAGACTAATTACTAAATACGTAGATGATATTTTCGCTATAATCAAGAAAGATATGTTAAATTATACCGTAACAAAATTGAATAAGTTCAATAATCAGATTAAATTCACAAGTGAATTGGAAAAAGACAAGCAGTTACCCTATTTAGACTGTATAATATTGAGGGATAAAGAAAAATTACATATAGATTGGTACCAAAAACCAACATCGTCTAACAGACTGATCAATTTCTACTCAAGACACTCTAGACGTGTTATAATTAATACCGCAATAAATTTTATAAGAAGAGTATTAGATATAAGTGATGAAAGATTCCACAAAGCAAATAAAAACAAGATAACAAATATACTGCTGAAAAATGAATATCCATATAAAACGGTAGAGAATCTTATTAAACATGTAGAATCCAAACGCAATATAACCACCAAGAATGGCAACACCGACAGAATATATAAATCAATCACTTATATACCGGGCTTATCTGAAAGGATAAAGAATTCAGACATTTATGACAATAATAAATATGAATTAGCTATGAAAACCAACAATTCACTAAACAAATTATTTAGTAAAACCAAAGATACAATTAAAAAAGAAGAAAAATCGAACCTAATATATGAAATTAATTGCATTGGGGATGGTCAAAATAATTGCAATAAAAAGTATATTGGTACGACCAAAACTAAATTAAAAACAAGAATTTCCTCACACAAATCAGATTTAAAACCAAATAATAAACCACTAGAGCAAAAAACTGCCCTCGCTGCCCACTGTGCAGTAAGTGGTCACAAACCCGACTTTGATGGCGTGAGAGTGTTACAAGAAGAAAACTACAAAAAAAGATTTATATTGGAAATGTTACACATAATAAATGTACCAACAAATAAACGACTCAACTACAAGACTGACACAGACACGTGCGCGCAATTATATCGGCATATAATAAATAAACATAAACCTAATAACGATAATTAGTTATTAAATAAACATAAACCTAATAACGATAATTAGTTATTAAATAAACTTCTTAGAGTACGGACGGTTTAAAAAGAAAATTTATATATAATTTTAAATATTTCTTTATGTACGTATGTTAATACTTGTTTTTTTTGTTAAAAAGATTTTATAACATATATATATATGTATAATTGGTATTTGTAGATTCCTTGAAAATGGTTAACGAAGTTAACCGAAATATCGGAGAAAAAGAAAATAACAAATAAAATTAAAATAGTTTTATACAATTTAAACTTGCTTATTTTTATTTGTAAAAAGGACCTTCAGCCGAAATAAAAATATCTCATCATAAGAGCATTATTTCACAATTAATGGAGAACTAAAACCGTTTTGGTTTATTACTTACGACTTTGTTGTGGTGAGCCGACGAAAATAATTACATTGTGGTTAACACTGATCATAAGTACAAAATTTGCAACATTGGTAGTTTATGCTTATATTTTTCATTGTTTTGGTAGCACTTGCCCCAGTGGTTGCGAGATTGGACGATTTATCGTCATTGTGACGATTTTTGGATCCAAAAATAGCATTTTGACGACTGGACGATCTTCGACTTCAATATGACGATTTTAAGATCTTTATAAATTTACACCATTTATTAGAAATTTTAAACAATTTTGAAACTGACCAGGAACTTGGCAGCTTTTGACAGAATATGCAATAAAACCCAGTAAAAAAAGAAACTCCAAAAAAGTCATGAAAATGTAGAGTTTGCGATCTGGAAGGAGTGAAAATTTCTATCCGATCTAATGATTTTTACATAAGGTTGTCATTGCAAGAAGTTCTCTTTTTCGATGCCTGGTCATCGAATTGGAAGCGATATTAAGAAAAATTCCCTTTTTTGTGTTCTCTGATAATATTTTCATCGAGGAAAAATGGTAAATAGTTACCTATTTTAACAATTCGTTTCTTTTTATACGAATTTAAGCCCGTAACAGTGTTTTCATGTAAATTTAAGCAAATAACTTTTAAATTTTACACTAAAATTAGTTCATAAATTTTGTTTAAAAAATTATTTTTTTTTTAATTCTGGTGAGTATTTTCTAACACTATGGAGGAGTTACAAAGTTTTGTATGACTAATATATGGTTTTTTGCTCACTCTCGGCAAATTAAAAATATCGATTTCTTGGAAGCAATGAAAATGTAGTTCCACTAGAATGACTTCCATTTTTTTCACTGGGAACTAATGAGTAATAGGCAATAAATTTAAATTTTTGTATTAATACTTTTGGAGTTAAATGTTTTTAAGCCCGTTATTGTACAGAATTTATCAACTGAAACAACACTTATTCAAAATTTATACGGTGAAATGGAAAAACTATTTAAAAAGTAATGAGTAATTTTTCGCTTGAGTCTGATAATTTATATTTGCGAGATTATAAAGATGAGAATAATTGTTTAGACATTGATGAACTTTATTTAGAAATATTAGTATTTGCTGATTCTAGAGTTAATGAAATTTAAAAATTTAAATCATTAAAAATTTTTATATAAAACCGTTTATTAAGTCTAATAGATCCCTACAATATTATTATAGAAAATAAAAGTTCTTTCTACGTTATTCTAAAATATTTTTCGCATATTTTTAAAGAATGTGATAGACATGAAATTGAATCTCAATTCAGACAGTTAAGGTTATTAAAATTTTAAAAAGTTTTTCCTGATACACACTTAAGACTTTTGGATTTGTGGAAAAAAATTCCGGAAATGAAAAAAGTGACTAGTCTTTTATTTCCCACCATAACTAAAAATTTAGTTTCACCGTAATCTTCAGCAAACGTAGAAATAGCGTTTAGTGAAGTTAGCCTAAACAAAACTAAACTAAGACATGCAATTATTTTGTTTTTTTTTTTAAATTGAATCATTTTTTGATAAGAGTTTAGCTTATTTTATACAAAAAAAAAGAATTTATTTGCTGTACTATGTTTTTATTTGAAAAAGTGTTTGTTTTATTTTTAAGGAATTTTGGACGTTTTCGGGTAATTATTTTGACGATTTTTCGAGAGAAATTTGACGAATTCACACCTATTTCATTTGGCAACTATGCTTGTTCCAGATCTTTATGGTAAGTACAGACTTAGCAACGTGTTTATGCAACTAGGCAGGTTGCATTGTCAGTCGCACAGTGTGTAGTATTATTGTAGTCTTATAGTTGCGTTAAAAATTGCATTCGAAGTTTCGAAAATATCAAAATAATTTTATGTTTATAGGTCGCATTGTAGGTTGCAGTGTCTGTGTCAAAGCAGCATCTAATATAAAGGTGTTGCGGAAACACTTTTCAAAGTGTGTACCCACTGTTAGTTAATATCTTTAGCGGAAATCACTCTTCATTGTACATCTGCAATTTTAGCAAGCATAGCATGATTTTTTGCTACAAAGCGTGAGTGTCTTGTTTTTATTGCAAAAAAAAAACGAAAAACACAGCTGTTTTAGCATTGAGAAGATTTGCAATTTTCAATATGCAATGGTTTTTGCTTATGCATATTTATTCAAGTGATGCAAAAAATCTCAGTTGCATGTACTTTGTTGTTGTGGTCTTGCAGAATATAGCACGTATACTACATTTGCAACATCTGCAGGACTGGCAAGGGCAGTATGCAACGAAGAGTGATTTTCGCTTGTGAAAACATCGAAAGTTATATATTTGATATCGCAGCTGCCGATGCACTTGAAACGATGACTATTGAAGAGGACAAAGATTTCTTTCTGTTGCAAAGAGAAAATGGTCGGCCAGGTTGTATGTCAGGCAAAGATTTAAAGCTGTCACGAAAACAAGAATGCAAAGCGAAGCTACTGGAAGAAGCAGAAAAGCGCAAGCGAAAATATCAAGAAGAGTCACAAGAAGTTCAAGGTATTGGTCAATATAATATCTTTTTTATTGTTATTTTTAATTATTGCTTGTTGTTCAAAGATGAGGTTGCGTCTGATATACATAGATACCTCAGAAAGTATTGTTTACGAAGTCGTAGAAATATACAATTCCGCTCCAGAAGTCGATTTTCTGAAGGACCAACTTCAAAGAATCCAGGGATACATTTCGTTGATGATCGAATGTTAGCAATCATGGATAAATGCCGCATCAGTGATCGCGATGCAATGCATTTAATATCTGCTACAACTACAGCCGTCTTGCGGAAGTTGCAGGAAATGAAACCTGGGGGGTTACTGTGTAATTCGATTCGAAAACTAAAATCATTCGAATGGCATATTCGATACGAAAATTAAATTGTACTGCCTAACACTTTCGAATAGCTTACAGAAAAGTACCAATACGTATATGGGAAAAATATCACAATACTTGGGAGCACTTGATTACAAATGTCAAAATAACGATGAAAAACACAAAAACTTGATATCACTCTTTATGTCTATAATTTTAAATTGTTACTTGTATTTTGTATAAATAACGTTTGAGTTAAATATAAAGTAATACGTTTGAATATATATATATTAACAATGGATTGTGTTTTTCTGTGGATCGATGGTAATGACGACGATGCTCTACCAGAAAGAGTCCAAAGGAAATTAATAAGAGACAATTCAAACATATTGGCTCTTAATGAGAAAAAGTAAGTAAGCACATACATACATACAACGTATGCACCTAAGTACATATATTTTAATGGAAATGTGGATATATTTTTAGCTTCGTTAAGAATTTTAGACAAAATAAGGAAGCTTTCTTGTATGTCTTTAATTCCATTAAGGACCACTTAAGTTCTCCTCAAAGGTCCACAGCGATTCCACTCTTATTAAAACTAGCTGGCACATTAAAATTTTTAGGCCAAGGTGGGTATCAGCACCAGATTGGCCAAGATCGTCTTTTGGGAATATCACAACAGTCGATTTCCTGTTGTATTACAGAAATATGCCAAGCGATTGAAGATATTCTTTGTCCAAAACACATAATTTTTGAAATGACAGATGAAAAAAACCGGGAAGCCAAAATACATTTCTTTAATAAATGTGGAATACCAGGAATTATTGGTGCGGTTGATGGTACCCATATAAAAATCATTAAACCAAGTAATGATGAACATCTGTATTTAGGAAGAAAACTAAAGCACAGCATTAACGCAATGGTTGTAAGTTTTTGTATACTTACATATGTACATACATATATATGTATGTACATACATATGTACATGTAATTATTTTCTTGTAAAATAAAAAGAAATGTGTTTATGTATATACTCACATAGTTTTTAAATTAAGCTACCCATATGTATGTAAAATGTTTTAGATTTGTGATCATGAAATGTATATAAAGGCTGTCAATGGACGTTTCGGTGGTGCAAATCATGATTCCCATATTTGGAGCTTGAGTAACGAAATACAGTTTTTAATAGCAAAATATCAAAGTGGTGATACAGAAACAAGAATTCTTGGTAGATTAAACTTTAAGTTCCTTATGGTGTAAGTTTTGATAACACAGGTATTTCCCACACAGGAGATTCAGGATACCCCCTTGAACCGTGGATTTTAACTCCTTACAGAAATGTTTCCGAAAACTCATCGGAATCATTATTTAATGAACAACATTCGTAAGGAATATCGATTATTGAAAGGACTTTTGGAATTTTAAAAGGAAGATTTCGTTGTTTATTAGCAGCAAGAGAATTACATTACACACCAGGGAAGGCTAATCAAATTCTCAACGTATGCTGCGCATTGCATAACATATGTTTGGACTTTAAAGTAAAGAATCCAAGTATTGAAAGAGATAATGAAGGTGAAACCGCTCAATCATTCAACATAAATAATAATGAAGAGAACCTAAGTTATTCCAATTTAGCGAAAAGTATAAGAAATACAATAAGAAACAATTTGTGTCAAAACCAATAATACACAATGAACTCAAAAATTTAATGTAAAGCGAAAATTTTAATTTATTTTATATAAGAAATAAACTTGAATTCAATAAACATATAAAATGTATATATACATACATATGTATACATGTGTATATACATATGTATGTACATTTAATAAAAAAAAATCATTTTACGTTATATTTTGCAGATTCCAGCTCAAATATTTGTTGTTTTAGTTCAATCTGTGCCATTTTCCTCTTAGCTTTTTCCAATTCTATTTTCTTTTTAAATTCAAATTTTTCTTTTGCTAGCTTTAGTTTTTTTTCTTCAATATCACATTTTCGTTTTGAATATCTTTTTATATCGGCTATGTCCAGTTTAATTTGTTCAAGAGATTTGTTACAATTTTTTTGGTTACTATCAATTTCTTTCAAAATGTTCAAGGAGTTTTCTTGGAAAGCTATCTGGTTTTCAACTTGTTTTTTTAACAAACAGTCTTTATTATTTGCAGCTTCATTCCGCTTTGGTCTATGGAAAGTATTTACATTGCGATTTTCTATGTTTTCCTCCGGAGAGAGTAAAATTGTCTCATCCGTTATTTCAATGTTTTCTTCCACAGCTTGGCTTGTTGATGACCCGGTATTTGTTGGTGTTGGTGCTCCAAAATCTTTTCTTCCACTCATACCATGCACGCTGACATTTATAGCAAGAAGATCACAAACTTGCTGTTCAAGTGGTGTAAGCGGGCAATAGTTACTAGGTCCTCCGCCGCTTCCTGAAATACCAATTTTGTTGCGCTTGCACTTGACTTTAATATGGTTTTTGTAGTCTGCCCACACCTTTTTGCATGCATTTGCATCGCGTGTGGGAAAACATGCAGAGTTCAGTGCTAGCGTTAACCTTTCCCACAAATGCCGTGATTTTCTTTTTGCTTCTGGGGAGTTAATATGCCCTTTAGCCAATTCGGGATGTTCCACCATAAACTCAACCATTAGTTCAAATTGTTTGGATTTTGTATGGCACTTTGTTTTTGGACATTCCTTAGAAATAATACAAGCACAATAAAATTTTAATTTTTACTGACATATAAATAAATTCTTTTGTTTTTACATTTTTTTTATTTTATTTAATAAAAAATACTTACATTTTCCATTTTTGTAAATTTTCACTATCAAAATGTCTTTCGAATAAAATACGAACAGTCGTAACGTTTTTGGCATTTGTTTTCGTATTACACAGTTGCATTTTCGAGGGAGAAATTCATGAATACGAAAAGGGCAAAAAAATGTACGTATGTTCGGAAATAGATTTGCGATAGTTGTTTTACCCAGTTCCTTTTGTTCGAATTCGCAAAATTATTTTTTCGAATCGAATTACACAGTAACCCCCCTGACTTGAGAGACATAAAAGTGGAAGATTTCGTCTTTAATCGAACATCGTTTCAAACAATGCGAAAGGAATATCGCCGCAGACAAGAGAAACAGATCATAGATGAATTCAAGGTACATAATTAAATAAAAATAAATATCTTGAAGGTAATTAACATAATATTTAATTTCAACATAGATTCCTGAAGTATTTGTCTTACATTGGGACGGTAAAATGCTTCCAGATATGAAAGGCAAGGACAAAGTTGATCGATTGGCTCTCGTTATATCCGCAGAAAACGAAGAAAAACTTTTTGGCATTGTGAAACTTGAAGAAGAAGATTTCGTCTTTAACCGAACATCGTTTCAAACAATGCGAAAGGAATATCACCGCAGACAAACGAAACAGATCATAGATGAATTCAAGGTACATAATTAAATAAAAATAAATATCTTGAAGGTAATTAACATAATATTTAATTTCAACATAGATTCCTGAAGTATTTGTCTTGCATTGGGACGGTAAAATGCTTCCAGAGTTTGTTATTTTGCTGATGGTACCAACTTGCTGGTGTAGTATATGGTGAAATTAGCTCAGATGAGCAAAGTTTTCATGGAGTAAACATGCATTTAAAAAATATAATTTATTGAAATATAATTTTTTTCAATGGAAAAGAGAATTTTAGCTCTTTAGTTATACATAGCTGCTAATTTTAACAACATACCAATAGTAATTGTAAGAATTTTTTTTCCATAGACCAAAAAAAATAAATAAATTGTAGCAAAAACTGTGTCACTATTCATAACCACCCTTACCGCAATTTTGTAAAAAATGAATATTGTACCAGCTTGTTGGTATAATGTGTGCTTCGAGCATGAATGCTCAATCGCTTGATTGCGCGTGCATGCTGTTGTAGTGTATGGGCCGCTTAACGAAGTACTAAATTGTACGCAGTTGTGTTTGCCTGGCGCAACAACTCATGCAAGGTTTATGTCCAAATTTACCCTGCAGGAAATCGAACTGACACGTTACTAGTCACGTGACCGGTCCCCAAGTGATAGGGACTAGTTCGAGTTCTAACACTTCTTGTGAATGGTACCAGTCACTTATACATGGGGATGGCCTAGGATGGGGTTAATTGATAATTTGTGTGCACCTTGTGACTTGTCACTGAACTATCCTATAGGGACCTATTTGGTGTAGAATAATATAAATATAAAGTATGTATATATTTTTTTAATACATGTATTTATTTATTGTATCTTCAAATATGAACTAACAATAAGTATTCAATTAAATTATATATAAACGTCATTCCGACATTTAATTGAAACAAAGAAAACTTTTTTATTGTTAAAAATGCAATTATAATTAATTTTTAAGCAGAAAAATTGTTGATATTCGAACCGACAACCTCGTGTATGACAGGTTTGCACACTACCCACTCCACCACAGGACCACTCATATTTCAAAATTATAAATACCAGTTAAACTTAGGTTAATATATCAGTATAGTTACGGGACTGCTTTCAGGGTCACATTGGAGGGAGCAATTAACATTATATTTATATTATTTAATATGTCCATTAGAGTGGTCGTTAATTTTATGGAGACTGGAGTGGCCGTTGATTGTATGGAGACTTTTTTTATTTCTTCTACTCTCACCACCCAAATCATGCAGTTTTATGTAAAGAAATACAAAAAATTTCATAACTATAAGTTGCGTTTTAGGGGGTGCGCCCGGTCCTCAAATTTGGCCTTAAAGCCCATTTTTCAATGTAATTTTTTGCAATACACTATCTTTCTAAAAATTTATTTTACAAGAAAATCTCAAAAGAAAGTTTTTGCTAAAATTAATATTTTAGAAAATAATGAGGAAAATAACCCACAAAACACCCAACAATTTTATGTAACAAAATTATATTTATATGGCATTTTTCTATTTTAAGCATGTAAAATAAGAACTTATGTATATTAAATTAAATTAATATTAAATTTAATATTAAATTAAATAAAAAAATAAAATAAAACTAAACAAAAAAACTTTGAGGGCAGGACGCACCCCTTAAAATACAACCTATCGCTATGAAAGTTTCTTGTATATTTTTTTACATAAAATAACCGATTTGAGGGGTGAGAGTAGAAGAAATAAAACAAAACAGCCGCCCTAGTGTGCATGTATTCAACCACATCGAACATGTTCAGTGACTTTTACTACAATATTAGACCGAGTCCGAGTTAAATTGTCTCAAGATCAAGACGATACACCAAGAAAAAGGTGCATATGTAACCATTGATACGATATGTCTTTTTTCACCATACACTTCTCCGTTTTTTTGACAGCACTCAAGTCAAAGGACGAGTACGTTTGGATCAATTATCACCAAATTTTCTGCAGGGTATATACTGCTATAAGATTTTTTTCTTCGCTAACAATTCAAAATGTCATCCGCCGAACTGAAAAGCATTCGAAACATTTGCATTTTCTTGACGCGTATTTATGTTTCGTATTGGTTCAGATGCGTCAACGCTGTATCTGCACCACGCCAAGATTTACAATTCATTGTAAATCTAAGACCATTTTTGGTATTTATCCCAAGAGGCGGTTGCTCTTGGATTTTTCGATGAAATGATATCTATTGAAGTGAAGCGGAAAATGGTTGAAGCTCTTAGCACTCACGATGACGAAAATGACGAAGTTATTCCGAAAAGATTAAACTTAGCGCTGGAACAAGTGAAATCGTTTGAAAATAAGCGTTTTTTCCATCGTTTACAATCGATGTGACATTTTTTGAAGTGGATCCATCAATTTGGAAGGATCGAGAAGAATACTGCACCGCAAAACGAATATGCCAACACTTAACCGTTGTAAATGACCCGGCAGAAAGAGCAATAAAACTAATTACAGATTTCAATCGGGCATTGACATACGACGAAGAGGATAATCAGTATTTGCTTCAAGTTGTGGAGCTCTACTTTTCAACCCACAAGAAATCTTCATTAGTATAATATTATCAACAATAAAAAAATGAATAAAACATTCACCTTTTCTTAACTTTGGTTTTTGGGTATTCCGGGCAAGTTTATCTGCAGACTATTGCTGCTCATAAACTTAGCGGCGGACATAAACTTAGTGATAGTTATAAATAATACATAAGTAGTCATAATCAAAAAAGGAAAAAAAGTATTTTCAAGAACTCCCATCTGGAGTGTTGAGTATAAGAGCCCTTGTGTCCCTCTTTTTTTTTGCGGATGAGTCCAGTAAAGTGCAAAATATTATGAGCACGTGGATTAGGATGTGACTCGAGTTATGTTAAATATTTGCCTGCGTATTTTGCAATTTCTTCAATCACTAGTGGCATATTTAAATCACGATGTATATTTGAATTCTTAATGTACCATTGAGCAGATGTTATTAACCTTAAAATTTTGTTTTTGTCTTCGTTGAATTCTCTCTCCATTGGAAACTGAAGCAGTGCCCCATAACTGGATACCATAACACCATATTGAATTCAAAAGCGACTTGTATATTAAAAGTTTCATCTGAGTTAGCTTAAAGTCAATATGATGTTTCCATGTAAGCCTTCGATCAAGGTGTATATCAAGGTATTTTACTTGGGAATGTTGATTGTTGATTCGAATGGGGGAACAAGAATCTCTTCTTAGGGTAAACGTTATAAGGACATACTTTTGTTCATTTAGTTTAATTCTCCAGATGATATAGATTCGGGCACACTAATGAATTCTCCTTCCACAACCGTGAACTTTCGGGTAGTGATGTAACTTTCTAATAGATTCAGAAAATTTATTGTTAGATATGATTTCAATTTTAAAATAAGGCCTTCATGCCACACGATATCAAATGCCTGAGAAACGTCAATAAACAGGGCAGAACAATACTTCTTTTCTTCAAATGTTCTTCTTATAAATTGAACCAATCTATGAGTTTGTTCAATGGTGCTATGCTGACTTCTAAAACCAAATTGATGGTCTGGGATGCACCCACTATCAGTTAAAATTGGGGGCAATTTTGTCATGAGCAGCCTTTCGAATAGTTTTGACATAGTTGACAGCAAACTTATTGGCCTATATGACTCAGCTTTAGTAAGATCTTTGCCCATCTTTGGAATCATTTTGACTTTTAAAAGCTTCCAGAGTTGTGGATAATACTCCAGTCGTAATATGGCATTATAAATAAACAGCAAGATTCTTATTGCAATATGCGGCAAGTTCATCAGCATCTTGTTACTAATTCCATCAATACATGGAGGCTCCTTTGGCTTGAGTTCAGCAATTACTATATTTACATCACACATCTTAAATTTTATGGGTCGAGGGCGTAGAGCAACTAAACTCGGCAAATCAGCAACGCCAGTGCATGTATTTGGAGTAAATACGGATATTAAATGCTGGACAAATATTTCAAATTTTTCCGTATCGCTTCTTGCCCAACCTCCGGTAGATGTGCGCAGAGGTGGCTTAAACTCAACGGGTGTTTTAAGCTGTCTAACAGCGCGCCACAAAGAGAAATCAGATGTTGGTATGACACCAAGACCTTCCAAATAATTTTTAAGAGATGTAGTTTCTTCAGATGCAAGCAACTCTTGGAGACGTTTAGTACATTCTTTAAATCTGAATTTATGTTCTGGTGATCTGTGCTGTTGCCATTCCTTTCCAGCTTTTCTTTTTTCACACACGATGTGTTCAATATCCCTGGAATAAATTTTATTAAACACAGTCTGCGGATGGCAGGTAGTGGCATGTTCAGCAGCCTGTTTGATATATTCGTTAAGATTGGCAATGTTAGTTTTAATATCATGGGGTGTTCTTAGCGTAATATTTTCCGTGAAATGACTACTAAGATATTTTTTGAGTCCCAGCCAATTAACACGATTGATCATCTTCATATATAGTTGAGGTAAGTCACTTTTTAATGGGTTACAGATAGTGGGGCAGTGATCGGAGGTGAGATCTAGAGAAGCTTCAACGATAATTAAATCGCTAGAAATATTTTTCATGACGCCAAAATCAATAACATCCGGAATTTTTCGTACGTCAGTACGCCAGTAAGTGGGCTCCCCACTCGAAATAACATCTAAGCCCATTTTTGAAATTGTATTAAACAAAGCTCGAACTCTAGGTGTTACAAGGCGTGTTACGTATGTTTTGCATCGTAGTCTCCAGCTACCACGAAACAAGATCCAAGCGATTTGTAGAACTTTTCATACTGATCTTCGGTAACTGAAAATCTAGAAGGTGAGTAAATTGATGATATCACGAAATTAGAACAAAAATTTTCTACAAAAATATTCGTAGCTTGCATATATTCTTCACTAACGTTGTCAAGGATATAGTGCTTGAGTCTTGACTTAATTAGAATTGCAGATCCACCGCATGCTCTCCCTCTAGGGTCCTTTGTATCATACATAGTGTAGCCATTTATTTTGAAAAAGCTTCTCGAAGTCAAATGTGTCTCAGAGACCAACATTATATCAATATTTTTTTCCGTAAGGAAGTGCTCAAGTTCATTTTTATTTTGGCGAATGCCGTTTGCGTTCCAGAAACATATTTTTAACGTGTTCATGGCTTGTTAATTAATGCTTGAAGCAGAGTATTCTGCATTCTCAGCATTTCTTGCATCATGGTAGTCATATTTGTTGTAAAGTTGTTTATAGTTTGCACCAAATTATCAATAGTAGCTTCAAGGCGACTAAAGTTAAAGCTTGAGTTTGCATTCGTTGAATTATTTGGAGGTGGAACATTTTGTGGGGGAATAGAATTTGCTTTAGCAGCATCGGCATACGATACACGGGAAGTAACTGGTTGGCTCATTTGCACAAAAGTGGCGCAGTAAGCGTTTGCTGATTGAGATGGAGCTAATTTGGGTTTTTGCACCATAGTCTGTTTGACAAAAGAGTACACAGGACAACCTCTGTGGTTAGCGGTGTGATTACCTCCACAATTGCTTCATTTTTTATCACTTTGATCTTTTGGCTTATTGCAACTAGCAGTGCCGTGTAATTCGCCGCACACAACACAAACAGTGAGTAATTTACAGTATGTTTTTGTGTGGCCATATTCTTGGCAATTATAGCACTGTACGGGACCTGATCGCTTATGTGGCTCTTCAACTGTGATTTTTCGGTATAAGAGGTATTTTAGGCTATAAATTGGGTGTGTCTCGTTTTTTTTCAGCTGTATATCAT
Source organism: Tachina fera (assembly GCA_905220375.1). NCBI lineage: Eukaryota > Metazoa > Arthropoda > Insecta > Diptera > Tachinidae > Tachina > Tachina fera. The sequence continues at coordinate 96,719,860 of LR999965.1, read as the reverse complement.
TCGGCTCCAATTCAACACGAAATAGAGGCTGGGGGATCTTCTCCCTATTGATTATGTTGGTAACATTTTTTACCTTAAATCCTTGTATCATGAGTGCATCTTTTACTTCTTCGGGATTAACATAAGAGTCAATACCCTTCAATACGATCTGCTTACCTTTGGCACTCTTAAGCTGGTACGTATGAAAACTTGTTTTATTTTTTTCAAATTCAGTCACTATTTTGCGTAAAAAAAGAGACTCCAAAAAAGTCATGAAAATGTAGAGTTTACGATGCGGAAGTAGTGCAAATTTCAATCCGATCTAATGATTTTTACATAGGGTTGTCATTGCAAGAAGTTCTCTTTTTCAATGCCTGGTCACTGAATTGGAAGCGATATTAAAAAAAATTCCCTTTTTTGTGTTCTATGATAATATTTTCATCTAGGAAAAATGGTAAATAGTTGCCTTTTTTAACAACTCGTTTCTTTTTATACGAATTTAAGCCCGAAACAGTGTTTTCATGTAAATTTAAGCAAATAACTTTTAAATTTTAGACTAAAATTACTTAATTAATTTCTTTAAAAAAATAAATTTTTTTAAATTCTGGTGAATATTTTCTAACACTATGGAGGAGTAACAAGATTTTGTGTGACTAAAATAAGCTTCTACATGGTTTTTTGCTCACTCTCGGCAAATTAAAAATATCGATTTTTTGGAAGCAATGAAAATGTACTTCCGCTAGAATGACTTCAATTTTTTTTTCACTGGGGAAGTATTATGTACAAACAATTTTCTGAGGCTGGTGAATCAGAAGATTTCGATTCTGAAGTTTTTCCAATAGTAAGCCTTGGTTAACAATTTTTTTATACTTGTGAATATTAAACTATGTGAAATTTTTTCTTTACAAGTTCTATAAGTACAAATTAGATTAATATCAATGTAAATATAGCTATCGGTATAAATGAATCTTATTTAATAAATGTTATTATTTTTTTTTAAATTAAATTAAAAAAAATTAAATCAAAGAAACAAACTGGCAACACTGGAGTGGCTGCAGCACGACTGCATCAGCTTTGAACTAACCATGAGTGAGTTCCAGGCTTGCCATTTTAGCATTTTTAGTGCTAGATTTAGCACATTATTTCTTCGTTTAGCACTAAAGGTTTTGAAAATAATGCTAAATGCTAGTTTTGCACTTTCTTAAAACTATTTATCATTTTTTGCACTTTTTTATTTCATTAAATTCATAAATTTTCCACAGATAATTCCTTAAGACAAATTTCCATCCAATTAATATTATATGTTTATCAAATTTATTTATCTTCGTTAAGTGTTTAATATGACAGGAGTCATATAATTGAACCGATCTGAGATACACATATGGGTAAAAATATATTAAAGTACACCATTTGAAATACTAAATTAACAAAACTTGTTTTGAGTTTTATTCTTTTTAAGAGCTTATAGTATTAATAAGGTTATTGTATATCTGTCAATTAAATCGGTTCATATAATTTATCTATGTAGAAAATATATTTTTACTTAACTTACTTACTCTATTTAACACTCTTAAAGATTTTTTCCTGGTTTCAATTCTCAGCTGGATTAAAAATTTATAAATTAAATATTTCAAGCGCCGATACATACAATATTATTGAATGTTGTTGTTCACATCGTTTGGGTTACATAGAAATGTGAAATCTCACACAATTTACGCAACATTATCGATATTATTGTTTGTTTGACCTATACTATGGAATGATTACAAATCTTTCAAAAATATGATGAATTTTTCTCACAGTAAAAAACTTAACATAATTCTATTTAATTTTGCCAAAACATTACACAATTTACATAATTATATTTTTTTTGTTATGAAAAAATGTATCGTGGTACCTATGAATATGATATACACGTTAGCGATATGAAATACAAAAAATTCACAATTTCATTGCAAGTGTATGAGACACCTAAGAAATCAGAGAATTTAAAAATGTTAACTGATCTTAGCACTTTTTTGTGTGTGCCGTAGAATATTTTAGCACTTTAATTTCTATTTAATTTAATCTAGCACTTTTCTACACCTTATGGCAACACTGGTGAGTTCAATATGATTTAGCTTGTGGTAAAAAAAAAAAGTGTTTTTTTTACTTAATTATAATTTAATTTACTATAGATTAACATTTTTAGTCACGTTTAAAGTTTAAACAATTTCAAATTATTTTTTAGGAAAAGAGAATGGGTATCGAACTGTGATCACTTTATTTGTCAGGCATCATACTTAACACTTTGCCATCGTGCCATATAAAATATAAACGGCACAGAGTTAAGATAAACATGAATTTTATGCTGACATCATCTCGATAAGCTTTGACTCATTTTTGTATCAGGTTTGAATGAGTTAAAAGTTAGCTCAAATTTGATCGAGAAGTTAGTTGTACAAAAACAACTCACTAATCTCTGCATCAGTCTTAATTCAGCTGTGTGAAAGACAGAGGAAGGAATACCATCTCTTTTTGTCATTCTCCCAGCTGAATGAAGACTTTGCAAAGTAAACTTTCCGTGTCTAAAAAGGTTATAAGTATACATGTAGCTATTTTGAAGTTAATTGAACATAATAATACATTAAAAATAAAAAGTTTATTATAGTTCTATGGTTTCTTTTTTGACAAATTTCCTATTTGGTGCTACTTTAAAAAAATCCGCTTTTTGTGCCACTTATAGAAAAATGTCATCGGTCACCCTATCTGGAACGCTTTTGGATAACTTCGTACAACTTCGCACTGTTTTGTTATGCATCTGGAAGAAACCTATAGTGTATTTGTTATTGCAACTTAGTACTACTTACCAATTAATAAACATAGCTAATAACGCGGTGAAATTTTATTGCACTAGAAAGAAGAATCAGCGTTAAAAATTTAAATTTCAAATGCCGTTTAGGAATAGGAATCCATTTAATTTATTATAAAAATTGGTGTTTGTATCATTTTAGAATGTTATTTCATTACTACCATTAAAATTTTTGATAGTTTTTCTTTTTTTTATACAACATTTTTCATATTTCTTTTTGCAGGCATAAATAAAACCAAAATTAAATACCTATCTATAAATGATCAAACAGAGTAAGTCCGCAACAACAACAACAGGAAAAACCGCTGTCTAATTAACCAAAGCACATAATAAAATCGACGGCAGTTACTTCAAATGCTCTCTAATTTTTGTTTTATTTTATTTTGTGTTTATTTTTCCTTGTAGTTTTGTTTACAAAATGTATGAAATTTATTGAATGTAGTATTGTTGAGAGAATATTTATTTATGGATAGGTGGGAGCATAAGAAAAAACGTTGTAAAAATAAAATAGATACAATCTCGCTATTCCCCTTTTAGACACGAAAAAGTTTATTTTGCAAAGTATTAATTCAGCTGTGTAAAGGACAGAGAGAGGAATACTATCTCTTTCTTTCTCTCTCCTACCTGAATTAAAACTTTCCAAAGTAAACTTTTCGTGGCTAAAAGTCTTAATTCAGCTGAGAGAAAGACACACAGCTGAGTTAAGACTTTGTATGTCTAAAAGAAGTAAAAGTAAATTTTTGTGTGTGTAAAAGGGTGTTTCTGGGTCTGTTTTTATGTGTCAGGTTGTATAGAAAATTTTTTTAAGTCGCAATTCTGTTTGATAATTAAATTTCATATCACTACGTGTCAAATTTTATTTTTAAACTGCACAAGCTGTTGCTTCCTCAAGTGTTTTTGACATTATGCTGGTATTACCCCTTTCAGACACGCAAAGTTTACTTTGCAAAGTCTTAATTCAGTTGGGTGATAGACAGAGAGAGTAAGTGTTTCCTTCTCTGTATTGCACACAGCTGAATTAAGACTGCAAAGTAAACTTTGCGTGTCTAAAAGGGGTATATGTACGTTTCTACCAACAAAATGCATGAGTTTTTTGTTGTGGTTTTATTTGTTGTAGAACTAGAGGTAACGGTTCAAGTTACCTTTACCTGTTCTTAAACTTAAAATAAATTAGTAAAATAAGATAAAAAAAGTTAGATTACTAATACACCCCTATAGTACATGTATACATACATACATATTTGTGTACGTATGTACATGTAATTGTTTCTTAAATGTTTACAAAATTATTTTAGTCACACCATTGCCACAATACGTCTTTAATTTCTAGTCGATTTAACAAATTATTTCTATTATATTTTTATTATATTTCAATAATTTAATACATATGTATGTACGAGTATGTATGTATGTAAATATTTAAAAAATATACATATGTACTTATTCATTTATTTATATTTTGAAATTTCCCAATACGTTTCACAACTTATTGCCTAACATTTCAATTTGATCTAAGAAGTATGTCATATCTGATTCAGTTAAACAAGAATTCTGCAAGACTATTCGGAAAAAGTTGGGCAAATTATGCAAGGGCTGGTATGTTACCATCATTGAGCCTTTTTTAATCATTCCTTCCTTTATTTTTGGGGCTACTTTATGCAACTCACTGTAGAATTTTTCATTTCTTTCCAAGCTTCGTAAACTGGAAGGCACATACCAGAAGCTTACATTTGTACATTCAGGTTTCTCCAACACGAGCTCAAACCCGGGTCTCTCTCGTATCTGGTTAGTTATGAACTCTGACATTTTGAACACCTGATTAACATGCTCTTCAAGTCCTTTTGTGCCCTTGGCTTTCCACATAAACCAAAACTTAAAGACATCTGCTCTTCTGCCACATTGGATGTGTTTATCGCCAGTATCATAAGAGGTATCATAAAACTTATCTTTTTGAAAGAGATAAGTGGCGTTAGTCGAGTGACATTGGCTTAGAATATCTTTGTGTCGTGTTAAGAAAGTTGAGCACTGTTGAGAAGCTGTTAACATTTTATGGGGGTTCCATGTGACGGAATCAGCTCTGAAAGTTATGAAAAATTGCGAAGAAATACATAATTATAAAAGGAATTTTATATATACTTATACTAAATACTACTATTATAACTTGGCTATAAAGTTCCGTATAGGTAATCCTAAGTTTAGCAAAACTTTGGCCTTTATTATACCCCTTTTAGACATGCAAAGTTTACTTTGCAAAGCCTTAATTCGTCAAAGTAAAAATTCTCGAATTAAACCTCCTCTAAAAGAATAAATTCCAGAAAATAATTTTCCATGTTGTATATAAGAATATAAATATAAAGTATAAAAGCAGCTCTAAAAAAAGATAAAAGAGATATCATCAATATAGAAACTCATGATCATATTACAATTCTATTAATTAAAGAAAGACCGAGGGAGGAACACAATCTCTTTCTGGTTTTTTCCAGCTGAATGAAGGCTTTGCAAAGTATATTTTCCCTGTCTAAAAGATGTAATTGCTATAGATACCGATTGATTGTTAAAAATACTTAAGGACCACCCAGACTATTATACATGTATAGTCTTTCATCACACTTTACAACGAAAAAATCTAACGTATTACATTAAAAATACAATTATAAAGCAAACAGGTGTTGAGGATTAACATGCCTGCATTAATTATTGACTTCCCGCGGCAGAGTAGTTTAATGCACGCTACGGTCGTTCCGTCTTTATTTTAATAAATAAGATAAAGGAAAAGAAAATACGATAATTTCGTTTATTTTCAGACTTGGCTTGCATAAAAAATTATTGGATACGATAAGCATATTCAATATTCATAGCCAGTTTAAGACGACGACTTATACCATAAATGACTTGTTAGTTTGGATTTCTTAATAATGCAACTCTGATCAGATGAAAAGTGTTATCGCTTAAAAAAATTGCCGAGTATTATGGGATGTCAAATTTTTATCGTATTATTCGGATGGTACTCATAAATTAACATATTTTAAAGTAATAACACGAAAAAATATGACTGCTGTGAGCAACCCCTAAAACGTGGCGATTTTTCAACTTGTTTGGCGTCCAAAATTTTTGGTTTGGCGCCATGGCGGTTTATCTGTCGATAAATAAATTTGTTATAGCCATACACTAATAGCCATACACTATTTTTTAACAAAATTGAACTTGAAAATTTTTGTAATTCAGGAAATTAGTTTGTTGAAGGAGTAGTTTAATAAAATAAATCCTACCAAAGCTCGTATGCAAGAAATTAGAACAAGAAAAATCATCAAAAATTTTTCTTATATTAATTATAGCAATTAATGCCTTTTGAATTTGGATGACAAAACTGATTTTGACGTCTTTTGACAATTTTTAAAATCAATTTGGCGAAAGAGGTCGAAAAAATCTGGCATCATTAAACATACATCAGAAAGTCTTATTATTTTATGACCTTTTTTTTAAATCGCAACAACAATTTGTTAAACAATGTTGAAATGTTAAGACATTACGACACTGAAGACCCTGGTTTGAATACCACTAATGAAAGCATTCTAAGCGATTCTCTTTTTATTTTTAACCCCCGACCAAAACAAGGTTTATAACACCCCTTTGTAGTGTGTGTCTGTGTGTCTTTATGAGTCCATGTACAGACTAAACGGCTGGACCGATTTTGATTTAGTTTTTCCTGTTTGAAAGGTAACTTGATCTAGAGTATTCTTAGCTATGTTCGGTTCAAAAGATATCACATCTTTTCTGGATATATCTGGGGTTTTTAAAATGTTTAATTTTTGAAATATTATTATGTATTTTGTGATATATTTTTTTTTTTGCTTTATGCTATATTTTGTTCAAATAAATAAACTTCAATTTCGCTGCAATTATGAAATAGAAAGTAAAACAATTTATGAAAATGTGCCATTTTCAAATGACGAAAATCACGGTAAAATTTTAAGGTAAGGGGCTTTGCCTTTATATTATAGCTCACTTTGGTTAAAGTTAAGTTGTAATAATGAAAATTTGTTCATCGTATCATATATTCAACTAGTGCCAAGTTATCGTTTAAAAAAATTTATTGAGTTATTTCCGAAAAATCCAAGTTTATTATTGTATTTTTTTCATTTTTGAAAACCGCTTAGAAAAGTTAATAGTTCGGAAAAGTTAATTACGCTTGTGAGATTTTGGTTGTCTTTTTGAAGATTCTACTGTATTATAAATATCTACTTGCTTACCTCTCGATTCCCTTTAAAAGATGTCTGTATTTTGGACTCATTAATGCGCCACCACCCCAAGCAGCATCTACATGCATCCACATTCCGTACTTTCCACATAAATCAGCTATACTATTTAAATCATCAAATGCTCCAAGAACCGTGGTTCCAGAGGTTGCAGATATCATCATTGGTTCACAATCTTCACTTATACTTCGTTCTATATTATTCTCCAAATCTTTGATGTCTACTTTTCCAACTTTATCTGTTTTTATTTTCCACACATTTTCACTGCCAAATCCCATAAACATGGCCAACTTTTCAATTGAATAATGAGAATCTTCTGATGTGAATATGATCTGTCGTTTTGTGCCAAATAACCCTTTTTTCTGAAATTTATTATAAAATAAATATGTAATTAAATAGTGTACATAATATACAAAGAAACTACAATATTTGAAATTTATTTGCTGGTGGTTAAGCACATCTATATACGCATTTCATTGGCGCTTGAACCAAATCATCATAATATTTTATTTTGTGAATTTCCAAAAATATTATTATTTTGTGAATTCTCATATAGTTTTTGAAAGTCTGTGCATAAAGTAAGAGGTTTGTAACTGTTCAAAATATGTGCACTTCTGACAATATGTGAAATAATAAATTTCTTTAAAACACAAAGAAAAAATTATTCCAAAAAAAATTCTAAAACCTGTTGAATGTGGAAAAAAATTCTACAAAATTCTGTATTTGATTGAAGCCCATGGCTTATCAAAATTGCAAGCAAATATTAAACTGTATACAGTGAATACTATTCACAAAGAATAGGGTGTTGAAAAACGTGAAATTCGTTCACACATACAATGATAATTACCATTGAAAGTAAAATTTTACCAGGGACCGAAAATAATAATTATTCTTGATTTTTTAAAGAAAAAACAAGTACAAGAAAATACCGGACAACGTGGCCGATTACATCATTTTAGTTGTTTTCAATTTTTATTTTTGCTTTTTATATTTTTGATCAGAAATAATCAAGGGTTGAATTATGCTTGATTTACACTTTATTTCAATAGCATTCTCCAGTGAAAAGGGAACTTGAATTCAATGCGAACAATTCATTTGTAGTACAATGTAATTCAAGCCTTGAATTATACTACAATCAAGCCTTGTATTACAATTGAATTCAAGTGTATTTCAAGATGCACAAACAAGGCTTTTAAAATTTAAAACAAAATGTAATTCCTTTGTTTTCTAATAAATATTTTCGGCACATCTGCCTTCGCTACTGTTTTCACAATTTTGCTCACCTTTGTTTTCCAAATTCACTTTTATTTGTTTATTTTATATTTTCACGAAAATTTCAGTTTTAATAATAAATAAGTTTTGTATTTGACAAGGTTTGAACATATATGTATGTTGTTTGATTTTTTATTTAAAAATATTTTCAAACTTGAAAATTACTTAAAAAAATTCTTGAATTCAACTTTGTTTCCAGTTCAATTTCAAGTGCTTGAATTTAAATTTTTTGAGTGCTTATTGGGTTAATTGTTATTTTGTGATTTTTATTTTTTTGAGTATACTCATATGAATTTACCTAGTCTTTAAGGAGTTTTAACTAAAATTTTAGTTGATTTTTCGAACATAGAAGTCAACTAAAATTTTTCTTGAATTATCCAAAAAACTTTGTAAACGCCTAGAATGGCCTTTTCACTTAGTTAAAATTATACCATAATTTTAGGATATATAACCTATGAATTTTTTTTATGTGTGTATGGAAGAAAATTTAATGTTGAGTATAGATGATACTACAAATCGTACAAGTATGAAATTAGTAACGTCTATCATGCTGTCGTACTTATGAAGTATACCTTGTAGTATGAAAATAAAAAAATTTGGATTTTTGTGGGCGGAGCTTCGCCCACAACAGCTTCATGCTGTTGTACAGCAAAATTTATTTTATGAGGAGCTGATTTAGAAAATGCAGTGTTTCTGCGGCTCAATTTTAAAATAAGCCTTATGTAGCAGATATTTTAATTTAAAAATAACATAAAACACTATTTTAACCATTCTCTACAACATGCCCCTTTAGTTTTTGCATTATTTTTTTTTATTCTTTTCAACTGCATAATTCATTTATCCGCGTGTATATTGCTTAAAAATATTTTTTCAAATGAATTAGTATGATTTGTAGTAACGTGTATCTGAAAACCCGTAATACAACTCATACTCGCTAAGTACGAAATCAAGTATCGTGTATACCCTGCATAATAATTTTAATTTACATTTTCATAAATATAAGTTTTTGTTTCCAAATTTGGTATTTGTGTGTAATTTTTTGTTTGCCGACAAGCACAACATACATAAGTGACTGACTTTGACATTTCTTGTTGATTGACTTTTCATAGAGGGTGCCAAATTTGTATGAAAATGGTTAAGTTATCGTTCGCATTGATTGTCGATCGACTTGCCGTCTTGAAAGAGATTATAAGATGTTGTTCTCTTAAAATTCACTCTAGTTCAATTAAATTTAATATGTATCACTAAAAAGCAAAGTAATTTGTCTCATCCACTCTTAAATTGAGTAATCATATTTGATGTTCGAGAATTTATATTGAAAAAAATAACTAAATATGATTTTTTTTGTTTTCAATATACATATGTACACAGTAGGTATGTATGTAAGTTCTAACATGTTTTTTCTATTGCATAACAAAAAAAATAGAGACGAATTGTTAACCCCCTCCTTTTTTTGAAGTCGGTTAAAAATACGAGTATTTTTTTAAGGCTTGTAAAATATATATGGGGTAATTTTTGGTAACTCCTTTATAACTAGGTTTTGAACTAACTCAGAAATTATATACATATGTACATAGATGTGAGTCAATTGTTTTTTGTAAAACTGTCTTTTTCCCAATAAGTATTAAACTAACTTTAAGCTCACTAAAAACTAATGTACACATTAATGAGTTGTATTTGTACAACTAACATCTTCTCGATAAGTGTTGAACTAGCTTCTACCCACCTCAATGCAGATGCAAAGATGTTTTCGTATAACTATGTACAAAAACAACGGACTTTGTATAGATCCTGCTAGAATAACAAAAAAATAGTTTGATTTGACATACATATGCCATATGATGTACATACCTTATATACATTCATACGTGTTGCAAAGTTAAGAAAACATAACTGTCGTGTTAATTTTTTATAAAAACTAAAAAGTTATTAATCTGCTACTTTTTTTTCAAGTATACCCACGTTTACGCCCACTTTTTTTTAACTATATTACACCTTCCACATAGTATTTAACAGGTTTTATAATATTAACCAATTTTCAAAATTATTTTTGCGTATAAAAAAGTGCGCTAAATTTTTTTTACCAATTTTCAAAACTCATTTTGCATACGGTATACTAATTTTTTTTGGAAATTGATGGGGAGGGAGAAGTGAAATGCTTGCATATAAGAAGTGAATATCAACTAGTTTCATCATATATGGACCAATTTCCAATATTGTTTTTTCGTATGGAAGAGGTCCACTGACATTTTTTTTAGAATTGGTTAGGGGGGAGAGTGTCGGGTGTCGAAAAGTGTCCGCCCCAATAATTGATTATCAAATAAATTCGTCATTTGTCGACCAATATTAAAAATGCTTTTTGCATTTTGCATATGGAAAAGGTCAATTAACTTTGTTTAGGGGAGGGTGAAATGTGCCTGCCAAAAAATGGATTATAAAATTACTATGTCGTTTGTGGACCAATTTTCCAAATTCTTTTTGCATATGGGAAAGATCAACTAATTTTTTTTTGAAATTGTGGTTGAAGGGGGTTGGGCAGGGTGCCCACCACAAAAATTTATTTTTAAGGGCCTGTGCCAAACGGTAGCAAAGTACTAGTGTAAGTAAATTTTTGACACTACTGAGGTGAATAAAATTTCACTAGCCCCAGGGGCTAGTAGAATTTTTGACACAACAGATAAATTTTTGACAAGCAGCAAGTAAGAAGCATGGTATCATAAAAGCTAAAATCACCGCCGCACAGTGGCTGAAAATCGTTTTTCATTGGCCAAAAGTCTAATTTTTTTTGTCACCGATTTTTAAAATTTTTACGCCTTTTTGTAGCTAATATATCCAGATTAAGGTAGCCAGAAACTTAGGTTAAACTATTGATAATTGTGGGCGTGGCATGCTGTCAAACTCAACCGTTTTTTTAATTTCAGAAAAAGGTGTTTTTCTTTTGTTTTTTATCAAAAATAAATGGTTACTACTCGCAAGCTATCATCGATAACGGCCTGCGGTCTTTTTTATAATGTTGGTAGGACTATAGTCTTTAGTTGTTGTAAGTGGTCACAGCTCTAGCGTTTAATATTACGGGCGTTATGAAATATTTATGAAACTACTATATTTTTCTCAAATTTAAATTTTAGTGGAATAGAACTTCTAGGGAACAAAAGGGAACAAGAAACGTATACCACCAGGAGAAAGGTGAAAGTGTCCTCTTTAACGCTATATATACTTTTGCACCCGTGACGACCCGTGGGTAGAACACTTTTTTCATTTTAATGAAATTACTCTAAAAAAAATACAAATTAATTTAAACAGCCCTATAAGTACTCGTATACAATAGTGTCTTAAATTTTCACTTTTTTGCCTAAAAGTTTGTTTTTTTTTTACTTTAGACTACGTAAAACGAAAAAAATTAAATATAATACCTGCGAAAGGGTTTAATGGCTTTGTTTTGATCAGCAAAAAATAAGTCATAAAATTATCACAATAGGTTCTACAGTAAACATATGATCTCTTTCTGAATTTACCTGTTATCAAATGTTAGGGTCAACCAAAGTCATAAACATTTTTATAACAATAATGGCGACATTAAACCACTAAAGATAAAAAACAACCCCATATTGGCGAGATACTAATCAGTTTTACCTGATATTAAGGTCTGAATAACATGTGCAGTTTTGTTCAATTTAAGCACTACCTGCTATGAAATTGAAGATCAATGTGTGAATAACATGTATCTAAAAATGTATAAAACTACGGATTCCATAAGGGATTACTCAGTAATAAGTTAATCCTTTAATTGTACGGATAAAATATAACAAATAAAAATATTCAGATAAATATGGAGAGCTTCAGTTATAAAGAACTGGCCGAAGAGTATTTTAGAAACAAAAACCAGGAAGATGTTCTTAGTTACGTTAAAATAAAATTAAACTTAAATTCGTGTAGCACCGAAATGCAAGAGCAATTATCTAATTTCGTCAAAGCACTAAAAAAACGCTACAAAGAAGTTAGCTACAGTAAACAAAACTTTTATATAAAAAGTGCAAACTGGTTAGAAGGCCAACTTACTGTCGCTGCAGAAACAGCAAAGCAAGATAAGGCTGGAAGACCACGCAAATCATTAATGGGCAACTGCAGTGATAGATCTAAGAGGCGGAAACTTAAAGATTTTAACGATGCAATTGGTTGTACAAATATAAAAGAATCTTTCCTACATCAATTACGATCACAGAACCAATTATCAAAAGTGGATATCATTGAAAAAGTTGTTAAAGCTAGTCCAGTGAGAACAAAACGGATTCTTAAAAGTATACCAACTCCGAGTGATGCAATACAGTACACAAATGAGGAGGCATTAGCATTATTTCTGGATTTGAAATTAACAAAACAGCAATATATTAAGCTCAGACTGCGTGCGATTGAAAAAGGGTCAAATATGTATCCAGCATATCATTACATAACCGCTGCTAAAATAGACTGTTTGCCATCAAAGGACACTATTACAATCACACCAATTTCGGCAGAGGTACAACTACAATCTCTACTTGATCACACAGCCGAACGCTTGCTACAATCAATAACAGGAAATGAGTTAAAGAAATATGGAAACACAAAGTTAATTCTTTTTTGTAAATGGGGATGTGATGGTTCCTCGGGACAAAAACAATACAAACAAGCTGTATGTGAAAATATTTCGGACTCAGATATGTTCATGGTATCATTTGTACCATTGCGATTGAAAAAGATTTTGGAAGATTCAGAGCCTTCGACTAGTACAACGCAAACAATGGATATTTGGAAAAATGAGACACCATCTTCTACGAAATACTGCAGGCCAATTAAATTTGAATTCAAAAAAGAAACTCATGATGCCATTAACAAAGAAGTTAGTGATATCAAGGCCCAAATTGCAACACTACAGCCATTACAATTACAGTTAGATGGGCAGCAAACTGAAGTAAGCTACCAATTAGTGCTGACAATGATAGATGGAAAAGTAGGTCAGGCTTTGACTAACACGAAGGCTGCATCCAGCTGCATTATATGCCAAGCAACATCAACCCAATTAAACCAAGTCCCGACAAAATCATTAGATAATACCGATGCATATGAATTTGGATTATCACCACTACATGCAAGAATACGACTTATGGAACACATACTAAAAATCAGTTATGATTTGGATTTCGGGTCTTCAGGATCAATAAGAAACAACGAAACCAACAAAGAGTTAAGAAGTTCAAAAAAGAAACATGTTCTAGATGAATATCGCAAATTAGGATTGATTATAGATCAGCCAAAACAAGGGTCAGGCAATACAAATGATGGCAATACCGCAAGAAGATTCTTTTCAGATCCAGAAACAGCATCTGAAATATCAGGAGTGGATTTAAACCTTATTTTCAGGTTTAAAATAATCCTAGAAGTACTTGCGTGCAATGAAGAAATTGACTCTAGAAAATTTGGAGATTATGCTAAGGAAACTGCAAAAATATATACAACCAACTACCCATGGAGAAATATGTCTGCAACAGTTCATAAAATCCTTTATCATGGAGAAGATATCATTAAATATCATTTGGTGCCACTTGGAGATCTATCAGAGGAGGCTCAGGAAAAAAGAAACAAGGATTACAGATTTTATAGAGAGCACAATACTAGAAAAATTTCACGAAATTCAACAAATGAAGATCTATTTAATATATTATTGGCAACGTCAGAATCAATGGAAAGTGGAACATCAGGATTTAGATGAAGAAGCCAAAAAACTACTAAAGAACAGAAATAGCACAGAACAAAATATGGAATATTTACAATCAATATTTGAGTCAAATGAATAATAATCATAATTGCCTTTCATTGTTATTTAAGGTACGAAAAGCATACTATTAGTAAAAAATAATAATAAACAGAACCTACCATTGTTACAAATGCTATTAAAATTTATTGCAGTTTTTATTTTTAATATGTTTTTTAAAATGATCAAATTTGACAGCAAAAAATAATAAATTTTTCTGTAGTAATAGCAATATTTTTAGATAATATTATTAAAGTTTTTTTTTAAGTGTAACTATTCTTTGAGTGTAAACAAAATTGCAAATTAGACAGCAAAAAATTTTTAATTTTTCTGTAATAATAGCAAAATCGTTGATTTTACTATTTTTTTTTAGTGTAAAATTTTTTTTGAGTGTAACATTAAATAAATTCCATTATTACAAAACATATTTATAATTATTACTAATTTCCATATATTAAATTTTTTAATAAATAAAAAAATAATAAACCCATATTTCACTCTAAAAGTTAAAAAAATTCAAAAGTTCAACTTTGAGCTAGAATTCCTTAAAAAGTCCTCAATCAATTTTAATGTAATTAAAACTGAGTCAAACTGAACTAAATATCTATCCACTAAAATAAAAATTACTTCAATATTTTGATCAGTTCAAAAGTTACAGAATTTTGGCCAATGAAAAACGATTTTCAGCCACTGTGCGCCGTCGTTTCAAGCCATCGCGCAATACATAAATTTCTAGGTCCCTTAAATGTAATTATACTGTGAAAAATGCATTGTTTATTTTAATTTGCGAAAAATTTTGCATCATAAATGTAGAGCTATATAAATTTCTGCTGCAAGAATATTGTTTTATATAAAAATCTTCTTTTAAAAAATTGTTGGTAGCCGGCGGCTTGTATTAAAATTTTTTGCTTCGCCGCCGCAGCAACTATTTCATGAGTTTTTTTCTATGCTAAGGCAAATTTGTCAAAATTTTACATTGTCAAAAAAAATATCATTTGGCACAGCAGAAAAATGAATTTTTTCCCCACAGGCAAATATTTTTTTACCATAGTACTTTTCTAGCGTTTGGCACACACCCTAAATGACTTTGTCATTTGTGAAAAATTTCTCAATTTTTTTTAAAGGGGTGGCGTTACCAAATTCCAACGCCAAAAATTAATAATCAAGTATTTTTTTTTATCCAAAATTCCCACTAATGTTTTGTTTGGAAATTGTGAGGGAGGGGGAAACACAGTGCCATACTTCAAGTAACTTCATCATATGTCGACCAATTTCCAAAATTATTTTTTGCAGAAGTTTGCATCAACTTTGATTGGAACAGGTCCAATCAAGTTTTTTTAAAATGGAGGTGGCGAAATGTGCCTGCAAAAAAATGGATTATCACATTACTTTGTTTGTGGATAAATTTTCAAAATTATGTTTTACCTTGGATTGGATCTGCCAATAGAAATTTTGGAGAGGGGTATGCGTCCGCCACAAAAATGTATTATCAAATAAATTTGTCATTTGTGGACCAATTTCCAAAATTTTGATTGATTATGGAAAAAGTTTACGAGAATTACTTTTTTGAAATTGGTGGAGGGGATAGCAAAGCACATCGGGTATTATATAATAATAAAATAAATATAAATTACAAATATTATGGGTGGAATTAAACGAAATTTAAGGAGATTATTAAAAAAGAAAAAATTGCTTACATAGAAAAATTAAATAGGAAGGAAAATCAAGAATCAAGTGAAGTAAAAAACGATACTTGCATTACGGATCAATATGATTTACAAGAAGACACAGGTATGGCGGTTGAGGTTGTAGATTCTAATTATGAAGAAAAATTACAGTGCAACGGAAAAACTTTAAGTGAAAAGCTAGGTGTTTGGTTTCATAAATACCGACCAAGTCGAGAAAGTTTTGAGCAGCTCTTGTGTATTTTAAGAGGACAAAATTTAAACGTACCAAATTTAAATTTTTTAACATTTTAATGTTTATTGTTGTAGTCTATATAAAAATACACTAATTTTACAAATTTCAAGTGTCAATATACATACATATGTACATACAATTGTATGTATATTACATGAGATTTTAACATTTTTCGTCACTCGTTTTGGAGCACCCTTTAATTTCTAATTCTCATGTGTTTGTTGTTGTAGTGGCCAAGGTTCTACATAATCTGTCCAAATTTCTGGTCCGTAGCTTTTCCGGTTCCTGAGAAAATACCGTGTGACGGACAGACGGACAGCGTAGCGAAAACAATAGGGTTCCTTTTTTCACCTTTGGTGTACGGAACCCTAAAAATTAGCTTTTTTGATATTCAAAGGTATTATGATTTTTGAACTCTCAAATGGTTTTTGAACGTGTGTGCATAACATAACAGGTTTGTGGCTGTTAAAAATGTGTGCAATGCATATAGACATGATTCACCACCAGAAACTAAATTTTAATTAAAATAAACTTATGACCAGGGACATAACAGTTATAAGAGAAATAAAAAAAGGTTCTATTTAACCATTAAAATTGATGAATTCAAATAATGGTTATAATCAACGATTATCGTAAGAGGTTATTGTAACCAATTAAAGTGAGAAATAATTTTTTTTGGTTACAAATAACTATTATAGCAACTAAAAATTTTTTTGGTTACCAATAATTATTATCCAAAGAATTTTAATTTTTTTGTTATTGCAAAATAATATTTGGTATGAAAATGCAAAATTATGAGAAAATTATTCAACAGCTTCTATTTGTATCCGAAAATTGTTTGAGAATTTTTATAATTTTTGCAATATGCGAAACAAAATTTTTTCTAGGCCTTTTAAAATCTTAAGGCTCTAGGACTTATTTGCAAATTTTAGTTAGTCTGCGAATCAGCAAATTTTTAATAAAACTTATTGCTTATGTGCATAATTTTAACTAGAGTTGTGCATAGTTGTTCCTTTTGCGGATTGTTCCTTTTTGTTCCCAACAAACAAAAAGAACTAGTTCGTTCTTTTCGTTTAGTTGTTCTTTTCGGTCAGTTGTTCAGTGAACAATAATCAGATATTACACCTACATACATTGAATCCTCTTCAATGTTTTATTCGTTTGTTAATATTCTAAAGTAATTTCATTTCATTCTTAACGACCTTATTTAATTAAAATTTGTTGATTGAAAATGCTTAAAATGAAGTTTGATAATTTGAAAACAAATTTTAATCACTTTCTTAGTACTGATTTATATTCAACACAACAAATTATTTCTTTTAATTGAGTAAAAATTTTCCTTGCTTAGACGTATTTTCATTTGCGCTTTGTAGTCTTATTTGTTGTATGCTTTTAGTAAGTAAAAGGTAAAAATTAATATTTTAGTTAATTTTAATTATTATTTTTCGAACTTAATTTGTTTCTATATTTATGATTTGAACGGGCTAAAGTTCGTATCGCTTTTTAAGCCAAATTACATGTGATAATTATTAATGAACAAATAACATCAAAGTTAGTTGTAAATATTCTGACAACACATAGTTGAACGGAACAGCCAGCCGTTTTCCGTTGCCGTGTTGGTTAATATTATTTTTAAATTTAAAACAAATTATAATCACTTTCTTAATTCTAATATTCTTTTTCACAATCTGTTTTTTAGTTCAATACTACAAATTTCTATTAATTTTGTAAAACTCACTTGTATATTTCACTAAGTATACATTTTCTTTTGTTTGTTTTGATTATTGGCTAAAAATTTAATGGCACACTACATTTGTGTATTTTTAACAGTATGCAAACGAGAAACTATAATAGTTTACTTGAAATCTTTTGCATGTGCATTGGTCAGGAACAGAGAATAAGATAAACAAAAGAGAATAAAGACCAAAAATGAACGAACGAACAAAAAACGAACAAGACCATCAAACAGTACCAAGAGAGTAAGAAAGACCAAAAGAACAAGAAAGACTAAAATAACAACAAAGACCAAAAAGGAACAACTAGTCTGAACTAGTTCACATCGTTCACTTATGGGAATAGTTCAATTGAAATAGTTCGTTCTTTTTGAGCCCAACACTAATTTTAACTAAATAGGAGATATTCAACCCATTTACGTTATTGTCTGATACATTTTTTTACAGGTTTTGCCATTTTTATATTTTTGCCGACTTTTAATTAATATCACATTTTGCTATTATTTTGATGTTAGCAAGTTATTGCAAATCTGCGTAATTTTAGCGAATATTTCCATATAATTTTACCTTAAAAATTTTAGGGCTTGTTTGCAATTTTGCAGGTTAACGCCAATTTTCGCTATAAACTTTTTCACTTTTGGATTTTAAGCCAAATCTAGCCTTTTTACAATTTTACAAATTTTTAATCCATCTATCTCCTAATTAATTTTTTTTTTGCATTTTTAACTATTTTTAGTAACTATCAGACTTTAATATCCTTTTGATGTTTTTGCGAATTTTCGAAATTTTTACGAACTTTTACAAGTTTTTTGCACTCCTTTTAATTTAGCGCTTAAAAATAAATTTAAGGTTTTTTTCAATTAAAATATTATTTGCAACTTTTCGCAATTTTTTGCACATGATATTTTATTTGATTCTTAAAATCTACTCAGTGTGTTTGTTTACAGTTTTTGCGGTTTGGAAATTTTTTACAGATATTCACATATTTGCAAGTTTTCGTGATTTACATATGTATATGTTTGTTGTAAGTCTATTCTCGAGTTATTGACTTTTTTGAGGTCTATATAATCAGTTTTGGGAGATATTTTCCAATTTTTTAATCCCTTGCAAATATGTATATTTTTTTTTGCAATATATAATGTTTTTAGCACAGAGGATATCCAGAGATGTCACGAAACGGAAGATAATCTCACTCTCTCACTGCGCATTCTTTATACCTTCTTTCGTGGTGGCATTTTTTAGCTTATTTTCATTTTACGCTTTGTAACCTCATTCGCTTGGCGATTTTTGCAAATAAATGGTAAAAATTGATATTTTTAAATGAAAATGCTTCAAATAAGATATGCAATCATTTTAAAACTTTTTTTAATTGCTTTTTTAATAGTAATAAGCTATTTGGTATTTTGTTTCTTGATTCAACACAACAGATTCTTTCATTTAATTTTGTAAAATTGTTCAAATGTATTTTCAGTTTATGCTTTGTGATCTCATTTGCTGTATGATTTTTGTAAACAAAAGGTAAAAATTAAAATTGTTCAATGAGAATGCTTAAAGTTAAATCAGTAATCATTTGTAAACAAATTTAAATCACTTTTTAATACCATTAATCTATTTCACATTTTATTTTTTTAATTCAATTGAACAAATTCTTTAATTTAATTTTGTAAATGTGTATGTATGTATGTATGTACACGTGTTCGTTTCACAAAATACAGATTTTCTCTTGTTTGTTTTGATTATTTTGTTAACATCTTAATAACAAATATACTACAGTTGTCCCTTTCTCGCAGTGACTGCACCACAAATGATTTTAGCTTTTTTCATACGTCAGTTTTTACAACTCTGGTCTACTTTGTGGATTTTAGCATAATTTTGCTAAAGAAAAACGCCACGTATTTAGACATAATTCGAAATTTTGTTGAAAAGAAAAGGAAAAGCAAAATAATTGGTTTAAATACCTCAATTATTATATTTATAAAATTGATAAATATGTATTTCTTATAAAACTGTCCGTTTTGCCAACTTTGCAAAAGATATTTAAATAAATATATACCCCTTACAAATGCATCTTTTAAATATAAAATATCGTGTTATAGGCAGCAACAACCAAAAAAAATTAAATTCTTTCGATAATAGTTATTCGTAACCAAAAAAAAATTTTTCACTTAAATTGGTTACAATAACCAAAATGAAATATTTCTTACGATAATGGTTAAAAATAGCCCAAACCAAATAAAACACATTTTACAGTAACCTTTTCATTTCAAATAAAAAATAACAATTATTTTCGGTCCCTGCTTATGACAATATGTCTAATAATAAATTTCTTAAATTTTGTATTTTATTTTCGTTTATTGTTTATTTTTGTTTCAGCAAGGAAGACATGTAAAAATTATGATATTGGTTTAATTATATTAACCATATTTTAGTGGCAAGAATAATTTTTATTTCAAATTCCATACTGTTAACCAATTTTATCTGTTGTTGCAACTATTGGGTTAATGGTTATAATCAGCGTTGTCAACTTGGTGCGTTTCACGCCATTTTGGGTGCTTTTTAAAATTTTTTGCGCGAAAAATTCCTTAGTTGGTGCGTGGTGCACTTTTTTTTAAATTTCGGTGGGTTTTTTAATTTTTGGTGGCACCAGTGCAAATTTAACACAACAATGGGTTAAAACTGAAAAATTCTTGTTGTGATACTTTTACCAACTTCCTGATAGTGTTAATTGCAATATTAATAGTAATGATGTTATCAAAACATCACAATTTGAATGAAATCTTATGACCCTATGTTAACAATTATAATGAAAATATTAGCCTTATTAATTTGGAATAATTAATTTTTGATCTCTTTTTTTTTAAAAGTTTTTACCGTTTCCAGGGAAAAAACAGAAAATGAAAAGTGATACTTGCAAATGCATTTACTAATGGCAAATCAATAATTGTATACACAACAATCATTTCTCATATTCCGTTTCATAAAAATTTACATTAAATAGCTCATATTAATAAAAAGCTCTACCCAAGTCGATAGACTAGGGTGCTGATGAAGTGCGTGGCTGCACAGAAAAATATCGATATTTCCCCCAGCTAATAAAAGTCTAGTTTAATTTTTCTTCTTTTATTTAGAAACTCACATTAATTAATAAAAATATTTCATTCAATAAGAATTTAAATATCTGAACTTAAGCCCGAATAAGAAATTATTCCTAATTAAAATTCACTACAGTTCAATTAATCTAAAAAAAATTCTCATTTACAAAAAAATTATACTTTACATCTTATACAAAATTAATTCAATAAATATTTTAAAATAAAAAAAAAATCTAAGCTTGGTGCGTTTTTTTGTAAATGGCGCGCTGTTAAGTAGTTTGCGACAGGTGTCTAATCATATTTTTCAGAAAGTTTTTTTTTCAAAATTTATAGTTTTACTAAAAATAAATTTTTCCCATAAATACCCTTTTGAAAAAGTTATTTTTTCCAAAAGTGGTATTTCCAAAAAGTCCTTTCCTTACAAAAAGTACTTTATGCAAAAATTTTCCTTTTCCAAAAAGTACCTTATTTTAAAAAGTACTATATACAAAAAGTGCCTTTTTTTTTAGAGGTACATATTCGAAAATGTTGTTTTTTTAAAACTACCTTTTTCTAAAAAGTACTTTTTCAAAAAAAATATCTTTTCCTAAAAAAGACTTTTTCCCAGAAGTACCTTTTCGTCAAAAGTACCTTTTCCTAAAAAGTACTCTTTTAAAGAAGTACTTTGTTTTTTTTAAATCTTTTTGCAAAAAGTACCTTTTCCTAAGAAGTCCTTTTTCCAAGAAGTATCTTTTCCAAAAAATACTTTTTCCGAAAAGGACTTTTTCCCAAAAGTACCTTATCTTATAAAGTACTTTTTCTACAAAGTAACTTTTTTTAAAAGAAAATTTAATTTTTTTTTGTAAATTTTTACTAAAAATTTATTTTTTCAATGAGTACCCTTTTGAAAAAGTCCTTTTTTCAAAAAGTGGTATTTCAAAAAAGTACCTTTTCCTAAAAAGTAAATTTTTTTAAAAGTACCTTTTTTTAAAAGAACTTTTTCAAAAAAGTACCTTTTTCTAAAAATTTTTTTTTCCAAAAAGTATATTTTCCAAAAACCGATCTTTGATGATCGTACCTTTTTTGATCAAAAAAATACCCTTTCAAAAAAGCATCTCATCTAGGAAGTCCTTTTTTTAAATTGGAAGAGGAGTACTCTTTATATAAAATACCATTCTCATTAGGTACATCTCTCAAAAAGCACTTTATCCAAAAGTTTTCATATCCCACAGTTGCAAAAATTATATCTTCAAAAATAACATTTTCAAAAAAAGTACCCTGGAAAAAGCTGTTTCCAAAAATAATATTAAAAAAGTACTTTTTTCGTATGTATATGTGTAAATCATTAACAAAAAAGTACTTAAAACGGGTAAAATTTTACCCATTAAAGTGCAAGTGTTCTGAAAGTACCAAAACACATTCGAGGTACTGTAAAGAAGAAAAAAAGGCAACAAAATGTTTTCTGCTACATGCAATAATTTATAAGATATGTCGTGTGCAAATAAGGTACCAAAATTTAATTTTTAACCCATTTTTAACTCCTAAAAGTACACCTATTAAAAAAGGACCAAACAAATAGGCTTAGTTTTTACAAACATTCTTATTCTTTTGGAATTTTCAGTTTATCTAATGTAGTTTCCGAAACATAAAAATACCAATTTGACCCTTTTTTACCCCCTTAGCACTCTTTGGGCCCTTCAAGAAACATAAATTTTATTAACCCTGCTTCTACTGACTGATAAGAAGTCATAGTAAATTATGTATGTATGTATATGTGTCCATTATCATTGCTATAAAACTACCGAAAACGGGTAAAATTTTACCCCTCATAAGTGAGAATTATCAGAAACTATCAAAACTCATTCGACATTCTTCCACGAGAAAAGAACGCACAAAAATATTTTTGCTACGTTCAATAATTTAGAAGATATTTTGTGTGCAAAAAAGGTACCAAAATTCAGTTTTTACACCTTTTAACCGCTAAAAGTACAAATAGTACTACACAAGTTTCGGCTTATTTTTTAAAAGCATTCGTATGCTTTTAGAATTTTCAGTTTATCTAATGTAGTTTCTGAGACATAATGACACCGATTTTACCCTAATTTTCCCCTTTTTACCTTCCTTATTTTGCAATTTCTTCAATCACTAGTGACATATTCAAATCACGATGTTGAGTTTTTTATGTACTATGGAGCCGATGTTATCAAACGTAACATCGGATTCTCTCGACATTAGAAGCTGAAGCAGTGCCCCATAACTGAGTTCATTAGCACCATATTGGCTTCAAAAGCGACTTGTATAGTAAAAGTTTGCAGTATAGGCTGAGTGTTGAATTTCTAATAATCAGCCAATATATCTGAGTAAGTTTAAGTAAGGTGAGATGAGGTAAGGTAAGGTGTATACCAAGGTATTTTACATGAGAATGTTGAGGAAAAACTTGATTATTGATTCGAATTGGGGAAAAAGTATTTTACCCTGCGAAGATAAATGTTACCTAAACACACTTTTGCTCGTTTACCTTAATTCTCCATAATTTTAACCATAGTTCTAGTTGTGTAATATGTTCTTGTATATATCGGGAAGCCTCGTGAGGGGTTTCGTGCATACTTAGGCAGGCTGTATCATCAGCAAACGTAGATGTATGGATATTAATGCTCAAAGGCATATCACAGGTATAAATCAAATACAAAACTGGCCCCATTGTGCTCTTCTGTGACATAGATTCGGGCACACTCGTGAATTCTCCTTCCACAACCGTGAACTTCCGGGTAGTAATGTAGCTTTCTAATAAATTCAGAAAATTTATTGGTAGACATGATTTCAATTTTAAAATAAGGCCTTCATGCCACACTTTATCAAATGCCTGCGAAACGTCAATAAACAGTGCAGGACAGTATTTCTTTTCTTCAAATGTTCTTCTTATAAATTGAACCAATCTATACGTTTGTTCAATGGTGCTATGCTGACTTCTAAAACCAAATTTATGGTCTGGGATGCACCCACTACCAATTAGAATTGAGGACAATTTTGATATGAGCAGTTTTTCGGAAAGTTTTGACATTGTTGATAGCAGACTTATTGGCCTGTATGATTCTGTCTTGGTAAGATCTTTGCCCGGCTTTCGAATCATTTTAACTTTGGCAAGCTTCCAGCTTTGGTGATAATACTCTAGTCGTAAAATGGCATTAAAAATGAATAACATGATTCTAATTGCAATACGAGGCAATTTTATTAGAATTAGGTTACCAATTCTATCAATACCCGGAGCTTTTTTCGGGTTGAGTTCAGCAATTAGTTTTTGTTCATCACACATCTTAAATTTTATAGGTCGAGGGCAACTACACTCGGAAAATTAACAACACCAGCACATGTGTTTGGGGTAAATACGGATTTTAAATGCTTTGCAAACAAGTTACCTTTTTCAGTATCACTCCTGGCTCAAACTCCGGTAGAAGTGCGCAGAGGTGTTTTAAAGTCAACGGGTGTATTAATTCTTTTCGCAGCGCGCCACAAAGAGTTATTAGATGCTGGTGTGACATCGAAATTTTCCAGATAGTTTTTAAGAGGTACAGTTTTTTCATATGCAATCAGCTCTTGGAGTCTTTTAAATCTAATTTTATTTTGGGGTGATCTGTGCTGTTGCCATTCTCTTCTAGCTCTTCTTTTTTTCACATAAGAGATGTTCAATATCTGTAGAATATATTCTATTAAGCCCAGTCTGCGGATGGGAGGCATGTTCAGCAGCCTAAAATATATTAGTTCAGCTGTTTTACACTTTCTTCGAGATAATTCCCATGTATCTAATATTACTATGAAATATTCCACCCCAGGACACTCCTGTATCCAAGAAGTAGACAGTGCCCATAGTGCTATTGAAAACGCTATGTCATCAAATGATATTTATTCACCTGCTGGAATAATAAGACTATTGAAAGTGATAAATACCAAACCTCCTCTTAGGGTTAATGAAATGATTCAAACCGATTTTAAAGATTATGCTGCTGTGGCAAAGCCCATGAATTTTAAAGACGTCCGTTTTAATGATGTATGCTGCCTCAAATTTACCAAACATTTAGTTCAAGTAGGTTTTTTAACCTCCTTCGAGGATTCAATTTTCAAAATGTGCAATTTGAGAGCAAAGGAGAAACCCAATAGGAGCCAGAAACTTTCTCAAACTAACATTGACCTAACCCCAAAACCCTACAGAAAAGTACCAATCATTTCGAATGATAAAAAGAAAGATATTAGGTCTATGTTAAAATTTATGCCTGTTCTTGATCAGCAAATTTATAAAACGATGCTTAATATTTAATGAAAAAGTCTCAAAAAAGGTATACAATTATAAAAATTAAGTTTTTTTTGGTACTGGTCATGATACAATTATACTAGGTACATGCAGAACTACAACAAAATTACAACACCAAAAAACACATGTATTTTGTTGGTATAAACAAACCCCAAATTGTCGGAAACAACTGTCTTTTGTTTATAAAAATAACAATTACAGGGTAACTAAAGTACAATTGCAGACGCCGCATTTCTGCATGATTATAGTTATTCAGTGTTGCCAATATGGGTGTAGTTAGACAGTGTGTAATTTCTACTCACATGTGTAGGCGATGTAATTAAATTCTTGTATAATATGTGTGTAATTCTACTTTGGGTTCTATTTTTATTAATTATTGTTTTAATTTTAACCAACACAAAAGATGTGTAGTGTAATTTTCTTCAATGTGTAATTGGAGACACAGCCATGTGTAAATTCATTGGCAACACTGTAATCATTTTATTTACACACATACATTAACATTTTTGCAGCTTGTAAACAAAGTTTGACAACTAGGTGCAATGTATACAGTGACAGGCTGGGCTTGTGCATGTACCTAGTATAATTGTATCATGGTACTGGTAATGCAAATAAGAGTTTTATTGTTAAAATTTCTTAGAGTTATAACATATAAAGGTTCTATTTGCGTTTGTGAACTTTTTAAATTACAATTTGTTTTCAAACTTGATTTAAAAAGGTTCTAACTCGTATTTCTAATTTTGAAAATTCCTAGTAAAATGCAAATTATACATCATATTTGTGATAAGACTCATAGCATAAGTACATTGCTTAACATATAAAAGAAAAAATATTCAAACTGCATATACAAACAAAATTATTGCGATTAAAAACTTTGATCACGTTTTCCTCGATAGTCATATAAAATTACATGGAAGCTTTTTATTCTAAGAGCTCGATTTGATTGTTTTTTTTTTGGTTTTATTTAACTTATTTACGTCCCTTTTCACAATGTGTGGTTAAGAGTTAACGTGAACTTTAACTGACAGTTCTCCATACAAAACTTGCCGTTAAAGTCCCTGTTAGTTTTTAACCACACAGTGTGAAAAGGTACGTTAGTTAGTAAATGGGCACACTGCAGTATATACAGTTGGAAAAAAATATAAGACTACCTGTATGGAAATGATTTGTTATTTAAATTTGACGTGGTTGCTATTCTTTTGGAGAATACTGTTAGTGTTCAGAAAATATAACAGTAAATCACTAAACATATGCATTTCATCGTATTTTTTGAAATTTAAACTTTTACCGCATACATTTTTCAACAAGCTGAATTGCTTGCGACTGTGGGTTTGCAAAATTCGAATTAAAATCTCCACCCATAATAATTGGCACAAGATGAAGATTGATACCCAATTGTCGTGCACCAGCTTCAGTGTAAGGCAACACAGAAATGTTATAATAAAATATTATTAATTTTTTTTAAAGACTGCTAAATATCTTCTAAACAAATATTTGACATTTAAAACGCTCTTTTATTTAAAAGTTTATATATAATATATTTATTTTATATATTTCAACTTTTTAACAAAAATATCCCCACTGGCACACTATAAAGGCTGGGGCACAATGAATCCGTCAGACGTTAACTTCGCCTTTTTCAACTGACAGCTAAGTTAAAATACAAAAATTGTTCAACTTTTAATTTTTGCGTACGTTGATTAGTTTTACAGATATTGGTTTGTTTTTTTTGGTATGTTCTGATTTAGGTTTTTGTGTTTTGTGGCAGCAAAATTAACATTAAACAAAAGAAATAAACGAAATAATAAACAAGTTGAATTTAATAAACAAAATGGAGAATCAACCTACAAATGCTTCCGTCAATAAAGTACTCATTGTACCAACATTTTCCGTCGATGCGTTAATTTCAGTTGAAAAAGTTGAAGTTTAAAGTATGACGGATTCATTGTGCCCCGGCCTTTACACTTCACAAGCAATTTCTATTAAAATTAACTCCTGAAGGTATGCTTTAAAATTCGGATGAGTTATTTCTGTGCAGCTGTAAAGTTTCTTTCTACTTCTCTTCAGCATTACCGTTGTAAAATTTCAATAAGTGGTACTAAAAGGGGATTTTTTAAAAAAATGTGGCACCAAAAAGGGTATTTTAAGAAAAAAGTACAACTTTAAAAACAAACAAAAAATTAAAACAAATCTGCTTATTTTGAAAAATTTCAAGAATAAAAAACAGGTTTTGCATATCTAAAGACTAAAAAATAAAAGTTTTTTATGATAAAATAAAGCCGCAAACTATAAAAATAATTCATATAATATGTGCTTATAATCACAGAGGATATACAGAGATGTCACGAGACGGAAGATAATTTGTGTTTTCAGAGGTCTCGTTCTCGCAGTCACTGCGCATTCTTTAACCTTCTTTCGTGGTTGCATTTTTTTAGCTTAATTTCATTTTACGCTTTGTAACCTCATTCGCTTGGCGATTTTTGCAAATAAATGGTAAAAATTTATATTTTTAAATGAAAATGCTTCAAATAACATATGCAATCATTTTAAAACATTTTTTAATTGCTTTTTTAATAGTAATAAGCTATTTGGCATTTTGTTTTTTGATTCAACACAACAAATTCTTTCATTTAATTTTGTAAAATTGTGTACTTCGTTTACTTGTTCAAATGTATTTTCAGTTTATGCTTTGTGATCTCATTTGCTGTGTGATTTTTGTAAACAAAAGGTAAAAATTAAAATTGTTCAATGAAAATGCTTAAAGTTAAATCAGTAATCATTTGTAAACAATTTTAAATCACTTTTTAATACCATTAATCTATTTCACATTCTATTTTTTTAATTCAATTCAACAAATTCTTTAATTTAATTTTGTAAATGTGTATGTATGTATGTATGTATGTACACGTGTTCGTTTCACAAAGTACATATTTTCTCTTGTTTGTTTTGATTATTTTGTTAACATCTTAATAACAAATATACTACAATTGTCCCTTTCTCGCAGTGACTGCGCCACAAATGATTTTAGCTTTTTGCATACGTCAGTTATTACAACTCTGGTCTACTTTGTGCTTATAATAATGAATTTCTTGAATCTTCTGAAGATACATACATATATATATTTTTAATGCTTTCTTAACATTCGCATTTATTTACTTTAGAGAAAATGTATTTTATTTATTTATTTTATTTTTATTTGTTAATAAATATCTGAATATTGAATTCTCAAGAAACAGGCACAAGACAATTCTGTTAATTTTTTGTACATTGCATTTTTTAATTAAGGGAAAAAGGTCGATTTGAAAATTTTTAATAGTTTTAATAACTATGCCTATGCCTATTTTTTGAAACTGTATATCTGTACTTTTGAAAAGGTTCATCATTTCGAATCCAGTCTCCCAAACTACAAACTTAAGGAAGATAACACGCTATGACAAGTTTCAACTTTCAGCCCGTTAGATAATTTATTTTCTAATGATGGCAATTTAGAAAAAGAACCACTCAGCGGGAACAAACTAAAGATATGTATATAAAGCAAATGTATATAACTTTAGATAGAAATTTTTATCCAAGCAATTAGAGAACTCTTACAAAAACATCAAGTCCACTTATTATATTACAAAAAACGGAAACAATTTAATACTGGGTCTAAATAAATACTTAAATACAATCAGTCTTTTAGCGCTTCGAAATTTTTTGACTTTTTTTATGAAGTGAAATATTTTTAGTTATTAATGAGATTTTCTAAAGAAGATCAGAAAAATTAAACTAGACTTTTTAGATGGGGGAAATGCGCATTTTTCTGTGCAGCCATGCATGGCTGCTTCATGAAGCTGATGAAGCACACATGTTTATCTACTTGGGCAGAGATTGCTATTAATATCAGCTTTTTAAATTGTATTTTTAATGAAATGGAATATGAGAAAGGATAGTGTATACCTTTACCTTTGTTAAATACATTTGTAAATATCACTATTAATTTTCTATTTTGCATTTGCATAGCTTTCCATGCAACAGATTCGATCAGCTGACACATTTAAATTTAAAGCTCTACATTTACAGTCGTGTAATTATGCCTTTAGTGCCTTTGACACATCTTTTCCTGGTCTAAACTACAAAGTTGAAAGAAGAATTCAATAATCAACATGATTTTTATTTTCTTACTTTACTACAATGGCTGACTTTTTGTAAATGTATGCATGTAAAGAAAATAAATGTATTGAAGAATAAAGTGTTGCCTCACAAGTACTTTTGACCTGGTGCCGTCAAGACAATAATTAGTGTCTTTTTGTTACAATTTAAATGTTAAATTTATATGTTAAACTTTGTAGTAGATTTCCATTATAAACTAGCTAACGTATTTTTTTAGCTATGACGTTTTTCCAGCAATTAAGCAATATATAAGTAAGTTCGTAAGTAATCAAATGTGATCTCCATGTGTTATATCAATACTTTTTAGCTAACTACACTGAAAGAATTTTTGGTAGAAATTCTATGGATTTCGACATTAATCTAATGAAAAATTCATTAAAATTCAACCAACGTCACACTTCGTTGGATTAATGAAACCAGTTTCGTTAAAATTATTTTATTGAAAACTTCATCAAATTTATTTAACAGTGTAATTAATGCAGTGCTATAACTTCATCGAAACAATAAAATTATTTCATGAAAAGAATGAAATAACTTAAATATAAAGGGGTTTCTTAATAATTAGAAAATATTGTTGTCATAAATCCAATAAAATATTCTAACGAAACCAGAATATCCAGGAAGCAATTCCAATGAAATTGTTTCACAATATTCATGAAATTTTCATTGGATTTGTGAAATTATCATTAGATTTGTGAAATTTTTTTAATGAAATTGTTTCATTGGATTTATGAAGCAAAATTCTTTCGGTGTACAATAGCTTAAGTAATAATTTTTTTTCAGTTTTTATTCCTTTTTAATTATTTGTTTATTGATCTATATGTTTTGTTTGCTTTTTGGACTATTTTTTATAGAACTATATGTGTTTTGTATTTTTTTTTATTAAAGCTGTTTTTAAAAAAATTAACTTTTTTTTACTTTAGGGAATGATTTAAAAATTTAGGATTTTATATTCGAAATATACATAATTGACAAGTTTCCAAGAATCGAAACTATCGAATGGAGCCACTATCGATAGTTTTGCAGCTCTACTGACTCCAAATTAAGCAATTTCATGATTTCGGTAGAAATCAAGTTGAAATTAACTAATTTCCCATATATTTTAATATTTTCCAAATTAAGTTATTTTATTTAATTTAGATGATATTAAAAAGAAATTACAATATACAACTCTGTACTGAAAATACTTTTTTTTAAACATGAGTAAATTTACAACTATGAGAAACAACAATTAGAAGAAATAAAAATTTTGTCTTTTAATATTGAGTTAAAAATATATTGAAAATTATTAAATTTATGAACATTTTTGAAAGAAAAATTTGTGTAAGTGTAACAAAGAATTTATTCAACTGAAAAAACTTTTTCAATGTCTGCAGCAGTGAATAATATGTTTACGAAAGCAACTCAAATGTCATTCAGTACCTACATAAACAGTTTTGATTTCGTTCGTAATTTGAGCTTGAAATTACTTAATATCGTGTCAGCCTGAATGGGCTATTAAGCAAAGCCATAATAAGTTATTAAGACATATCAAAAAATTATTGCAAAACTTACTTTAACCCTATATTTCCATATAAAACTAAGACCCTTTTTTGTTATTTCTTACATTTGCACAAATTACAAATCCTCGCTGTTTCACTGTGTTCAAGAATGCGGATTAAAATAGTAAAATCGTTGCTTAACAAACAAATACAAATTTTTTATAAGAAATTAAGAAAATTTATTGAAAATAGTCAAAGCGTTGGCTTCTTTGCTTTGTTTAAGTTGCAAGAAAGCAAATACAAGTTATACATTTTATAATAAAAAGATTTAAAAAAAGATAGGTTGAAGTAAAAGTTTAACAAATAAAATAAGAATTTACCAGTTTTATTTATTATGTTATTTACTTAAATTTTTTAGAGATGTGTGGATTATGTATATGTATGTGTATGTGAATCCTTATTTCTGCATACTATTCAGGGCACCGACTCTCATAAATCAAATATTGATGTATTTTCGTATGCCATTTAAGCATAATAAAAACTAAAAATCAAATACAAGCTAAAACTTTCACAGAAATTCTATTTTAGAAATATACTTATATCACTTCAAATTTATAATTACAAAAATGCATGGATCAATTACCAAAAACATGAACTTGATGGGTAATGAAAACAACACATATTATACAAGACTATGATTAATTTGCAAATATTGGCAATTTTCCGTTGTCGTACTTTTTTGTGCAAGAGACATTCTTGAGAGTAAAATGTTCAAATTACCCAAAATTTACTCAACTACTGGATTTTACTGGAAAAGTATGTGTTAAAAGAACTTAACAATTAACAATAAATTCAGTGAAGTGCGACTTTGACCCGCGCTCGAAGGGTTCCGTACCTATACGAGATATGTAATTCAATACGAACTTTAGCCTATATAAAATAGAGTTTTGGAATTTTTTTTCGGTTTTGGGTTTTTTTCGGTTTAAGCGTTTTTTTAGTTTTGGGGTTTTTGCGTTTATTTGTGTTTTTTTAGATTTGGCACTTTTTTTCTCGTTTTGGTAATTTTTTGGTTTTGATGTTTTTTTTTAATTTTGGCGATTTTTTTATTTTGGCGATTTTTTTAATTTTAGCGATTTTATTTCATATATGCGATTTTTTTTGGTCTTGGTGATTTTTCGGTTTTTGGCGTTTTTTTTCATTTTGGCAATTTTTTAGTTTTAACACTTTTTTCTCGTTTTGGCGATTTTTTCTGTTTTTGGCGTTTTTTCTTAATTTTTGGCGATTTTTTCGTTTTGGCGACTTTTTTAATTTTGGCGATTTTTTTTCATTTAGGCGATTTATTTAGTTTTGGCGCCTTTTTCGCGTTTTGGCGATTTTTTCGTTTTTTTCGTTTTTTTGGCGTTTTTTCAATTTGGCGATTTTTTTCATTTTGGAGATTTTTTTTAATGTTTTGACGCCTTTTCTACGTTTCGGCGATTTTTTGGGCTTTTAACATTTTTTTTAATTTGGGCGATTTTTTCGAATTTGGCGATTTATTTTAGTGTTAGAAATTTTTTTAATTTTTGGCGATTTTTTTCGTTTTGGCGTTTTTTTTAATTTTTGGCGATTTGTTTTTTGGTTTGGCGATTTTATAATTTTCGGATTTTTTAGTTTTACCGCTTTTGAAAATTTCAAGAGTTTACTTTTACGGTTTCCAAGATACAGCAAGTTGTCTAAATTACATAGTCAAAATTGCATTAACTGATGGACCACCCTTTAATTTAAATTTTAGTGTTAATTGTTGTAGTTTATATAAAATTAATTTATTTAATTTATATATATTTAATTTTTAATTCTCATGTTTTTGTTGTTGCAGCGGCCAAGGTTCTACATACTCTGTCCAATTTCAGGTCCGCAGCTCTTACGGTTCCTGAGAAAATAGCGTGTGACGGACAGCAGAGCGGAACCAATAGGGTTCCTTTTTCACCTTTGGTGTACGGAACCCTAAAAAGGCACTTTGAAGTTCAATTATTATATTATTAATTAATACTATTAATTAATATTCATAATCTTTAATTATTTATATTTGTTACGATTTGAATAGGTATTAAAGTAACATTTAGAATATACTTTCCCATCCTTTGTTTTGATTCTATTAGGGACAGTCGAAGTAAAAAGTATTTTTCTCTCTTTGTTGCGAAAATACCCTATTGACATTTGAAGCAGTGCAGCTAGGTTAGGGGACTTGTCCCCAAAATGAGGTTTTCGATGGGATGGATTAAGTAAAAATAAATTAATTGTCATCATAAGAGTTGAATTTCGACAAATATATAAAATCCAAGGTCATTTAAAACACCACCAAATCGCTTGAGAGACCATAAAAAAATTTAAAATGGGATATATCTTGATTTTAACCTAATATTTTAAAACGGAATATACCACTATTCTACGGCCCAAAATTAAGTTGGAGCGTCTCGGCGTATTTCTGTGTCATTTTGAAAATTAAAATTTTACTTAGTGTTATTTACATATTTTTTTAAAATTAATTTGAATAAGTGTGTTAATGCCGAACGAACAGTTTTTATATGTACATAAGTATGTGATCTTGTTTTTATGCAAATAATTTTTGGTTAATTTTTTATCTTATCCACCTAAAATACAATTTTTTTATTTTTTGAATATGTTTAAAATAAATTGGAATGAAAAACTGTGTCAATAAATTATTTGAATTCATACAATTCAATTTTGTTTGCATTATTTAAAAATTTATTGGATAATACAGGAAACAGCAGGCGTTTGTTTGTGTAAAAATAATTGATACAATCCCAATAAGCACTCAAAAAATTAAAATTCAAGCACTTGAAATTTAACTGGAAGCAAAGTTGAATTCAAGTATTTTTTCAAGTAATATTCTAGTTTGAAAATATTTTGAAATTAAAAATCGAACAACATACAACATGTTCAAACCTTGTCAGATAATTAATTTATTTTTACAAAAATTTAAATTGTGGTGAAAAATATCAAAGGTATATAAAAAAGTGTTTTTTAAACAAAAGGTGCTCAAAATGGTGAAAACAATAGCAAAGGCAGTTGTGCAGAAAATTATTGTAAGAAAACTTGTCGATTGCATTTTTCTTTCTATTTTAAAAGTATTGTTTTTGAAGCTTGAAATATACTTGAATTCAATTGTAGTATAAGGTTGAATTACAGTATAATTCAAGGCTTGAATTGAACTGCAATACAATAGAAATGTTCGAATTGAATTCAAGTTCCCATTTCAATGGAGAATGTCATTGAAATAAAGTGTAAATCAAGCATAATTCAACTCTTGACTATTGAATGTGTGACTTGAATTACAATTGTTTTACACTTGATTTCAAGCAAAATTTCTTATTGGGATAAATACAACCAGACTTTGTCAATTTCCATTACCTTTACATAATTAGTAATGGAAAACGAAACATTTTAGCGCACAATTAAATTTGATACTTGCAGTGCATTTTTTTACAATAAAATAAAATCTCTTAAGATTTAGGCGCACCGCAGTGCGCCAGGCCAAGTTCCGGCCAATGCACGCAGTGTGTATATTTACAGGAAGCCATTCGAGCTGTTTTTAACCTCCTCATAACTTTGTTTCCCGCAATCGTAAAATTATAAAATTTAAACCATAATTAAAATAAATTCATTTAACCTCATATGCAAAGTTTAAAAGTTTGACAATGAAAGGTTCCGGAGATATGAAGGTGCAAAAAGTGCATATTTTAAGACATACTCACTGACCACTGACACACTCATCAAATTGATGAAGCACTTCCGCCATAGCTAGAAAGCTGAAATTTGTTACACGAGTAGATCTAGGTGAGCAATGAACTAGAAAATTTTGAAAACCTGAACATTTTGACCATGGGGGCGGGGTTACGCCCATAAAAACTAAAATTTGCGCTAGTGAGCTGAAATTTGGTACACAAGTAGAACTGAGTACTCACCTAAAAAAATCTGAAAACCCGAAAATTTTAACCAAGGATGTGGTTAAAGAATTAAATAATTAAAGAACATTTCTAAGGCGTTTAACTCAAGCGATTTTATTAAAATTTGGCACACATGTTGCAATAATACAAAGCTCTAAATTGTTATTGAAAAATGTGGGCGTTAACACGCCCATACAATTTAAGCTTTCTATTTCGACAGGAAAGATAACTAATGGCTACAGCAGCCCATAAGAACAAAATAAATAAAATATACGGTAGTTAGCTGAAATTTAATAAACAAGTAGGTCTAGACTATCAACTAACTAGAAAAATCTGAAAACCCGGAGATTTTAACACCCTTACGATTACAAATTTATATAATGCATAACTATTGCAGTGATAGGTATTGTACCAAACACCAACTTGGGCAAAGTTTTTATCTCACTATTTGTGATGGCCGAAATTTTGGAAAGGAACTTGGCCTTTTTTCACATTTATGTTTTTGTGAGGTTTGCATTAACAGTTAATCACATGTCGGAAAATGTCCTAATTTTACATTACCACTAAGCTAGGGCTGCCAGAAGTATGAGCCCGTCAACCAGGACACTCATACAAACCAGAAACGAACGGACAACAGAACCTTATATACCCAGTCGGAGAATGTGTGGTTGACCACAAAAATATTTAACTTACAGTTAACTTTTTTTACACTGACTAAAAGCTAACTGCTAAGTTATCCAGAAGAAACCCAAAATTAATTCTTAAGTTGAGTACACAAAGTGTGATGATACATTGATGAGCCCCAGAAAATTTTGGGGTTCCGTACACCGAAGGTGAAAAAGAACTCTATTGTTTTCGCTACGCTGTCCGACTGTCCGTCATTGGCTATTTTGTCAGGAACCGTAAGAGCTACGGACCTGAAATTTGGACAGGGTATATAGAACCTTGGCCGAGCAATAAAAAATTTTTAAATCTCACTTTATATACATACATACAATTGTGTGTACATATATGTATATTGACACTTAAAATTTTTAAATTTAGAGTATTTTTATACAGACTACAACAATAAACACTAAAATTTAAAATAAATTCAGTGAAGTCCGACCTTGGCCCACGCAGTTATGTAATTCAATACAAACTTTAGCATATATAATATATAGTTTTGGAATTTTTTTCGTTTTTGGGTTTTTTCGGTTTTGAGAGTTTTTAAGTTTTAGCGTTTGTTTTTCGATTTTTGACGATTTTTTCGGTTTTTGGCCTTTTTACAGTTTGGCGACTTATTTTTCTTTTTGGCAATTTTTTTCATTTTGGCGATATTTTCGGTTTTGTCGATTTATTTTAGTGCTAGAATTTTTTTCAATATGGTGCTTTTATGGTTTGGCACTTCCATGAATTTATTTTAATCTACTGACTACCAAGTGATTCAAAAAATCAACTTTAAGTAATGCAGACAGTGTTGCCAGAATTTCTAAGGCTAAAATCTGCAAAATTTAACAATTTTTCACGAAAAATTCTTCAAAATCTGCATTTTATTTTTAAAATCTTCAAAAAATCTTCAAAGCTATTTTTAAAACAACTTTTTTATATATGATTAAGAAAATTTACATAAATATGGACGTAAATGTGTAATATAAATATAAAAATTTATAAAATTTAAACTCGGGTTAACATGTATTTTGTTTAAATTTTTTAGAAATTTTTTTTAAATAATTTTCAATCACATTTTTTTTATGAATAGAAACCTTTAATGTTCGAAGAATGTGCATTTCGTTTCTGCTTAAGAAACTCATCAGCAGACTTCAACCAAAAAATTTTTGAAATAATAATAATAAACTTCATATTTTTATAGAACGACTATCAATGTGTTATTAAGAATTACTTACACAAACATAAAAGGTAATATTCACAAAAATTATTTTGGGTTACAAAACGTTTAACAAACAAATTTCCATAAAAAATAGTTTTGGTTTACAAAACAAAAACAGCAGAAAATGCTTAAAAGCTTCAAGCAAAAATCTTTATAAGATAACATCTTTTATTTTGCGACATTCGTGGAAGTGTACTGATAAGTTTGACGGTTTTTTCACACGCAAAGCTTACTTTGTAAAGTCTTGACCTTATTGAAGAAAAAAGAATATAGAATAAGATCTCTTCTCTCTTCTCTCCTACAAACTTGAGACTTTGCAAAGTAAACTATTGTGTGGAAACCCCGTCTTTATTTAGGAGAAACGAAATGCATAAAACCAACAAAAAATAAAAATTCTTCATACTTATGTGCAAACAATATAAAATGAATGAGAAAAGAAATCGGATATAAAAAAATTATACAAAAAGTGGTTTAATTTGTTACATAAATATCCAAAGGACTTCGAAATTTTGTTTTATTCAAGTTCATTTGACTGAAAATTCTTTCGACATTTGCAAATGAATGTGGTAAAGACATCACATTTTAATTTAACTTAGGGCTGCAAAATCATAATCAGAATAAGCTCGTTTTATATCAGATATTCTATTCCAGAAGCTTGCCAAAGTTGCTTCTTCTTTTTCTTTAATGATGTCTTCTAAGTTCAAAAATTTTAACTCTCTAAACTGTGAGTCGTTCACACATAAAAGAAACAAAAAGTAGTAACAGTAATAGCAAAATGTAAGAAAATTCACTATAATTGGAGTTGAAAAATCTGCATTTTTAGGCCAAAAATCTTCAAATCTGGATTTCGTCTTTTTGGAGGGTAAAAATCTGCAAAATCCAGATAAATCTGCATCTCTGGCAACCGTGAATGCAGAGCGAGGCAATTGGCTACCGCCTAGCACATCGTAATGTTACAGTAGTCAGTTGATTACATTGAAAAGTAATTTAAGTGTCAGTCAGTACTAGTTTCGAAATAACTTAAAGTTAGTTTAAAATTAACGTAATCTCCGATAGGGTATACATATACATACATATGTATATAATCCAATTAGTTCTTAATTGTTTAACTCAAATTAACTCAAACAAATTTTTTTAACATGTATCAACCATATATTGCATTATTAAGTGCAACAATTACTTTAGATACAAGACAATAAACAAAAATAAAAAAATTCATTTAAATTCATTCAATTAGTTAAAACAAAATTTGAATCAGAGTGGCTCTTGTTAAAATTTATTTAGTTGCTGGTAAATTTTTTTGCAGGACAATTTCAGAAATATAAATTATTTGCTGGGTTTTTTATCAGCTTCAAAGCCTACTAAACTTATTTTTTCTTTGTGATTTTCAAAAATATTATTATTTTATGAATTCTCATATAGTTTTTGAACGTCTGTGCATAAAGTAAGAGGTTTGTGACTGTTCAAAATTTGTGGTTAAAGTCTACTGATGATTTGGTGCAAGCGCCAATAAAATACGTATATAGACATGCTAAACCACCAGCAAATAAATTTCAATTATTGTGGTATTTACACTTCTGACAATATGTCAAATAAATAAATTTCATTTTTAAAAACATTGATTTATAAGTACATACATAAATACATGCATATGTACATCAGTAAAAATCGGTGAAACGTTTTGATAATAAATAAAAACGATGTGTAATAGATATTAAAAAATTTAAGTATGTATTGTATGTATTTAACTTCTGTGATTCAACATAGAATGATTTGCTTTATTATTTCTTCAGCTTTCATTAC
This sequence comes from Tachina fera, assembly GCA_905220375.1. Lineage (NCBI taxonomy): Eukaryota > Metazoa > Arthropoda > Insecta > Diptera > Tachinidae > Tachina > Tachina fera. The sequence continues at coordinate 96,681,431 of LR999965.1, read as the reverse complement.
AATATTGAATTTTGTTTATTAATAGTAATTTCTTAACTTAGGTTTCATGTTACAATCACCTTATTCTACCTTAAATTCCATTGGCTAAAATGCAATAAATTTTAGTTAGCAAAAATTAATTACCAAGCGTTTTTAGAACAAAAAAATAATAATAATTTGCTTACACATAATTGTCACCTCATTTTACTTTAATTCTATTGGTTAAAATGCAATAAATTTTGATATAACGAAATATTGATTACAAGGCATATTTTACAACTAATAGGGATATTCACTATTATTGCTTCCAAATATAATTAATAATGGTATTCACATCTGTTGCTAACTCCTCCCTCTGTTAAATGTCGGAACGTCCCTGTTTCGACGCAATCTCTTTTACAATTTTGTCAATGTCCAGTGTTGCATTTCGTTTACATCTGTGCTGCAAATGATACCCCAGCCATACTACCAAGGGTACTAAAACGGCCAGCAGTGCCAAAGCGATTTTCTGCACGGAATTAGCCCTTTTAAGCTTCTCGATGTGATTTATATTTTCTAGGTTCATCTTGTGAATGTATGGGAGGATTATTAAGTCTTCATGTCCAATATTTCTTACATTTAAAGTCCTTGAGGGATGTGGGATGGTCTTTGTTTTAAGAGCAGTTGATTTTTAATAGCGTGTACCATTTATTATTACATTAGTTGTAAAAGTGACCAAAAGGGTTCCCCGCGTTTTTATTATTTCTCCCTCGGATATGCTAGTTTTTTGAACGCTATTTAAAATTATAACTCCGTCACTCGCACGTACTATCTGAGGGACGTTATCCGCCGATTGGGTAGAACACGATGCCGAATTGCTGTTTAAGACTTCAGATAAACAAGTATTTATAGTTTCACGTTAAATTTTTAACGTTTTCATGTCGATACATTGTGACACCGGTAGAATGGAATCGAGACACTCTGCCGGTTGGTTTACCTCTATCTTAATAATAGTATTATTATGAACTACAGGAAATACTTTTATAAACTCACAAAAACTTTCAAGGACAGGAAATTTGATTATATAGAAAATTATAGAATTATTTTGGAGTACAGTTACGTTGCTTACACTTAGTATATCATTAACGCTAACTGGTGCCGTTTCTGATTCAAACTTTGTTTCAAAATTGATATTGTGCAGAATGGCGGGATGAACTATACTCTCCCTCGCCAATACTATAGCTAATGAAAGGTTATTTAAGAAGGATATTATCTCACCATTTCTCATCACAATAGTCTCAAAAAGTATCAAATCATCCTGTTTTATTGTATTGTACGTATGCTCGTAATTCTGAATGGTATTAATTTTCTCAGTTAACTCGTTTATTCTGTCCTGCATTGCCGAATTTATTATAAACTGCTTGTCATTGTTTTGCGCAAGCAAATCAATGCGAGTTTCCAGTGAATTCAAGTCGTTATGGTCTACTTTAGCATCCGTTATGGCTATGAAATGTGAGTTCGTATAGTCGACGGTTATTGGTGATACCCAAGGTGCCAGAGTTATCAGTACTCTAAAAAAAACGGGAAGACAAAAATAAAGAAATGAGTTCGCATGAATACCCTAATTATCTTAAATTATCCTTGTGAACCCTCTTCCATTTATCAATACCATGGTCCCCAGATCCTGCTGTACGGCACCCTGCACAAAAAATTTATCAAATTTATTACCTAACCGTCTGTTTCTTTTAACAACAACAATGTCTCCGGGTTGATATTTTTATGACCGCGCCTTTATTATGCGTTTGCAATAACCTTTGCTGTGCTGACATTAAATTATTTTGCACTTTTTCAAGGGTACTTTTATTAAATTCGTTCAAAATGTCCACTGGTTTCCTTTCCGTCACCGAATGTATTGTGTCGTTGTACTTAATGGTAGACAATAATATCAGTTCAACACAGTTATGTTCTGTTGACTCCTCACGCACCGTGATATTTCCAACAGTGTGGAATGAAAACGTTCAACCTGACCGTTACTTTTACTGTGCAGAGGAGGAATGAAAAATTGTTCTACTCCGAAGTGATCTCGGAGGAATGTGCTGATTAAATTTGATTGAAAAGCTTTCTCATTATCTGAAACCATAATTTTTACCTTTCTAAATCTACTCATAACCTGGCATAAGGCTACTTTAACATCTACACTTGATCTAGAACCAATTGGGATCACTTTTGCAAATTTGGAGAACTTATCTACGCACGACAGGAAATGCTGTTTGTCCGTTATGATTATATCTATATGCAATATTTCGCCGGGATAGGTTGGTATCGGTGTTTCCGCAATGTTGCCCTTTATTGGTTTTCTCTGATACTTGTTTTCCCTACATATTTTACAGTTACATATGACGTATTTTAATTTCTTTTTTATGCTTGGGAAATAATATTCTTCGATTATTTGCCGAAAATTCTCCTGCAGTGCCCTATGGGCCCTATTATGTTCGGAAATGATAATTTCCCATTGATCATCTTCTCAAATAACGTCCATGACTTGTTTTTCGGTATGAACAAATTTTGTAAATGGAAATTGCGAAATAAGTCCGCTAGTGTGGGTAAATCGCACTGGATAGCGTTTACACCATCTGAATTAATGTTATCTTTAAGACCATTTAGCAGATTATCTACTGTGTCGTAAACAATTTTTCCTCACAACAGAATAGTGGCTACCTTTTGATATCGTAAACTGGTTTTTAAACTGAGAAAACTCCTCTATAAATGCTCTCCATCTCTTCATTTTTGAATTTGGGTTCTTATCGGATATCGCAAACGTGAGTGGTTGATGATCTCTATAAATATGTATTCCACTAATACCATATAAGAAATGTCTAAGGTTTTTCAGTACCCAGACAATAGCGAGTAGTTCTCGTTCGTTTGTAGCGTAATTTGCCTCCGACGTTGACAGAGTTCTAGATATCATCGTTATAGGTCTTCCGTTTTGAGACTTTTGAGATTTATTTTAATATTTTTAGAACATTTAGCCGAAGTTTGTCCGTTTCCACCCTTAAGATATTCTGTTAATGGTTTGGCGATTTTTGCGTAATCTCTCACAAATCGTCTGTAGTAACCAGAAAGCCCTAAGAACGATCTAAGGCACTTCAAACTCTTTGGAGTTTCAAATTCAAGAATAGCTCTTAACTTCTCGGGACAAGTTCGAATACCATTGGTTGTCATCATAAAACCCAAAAAGCTTACTTCAGTTTGAAAAAACTTAGATTTTGTAGGCGAAATTCTCATTCCTGCCTTCTCGAGCCTCTGCATTATTGTTTCTATGTTCTTTAAATGACTATACTCATCAGGTGAGTGAATAATGACGTCGTCCATATAGACTTGGCATGGTTTACCTACTTCCGAACGCAAAACGTCATCAATGGCCCTTTGAAAAATGCTTGGTGCACTTTTAAGACCGAATGGCAATCTACAAAATTCGTACTTGCCGTTATTTACGCTAAACGCCGTCTTTTGTCTGTCTTTTTCCTCGAGCATTATTTGATGAAAACCAGCCTTAAGGTCCAGGGTGGAAAAATATTTGGACTTACCTAAGTTTGCCAAGATCACAGAGATATCAGGCATTGGATATTTATCGCTAATCGTCTTTTCGTTTAGTTTCCTAAAATTGATTACCATTCTATAGTTGAGTTTACCATTTTCATCAAATCCTTTCTTTCCCACAACGTGAACTCGGGAATTATAAGGTGAAGTGGATTTCCTGATTATGTTATCTCTTAAAAGTGACTCTATTTCGTCATTTCTATCCCCACACAAAATATTTCACCGCCAAATAATTCAACGAATGCAAATTCAAGCTTTAACTTTAGTCGCCTTGAAGCTACTATTGAGAATCTGGTGCTAACTATAAACAACTTTACAACAAATATGACTACCATGATGCAAGAAATGCTGAGAATGCAGAATACTCTGCTTCAAGCATTAATTAACAAGCCATGAACACGTTAAAAATATGTTTCTGGAACGCAAACGGCATTCGCCAACATAAAAATGAACTTGAGCACTTCCTTACGGAAAAAAATATTGATATAATGTTGGTCTCTGAGACTCATTTGACTTCTAGAAGCCTCTTTAAAATGAATGGCTACACTTTATATGATACAAAGGACCCTAGAGGGAGAGCATGCGGTGGATCAGCAATTCTAATAAAGTCAAGACTCAAGCACTATATTCTTGACAACATTTGTGAAGAACATCTACAAGCAACAAATATCTGCATTGAAAATTTTTGTACAAATTTCGTGATATCTTCAATTTACTCCCCTCCCAGATTTTCAATCACTGAGGACCAATACGAGAAGTTCTACAAATCTCTTGGACCTTGTTTCGTAGCAGCTGGCCACTACAATGCTAAGCATACGTTCTGGGGTTCGCGTCTTACTACGCCTAGAGGTAGGGCGTTGTTCAACACAATATCAAAAATGGGCTTGGATGTTATTTCGAGTGGGGAGCCTACTTACTGGCCTACTGACGTACGCAAAATTCCGGATATTATAGATTTCGGCGTCATAAAAAGTATTTCTAGGGAATTAATCCACGTTGAAGCTTCCCTAGATCTCTCGTCCGATCACTCTCCCACGATCGTTACAATCTGTAGCCCACTGAGAAGCGCTTTACCTCACCCATATGTCAAGATGATAAATCGTGTTAATTGGCTGGGATTCAAAAAATATCTTAGTAGTCATTGCACAGAAAATATTACGCTAAGATCACCCAATGATATTGAATCGAACATTGCAAATCTTAACGAGAATATTAAACAAGCTTCTGAACATGCCACTACCTCTCATCCGCATACTGTGTTCAATAAAATTTATTCTACAGACGTTGAACATCTCGTACGTGAAAAAAGAAGAGCTAGAAGGGAATGGCAACAGCACAGATCACCTCAACACAAAATCAGATTTAAAGAGTGCACTAAAAGACTCCAAGAGTTGCTTGCATCTGAAAAAACTGCATCTTTTAAAAATTATCTGGAAGGGCTTGATGTCACACCAGCATCTAATTACTCTTTGTGGCGTGCTGCTAAAAAGCTTAAAACACCCGTTGACTTTAAGCCACCTCTGCGCACATCTACCGGAGGTTGGGCAAGAAGCGATACTGAAAAAGGTAACATTTTTGTTGAGCATTTAAAATCCGTTTTTACACTAAATACATGTACCGGTGTTGCTGATTTGCCGAGTGTAGTTGCTCTACCCCCTCGACCCTTAAAATTTACGATGTGTGATGTACAAAAACTAATTGCCGAGCTCAACCCGAAAAAAGCTCCCGGTATGGATGGAATTAGTAACCAGATGCTGATTAAGTTACCTCGTACTGCAATTAGAATCCTGTTATTCATTTTTAATGCCATTTTACGACTGGAGTATTATCCAGACTGCTGGAAGCTTGCTAAGGTTAAAATGATTCCAAAGCCAGGTAAAGATCTTACCAAGGCTGAGTCATATAGGCTAATAAGTTTACTGTCAACAATGTCAAAGCTTTTTGAAAAGCTCCTCATGGCAAAATTGTCTTCAATTTTAACTGATAATGGGTGCATCCCGGACCATCAATTTGGTTTTAGAAGCCAGCATAGCACCATTGAGCAAACGCATAGATTGGTTCAATTTATCAGAAAAACATTTGAGGAAAAGAAGTATTGTTCTGCTCTGTTTATTGACGTTTCTCAGGCATTTGATAAAGTGTGGCATGAAGGCCTGATTTTGAAATTGAAGACATACTTACCAATAAACATTCTAAATCTTTTGGAAAGTTACATTCTCGCACGAAAATTTACAGTGGTGGAAGGACACTTTATGAGTATGCCTGAAACTATCTCATCCGGTGTGCCACAGGGGAGTATACTGGGGCCATTTTTATATTTGATTTATACTTGTGATATGCCTGTGAGCAGTAGTATCCACACTTCTACATTTGCCGACGATACCGCCTGCCTTAGTATGCACGAAAACCCTGATGAGGCATCCCGAAAACTCCAGGAACACATTAGCCAGATGGAACTATGGTTAAACTTATGGAGAATTAAGGTAAATGAACAAAAGTGTGTCCATATAACATTTACTTTACGAAGAGATACTTGTTCCCCCATTCGGATTAATAATCAAGTTGTTCCTCAACATTCACATGTGAAATATCTTGGTATACACCTCGATCGACGGCTTACATGGAAACATCACATTGACTATAAGTTAACTCAAATAAAACTAAAATTAACTCAGGTACATTGGCTGATTGGCAGAAATTCAACACTCAGCCTAGACTGCAAACTTTTAATATACAAGTCGCTTTTAAAGCCAATATGGTGTTACGGTATCCAGTTATGGAGCACTGCTTCTGCCTCCAATGTAGAGAGAATTCAACGAAGACAAAACAAAATTTTAAGGTTAATAACATCTGCTCCATGGTACATTAAGAATTCAAATATACATCGTGATTTAAATATGCCACTAGTGATTGAAGAAATTGCAAAATACGCAGGCAAATATCTAACGAAACTCGAGTCACATCCTAATCCGCTTGCTCGTAACATTTTGAACTTTACTGGACACATCCGCTTAAAAAAAAGAGATACAAGGGCTCTAATACTAAACAATCCGAATGAAGTTGCTTGAAATTTTTTATTTTTTTTTTTTTTTTGCTTATCACTACTTATGTATTATTTACAACTATCACTTAGTTAGGTCTGGCATTGGTCGGGCCTATTAATTATATGTTAGATTTAAGATTTGAATACTTATTGTTAGTTCATATATGAAGATACAATAAATAAAAAACATGCATAAAAAAAAAAAAAAAAAAAAAAATTTCGTCTTTAATAAATTCAGACATTGAGACTGGATATGGGTATGACCTGGTGTAAATTGGTTCGTCGTATTAGTTTGTATTCTTGCAACTACTGTAGTATTGAACGGTAATGATCTCTTTGGGTCTGCGAACGCATTTGCATTTGATATCAAAAACTCTTCGAATTCCTTCCGAACACGCACTGGAATATTTTCTGAATCTATATTGATGTGATTGACATCATTCTTGTTCTCGTATAACAGCGTAACATTTCCACTTTGAAACCTCAAAAAGTCATTTCCTATATCCACAGTCGCCTGGATTTTTTTTAGGAAATCGCATCCGATTATGCCGTCGAATTTTTTTAACGATGGCAAAATATAGAATGTAGTCCGATAGCCAAATAGTACCATTTCACATTTTTTGTCTATTTGATTCGTCCCGTTTATTGAATTAACTTTAAATGGTTGTCTCAGAGAAGTTACTCCCGATAAGCAACTAAGTGGCTGTAAAAAATTTTTCGAAGTACCCGTATCAATAAACAATTTATGTCTCTTACCTATAATAGTTTTTATTACAAATGGTAAGACAGGTTTTACTCTAAAAAATTTAACTGTTCTAATCCTTCCTCCTCATCTGGTTCGTTTTCGAAGAGCGAACTCACGTCCTCATAATCCTCCACACTTTCAGAATCCAAATAATTGACTCTTTGAGCTTTCGGTACAGACGCGGTGCTCCCTGAATCTTCAAATCTTCGTTTGTTTACAATTGCATCATTCTGTTGCAGATTTTTCTGGAGAGAAGGCTGAAGTGTAGGACGCCTAAACATTGAAGAGCCTGGATCAATATCCATTGGCTTTACTGTATCTTTTTGGTCTATTGGGTAAACATATTTATACACGGATGCATTGGTCGGAAGTTTGAGTTCCTGGCGTTTTTGGTCCGTTGTCTGGCTGTCACCCTTAAATTCGGGTAAGGATTTCACTAAAGCGGCCCATACACTACATCAGCATGCATGCGCAATCAAGTGTTTGTGCGAGCGGTTGGGTCGTGTATGGGCATTTTGTGTGATTGTACGTGTTGCTGTAGTGATGTCAAATAGAGTTTGATATTTTGCTGATGGTAGAAGCTTGCTGGTGTAGTATATGGTGAAATTAGTTAGTTGAGCAAAGTTTTCATGGAGTAAACATGCATTTAAAAAATATAGTTTATTGAAATATAATTTTTTTCAATGGAAAAGAGAATTTTAGCTCTTTAGTTATACATAGCTGCTAATTTTAACAACATACCAATAGTAATTGTAAGATTTTTTGTCCATAGACTGAAAAAATAAATAAATTGTAGCAAAACCTGTGTCACTATTCATAACCACCCTTACCGCAATTTTGTAAAAAATGAATATTGTACCAGCTTGTTGGTATAATGTGTGCTTCGAGCATGAATGCTCAATCGCTTGATTGTGCGTGCATGCTGTTGTAGTGTATGGGCCGCTTAAGTCAAGGGAAGTTCCTCTTGAAAAACGTCCTACTGTTACCGGGTCATATTGATCTATTTTTGGGGTCAGACCCTCAAACTGTTTAGTTAACTCACTTATTTTTTCTTGCAAGTCGCTAGTGAGTGCTTCCACCGAGGCAGAAACCAACTCCACGATTTGTTCCTTAGTAACAGTGGACATCTTAAGTAATTTTTTTTTTGAGGTGAGAAAAATATCAAACGAGAAATAACCCAGATACGAAAAAATAAGAAATTTAAACCATGTAAGAAAGTTCGGATCAAAAGCGCACTTACAATTGGTATTTTTATATGTTTATTTATTACTCGAGTTAAGCAAATCTATCTTACTTCCTATATTATTAATATTTAAAATACTTACAGTACCGTAGCAGCTTCCATTTTTTCTTGGTAAGGCCGATACGATGGTTCACAATTTAATAGATTAGTTATAGTATCTTCTTGTTTTGGCAATTAGATGGAACGGTTATGCTATCTTTTTTTTATACGGCAATTTGATGAAGATGGTTTTGTTATTTTCCTTTGTTTAGCTATTCAATAGGAGGTTATGTTGTCTTCTTTATGCGGCGATCTAATTTAAGTTCATTTGTAGTGTCACAAAACAGTAGCCTTTTTCTATTTAGTTTATTTAACTATCCCTTTTTTTAAGGATTTTTTTTCACGACAGTGCAGCTTGATTATTTTCTTTTAATTTAGTTCTCAATTTATTAGCTTATCCTTTTTTAGATGGATTTTTTTTTATGTCACAACACGATTTTTAATAGTTTTAAATTTATTAGTTTATCCTTTTATAAGGCTTTTTTATGTCTCTGGATTCTAAACTCGTTGGGCGCCAATTAACTTTTCCGTTGGTTCTATGAACCGTCGTTTAAAAACAAAACGTGTTTTAACTTCTGTGATTCAACATAGAATGATTTTCTTTATTATTTCTTCAGCTTTCATTACAATATTGAATTTTGTTTATTAATAGTAATTTCTTAACTTAGGTTTCATGTTACAATCACCTTATTCTACCTAAATTCCGTTGGCTAAAATGCAATAAATTTTAGTTAGCAAAAATTAATTACCAAGCGTTTTTAGAACAAAAAAATAATAATAACTTGTTTAAACATAATTGTCACCTCATTGTACTTTAATTCTATTGGTTAAAATGCAATAAATTTTGATTTAACGAAATATTGATTACAAGGCATATTTTACAACTAATAGGGATATTCACTATTATTGCTTACAAATATAATTAATATTGGAATTCACATCTGTTGCTAACTTACACAAGGAAAAACATAAGACAAATTTTCAATTAGAGCATGTTCTATTTTCTTATGTTCACACATGTGTTTTCAAATGTCTATGCCATGTGAAAACATTTATCGACGGTTGAATGTCTCCGATATCATTAGCCGTCCGTTTCATTTAGTGATAAATTAACTATTTTTTATCTCATTTTAAAATTTTAATAACAATGATATAAATTATATAGCAAGTGTTGACACCAGCTCCATATTTTGCAGATTAAAAAGAAAAAAAACTTAAATAAATATTTGTGACGCCGGCATTTCAGTGACAACGGCACTTTAGCAACGCTACCAAAGAAATTTCTAGCGGCTGTTGCAAACAATCATGTAGTGTATTGGTACCTTTACTACACAAATTGCTAGAAGCGGGTTCGTTTTTTTTTAAATTTCCACACTAAATAAATAACCAAACTACATACAAAATTTCTTGTAGTTTCTCCTTATATTGACCAAGTTAGTGATTACAGCACAAAAAACGCGTGAACTTGGTGGTATAAATTACCATAACACTTGTCGATGCAACATTGTCTTGTCTGCTTATAAAAAATGTCAAACACCATACAAAACTCAATATTTTAGAGCGATTGTTGACGATAATAAGAGCATAGTCTTAGGCTTATACCATAAAAACCAAATTCGACACTTCGTAGGTTGGTTATTGGTTTGCGACACAGTATATTCAAAATACGTTATGTCTGCAGCAAACCAACTGACGATTTAGCTTAGTTAACCAACAAAAGTCAGCTGGCCTCGTAGGGTCACCGTATACATGCACCTTGGCTGTTATTGTGAATTTTTTTCTTCGCATCAAATTGATGTCATTATCGTAGTTGAAAAACGGCTAAAATTTATAAAGCTCTTAAAAATATCGAAACCCGATATCGAATCGAAATATCGGCGATATATATCGATATTTTTTTCTCTCGATATTTCGATATATCGATATTTCTTGCCCATCCCTACTTTGTATTACCATATAAAGACACCTTTAGAGAAGGCAAATGAAAGTGAGACTACGTTGTTTCATCTTTCTCAAAGCTTACGATATTTTCTTATCGTAAGCATGCTACCATGTTTTCTCGAAAGCAAAAGTTCAATAAAAAAAAGTATTGATCATTCTTTTAATATTAAAGATGACTGATAATAAAACAAGATGACAAAAAGAAGACACAATTTCAGAGATGACAGCCGAGTTAAAATGGATGATTGTCGTCTACAGAAGAGTGGTCACCTTAGTAAATGTGACACAAGTTTAAATTATAATAAAACAAGGAAATATATTTGTAATATCATGTGGCTGCCAAGGCTGGCGTGTAGAAAATGAAATCTGGAACACCAATTTCCAACAACTTTTCTCATTGTGACCCACATCGTTTTTGAAGACATGTAGGCCAATGATTTCGCCAGCCCATAAAGCGCACCAAACAGTAATTTTCTTTAGATGTAATGGTGTTTCGACAAAAGCTTGTGGATTCTCCTCACTCAAAATGCGAAAATTTTCTTATTTACGTACCCATTCAACCAGAAATAGGGTTCATCGATTATAATCGATTATATTCGCCTTAAACTGGAAGAAGTGCACGATGACTTTGACAAATAGAACAAATATTTTGATAAAACATATCAACAATTTGCACGCGTGCCTCTGCTGTAAGCCGGTTTATAATGAAATTTTAAATCAAACTAAACCATAAGCAACTATCCGCTTGCTCAAATAAAGCGGTGCTGCCAATTCAAAGTTGCGACACTCTATAAAAAAAACACCCAATATAAAGAAGTTTTCGGTAAAAATTTATATATGAAAATTTGCCTATACCTATGCCTATGTTTTATATAATTTTTAGATGTTATTTAATGACGACCATTAAATTTTTGGATAGTTTTGATGGACTTTTATGTAAGCGATTGAAGTATGAAGTTCTTTTTATAAATTTTTTTTCATATTTCATTTTGCGGACGAAAATAGAAACCCAATTAAGTGTCTATAAATTTCACATATAATATTCGTATTCGTATTGACGAATATTGTTTAAAATATTCGTGTTCTCCAATATCAAAATTTTACGTTCAGTACATAACTAGTACATAGATACAGACTTGTTCGTATGTATTATATACGACAAAAAACTAAAATAAAAAATCAAGATTATGGTCCAAATATTTTATTATTCGTGTTATAAAATAATTTGAAAAGAATAAAATATTGCTTCATTTTCTTCATTCATTAACATAATTAAAAAAAAAATGATTTAGCGGGATATTCTGGCTTTAGAACTAGATACAAACTTTGTGCGAATCCAACACACATAAGGTAAAAAATATAAGAAAATAACAACTACCCATTAAATGTTTAAATTCATTTCGAATTTGCACAAAATAACGATAAAAATTAACTTTTTAAATATAGGTAACATATATGTACATATGTATGTATCTACATGTATGTGTTAGCAAGTGTGCACCCACCCAGCTGGCATTTGGAGGCAGCGCTGCCAGAATGACATTTTTAATGATTTTTGGACAAAAATATGATTTGATGCTAATTTTTTCTCATATGATGGTTGTTTATTTTTTTGAAATGTATGGGTACGGTATATGTATATATTATTTATTAATTGAATAATGACCATCGACGTTATATTGACCTGCTGAAGCAAAATTTACAGATAAGCATATACAAATTAGGACTGTCGACTAGATTTCAGTTTTAAATAGACAACGATCCCAAAGGTGCGGTCGCATTTGTTAAACATTGGCCCAAAAAAAGCGTACCCACTAAATGCTAATGAAAAATCTTTCAATTCAGAGAAAAGTTTGTCAAGTTAAAATAAATCAAATAATGTTGGATTCTATGACGTTATCTCTTAATTGTGTTCGAAACTGTTTAATTTGATAAACAAGTGTCTGGGTCAAAATTTTTTCCATTAGTGTTTGTTGGTTACGCTTTTTTTGGGCAAATGTAATTGGCGTTTTTATGGAAATTGTTACAATTAAGTTTAACATATGTTAACCGAACTAATAATCCCAAATTATTATATTAGTTATTTAGTGGAATATTTCTTTATTAAAAATACATTGACGTTAGAAAAAAATGCTGTGTATTTTTATAGAAAGAAGAAAGCAGTCATTAAGTGCACTATATCTATAGTTACGGTCAACACATTTTTCAACAAAAAAGAAAGTTTATTTAGAAATGTAATAAAAATTAAATAAAGTCGCATTAATAAGGTGACTGCACTAAGCCAGGAGAATGATGTATGTTAGCCAAGCCAAATTTCAAATTTGGATTGTGTGTGTATAATCCTAAAAATATGCTTTTATTTGGTGTTTGACATTTCCTGCAAGAAACATACATACACTCTGATAATTTTACCCTGTATTGAAAAGCCTTAGAGCCAGTTCACACTATGCCTTTTTAGCCTGCCTTGTATTGACAATTTTCCTTTAAACCCCCTACGAAAAGTCACACACATTTACATCAAGTCTTTTTTATTCATGCCTCTTTGGCATTTATATACACGTTTAATTCTAAGAGAACGAAAAAGGCAAAGAGAAATATCATAAATTCCCTCGGCTTTTCAATTCGTGCCTTTTGTTCTACCCCTCTAGCTTCTCACCCCCTCTCACCAGTAAACTTAAAAAGCCTGCCTGCACAGGCAAGCAGAAAAGGCAAAGTGTAAATTGCGTCTTATACCAAAAAAATGTAAGTGGTTTTTGCTGTTATGATAATTATTTTAGAATTGCGGGTACCTGATTGATGTGCCTTGCTTGAGTATGAAATATCAGATTCGCTGAGTTGACAACAAATTCGGCACATTGAACATATCGCACACTAAATCATAAACAGTCACAACTCGATATTATCAAAATGGTTTTGTTTTTTCATAAAACAGTTCACTGAACGAATTTCCAATGACTTGGAAAAATTCTTTTGCAACAAAATCTTCCTGAACAATATAAAATACCGTTATGCCCATTTTTATGTAACATGCTTGCGTCATTTGTACAGTATAAACAGTTTTTTGACACTCCTCAACATCTAGGATTTTTTGAATTGTGACTGTTTATGATTTATTGTGCGATATGTACTTTTTTCCAGGTAATTCCAGAATTTCAGGTTTTGAGAAAATAAAACTTACAATTTTGGAGTTTAAAAAAAAAAATTGTAATATATATAAAAGGACAATTCGGGACAATTGATTAAAAAAATTACAGTTTAAAAAAATTAACATCGTGTTAAAAAAGGACGAATGATCACCGATCTATAGTACATTTATTTTTCTATGAGCCTTGAGGTCTTGTAATTGTGTAATTGTGGTTGAAGTCTACTGATGAGTTTCTTAAGCAGAAGCGAAATGCACATAGACGTTGCTTAAAAAACAATAAACAAATAAATTTCAAATAAATAAAAGATTAAATTGGTTAAATAGGATAAGTTTAGTAATGTTATATTTCGAAAATAATTAAAATTTTAATCAGAAATAATTCATAGTTAGGCTCAATTAAACTTAGACTTTAAGCTGGGGGAAATACCGATACTTTTCTGTGCAGCCACGCACTTCATCAGCACAGTAGTCTATCTACTTGGGTAGAGATTCTTATTAACATCAGCTATTTAACTTATATTTACAATGAAACGGAATATGAGAAACGATTGTTGTGTATACAATTGATTTACTTTTGGTAAGCACATTTATAAGTATCACTATTAATTTTCTGTTTTTTCCATTTTTTCATTTTTCTATTTAGGTTAGCACGAAATTATATTACTCTACCTCAGTATGTTTAACTATTCTTACTTATCTTTTTACGATCATCACATTAATTATTTTTACTTATTCGATGTACCATCGGTACATGCATGTAAGTATTTTTGTAGTTGTTGTTGCATTCTACAGTTTTATTTTAGTTATTCCAGCCTTCTGAAACTGTGATAACCAAGTGAACAGTGATTGCCAAGTGAACATATTTTTGTCACGTGCCCATGATGTATTAAGTGAGAAATTTTTAGATTTTTTAATTGAACTGTAGTGAATTTTAATCAGAAATAATTCATAGTTAGGCTCAAGTTCAGTAATTTCAATTCTTATTGAATGAAATATTTTTTTGGACTTTCTTTGACTCCAATCATTAATCATCACAATAATCTTTAGAGTCTAATGCGATACATAACTTTGCATTATTACAACTTCCATTTTATTGCTATTATTATTAATAATAATAATATTTCATGGATAAAAAATAATAATTGAATGTTTTCTAATGCAAAGCCATTTATCGATCCGACAAAATTCCGCCTTTAACTAACGGCCAGTTCTAATAATGGCCCTAAGCTACGCAGCAAAGTTATATTTTCCATTTTAGGAAATTCTGACCACTTGAATGTCTTTCTTTTCCCTGGGCCGCGTTCAATAAAGTTGTGCTTATCAGCTCTCTTTAGTGGCTGCTTGTTTAAGCTCAGCTCACTTTTCGGAAGTATTTAATTCAGTTAGCTTAGTAGGTCATTTCATTTGTAATAAATTATTTCGTCAAAGGAAAGAAATAGCTAAACACAAACATAAAAGTACGATTTATAGTGTGAGTGTATATCGTCAGATATTAGCTCAAGCAGAATATTCGAGACGAAATACGGCGCCCGCAACCAGAAACATTACGTCATGCAATGCAAAATGCGCTAAAAATAGCCAATGCCTGTATCGAACAAAATGGTGGTCATTTATCTGATGTCATATTTCACACATAGTCACGTTAAATTTTCATAAAATGTATTTGACATATAAAAATAAATCATTAAAAAAAACGTTATTACAAGAGTTACACGTGCTTAACATCACTATTTCTGATTTGGGCCAATAAAAAATAAATAAAATAGTTTTAATGTGCGGAAATATAGTACACCTGTAGCTATATACAATTTTCAAAATTAAAAAGTAGTACTTCAAATATTTTAACATTATCATATGATATTAATTACTTTCCTTGATGTATTGTGTGATACATAAAAAATTCGTTAAAAATATTTTACTGAATACCAAAGTCCATAAATTTTCGTTATATTTATTATAGGGGTACGATTATTGTAATAAAAGTTGAATACAGGTACCTATCTAAATATGTACGTATATGTGCATGTATTTACCTTAAATACTTCATATAGTAATATATGTGTCTGTTTTTTACATAAAGTTAATTGTTATTACTTTGTTTGAATTAAAAAAATTTTATGATTTTTTTAGAGGATTATTTCAAGAGAGTAATCATTTCGTGACTTTTTTTAAAGTCTCGAAAAGCAAATGTTGCTTTCCGAGTAATTTTGAAGATTGTTGGACAATTTAATCATTAGTTACGCATTTTGGCGAACACTGAAAGATTGTTAGTGGTCAACGGTTGACTATGATTCTTCCAAAAGACGTTTCCGTCATTATGATGGTTGTCGTACGATAGTTTTGTGTGTATTTCCGCATTTTACTCTTGTAAATGCTTTTCCGAGTCTTTTTTACGACCTTAAACGAAAGTTTAACAAGTAACAAAAGTAATTTTTACTTTTTTCAATGCAGTTTTCGGACATGTAGAGTAAGAAAAAAATTGTGTAATTTTAAATGAAAGTGATATTGAACCTTTTGTTTATTTAGACTCAAGTGTTTTTAAAATTAAAAATTTCTAAAACAAATATTTATATTTATAATGTTCTTGACTTGAGTTATAACTGGTAAGTACTTCTTATGACGTGTTCTTATAACATTATTGCTCAAAGTGTCACCAGTGCACAATGGGTTGGAACATCCTGTTTCTTATTAACTCAGGGAAGTTGTGTTCTGGTAATTTTATATTATTTTTTTTAATACTGTTAAAATTAGTACAATCAAAGACTTTTTAAATATGTTTGAACATGACTTCATGACATATTACCAGATATCGCTATTAGTATTAATATAGATTTCAGTGTTTATTTGATTTAGATATTACATTACCATCATCATCATGATTACCATTATCATCATCATCATAATCATTAGTAGCAACAGTTAAATAGTTCCTTTTCGAGATTATAAGGACAATAAACTCAACAATTTCCTGCTCTGTCTGACAAGCTTTAAAGCATTCTTTGTGGGTAATTTTTGCATGCTTGAAAAAATTGGGACGGAGTTTATCAAACATATTTTTAAAATGCCGTGATTAGGTTTTTAGCGACTGCATTTTCGTGAATGAAACTCCCTATTTTTTCAATATTTATTTCGAACTTCTTGTGATATCAGCCTGATAGCTAAAATAGCATTGAATAAAATGCTTGTGGAACCTGCATGTTATTCGGAGGACCGCGCAATCGCGTAGGATATTGCATCACGGCCTAAAGGCCTTTCACAAGAACTCTTAAAATTTCCATATGTGCAGTTGGACTAATTTGCGAGCATTATTTCATGAAGCCCCTTTTCAACTTTTTCGCAAACAGTTAATTCCAATTTGAAAGAAATTACAAGAACTTGTTGAATATCAAATAGAAAACTTAAAGCAATTTGTAAATTTATATTCATATTTATATACACATGTATGTGCATATACATATGTATATGGAAAGTGTAAATTGTGTCTGAAAATGCCTGAAGAAAGTAAAAAAACTTATTGCTTACTTATTATTATCAAGAAGTTTTTGTTCATAAAATACACACTTGAACAGCTTAAATTTATAAATCAAAATTTTTGGGCAAACTTAATAGTCTGGTTTAAAAAAATTTCCATAAAACTTTTGAGATTTTATTTACGAGTGTAAAAATGCACGGTTTACACAGCTTGCGAGACTTTTGAACATTTACGTGAGGACCCTTAGTAAATTTAAAGTTTCACTAGGAAAACACCATTTTGATATTTATTTTATCAACAGGTGATGCAGAACTTTATATGTACATACTTACTGGTTGTATCCGCACCAGTTTTGATGTCACCTTATTTCTTTTAATTTTAATTAAAAGAAAACATGCTATTCAAACCCTTTGTGAAGTAAGTCGAACTTTACTCGGTTTCTTATACTGTACAAGGTGACCATATTTTTCATAGAAAAATAAAGGACATTTAGAAATGTAATGAAAATTAAATCAAGGCGCATTAATAAGGTGACTACACTAAACAAGGAGACGGATGTACATATGTTAACCAAAGAAAATGTCTAATTTGGATTGTGTGGGTATATGCCCAAAAATATGCTCTTATTTGGGTTATCTTCAAACAGCCAACAGCTTTTCAGTTTTGTATGATGTTTGGCATTTCCAGCAGTAAACATACAGTCTCCTGTATTGTAATTTCTGATAGTAACATTGTTCAAGTGTCTTTTGCTGTTGTGAAAATTATTGTAGAATTACGGGTAACTAATTGATGTGCCTTGTTTGGCTATGAAATATCAGATTCATATTGAACATATCGCAAACTAAATCATAAATAGTCACAACTCAAGTTATAAAAATAATTTTATTTTATTATAAACCAGTTAATTGAACCAATATCTAACGACTGCAACATCTTTTTTTTGCAATACAGTCTTCTTAAAGAATAAATAATACCGTTATGCTAGTTTTTATGTTAAATACATGCGTCATTTGTACAGTATCAAGAGTTGTTTGCCACTACTCAGCAGCTGAATGTTTTTTTGAGTTATGGCTATTTATGAATTAGTGTGCGATATGTACCTTTTTCAGTGTTGTCAGGTAATGTTGAAATTTTCGAGTTTGGAAAAAATGGAACTTATAATTTTAAGGTTTAAGAAAAAAAATTTTAATAAAAAAATGACAATTCTGGACAATTGAATAAAAAAGAAAACTTGAAAAAAATTAAAAGGACATCGTGTAAATAAAAGGACTGTCATCTTAAAAAATTGACGAAAGGTCACCGGACTTTCATATACAAACAATACATATCCAAAAATACATTCCCATCGGTAATAATTTGTTTGAAAAAAACGTAACTTTTTTATATAATAAACTGTTGAATAAAAAATTACTGAATCAAAAATCTATTTAAACAAATAGCTTATATGTACAGTGTGAAATTTCCTTATTTCTCTATCACTCTAAATATTTTTTTGCATAAGATAAAATTTAAGCAAACTTCCTATTTACTGGAACAGAAAAAAATACACACTGAAACTAAATTTTATTTCAAACAAACACTTATTTGAAAATTTGTGAGAATAATTTTTCTGTGTGAACTTGGAACAAACACTTCACTGCAACAGTAAAAATATTTACGCAAAAAAAAATATTCGAAAAAAATTTTTTATAATTTTGTTTTGCGAGCAAATAAATTCAGGTTTTGCCTTTCATAACTTTTAGAAGTTGTATAAAAAACAAAAAGCGAATTTTAAAAATTTTGTAAAAAATTACTTACTTTAGTGACGTTATTTATAAAATTAGGAACTAATTCTTTTTACTACTATGCGCTATTATTTTTGGCGAATCTTAGAAGACGCATTAAGGCGATTGTTTCACGGCTGGTTTAAAGTAGAAATTAAAGAGCCACTTGCAATTCTTTTGTGCGCATTGTAGACAACTCATATGGAATCATTTTATGCGATCGCAGAAGATCCTTCTATGATTGAAAATGCTATCTGGGTATTTAGATAAAATTAATACATACATACACTTATACATATGTAGTATATGAATACCCAAAGACCCATTTATGTATGCAAATAAGTATACATACATATGTATGTATGTATATACATATTGTATGTACATAAGCATATATATGCAATCCCAAATTAATAATTTAATCAGATAAACATACATACATACATATACTAAGAATTCACAATAAATTCATACATTTGTATGTATGTATGTATATATTATTATACGTTTAAAATTTTTTGACATTAAAGTTTTGTTTTTGTTGAATTTTAATTGCAGATCAGTCTAGTATAATATTCTATTTAAAGCAAGTTTTTTTGCTTGTCTGTTGTTTTACTTATGTATATAAGTATATTCTATGATTGAAACATAGTCGAATGTACTTGCATACATAAATATATTTACATATAACGTATAAATTGTTAAATATAAACCCATTTGTGCATTTTACGTACATATGTACATATAGAGCACACTTGTTTGTTGGGTGTACATGCATATCCATATGTATGTGTGTACATTAGAGTGGCCGTGATTTATGTTTTTTTGATTTCTTTTATTCTCATCCCCAAATCGGTTCAGTTTTATGTCAAAGAATACACAAAATACAAAAAAAATATTGCTATCTATTTAAAAAATCATCTACATCATTATTATCAAAGAAAGTTTTTTGATAAAATTAATATTTTAGGAAATAATGAAGAAAATAACCAACAAAATACCAAAAATTATATATACCAAAACTGTATTTATATGGAAGTTATTTTACTAAGCGTTTACAATAAGAGTTTATGGGTCTTATTCAAAAAAACTTAACAACGCTTTGACAAGCAATGTTAAGTAAAGTTGTATTCTAAAAAAACTATTACATCAAATTTATAAAGTAGGTCCCCACGTTTGTTAAGACTACTTTAAGTTGACATTTTCAAAATGTGTATCTTGTACCTCAAATATTTTTGTTAATATAACACATATTGATTCATGTTACATCTGAAAATGAAGCTAGATGTGTTATCTCTTAGCTTAGATTTATTATTTCTGTCATGCAATGGAAAACCTCGTCAAATTATCCAACTGATTCAAAATACATCGTAAAATCCATAAAAAAATATTAAAATAAATACAATTGTACAAAAATGTTTTAGTGATGTACATACAATCAAAACAAATCGAAAAAAGCTGGATATTCAAATACTCATTTCATTCGAATAAAATAAATTGTGATAATTCTTCTTTGTTCCTCATATTTTATTTACTTTTACTTCATAGAAATGTTTATGTGTTTCGCTACCATGTCAGAAGCTCATATTGTTTAAATTAGAATGCTTTACTTCAAGAAAATAAAAATTTATTTAACAAAATAAAAAAATATTTGAATACCCGAATGAAATTGTATTCGATTTTGTACATCATAACCTGTGAAGTGGTTGTTGAACACGGTGGTGTTACCAGAATTTACGATTAAATAACAAAATAATTAAAGTTGTGTTTTGCATACAATTTTTTAACAAAGCAGTGTTAGCCTTAAAGTGCTTGTCAACTAATATGCACTTTAAAGCTAAAGTAAAATATTTTTTTTTGCATAAGGGGGTATATCTATTAAATTATTTGATATATGCATACATACATATGTATATTAAGTAGTCATAAGAAAAAAAAAATTACATTGAATACCTATATGGGCTTGAGGGCTAACTTTGAGGGCTGGACGCACTCCCTAAAACACAGCTTATCGCTATGAAATTGTTTCTATTTTTTTACATGAAAATGAATCGATTTTTGGGGTGAGAATAAAAGAAATCAGTAAAAGAAATTTCTACACACAACTAACGGCCACTCTAATGTACATACATACATATGTATGTATGTATGTGCAGTACACACATAACTATTTTATGATGAAAAAATTATTAACTTACCTTTGAATTTGGTGATTTGTAGAAACGAGCACAACTTATTGCATAACCGTTCGCAATTGAGCCGCCCGGACAAAATATGCCGTCACCGTAGCCCGAATTCGGAAAGCCAACTATGCGCCGCATTTCGGCTAAAACTTCTTCTTCCATTAGCGTAAATACTGGAGCAACCTCATATGTATAGACGCTGGGGTTCAAGGCATCAGTCAGCCATTGTCCGATAAGAGCATAAGGATCGAGTCCCGAATATAATTGATTTATGAAATATGGATGTCCAGTTTTAACGGAAAGTTGAATGGTTTTCTGTAGCAAATCGAATAAGGTGGCCTTAGGTTCAGCCTCATTTTTTAGCTTGAAGTCAAACTGTTCTCTCAGCTCTTCGGGCGAATGCCATTGCACCACTTTGTTGGAGCGATTAGTTCCATCAAATACCGCCGATTTTATTATCTCGTCAACACATGTTCGTATAAACTGTTCACTTTCAGCATTTGGATGACTGACGACTAAATCGTTCACCAAACTTGAGTTCATTTTATCAAAATTTTCGAGTTGATTTTTCGTTGTGGCACTGTTCTCTTCTGTGGACAATCCGTCACTATTTTTGCACATTTCATTCAGAATGTCATTGCCAAGAACGGTGGTTGCACTAGTGGGTGAAGACACCATGGGATATGATAAATTAAATGCATTTGGCTTTACGGTAGCATTTCGTGCAAATTCATTAGAATCGACAGCATCGTGCGCCACTTGTTGCTTATATATAGATTCATTGTAATGTTTACTATGTTGCTGTTTGTGATGATGAGGATGGTGATGGCTATGAAGAATACTCTCGCTGGCGAGCATTTTGATTTAAATTAGCGATTTATGTAAATTGCTTTCAACTGCTATATTAAAAATAATAACAAATAAGAGTATGCAATTTGCTACGCTAATTTTTATTACTTGGTTAATTAATTGATCGAATCACTGAGAATGAACACTACAATCACTTATATTCCAAATTTCCTTCCGACGATACCAAATCTATTATAAAAATGGTGCCGATGTTTGTTATTGTTGTTGTTGTGTTGATGATGTTAACAGTTATCGTTTGGTGGTCGCACTGTCTCCAACTAAACAATAACCGTTGCTTTTATAAATACATATCTGTTCAGTTGTACGCTGTTAAACCGGTAGAACTCGCTGTTCTGTCGAGGCACATTGCCATTCTCTTGTAATCGTCATAACCGAAAGACACGAAGCAGCATGTGACGTAGCGCTGAATTTTTCTTTTCTTTTGTACATATTTTTTTATTTAATTTTGTATTGTTTTTATTTTAAATTTTACAATCGTACAATTGTGGGAATTATAAACACCTGCAATTCCAACTAATTAAACAAAAAATGATAATAATAAAGAACAATAACTTAAACAATCTCTTGGCAATTCCATTGAACATGTTCGAACGCAATTAGTGATATGATTTCCCTATCAATTCCAACAAAACATTGTGTGTAATTTAAATTTACGAAAAAAATTAAATAAGTTAGATACTAACTAGGTCGTAGTAATTCAGTTAATTAGGCACACTTTGAGCAATTAAAGTAATTACATTTATGCATGCACTTACTTATAACAAGTTCTCCAATACCTTTTGTTTGCCACGTTTTTATTTTCCAGCTAAGCCTTTAAGTTAATTTATTAATTTACATACTACAGATGAACCGACGAATAATATCGTTATTGATGATAAGGTTTTTTCTCTGTTAAAATATTCAAATGCTTAAACTTCGGTATTTCATTAATTGATTCAGTTTATTTATTTAACTGCTCTAACTAACATTTCTCTCCCAGATGCTTAACAGTGGTTCAGTCATCTTGCATTTCAGAAGTGCATTAATAATTTAATATACGAGCTGGTTATTTTGAAAGTAACACAAGAAAGTAAGTAATTTGTTTGAATTAATTTAAAGATTCATTAATTTATTAATTTATTTATAATATTTTCAAATACACACAAACTAGAGCGTGCACAAGCCTTAAAAAAGGCTTACAAGCACTTTCATTAATTTCAAAATGTGTGTGTGTATGTTGCTCCATTATTAAAAAAAAACTTTAAAAAAATGTGTTTTGCTTTCCGATAAGAATACTGCAGTAAAGAACAAAACTACAATAGAACAATGTTGAAGTAAAACCAAGCCTTTCAAAACAAAAATGTAATATAGGGTCAGCCATCTAACTTTTTTTTTTAAACTAGTGCTTATTTCGTGAATGGTAACACTTAGCTCATGTCTGATTTGACAGATAATTAGTTTTATCCTTCCGCTGAACGAGCCAACTGACCATCCAATGCATTTTCGCTTCGCTAAGTGCGCCTGCGATCAACTTACAGAAGATGCCGATTTTGCCACAAAAAAATCATCTGTTCATGAAGCTCATTTTGATCTTGGCGGGTATGTAAGCTAGCAAAATTGGGGGCACAGAAAACCCGCACGCATACATTGAAAAGCTGTTTGGTGCGGATTTTGGTCCAGAGGCATAATTTTGAAAATAAGCAAGGAGTGGCCGTTACAGTCAATGGCGATCGTTATCGATACGAATGTATTCGTATTCGCCTAATTCAGGCAGATGCGAATACGAATGTATTCGAAAGTTTATAATTATAAAAAAATTATTTTCACTCGAAATTGGTCATACGGTGCACTAATGCATTTAATTTATTACAGAAAAATGTGTTTTTTGTAATTTTATTTAATGACGACCATTAACATTTATTGTAGTTTTTTATTAACTTTAATGTAGGAAATACATACATAAATAGAACGCAAATTTAATGTCTATAAATTTCACATAGGTAAAATATAAATTTTTTCATATAATATAGTATTCGTAGCCGCGAATAACAAAAACTGGCATTCGACACATATGTATATACATATGTGTATGTATATACCCTGAAGGAAATATCGATGGAGAAAATGTACTGAGTCGCTTTTGACTTTGTAACCAATTAACTATTTAGTGACTACATAGTTCTTATGGGAACATGAAGACATTCCAACCAGACATTTACTAGTACATTTCTATACCTTAAGTACATAAATATTTACTTATATTGACAAGTTGTTGAAAAATCCACCAGAAATACACCGCATCTGTTTCCTCTCTGTCTTTTATCCTGACGAATACAAGAGAAATTATAGACAATGTAACTACTACTAGAATTTTAGTGTTGACATAGAGACATTTGGCCCCAGTCTGACTGCAGGGTATGTACATTAGAATGATCACAATGGACCCAATAGCGTCTCCGAATGGAGGTGCGATAAAGCACCACCTTTCCTACATTAGAGTGACCGCATCTCTTAGAGGGGGAAACATTTTTCAGAATCTAGTTCTAGTCTGGACTCCAAAAACAATTCCCCTTATTGACAACAACGTTAACCTGTGGCGTTTGTCGCTGCTAGTGATGCGAAGGAAAAACAAGGAAAATTTTAGAAAAGACGCATCTACTAGCCAGGTGACTTTTATTTGTTAAGCTAAATGTCAAATTTTGTTTGTGTGGGTATTAGCCTAAAGGCAGAATTAGTTTTAACTTTCTATTCATGGTGACCGATGACATTTTGCAAAAAGCGGCAAAATATAAGGGATTCATCAAAAAAGGGGCAACATTAAAAAAAAACGATTAAACTACACTTAACTTTTTATTTTTAATGTGTTGTTATACTAAAAAAATGTGGCAAGGCAGTCCAAAAAGTGGCAATTTGCCACTTTAGTCGGTCAAACGGTCACGCTGATTCTGTTACGAATCATTTGACTTTTGTTTTGTTTATAGAAATTAGAGCACTGCACTGAATACTGCAGCAATGTTCAGCAATGAGCAGGGAAACCAAAAATATGCTTTAAAAAAATTGCTTTATGCGCATTCA
Organism: Tachina fera; assembly: GCA_905220375.1. Classification (NCBI taxonomy): domain Eukaryota; kingdom Metazoa; phylum Arthropoda; class Insecta; order Diptera; family Tachinidae; genus Tachina; species Tachina fera. The sequence goes on along the minus strand of LR999965.1, from coordinate 96,656,375 downwards.
ATATGCACTAAAAACTTGAAAATATTCAATAAAAACTCAAAAAATATGCTCTTAAAAACAGAATAAATTGGTTTATTTGTAAATGAAAATATATTTTAATTCAAAAATTCAACAATTTCATATAAAATAAGAAAAATATAAAATAACCAAAAGAAAGGAAACGATAAAAAATTAACAAAGAATACCTGCCGTATTAAAAACAACAATTCGTATTTGAAGTGCCCGTTAAAACAAATTTTGACTTAAGGATTAAACACATTCACCACAGCAAGCTACCGACTACCAAATGTCAAGGATAGAATACACATGTTTATATAATAATAATTCTTTTGAAGACGGCAAGGCAACATGGCGGTAGGTTGGTGTCTATGCTGATTTTGTCGTTGTAGTCCAATTAAACTAATTTCTATTTCTTTGGCTGCAATGAGAAAATGCAATGTTGCCAGTACAATACAAAATATTGTATGAATGATATCGCACAATTATTTCATATTATTTAACATAAGCAATATCCAAAAATACATGTAAAGCATAAACTGGTTAATCTTTACACTTTTACGTCATATAAGTACATTTTGAAAGCGTATTTAAATTTTTATAAATGTGAAATATTTGAAGGTGGCAATACTGAACTATGTATTTATACTTAAATATGATGAGCAGATGGTGCTGCTGCTGTCTCCAAAATAATTAAGTAGCTAGCTACGAGGCGACAAGTGCTGCTAGCGGCATTTGAAGTCGTGTGTTCGTGTAGCCTGCTGTGGTGAATGTGTTTAATGCATAACTCTAGCATTAAGCAAATAATACAAATTATTATTTTTTGGATACATACTCTTAAAAGTTTAACGTCAATTTCAAAAGAGATCACGATATCAGAATTAACATTTTGGAACTATATTTTGGACAAATAAGACAAGATTTTTATTTGTAATTTTATTGCAATAAACAAAAAAATATTGACCTAATTTTCAAATAAAAATCGTTGTCTGTCACATTGACAATGTTCCTTCAACGACTAGTCGGGATTTTTTCTTTATAAAATCTAACCTGAGATTTCTAATCGTATGTTTGTTTTTACTTAACATATGTACATACATATATGTATGTACATATGTACGTATGAATATGTAATATATAATTGCGTCCTTACAACCATACACACAAGCCTACAAAAAACTATTTTTTAAATAATAATACCAATAAAAATAACAATATGTACGTATGATCATAACAATTATAATGATAATAAAAATAAAAATATTTTTATAATTATAATACGGAATAATGTATGTATGTATTTATAAAACTAAAATTGTAATTTAACTAAAAAGCAAAGTCATTACATTGTTTGTAAGTATAAAATAATGATTTGATACCATTTAAATAATTTTCGTACTTTTTTTACACAATCAAAAATAATGTGAGGATATTGATATGCAAACATGTATGCATATGTATATTGTTTGTGAGTAAAAAAATAGTATAACTAGGTACGAACATTAATAAGAAAAGGATAAAATGAGAATGTGAAGATATAATAAGTTTTTATGTGATTTAGGTGCTACTGCTAGCACAGATCTTCTTGAAAATTAAGGAGCCAAGTACTTCGTCTTTCCGAAGAAGTTGCTCAAAATCTGTTCTGGTAATGTACAACGACAAATATTACGGTTAGAGACTTGAGCGTTACAGCTACTATTAAAATTATTTTATTCATTTAAATAAAATTATAATAATTTTTAAAAATGCTCCTAGGAGGCATTTTCATTCTAAAATGTGACTTATTTCACAATCGCACAATTAGCTTTTTCTAACAAGCAATCAAAAAAAGTATATTAGAATAGTTTCAGCGAAATTATTAAAAAAATCTTTGATTAATGAAAACATTACTATTTTATATGTATGTACCTATATTATTTACTTATGAGCTCTAATGTATACGTTTGTATGTTCACATAAGTACATATACATTTCAATCAAAATGAATTCCACGAATTTAAATATTATACAAACATACTTGTGTATGTATATGAATTTTCACGTTTGACAAAATAAAATCAAATAAAAAATTCATTGAAGTGCGACTTTGACCCGCGCACGAAGGGTTCCGTACGGACACGAGATATGCAATTCAATACGAACAATATAAACTATAGTTTTGGCATTTTTTTCGTTTTTGGGTATTTCGGTTTTAAGCGTTTTTTTAGTTTGGGGTTTTTTTGAATTTTTTTTGCGCTTTCTGAGTTTTGGCACTTTTTTTCACGTTTTGGCGATTTTTTTGGTTTTTGAAGTTTTTTTAATTTTGGCGTTTTTTTTATTTTGGCGATTTTTTTAACTTTCTCGTTTTTTCATATAGGTGATTTTATTTTTCGTTTTGGCAATTTTTCTAGTTTTGGCACTTTTTTTCTCGTTTTGAGGATTTTTTTTTTGGTTTTTGGCGTTTATTTTCAATTTTTGGCGATTTTTTTTCGTTTTGGCGATTTTTTTTTCATTTTGGCGATTTTTTTCACATAAACAATTATTTTGGTTTTGGCGCATTTTTCGCGTTGGCGATTTTTTCCGGTCTTTGGTGTTTTTTTAATTTTGGCGATTTTTTTAATTTAGACGATTTTTTTGAATTTGGCAATTTGTTTTAGTGCTAGAATTTTTTTTAATTTTGTCGATTTTTTTCGTTTTTGCGATTTTTTTTTTAAATTTTTGGCGATTTTTTTCAGGTTTTGGCGTTTTTTTCGGTTTGGCGATTTTATAACTTTTGGATTTTTTAGTTTTACCGTTTTTGAAAATTTCAAGAGTTTACCTCTTACGGTTTCCAAGATATAGCAAGTTGTCAAAATTACATAGTCAAAATTGCATTAACTGATGGACCACCCTTTAATTAAAATTTTTTAATATTTTAATGTTAATTTTTGTAGTCTATACAAAAATACACTAATTTTACAAATTTCAAGTGTCAATATAATGGGTGTTTTTTATTGAGGTATAGAACTTTAAGTTGGCATCACTTTTTTAACTGGCGGCCATTTTGTCAGCTGTCAAGTGATTAATATTTAGTTTGGTTTGCCATTTCATCATGAACAGGTTGACAAAAGAACAACGCTTGCAAATCGTGCAAATTTATTTCGAAAATAATGGTTCAGTTCGCGAAGTTTACCGCAAGCTCCGTCCATTTTATGGTCGACATAATCGTCCATCAGAGCAATTAATTCGGTTAACCATGGATCGTTTTCGCACTACGTTTACTCTATGTGATAATACGCATCCGCAGAGACGTCGAACAGTGCGCACCGAAGAAACAATTGCCGCTGTAGAGCAAAGTGTTGAAGAGGACCCGAATGAATCGATTCGCCACCGTGCACAGCAATTGGAGCATTGTCCATCAACTTTATGGAAGATTTTGGATGTCATAAATGTGGATGAGTTGTGGTTCCAACAAGACGGCGCTACATGCCACACAGCGCACGTCACAATCGATTTATTGAAGGAAACATTCGATGAGCGCATAATTTCGCGGAATGGACCTGTCAATTGGCCACCAAGATTGTGTGATTTGACACCATTGGATTATTTTCTTTGGGGATATGTGAAGTCGCTCGTCTACGCCAACAAACCAGAAACGTTAGGGGACTTGGAAGCCAACATTCGTGGCGTTATTGCCAACATTGTATGTATATTAAAATTTTTCGTCGCTCGTTTTGGAGCACCCTTTAATTTTTAATTCTCATGTATTTGTTGTTGTAGTGGCCAAGGTTCTACATACTCTGTCTGTTTCAGGTCCGTAGCTCTTACGGTTCCTTAGAAAATACCGTGTGACCGACAGACGGACAGTGTAGCGAAAACAATAGGGTTCCTTTTTTACCTTTGGTGTACGGAACCCTAAAAATGCGTGTTTCCTGGACACAAAGTAATTAGCATGTATGTGTGTGTGCACAGAGAAGATTTTTTGTTTTTGTCGAAAACACATGACACGTTTTTATGCATTCTATAATCGCACAAACGTTTACATTTACATCACATTTAACATTTACCTTTCATCTGCGATTTCTAGAGTCGGGTAATGGAGCCTTAACAAATCGATGCCAAAAATTCATAAAAAGTTCTTAAACACAAGAAAAAACATGCAATTGCATATTTGCCAGCGTTGTCAACTTTGAAAATTTTGGGTACTTTTTATTAACTTTAAAGTATGCCAACAAGACTGTGAAGTCCTTTTTCATATTGCAGGCGTAAATAGAACCCCAATTTAATGTATATAGATTTCACATATAATATTCGTATACAGATTCTTATTCGCGAATATCGTTTCAAATATTCGTATTCGCAAATATCAGAAATTGACATTCGTTACATCACAAATATGAGTGTATGTAATTTCATATTTAAAAATTTTACACGAATGAAAATATTCATACCAAGGCGTTTTAACACCATGTACTCTCACAGAAAATAATATTGCAATATACTGTAAATTTTAAAAAAAAAATTTTTTTTTAATTATTTGCATGTGTATATATGAAGTTTAACACAGGAAATAAAATCTTGTTGCCAAATGTGGTAGAATCTATAGGAATATGCGTACATTTATTGTCAAAACGAAAGTTAATATTGAACAAAAAGTGGCTCAAAATTATACAAATGATACAAAAAGGGGATTTAAAACTAAGGGGCATAAGAAGTGGTAAGGCAGTCGGAAAAGTAGCAAAATGCAACTTAAGTCGCACAACGGTAACGCTGGTGATAAGAGCAAAAAATAAATTGCTCTCAATGTGCGTTTGCTTGCGCTTTATACTTTCCCCCCGCATCAGAAGCGTAAGTAAAAAATGGTTCATTTTTTAGCTCACATGCGCATTCTATACATAGGCATAGTCTATCTACTTGGGTGGATATTGTTATTAACATCAACTATTTAGCGTAAATTTTAATGAAACGGAATATGATAAATTAATGTATACACAATTTTTGATTTGCCTTTAGTAAATACATTTGTAAGTAGCACTATTCATTTTTATTAAGCCAATAATTGTATACGCAACAATAATTTCTCGTATTCCGTTTCATTAAAATTTACGTTAAATAGCTGATGTTAATAACAATCTCTACCCAAGTCGATAGACTAGGGTGCTGGTGAAGTGCGTGGCTGCACAGAAAAATATAGGTATTTCCCCCAGCTAAAAAAAGTCTAGTTTAATTTTTCTTCTCTTCTTTAGAAACTCACATTAATTAATAAAAAATATTTCATTCAATAAGAATTGAAATTTCTGAACTTCAGCCCGAATAAGAAATTATTTCTGATTAAAATTCACAATTAATTTTTTTGTTTTAAGAACTTAACAATAAAGCAGGCTTTAACAGTTCTGCATTAAAAAATAAATAAAACCAAAAAAACTAAGCAAATTTTTTTATGTTCACTTGTACTACATAAATAAATTTTTTTTAATTCCATAAATTCTGTACAAAACTTTTTAAAGAGATCAACGATTAATAGTAAGGAATGAAAACGAATAAAAGTTCAGCATTTATCTTTTATTCAAATATTTTTAAAATTTATAATAAAAGTTTAATATTTTCATATTTTCAAATATATATAACAATAAAAACAAACAGCCTTTTACAACATCATGCCCTAACCACCGAAAAAAGTTTAAGCGACATAAATATCAAATAATCGATTTTCGTGAAAGGTACGAGTTCCAAAAAATGTTTCGGTTAAGCTTTTCTGACGGTTATTGCTCGATATACGAGTTTGTATATACATAAATACCCTGTTGCTAATTTTTGGAGTAGTTACATTTTGGAACAGTCCTTTACTAGTTATAAAAAGACATAACTAAGAAGCTTGATGAAATATCGGGTGCACTTCTCTACAAGCGACGCGCTGTGTCTCTCTCTCTCTCTTTTGCTTGTCATGTAAACAACATGGAAAAAAAGAATTTTTATAAACTACTATAACAGCAACCAGTCCTTCAACTAGTATGCAACTCTACACAAAACAACTAGTTGTGCTTCTATGACAACCCAATGTAAAAGTCGATAGTTCGTTGTATGAAAAAAAAAACAGATGTGCAACCAGTCTGAATTCAAAAGCAACTAGTATGTTTCTGACCACATACTACTCCTTTTATCTGCAGGGTAATTAAAAAAACTAAACCAAGTCAAAACAAGGATTTCATCGAGTTTAAGTTTTCATATTAATATTTATAAACATGTTTATACGAACGTACGCAAAATAGAAGTCAACTTTGGCTGACAGTAGTGAAATGTAAAAATATGCGAAATGGAACAGAATAATGAAAAGTAATCAATTTATTTTAAAAGTTTATTAATGTAGGTCTCTATCAAGTTTTTATACAATAAAATATCTCTACTGGTTTTTGTTTAATTGGCTTAATTGCCAAGAGATTTTAAAGAAAGAATGCATTCATGTAAAATAACTATATTTATGTATATAAAAAAGAAAGTGTAAAATTTTCCTGCTTCCAGACTCATTTCCTCAACATAAACCATACCATTATCTAAACATAGACTTTTTTATAATTATAAACAATAAAACATGGAGATAATCAACATTTAATTTTTCCATCCTGGTAGACCATTCGGGGGAAATGTCCATATGTGTCCTTATTTATGAAACTGGTCTGAGTCGTACGCATTTTTGATTGGAAATAGTAAATACATCTTTAAAAAAATTAATTTATATTAATCGAAGCTAATACAAGTCTAAATTAAACTGTCGGATAATAAAAAAATATTTTTATATTTGTTCATATGTAACCTACTAAATATCTCGAGCAAAAAAATATATGATTTATAAAAGTTTCATAATTAATTTTTAAAAAAATATAAATTTTTGTACATTAATTTTATAAATTCTGCTTTAAACATTTTAAAAAGGGATCAAAAATTAATTATTCCAAATTTATAAAGCTAATATTTTCAACATTATTGTTATCATTCAGGAATGGGCATATTGCACTAGATTTTTAGTGTACTAAAAATTAAATAATTAGTGGTAGTGCTATTAAAATTTCACTACCACTAAATGGTTAGTGGTAGTGAAACATCAAATTGCACTACCACTAACCATTTAGTAGTATTTAAAAAAAATTGCACTACCACTAAATTTTAGTGGTAGTGAAATTTTAATAGCACTACCACTAATTATTGAATTTTTAGTGCACAAAGATCAAGTGCATTATGCCCATCCCTGATTCCTTCAAATTGCTTCACTTTGATTAGTGGAATTTTTTTTTAAATACCACTAAAATTTAGTGATAGTGCTATTAAAATTTCACTACCACTAAAATTTAGTGGTAATGCAATTTTTTTTTAAATACCACTAAATGGTTAGTGGTAGTGCAATTTGATGTTTCACTTCCACTAACCATTTAGTGGTAGTGAAATATTAATAGCACTGCCACTAAGTGAATACTGGTAGTGAAATACTAAAAATATAGTGCATTATGCCCATCTCTGTTATCATTGGGTCATAAAAAAGATTTCTTTTCAAATTGTGATGTTTTGTAAACATAATTACTATTAATATGGTAATTAACATTATCAGGAATTTGGTAAAAGTTTCACAACAAGAATTTTCCCCTTTTAACCCACTGTCGTGTTCAACTTGCATTGGTGCCACCAAAAATTTAAAAACGCACCAAAGGCTGAGTATACATCTATACATCTAGCTGAGTATACAGCTATAAAAACTATAAAATAGTGGTTACTGGCGTATATTAGTATTTAGTTGCTAGTCCTTTCTGATTAATTACGGCCTCCAATCGATGTGGCATAGAATTCACCAACTTTTTCGTGACGTCTTTCCCAATATTTTGCCATTCTTCGACCAATGCTTGCTTCAACTCATTCTTATTCGTTAATGCTCTCTTTTTCACTCTCCTATCCAACTCTTCCCATAAGTGCTCAATCGGCTTGAGGTCTGGGGATTGTGGCGGATGTGGTAGAACATGCGAAACATTATATGCAAGCCACATACGCACAACATGAGCTGAATGCTTCGGGTCATTATCATGTTGAAAAGTAAACGATGATGGTAAGTTCAATTTTTCGGCACTTTTTTTCAGGTTTTCCTTTAGAATATCCATATATTTTACTTTATCCATAATTCCCTCAATAAATACCAACTCGCCTACCCCTGCAGCGGACATACAGCCCCACACAATCACTCCTCCACCACCATGTTTTACAGTTGCAGCCATATTTTGTTTTTTTAACTCTGTGTTGGGCTTTCTCCACACCGTTTGGCGGCTATCAGAGCGAAATATATTAAATTTGCTCTCATCGGAGAATAGCACTTGGTCCCAAAAACCATTTGGCTTACGCAAATACTCCTTGGCATATACTAAACGCTTCCTTTGGTTAACTAAAGAAATTAAAGGTTTACGTCTGCAAACGCGACAGTTGTAGTTCGCCTCATGTAGTGCTCTCCGGACCGTAATGGGATGAACATCTTTACCAAACTCTTGCTTAATCTCGGCAGCGATCTGTGTGGATGATATTTTTGGGTTTACTTTAACTTTTCTGATTATCTGGCTGCGTTCTCGGCTGGTTAAACATTTGGACCGACCTGAATGCTTAGCACTTTCAAATGTTGAGGATTCCTTGAAACGCTGCACGATGCTTCGAATGGTGTAGCGACTTCTGTCCATCATTTCTCCAATCTCAGCATAAGATTTGCCTTGATTGTGCAAATATAGAATAATTTTACGCTGATATTCTGTGGTTTCCTTCTGTTTGTTGCAGATTTTGAATAAAATCAATATATTTTTTTCTAATTTAAAACACGTTGACTTTTTCACGTTGACATATGATTTTTTTGAATATTATTATTGAATATAAATAACAGCGATTGACAAAAAAATTACTAGATCGGTAATATTTAGAGAACACGACTAAGTGTGCCAATAATTTTGTTCAGTGAAAGTGGGTATTTTTACTGTTTTCTTATTTTTAATATGCCGTAAAATCGAATTTTTGGAAGGAAAAAACCAAATTTTAAAGAAAATGTTTCATTCTATCAAGAAAAAATTTTTGTTTATTAAAACAATTTACAATAAGACCATTAAATCAATCGTGGAGGTTAAAGTGTTCACTGTGCCAATAATTTAGTTCGTCTCTGTACATATGTACATACATACATATGGATGAGTATAGAAGCAAAGCACAATAAAAAGGGAAAGCAAAACGTTGAAAACATTTAGTTCAGTTTGTGTTAGTTCATTTTGTGTCTCAGTTCCTAGTTCAAAAATTGAACTAGTTCAAAAATTGAACTATTGAGCGTAAAACAATTGAACTAGTTCACTTAGTTCAAAGTACTGAATCGTTCATTTGAACTAGTTCGTTCATGAACTACACAAGACTAGAGTGAACATCGTTGAAAGTAAAAGACATCGTGCCGTGGATAATAACGTTAAGAAGTAAATAAGAAAAGACAAGTTGTAATTGGTTTAGTCAAGAATAAAAGGAAGTTCAGTTGCAAATAAGAAAATCGTGTTGTTATTTATTTTTGAGCAATCAAAAGAACTCACACGTTTAATAAAATTTAAACGTAACAATAGGTCTGTCTGCGTACACATATCTTGCATCATTTTGTGCAAAATGTTGCAAAATCATACAAAATGTTGTCTGCGTACTCCAAATCTCTTGCAGCGAGAGCCAAAAAGAGAACTTTTTGACAGTTGGAAGTTAGAGAACTTGCAAAATGTTACTGGAGAAATTTCTTCTTGCAAGATTTTGCAACTAGTTTGAACAGCTGTTTTTATTACTTTTTGAATGAAATAATTTTTGTAAAATGAAAATAGAAATTGAAATTTAACAATGGCAGAGGTAAAAAGTTACAATTGTGTTGATTTTTAATGTTTATAATAAATTATAATAAACAAAACACTTTATTTCATGCTAGAAACGTCCAAATATACAGTGCGACCGTGGCGTAAAAGCAGAACCAATGATTCCAATAATGCTATTTTGCTGGCCAACTCATTGCTTTTGTCGATTGTATGAAATGTCTTGGTGTTTTACTAGACTCTTAGTTTACTCTTAGTTTCGGACACCATATTAATGGACTATTTTCTAAAATAAACTTCACCTTACGAAGAGTTTATGCAATGAATTTATACCTGCCATTACATATTAGAAAGAGCATAGCTCACTCCTTATTGATGTCTAATTTATTATATTGTATTGAGGTATACTCTGACTGTAGCACTGAAAATTTAAATAGGTGTGCCTTAGTCTGAGTTCACATCTGGCATTTCTTGTGTCATTAGCCCAAAAAAACGTAACCAACTAATTACTAATGAAAAACTTTTTGATTCAGACATATACATATTTATTTTGGATTCTATAAAATACAGGGTGGCCCAGAAAGACCGAAGTGGTGTGAATTGCTTATAACTTTTTATTTAAGAGATATTTTTTTAATTTTTTTTTTTAAATACATTAAATTTATGGGGAATATTTTTGGATTAGTTATTAAAAATGATATCCCGCAAGTGGTGGCCATATTCTGCTTCGCACAAATGTGCTCTTTCCAACACATTTTCCATGACCTTTCGCAAAACTTCCGGTGGTATGTTGTTAATTTCTTCTCGAATATTGGTTTTTAACTCCTCAATAGTCCTAGGCTTATTAACATAAACTTTTCCTTTTAAATAGCCCCAAAGAAAACAGTCTGGAGCGGTTAAATCCGGGGAACGCGGAGGCCAGTTAAAATTGCTGTTACGAGAAATTATTCTTTCACCAAAGATGTCGCGTAAAAGAGTCATTGTGGCCCTCGCAGTGTGCGCTGTGGCTCCATCCTGTTGGAACCATATTTGCGGATGGTTTTCCACGGCTGGCCTTACAAAATTTTGCAACATGGCCCGATATCGATCACCATTGACGGAAATGGCGACACCTTGTTCATTTTCAAAAAAAAATGGGCCAATGATCCTTTCTGAAGAAACACCGCACCAAACGGTACACTTAACTGGGTGCAATTGTCGTTGATGAAGTACTCTCGGGTTTTCCGTACCCCATATCCTACAGTTTTGCTTGTTAACGAACCCATTTAATTGAAAATGGGCTTCGTCACTCATTATTAGGTTATGAATAAAATTTGGATTCTCTTGTGCTTTTTGCTGGAAATAAATTGCATAATCAAGTCGTTGCTGGTAATCTGTTGGTTTCAATTCTTGGACAAGTTGAATTTTGTATGGAAACAATCCTATGGTGTGCAAAATTCGCTGCAGCGACGTTCTTGAGAGGCCCAGTTGTGACGAACGTCTCCTGGTTGATGTTTCTGGATCCTCCCGAATACTCTCCTGTACCACTTGAATATTGTCAGCCGTGTGGACAGTTCGGTGTCTGCCGGGACCAGGAAGGTTCCTTACTGCTCCTTGTTCTCGAAAATTTGCAACCAGACGGTTTATTGTTGACTGAGAGGGTGCAACCCGCACATTAAATTGACGACGGTATGCACGCTGAGTCAACACAATGGACCGTTGATTTGAAAAGTAAATTTCAACAATTTGGGCACGTTGTTCAATTGTGTATTGCTCCATTATAAATTATCCAAGTCTTCTTTACAAAATACTGAAAAGAAAAGAAAAAAAAATTATAATAAAAAAGTTATAAGGAATTCACACCACTTCGGTCTTTCTGGGCCACCCTGTAGTTTATTAATTATGTACTAAACTGTTTAACTTAATAATTACATGTCTGAATCAAACAGTTTTTCATTAGTAATTAGTTAGTTACGCTTTTTTTACGCTTGTGTGGCATTTGGCTTTATATACCAACTATGAATTAACGATCATGTTTCTATGCATGTTATTGATTTTTTGAGCTGTAGTTTTAAAAACTTCATACAGATTAGATCACTACTTTTCTGTTATAATGTCATGCTTACAGACTGTCCAGAATATCTCCGTAGACATTTTACGTTTTTGCAAAGTAATAGAAACCCACAGCTTCTATTCCCCATTCCAAATCTTCTTATTTATGAAAGATCATTTACTGTACGAGTCGCCAAATGTTGGAATTCACTGCCACGATCCTTAAGAGCATTCCATATTACTCGTAATTCATTCAAAGGTAAGCTTGTTGAACATTTCTCACAACTGAACTGATCTAGATTCCGAATACATATAGTTAACTTCATGCGCAATATATCTTCCAATTTATAAGTAATATTCTCATCTAATAATTTTATAACTACATATTATTTTTTTTTTTCATGAATATTGTGTCTAGTTTATTTGTTGTCCACATGTTTAATTATTATGCTATTCTTGTAGTCTATCAACTATATATGGCCCTATGGGATCGGTTGGTTATTGTTATAAATAAATAAAATAAAAATAAAATTCTTTTGCTTTGTTATTTCAATTGTTTACACACCGATCAGCTCTTTTCTTGCAAGATTTCACTGGATACTGTCTGCGTACTTTTTAAGATATTTTCAGTCGACAGAGTAAAATTGGTCTTACTCTCCCAAAAAAGTTGACTGAGTATTTGCTACTGGAAAAGTACGCAGACAGACCTAATATATACCTTATTTCAAGATTTAAAACAATTATTGAAGTACTTGCGTGTTACCAACAAATTAATTTTAGGAAATTTAGTGATTATGCCAAGGAAATATATATACATCCAAATACCCATGGAGAAATATGTCTGCAACAGTGCACAAAGTTCTTTATCATGGAGAAGATGTCATCACGAACCATATATTACCGATTGGAGATTTATAAGAGGAAAACCAGGAAAAAAAGAAATAAGGATTACAGATTTTACAGAGACCAAAATAACAGGAAAATTTCACGAAGTTCTACAAATAAAGATTTATTTAATACAATATTGGCATCGTCTGACCCCTTCATCTCTAGCATTCGAAATCAATGGAAATTGGATCATTCGGACTTGCATGCCGAAGCTAAGGGACTGCTACACGACAGAAGTAATACAGAAATGAATATGGAATATTTACAAACAATATTCCAGCCGAATGAATAATAATTACAATTTGAATTTAATAATATTTGAGTGAAATAAAGTATAAAAATATTAATATTTAATGTAATTTTTTATTATTTTTTTTTATGTAATTGGCCACCAGAGCTATATGAATAAATTGAAAAAAAAAACATAAATGATATTGAAATAACGTGTTTTGTGTATTGTATGAAAATAGTTCACAATATAAATGTCTATGATATATCCATTGATTAACATTTCTTCAGGTACTAATATTTAGTTTTGAATTATGGTTAAAGTTTCTCATAAGTCCGTCATAAAAAATCTAATAGCCAGATTTTGGGGAAAATCTCTCATTATATAATTTAGCTTAAGGGCTTTGTGATACCTAATTATATTTTAAATATTAACAGGTAATTTGTGCTTTAAGTTTTTAAGTAATATTTTAATTCAGTGTCTTGCACATGTCTTACATACTTATGTATGTATGTATATTCAAATAACCAAAAGAGTCTACAATCTATTTATGAATGAAAAAACTAGGCTTATGTATAAAATTTTCAAAAACTTACTTTGTTGTTTTTATAAAAATGATTTAAGTTCCACTATAAGGCATTTTTCAACAAAAATAAAAAGCGCGCCTTTCTATACGACTAAAAAAATTTTAAGTTGAACTTTAACCTTAAATTTGTCCACAAACACTACACTGATTTTAATGAAACTAAAAAAAAGATGTTATCTACCCACAAAACAAAAGAATTAAAAATAATCTTCATTAGTTCAAAAGTTACAGTTTTGGCTGATGAAAAATGATTCTGAACCACTGTGCGTCGCACACTAATATTACTGGCAACAATTGGTTGAACGGCAATAATACTCTATCCTTTCAAATTAATTTTTCAGATTTGTAAACGCTCCTGGCCTTCTTTTGTCCAAATAAATTTTCTGTTTTTTTTCTAACAGTTGTCTTAGTGGAAATATTAAAGTAGTAAAGTTTGGTATACATTTTGAATAATAAGAATCTTCTTGTTTCATCTTCTGGAAGCTTACAATCGCTTGTGTTTTTGTTGGACATTTTGATATTTTGTTACGAATTACAACGTAACCGAGGTAGTTTACTTCTTCTTTAAAATATTCACATTTGTTTTTTGTTTAAATGCAAGCGGTATTTTTTTAATCTTTCAAGGCAATTGATTAGTTGATTTTCGCATTCTTTTAAGGTTGAGCCATGAATTACGATGTCGTCAAAATATGAAACTGTACCGCCAAGACCTTGCGAGATTTGATCGATGATCCGATTGAATTCACTTGGGGGTGATTTGATACCATACGATAATAGATTCATTTGATGGTACTCCTGTATGTTGAGATTGCTTGCACTAAACTACTTTCTGCGTTAACCACAACATGGCCTTATATAAATCTAATTTACAAAAGTACTTGGAATTTTTTAATCTGTTAAAGATTTCATCACATTTTTTATTGGATAATGAGCAGATTGCAACTAAGGATTGACAGCAACTTTATAGTCGACGCATAAACGGACGTTCCTATCAGGCTTGGGAATTAAGACTAACGGAGATCCCTAATTTCTTGTTATAATTTTTGTAATTATGCCATCTTTTTCCATATTTTCAAGCTCTTGCTCTACTTTTTTTCGCAGTGCAAACGGTACTTGCCTTGCCTTGAGAAAAACCGGTTTCGCACCTTCTTCTGTCAGATTATTTTTTAAATGGCGTATCCAGACGCGACCTAGTAAAGGAGAATGCTCTTTAGATACGATATACATATCTTCATTTAATTTAGTTTGTTGATATTAGTGTTGGGCAAAATCTTTCATTTGTGTGAATATTTCATTCTCTTTCAGAAAGGTTAAGAAAATTAATTCATTTTTTCTTTCATCTTTCTGAGAGTCACACGCCTTTCGGTATGATTTGTCGTTCTGTTGTTGTGAATGTTTCAATTTGTGTGAATTGTTATTTTAAGTACAAAAACGCTTTTAATAGGTAGTATGAATAAAAAAATATTTGCTTTTTAGTTACAAATTTGTTTTAAACCCAAAATTGTTACTTTTATATTCAATAGTTTAGAGAATTTACTTTTTAAAACAAATTTTCAAGTAAAAAGCAAATATATTTTATTAATAACTCCTAATATTAATTTGAAAAGAAAATCACCATTATTGCGAATGCCGACGTCGTTACAAGTGATGTCGACTGCGCATTCATTGTATTTCCGTCGTCAACATTGAGAGCAAATGAGAGTTATCAGCGCCAAATTTATATTAATGAAGGCAATATTACACCGACGTTGACCGGAATTGACTTTGTTTTTGTCAACAAAGCTTTTAGCGTCAACATAGTGAATTTTTGTTTCCAATTAAGACATTTTTTAAAATTTTAGTGCCATGGAAGCAAAGTTAAAAATTACAACTGTACAGCAATTCGAGACCCTTGTTGCTGAACTCGAAAATAATACGAGTTTAGCAAAAGAGTTTCTAAGAAGCTAAACCCCTCACAAGTTCAAACAAGAGTGAGAAGAAATAGCTTTAAAATTAAATTCTCTTTGACCTACAATAAGAGAGAGTGACGGTTGGCAAAAGGTATGGATAAAGAAAAGTTTTAAACATGTACATATGTATGTACATTTTATAGTTTTTTTTTTGTAGGTGTGGAGAGATTTTAAATACAAACTAAATAAATTCGGTGAAGTGCGACTTTGACCCGCGCACGAAGGGTTCCGTACGGGCACGATATATGTAATTCAATACGAACAATATAAACTATAGTTTGGCATTTTTTTCGTTTTTGGGTTTTTTCGGTTTTAAGCGTTTTTTTAGTTTGGGGGTTTTTTAAATTTATTCGCGATTTCTGAGTTTTGGCACTTTTTTCACGTTTTGGCGATTTTTTTTGGTTTTTGAAGTTTTTTTAGTTATGGCGATTTTTATTATTTAGGCGTTTTTTTATTTTGGTGTTTTTTTTATTTTGGGGATTTTTTTTAATTTTGGCGTTTTTTTTCATATAGGTGATTTTTTTGGTTTTGGTGATTTTTTTAGTTTTGACACTTTTTTTTCGCTTTGAGGATTTTTTTCGGTTTTGGCGTTTATTTTAAATTTTGGCGATTTTTATCGTTTTGGCGATTTTTTTTAATTTTGCGTTTTTTTTTTCAAATAAACAATTATTTTGGATTTGGCGCATTTTGGCGATTTTTTTCGGTTTTTGGCGTTTATTTCATATTGGCGATTTTTTTTCATTTAAACGATTTTTTCGAAGTTGGCGATTTATTTTAGTGCTAGATTTTTTTTTAATTTTGTCGATTTTTTTCGATTTTTTTAAAATTTTTGGCGATTTTTTTCAGGTTTTGGCGATTTTTTCGGTTTGGCGATTTTATAATTTTCGGGGTTTTTAGTTTTACCGTTTTTGAAAATTTCAAGAGTTTACCTCTTACGGTCTCCAAGATATAGCAATTTGTCAAAATTACATAGTCAAAATTGCATTAACTGATGGACCACCCTTTAATTTAAATTTTTTAATATTTTAATGTTTATTGTTGTAGTCTATATAAAAATACACTAATTTTACAAATTTCAAGTGTCAATATACATACATATGTACATACAATTGTATGTATATTAATGAGATTTTAACATTTTTCGTCGCTCGTTTTGGAACACCCTTTAATTTCTAATTCTCATGTATTTGTTGTTGTAGTGGCCAAGGTTCTACATAATCTGTCCAAATTTCAGGTCCGTAGCTCTTACGGTTCCTGAGAAAATACCGTGTGACGGACAGACGGACAGCGCAGCGAAAACAATATGGTTCCTTTTTCACCTTTGGTGTACGGAACCCTAAAAAGAACTGATTTAAAATAAGGCTGAAATATATGCAACGGGTGGTGGAATATACATATAAACAGTTACCGCTGTCACCTCTGGAAAAAGCTGCAGCAAATTTTTTGCAGTTTGAAAAGCAGTTGAGTCCCGAAGGTAAAATACAAGGAATTATAGTTTCTGTTGATGAAATCGAAACGGAAAATGTTGCTGACGTGGACATCACAATTTTGGAGGATGAGGAAAACGTCCCATTAACTTCGGCACCTTCAATTCAAATACAAGAGGAAACCATTTCTAATAGGAGAAAAACAAAACAGAAGAAAAGTGAACGCGAGGAATTGTTTCAAAAGCATAATGCAAACTGCTTTTAAAGAAAATTACCAGAATGTAGAAAAACTATGGAAGCGTCAAGAAAATACAATGATGGAAATACAAAATACTCTAAAAGAAACAAGCCGGTACCAGCGTAAACTTTGGGAAGTTGAGGAGGAAAAAAAACTTGTTGAAACTGAATTAAAGAAAGTCAAAATGGAAATAAAAAATATAATTTTAATTCTTCAAAACCAATATATGGATGTTTAATGACTATGCTTGTACCTCCCAAAGCTATGAGATCTTTTTTTTTAAATACGTACGTAACTTAATGTTCCTTTTTTCAATTTAAATGAATTGAATCGATTTGTTTTATTTACTTTTAAGAAAAAATACTGAAGACTGAATATGAATTACAAAAATATATTTTTAATTTGATCTCTTATTTGTGAAGCTTCGTTATTTTTCAGTATTTGTTGGTATAACACAATCTTCAATGAAAGTGCGATACTCAATACAAACGTTATGTAATGCAGCGTAAACGTTAACGATTTTGGTTGCTTTACCAGGGCTATAATGGAGTTGACGAGCACCAATTAAACAACGAAAGCGGTTTTTGAGTACACCAAATGTTCGTTCAACTATATTCCTTGCTATGAATTTTGTGTGTGTATGTAACAAAATTTAATGGTGAGTATAGACGATACTACAAATCGTACGATAAATCTTACAAGTATGAAATTAGTAACGTCTATATGCTGTCGTACTTATGAAGTATACTTTGTAGTATGAAAATCAAAAATTTTTGATTTTTGTGGGCGGGGTTTCGCTAAGTACGATAATAAGTATTGTGTATCATGCTGTTGTACAGCAAAATTTATTTTATGAGGAGCTGATGTAGAAAACGCAGTGTTTCTGCGGCTCAATTTTAAAATAAGCCTTATGTAGCGGCTATTTTAATTAAAAAAAAAACATAAAACACTATTTTAACCATTCTCTACAACATGCCCCTTTAGTTTTTGCATTATTTTTTTATTCTTTTCACTGCATAATTCATTTATCCGCGTGTATATTGCCTAAAAATATTTTTTCAAATGAATTAGTATGATTTGTAGTAACGTGTATCTGAAAACCCGTACTACAACTCATACTACGCTAAGTACGAAATTAAGTATCGTGTATACCCTGCATAACAATTTTAATTTCCATTTTCATTAATATAAATTTATGTTTCCAAATTTCCACTAAAAAGCAAAGTAATTTGTCTCATCCACTCTTAAATTGAATAATCATATTTGATGTTCGAGAGTTTATATTGAAAAAAATAACTAAATATGATTTTTTTTGCTTTCAATATAAATACATACATAGTATGTACATACAGTGGTTGTCAGCTTATTTGATGCAAGCAGACTTAAAAAAATTTAATCGATGGTTACTCATAAAGTAATTAGAATAATAAATAGAAACAAAAAGCACTTTAATTGGCAACATGGGCTCTTAAAAAAAACTCCTTTTGTTTTTTATCTTTGCTCTTGCTTTATAAGAAATGTAACAAAAACAAAAAAATACTCTTTTGGAATTGCTCAGCTTATTTGATGCAAGAAAACTTTAACTGTAGTGATACCGTTATTTTTCAAAATGTAATGAAATTACTTCTTAGTTTATCATTTTCTACGAAGGTTTGCATAATTTAAGTACTTTGTTTTGAGTTTGGAAACATTACGCAGGTTTTATTGAAGATGGGTCGGCGCACAACAGTAGAACAGCGCGAGTTGGTAATTCATCATTATAAAACAGGACAAACTCAGCGTAAGATTGCAGACATATTGAATTTGCCTTCATCTACATTCCAGCATATAATTGAACGCTACTCAAAGGAGAATAGAATTGAAAACAAGGGTAGAACTGCTCCTAACAAGATTTTTTCTCCATCTGATGAACGTTGGATAATAAGAAAAATTAGGGAAAACCCAAGGTTATCAGCACAAAAAATAGCTGATGAAGTTGCCTCTGGCATTGGGAAGACTTGTAGCGCATCAACAATTCGGCGTGTTTTACGTTCTCATGACTTTCATGGTCGAATGCCACTGAAGAAGCCATTTATTAGCCCAAAAAATAAAAGTTCCCGATTAGCGTTCGCAAACTCCCACATTGCAAAAGGTTCAGATTTCTGGAGTACTGTCATATTTTCAGATAAATCTAAGTTTAATATCTTTGGCTCAGATGGAAGGTCTTATGTGTGGCGGAAGCCAAATACTCAGCTCCAATCAAAAAACCTTCGCCCGACAGTTAAACATGGCGGAGGAAGTGTTATGGTGTGGGGTTGCATGGCCGCAACGGGTGTTGGAAATTTGGTTTTTATTGAAGGAAACATGGATAAAACAACGTATTTGAACATCCTCAAAGATAATTTGATTCAAAGTGCTGAAAAATTGGGTCTGAGAAACACATTCCGCTTTTACCAAGATAACGACCCAAAGGACAAATCCAATATTGTTCAAACTTGGCTTATATGGAACTGTCCCCATTTGATGGAACCACCTGCACAATCTCCGGACTTGAACGTGATTGAAAATTTATGGGCGTTATTGGAAAATAATATACGAAATCACCAAATTTCAAGCAAAGAAACGTTAAAAAGAGCGTTAATCGAAGAGTGGAACAAAATAACGACAGAAATTACACAAAAATTGGTTGACTCAATGCCAAATCGGTTGAAGGCTGTTGTAGACCAAAAAGGTTACCATACTAAATATTAATTAAAATATTATAGACAAAAAACATTATAAATTTTGTATTCAAAGTTGCTTGCATCAAATAAGCTGCATCATTTCAAAATTAACTTGTTTTTCTTTTTCTCATTTTTCTTTAAGATAGTAAGTAATATGAAATAAATGAATAAGCAATTCTGAAATAAGAATCATTTAAAAAAACTGGCCTTTTAAATTTGTTAATACACAAAAATAGTTTTTGAGTTACAGGGATTGTAATGTATTTATTTTGTTTGCATCAAATAAGCTGACTACCACTGTATGTAAGTTCTAACATTTTTTTTGCTATTGCATAACAAAAAAAATAGAGACGAATTGTTAACCTCCTCCTTTTTTTGAAGTCGGTTAAAAATACGAGTATTTTTTTAAAGCTTGTAAAAAATATATGGGGGAATTTTTGGTAACTCGTTTATAACTAGGATTTGAACTGACTCATAAATTATACATGTATGTACATATGTACATAGATGTGAGTCAATTGTTTTTTGTACAACTGTCTTTTTCCCAATAAGTATTAAACTAACTTTAAGCTCACTAAAAACTAATGTACACATTTGTGAGTTGTATTTGTACAACTAACATCTTCTCGAAAAGTGTTGAACTAGCTTCTACCTACCTCAATGCTGATGCAAAGATGTTTTCGTATAACTTTGTACAAAAACAACGGACTTTGTATAATCCTGCTAGAATAATAAAAAAGAAATAAAAATAAACACATGCATAACAGTTATGTTTTGCTCAAAAAAGTTAAACAATTGTTTTTTTTTTAACAATAGTGTGTTATACTTTATTGTTATTATTTACTACAGTCAATAATGTATTTTTTTATTTACAATAACAACATATGATGAGTAAATAGCAATAGTTTTTGCATCCATATCACATCACCGGCGTAAAAATTATATTATTCTTGGTTTGTACTTGGGTAAGGAAACATCGTACCTTTATATGAAAATGTAAAATATGAAGTAAAGATGTAAAAATAAGATGAAATAATTGAATTATTTATATATGTATGTATACTCTTTGATGTTAGAACAATTACCTGGATTGTTGCTCACATTACCGCTTAGACTAGGTTTTGGTGGAAGTTTGGGAAGACCATCGGTTTTAGGAGAAAATTCCTTTGGAGATGATCTGGGGTGTATAGCAGTGACTGCAGCGAGCACATTATGGTGATGGGAATGTGGATGCTGGTATTGATGGTGATGTATTGAAGAAAGTTGATGTTGTTGTTGAGAATTTGACAAGGGTGTGGAGGAACTTGATGTGGTTTTGCAAAATAATTGGGAATGACTACAAATATCGGAAGGGATATGGGGTGAAATGGGTGTCATAGGAGTCATAGGTGATGTTGTTGTCGACGAACTTAACGCAGGCGATATCGATTGGTCATCCAAATTAATGGTTGATGTTGACGTATTTGAATGACTTAGATGATGAACGGCAATCGGTGTATTTGTGGGGCCTGAAATTACAGAGGACGTCGCCAATATCACCGCAGAATTCGACGCCGTCTTGCAAGATGCTGCGGCGGACTTTGATGCTGAACGTTTTTCAATTGCCGAATTACGCCGTATCATAATACTGCTAGTATTGGGTAATAACAAACTATTACCGCTCATAAATTCGTTTAACTGGACACGCGAACTGGTACCACTGGAATGGTAGTGTTGTTGGTAATGATGGTGTTGTTGCTGATTTTGATTTATTCTTGGTGGAATAGGTGGTGGACTTAATTCACCATCACGTGGTGGTAGCTACATATAAATTAAAAATTTTTTACACATATACTACATATATATATAGTTGAACTTTCTAAACTTTCATACCATTGGTGCGTCAGGTGCTTGACGTTTTTGAGCTAAGTCAGCACAGCTTTCAGTCCGGTCCTTTCTTCTCGGAGGCAATGGCGGTGGCGCCGTTCGATACTCAACATTTGCTGCAGTGGGTACATTAACGTGTGGTGAAACAGGTACAGTGGGACTGTTGTAATCTACTGTTACATCTACGGCGCTGAATTGAGGACTCGACGAAGCCATAAAAACATTCTCATGCGGGCTGTTTTTTTAAACAAAAACGTGTTTATTAAATTGTCTTAAAATACGTACACACATACTGTTTTCGTATATAAATTTATATTGTTGAAGGAAAAGACTTATTTTTAATAATGATAGTAACTTTTATTTTATTAAAATTCTACTTCAAAATTTTAGTGTTTGTTGTACAAAATTTTCCTTCAAAACAAGTTATTTTTCAAAGCTTTTAAATAAATTTCCTGTATTACAAATCAATGAATATATGATTAAAATTTAAAGTAGATTAAAGTAAAGTAGTAGACATATTGTATAAAAAAATAGTAAGAGAAAAACAAGTAGTTGAAATATTTATAACATATATAATAGGGCATTTACACCTGCACTAAATCTAGCAGATTTTATTTAATATCTTTATGAAAATCTATGCAGTTTACATCGAATTTTTTTCTTTTTTGACATACATACATCAAGATTTTTTATAAAAAAAATAATAACTGGAAAATTTTCAAAACTAGAACCACACAACCGTAATATAGCCGATTTACACACCTTTTGAAGTACACAGGCTGACTTTTAGTACACATTTGAAAATAAAACATAGTTGTATCACTAGGTTTTACAAGATTTTAAGTAGATTTGGACAAAATCTAGTGGATTTTGGAAGTAGATTTTGTTTTGGTTAGAAAATCTATTATTTAGATGTTGAACCAAATCTCGTAAGTACTAGATTTTTCTCAAATGTAAACGCACTATGAATATATTTTGAAAAGGATTTAAGAATATTTATTTTTTATAAAAACAAAAGTTGTTTACGAAGAAGCAACTGTAATTAAAAGGTTTCAAAAGAGATCGGTGTCCAGTTTTAAATTTATTAAATTTTGTTTTTATACCAAAATAAAATGTAATATATGTTTTTTTCTAAGTAAGTTATCAGCAGACTTGGACAATTCCAATTACATTAACTTCAATTATACTTGTACTTTTAATTCGATATGTTTCAATGACAAATTAAATCTGATTGTAATTGAGGCTATCAGCGCAGAAATGGTGTCACCCTAGGGTTGCCAGATGGGCTTGATTTGGCTAGATTGTCAAGATTTTTCAATGCTTGTCAAGAATCAAGAAAAATTGTCATTTGTCAAGATAAAACGGAATTTCAAAAATTCTTCCATCAAATTGCCAAGAGAAATCAAGAAAAAAGATTTACTAACAAAATTTTTTTACCAAAACTATTCCATACATATATGTTTAAGCCCAACTCTAACAAAACAAAAAAATAAACGTTAAGCTATGTATGCGTTAATAAATGTTAAACATAAATTGCTGTAAAAAAGTCAGCCAATGAAGTAACGTAGGAAAATAAAAAACATTTTGATTATTGAGTTCTTGTTTCAACTTTGTTATTTGTTGAGCTTCTTATTTTTTTAAATGAAAGTTTATAACCTAAAAACTCTAGTTGTTCTAAAAAACTTTGGCTAAAGGTTCCTGTTATATATGAAAAAACAACGTTGTCAACACTTTTATGTGGCAACTCTTTTTATTAGTTTTTTGTTAACTCTTTTTGTAACTTTAACACTTTGTCTTTTACTATACACTTCTTTTTTTTTCTCGTGAAGCAGAATGTACATTATAATTGAATTAAATAAAAGTACATTATAAATTAATTTAACCACTCATAAATAGTCTTTGCATATTTAAAAGTGGTGTCAGAAGTGAAAACGATGGATGAGGTACAAATGAAGGATATGTTTGGCTCACTTGCAGAGGCAATTCGTTCCGCTGTAACAGAAGCGGTCAAAGCGTCACGACCACAATCAGTCCCGTCAGTGTATTCTACACAAGGTTCGTCTAAACCACCCTCATTTTCTGTGGCCGAATATAGAAGTACGGAGGGTTCATCGGTTAGAGACTATTTTGCTAGATTCGACTGGGCTTTACAGCTAAGCAAAATTACAGAAGAGGACTACCATAATTGTGCGCGTGTACACATGGGTGGCGAACTGAACACGGCGCTGAAAATACTGATCAGCCCAAAGCTACCAGAGGAGTTGACATACAACGAAATTAAGGACATACTATGCAATCATTTCGATGGAAAAAAGAACAAATACGCTGAAAGTTACAAGTTTCGGCAAATACGACAAAACGCAGGGGAACCTTTGTCAACATTTTCTTTACGTTTGAAACAAGCAGCCACAGCCTGTGACTATGGAGCGTTTCTGGACAGGATGCTAATAGAGCAAATGATTTTTGGAGTTGAATCTCGTGCTATTTGTGATGAAGTGATTGCGAAACAACCGAAAAGTTTTGCAGAGGCCTATGAAATAGCAACTTCCAAAGAATTAACACAATCATCATCAAGTGCTGTTAATACAGGTGACTGTCTAATAACAGAACCCACATGCAAGTTAGGGTTTGTGCCAATAAAAACCAAAAATAACTCAAAGGGAAAACCAGCTGAAACGAGTTGTTACGGCTGTGGCAGTCGCCATGCGCGTAAGGAATGTAAGTTCAAGAACGCAAAGTGTTTTTCATGTGGTAAGATAGGCCACATTAGCAAGGTATGTCGATCGAATACAAACAAAATATCAGACGAAATAGAAACGGAGGGTTGTGAATGTATGCAAACATCTGAGCAAGTGGCACTGGTAAGAACGGGTGGCGTATTCGACCGGAAAATGGTAACGGTGAATATTGAGGGCCAACAAGTAAATATGGAACTAGACACGGGAGCGCCATGCAGTATTATGAGTACAAACAATCTTAGTAAGCTGAAGGGAAAATTTTATCTGAAAAAAGCTGACCGACAATTTTCAAGCTACACAGGTCATACGATAAGATGCATTGGGCGCACAGTTGTGAACGTGACTCTCGGACGAGTTTGTCGAAGGCTTAATTTACACATAGTAGACGGAAATTTCGACACTTTGTGCGGCCGCGAGTGGATAGCACAATTTGCTCGAGAAATAAACTTCACTGCTCTGTTTCAGCCGCCAACGGGTATGAGTCCTTCCAAAGATATAGACCATAAAGTAAATACCATTGCCATGGAAACACCAAATCTGTCCTGTGATCAACAGCAGCAGCTACAGAGGCTACTAGCTAAACATGATGATATATTTAATACAGTAGCGGGAACATTCAGAGGGCCGTTAGTAAAAGTTCACCTAAAATCAGACGCTAGACCGAAGTTTGCAAGACCTCGAGAAATTCCTTTCGCATTAAGAGACGCCTACACAAAAGAAATAGACGCCAAAATATCAGCGGGCTTTTTCAAAAGAGTGGAATATTCTGAGTGGGCATCGACGACACATGTGGTAACAAAGAAAAATGGCGGCATTCGGATTACGGGAAACTACAAACCAACCGTCAACCCACAAATAGTAATAGATGAGCACCCCATACCTAAGGCTGAAGACATATTCAACAAAATGAAGGGGTCTACAGTATTTGCACACCTGGACATCACAGACGCATATTCGCATCTAGTGCTGGATGAGGAATTTGCTCATGTGCTAACGCTAAACACACCAACGCACGGGTTGATAAGGCCAACGCGTGCAGTCTATGGGGCTGCTAATATTCCAGCTATATGGCAGAGAACAATGGAATTAGCTATACGTGATATCCCCAACATTCTTAATTTCTTTGACGACATCCTTATTTATGCTAAGAATGTGGATGAACTGTTTCGAACGTTAGAAATTGCTCTAACTAAGCTTAAAGATTTGGGCTTCAAATTAAACAAAGCAAAGTGTGTTTTTGTGGCATCATCAATAGAGTTCTTGGGTCACAAGATCGACAAACAGGGCATCCACAAATCCAGCAAGCACATCGATGCAATTTCGCAGGCAGCAAAACCTAACTCTATGGAGGACCTACAGCTGTTTCTGGGCAAAGCTGCATATTACTCGAACTTCATACCAAATCTATCCACTCTAGAAAGGCCACTTCGCGATATATTAAAAAAGGAAACTTTTTGTTGGAACAAGGATGCGGATAGCGCCTATGAGAGAATTAAGCTAATTTTACTGTCGCCTCAGGTTTTAATTCCGTACGACCCGTCATTACCGCTGTTGTTGGCAACGGATGCCAGCAAAACGGGTTTGGGGGCGGTACTGTCCCATCGGCTGCATAACGGCCTAGAACGCCCTATTGCCTATGCAAGCCGTACCTTGAATCCAACGGAGCAGCGGTACTCGCAAATAGATAAAGAAGCGCTAGCTATAGTATGGGCAGTCCAAAAATTCTTTAAGTACCTATACGCTCGGCATTGGACACTAATTACTGATAATAAGCCCTTGGTACAAATACTACAACCAAGCAAGTCACTGCCTGTTTTATGTATATCGCGAATGGCTAATTATACCGATTTTCTCTCTAATTTCGATTTTAAAGTTATACATAAGACCTCAAAGGAAAATATAAACGCTGATTACTTATCCCGTATAATACCGTCAGCAAATATGATTAAGAAACTTATGCCTGCGAGGACCACATATGACGAATTCGATGCGTTCGACAACTTCATTATCAGACAGATAAACCAGCTACCGGTGACGGCTGAACGTATTGCGGAGGAAACCAGAAAGGATCCTCAATTGGGTAAGGTACTGCAATTGCTAGAGAAAGGCCTTTGTTTGTCTAGGGCTGGATATAAATCGCCTCAAATGAACTACAAACTGTCGAATGGGTGTATAACGTTTGAGCATCGCATCGTAATCCCTGTTAGATTACAACAGGATATTTTGAAGGAGCTACATGCTGGCCATTTAGGGATGGTTAAGATGAAAGGCATTGCCCGATCTTTTGTCTATTGGCCGGGGATAGACAAGGATATAGAAATGGCTGCAAATCAGTGTGATCCCTGTGCCAAGTATGCCAATATGCCTAAAAAGTTTACGGATCACCACTGGGAATACCCAAAAGCGCCTTGGGAACGAATTCATATCGATTATGCGGGTCCCTTCGAAGGTATGATGCTACTGGTTATAACCGATGCTTATTCGAAGTGGCTAGAAGTTAAAACTACTAAGTCCATTACAGCAGCCGCAACAATTGCGTTACTGGATGAGGTATTCGCAACATATGGGGTACCACTGATAATCGTATCCGATAATGGAACAAATTTTTCTTCGGCTGAGTTCAACAATTATTTGACAAGAGTAGGTGTCAAGTACCACAAATATACCGCCCCATATCACCCATCAACGAACGGTCAAGCCGAAAGGAATGTGCAGACGGTGAAAAATGCCTTGAAGGCAATGTGCACTACGAAGGAGACCTTGAGGCAAAATCTAAACGAGTTCTTGAGACAATATAGAAACGCACCACATTATACTACATGTCAGTCGCCAGCACAGCTTTTCCTAGGCCGTCAACTTCGCACACGACTAGATCTCGTTCGTCCAGAAAAAGTTGAAATCAGGGTGTCCTCAAAAAATTACCTGAAAGAGAAAACCTACTACAGACAGTTGAAGAATAACCAAATGGCTTACTTTGTATCCGGAAATCCTCGGGCAGATAAATGGTTGAAGGGCAGAGTCGCTAGAAGATTAGGAGACGTGCACTATGAAATCGAGTTTCTAGGGAAATATTACAAGAGGCACATTGATCAAATTCGTGGATTGGACCAGTATGGAAAATGTTCACTGAACAGCAATAGCGCAGATAACAAACCTGAAAATAAGGTGATCAGCGGGAGCAACACAAGATATGCCATGGACGATAGTTTTCAACAAACGGAATGTGTTCGTAACAACGTAGAGCACCAACTGAATGACAGTTCCTTTCAAAATGGCAATTCGACTACAGAGGTACAGCACGAACAACCAACAACCCCATCACTACCCGCTCCGATGCAATGGCAGGATGAATTATGGACTTCAGCGTCATCAACTCCATTTGAGGGATTTAGTGATCCATCTTTAACACCATCCAGTACGGGAATAAGGGTCCAAGGTCAGTTACGGCGCTCGTCAAGAACTCGCAAGCCCAGGGTCCTATTCTCTCCGTAGAGGGGAAAATTGTTATATATGAAAAAACAACGTTGTCAACACTTTTATGTGGCAACTCTTTTTATTAGTTTTTTGTTAACTCTTTTTGTAACTTTAACACTTTGTCTTTTACTATACACTTCTTTTTTTTCTCGTGAAGCAGAATGTACATTATAATTGAATTAAATAAAAGTACATTATAAATTAATTTAACCACTCATAAATAGTCTTTGCATATTTAAAAGTTCCCTAATGATCTGCATTAGCAATAGTGAAATGCGCATAGTATCCAGCTAAACACCTCAATAATCAATTTCAATGTATTTTTAATAAAAAAAATTATTTTACTGAACAAGTAAAATAATAATTTGGGATTATTAGTGCGTTAATAAAAAACACTACCGATTTTGTTTATACTAAAATGAACAAAATAAATATATGCATATAAACATATACTATACTATACATACATATATATATTTTTAATTGTCAAGAAAATCAAGCTTTTTCTTTTGAATGTCAAGCTTTTTGTCGATTTAGATCTGGCAAGCCTATGTCACCCACATTCGTTTTTTGGTTGTTGTTGTTCTGGTGATAAATACATTATTTACATTACCAACTACATATCAAAAAAAAGTATAGTAAACCATCTTTTGTTATTCTAAAGAAACTTAACCTGAAAATTCGTTTTTGCACAGATCATGATATTGCAAAGTGATAAAGAAATTAAATCATTAAAAGAGCAATTGTTTAAATAAATTGATATAAGTTACACCACTTCTGCATTGATGACCTCAACTGTGAGCTCAACAAATTCCATTACATTTTTGTGAAAATAAGATTTTTAGTACACCAAAAATTATTTGTATAAGTACCCAGGCAGAAATCGCCTAACGTACTAAAATTGTAGCACTGGGAAAGCAATTTTACTTAAGAAACCCCAAACGGTTTCCCAACGATACGGTTTACAATCTGGAATAGTATTTCCCAATACTTTTAAACAAAATTTTTATTTTTTATTTCTTTCGTTTTTATTTATTTTTATGTTAATGTACATTAAGATCTTTATGTAACAGAGTAATAGCAACTGTTTCATTTTGGCATTTGGTAAGAATACACTTCAGATCTACTACCATGCTTAGATCTATTTAAATTTTTTCTGGTCTAAATCTTTAACGACATAAAATCCTATGTCCCTGGATGGCAGTGAATACGCAAAAAAATCAAGTTTCGTTAAATATTGCCTTTTAAGTAAATATTATCACATTTGTATACAGAAAGTTAGTTAATAAAAATTTCTGATAGTAGTATAGAAATGCATGCGCCCGAGCCATTAAAATTGTCAAATTTGGGTAATTAAAATCGATATTTTGTAATTTGTGGGAAAATTTAGTTAATTAAAGTCAATGGTGTGAAGTGACGAGGGTTACCGATGGTTTGTACATAGATATGTACGTGATGATGACGTTTTGTTTTGTTGTCAATGGTGTGAAGTGACGAGGGTAATCGATGGTTTGTACATGGATATGCATGTGATGATGATGTTTTCTTGTGTGAGCATAAGTGTGAGAAAGAATGGTTAAAGACCGGCCCGTCGATGTGCATAGTCGTAGTTTTAGTTTTGTTGTCAATGGTGTGAAGTGACGAGGGTAATATATGGTTTGTACATGGATATGCATGTGATGATGATCTTTTCTTGTGTGAGCATAAGTGTGAGAAAGAATGGTTAGAGACCGGCCCATCGATGTGTCGTAGTTTTAGTTTTTTGTTTTAATTTTGAATTAAAGTGTGATTTTTTTTGTCAAGTTGTTGCAGCAGGTTTATGGGTTTAAAGTGCAACATTTCTTAACAGAGAGTGTGCATAGAGAAAACGTTGCCTTAGTTTTTTTTGTAATATTCTTTTTTGCTGGTGGAGATGGAAGGGTATTTTAGAAAGAAAGAAATTATTTATGTATGCTTGTGGGAATCTATTAATGTTTTTGTTGTAAATTTTTTTTTAGTTTGATTTTTATTTATTTTTTGTCCTATGTTTAAAGAGTTTGAAGCGATGAATAAAATATTTTTTACTATTCCAGTAAATAGTTTGATCCAATTTTGTTTTAAGCAAAACAAAAAACAATATAAAGTCAAAAATTCTAGTTGCTACAATTGATATAAAGTAATACTTTTACCAAATTTTTAAGAGAACACTTTTGTTCCAATATAGAAATTGCATACTGTACACAACAGCTTTTTATTTTATTTACTTTTTATTTTCATTAAAAAATTTTGTTGAATCAGACAATCTGTTGATTGGAAAAATCGGGGGTTTTTTCCAAACAAATTATTACAAAATTTTGCATTTGAATTTACAAGTTTCTTTGTAGGACCTAAATTGAAAAAATTAGTATTTGATTCAGAGAATTTTGTGTTTGAAATGGAAAATTTGTGTTTTCTCTTTATTATATTTTGTAACATCGCAACGTTCATACGTGCTGTTTGTCATATCCAATATTTTTTTTGTTGTGTAGTATTGCTATTCATATAGAAACATAACGTGAAAGACGTTGCACACATTTTACAAAATGATTAGAACACAAGAAATGCCACATGTGTACTCGGCAGTACACACTCGTTTTTTTTATACCTACCCATCTGCCAACGCTCAAGTAATTGTAAAAACATAGACAAACATACGCAACAATGTAACGTTGCCTCCCATGACCACGCATCTCTAATTCCCTTTGGTCATAGTCCATACAGTGAAACATTTGCTGCAAAACATTTGAGTTTGTTGACGAGAAGGGAAAGAGGAATGGCAAAAGGTACTTTGTTTCATTACACGAATTTCTTGTTGAGTACGTCATTCTCGCCTCATTCTCATGAAAAATATATGAGAAAATGTATTAACCTGCAAAACAAAAACTTCACAGTGTGGACACGAATGCAGTTTCAAAAGAGAAATCAAAAATGCTTCGCAGCATATGTTTCACTGTATGAACCAGGACTTAAGAATCCTAAAACAGGGAAGACATTGAGAATTTTAAAATTGTACCAACAACTTTAAAAAATTCTACTTTTTTGACCTTAATTGTACTAAAATATTTTTTTTGCTCAAATTACATATTATTATTTTGTTTTTATTAAAATAATCTACTTTTTTATGGTCAGCGAATCGTTTTAAAATATACAAAGTACTAACATGTGCTCGATGGTTTGGAATGGAATAGTTCACATTTTTTTTATTCTCTTGCTGCGTTTTGTTTTTACAGGACTGTTTTCAAGGAGAATAATATAAGTTTCAATGTTCAAAAGTAAAAATTGACATACATACTTGTGTAATCGTTTGAAAAGAAATACGGTGTGAAACTGCGGAGATTCTTTAAATGTACTAAATTAGTCATTGGTGTACTATTGTACTTTCCGAGTTTAAATAGTACCAAAAAAGGTACAATTGTACCAACTTTTCCATCCCTGATTCTAAATATCTTACACTTTAATTTCACCTCTTCAAACTCTTTAAACATAGGAATTAGGAAAATCAAACTAAATAAAACCAACAACAAAAAGATTGATTCTCACCAGCATGTCAGATGTGTACTCGGCAGTACACACTCGTTTTTTATACCTACCCAGCTGCCAACGCGCATTGTAATTGTAAAAACATACGCAAGAATATAAAGTTGCCTCCCATGATCACGCATCTCTAATTCCCTTTGGGAATCCTAAATATCTTACACTTCAATTTTTACAACTTTCAAATAAGTTCATTGATCATAAATTACATATTTTTATCTATCGCTTCAAACTCTTTAAA
Organism: Tachina fera; assembly: GCA_905220375.1. Taxonomy (NCBI): domain Eukaryota; kingdom Metazoa; phylum Arthropoda; class Insecta; order Diptera; family Tachinidae; genus Tachina; species Tachina fera. The sequence continues at coordinate 96,624,657 of LR999965.1, read as the reverse complement.
CATAGGATAAAAAATAAATAAAAATCAAACTAACAACAAAAACATTAATAGATTCCCACAAGCATACATACATAATTTCTTTCTTTCTAAAATACCCTTCCATCTCCATCAGCTAAAAAGAATATTACAAAAAAAACTAATGCAACTTTTTCTCTATGCACACTCTCACTTAAAAAATATTGCACTCTAAACCCATAAAACTGCTGCAACCACTTGACAAACCAAAAAAAATATTACACTTTAATTCAAAATTAAAACAAAAAACTAAAACTACGACTATGTACATCGACGGGCCGGTCTCTAAACATTCTTTCTCACACTTATGCTCACACAAGAAAACATCATCATCACATGCATATCCATGTACAAACCATCGTTTACCCTCGTCACTTCACACCATTGACAACAAAACAAAACATCATCATCACGTACATATCTATGTACAAACCATCGGTAACCCTCCTCACTTCACACCATTGACTTTAATTATCCAAATTTTCCCATAAATTACAAAATTTCGATTTAATTACCCAAATTTGAAAATTTTAATGGCTCGGGCGCATACATTTCTATACTAGTTCTGATACAACCATATGACATTTCCAATATCAGGAGTAACGGTTGTAATAGCCATAAATGTTGACAAAAGAAAATAGTGCTTTCGATCCAATTGTGTCTATATTTTTTTCCAGTGAATATTTTCTATTTTTAACAATAGGAAATACTTATGGTGTATTATTTGACCTATTGGATATGTATTGATTTAACAATTGACTTCAAATACCCCAAACTATTTTCAAAGTCAAAAGCTGAAAATTGTTATAAAGGGGCTCCTATGTTAATTACATCATCTGGTATATGTATTATATTATGTATATTCATAGTTTGCGAATTAGGGCCGTAATATTGAGGCATAAGTTCAACATTTGATTTTAACAATTCTTGAACGTATTTTGATTTCAATGTGGCTAACTTTGCTGACGATAAAATGCGAAAAGGAGTAAATAAAAATGTTTGTACATTTCAACATCTAATACATTTTTTAAGTAATTGCACCACCATATAACAAGAAGAAACGGAATTTTGTGGCTTTCCAGTTTGCTAATTTCATTAATCATTAATTATCATCGTACGATTTTCTTTGAACATCAAAAGTTACATTTTTAGATACTATTAGTAGGTTTTGTTGAGCGCTGCAACGCTTGAAGTATTAGGAATATATTACACTTAACAATAAAATTCACCCCTATCGTGAATATTTATTCCATCGAAATATTTCCTTTTTCCGAAAGTTGCAATCGTGAATTATTTTCACGTGAAAAAACTCACATGTTCGAAAAAATTGCATCGCCAATTTGCTTTCCCGTGAATTTTTCCCCAAAAAATACGTGTATTTTTTCTCAAAAGTTTTGTTTGGGAATAAAAAAAGAAGCACAATGTAAGTAGTTTTCTTGTTGTTTATTTATTTATTTATGTTTTCTTTAACTTGTTTGATTTTATTTTAAAAGGAGTGAAAATGCATGCATTTATTTAACTATAGTATACATACATACAAATATGTATAATAATACATATATATTTATATTATAGTATATACGGCCAACAATTCTTCATGGTTTTCACTTAAATATGTAAATTACTTCCGATAAACACAGTGCAATTAATGCACCTCTCAAATCTCTTCTCTTTATCTTTTCCAATACAAATTGCATAAATCGGAGCAAAATGCTGTTCATTTTCCTGAATAATAACAATTAATTAAGAAAATTACAAAAATACACGTAAAAAGTAAAAAATACAATAGCATCAATTCACAATAGCATGTTCGACTCGCAACAGATGTTTATTTTATTCCCTAACAATTGGAGATGCCAATTTGTTGTTCAATTTAAAGCACTTAAATTGTGGTTTTCATAATGTTTAGCCAACCCCATCATGAGGTTATCATTTGTGTGTTGGCACAACACTCCAAAAGTAGAACTTGTGATCTAATGCCAACGTTTGAACCCCCTTACGGAAACGCTTTTCCAACGTTACCCCGATTATATTTTTCTGCGTGGGTATGTATGAATAACGCACAGTGGCGTGAAATAAAAAAAGTGGCAAAAAGTCCGCAACTTTTGAACTAGTCAACCCATTTCTATCAAACTAACTGTTTTGGAAAGAAGAAGTGATGAACTTTTGAGAAGGTATATTTGGAGGCACCTTGTTGTAAGACAGGGTAACTCCAAAGAGCCTCAAAGTGAGAAACTGCGGGTGTCGAAATTCTTTCGGAGCTTGTAACTTTTGTAAATATGGACCGATCTTAATAATTTTTTCCAATAAAAATTGCATAAATCGGAGCAAAATGCTGTTCATTTTCCTGAATAATAACAATTAATTAAGAAAATTATAAAAATACATGTAAAAAGTAAAAAAATACAATTGCATCAATTCACAATAGCATGTTCGACTCGAAACAGATGTTTAGTTTATTCCCTAACAATTGGCGATGCCAATTTGTTGTTCAATTTAAAGCACTTAAATTGTGGTTTTCATAATGTTTAGCCAACCCCATCATGAGGTTATCATTTGTGTGTTGGCACAATACTCCAAAAGTAGAACTTGTCATCTAATGCCAACGTTTGAACCCCCTTAGGAAACGCTTTTCCAACGTTCCCCGATTATATTTTTCTGCGAGGGTATGTATGAATAACGCACAGTGGCGTGAAATAAAAAAAGTGGCAAAAAGTCCGCAACTTTTGAACTAGTCAACCGATTTCGATCAAACTAACTGTTTTGGAAAGAAGAAGTCTCAAAGTGGGAAACTGCGGGTGCCGAAATTCTTTCGGAGCTTCTAACTTTTGTAAATATGAACCGATCTTAATAATTTTTTCAGCGGGGCAATCAACGTCAAGAAACAAAAATAAGAAATGCTTAGAGCACCATTTTATTTCTTACAGTTTCAAAGTTATTTGACTTGAAAAATTTTTTTATTTTTATTTTTGGCCCTGACTTTTTTAAATTGTTAGTACATAACTTTTATATTATTTGGCAAAAATCAGTTGGTTTAGCTGTTTTTGAAAGAAAACTTCATTACAATTTATATGAAATTTTTTTTTGGCCCAGATTAAGAATGAGTATTGGTTCGTCTTCCACCGTAAAATGTTTACTATACTTTGGCGTTGGAATGCTTTCCACCATCCGTGTTAATCTTTTTGGAGATGCAATTGGTAGCGTATATACAATTTTGGCAGCTTCTTTGGGTTGGGTTTTCGCTAAAATCAATTTGAATGAAGCTTAGACTTCATTTTCCGAATACGTATTCATAAAGGCTTCTTGTTTAATCCCTTTGCTTCTGCATCGAAATTTATTTTAATCCTTAATAACATTGAACCCATCGCAACTTAAATGTACAGGTACTTATTTTACAAGCAACGGATCAAAAGCGATATAAATATTAGGTAAAAATATACCCATAATAGGGGTGTGCGGGCAGGTACCTTTGCCGTTGAGCCAAATAAAAGTAATTAATTACAAAAAAATATTTAACACACCTTGAAGAGGTCATAAAAAATGTGGGTTTCTTTGAATAGTAGCAAAAACATGTAAATTTTCACATGAGGTGTAATATTTGTGTATACATTTTTAGACTGATATAAGGGCAAAGGTATACATATTATATACCGTTGAATAGACAATTATGTCTACTATTGTGATAACATAGAAAAAATGGAGAAACATTTGAAGTAAAGAAAAGGAGATCAATAATTTAGGCAAAAATAAAAAATTTATAAAATTTAATTTTCTAATCAAAATTGGATTTTGAATATTTCGAAAAGTATTGAAGGTATGAGAATAATTTTTTTTGCGGTTTGTTTTCCAATATATAATTTTATAAAACTTTTTTTATTGGGAAAAATTGAGTTAGAAAAATTTTAGCATTTTCAGAAAATCTCCTCTCCTGCCTACATTTATGTGTAGGATGTCAAGAGTTTCTTACAGGTTACTTACAACAAGTTTATTTATAATAAAAAACCAAAAAAAAAATACAAAAAAGAGCATGCAATTTTTTTGCCACATCCAAAAATTAAATTTTTTTGCAAAAAAATTCTAATGTTTGACCAATGCTGGATGTAGGGTGCACCATCCAAAATCTATAAGATTTTATTCACAGTCTTTCTTAATGCCTCCTCTCTCAGAAACAATCAATAGTTAATAATTTTTTAAAATATTCCAAAAAAAAAAAATTAAGAATACTTTTTTCACAATATGTATTCCAAAAAAAAAAATTAAGAATACTTTTTTCACAATATGTATATGCACAATTTTCTCATACTTTTCAAAAATCAAAATTGCAAATTATTCCTAGCTACAATTTTTGAAATATCAAAAAAAAAATTTTTTTCATATAATTTGTAATTAAGTTTTCTTTAAAAAACAGCAAAACCAACTGATTTTTGCCAAATAATATATAAGTTATTTACTAACAATTAAAAAAAGTCAGGGCCAAAAATAAAAATAAAAAAATTTTTCAAGTCAAATAACTTGAAAACTGTTGTCTTACAACAGGGTGCCTCCAAATATACTTTCTCAAAAGTTCACCGCTTTTTCTTTCCAAAACCGTTAGTTTGATTGAAATCGGTTCACTAGTTTAAAAGTTGCGGACTTTTTACCACTTTTTTATTTCACTCCATTGTGCAACGTACATAAAGGAAATGTCAGCCCTTCACATGATTTCGGGACTAATTTAATTTTAAAAACAAAGTTTCTTGAGCATAGTTTAATTTGTAAAATTAATTTGCAATGGTGGCTCCCCAGTTTCCTTCGTCGATATTTGTAACAATTAATCGTCGTAAAATTAGTCCCGTGAACACGTGAACTTTTGTTCATCAACTCGTAGTTCAGCTGCAAGAAAGACGGAGAAGGAAAGACAAATCTATATAATTAATTGGCAAACATGTTTCTTGTAATCCCTTTTACGCTGGTACTACTGCACCGATTTTAAAAAGATTTATATGGTTTTAAAGGTTTTTCGGTACAAATGTTTATAATCTATATTTTTATTGAAATCGGTTTAGTATTTTGGGAGCTATAAGCGTTTAAAGTTGCTACTACTACATGCACACATATTATACACGCATTTATTAGCTTACAAGCACGGTTGCCAGAAATGCAGATTTATCTGGATTTTGCAGATTTTTACCTTCCAAAAAGACGAAATCCAGATTTGAAGATTTTTGGCCCAAAAACGCAGATTTTTCAACTCCAATGATAGTGAATTTTTGTTACATTTTTGCTATTACTGTTATTACTTTTTGTTTCTTTTATGTGTGAACTACTCACAGTTTAGAGAGTTAAAATTTTTTAACTTAGAAGACATCATTAAAGAAAAAGAAGAAGTAACTTTGGCAAGCTTCTGGAATAGAATATCTGATATAAAACGAGCTTATTCTGAATATGATTTTGCAGCCCTAAGTTAAATTAAAATGAAATGTATTTACCACATTCATTTGCAAATGTCGAAAGAATTTTGAGTCAAATGAACTTGAATAACACAAAACTTCGAAGTCCTTTGGATATTTATGTAACAAATTAAAACACTTGAAGCTTTTAAGCTTCTTCTCCTGTATTCATAAAAAATACTTTTGATTTACAAAAGGTTTACAAAACAAAACTTTGTATGGAAATTTGTTTGTTAAACGTTTTGAAACCCAAAATAATTGTTGTGAATATTACCTTTTATATATGTGTACGTGATTTTTAATAACACATTCTTAATAAACATATGAAGTTTTTTGCTTTATTTCAAAAATTTTTTGGTTGAAGTCTGCTGATGAGTTTCTTAAGCAGAAACGAAATGCACATTCTTCGAACATTAAAGGCTTCTTTTCATAAAAAAAATGTGATTGAGTTATTTAAAAAAATATATATAATATATTAAAAAGTTGTTTTAAAAATAGCTTTGAAGATTTTTTGAAGATTTGAAAAATAAAATGCAGATTTTGAAGATTTTTTCGTGAAAAATTGTTAAATTTTGCAGATTTTAGCCTTGGAAATTCTGGCAACACTGCTTACAAGTAAACAAGAAATAAAACATGAGATTGTGTGTGTTTGTACTATTTCTCTTGATCTAAAATTTTTTTCTCTTATTTGTTATTGTATGAAAGCCATAATACTTAAAGGAAAAGATTTTTCAATATTTATATAAATTGAATTAGCTTAGTTAAAGATATTTCGTTTGTGTTTTTACCCTGCTAGCATTTTTGGAAATTTTTAATTAAATTTGATTCTTTTTTAATACTTTCAAGTGATCAAAAAACAAGAATATGCGCTCGTTTTCTGAGCATAAAAGATAGTTTTGTCGGGAGAAAATGGTACCCTACATGCGACTCTTCTTGAGGAGTCTTTTATTACCCGCTTTTCTGATCAGTTTCGACTCATTTATGACTCATATATTTTAAAATAAATAAATAAATTACTTTTAAAGCATAAGCACGACTCATTTTCGAGTCTTTTTTCAAGCACGCAAGTGTTTAATCAGTTTTTAATCGTCAAAAGTACTCGAGGAAGACTTAGTTAGGAGATTTTTGATAAAACAATCTTCCAAATGCTAGCAGGGATAATTTCATTTATTATTTAATTATACATATGTAAACATGTAAGTATGTGGGTGGCTGTGCTTTAATGCATTTTTTATGACGTTTAGATAAGTTTTCTTTGAATATTAATAAATGATTTACATTTAGATTCTAGAATACGGACGATTGTGTCGTCCGTTGGTATATGTAGTATAACCAATTCTACCAACTGAATTAAAAGTTGACCAACAAAAGTTGACGCGTGAAACCGGACTAACTAATAATAAAATGGCTACATAGCTTAAAGTAATAGCATACTTAGCATAATATAATAGTTCCATTCCGTTTACATACCTGAAGTGTGTGGCTGAGCTACAGTTAGTTTTACTGAAAGTGGCTGCACTATGGAATGGAGATCGGTTGTTTATGGAATGATTTTCTTGTCGTGGACTCACGACTACTCTGGGGAGTGGTGACGGCAAAGGTTCATTATCACTGCCTGTTTCAGCTTGGTTATTATATATACTGCTGCTGCTGGATAATTGAGCAGCTTGTTGTTGCAGCCCAATGTAGTCTTCGGGAATATTCCATGCTGATTCTAAACGCGATATCGTTCCTGAGATGCCATCACTAAAAGTAGGACTAAACGCCGCTTGCGAACTGGATGCAGAGTTAGGTTTTTTTGGCAGCACTGGTGCCTCATCACTGCCATTTGCTTCTGATTGTAATATGTCTGTTCTGGCTGGTGGAATGGGGGCTATGGAAAACACACTATTAACAGTTTGCTGGGTACTGCTATGGGCAGATGAAGTCCACTTAGAACCGTTTCTCTCTGGTATGTTAACGTTAGCGAAAACCGAAAATGCTTGAACATTGGTAGAGTTCTGGTTATTCCCACTACTACTATTAGTTGGAGAACTTTGTTCTACAACGGTGGTTTCTGCAGCTGGTATAAATGAATGTGAACGTGTTGTTAGGGAATGGACAACATTCACTGTATTAAGCGTGCCATTATTTGTGGTATGACTTGCTACATTATTTGCAGTACTATTACTATTGTTTTGCCTTCTAGGCTTAATACCGGGAGATTTTAGTGTTATTGAACTCCATTTTCTGGGCTGTATTAAGACAGAAAAAATGGGGTATTATTATATAAAATTTATTTTAAATTTATTTAAATATTGTAAAGTTTTTATGCATAGATGAGCGATCCAGACATATTTTAATAACATCGTTCACAATTAGTGCGACTTTATTGCTATAATAAAAAAACTTCCCGGGCAGAAATTGCCAACCGTACAAAAATTTTAGCGCTGGGAAAGTACTTTCACGCAAGAAACCCAAACGGTTAGCCAACGTTACGCTTTACAACCTGAAAAATTATTTGCCAGTGCTTTTAAATAAATTTTTATTTTTTATTTCCTTTACTTTTTATTTATTTTTATATTAATGTACATTAAGTGCTTTATAGATAGCAACTGTTTAATTTTTTGGCATTTGGTAAGAATGCACTTACTGCCATATTCATAAAAAATATTTCGGGTTTATTAAGCGCTTATTTGATATTTGTCAAATAAACCTGTAATAAACCTAAAAGATTTTTTATGAATTAGACCGTTAACATATAGTAAATGTTAAGTGTATTTTAAATATTTAATGACATATAATCCTACGTCCATGGATGACCGTGGATACGTAAAAAAATCAAAAGTTTCATTAAATATATTGCCTTTTAAGTAAATATCTATCACATTTGTATACAGAAAGTTTGTTACATATAAAAAATTTCTGATATAACTATGACATTTCCATTACTTAGTAAACGATTGTAATTTTATAGCCATAAATGTCGACAAAAGAAAATAATAGTGCTATTCACGGTTGGTTATTGGAGATTTTTACATATTGTAGCTTTGATAAATCGTGGTCAATTTAAAACACGGCAACAACAAAATGCATAAACTATTAATTAACTATGCTTACACCCAGGGCTGCCGTTTTTGGTTATTTCTAACCAAAAGTGGTTATTTTTTTCTTTAATGTGGAGATGTGAATATTTTTCTCATTTTGGTTATTTTTTTTGCCAAAATAATGATACACATGTACATATTTTCTATGTTATACTTTTAAGCTTTTATGTTCTTAAATTTTTAGTATTGCTACCAAGGCAACTGAAAATAAAACAGCTGTGACTAAAATAGCTAGTGCAGCCACCTGTTATGAATTCGCCTTGATTGCTACTCACTTGTTCACAATACTTTTCTTTTACAACACTGTCAACAACTTTTAATTTAACTAAATGGTCGCAACTCTGTACTACAGAACACTATGTGGTTCATAGGAGGTGACCACGTTAGTTTGTCCGCAATACGGGCGGACAAACTATTGACTTTTTCGCCGGTACTACTGACTAATTATACCCCACACAATGCTTTTTGCTATAGAAATTTAAAATGTGCGTGTCATTGAAAAGCAACTACTGACATTGGTACTACTGATTACATAGTTCTTTAGGGACCATATGAAGACATTGGAAACAGATTGTCTCTAGTAAATGTTAGTAATTCTAGCATACACTTTTTAAAATGAAATTGCATATTTTGTTCACATTTTGGTATTTTGTTAAATAATGCAGCTGGAAGTGTGACAAATCTTTAAATGATGGCACAAAATCTTCCACAGGATCAAACAATAATTTCCATAATTGGCACCTTTACTTAAAATTGTATATATTCACATTTTATATTTTTTATACAATATGGATTGTTATTTTATTTGTTTTTTGCAACTTCTTTTTGTGTATTTTTTTTTAATTATTGTTCAATACGTTTATATTGTTTTAATTTGATTCTTTAAACTTATTTTTATAAACACTTAAATTTTGCTGGACGCCACTTTTATTTTCAACAAATCAATAAAACGTTAAGAAAAAGCTTAATTGTATGTATCTAAAAAATGTTATCTACGCATTAAGAACAATACTAATAGACGCTCTGTTGACAATGTCACCAAAATAGTCGACAAAAGTGGTGACTTGGGGACAGCAAAAAAGACATGCAAAAGAAATAGTTCTGTGGCTTAAGTAGACTTAAGAAAGTTAAGCCTATTTGTGCTGTATTATGTTCCAGTTGAATTTTCATATGGAAAGAAAGAATCAAAAGAAAGTAGAATCATGCATTAGAGCCTTCTAATCTCTTGGTGAAAGCGTAAAAAATTTCAAAATGCACTGCTTTGATTAATTCGACTTTAGCTATTATTCCATATTGCCACAGAGTTAATGCAAGGGTTCTACTTCTAATGCATTGGTTCAACTTAGGTGCAGAACGCATGATTTTAACACAGACGTGTCATTGACGAGCATGGGTTCACATATTATCATTCATTAGAACTATATATCAATACATTGATTCTTATTTACGAGTGTCGGGTTTCGATATTTTTATAAATTTTAGCCGTTTATATAGTTGGATATGATATACATACGCATCAATTTGATGCGAAGAAAAAAAATTCACAATAACAGTCAAGACGCATGTATACGGTGACCCCAGTAGGTCAGGTGACTTTTGTTTGTTAACTAAGCTAAATCGTCGGTTGGTTATTGGTTTGCTGCAGACATAATGTATTTTGAATATACCTGTACAGTATCGCAAACGATAAACCAACCGACGAAATGTCGAATTTGGTTTGTATGGTATAAGCCTAAGATTATGCTCCTATTATCGTCAATAATCACTCTAAAATATTAAGTTTTGTAAGGTGTTTGACATTTTTTATAACGTGACAAGACCATGTAACGTTGCATCGACAAGTGTTATGGTAATTTATACCAAGCAAGTTCACGCGGTTTTTGTGCTGTAATATTTGTTGTAGAACCAGGGCTAACTTTTTGATGTGCCTTGGTCAATATACGGAGAAACTACAAGTAATTTTTTATGTGGTGTTGGTTATTGCTTTAGTGGATTTTTGTAAAAAATATGTCGTCTGTGTAGAAATTTTTCAAAAAACAAAAGAAAGCAATGAACCCGTTTCTTGCATTTTTTGTGTTAAGACATACAAAACTTGTGGAAATACAACATAGGTTTGTGGCAAAAATTAAAAAATGAACGAGTTGGACCCAGCTCTATCCAACTTGTTTTATAGCCTTTTCACACTTACTCACATCTTTCATCAATTTGCCAAGATGATAACATCTTCCCATAAGAATTATACAGGGCTGATTGTTTAACATCTTTCAACATCTTCAGAAGATGTTCCTATCTCACTTTGTTCCATTCAACATCTTTCGATTATTTTAGTGTCATCACTAGAAAAAATGTATACAACTATATGCATACATGCATAAATCCCTATAGGAATTCAAACCCATTTGTAAGTACCTTCAAACTGTTTTTTTAATAACCACAACTAGTTGATTAAGTGACTTTTTTCCTTGTCGCCGACTCACGATTTTAGCGTAGCCATGTCATAGGCGGTAGTCAATTGGCCATCTCTGCAATGACTTTTAAATTGACTACTAACTACTTATTTTTCAACTAATTTGTAGTTAATTAATATTATAGTAAAATAAAAGATATATGTATATTTATATTACATATATTATATGTATATATACATACATATATGTGTATATTTATATATATCTATGTAAATATATAAATTCATATACATATATATAAATATCTATTATTTTATTCACTAAAAATTAAAAATTCGAACCGCTCATAGAAAATATTATACATATTATGTATTGAAATTATTATTATTTTTATTTTCTTTTCATTTACTATTTATTTTTTTTATTTATTTCTTACGTGAGCTTTTATTGAATATGTTTGGTTGATATCTGCATGAGATTTAAACCAATTTGAAGTCACTTGCATAATAATTAATTTATAAGTTAGTGTTTTTTGTCAATTGGTTATTTTATTTACTATGGGGGTACTATAAACATGTATACATACATATGTATGTATGTACATATATCTACACACGCATATATATATATATATATATATATATATATATATATATATATATATATATATATATATATATATATATATATATATATATGTGTGTGTGTGTGTGTATGTACCATAGATGGGCATTTTTCAGTACCAGTACTTTTTCAGTATTTTCTTTTTTTACTGATTACTGGAAAAAAATCAGTATTTCAGTATATTTTACTGGTTACTGAAAAGAGAAATCAGTATTCAGTAAATTTTACTGATTATTGAAAAAAAACCAGTATTCAGTAAATTTTACTGGTTACTGAAAAGAGAAATCAGTATTCAGTAAATTTTATTGATTATTGAAAAAAAATCAGTATTCAGTAAATTTTACTGGTTACTGAAAAAAAATCATTATTCAGTAAATTTTACTGGTTACTGAAAAGAGAAATCAGTATTCAGTAAAAAGTAGTGATTGCTGAAAAGAAGATCAGAATTTAGTAAATTTTACTGATATGTGTAAAAAAATGCAGTAATCAGTAAATGACTGATAGTAGATACTGTGTGTTTTGAAAATGATATGTACACATTGCTAACTTACAAGAATAGTGGCATAACTGAAAAAACGAAATATATAAATATGTGTTAATTTTACGAACTTGTGGACTGTATATAAATTGTAAATTAATATTGATACATAAGTGAACTATCCTGTGCTATAAATTACTTTATTAATTGAAAAAATTGCAACTAATAAAAACATAAAAACAAATTAGAAGTCCGGAAGATATTTGAAATTTTTCTAAAATTTTATTTGTTGTGAAAAAAAAATATTAAAAAAATGAGCGATATTTTCGTTTTTGATAGTGATGACTCGGTTAGAGATCCGGATTTTTTGTATGAAGAAGACCTTCCAAGATCTTCAAAGTTTTTTAGTGAAACCTCAAAAGACACAAAAGATTTCTTGAAAACAGAAGAACTAAATGGTGTTAATAAAATTCTTTTTAGTGATGAGTTTTTTAAAATTGTTGAAATGGTAATGGTCTAGAAGTAGGTGTTTAAGTCTCTCATCTATGCAAATCACTTTTTATTTAACCAATAACACATTTCTTTTTTAGATAATTTAAAAAAATAAAAACACGTTAAACTTTTAAAGCCATTTTTCTCATAATTCCGTTTTTTTCAGTTATGCCACTATTCATGTAAGTGAGCAATGTGTACATATCATTTTTAAAACACACAGTATCTACTATCAGTCATTTACTGATTACTGCATTTTTTACACAAATCAGTAAAATTTACTGAATTCTGATCTTATTTTCAGCAATCAGTACTTTTTACTGAATACTGATTTCCTTTTTCAGCAATCAGTACTTTTTACTGAATACTGATTTCTCTTTTCAGTAACCAGTAAAATTTACTGAATACTGATTTTTTTTTCAGTAATCAGTAAAATTTACTGAATACTGATTTTTTTTCAATAACAAGTAAAATTTACTGAATACTGATTTCTCTTTTCAGTAACCAGTAAAATTTACTGAATACTGATTTTTTTTTCAGTAATCAGTACTTTTTACTGATTACTGAAACACGTAATGCAGTAAAAAAGTAATGCAGTATGCCCATGTATGGTCGTCCGCTAGCATTATTTCTACTAGTTCTGCATATTGTAGCATTAATTAATTCTGCTCCTCAACACGAGAAGCAATTAAATCTATTTGTATTTGTAATTTTTTAATTCCATTTTATTTTTTAATTTTTAGTTGCTCACACTCGTAAAAATAGTATATAATTCTTTAAATTTATTTAAATAAACTTCAATAACTGAATTCTGAATTTTTGTTACTGGTTGCAAATTGTCTGTGATAATTTTCTACCTTCTTAGAGAGCCCGTCTCAGGTTAGTGCTTTTCAGAAGCATTTTTCGAAGCTAATGCCCATTTCTTGGCTTGGTAATCAAACTGTAATTATTTTTAAGTTCGAATTAAATACGAAATTGTTTTTGAGTGAATAATTAAATAATAATTAAATGCCCAACCTTGTGCAATTAATTGTTATTTAAGTTTTGCGAGCGCACCATATGTTTTTATGCTTGTGTGTGTTTAACATCATGTGGTAGTATTGCGAAGAATTTCGTTTAATTTTCATAAATATATAACAAATACCATTCATAGTTTCATATTATGGTATAAATAAATAGAAAAATGTATTCTGATGCTCCTTTGATTTCATAAAATGAGTTTTTATGCAATATTATTTTCTGCATTTTTATAACCTTACTTTTTTGTTTATGGTAAACAGCTGTTCTTTGGAAAGCTTCCCATAATACAGTTCAAACTTGGTATAACGAATCTCAAGGGGATTAGAAAAAAAGTTACATCGATTCATTACAATGAGGTTGGTTATATCGAGGTGAAGTTGCACTTCTATTCGTTATAACGAGGTAATAAAAAAAATTTCTTCGAATATTTCAGCCGTTAGTCTAATGCATGCTGCTGTCGACTACGAAGGTTTGCTGGAGACGTTGTCGTTGCAAACACAATAATTTTGTGTGTATCTGTTTCATATAATTTGGATTAATTGATGGAAATCGTTGTGCAAAGTTTGTAAGTTGTCAAAATTCGTTAAATAGAGGTTATTGACGAATTTATTCGCAATAGGGAGGTTTATTTTGTATCAGATCTTATGGAGCGTTGTAGGAAATTTCAAAAAATTCGTTAAATCGAGGAAATCGATACATTGAGGGTCGTTATATCGAGGTTTGACTGTATTTGGAAGTTTTTTTAGTGCTGCCGTACTTTCAACGTAATTTAATAAGAACTTTAATTAGCCACTGAACAATTGAAATCGTATTTAATTACAGCTAAAATTTAAATAAAAGTTAGATAATTATATATTTAATTATTAAGTAAAAAAATGGGGGTAAATAACTAAGTAAGCAATGCATTGCTTCCCTCAGTTGTTACTGATTCCAAATAAGAATTTGTTTTGCTGGGATCTACTTGGCTTTTATAACTAGTTAACATGTTTATAAGATTCACTACTTATAGATGTTTTTTTCGGTCGAAATATTTTAAATATGTGTACCAAAGAAAATTTTTTGTAAAATACACGATGGTTCGTCAAGACGTTGTGTAGACTTTCACGAAATAAAAACTAAAATATATATATACACAAAATCTTTGCTTACAAATTTCGGGGGTTGTTTACATCCTCTGGGTTCAATACGCAGACTTTCATGGTATAAAAAGTTTGATATGTCTGTGTCTGACATACCCTTAAATGGGTCCAAGTTCTCTAAAAATCTCTGGAATAGAAAACAAAAAAATTTAAATTATTTTCATTTATTTTCGATAAAGAATTAAATTTTTGTCTTACCCTTATCGTAGGATCCACCATCAGACAGTAAGGCTGATTTTGGTACTGTTGAATTTCACCAATGATTTCTGAAACTTTTCTCCGTTTAGAAAAGTTAATAAGTTCAGTGTTGGGCAAACAATCTGGATTTCCTTCTTCCAAATGCAAAATGTTTGTAAGATACCGACCAAAGAAGGGCACACATGGAGGATTTATGGATCGCAAGCGTTCCTGATATTTTTTCAGATGCCCATCGTTTAATTCTCGACATTCTTCTAAAAATTTTTCATAACGCGCCGGCAGACCTTGAAATGTTAACTTTAAACGGTAAACAGACGCGCTGCCCATCGCTGCACTGATTGATAAGATGCCATTAAAATTGTTAAGTTCCAACATTACCATCATTACTTCAATGGCACGAGTTACCATCGCTACACGCTCATCATAATTTTCGGCTTCAATTATAGACTTTTCAATCCATCGTGTAACGTTTGTCGTGTGCTTCATAATTTTGAGCAAATTTGGACTTTTTTGTTCTTTGTCCTTTTTGGTCCACGGGGAACCCACCAGTTCGGAGGGCTTAACGTTTTTATACAATTCAAATTCCAACAACGTCAGTTGCCTCGCTAATTCCAGTGGATGCAAAGTTAACAGAGTTATTTCCGAATCGGGAACGTTTAAGTGATGTTCTATAGGTGGTGGACTATGGCCATAAGCGAATGTTATTTGTTTATGGCATTTTTCTTGATCACTCTAAAAAAATAAGAACAATAAAGGTACATAGATGAGTATAAAAATAAACAGAAGAAGAAGAAGAACGTTTGCATCTTTTTGCTTTGTTATTTGTAGTGAATAACACAAAAACAATGACAAAGATTGCAACATTTAGTTTAGTTTTGTTTTTACACATTAGCACAAATCGTACTTTATTTTAAACGTATGCAGCTAGAGAACAAAGAAACGTTTTGCTATTTTTTGGATCACCTAAAATAATAAATCTGTGTATCTTTGTATGTGCCGGGTATACCGTCGATACTGAAACTGTTAAAAATTTTATTATTAAGCATAAAAAATATTTCTAGTTACGATTTTTCCACTTTTTATATCGCACCAACCTGTAATTAGAAAAACCCAACCATAGACCCAACTACTAAAAAGCAGTTGTGTATATTCAACGTTTTTCTCAACCAAACTTACGCAGAATTGTAAATTATAGTACTAAAACCAAACTGAAAAGTCAACGGTTAATTTAGTGGAGAATGGCAATGCAAATTTATCAATCCCAAACAAACTATTTTAAAAATTAAAAACCATGATAGGGGCATAATTCACAACAATAAGTGTATTTGTGTATCAAATACACTTTTTGTTTTTTAATTGTGAACACCCACTGTTTAGTGTATTAATAGGTGTGTTTCTTTACTCTTTAAACAAAGTTTTATAAGTTTTTATATGAAATTAAGATATGAAAGCTATATAAGTATGTTGAATCAAGTAAGTAAATTTACGTTTATTTTCGTGTTAAAATGTTGGTTTTTCGTGTTCCCGTACTTTTGTGCATTTTTGTATATTATTGAGCGAAATTATAATTTCCGAACTTTACACAAAAGGTAAAGAAACAAACCTAATATATTTTTAATGAAAAAAGAAGAACAAGCTACAAACAAATTCCCTCAGAGAGCCTCTCTCTAAATACAAAATTTTAAAAACATATGAAATGAAAGTGTTAAGGCCTCGTTAGCCGACTGTAGAAATCGTAGATGTAATGTAAATGTAACGTAAATGTAAATGTTTGTGGGCAAACATGCATTTTTTATTTCAAATTGAAAGTTATTTGATTTCAAATGTGAAAGTTCAATTGCGGCATTCAAATGGCACTCATAAATTAACACGTTTTAAGGTAATAAAACGAAAAAATATGACTGAGGTGAATATTTGGGGTATTCACAAGGGTGTCTTAAGTGTCCTAAGTGGTGCCATAATGTCTTAACATTTTAACATAGTTTAAAAAAATTTTTCTTGTGGCTCAAACAAAAAGGTAATAAAGTAATAACACTTTCTCAGCTATGTTTATTGTTTGTCATAACTACATGAATAAATGCGTGAGAGTTTACCAAAGGAATTGAGAGAGAGAGAGAGAGAGAGTAAGCAATGTACAAAGGTGCTAAAACCAAAATACAAATAACGGGCAATCCATATATTACGTAACGCTGTTTTCTCCGATTTTTGACGATTTTCGCGAAATTCACACGAATACGAATATTTTTATAAAAAATTAAATAAATAAATGCATAAATCCTAAACGAAATTTAAATAAATCGTTAAAAATAAATTTCCATTAAATTTTTTATAGAAATTTGTGCTTTTTAACATTTTCAAATGCTATTTAATGACGATCATTAAAATTTTGGGTAGTTTTAATTAACTTTAAAGTACACCAGCAGGAGTATGAAGTTCTTTTTCATAACAATTTTTTCATATTTCATTTTGCAGGTGTAAACAGAAAACCAATTTTATGCCTATAAATTTCACATTTAATATACGTATTCGTATTCGCGAATATCAAAATTTAACATTAGTTACATCACTAATACATACACTATATATTTAGGTAACACCTATGATCAATTAAATAAATCAATGAAGAAAAAATACGTATTTTTGTACGAAATTAGTAATTTTTTCTGTGACGTAACATTTTCAATAACCCTCTCCCCCCTTCATAACAAATCGTAACAAAACTCGAACCCTCCCCTCCCCGCTAGAGCGTTACATAATATATGGACAGCCTCTAAGTACAATATTTATAATTGTAAATTATAAGGGGTTGCTCACATCAGTCATATTTTTTCGTTTAATTACTTTAAAATGTGTTAACTTATGAGTACCTTCTGAAACAAGTGTTTCTTTAACAGAGCATCAATTGGTTTTCTGTCGATTTTGAAACAAAATATTATTTTTTTTAATGTTATTTAAAATATGACGGTGTAGCACTAAAAATTAGTTCTCTACATTGATGCAAAATGTGTCACAATTGGGCCATTTGAGGCACTTTTGGATGTTTGATGGCCCTGTGGTACTCTCTAGGCTATTTTGGTCCTTTCAGCTCAAAATTACACTAATTCCTTGAGACCTTTGAGTACACTTTTTATTGGAGTATGTAAAATACTTTTTATTATTATTATAGATAAACTAGATGAGCCCGGTAAATGTTCTCTCTCCTAGTTCCTTTAGTTTAGTTTGAATGGCAGAAGCAAGTATGCAAATTGCCATGGTATGCCAGATATAGCTGTTTCTTCAAAAGCTGCAGACGACCCGTGCTTTTGCATAGGAAGTAAGAGCTACCGCACCTAGAATTTTAATAATCTGCACTAGCACCGTCTTATTAAAATGTGTGCACCCGATAATGTTAAATGCCACAGAATAAAGGCCCAACTATAATATGAATAAGCTGGATTAAGCTAATGCCAGAATTTAACGATAAGTCTGTCAAATACTTAAGCAATTCAGATGAGACTTTTAGGTGGCCACAATGTACTTAAGTATTCTTTAGCCACAGCTGCACATATACGTATTGTTCACAATTTTTTAGTAATTTTGATTCTTCTTAAAACTAATAAATAAATGCAATTCAATCAAATTAACTTGTTGGAATATCCTAATCTATTAAAAACTCTCAAATAATTATATCCACCCCTTTATTACTTTTTTTATTTGTTTTGCCAACTAAAAAGTACAACAATGATCATACATAAATAAACTCATGTGTATGTGTGTATAGGTGTATTGTAAAACAAAGAATGAAAATAAAAGTTTTGCTTTGTTTTCTGAGTTTAAAATAAGAAACAATAAAAAAATATTTTAAATCAATGAATATTTTCTGATGCTGTTTGGCTTGAGTTTAAAGAATGCACAAACAGTGTTTTCCGTACGGAATGTGCGTTCAGTTTGGAACTTAGCTTAAGCAAATGACATTTGACGAAACTTGACGAAAAGTTCCATAAGTACATTATAGTTTGTCACATACGTTTTATATGTAACCGCACAGTTGCTTAAGTTCGCTTATTCACATTATAGTTGGGCCTTAAGTGCAAGCGATACAGTTAGTTGCGGTACCCATTAACAAGACCAACAACAAAAAACAAGACACACAGGCCTGATCGCCTGAGCTGCTTTACGACTGCCGTCAAACGTTGTCTTATGCTAGGAACACAACTTAGTCCACGGCGACGAATTCGAATTTGCTTCTTAGATAATTCATAGAAAACAAAAATTTCATCATACAAATATTTGTTGATAATCAGAACGAACGTTTTTGCTTACTTATTTTATTTTTCATCAAAATAATCACGAATGGGGAAAAGGAGCAAACACCCGAATTGATTGGTATGATGCGACACATGTTTATAATCGTAGAGCCAACAACAACTGTATGATTGGAATGAAAAACAAGTAAGAGTGCTATATTCGGCTGTGCCGAATCTTATATACCCTTTACCAAAGTGCGTTTATGTAGTATAGAGATACATACATAAGCACAGAGATATGTAAGTACATATTCATTTTGTGAAAGAATTCATACTTTTTTTCTAGACCAATTTTTAGGTTTTTGGCATTATGTTTAATTTGGTGCTTTTTAAATTTTGGCGATTTTTTTTCATACAGGTATTTTTTTTTTGGTTTTGGCGATTTTTTTCGGTTTTTGGAGTTTTTTTAATATTGGAGATTTTGTTTCGTTCTGGTGATTTTTTTGATTTTGACGATTTTTTTCATTTAGGCGATTTTTTTATTTTTTATATAGATTTAATTTTTTTTGTGGCAATTTTTTTAGTTTTGACACCTTTTTCTCGATTTGGCGTTTTTTTTTATTTTGGCGATTTTTTTCGTTCTGGCTATTTTTTTGATTTTGACAATTTTTTTTTTCATTTAGGCGATTTTTTTTATTTTTTGGCGATTTTTTTCATATAGGCAATTTATTTTGGTGATTTTTTCGTTTTTTGGCGTTTTTATTTCTTTTTGGCAATTTTTTTAGTTTTGAAAGTTTTTTCTCGTTTTGGCAATTTTTTTCGGTTTTTGGCGTTTTTTAATTTTGGCGATTTTTTTTTGTTCTGGTGATTTTTTTGATTTTGACGTTTTTTTCATTTATGCGATTTTTTAATTTTTGGCGATTTTTTTCATATAGGCAATTTTTTTTGTTTTGGCGATTTTTTTCGATTTTTGGCGTTTTATAATTTGTCGATTTATTTTCGTGTTGGCGATTTTTTTGGATTTCGGCGATTTTTTCATTTAGGCGATTTTTTTTAGTTTTTGACGATTTTTGTTCATATGAGCATTTTTTTTGTTTTGGCGATTTTTGCGGATTTTTGTCATTGTGGGATTTTTTTTTTGTTATGACACTTTTTTCTCGTGTTGGCGATTTTTTTCGGTTTTTGGCGTTTTTTAATTTTGGCGATTTTTTTTCGTTTTGGCGATTTTTTTGATTTTGCCGATTTTTTTCATATAAGCGATTTTTTTTTTAATTTTTGGCGTTTTTTTCATATAGGCAATTTTTTTTTGATTTGGCGATTTTATTTCGGTTTTTGGCGTTTTTTATTAATTTTGGCGATTTATTTTCGTTTTGGCGATTTTTTTTTGATTTTGGCGATTTTTTTTCATTTAGGCGATTTTTTTTAATTTTTGGCGATTTTTGTTCACATAAGCATTTTTTTGGTTTTGGCGATTTTTTTCGGTTTTTGGCGTTTTATTTTAATTTTAGCGTTTTTTTTCATTTTGGCGATTTTTTTTGTTTTGGCGATTTTTTAATTTTTTGGCGATTTTATAATTTTCGGATTTTTTAGTTTGACCGTTTTTGAAAATTTCAAGAGTTTAACTCTTACAGTTTCCAAGATATAGCAGTTTGTCAAAATTTCATTAACTGATGGACCACCCTTTAATTTAAATTTTTTTTAATTTTAGTGTTAATTGTTTTAGCCTATATAAAAATACACTAATTTTAAAAATTTCAAGTGTCAATATACATATGTACACACATACATACAATTGTATGTATATTACATAGGATTTTAAAAGTTTTCGTTACTCATTTTGGAACACCCTTCAATTTTTAGCTTTTATATATTTGTTGTTGTAGCGACCAAAGTTCTACATACATTGTCCATATTTCAGACCCGTAGCTTTTACCGTTCCTGAGAAAATAGCCTTCTTCCTAAAACATGAAATATGTTTAATTATTAGGAAAAAAGTTAAAGTTTTCCAACCCTGGAAACGTTTTTTAATTTGTTAAGTTTTTAAAATTTTTTTTTAATTATAAATACCAATTTTATTCATACCGAAGTATAAAATAAGTTAATTTAATAAAAAAGTAATAAAAACTTGTTTTCGGTAGTTATTTTCTATGGGTAGAGTTTGAGTTTTCCAGCTCTGAAACCGTCTGCTCGATTTTGCTGATTTTCAATAGCAAAATTTTTCGGAAAATTTCTGACACACCAGTCCAAGAACGAAGTCTCTAGCTCTTCTGGGAGCTTGGGAAAACCGATTTCACGTACAGACAGACGGACAGACGGACATCGCTTGTTCGTCTTCCCTATGCATAAGGATCCAGAATATATATACTTTATGTGTCTCTTATTAATATTGTAGAAATTACAAACGGAATGACAAACCTATAAATACCCTTTTACCATTTTTTGGTAAAGGGTATAATGAAAGCAGCAACGATTACGTATGTTGGAACAAGTTTGATTGTATGAACACAAAGGCATGCTTTTAGGATATTGATTACGTATGAATATTTTTTCAATCAGATTTTGTCGTTCTGTGGTACATACGTACATACTAGTGATGTAACGAATGTCAATTTTTGATATTCGCGAATACGAATACGAATATTATATGCAATATGAAATATTAAAAAATTGTTATGAAAAAGGAAAGGAAATAAAAAGTACCCAAAATTTTAATGATCGTCATTGAATAATATTTGAAAATGATACAAAGCACAAATTCCTATAAAAAAAATTCATGTATTTGTACAAACTAAAATTTTTAGTAATTTATTTAAGTTTCGTTTAGATTTATTTATTTATTTATTTAATTTCCTTGGAAAAATATTCGTATTCGAATTCGCCTGAATTTGACGAACACGAATATATTCGTATTCGCATCCGCCTGAATTTAGCGAATACGAATAGATTCGTATTCGCCTGAAAATGTCCGAATATTCGACAATTAAAATCACTAGTACATACATACATGTATATTATTTCTATTGGTATTATTATTAAATAATTTTTATACGCTTGTATGTATGTTTTTACGCACATACATACATATATACATACATTTATTTTACATATTCATGCATACATATGTACATACACATACAAATTTAGCAACTTAAGAGCTTAAAGGCCCAACTATAATATGAATATGCTGGCTTAAGCTAATGCCAGAATTGAACGATAACGGCCCAACTATAATATGAATAAGCTGGCTTAAGCTAATGCCAGAATTGAACGATAAGTCTGTCAAATACTTAAGCAATTCAGATGTGACTTTTAGTTGGCCACAATGTACTTAAGTATTCTTTAGCCACAGCTGCACATAAAGGTATTATTTAAATTTTTTTAGTAATTTTGTTTATTCTTAAAACTACTAAATAAATGCAATTCAATAAAATTAACTTGTTGGAATATCCTAATCTATTAAAAATTCACGTATAATTATATCGACCACTTTATTACTTGTTTTATTTATTTTGCCTACTAAAAAGTACAACAATGAACATACATAAATAAACTCATGTGTATGCGTGAATATGTGTATTGTAAAACAAAGAATGAAAATAATTTTTTTTCTGAGCTTAAAATAAGAAAAAATAAAAAATATATAAAACCAATGAATATTTTCTGATGATGTTTGCTTGAGTTTAAAAAATTCACAAACAGTGTTTTCCGTACGGAATGTGCGTTCAGTTTGGCACTTAACTTAAGCAAATGACATTTGACGAAACTTGACGAAAAGTTCCATAAGTACATTATAGTTTGCCACATACGTTTTTTATGTAACCGCACAGTTGCTTAAGTTCGCTTATTCACATTATAGTTGGGCCTTAAGTCTGTCAAATACATAAGCAATTCAGATGTGACTTTTAGGTGGCCACAATGTACTTACATCCACTTAAGTATTCCTTAGCCACAGTTGCACATATAGGTATTGTTCAAATTTTTTTGTAATTTTGTTTCTTCTTATAATTACTAAATGAATGCAATTCAATCAAATTAACTTGTTGGAATGTCCTAATCTATTAAAAATTCACGTCTAATTATATCCACCACTTTATTTCTTGTTTTATCTGTTTTGCCTACCAAAAAGTACAACAGTTAACATACATAAATAATCTCAAGTGTATGTGTGTATATGTGTATTGTAAAACAAAGAATGAAAATAAAATTTTTGCTTTTTTTCTGAGTTCAAAATAAGAAACAATAAAAAAATATTTAAAATCAATGAATGTTTTCTGCTGCTGTTTGCTTGAGTTTAAAAAATTCACAAACAGTGTTTTCCGTACGGAATGTGCGTTCAGTTGGCACTTAGCTTAAGCAAATGACATTTGACGAAACTTGACGAAAAGTTCCATAAATACATTATAGTTTGCCACATATGTTTTATATGTAACCGCACAGTTGCTTAAGTTCGCTTATTCCTATTATAGTTGGGCCTTTAATTATCAAAAGAAACAAGAGTACCAAAATACTAATATTAATACTATAATTATAAATAGGAAAGTGAGTTTGTTTGTTTTTTTGCTACGCTTTCACGTCCAAACCATTTAACCAATTTTGAAAATTCTTTAATCAATGGAAAGCTACATTACCAGAGTCAATTATAGGATATTTTTTTATTGGATTCGGAACAGATTTTTTATATTTTATACCGGTTTTAAAATTAAAAATTATAATTTTAGAAAGAAATTTATTTTATTATTACACATCGATTCCTCGAGATTTTTGAATGTTCGATATTCTTCTATCGAAATATACAAAAAAATCTATTGAAAAAAAATAATGAGTTAGGTAGGGCCTTCCTATATTAAGGTAAGGTAATATGCACTATATTTTGTTCAAATCTGAATTAAGTAGGCGGAATAAAATATTCAGAAACTGCCAGGTTCAACTCAAAAAGTATATTCAGATTACAGTTCAAGACACATTCACCAGGTAGTAGCGGAAACGCAGCAGAGCTATTTTTTTCAAATTAAAGTTCATCTGAAGCTTAAAAATTTTTTTACGAAAGATAAATTTAAACAAATATTAAAAAAATTTCAATATGAAATATATTTTAAAATATGAAAAGAAAACTATTAAAAAATTCTGGAAAGTGCTAAACGTTGCAAATTTAGTTAGTGGTAACTGCCGTTGAGAAATTTTTTAAAATGTATGTGAATAATTTTCATTATTATTACGACTATGTTAAACAAATTCTATTTTTGACATTTTGGATAAACTAAAAGTTATGTTGTATTTTTTCATTGTTTTTGTAATATCAGTATACCTGGAAATTAATGTGCCTTCTTACAGTTAAATTTTTGCTTCTTTGATGAATTCTATCTATTAGTGAATTGTATACAGAGTAATTGCCACTTTCAAATATTTTTTTCAGATCTTTGTATTTATAAAAAATTGTGTGTTTGTTTCTTATTTGTAGAAAAAGTCTGCATTAATAATTAATAAATGCAATAACCCTGACCTTGGATAGGTACACACTTCCAACGATATGTCCAGTCATTAATCTATTAATAATTTTGACTTCTTTTGCTTCCACAGTTTCTGGCTTACGAAACCATGGATGGCTTTCTTTGAATAATTGGAAAAATATTTACAAAATGTTTCCCTTTATCCCTGGATTTTTCAACAAATTCCTGATTCCAATCAATAAGCAATTTATTTTTTATGATGTTGAAAGCTTCATTAGGGGTAAGATAATTCATGAGCTCTGCTCCATTAACAACTGCGTTTCTTACAATGGAGTCTGTATTTTCATTGAAGAAGATACCAACATGACTAGGAGTCCAGATTACATCACACTGTAGTATACCAGACTCAGATAAATTTCTATGTATTTCCGCAGAAACGGATAATCGTAACTACACTATTATCGTATTCACTCTTATCCCAAATTGTGCACGAGCCATAACTATCAGTAAAAATACCAATTTTTCTGTTGTTACTCCGTCAATTGCAAGTTGAATGGCTGGCTAGAAGTTCTCCAAACATACTGGAAGCTTGAAGTTGAGTTTTATGTTTAAATTCACAATTATTAGCATTAAAAATACCACAACCAATAGCAGTTTCAGATCCGTAGCAAATACGGTAAAATTTTCCTTCTTGTAAAATTGAAATTTTTCATTTTACATATATATATGGCATTTAATTTTTCTCTTGATAAATTTTCCTTTTTATCCAGTAGTGTATTTAGACTAAATTTAAGTTTATGGCTTTAGAGAAATGACAATTAGTATGTATGGAGTTGAACGTGGTACGAAATTTTTCCAAAATAAAAGTATAGCTTTTAATAATTTTCGATGAAATTGAAGACATTAGTATTGTACATTTTAAATTTGATTAGATCCTTGGCAGCAAGTAATTGGGAGGTAATTCTCCTACAATGGCATAAATTACGTGAACAAGGGTAGAGCAAGATCCAGGTACTTACGTAGAGTAGCATTCTGAAATGTTGTGAATTTGGCATTGATCGAGTTAGGAGCATGAGCAGTAGCAGAGCTGATAAATTCAATTTTATGCCTCACGAAGCTTCTAAATAAATTAATAGCAACTATGGATTGAAGTTCTCCCTTTACCGTAGTCAAATATTTGAGTTAGGGCCTTTTTAAACATAAAAAAGAATTTTTTCCAAAGTCACATTTTACATTTGTGTCATGTGAAAAAATAGTATTAATTTCAAGGTAAATTCATGTCCAGGTAATAGGTCTGTCTGCGTACTTTTCCAGTAGCAAATACTCAGTCAAATTTTTTGGGAGAGTAAGACCAATTTTACTCTGTCGACTGAAAATATCTTAAAAAGTACGCAGACAGTATCCAGTGAAATATTGCAAGAAAACAGATGATCGGTGTGTAAACAATTGAAATAACAAAGCAAAAGAATTTTAGCCAGAAAAATAGCATTATTGGAATCATTGGTTCTGCTTTTACGCCACGGTCGCACTGTATACTTGGACGTTTGTAGCATGAAACAAAGTGTTTTGTTTATTATAATTTATTATAAACGTTAAAAATCAACACAATTGTAACTACCCAGCTAAAAAAATATGTATGGATCATATATGATATCCCATATATGGTTACGATCCGAAAAATGAGGGTATATGGGCATATATGATTATATATATTCATACATTTTCATACATGTATGTGTAAATTCCCTCCACAGTATGCAAAGTTCATATTCATACACTCTTGATTCACAAAAGCGCACTGCTGTGCAATAAATTAAATTACTAAAATTAATTTTTTTAGACTTGAGAGAGTTATATTTAATGAAACATTTGTTTGGACAAATAATTCAAAACGAACTAAAAGTCATTTCATTCATCAAAAGGTGAATCAATTATTTCAAAAACACATAAATCATATTCGTACATAACACTTAGCTTAAGAAATCAAAACAGCTTGGAATTTTATCACTGCTGAATTGGAAATCCATTAGAAAATACATACGGTATGCAAAGTTTATATGTGTACCCTCAACGTTTAAAAAAGAAAAATTTTTAATCTGATTTCTTAAGCTAAGTGTTATGTACGAATATGATTTATGTGTTTTTTAAATAATTGATTCACCTTTTGATGAGTGAAATAACTTTTAGTTCGTTTTGAATTATTTGTCCAAACAAATGTTTCATTAAATACAACTCTCTCAAGTCTAAAAAAATTAATTTTAGTAATTTAATTTATTGCACAGCAGTGCGCTTTTGTGAATCAAGAGTGTATGAATATGAACTTTGCATACTGTGGAGGGAATTTACACATACATGTATGAAAATGTACGAATATATATAATCATATATGCCCATATACCCTAATTTTTCGGATCCGAACCATATATGGGATATCATATATGATCCATACATATTTTTTTAGCTGGGTATTTACCTCTGCCATTGTTAAATTTCAATTTCTATTTTCATTTCACAAAAATTATTTCATTCAAAAAGTAATAAAAACAGCTGTTCAAACTAGTTGCAAAATCTTGCAAGAAGAAATTTCTCCAGTAACATTTTGCAAGTTCTCTAACTTCCAACTGTCAAAAAGTTCTCTTTTTGGCTCTCTCGCAGCAAGAGATTTGGAGTACGCAGACAACATTTCGTAAGATTTTGCAACATTTTGCACAAAATGATGCAAAATATGTGTACGCCGACAGACCTATTATCACAAAAACAATGAAAAAATCAACGGGGCTTTTAGTTTATCAAAAATGCCAAAAATAGAATTTGTTTAATAATATAAAAATTAAAATTATTCGCATAAAGTTGAAAAAATTTCTCCACAACAGCTACCACTAACAAAATTTGCAACATTTAGCACTTTTCACAATTTGTTAGTAGTTTTTTCATACGAGTATTTTTAAATTTGTCTACAAAGAATTTTTTTAATAAAATATTTTTTGTTGAAATTTTTCTAACATTTTTTTTAAATTTCTTTTTCGTAAACAAATTTTGATGTTTCTGATGAACTTTGATGTCACTTTTCAAACAGAAATATCAAAATCGGTGCAGCCGTTTGGTAAGTACGTGGACTCGACAGGCATACAGATACACATATATTTTTTTTGATTGGGGCTTAAAAATAATTAATTTTAAAATAAAAATGCTCATTATATTACTTTGAGAATATTTCATTCTCATTCATTCAAGCTCAGTATGGAGTTCTTATGTTAACTTATTAATATTATGGTAGCGTTATGATATAATCATCAGAGCTCACCACCTGATGAATTCATCTTGATATCAATTGTCATTTTATGTGTTACTGTGCATTTAACGATTATTTATTTAAAAAAAAATTCGTTTAAAAAATTCGGCACAACAATTATTTGTGACCAAAAAAATTAAACAACACGCAAATTAATTATTTTTGTCAAGTATTTTTCAAATGTTTGTTTGATTCATTATAATATAAAATTATCAACGTCTTTCCCTTTGAATTGTGTGTCCAAGGCACCTCTCATTTTTAAAATAATACAAAACAAACTTAGTTCTATTTCACAAGGGGAATAGAAGTAGATTATAAAATTAAATTGTGGCACTTATTATCAGTTGCATTCGATTTTCGATCCTCGAATGTTCAATTCATATTACGAGCACCGAAAATTTCGTTCAGAAACGAGTTTTCTATCGAAGAGAATTTAGCTTTCGACGAAGTATTTTAGTATAAATATTATTATAAACGATTGTTTTTCATTTTTAAGTAAAGTTGTTGCAAATTTTAAAACCCACTTTGAGTGATATTCGCAATGTGGACATTCTTTGTCGAATGCTCGTCATAATACCACATGGAAATTCGTTCGATCAGTACTCTTGACTACAGTCGAAGATCGAAAGTTGCTCATAACGAGGGCCTGTTTCTTCTTCATTTAAAAATTTTTTTTTGTGTACTTGCGAGCCACTAAATTGCCGTAGATATGTATGTAAAATATTCTGGGAGGGAAATTGCAACTATTTATCCAATTGCTTGATTTAAAGTTATATTTGTACTTACCTTTCTTTGAACAATTTTTAATACAGAATCAACCCATTTTCTCATAGATTTTCCATTGACGCTTTCCAAAAATTGTAAAAGTTTTTCTAATAAAGTTGGATCTTTTTCAAAATCATAAAAATGATGATCCACCCAATGACGCAACACGTTCAGAACGCGAAATTGCACAGGCTGTACATACTCCTTCCGATATCGTTTCCAATCTTCCCGTTGTGAGTTCTTATGAAATTTATCAGTGTCACAGCTTAAAGGATCCTTTTCGCTATTATTCTGTTCAGTATAAACTAAACTGGGATCGGGTATATTGAAACGCTCTATAAGCAAAGAAAGAAGACTTTGCGGCGTACAAAAATATCGATATGTAGTGAGAAAAGTTCGAACGAACATAGGATCTGCGTAAATATGATAAGTTAACCTTTCAATAAGTTTGCATAATGTTGCGCCCTGTTACAACATAAAATTTTTTATTAATCTTCAGTTTATATTCATAAGAAAATATTTATTATTCATTACCTTTATAAGTGGCACACCAGCGCTTTCCCTTTCTTCTAGTACTATATTATCAGGACTGTCGGGTTCTGCAAATTTGTACAAATCAGTGCTGGGCATTCTTAACGGATGCTTTTTTTCAATATCCAGTAATATGCTATCAAGTATTCGATCTAGCATTGATTTTGTGTTAACCATTATGAGATCTGCCATCCAGTCGTTCTTGTGTTGAGAGCTTTTAGCAGTAAGTGTTACAGGAGGTTGCACTCGTGGCGCAATCTCAAATGCGTTCTTTAGCTCATCGGTGTCAACACGATCATTTATTTCCACACGTCTCATAAAGAATTTTTCTTTAAGCCGATATTCATAAACTTGTGTATTTGCAGAAGTCGCTTGTCGTTTCATATTAGGCTTGCAAAGTAACATTAAACCATCAAATAGATAAACTTTTCGCTCAGCTACTCGTTTGCCAGATCCTAGTTTTCCCAAAACATCCTCTTTACGAAGAAGAAACAACAAGAATATTTCAAGTTAATAAAAAAAACATCTCATGTCATCTGATCTATAATACATATTACAAAAATCTAATGTGTGTGGAAGGTAAGCTTTAAATTTTTTTTTTGCAATATGAAGAATCGAGGTTAGAATGGGACGTAGAGAGGGAGATAGATAGAGAATCAAGTCTGATATACATACTACAAATATGTATGTATGTTACTTTTATTCAGTTTATTCAGTATTCAGCATGATATAAATATTTATATTATGGTTTTCAGTCTATGCACATAGAAAAATTTAACCATTTTATGTGGTCATAAATTTTTTTTCCACTCACGCTTACGTCACAACTTCATAAAGTGACAGAAAATCCAAATAGTCGAACAATTTTAAAAAGAGCTGGATATTTAGATTATTTTTAAATTACGCGCTTACGCATTCTCACGCGTGAAATTTTTTAATTATACCTTTTCAATTGGTTTAAGCGTGCATTCAAGAACCCGACGCACGCACGGCAAAAGTAACGATTTAGGTGGACAAAAATTGATAATACCGATCTTCTTCAATACTCATGATAATATGTGTCAAGTGTTTGGGTGACTAAGTTGTAGTAATATTTAAGCAATAACATTACACACTTTTTACGACGGTACCCAAAACTTGATGTATGCATATCGGTAACGTACGCACCTCAGTTAGGCATCCGTCTTCGTTCTGTACTAATTTCAGTTTGCATTAATACATCTTTTTAATATTTTCAATGATAGACTTCTTGCAAGTAAATTGTTAATTTTTTAATTCTGGTACATAGTACAGTTCTAGAGCTGAAGTTATTTAAAGAAACTGTATTAAGTTTTATTGAAAACGGTGATTCCATAGAATACAACAAAAATGTACCTCATAGTACCCGCATTTAAATTTTATAATTACGGTGTTCAAGTGTTTCAGAAAAAATTATTATAGTCTTTGCCTACTTGTTAAAAAAAATCACTTTAAAGCAATAACTGCAAAATTGCGATGGTGACTAAGTTTGAATAATAGAACTACTTGGAGTTGAGTTCATCAATGCTGTGTAATAATACAATTAATAATCTAAAATAAACTATGTTTTTGTTAGCATTTTTTTATGATTTATTCAATATTTTGGGTCAACCAATTATTTTCTTTCAATAGTCGTTATTTATGCTTAAATTGTCATAAAGTACCATAAGTGTTATCTTGAATCCCTACTTAAAAATGATCTTCATAAGTTAAATATTAATGCCCACCTAAATCGTTACTTTTGCCGTGTATGCGCGCGCGCCGTACAGTAAATATTACGTTATTTTTTTTAATACATATATTTATTTATTGTATCTTCAAATATGAACTAACAATAAGTGATCAAATCCTAAAGCTAAAATATAATTATTTAGTCCGACCAGTATCGGCCAAAACTTAGTAATAGTTTAAATAATACAAAATAGTGATAATCAAAAAAGAAAATTAAATGCATTTTCAAGCATTCCCATCTAGAGTGTTGAGTAAAATAGCCCTCGTGTCCCTCTTTTTTAGGCGGATGTGTCCAGTAAAGTTCAAAATATTACGAGCAAGCGGATTACGATATGACTCGAGTTTTGTTAAGTATTTGCCTGCGTATCTTGCAATTTCTTCAGTCACTAGTGGCATTTGTAAATCACGATGCAAATTTGAATTCTTAATGTACCACGGAGCAGATGTTATTAACCTTAAAATTTTGTCTACATAGGAAACTGAAGCAGTGCCCCATAACTGGATAGCGTAACACCATATTGGCTTCAAAAGCGACTTGTATATTAAAAGTTTGCAGTCCAGACTAAGTGTTGAATTTCTGCCAATCAACCAATGCATTTGAGATAACTTAAGTTTCATCTGAGTTAGCTTAAAGTCAATATGATGTTTCCATGTAAGCCTTTGATCAAGGTGTATACAAAGGTATTTCACTTGGGAATGTTGAGGAATATTTTGATTGTTGATTCGAATGGGGGAACAAGTATCTCTTCTTAGGGTAAACGTTGTATGGACACACTTTTGTTCATTGACTTTAATTCTCCATAAGTTCAACCAGATTTCCAACTGTGTAAATGTTCTTGAAGATATCGGGAAGCCTCGTGCGGGTTTTAGTACATACTAAGGCAGGCTGTATCATCGGCAAATGTAGATGTATGGATATTGCTGCTCAAAGGCATATCACAAGTATAAATCAAATACAAACCTGGCCCCAGTATGCTCCCCTGTGGCACACCGGATGATATAGATTCGGGCAGACTCATGAATTCTCCTTCCCCAACCGTAAACTTTCGGGTAGTTATGTAGCTTTCTAATAGATTCAGAAAATTTATTGGTAAATGTGCTTTTAATTTTAAAATAAGGCCTTCATGCCACACTTTATCAAATGCCTGAGACGCGTCAATAAACAGGGCAGAACAATACATTTTTTCTTCAAAAGTTCTTCTCATAAATTGCACCAATCTATGAGTTTGTTCAATGGTGCTATGCTGACTTCTAAAACCAAATTGATGGTCTGGGATGCATCCACTACCTCTTACAATAGGGGACACTTTTTTCATGAGCAGTTTTTCGATAAGTTTTGATAGCAGACTTATTGGCCTGTATGACTCAGCCTTGGTAAGGTCTTTGCCCGGCTTTGGAATCATTTTGACCTTCGCAAGCTTTCAGCTTTGTGGATAATACTCCAGTCGTAAAATGGCGTTAAAAATAAATAACAGGATTCTAATTGCAATATGGGGGAAATTTATCAGCATATTGTTACTGATTCCATCAATACCTGGAGCTTTCTTCGGGTTGAGTTCAGCAATTAGTTTCTGAACATCACGCCTCTTAAATTTTATGGGTCGAGGGGGTAGAGTAACTACACTCGGTAAATCAACAACACCAGTACATGTGTTTGGGGTAAATACGGATTTCATATGCTCAACAAATATGTTACTTTTTCAGTACCGCTTCTGGCCCAACCTCCGGTAGAAGTGCGCAGAGGTGGTCTATATTCAACAGGTGTTTTAAGCTTTCTAGCAGCTCGCCACAAGGAGTAATTAGATGCAGGTGTGGCATCGAGATTTTCCAGAAAATTTTTAAGACATACAGTTTTTTCATATGCAAGCAACTCTTGGAGTCGTCTAGTGCACTCTTTAAAACTAATTTTATTTTGGGGTGATCTGTGCTGTTGCCATTCCTTTCTAGCTGTCCTTTTTTCACGTAAAAGACGTTCAATGTCTGTAGAATAAATTCTATTAAACCCAGTCTGCGGATGGGAAGTAGTGGCATGTTCAGCAGCCTGTTTAATATTTTCGTTAAGATTTTCAATGTTAGAATGTTCAATATCACCTGGTGTTCTTAGCTTAATATTTTCCGTACAATGGCTACTGAGGTATTTTTTGAATCCCAACCAATTAACACGGTTGATCATCTTTACATATGGGACAGGGAAGTCACTTCTTAGTGGGCTACAAATTGTAACAATCGTGGGAGAGTGATCGGAGAAGAGATCTACAGAATCTTCAACATGAATTAATTCCCTAGCGATATTTTTCATGGCTCCAAAATCTATAACATCCGGAATTTTTTGTATGTCCGTAGGCCAGTAAGTGGGCCAAGCCATTTTTGAAATTGTGTTGAACAATGCTCGACCTCTAGATGTAATAAGACGAGAACCCCAAAACGTATGTTTTGCATTGTAGTCCCCAGCTGCTACAAAACAAGGGCCAAGAGATTTGTAGAATTCCTCGAATTGATCCTCAGTAATTGCGAATCTGGGAGGGGAGTAATGTTATCCAGGACATAGTGTTTGAGTCTTGACTTAATTAGAATTGCTGACCTACCGCATGCTCTCCCCCTCGGGTCCTTTGAATCATAGAGTGTAACCATTTATTTTAAATAAGCTCCTTGAAGTCAAATGAGTCTCAGAGACCAACATTACATCAATATTTTTTTCCATGAGGAAGTGCTCAAGTTCATTTTTATGCTGGCGAATGTCGTTTGCGTTCCAGAAACATATTTTTAACATGTTCATGGTTTGTTAACTAATGCTTGAAGCAGTTTATTCTGCATTCGCAGCATTTCTTGCATCATGCTAGTCATATTTGTTGTAAAGTTGTTTATAGTTAGCACCAGATTCTCAATAGTAGCTAAAAGGCGACTAAAGTTAAAGCCTGAGTTTGCATTCGCTGAATTATTTTGCGGTGAAACATTTTGTGAGGGACTAGAACTAGCCTTAGCAGCATCGGCATACGATACACGTGAAGTAACTGGTTGACTCACTTGAGCAAAAGAGGCGGAGTAAGCGTTTAATGGTTGGACTGGAGCTAATTTAGGTTTTTGACTCATAGTCTGTTTAACAAAAGAATATACAGGGCATCGTCTATAGTTAGCGGTGTGATTACCTCCACAATTACTACATTTTTTTCTGCTTGATCTTTTGGCTGAGTGCAGCTAGCAGTATCATGCAATTCACCGCAGATAACACAAACTGTAGGTAAATTGCAATAAGTTTTTGTATGGCCATATTCTTGGCAATTATGGCACTGTACAGGATCTGAACGCTTACGTGGCTCTTCAATTGTGATTTTTCGGTGTAACAGAAACTTTACGCTATAAATTCGAAGGGTTTAATTTATTTTCAATTGTATGTCATTCGGCTCTAGTTAAATGCGAAATAGGGGTTGGGCGACCTCTTCTCTGTTAATTATATTAGTAACATTTTTTACCTTAAATCCTTGGTCTAGAAGTGCACATTTTACTTCTTCGGGCTCAACGTATGAATCTATGCTCTTTAGTACTATCTGTAGGCCTTTAGCACTCTTAAGTTGGTATGTGCAAAAGTTTGTTTTATTTTTTTCAAAATCATTTAAAATTTTTCGGAAATTGTTTTCATCATATATTTGGATTTTAGTTTCATCAATATTACCTCGTTTAATTGGAATTACGTGAAAAGTATTTTCACCAATGGTCGACAGTAGTTTTGTTAGAAGCGCGTTAGATTTTTTTCCCCTCACATATATAGGTGGTGGCTTAAAAGACATCTGAGATGATGAAGCGGTCTTGTCGTTATCGTCTTGCTATAATGAAAAACGATTTTGGCGATTCGTGGATGATGCGCTGTTATCCCTAGACATCTTTGGAACAGATGAAATTTTAGAAGAATTCGGGCTTCGCCCACGCTTTACCACGGTTATATATCTGTCCATTCAGACTTGTACCTTTGCTTTTGAGCTACTGTTATCTGTAGTGATAACTTGGTTAGGTGATGAACAGCCCGAAGCGAATGATTTCAATGGCTTAACTGACGAAGTACTAGGCAACTGTAATGTTAAAGAATCACTAGTAGGCATTGGACAAAGCGAAGTTGATCGCTGTCGAAAAAGTGGATTTGTTGTTAGAAAAAGTCTATCATCAGATTTTTTATTTTTATTAAGAGCTTCCGAACTCACAGTAAAATAGGCATTTCTGCCGTTATAACTCACTTCACATTTATTTGTTTTTGAGGTACTCATATAGAGTATTCCTCAAGGGCACTTTGTTTGTGTTTGCGGTTTTTTTTGTTTCTGTTATTTATGAGTATGTAAAAAAAAATATTAACGAAACAATTAAGGCTTATTTATCAAAGTTAATAATATGTATTACGAATATTTTTTTATGATATTTTTTTGTTTAGTATGTTATGTATGAAAAAACTCCGCTATGACGTTAGTTCACTATGAAGGTACAACGAGAACTAAGGAGCTGTGATGGTATTATAGCTATCATATGCTATAATTTTTTGGAAGCCGAAATGACAAAATAGTTTATAGTTATATTTGTTTACTTTAAAGGTCACTTAAGTAATTTACATTTAATCGATCAAATACACGAATTCACCAAAATTCAGTAATACTCGTATGTACATAAAAAAAATGCTCACTTTCGACATTATATTCCATTTATTAGATTTAAGATTTTATAAACTCTTTTTTTCTGAAAGCTTCATTTGAAGTTTACACTGTATTCACTGCATACCGCCCATACTTGTTAACATTACAAAGTGAAATTGTTTGAATATACTTATTTCAACACAAAGGGCCTGTTTCTCGAAATACGAACGTACGTTTCGATCGATTAATTTATTTATGAAACGAAAAAAATTTAACAGCCTTATTTATAAAAATTATTAAGACTTTTTAAGGAAAATTTGTATGAAATTTTTTTCTAAAAAAACCTTTTTAAAGCCTTAATAAGTTTTATAAATAAAGCTGCAAGTTTTTTGGCTTTTTTTAATATAAATGTTCGATGGAATCTATAGTTCACATTTAGAGGAATAGAATCATATTAGTTTTTTTTTTATTCATGTTTTTTTTTATTTATTGTATCTTCATATATGAACTAACAATAAGTATTCAAATCTTAAATCTAACATATAATTAATAGGCCCGACCAATGCCAGACATAACTAAGTGATAGTGGTAAATAATACATAAGTAGTGATAAGCAAAAAAAAATTTTTTTTTCAAGCAACTTCATTCGGAGTGTTTAGTATTAGAGCCCTTGTATATCTCTTTTTTAAGCGGATGTGTCCAGTAAAGTTCAAAATGTTACGAGCAAGCGGATTAGGATGTGACACGAGTTTAGTTAGATATTTGCCTGCGTATTTTGCAATTTCTTCAGTCACTAGTGGCATATTTAAATCACGATGTATATTTGAATTCTTAATGTACCATGGAGCAGATATTATTAACCTTAAAAATTTGTTTCGTCTTCGTTGAATTCTCTCTACATTGGAAGCAGAAGCAGTGCCCCATAACTGGATACCGTAACACCATATTGGCTTTAAAAGCGACTTGTATATTAAAAGTTTGCAGTCTAGGCTGAGTGTTGAATTTCTGCCAATCAGCCAATGTACCTGAGTTAATTTTAGTTTCATTTGAGTTAACTTATAGTCAATGTGATGTTTCCATGTAAGCCGTCGATCGAGGTGTATACCAAGATATTTCACATGTGAATGTTGAGGAACAACTTGATTATTAATCCGAATGGGGGAACAAGTATCTCTTAGTAAGGTAAATGTTATATGGACACATTTTTGTTCATTTGCCTTAATTCTCCATAAGTTTAACCATAGTTCCATCTGGCTAATGTGTTCCTGGAGTTTTCGGGTTTTCGTGCATACTAAGGCAGGCGGTATCGTCGGCAAATGTAGAAGTATGGATACTACTGCTCACAGGCATATCACAAGTATAAATCAAATATAAAAATGGCCCCAGTATACTCCCCTGTGGCACACCGGATGAGATAGTTTCAGGCATACTCATAAAGTGCCCTTCCACAACTGTAAATTTTTGTGCAAGAATGTAACTTTCCAAAAGATTTAGAATGTTTATTGGTAAATATGTCTTCAATTTCAAAATCAGGCCTTCATGCCACACTTTATCAAATGCCTGAGAAACATCAATAAACACGGCAGAACAATACTTCTTTTCCTCAAATGTTTTTCTGATAAATTGAACCAATCTATGCGTTTGCTCAATGGTACTATGCTGGCTTCTAAAACCAAATTGATGGTCCGGGATGCACCCATTATCAGTTAAAATTGAAGACAATTTTGTCATGAGTAGCTTTTCAAAAAGCTTTGACATTGTTGACAGTAAACTTATTGGCCTATATGACCTTGGAAAGATCTTTACCTGGCTTTGGAATCATTTTAACCTGGGCAAGCTTCCAGCAGTCTGCATAATACTCCAGTCGTAAAATGGCATTAAAAATGAATAACAGGATTCTAATTACAGTACGAGGTAACTTAATCAGCATCTGGTTACTAATTCCATCCATACCGGGAGCTTTTTTCGGGTTGAGTTCGGCAATTAGTTTTTGTACATCACACATCGAGGGGGTAGAGCAACTACACTCGGCAAATCAGCAACACCGGTACATGTATTTGGTGTAAATACGAATTTTAAATGCTCAGCAAATATTTTACCTTTTTCAGTATCGCTTCTTGCCCAACCTCCGGTAGATGTGCGCAGAGGTGGCTTAAACTCAACGGGAGTTTTAAACTTTTTAGCAGCGCGCCACAAAGAGTAATTAAATGCTGGTGTGACATCAAGGCCTTCCAGATAATTTTTGAAAGATGCAGTTTTTTCAGATACAAGCAACTCTTGGAGTCGTTTAGTGCACTCTTTAAATCTGATTTTGTGTTGCGGTGATCTGTGCTGTTGCCATTCCCTTCTAGCTCTTCTTTTTTCACGTACGAGATGTTCAACGTCTGTAGAATAAATTTTATTGAACCCAGTATGCGGATGGGAGGTAGTGGCATGTTCAGAAGCTTGTTTAATATTCTCGTTAAGATTTGCAATGTTCGATTCAATATCATTGGGTGTTCTTACCGTAATATTTTCCGTGCAATGACTACTAAGATATTTTTTTAATCCCAGCCAATTAATACGATTTATCATCTTGACATATGGGTGAGGTAAAGCGCTTCTCAGTGGACTACAGATTGTAACGATCGTGGGAGAGTGATCAGACGACAGATCTAGGGAAGCTTCAACGTGAATTAATTCCCTAGAAATACTTTTTATGACGCCGATATCTGTAACATCCGGAATTTTTCGTACGTCAGTAGGCCAGTAAGTGGGCTCCCCACTTGAAATAACATCCAAAACCCATTTTTGAAATTGTGTTGAACAACGCCCTACCTCTAGGCGTAATAAGACGCGAACCCCAGAACGTATGCTTAGCATTGTAGTCGCCAGCTGCAACGAAACAAGGTCCAAGAGATTTGTAGAACATTTCGTATTGGTCCACAGTGATTGAAAATCTGGGAGGGGAGTAAATTGAAGATATCACGAAATTTGTACAAAAATTTTCAATGCAGATATTTGTTGCTTGTAGATGTTCTTTACAAATGTTGTCAAGAATATAGTGCTTGAGTCTTGACTTTATTAGAATTGCTGATCCACCGCATGCTCTCCCTCTAGGGTCCTTTGTATCATATGAAGTGTAGCCATTCATTTTAAAGAGGCTTCTACAAGTCAAATGAGTCTCAGAGACCAACATTATATCAATATTTTTTTCCGTAAGGAAGTGCTCAAGTTCATTTTTATGTTGGCGAATGCCGTTTGCGTTCCAGAAACATATTTTTAAAGTGTTCATGGCTTGTTAATTAATGCTTGAAGCAGAGTATTCTGCATTCTCAGCATTTCTTGCATCATGGTAGTCATATTTGTTGTAAAGTTGTTTATAGTTAGCATCAGATTCTCAATAGTAGCTTCAAGGCGACTAAAGTTAAAGCTTGAATTTGCATTCGTTGAATTATTTGGCGGTGAAACATTTGGTGTGGGAATAGAACTAGCCTTAGCAGCATCGGCATACGATACACGTGAAGTAACTGCTTGGCTCACTGGAGCAAAAGTGGCGGAGTACGCGTTTAATGGTTGAGCTGGAGCTAATTTAGGTTTTTGCACCATAGCCTGCTTGACGAAAGAGTACACAGGACATCCTCTGTAGTTAGCGGTGTGATTACCTCCACAATTACTACATTTTTTTCCGCTTGATCTTTTGGTTTGGTACAACTTGCAGTACCGTGCAATTCACCGCAGATAACACACACTGTAGGTAAATTGCAGTAAGCTTTTGTATGGCCATATTCTTGGCAATTATGACACTGCACGGGACCTGCACGCTTATGTGGCTCTTCAACTGTGATTTTTCTGTATAAAAGGTATTTAAGGCTATAAATAGGATGAGTCTCGTTTTTTTTCAACTGTATATCATTTGGCTCCAGTTCAACACGAAGTAGGGGTTGGGGTACTTTTTCTTTGTTAAATATGTTTGATACATTCTTTACCTTAAATCCCTGGAAGACAAGTGCATCTTTTATTTCTTCAGGGACAACATAAGAATCTATGCCCTTTAATACGATCTGTAGGCCTTTAGCGCTCTTAAGCTGGTATGTGTAGAAGCTTGTTTTATTTGTTTCAAATTCAGAAACCATTTTGCGGAAATCCTTTTCATCATAAATTTGAATTTTTGTTTCATCGATGTTGCCACGTTTTATTGGGAATATGTGGAATTTATTTTCACCAATGACCGAAATTAATTTTTTAATAAGGGCATTGGAATTTTTCTCTCTCAAGTAGATTGGTGGCGGCTTGGATGTTTTATTCGAGGATACATCGGGTTTGTCGTTCTCATCTTGCAAAATTTTAAAACGGTTTTGGCGATTAGTTGAGGATGCGCTGTTATCTCTAGACATCTTTGGAGCGGATGAAATTTTTGAAGAATTCGGGCTTCGCCCACGCTTTACCACGGTTATATATCTGTCCATACCGACTTGCACCTTGGGTTTTGAAATACTGTTATCTGTAGTGATAACTTTGTTAAGTGACGAATACGAGCCTGAAGATGATATTACTGACTTATATGAAGAAGTACTAGGCAATTGTAATGTTAATGAATCACTACTATTTGGCATTGGACAAAGCGAAGTTGATCGCTGACGAAAAATTGGCTTTGCCGTTAAAAAAGCACTTTCATTAGATTTATTATTTTTATTTTTTTCATTAAGAGCTTCAGAACTCACAGTAAAATAGGCGTTTCTGCCGTTAGAACTCACTTCATAATTTTTTGTATTTGAGGCACTCATATAGAGTATTCCTCAAGGGCACTTTTTGTGTTTTTTTGCTTCCGTTTTTTTTTGTTTTTGTAATTTATGATTGTTTGTCTGTTTTTGAGGTACTCGTATAGAGTATTCCTCAATGTCACTGTTTATATTTTTTTGTTTGCGTTTTTTTATACCCTTTACCAAAAAATGGTAAAAGGGTATATATAGGTTTGTCATTCCGTTTGTAATTTCTACAATATTAATAAGCGACACATAAAGTATATATATTCTGGATCCTTATGCCTAGCGAAGACGAACAAGCGATGTCCGTCTGTCTGTACGTGAAATCGGTTTTCCCAAGCTCCCAGAAGAGCTAGAGACTTCGTTCTTGGACTGGTGTGTCAGAAATTTTCCGAAAAATTTTGCTATTGAAAATCAGCAAAATCGGGCAGACGTTTTCAGGGCTGGAAAACTCACTCTATTTTCCCATAGAAAATAACTACCGAAAACAAGTTTTTATTACTTTTTTATTAAATTAACTTATTTTATACTTCGGTATTAATAAAATTGGTATTTATAATTAAAAAAAAAATGTAAAAATTTAAAAAATTAAAAAAACGTTTCCAGGGTTGGAAAACTTTAACTTTTTTCATAATAATTAAACATATTTCATGTTTTAGGAAGAAGGCTATTTTCTCAGGAACGGTAAGAGCTACGGGTCTGAAATTTGGACAGAGTATGTAGAACTTTGATCGCTACAACAACAAATACATGAGAATTAAAACTTAAAGGGTGTTCCAAAACGAGCAACGAAAAATTTTAAAATCCCATCTAATATACATACAATTGTATGTACAAATGTACATATGTATATTGACACTTGAAATTTGTAAAATTAGTGTATTTTTATATAGGCTACAACAATTAACACTAAAATTAAAAACATTTAAATTAAAGGGTGGTCCATCAGTTAATGCAATTTTGACTATGTAATTTTGACAAATTGCTATATCTTGGAAACTGTAAGAGTTAAACTCTTGAAATTTACAAAAACGGTCTAACTAAAAAATCCGAAAATTATAAAATCGCCAAAAATTTAAAAAAATCGCCAAAACGAAAAAAATCGCAGAAATGAAAAAAACGCTAAAATTAAAAAAAAAGCCAATAACCAAAAAAAATCGCTAAAACTAGAAAAACGTGTCAAAACTAAAAATAAATTTCTACAATGACACAAAAACGCTAAAATGCTATTGAAAATCAGCAAAATCGGGCAGACGGTTTCAGAGCTGGAAAACTCAAACTCTATTTTCCCATAGAAAATAACTACCGAAAACAAGTTTTTATTACTTTTTTATTAAATTATCTTATTTTATACTTCGGTATGACTAAAATTGGTATTTATAATTAAAAAAAATTTAATAATCTAAAAAATTAAAAAAAACGTTTCCAGGGTTGGAAAACTTTAACTTTTTTCATAATAATTAAACATATTTCATGTTTTAGGAAGAAGGCTATTTTCTCAGGAACGGTAAGAGGTACGGGTCTGAAATTTGGACAGAGTATGTAGAACTGTGATCGCTACAACAGCAAATACATGAGAATTAAAACTTAAAGGGTGGACCAAAACGAGTGACGAAATTTTTTAAAATCGCATGTAATATACATACAATTGTATGTATGTGTGTACATATATATATTGACACTTGAAATTTGCAATTTGTGTATTTTTATATAGGCTACAACACTAAAATTAAAAACATTTTAATTAAAGGGTGGTCCATCAGTTCATGCAACTTTGACTATGTAATTTTGACAAATTGCTATATCTTGGAAACCGTAAGAGTTAAACTCTTGAAATTTTCAAAAACGGTCAAACTAAAAAATCCGAAAATTATAAAATCGCCAAAAAATTTTAAAAATCGCCAAAACGAAAAAAATCGCCAAAATGAAAAAAAACGCTAAAATTAAAACAAAATGCCAATAACCGAAAAAAATCGCCAAAACGAGAAAAACGTGTCAAAACTAAAAATAAATTTCAACAATGACAAAAAAACGCTAAAAACCGCAAAAATCGCCAAAACAAACAAAAATGCTTATATAAACAAAAATCGCCAAAAATTAAAAAAAAATGCCTAAATGAAAAAAAAATCGCCAATATCAAAAAAATTGCAAAAACGAAAATAAATCACCGAAATTAAAAAAAAACCCCAAAAACCGACAAAAATCGCCAAAACAAAAAAAAAATTGCCTATATAAAAAAATCCCAAAAATTAAAAAATCGCTTATATGAAAAAAATCGGCAAAATCAAAAAAATCGCCAAAACGAAAAAAAATCGACAAAATTAAAAAAACGCCAGAAACCGAAAGAATCGCCAAAACGAGAAAAAAGTGTCAAAAAAAAAAAAATTCCCACAATGACAAAAATCCGCAAAAATCGCAAAAAAAAAGGCTTATATGAACAAAAATCGCCAAAAATTAAAAAAAAGTCGCCAAAATCAAAAAAATCGCCAAAACAAAATCAATCGCCAAAATTAAAAAAACGCCAAATAACCAAAAAAAAAATCGCCAAGGCAAAAAAAAATTGCCTGTATGAAAAAATCGCTAAAAATTAAAAAAATCGCTTAAATGAAAAAAAAAATCGTCAAAATCAAAAAAATCCACCAAAACGAAAAAAAATCGCCATAATTAAAAAAATCGCTTAAATGACAAAAAAATCGTCAGTCAAAAAATCCACCCAAACGAAAAAAAATTGCGAAAATCAAAAAATCGCCAAAACGAAAATAAATCGCCAAAATTAAAAAAACGCCCAAAAACCGAAAAAAATCGCCGAAACAAAAAAAAATTGCCTATATGAAAAAATTGCCAAAAATTAAAAAATCGCTTAGTTGAAAAAAAAAATCGTCAAAATCAAAAAAATCCGCCAAAACGAATAAAAATCGCCAAAATTAAAAAAACGTCAAAAACCAAAAAAATCGCCAAAACGAGAAAAAAAATGTCAAAACTAAAAAAATTGCCAAAAAGAAATCAAAACGCCAAAAACCGAAAAAATCGCCTATATGAAACAAAATCTCCAAAAAATAAAAAAATCGCCTAAATGAAAAAAAATTTCAAAATCAAAAAAATTGCCAGAGGGAAAAAAGTCACCAAAATTAAAAAAACACCAAAAACCGAAAAAAATGTCCAAGGTCAAAAAAAAAAATTTCCTATATGAAAAAAATCGCCAAAACTAAAAAAATCAGCAAAACAAAATAAATCGCCAAAATTTAAAAACCACCAAATTAAACATAATGCCAAAAACCTAAAAATTGCACTAGAGAAAAAAGTATGAATTTTTTCACAAAATTAATATCTATGTACCTGCATATCTCTGTGCTTATGTATGTATCTCTATACTACATAAACGCACTTTGGTAAAGGGTATATAAGATTCGGCAGAGCCGAATATAGCACTCTTACTTGTTTTGTATTTGTTATTTCCACTATGTAAAAAATATTATCAAAGCAATAAAGCTTATTTATTAAAGTCAGTATGTACCTATTACGAATA
Organism: Tachina fera; assembly: GCA_905220375.1. NCBI lineage: Eukaryota > Metazoa > Arthropoda > Insecta > Diptera > Tachinidae > Tachina > Tachina fera. The sequence goes on along the minus strand of LR999965.1, from coordinate 96,580,874 downwards.
ATATGTACTACGAATAATTTTTTGTATAATTTTTTGTTTGTTTGTATGTAAGAAAAAAACTCATATTAATTGAGAAAAAAAACATTTTCAATTTCTAATAAAGAATAATTGAAAATATCGCTTAAGAAATTTTTTCTACTTAAAAGAAAATTTAAATATTTTCAATTATTTTATGTGATTTTTTAATACATACATGAATACATTTAAGAAATTTCCCAGGCAGAAATTGTGACTGCCCAAAAAATATGTACCACCACAACACTGTAAATACAAAATTACGACTCTTCCAAAATTTTTGTACCACTACAGTACTGTAAACACAAAAATATGACAAATACCGCGTCCTTACTAATGATACACCACTACAACACTGTATTTACAAAAATCCGACGTTAGTTTCGCAGTACCCCGTTTATAATAATTCTATACCGCTACAACACCGTATATACAACAATTTTACTTTACTTTACCGAAATACCCCGTTTAAAATAATTCTTTACCGCTTCAACACAGTAAATACAAAAATTTTACTTAAGTTGGGAAATTTACATTATGACGACCTTATATTGTTATTTGTATTTAGTGTATTGTGACAACATTGAAAACAAGAGTCGGAGGACGGTGATTTGGCGTTATCATTTTAATGTTATGAGAACATTAAAATTTTGGTAAACGAATGTTGTACTGATGTTAGTTGTACCCGCAGACAATCGTAGCAACGTTGTGCTGATTGTCTTTTTCTGCCTGGGTTATTATTCGACATGTTGTCATAAGTATACCGGCAGAATCTTCAAAAATTTTTGTGTGCCACCGAAGTACTGTAAACACAAAAATATGACTTAACGTTTACAAATACCGCGTTCTTATTAATTCTATACTACATATACTGTATATACAAAAATTCGAACTTATTTTCGCAATACAAATACAAAAATTTTACTTTAGTTCCCAAAATACCCCGTTTAAAATAATTCTTTACCGCTTCAACAACGTAAATACAAAAATTTTACTTAAGTTGGGAAATGTCCATTGTAACGACCTTATAAATTTGTATTTAGAGTATTGTGACAACATTGAAAACAAGAGAAATGTTATGAGTACATTAAAATGTTGGTAAACGAATGTTGTACTAATGTTATCGTTACATAAAACGCAAAACGCCTAACTGACAAAACATTTAAAACCAGATTTTTTATTTATTTTTCATACATATTTTTACATAACTACTACAATAAACTAAAACCTTCCAGAAAATAAAGTGCAAGTTATTTGTTAATACGAATATGTAAAAGTTCTCAATACTGGTTAAGGCATTTTGAGTTTTATGTATCGATATATACTTTTATTCACCTCGAATAAATTCATTGCAATTTTGTCCCACATCCTTATCCCAATGCTCTACAGTATTTTGAAGTTCCCTTGTGCGTTCAATAGCTAATTGTCGGCGTGCTCTACTGCTCATAGCTACGTAAGATTCCCTGAAAATTTAAAGATTTTTAATTGAATGTTTCAACTTTCAACTATTGCATTGAATTCTGAGATTTACTTTGGTAACGCGGCTATAATATTTTCAAGATCACATCTAAGTGGTCGCAGCAAGCCTTGCACTTGCTCAAAACTCTCGATATCATCTTGCGTTGGGCTGTACTTCATTAAAATTTTAATATAATCAAAATATACAAATGCATGCCATATAGGTACTAATAATAGCTTCGGCAAAAAATATTTAACAGCTTCACGAAAGCCGTGACCAGCGGACATTAACGACATTGCCTAAATTGAACAAATTAATTGAAGAATAACTTTATATTAGAAATAAATGTCTAAATATCAATAAATCTTGAACACACATCTGGTTTTGCCAATAATTCCGTTAACGCATCTTTAGATTCCTGCGATGTAACTTCCTGTGCATATTTCGTATATACATCAAATTCTTCAGCTTCGGCTAATTCTTCGAAGCAATTCCCAACACACGGAGCATTTTGCTCCTGCGACATTTCAATTACATCTTCCAATGAACCTAGTAGTGTAACAGTCACTTCATAAATATCCATAATGTTTGAGAATATCGGATCGAGTTCTTTAGGACTTCGAACAATTTTCGCAAGCTCCTCTCGAAATACACGAATAATCATATGCAAATCACGTTGATACTGTTTCTCGTCATTTATTAAATCTTTTACAACTTCTTCGTAAGTTGTACTAGTGCGCTGTGCCGGCAGTGTCGGTAAAGGACTAGACATAACATTTGCTTTTATATCTGTTTGGCAAAACATATCCATTAAAACCTATAACAAATAACATTAATTATATATTTTTATATATTTAAGAAATATCGAAGTATGTATAATGGCTCGATTAAATTAAGTGCTTTATTATTTTTATTATTTTTTAGTTTATTCTTTGCATATTAAAAAGAAAATATGATTTAAAGTTAAAAGAGATTGTTAAAACATATTTTAGGCCGTCTAATTAATAGATTCTAAATTTTGCATTTCCATTTCTTCATCAGCAATTAATTCCACTTAACTAATAATTTTTTTTAAGCACTTGTATTTCTCATATTTTGCATTTATGTTCACATTATTTTCACTTGCCAATCTGTCATAATCGTATTTTCGATAACTTTTCGGCAACTGGAGGAAGTTGCCATACATAATAACAATTTTAGTTTCATTTGCGTTGCTAGTTAACTCGGCAACTGAAGTTCGGTTGCCATCCATAATCCAGCCATAAGTATTTATTTGACATTCAGCTTTTAACTTATTAGGAATTTTCGCTTGCATACATATGTATATGCATTTCGTTCTTAATTAAAGGACTCATCAGTAGTTTATTTAAACAATTTTTTGTTGAAGTCTACTGATGAGTTCCTTAAGCAGCATGCATATATAAGGTGCTTAACCAACAATACAAACAAAATTCCTGATAAGTTATATTTAAAAAGTATTCGATATTTGCTTACCTTATCGGCGCACATTGCTACTTCAATATCTTCCTTTGATATTTCACAGTGTTTAATTTTTCTTACATAATTACCAGCCAATTTTAATATATCGGCAGAAATATACTCTAAAACAGCTACCAAAAAAACTGATACAGAACTATCAATTTTATATTGCAGAACATCCTGAAACGAAACAAATTACAGTTTTAGTTATAAAATAAATATCAATATCAAACAAGTCTATTTTTAAATACTAACGGCAGTTTTCTAAAAAAATTTATATATCTAAATTCCAGCATAAATAAATTATCTCCAATGATAAGCTAATGCGAAAATCATTCATGTTTCCCCTAAAGTGAATCAGTTCGTCATGACTTCGAACCATGATTCAACCCCATTTTTAACCCCCGACTAAAAATAGAGGTGTTATAAGTTTTAAGTGTATGTTTGTGTGAGTTTGAGTGTCTGTGTATCTGTGTGTCTGTCCGTGTTCACGTACAGACCAACCGGCCAGACCGATTTTGATAAAGCCGTTTAGAAGATATCGCATCTTCTCTAGATATATTCGGGGGGTTTTAAAATTTTTAATTTTTGTTATTAAGCGTTTTCACGCTTCGTAGTAAAGTACCCTTGTAAAATTAATAGTCCTTTTAAAGATACTACATTACAAGACCACAACAACAAAATACATTGAAACAAAATTTACTATACTTTTTAAACAAAGCAAGACCAAATGTAGTAGCATATTAAGTGTTGTAATTGTACAAGTCAATTGTACAGTTTATAAAATAATACTGATTAAGAATCTAAGAATTTTATTATTCGACATATTGTCATAAGTATATTTCAATTTGAAATTTATTAAGAATCGTTAAAACTATAAGGAATGCAAAAATTCGCACAAAGTTACTAACAGCGGGATGATGACAAAGTTTAATAATGTTTTAAAATCTTCAAAACTGTTAGGAAGCTAAAAGACACGCAAAAAGTCGCTGTTATCACGAACTTTGCATAAAATCGCAAGAATTTGCAAAATTCTAAATAAGCCATAATATTCATTAAATATCGCTAAAGCTTTAAGGAACGCAAAAAATTCGGCAAAAATTATGAAAATTTTCAAAAACATACTAACTGCGGGATGAAAACAAAGTATAATATTTTTTGAAAATCGACGAAACTGTTTGGAGGCTGAAAGCATGAAAAAGTCGCATTTATAGCGAAATTTGCAAAAAAATCACAAGAAGTTGCAAAATTTTAAACAAGTCATACTATTAAACTGTATGCAAAAAATTCGCTAAAAATCGCGAAAACGGCGGAAATTTGCAAAAACTTATTAACAGCGGGATGATAACAAAGTCTAATATTATTTAAAAATCGGCAAAACTCTTAGGAAACTCAAAAAAGTGCAAAATGTCTATTTTATTGCGAACTTTGTTCATAGCGAACAGTCAATTAGCGGAAATTTTCTTACATACCAAACAACCGAATAATTATACAAAAAAAATATTCGGAGTACATATTATTCGTAATAGGTACATACTGACTTTAATAAATAAGCTTTATTGCTTTCAGCGTTGTCAACTTGGTGCGTTTCGCACCATTTTGGGTGCTTTTTGAAATTTGTTGTGCGAAAAATTTCTTAGTTGGTGCGTGGTGCGCTTTTTTTTAGATTTTGGTGCGTTTCTAAGTTTTTGGTGGCACAAACACAAATTGAACACGGCAGTGGGTTAAAACTGGGAAATTTTTGTTGTGAAACTTTTACCAACTTGCTGATAGTGTTAATTACCATATTAACAGTAATGATGTTTACAAAAAATTACAAAATGAAATGAAATTTTTTATATGACCCTATGATAACAATAATGATGAAAATATTAGCTTTATTAGTTTGGAATAATTCATTTTGTATCTTTTTTTTAAGTTTTAAGCAGAATTTATAAAACTAAAGTACAGAAATTTATAATTTTTTACAAATTGATGTGTGTGCCCTTAATTATGAAACTTGTGTAAAGCTATGTACAGACGGTTGTCAGATCTTATAATATTGCCAGTAAAATGTGGTCAAAATTTCTTACAACCGTGTGAACTGACAAATTTTGTCAGATGTCGTTGCCAGAAAAAGCATTGTCAGTCCATTGCAATACTAGCAGCTGACAACAAATTGTCAGACATCTTACAATCGTGTGAATACATTGTAAAATTATTGTCATATATTTGTCAGACATTTTAATATTCTCAGATGTGCAAATTTTTTATTGCCAGTACATTGTCAGCACACTGACAGATCTGACAATATTGTAAGATCTGACAATCGTCTGTACATAGCTTAAGTCATAGATTTCTTTGGTTCAAGTATTCAGTATATATTTAAAATACGTCAACTCAAAAAAATAACTTTTCAGTGGAGTAAAAAAACTAATTATTTCGCTCATTATTGTAAAAATAAATGATGCGCCTTCCATAATATGGTTTAAATATGCTTACTAATTTATAGGTCTGCAAAAAATATTTTATTTTGCACTGGTTTGCGTATTTTTATGAGATAACATATTTAAGTCGATCAAAAAACAAATATTTCTTTAGAGTTAGCATATTTTGTAGGAAAAAAAACTTAAATTTTTTTAATATATTTATTTTTTAATCAATTTGTGAAATCTTTTACTAAATACCAAATATAAGAATTGAAAAACTACAAGAAAAAACCTCAAATACCATTAAAAACATTACTTAAGCCTCACTGAAAGCCTCTTCCATCTCGCGGTAGTCAGGTTTAGCCCTCACTAACTCACTCATTAGTGTAACAGGGTTACTCCAATTTATCAATTTCGAAAGCTTATATCATTGACTATAATTGGTGCATACATTATGTTTTTATTCGATTGATAGTTTAAAATTTATACATACATTACCAATTTTTTTTTATCGAAACCAATATGTACTGATAAGTTTAAAGTGACCATATCTCAAAAACTAAACTAGAGGTCGAGCTTTGTTTAATACAATTTCAAAAATGCGCTTAGATGTTATTTCGAGTTGGAAGCCCACTTACTGGCCTACTGACGTACGAAAAATTCCGGATGTTATTGATTTTGGCGTCATGAAAAATATTTCTAGGGATTTTATTAACGTTGAAACTTCTCTAGATCTCTCCTCCGATCACTCCCCCACTGTAATCTGTAACCAACTAAAAAGTGACTTACCTCACCCATATATGAAGATGATCAATCGTGTTAATTGGCTGGGATTCAAAAAATATTTAGTAGTCATTGCACAGAAATTATTACGCTAAGAACACCCAATGATATTGAAACTAACATTGCCAATCTTAACGAAAATATTAAACAGGCTGCTGAACATGCCATTATCTCCCATCCGCAGACTGGGTTTAATAAAATTTATTCCAGGGATATTGAAGGGAAAGGCAACAGCACAGATCACCACAACATAACCTCAGACTTAAAGAATGTATTACAAGAGTTGAGTTGAATGTACTACAAGAGTTGCTTGCATCTGAAAAAACTGCATCTCTTAAAAATTATTTGGAAGGTCTTGATGTCACTAATTACTCTTTGTGGCGCGCTGCTAGAAAGCTTAAAACACCCGTTGAGTTTAAGCCACCTCTGCGCACATCTACCGGAGGTTGGGCAAGAAGCGATACGGAAAAATGTAAAATATTTGCTGAGCACTTAAAATCCGTATTTACGCTAAACACATGTACTGGTGTTTCTGATTTACCCAGTGTAGTTCCTCTACCCCCTCGACCCTTTAAGTTTAATATGCGTGATGTACAAAAAGTAATTGCTGAACTCAAGCCAAAGAAAGCTCCAGGTATTGATGGAATTAGTAACAAGATGCTGATGAACTTACCGCATATTACAATAAGAATCCTCCTGTTTATTTTTAATGCCATATTATGAATGGAGTATTATCCACAAAATTGGAAGCTTGCCAAAGTTAAAATGATTCCAAAGCCAGGCAAATATCTTACCAAAGCTGAGTCATATAGGCCAATAAGTTTGCTGTCACCTATATCAAAACTCTTCATGCTCATGACAAAATTGTCCCCAATTTTAACTGATAGTGGGTGCATACCGGGCCATAAATTTGGTTTTAGAAGTCAGCATAACAGCATTCAACAAACGCATAGATTGGTTCAAGTTATAAAAAGAACATTTGAAGAAAATAAGTATTGTTCTACTCTCTTTATTGATGTTTCTCAGGCATTTGCTAAAGTATAGCATGAAGGCCTAATTTCAAAATTGAAGACATATCTACCAGTAAACTTTCTAAAGCTATTGGAAAGTTACATTCTATCCCGGAAGTTCATTGTTGTGGAAGGAGACTTCATGAGTGTGCCCGAATCTATCTCCGCCGGTGTGCCACAGGGGAGTATACTGGGCCCAGTTTTGTTTTTGGTATATACTTGTGATATGCCTGTTAGCACTAAAATCCATACATCTACATTTGCCGATGATAAAGCCTTCTTTAGCATGCACGAAAGCCCTCAAGAGGCATCCCGATATCTTCAGGAACATATTACCCAGCTGGAACTATGGTTAAAGCTATGGAGAATTAAAGTAAATGAACAGAAATGTGCGCAGGTAACATTTACTCTACGAAAAGATAATTGTTCCCCCATTGCAATTAATAATCAAATTATTCCTCAACATTCAAATGTAAAATACCTTGGTATACACCTTGATCGACGGCTTACATGGAAATATCACATTGATTCTAAGTTAACTCAAATGAAACTAAAATTAACTCAGGTACATTGGCTGATTGGTAGAAATTCAACTCTCAGTCTAGATTGCAAACTGTTGATATACAAGTCGCTTTTGAAACCTATATGGTGCTATGGAATCTAACTATGGGGCACTGCTTCAGCTTCTAATGTCGAGAGAATTCAACGAAGGCAAAACAAAATTTTACGTTTGATAACATCGGCTCCGTGGTACATCAAAAATTCAAATATACATCGTGATTTAAATATGCCACTAGTGATTGAAGAAATTGCAAAATACGCAGGCAAATATTTAACAAAACTCGAGTCACATCCTAATCCGCTTGCTCATAATATTTTGAACTTTACTGGACACATACGCCTAAAAAAGAGGGGCACAAGGGCTCTAATACTCAGCACTCTAGATGGGATTTCTAGAAAATACTTTTTTTTTCTTTTTTGATTTTCACTACTTATGTATTATTTATAACTATCACTGAGTTTATGTCCGACAGTGGTCGGTCCTAATAATTATATTTTAGATTTAAGATTTGAATACTTATTGTTAATATTTAAAGATATAGGGTCTTATTCAAAAAAAATTAACAAAGCTTTGGCAAGCAATGTTAAGTAAAGTTGTATTCAAAAAAAAATATTATATCAAAATTCTAAAGTAGGCATCCACGTTTGTTAAGAGTACTTTAAGTTGATATTTCCAAAATGTGTATTTTTTACCTAAAATATTTTTGTTAATATAGCACATATTGATCCATGTTACATCTGCAAATGAAGCTAGAAGTGCTAGCTCTTAGCTTAGGTTTATTATTTCTGTCATGTAATGGAAAACATCACCAAATTATCCAATTGATTCGAAATACATAGCAAAATCCATAAAAAAATATTAAAATAAATACAATTATACAAAAATGTTTTAGTGATGTACAGTCAAACAAAACGAATCGAAAAAAGCTGGATATTCAAATACTCATTTCGTTCGAATAAAATAAATTGAGATAATTTTTCTATGTTCATCATATTTTTTTACTTTTACTTCATAAAAATGTTTATCTGTTTTGCTTCCATGTCAGAAGCTCATATTTTTTAAATTAGGTTGCTTAACTTCAAGATAATAAAAATTTATTTAATGAAATAAAAAATTATTTGAACACTCGAATGAAATTGTATTCGATGTTGTACATCATAAGCTGTGAATTGGTTGTTGAACACGGTGGTGTTACCACAATTTATTATTAAATCAAAAAATAATTAAAGTTGTCTTTTGAATACAATTTCTTAATAAAGCAATGTTAGCCTTAAAGTGCTTGGTAACTACTATGAACTTTAAAGCTCAAATAAAAAAATTTTTTGAAAAAGAGGGATAGGGTCTTATGCAAAAAAACTTAGCAAAGCTTTGCAAATCAATGTTAAGTAAAGTTGTATTCTAAAAAAATCATTATATCAAATTTCTAAAGTATGTCCCCACGTTTGTTAAGACTACTTTAAGTTGATATTTTCCAATTGTGTATTTTGTACCTCAAATATTTTTGTTAATATAACACATATTGATTCATGTTACATCTGAAAATGAAGCTAGAAGTGTTAGCTCTTAGCTTAGATTTATTATTTCTGTCATGTAATGGAAAACCTCATCAATTTATCCAACTGATTCAAAATACATCGTAAAATCCATAAAAAATATTAATATAAATACAATTGCACAAAAATGTTTTAGTGATGTACATACAACCAAAACAAATAGAAAAAAGCTGGGTATTCAAATACTCATTTCATTTGAATAAAAGAAATTGTGATAATACTTCTTTCTTCCTCATTTTTTTTACGTATACTTCATAGAAATGTTTATCTGTTTTACTACCATGTCAGAAGCTCATATTATTTAAATTGGGTTGCTTTACTTCAAGAAAATAAAAATTTATTTAATAAAATAAAAAATCAAATGAATGAAATTTTATTCAATTTTGTACATCATAAGCTGTGAAGTGGTTGTTGAACACGGTGGTGTTACCAGTATTTATTATTAAATAACAAAATAATTAAAGTTGTGTTTTGCATACAATTTCTTAACAAAGCAATGTTAGCCTTAAAGTGCTTGGCAACTAATATGAACTTTAAGGCTGTAGTAAAATATTTTTTTGCATAAGGGGGATAATAAATAAATACATGTATTTAAAAAAAAATAAAAAAAATCGCGAAAATTTGTAAAATCGAAGCAAGCGCATAAATTGATTAAAAATCGTCATTTAAAATATAAAAAGTTTGGAAAAAACGCGAAAAATCGCAAGTTAGCCAAGCGAAAAAAAGTCAGGTTTATTTGACAAATTTCCCACAGAAATATGTCAAATAAGCGCTTAATAAACCTGAAATATTTTTTATGAAAAAGGCAGCTAGTGTTTAAATCAGTTTATATGTAATATTGTTTATAGTAAATATTGTGAAACTGGAAAAAAATCTTATGTGCAAAATTAAAAGAATCTCTCTCATTTACATGTAAATGATTATTTATTTATGAATTTATGCGTATTCAAAATGTAAGAAAGTGTTAACCAATTATAAAAATGATTTAGTGCATTTTACGGACTCTTTCTAATAAAAACAGAGTTTTTAGATAATGATAAATATCGATTTGATTTTGTTGTTATTTGTATCAAAAAAACAATATTTGTCCTCATTTACACAAAAATTTAAATCTACTGCTAAAAGTGTTTATTTTTAAACGAATTATACCTAAAATACAGCCATTTATGTCTAAATAACGTCAAAATGTTGAAAATCAGGCATATATGCGTAAAAAAGCAGAAATATGTTTAACAAAAAAGTAGAAGTACAAAAGCGTACAAGTTGCAATAGACGGACGCCATATTTTTTATTAAGTTAATTAAAATTAAATTTCTACGGTCTAATTCATAAAAAATATTTTAGGTTTATTGCAGGTTTATTTGACAAATTTCCCATAGAAATATGTCAAATAAGCGCTTAATAAACCTGAAATATTTTTTATGAATAAGGCAGCTAGTGTTTAAAGCAGTTTATATGTAATATTGTTTATAGTAAATATTGTGAAACTGGAAAAAATCTTATGTGCAAAATTAAAAGAACCTCTCTCATTTACATGTAAATGATTATTTATTTATGCATTTATGCGTAATCAAAATGTAAGAAAGTGTTTACCAATTTTACGGAGTCTTTCTAATAAAAACAGAGTTTTTCGAAATAATTTGTTTATATTCCGATCAGGTGTTTGGTGAATGTTTGCAATGTTATTGAAAAGGGCGTAACTGAAATTTACTCTCACCCATGATTAAACATATTTTATTCAAAATTAAACATATTGTGCTCACAAATCAACGAAAGGTTTAAAAATATAGTTGTGTAATTTTAGGTCGAAAGTAGTCTGTAATGTGTTGCTTACTATTATCGACCTTATTTTCAACAAAAGTGTTTTAGAGTGTACATAGATATAAATATTGCTTATTTACTTCAACGACGAATAATTTACCATTTTCATCTTCAAATTGTGTCAAAATCTAATAAAATACCCTTAAACCAGGCGTTTGAGCGAGAAGGCCTCAACCTATTTTTCATAATTTCAACTCATTTAACTAGAAGTAAGTGAGGGATATATTGTCGGCTTAGAGTGTAAGCCTGTTAAATCATTTCAACCAAATTTTACAGGAGAGACAGATAATTGTTAACATTTTATACACAAAACTTACACATCAGTTTTGTTTCGATATAAAGTCTTAAATTGAAATAAATATTATAGTCAGTCGATGCGGCTTTCGCACAACATTACCATGTCATATTTTCGCTGTTTTAACTAACTGACCCAACTAACATTTTAAAAATTAACAGGCTGTTTATAACATTGATTCTTATGGCTGTGTCAGAAATCTTTTTATTTATATAGGAACAAAAGTAATGCTCACAGTCATGAAAACTGTAGACAATATGTATTATGACTTAAAAAGTCTAGCAGAGGACTTAACGCATTTTTCAAAAAAATTTCAGTTAGGTCGGTTAAGGGAGGTTTTTTAAAAGCAAGCGCACACAACTCATGTAAATGCATGTATGCGTTTGTATGTGCGCAGAAAAATAAGAGAGCATGCACAAATTATGTAGGTATGTATGTATGTACATGCATGACGTTTGTATACGCACCAATGGGAGAAAAAACCACAAGCACCACAAATTTTTCAGTCACGAACTATTTTCTTCTTTACTCTTATATGTACCTGCAATAAGTTAAACAAATGTATAGCCGACAACGTTGGTTAGCGTTTGTTTCAAAAGATTTCCCTGTAGTAAAGCATTTGAAATTGCCCTCATATCTTAAAAGTTATTATAAGATGTCTTGTGCAGGTCTTTAATAAGTAGTTATATATTCCCTAATTTTTTAAAACATATCTACATATTTACAGCAAACAATTTATTCCGATTTCCTTCTTTATAGTTTAAGGCTCAAAATTTTTACAACAATCTTAAAATCGATGTTTTAGCTGATATCAGTTTTTATTAAGTTCAGTTTACTAAAGAACTCTTTCAATGCCTTTAAGACTGGTAGAATCAAAACTTATAAATTAAGAAAGAGAATATCGCTGGCACAGTTTTTACTTTGAAAATTTAAATGAATTTAAATTTCGACATCTAATTCATCGTATAGCTTAAGGTCTTTCTGATGTAAAAGTGCATTTTCACACCGCTCATTATCTAATTTTTGATCATTTAACTTAACAAAGGAAAATTGATTTTTAAAAATCGCTAACGACTATATATGTATGTATGTATGTATATAGCTAAAGTTGCTCATTTTTATTGTCAACCAAAAATAGCTCATTTTGTTAAAATTTTCACAAAAATGGAGATTCGCCTTGGAAAGCTAAATTATTATTAGTTAATAGTCTAAGAGAATATGAAAGAGACTCCAAATAATATTTTGTAGATCTTTCGTCCAATGCAGACAGTATTGACTCAGTTATATTTAAGTTATCTTCAAAAACTTCCAATCTTAAATATTGTGGAGATCTGACAACGCTAGTTAGTTGGGAAGATCTGGAAACACAGAGATAGTTGTTGAGTCTCTCGTGAAAAAGACAGATTGTGTAATAAGTAAGCGACAGAAGAAGTCTATTAAAAAGAAAAGCTAAATAAAAAGTAACTAAATTGCAAATCCTTGTGTTTATTAATTGTGTCAGAAGAGGGGTTATTACAAATATAATTTCAATAGTTCAATTGTTTCGAAGCAATGTCAATGTAAGCTTTTAATGATAAAAATTGCGTTATAATAGCTCACAAAATTGTATGGATTTCTACTTGAAAATATTGGGAGAGTTTAAATTTTAACATAAATTGGGTTACAAATTTTATTGGACTTTTATTAAGAATTAGATCAATATTGACTTTTTTGTATCTTAATAATAAACTTCTTCTGTAGAACTTTGTAGCATATGTATGTATATATGTAACTAGATGTTGTCTTAAGCTTATGCTTTTATCGCTTTTAAGCAAGAAATATAAATGCCGTTATAGTCAAATAGTGCAAAATTACACAAAAAGTTTATGGTGCAAAAAAGTGCAAAGAATTTTAAATAGTACAGATTATGCACTATTACACAGAAAGTGGCAACGCTGGACTACACATACGAATGATTAAACAAGATTAAGAGATTTGCTCTCTTCGTTGTTGTTGTATATATGTACATACATACATATATATACCCTTTCGGAAAATATGTTAACTTTAAGCTAAGTATTTCGCAAATAGTACTGCTTGTCAGAAATTATATTATTGATAATTAAGAATGTTTTTAATTTCTTTGGCAACAACCATAATAAGTACCAGGCAGCGCTGGTACCACTTGAACCTTTAATTTGATTTAAGCTTAATTATTATTTTTGTGTTCTGTTGATTGATTTATTTAAGCTTAAGTGAGCTTCGAGTCAGAAAAAATCAATATTCAAAAAATTTTAGAAGTGTATCTATACACTAGGTTTCACATTTTTCGCAAACTTTAATATACACAATTTTAAGGCATTTATCTTAGAAAATGCCATTATTTGGTCGATGATATATGCATACGTATGTTGAAATACTTACCTTTTGTAACATTGTATGTACACGTTCTGTAGGTAAGACCGATTTTCTTTTTTTGGAACATGCCGTTTCTTTTGCTTCAGTTAAGGCCCAACAATCTATAGGTGAAGGAAAGTATTTCCTTACCTTTTCTTCAACATCCTATAAAATAAAAAATGTATTTGCTTTATAATATATAACATAAAACAAGACAAAAATTTTCTTTAGCTTAGGATTAAATTTGTTTAGCAATAATTGTAATTCTGGTTCTGGGAAAAATTTACCCAAACCAAAAATAAAAAATGGCACAAAATTTTCTATTGAAAATAAAAAAATAAATTTTTAAGGACATTTTTGTTTTTTTTAGGAACACAAGTTTTTTATTAATTTTTCCTACATTTTGAGTCCATTTTTCGTTTTTTAATAAATTAAATTCCATTATTTTAACATTTGGCTTGTTAGGGTTCCGTATACCAAAGGAACCCTATTCTTTTCGCTACGCTGTCCGTCTGTCCGTCACACGGTATTTCCTCAGGAACCGTAAAAGCTACGGACCTGAAATTTGGACAGAGTATCTTGGCCGCTGCAACAAAAATGCATGAGAGTTAAAAATTAAAGAGTGTTCCAAAACGAGCAACAAAAATGTTAAAATCCCATTTAATATATGTATATACAATTGTGTGTATGTACATACATATGTATATTGACACTCGCCTAATTCGAAAAAATCGCTCAAATGAAAAAAATTGCCAAAATGAAAAAAGCCAATAACCGCCAAAGCTAAAAAAGTTATTTATATGAAAAAAAATCGCAAAAAATACCAGAAATTAAAAAAAATCGCCAAAAACTAAAAAAATCGTGAAAACGAGAAAAAAAGTGTCAAAATTAAAAAAGCGCAAAATAAAATAAATCGCCAAAATAAAAAAATCGCCAAAAAGAAAAAAAAAATTTCAAAACTAACAATAATCGCCAAAATTAAGAAAGCGCTTAAAACCGAAAAATCGCTAAATAACGCCAAAGACCGAAAAAATTGCCAAAACGAAAAAAGGTGCAAAAAAACGCGAAAGCTTTAAAAAATTGCCAAAACCAAAAAAAACGCAGAAAACGCCAGAATTAAAAAAAAATCCAAAACTATATTTTCTACATATAATGGGTGTTTTTTATTGAGGTATAGAACTTTAAGTTGGCATCACTTTTTTAACTGGCGGCCATTTTGTCAGCTGTCAAGTGATTAATATTTAGTTTGGTTTGCCATTTCATCATGAACAGGTTGACAAAAGAACAACGCTTGCAAATCGTGCAAATTTATTTCGAAAATAATGGTTCAGTTCGCGAAGTTTACCGCAAGCTCCGTCCATTTTATGGTCGACATAATCGTCCATTAGAGCAATTAATTCGGTTAACCATGGATCGTTTTCGCACTACGTTTACTCTATGTGATAATACGCATCCGCAGAGACGTCGAACAGTGCGCACCGAAGAAACAATTGCCGCTGTAGAGCAAAGTGTTGAAGAGGACCCGAATGAATCGATTCGCCACCGTGCACAGCAATTGGAGCTTGATAACCGACTATTTTGTTCCCGAATTGGATGGCATGAATGTGGATGAGTTGTGGTTCCAACAAGACGGCGCTACATACCACACAGCGCACGTCACAATCGATTTATTGAAGGAAACATTCGATGAGCGCATAATTTCGCGGAATGGACCTGTCAATTGGCCACCAAGATTGTGTGATTTGACACCATTGGATTATTTTCTTTGGGGATATGTGAAGTCGCTCGTCTACGCCAACAAACCAGAAACGTTAGGGGACTTGGAAGCCAACATTCGTGGCGTTATTGCCAACATACGGCCCCATATGCTCGAAAAAGTGGTTGAAAATTGGACCTGTAGAATTGGCTTTATTCGAGCCAGCCGCGGCGGCCACATGCCCGAAATCATATTTAAACATTAATGGCATAAAATTATCCTTCCAATAAAGCCAAATTGATGGACATTAAAACGATTTTCTTGTGTTTTATTTCAATTCGAAGTTTTATACCACTACAAAAACACCCTGTACATACATTCGTATTGAATTACATATCCAGTGTCCATATTTAACCCTTCGTGCGCGGATCACACTTCACTGAATTTATTTTTATGGCTAAGCAATTATATATAATACATATTATGGGCATTTCCCCCGAATGGTCTACCAGGATGGAAAAATGAAATGTTGGTTATCATCGTGATTTATTGTTTTTAATTATACAAAAAGTCTATGTTTATAAAATAGAATGGTTTAATAGCATATCTCAGCTGTTTTACTTGAGGAAGTTGGGCTGGAAGCTAGCAAATTTTATATTTTCTTTTTAAGCTACTTCTAAAGACGTTTTTACATATAACTATTTTACATGCAAAAAATATGTTATGTTTGCACTTTTTCTTCAAAATATCTCTGTTGCAATCAATTCAGATGAGAAAAGTGTAAGGAGAACAACAAAAGTTCGCAATTGGGATCGTGATAATAATAAAAAAACATGTGGAAAAATCGTACGTTTGCGGCCCGTACGTTGAAAACCGGTAATTAAGCCACTTAAACAAAAACCAAAAGAGATATTTTATTGTGTAAATACTGGATAGAGACCTACATTAATACACTTTTAAAATAAATTAATTAATTTTCATTATTCTGTTCCATTTCGCAGATTTTTACATTTCACTACTGTCAGCCAAAGTTGACTTCTATTTTGCGTACGTTCGTAGCCACATGTTTATAACTATTACGGCTAATTTTTTACTAGTTAGTTAAACTTAGTTTAACATATTTTTGAGTTAACCAAGAAACAAAGTTAAACGGATTTTAACCGTTCATGTTGTTTTTCAGTGATGGATTAACAGTTGTTAATTTAGCTAGAAATGCCATACTTTGTCTTCAATTTAGATATGGCATTCTTGAAAATATTTCATACAAATAGGGCAACACTTAAAACGCGATAAGAGAATTCTTTAAGTTTATATTAAAAAACTTAAATGTGTTTTCTGAAATTTTGAAGAATTAAAAAAAAATAATAATATGGACTTAAAAATATTGACGCTCCATGAATAAACTACAAAAGAACATCAAATTTTAAATCCAACGAAATATTTGAAAGAATTCCAATTCATTACACATACATATGTATAAAAATGATTTTACGTGTTCTGATTTCCTTTATTTTTCCAACAATTATCCTATCCAAGTTATTATAGGTTTCATAATCACTAAAATCTTCGTCGTCATAAAGGCCCAACTATAATATGACTATGCTGGCTTAAGCTAATGCCAGAATTGAACGATAAGTCTGTCAAATGCTTAAGCAATTCAGATGTGACTTTTAAGTGGCCACAATGCACTTACATGCACTTAAGTATTCTTTAGCCACAGTTGCACATATAGGTATTGTTAAAATTTTTTAGTAATTTTGTTTCTTCTTATAACTACTAAATGAATGCAATTCAATCAAATTAACTTGTTGGAATGTCCTAATCTATTAAAAATTAATTAATTATATTATTATTATTATATTAATTAATTCTATCCACCACTTTATTATTTGTTTTACTTGTTTTGCCTACCAAAAAGTACAACAATGAACATACATAATTAATCTCATGTGTATGTGTGTATATGTGTATTGTAAAACAAAGAATGAAAATAAAATTTTTGCTTTTTTTCTCAGTTTAAAATAAGAAACAATAAAAAAATGTTTAAAATCAATGAATATTTTCTGCTGCAGTATGCTTGAGTTTAAAAAAATGCAAAAACAGTGTTTTCCGTACGGAATGTGCGTTCAGTTTGGCACTTAACTTAAGCAAATGACATTTGACGAAACTTGACGAAACTTGACGAAAAGTTCCATAAGTACATTATAGTTTGCCACATACATTTTATATGTAACCGCACAGTTGCTTAAGTTCGCTTATTCCTATTATAGTTGGGCCTTAAGAAACATCCATTTTATTTATGTATGACTGTATTTATTTATTAAAATTTTCAGTACAACTGTTTTTTTTCAATTGCGTAACATTTATTTTATACATCCATATGTGTGTATGTATTAGTGGCCTGCGTAAGCAGTCTTGAAATGTAAATACGTCATGTTTTTAAATGTACGCTCGTGGCATGCATTATACTAAGCCAATAATAAATGCTCTCGCAGTATAAACGAAGCACGATGGATGTATTGGTGTACGTGTATAAAACTATTAACAAGCGATGTCGCCAAGACGTCTTTTTTATAACAAACAATGAAAAGAAGTACTGTTGATAAATGCATGCTTGTTATTTTGCATATTGTACGTTTGGGTGTGTTTCGGAAGATTCCCTGTAGTAAAGCATTTGAAATTGTCCTCATGTCTTAAAAGTTCTTATAAGACGTCTTGTGCAGGTCTTTAGAATGTATATTTATCATTTGACAGTTCTAACTTGAGTGAAATTATAAACTAGATAATCTTTAACTGAAAAACAATAATTTAAGTTTAAACTACAGTTAACTGGAAAATAGAGTTTATCTTTATGTCAAAAACTAGCTCTTAATATTAAAACTTAAACTCGATGACATCCATCTTATCCAATAAAGATAGAGCTTCCAAAATGATTTCAAATCACAAAAAAAATGCTTGCAAAAGTTTTGTTTTCTATATTTTTTGTACACCAAAAGCGTACGAACGTACGTTCGTGACCTCAGGAAATGCCCATATATTCATTTCGTTCACGCTTTTGGAACTCGTCAGTAGACTTCAACTCAAAAAATGTTTGAAGTCTACTCTCGAGTTCCAAAGCGGAATAGACAATGAACAATTGCTTAACCACGATTTGGGGGTGAGAGCAGAAGAAATAAAAAAAAGGAAAATAACGGCCCCCTAATGTACGTACATATACATACATAGATACTTCAGTATTTCAAATATAATGGCTCGATTATGGATGGCAACCGAACTTCAGTTGCCGAGTTAAGGCCCAACTATAATAGGAATAAGCGAACTTAAGCAACTGTGCGGTTACATATAAAACGTATGTCGGAAACTATAATGTACTTATGGAACTTTTCCTCAAGTTTCGTCAAATGTCAATTGCTTAAGTTAAGTGCCAAACTGAACGCACATTCCGTACGGAAAATACTGTTTTTGCATTTTTTTAAACTCAAGCAAACAGCAGCAGAAAATATTCATGGATTTTAAATATTTTTTTATTGTTTCTTATTTTAAACTCAGAAATAAAGCAAAAATTTTATTTTCATTCTTTGTTTTACAATACACATATGCACACATACATTTGAGATTATTTATGTATGTTCACTGTTGTACTTTTTGGTAGGCAAAACAAATAAAACAAGTAATAAAGTGGTGGATATAATTGCACGTGAATTTTTTACTAGATTAGGACATTCCAACAAGTTAATTTGATTGAATTCCATTCATTTAGAAGTTATAAGAAGAGACAAAATTACTAAAAAAATTTGAACAATACCTATATGTGCAACTGTGGCTTAAGTGCATGTAAGTACATTGTGGGCCTTTAACTAGCAACGCAACTGAGACTAAAATTGGTATTATGTATGGCAACTTCCTCCAGTTGCCAAAAAGTTATCGAAAATACGATTATGACTGATTGGCAACTGAAATTAATGTGAACAAAAATGCAAAATATAAGAAATACAAGTGCTTAAAGCAAAATCATTAAGTAAAAATGCTTAAAAAATATTTATCTTAAAAATTATTAGTTAAGTGGAATTAATTGCTGATGAAGAGAAGGAAATGCAAAATAATAAATCTATTAGACGGCTTAAAATAGGTTTTAACAATCTGTGTTAACTTTAAATCATATTTTCTTTTTAATATGCAAAGAAGAAACTCAAGAATAAAAATAATATAGCACATAGTTTTGAATTTTTTCACTTTTTACTATACAGCAACTACAAGTTTGTGGTTGCCAATATGGCAACCGAAATTACCAGCTGTTAGTTGCCAGTTGCCATCAGTAATACAATTTCGGCAACTAGCAACGCAACTACAGTTCGGTTGCCATCCATAATCGAGCTATAAATTCTATAATCTGAACAAGCGGCCTTCTGCTGGGCTTAGGAATTAAAGATTTCTTGGAAAAAAATTTAATTAATTTTTTTTCGTTTGTTTCTTTTTTCATTTTTGAATTTGTGGTGGTATTAGGAAAATTTTTATTTGGGTTATTTTTTGTATATTGAACAATTTTTCAAAATAAAAATATGTTCAAATATATTTTGGGGCATATTCTCTTTTGGGACGTTTTCAATACTTTTGGAGTAATTTTATCTATTTAATTTATATTATGCATTTGTAGCACGATTTTTTTTCTATTTGCAAATGACAGCGCTGTAGAAGACAGTGATATATAACAAAAAACGTAGCCTGCATATCTGAAGCATTTCTGGGATCTTGTTTGATCTGATTTACTTCTACAGCCCCTACTGTTAGCAAATAAAAAAAATCATGGAACTAATTTCAAAAAATTCATAACTTAAATTAGGTATTTATTTTTTGCAGCATTTTTTAAATTTCTATCGGAACAGATCGCGCAAAAAACGAAGTTTCTGATTAAATTTTTATTTTATACATACAATGGTGGAAAATATAATAGAAACTCGTTTTCTTCAACATTTCAATAGTAAGAAAATATTTCGCAAAACTTCAATTGTAGTATTGTAACTTATTAATCTTCTAAATAAAGTCAGAAAAAGTTTTGACAAAAATATCACATAAACCTGAAATTTGATGATGTTTTTTTCAATTGAGGATGGAAAAAAATAATAGAAACAAAAAAGAACAAGTCTGAAACTGATACCGCAATGTCTAAACCTTGTTTAAACTTAATATTTTGCTGATCCTTCTTTCTTCTGTACCGGTACTATTTTTTCAAGAAAAAAATTGCCCTAATCACTTAGGTACTAATAAAAGCAAATGAGATGAACACGAGACTAACTGACATAGCCATGAAATTATATACCTCAAATCACAGTCATACTTATCAAGCGGAGTTACAAGCAATGAAAAGAGAAAAAATAATTAAATATTTGCAAGCTAAAACAGTAAACACAGATGGTGGAAGAACTACAAAATAATAAGAAACCAATATAAAGTACAAACTGAAAACAAAAAGAACAATTATATAAACAATAAAATCAATAGCGCAGTTGATCAAAAACAAATGTGGAGACAAATAAAAGAAATAGTACTTAATACAAATCAAAATTTGATAAAATCTGTTATATTTGACCAAAATGAATACAATGACAGCAATAAATTAGCTAATAAGTTTAACACATATTTTGCAGATAGTATTAAAGATATAAGGGAATCAATAGAGGAAGTGCAATATATAAACCAAATAACATTTAATATGACTAATGTGTTCAGATTTCGTGCAATAAATATTTTAGAATTTAAGAATATAATACAAATAAAGCTTTAAAAAAATTAAACCGACTTCAAAAATAAGCACTAAAAAGCTAAAAATAATATTATTCTAGTTAAATAAAATATTTTTACATTTGTTACCAATAGTGTTGTTTGAAGTTGGTGCCAGAAATATTGGTAACTACCCTGAAGGAAACGTGGGGTTAAGTGTCCCCAAGTCACCACTTTTGTCGACTATTTTGGTGACATTGTCAACGGAGCGTCTACATATTAATATTGTTTTTGATGCATAGAAAATATATTTTCAGATACACACAACTATGCTTCTTCTTAATGTTTTATTGGCTTGTTGAAAATAAAAGTGGCGTCATGCAAAATTTAAGTTTATAAAAATTTGTTTAAGAAATAAAATTAAGATGTTAATACTTATAAATGTATTGAACAATTCAAATTCATATTGTATAAAAATAAAAAATGTGAAAACTAAAATTTTTTAGTGAAAGTGCCAATTATTGATTTTTTTTAACCTGTGGAAGATTTTGTGCCATCAGTTAAGATTTGTCACACTTTCAGATCCATATGTAAGTGTTTGAATTTAGTAATTCAGCGAAAATTTAAATTAATCAGTACAGTTTTACTAAGGACATTTCCCACAGAGTGGTGATATCGTCAACAGTAAGTCAGTACAATCTTACTATTGAAATTTTCCACATATGGTCCCACAAGAACTACCTAGTCAGTATTGACGTAGTATACTGGTAGATTTCGTAGGACAAGCCTGTATTGAATGTCAATAGTAGATAGCATTAGTTGGGGTATAATTTGTCAATAGTACTGGTGACATCGTCAATAGGTAATCAGTATAATTTTACTATTGACATTTCCTGCAGGGTAAGCACATTAAAGACCTCCACAAGACGTCTTATAAGAACTTTTAAGACATGAGGGCAATTTCAAATGCATTACTACAGCGACATCTCCTGAAACAAACGCTAAACAACGTGTTCGGCAACACATTTGTTTAACTTATTGCAGGTATAGGAGTAAAGAAGAAAATAGTAGGTGTGTTTCTTTACTCTACATTGGGATCCCGCGGGATCCCAATGCAAACATGCATTGACGTTTATTTTCGTGTTAAAATTTTGGTTATTTGCGTTCCCGTAGTTTTGTGCATTTTTGTATATTATTGAGCGAAATTATAGTTTGCTCTCATTTTACCGAACTTTACCCAAGAAGTAAAGAAACAAACCTAGTATGTGACTGCATAATTTGTGATGTTTGTGCTTTTTTCTACTCATTGGCGCATATTCTAACGTAATGCGTGTACATACATACATACCTACATAATTTGTGTATGCTCTCTTATTTTTCTGCGCACATACAAACGCACACATGCATTTACATGAGTTGTGTGCGCTTGCTTTATAAAACCTCCCTTAAACACAAACATAATGGCTTACCATCTAAATCTTACACAAACACCCAAACGTACAATATGCAAAATAACAAGCATACATTTATCAACAGTACTTATTTTCATTGTTTGTTTAAACAAGACGTCTTGGCGACATCGCTTGTTATTAGTCATATACACGTACACCAATACATCCACCATCCTTCGTTTATAGTACGACAGCATTTATTATTGGCTTAGTATAATACATGCCGCGAGAATACATTTAAAAAACATGACGTATTTACATTTCAAGACTGCTTACGCAGGCCACTAAAGCACATACATACATTTATATATATACATATGTACATAAAAAGTTCTTGCAATTTTTTACCGGTCATGTTCCTATGTGTTTAGTACCTGTATTACTGGCACCAACTTCAAACAACACTATAGGTTGTGAAAGAACAGCTGGAAAAATATATTGAGACACAAAATATACTTTCGAAGTATTAATCAGGATTTCGCAAAAAGTACTCCTGTGAGACGGCAGTGAACTATGTCATAAGCAAATGGAAGGGCATATAATATATTAGCCGAATTCGTATTAAATTTAAACCCCTTTTAAATATACTAGTATTTCAAACGTCCAAGCGTCAGCGATTTTTGCTTTTGTATTATAAAAATCATTTATTGTTCAATTCAAAGACTCTCTGAGAGGATTTCTATGTAGCTTCTTCTTCTTCTTCTTCTTTTCTACATACTCTGGTAAATAAATTCAGCTACAACATCTACTACAGTTTTTAGTTTAGTAGATGGTGTAGGCCAGAGGTCCAATTCGTTTGGGTCACAGCCGGCTTACAGCCGCAGCCGATCTTATTTTCATTGCCAAAGCCGCCGCCGATGCATGCGGCTGTCATCGGCTTGTTTTCGTTAGCGGTGCTTACTGTTACATGTCTCTTTGAAGGCGCTGTAATTGTGATGCTAGCTAGCTCACACGCACATTCAGGGCAGGTTCCAACCCACAATTACAACGCAGGGACACGAACCAATAAAACTTTAACAAACAAACAAAAATTATTACATAAAAGCAAATAAAACTTTACATTTAAACGGAAACGCCAGAGAGGGAGAACCAGGTGGCAGTGTTCTCCACTTTGCCCACCCAACCTGGAACACCTTTTTACTCCGATTTAACTTTTTTCACCGTGTTCCCCATTATCCACACCTTTACACTAACACCCTATATCCACATCCAACCTAACTCGAAAAAAGAAAGACTTAGCACACAAACATTGTTATGGCACACACACTTGAACAATTTACATACTTTATTTATTTATAACTTACACTTACAACTAACTTATTTTACTATCCTAAAAAAATATTCTTTATTTATTTTCTATTTATTGCCTTTCCTTTTTATTAAACGAATTTCTCTTATTTTTTTATATATATATATGTATATCGCCTCCTAACGGGCTAACGGGTCAAATGTACAACTTTATATTTCTTTTTCTTTTTCTCTTTTAAAACGAACGGTTTTTGAAACCAAATTTGAACTGTTATTTTTACAAACTTTTTCTTAAACTAACACTTAACATACAAAATAACGGTTACTAAACAAAAAAAAACTTAATCTAGGTTGTACAGGTGCCTCAATATAAAAAAAAACCAATTTTTTTTTTCAATTATCAAAACGGAAATTAAAAAAAAATCACACTGTCTAAATTCTACCTTTCTTAGACAAAGAACCCTTTCACAAGAAACAAAAACAAACGTACTCTTTACAACACTGATCGCCTCAGTCTCACCTACCTAAAGGAGCTCCCTTAGAAGGGTTTTTAACACTCGAATCTCTAATCAAACGTTTATTTTATTTCCTGTTAAAAAAATTCCCTACACACAAGAAAAATAGAACTTTTAAAACTTTCTGTCTAATTACTGTTTTTTCTACACTTTTCTAAAAAAAATTAGTTGATTTTTTTAAATTCAGGCACTAACAAATGCAAAAAGAATATAACCTTAATACTTAGCTAAACTATCGACCTTAACATATATTTCACACTAACACAGACTCTACAATAATATTTTATTGACTTAGCGCAGTTTTTATATTTTATTTCTCTGCGACTGTTTATTTGAAAACGTGTGATATTCACCAGAGCGAAACTATCCGTTGCACCACCAAAATGGCAGACTCACTTTTCCTTCCTACTTTTATGTACCGCTTTTGTTCAGTCTTTTCTTACAAAAAAAATTGCTCAATACGGTTTTACCTGTTTTGTTGTTGGTTATACGTTTTTGTCTATTGGTTACCGCTTCACGCCTTTTTCCTTGAGCGAATTTTTTTGCTAGCTGGAACATATATCCCAACTCGATTTTTAAGAGCCTGAATATTAGCGATTTATTTTATGAAAGTTTTTCTCTCTAACAAATTTTTATACTAAGATCACACTTACTTTATTGCACTGAATCTTCCGTTTTTAAATTTATATGATGTCACCTGGCGCTTTATTATCTCCGACAGACTGCTCCTTGGTTACTCACACGCTTTTTAATTCCCCTCCTTTTTTTTTTTTTATAATTAATATATATAATTTAATTTCACTTCTAAAACATACTATTTTCTTTTTCTTTGCACTTCGTATGACTTGTACGTGTCTTTTCACTTTTAATAATGGCGACTCACCACCATACTTAATTCCTTTATACCTACAAACAACCATATCTTCTTTCCCGCCTTCCATTTATTTAGACCGACAAAACTGCAATTTCCATCATACAAAAACAAAACCGCCGTACTGGATGTGCTATATTTTCGCACACTACATATCCAGTGCTACAAGAATATACATACAACCCCTGTCTTTTCTTTTGTTGTGTTGGCAATGCCTATACCCATTTTCAGTGTTTTTAGTACTATTTCCATACAAACTTGACATAAGCGTTTGACATTTAAAATCATACATACTACAAAGAACACGAGCTACAAAACTTTACTAATATTGAAAAATTTTATTATTTCACAATCCATAAAGCTCTACATGCAATAAACACCTCCATTACCCTGCCACACGATCACACAAACATACATCAAGCTGCGAAACACAAACATCCATTTCATAAAGTCCCACACAATTCATTTACAGTGCAGGTGTGGGTGCTGAATCCAGGTAAATGCGTTGTGGATGCAATAAAAAGAGTTGTTTAGAGTGTACACGACCATATAGGTCGTGCACATTCAAACAGTCCCTGTGGATTCAGTCACACAGGAGCCTATGCATAAACCACCACAACCTATGCATCAACTTCCGCAACAAAACTCCGGTGCTATAAATATAATGAACATAGAACCGGTGTGCGGCAAGTTTATTTATTAGGCGCATTCCCCTGAGAAGTAAGAACGTGGGGAACTCCCACACCCTGAAGAGTCTTCAGCCGGGCAATTCATGTAAGTTCCCTGCTTGAAACTATTTGTAATATCCATTCTTCAGACTTACTGTACAGAAATGCATCTACATACATACATACATATATACATGTTCATTTATTCATAAATATGCACGTACATACACACATATACTAGTGTTTGCAGTGATTTACGCTATTTTACTCTAGACTTGGTGAAAACGAACTTGACACACTACGATTTATTTACATGGACACACAGAGATCTCATCCCATTATTGTACCTATTTCCATTGCACAACCCTCAAGATATCACAGCAAGCTTTATTGCACTAGATTTTAATGTCTTTTGCGTGAAATACGCCGACAGGTTTCCCCTGGAGCGTCTCCAGCTCAAACATGTTATTTCCTATCGGCTTCACTACACGACACTTGACATATTTAGGGCAAAATTTTGCATTGACGTTTTTCTTGAAGTCTGATAGGGCGAAGTTCCTTCGGTAGACCTCTTGACCGGGTCGGAAATTTACACTTCTTGCTCTTTTGTTGTACCTATTTGCACTCTTTTGGTAAGCTTCAGTGAGATTACGCTTAATATCTTCTCTTATAATTTCTAGCCTGTTGTCTTTTCCTATATTAAGTATCTCATGGTCAGACATAGATTGGAGTTTTCGTGCTAATTTATAGTCGGCACCATTAGAATAAAGGTGATAACCAAAAAGCGCGAAAAAGGGAGTCACTCCGGTGGCAGCGTGAACGGACGTACGTAGTGCGCATTCTATTTCTGGTAGGTACAAGTCCCAGTCCCTTTGATCATCCTTTAGATATGCCCTAATGGCTGCCAGTACCGATTGATTCACCCGTTCTGCTGCGTTGGACTGTGGGGAATAAAACGCGGTTTTCATGTGCGTTATTTTATATGCACTAATCATATCATTGAAGGCTTTTGATGTGAATTGTTGACCGTTGTCGCTGTGTAATATTTCAGGAACGCCAAATTTCTGAAATACTTCCTGGACAAGAAACTGTATCACCTTTTGTGATGTGGCCTCTTTCATGGCTTTCAGAAAGACAAACTTCGTAAAGTGGTCTACCACAATAAAAATGTACGAGTTACCCGTTTTCGACCTAGGGTATTTGCCCAAAAAGTCTATGTATATTTTCTGGAAAGGCCTGTCTGTTTTTACTTCTTGTCCTATCGTTGGCATCGTATTATGATTCACAGATTTGCTCTCCTTACAAGTTTGACAGTTCCTAACATATTGTTGTACCTGAATGGACATTTTTGGCCAATAGTATAGTCTTCTCAGTCTTTCTAACGTCTTTCGTATGCCACCATGAGCAGCTGTAACTGTCCTATGAGCCTTTTCAATTAATACCTGAGTAATATGCTGGGGCACCCACAACTTATAGACGGATTCTTTAACGTTTTCGCCACCGTCGAATATGGTCTTTTTATAAATTTTACCGTTATCCACTCGCAAATCTGGCAGTTTTTCTTGATTTTCTTGAACAGTTTTTAATAGGTGCATATAGTCATCGTCTTCGAATGCTGTAGTTTCAAAATCAAAAAACTCTTCATAATTTACTTCACCCACTTCAATTGGAATACGCGACAACGTGTCAGCAACTACGTTTTCCGATCCCTTGCGGTGTTCAATTTTAAAATCGTAGGCCTGTAGTTGGAGTGACCATCTAGCCAATCGTCCATTTAAGTCCCTGAGCGACATCAGCCACTTCAGGCTGGCGTGATCGGTAATGACTGTAAATTTCATCATTTCCACATATGGTCTAAAACGCTTTATCGCTAGTACGGCAGACAAGCACTCCTTCTCGGTGACGGAATAGTTTTTCTGACAAGCTGTCAATTTCTGCGAATAAAAAGCGATTGGGTTCTCTTGCCCTTGATCATTTTTTTGATATAACACCGCTCCTACTCCTACTTCTGATGCGTCACATTGGATGAAGAAAGGCTTGCTAAAATCTGGGTGACGCAATACCGGTGCTGTTGTCAGTGATATTTTTAGTTTTTCGAATGATTCTATGGCTTCAGGGGTCATTGAAAACTTTCTTCCCTTTTTCAAAGTATCAGTGAGCGCGGCTGAGATGGCGGCAAAATCTTGTATGAAACGCCTGTACCATCCAGCGGTCCCTAAAAAGCTCCTAACCTGTCTCGGGGTCTTAGGCAACGACATCTTTTGTATAGCCTTTACTTTTTCTTGGTCTGTTCTCAACATCCCTCCACCTATAACGAAACCCAAATATCTTAGCTCTCTGAAACAAAACATTGATTTTTTTAAACCTATCGTTAGATTTGCCATCTCTAAACACTGTGCTACCTGTTCTAAGAGCTTGAGGTGACTTATAAACTCATCTGAAATTATAAGAAGGTCATCTAAATAAATAAACACATTTTGCTTCAACCTCGCCGGTATAACTTTATCCATCAGGCGGCATAAACGCTGAGCCGCATTACATAGACCAAAGGGCATTACCCGGAATTGGTACAGCGGTCGACCTGGTACCGTGAAAGCGGTATATGGTTTTGCTTCTTCTTCCAATTCTATTTGCCAAAAGGCGTATTTCAGGTCGACGCTGCTTATGTAATGTGTCTGATCTATGCGACTCAGGATGCCGTCGATGTTTTGCAGGGGATACGCATCTTTTATGGTAACCGCGTTCAGTTTCCGGGCGTCCAAGCAAAATCTGTTTTTCCCTGGCTTCCTTACTACTGTGGTTCTATTTGACCACGGACTGTTGCTCTCCTCTATCACCTTTAAGCGTAACATATTGTCCAGTTCATCGTACACAATATTTTGGACCGCGGGTGAAATCGGATAATGTTTATCTTTCACTGGATTCGTACCTTCCATGAGTTTTATTTCATGTTTTTCCAACTGTGTACAGCCTAAACCTCTCTCTTCAAAAGACGGAAATTTTTTTATCACCTCGTCGAGTTGATTTTGTTGTTCAGGGGTCAATTCGTGCTTATTCATTTTATGACTGCTGTTCTCATCATGCAAGTTACGTACCGATTCTGTCATTATTTCTGCAGACGACACTATATTAGGTGCTATTTGAAACGCGTGCCAAAAATCTATTCCCAAGTACAGCTGTTGGTCCAGCTCAGGGCATAAGTAAAAATTTATTTTATGTTTACAACCTTGGTATGTAACTTCTAATTGAGTTCTTCCTAAAATCCTATGCTGTTGACCTGTCGCTGTACTAATTGTACTACCTATTTTAGTAATTTCTGCCTTCATCTCTTCAACTATTTCCCGACAATTTTTCCCCAACAAGCTGACTGATGCACCTGAATCTAACAGTCCTTTAAATAATTTTCCCTCAATCAAAACTTGGGCATAGGGCCTAGGGTCTGCTCTCAAGTAACTGCGGTTAACTGCCTCTACAATTAGTTTTCGCTTACGCTTTCTGTCGATAAAGTCCTGTCTTAATTTAAGAATGTATTCAAAATTTTTGGACTTAGGGCGAATTGTTTTTTCTCCTACAGATGGAATACAATTGGAAACCTTGTTTTGACTTGCCACACAATTGTCTGCGAAATTTTTAGCTGCCGTTGGTTCACAAAGTGTATTCGTTTCCATATTTTGTTTTTGTAATGATGGCTCTATTGTCGGCTCTAAGCTAGAGAAATCAAGATTATTGTAATTATCACTGAAAATACGATTTCTAACGCAATCATAATGCTTTTGACGTACTTCGACCGGTAGAAAATGTCGAATTTTTGAAAAATCAGGAGTTTTATTATTTAATTTCAATTTTGTTTCGGGGTGATGTCGTTGGAACGTGACTCCCCCATTAAAGTCACGCTCCTCTTCGAGTTTTCCCGGTCTTGAAGACACTTTGGACAGTTTGGTGTAATTATATTCGGCTTGCCACATTTATAGCAAAATAGTGTCCTTTGTTTTGAGGAACATTCTTTAAACGTATGCCCCTTTTGTTGGCAGTTCCAGCACACTGGTTTATTGATTAGCGCCGCTACCTCCGCCTCAAATAACGCATCATCCTCTTCTTCTTCTATGTTTGCCACTGCTTCGCTGACGTATCTTTGATTTCTCAACGGCTGTAATGGTGCATGGTGACCCTCTTTACGAAAAAATGTCCTTTCGGCTTCAAGGCACTCCATGCGCAAGCTTTCTACTGATGTCACAGCCATTGGATAGACAATTCTAGCAATGCTTTCTCTGAGGTTTCTCTTAGCAATTTTTATCATCTCACCCTCGGCCACCGGAACTTCTAATTTCGCTCTTAACAGATTAAGGCTATGAAAGTAATCGTCAATTGATTCGCCGGGCATTTGCTTTCTTTCTATGAGTTGTTGCATTAATTCCCAGTTGGACCTTACCGTCTTATACCTGTTCAGCAATGCCAACCTCAAGGTGTTCCAATCGGATATTACTGTAGTCTGCAGCAAAGCCCAATACCACTGTCTCACAGTTCCCGAAACTAAGAGGTGGAAATCCCTAAGTATCTCCTGCCATGGGACCTGATATTGACGCTGCATGTGCTCTAATCGAAAAATGAATTCTTCCACTGACAATTGATCGTGAGCACCCTTAAACTCAAGGCCAAATTTATCTACCCTTATTCTCCATCCATCTGGATATGGTATTTGAGGTGGGGGCATATCTAGCCTAGGAAGCTGTTGGACTGGAATTGACCGATGTCTATATTCAGGCTGGTGTATATTTTCTCCACGTATTTGTCTATTTCTTTCCCTATCGGACAACATTCTTACAGCCTCTGATAGTTGCGAAATACTTTCGTGAACTTTTCTCATTTCATTACCTATACGCTCATTAACGAAACTGTCTATCGCCCTATCTATATTTCCCTTCATTTCCTCGACACTTTCTTTCACCATTAATCGGACAGATGGGGATAAATCCTCTTGAACGTATGGAGTTTCATCCTTATTACTTTGACTCCTTTTATTTTTTGGTACGGCCCCCTGATTACGAGCCGGGACATTAATGGTTTGCGACAAATCCTGAATTTGTGAAAACCCTGTAGCCATCCTGGTGGACTTATTATCCTTCCAGTATTTCTCTTTTACTTGTGGAGATGAGCGATTTAAATCAAACGATACGTTCCTTTCTCTGTGTCTTTTTAATTTGTCTACTTTTCTCACTGATTCCCTTTCTCTATCAAGAGCCAAGTCATCCATGAGTCAAGTAACCTTATTACAATTACTAAAACGCTCACCAAAAATTTGTATCCTATGTAAAGAGTAAGTATATATCTATATTCGGAGCAAGAAAACTTATGCTATATGCTTCACCTGGACAAATGAATACATACAAAAACAAACTGTTTGCTAGTAATAATGGGACGGGTTGAATAAATATGAATAATAAATTAATTGAGTAATGGGTGTTGAATAAATAAATATAATAAATAAAGATGAAAAATAAATAAAACAAAAAAAAACATTCACTAAATAAATATAATAAATAAAAATATTACATAAAAATGAAAAAGAAATTATAACACATTCAATAAGTAAACACGAATATGAGTAATTAATTACATATGTACATACATTAAATATTTAACGAAAAACTGCAAACACAGAAGATAATGATACACTATATTTATATTGGACAAACAGTTTAACATGAAATCTCGAGTTTGGTTGACGTGATATGAATAAAGGAGTTAGCGTGTGGTTTGTTCATATACCTGTACATACATACACACATGTATCTATGTAGATATATTTACATTTAAAAAAAAATTTTTTTTTAAGTGCCCCTTAGGGCCTCTAGGTATTTCCTCAATCCAATTACTAAACAAATGCGAATAGCGTATGTATATTTAGATATACTGGAGCCTAGAACTTCCTGTCGAAGTTATACACGCTTCGGAATCTCCTTTCAGGGCGGACACTACAACAGAATCACAGCTCAGATCCAAAAATACATAGTTTGCTTAAATTATGATACTTCAGACCTCTGTAAGTTGCATCAGAGCGGCTATCATCACCGGTGTTGTATATTAGAGAATACTTGTAATCCTACAAAAACCATTTACTCCAGGTACTTCAGACCTCTGACCTTGTGTAAGAGCGGCTACCTGGTTTGCGTTATTTTTGCACAGAAAAACAAACATTAATTACTCCGGAATCTACTTTAAAAAAAATGTGTAAGGTATTTTGCAGTTACCATGGGGTGTTTCCTTCAAACCCCCACGTTATAGTACAAAAATACCGTTTGTATTGTTTGGGAATAACTCTCTGGCTCCAGAAGTTGCAAGCAATCGACTCTGCACAACACGTTTTAATAAATTATTTAAGACATGCGGCCTATATGCTCATGGCCTACAGGGTAACAGAGCTCGACCGTACAAATCTTCCTGCTCAAATCGTTAAACCTTTTGGGCTATTAAGTTAAAACTAGTGGTGTTGTTCGTTCAGTATATGTAGGTGGTATATATAAAAAAAAATCCATTTAGTTTGGGCGCCATATTGTTACATGTCTCTTTGAAGGCGCTGTAATTGTGATGCTAGCTAGCTCACACGCACATTCAGGGCAGGTTCCAACCCACAATTACAACGCAGGGACACGAACCAATAAAACTTTAACAAACAAACAAAAATTATTACATAAAAGCAAATAAAACTTTACATTTAAACGGAAACGCCAGAGAGGGAGAACCAGGTGGCAGTGTTCTCCACTTTGCCCACCCAACCTGGAACACCTTTTTACTCCGATTTAACTTTTTTCACCGTGTTCCCCATTATCCACACCTTTACACTAACACCCTATATCCACATCCAACCTAACTCGAAAAAAGAAAGACTTAGCACACAAACATTGTTATGGCACACACACTTGAACAATTTACATACTTTATTTATTTATAACTTACACTTACAACTAACTTATTTTACTATCCTAAAAAAATATTCTTTATTTATTTTCTATTTATTGCCTTTCCTTTTTATTAAACGAATTTCTCTTATTTTTTTATATATATATATGTATATCGCCTCCTAACGGGCTAACGGGTCAAATGTACAACTTTATATTTCTTTTTCTTTTTCTCTTTTAAAACGAACGGTTTTTGAAACCAAATTTGAACTGTTATTTTTACAAACTTTTTCTTAAACTAACACTTAACATACAAAATAACGGTTACTAAACAAAAAAAAACTTAATCTAGGTTGTACAGGTGCCTCAATATAAAAAAAAACCAATTTTTTTTTTCAATTATCAAAACGGAAATTAAAAAAAAATCACACTGTCTAAATTCTACCTTTCTTAGACAAAGAACCCTTTCACAAGAAACAAAAACAAACGTACTCTTTACAACACTGATCGCCTCAGTCTCACCTACCTAAAGGAGCTCCCTTAGAAGGGTTTTTAACACTCGAATCTCTAATCAAACGTTTATTTTATTTCCTGTTAAAAAAATTCCCTACACACAAGAAAAATAGAACTTTTAAAACTTTCTGTCTAATTACTGTTTTTTCTACACTTTTCTAAAAAAAATTAGTTGATTTTTTTAAATTCAGGCACTAACAAATGCAAAAAGAATATAACCTTAATACTTAGCTAAACTATCGACCTTAACATATATTTCACACTAACACAGACTCTACAATAATATTTTATTGACTTAGCGCAGTTTTTATATTTTATTTCTCTGCGACTGTTTATTTGAAAACGTGTGATATTCACCAGAGCGAAACTATCCGTTGCACCACCAAAATGGCAGACTCACTTTTCCTTCCTACTTTTATGTACCGCTTTTGTTCAGTCTTTTCTTACAAAAAAAATTGCTCAATACGGTTTTACCTGTTTTGTTGTTGGTTATACGTTTTTGTCTATTGGTTACCGCTTCACGCCTTTTTCCTTGAGCGAATTTTTTTGCTAGCTGGAACATATATCCCAACTCGATTTTTAAGAGCCTGAATATTAGCGATTTATTTTATGAAAGTTTTTCTCTCTAACAAATTTTTATACTAAGATCACACTTACTTTATTGCACTGAATCTTCCGTTTTTAAATTTATATGATGTCACCTGGCGCTTTATTATCTCCGACAGACTGCTCCTTGGTTACTCACACGCTTTTTAATTCCCCTCCTTTTTTTTTTTTTATAATTAATATATATAATTTAATTTCACTTCTAAAACATACTATTTTCTTTTTCTTTGCACTTCGTATGACTTGTACGTGTCTTTTCACTTTTAATAATGGCGACTCACCACCATACTTAATTCCTTTATACCTACAAACAACCATATCTTCTTTCCCGCCTTCCATTTATTTAGACCGACAAAACTGCAATTTCCATCATACAAAAACAAAACCGCCGTACTGGATGTGCTATATTTTCGCACACTACATATCCAGTGCTACAAGAATATACATACAACCCCTGTCTTTTCTTTTGTTGTGTTGGCAATGCCTATACCCATTTTCAGTGTTTTTAGTACTATTTCCATACAAACTTGACATAAGCGTTTGACATTTAAAATCATACATACTACAAAGAACACGAGCTACAAAACTTTACTAATATTGAAAAATTTTATTATTTCACAATCCATAAAGCTCTACATGCAATAAACACCTCCATTACCCTGCCACACGATCACACAAACATACATCAAGCTGCGAAACACAAACATCCATTTCATAAAGTCCCACACAATTCATTTACAGTGCAGGTGTGGGTGCTGAATCCAGGTAAATGCGTTGTGGATGCAATAAAAAGAGTTGTTTAGAGTGTACACGACCATATAGGTCGTGCACATTCAAACAGTCCCTGTGGATTCAGTCACACAGGAGCCTATGCATAAACCACCACAACCTATGCATCAACTTCCGCAACATTACATAACTAGATGGCTGAGCCGATTTCTAGAAATTGAAATTTTTATTTTTTTACCTACTATGTACAACAAAATATAGTTTTGTTTAATGATTCTTATGTATTTTTAACTTCTGATTACGATGACATTATTCGTTTTCCCCTATCAGGTCTAGTTTTAAGGATATACATCCTTATCGGGAATAAAAGGCTAACATTTTGTTCACGTGAAATATTTCCCGTGAACAAAAATGGTGAAAAAAATTAGAAAATAGTATGCCGACTCAGCAACAACGCAAGCATGGGCGATCACAATTTTAGGGAAAGGGAACACAGTTCAAAGATATGACAGTGATCAAAACTCAATATGGCGACCAACAGAAGCTATTTTTTTAATTACGACAGATATTTTAAAATCATCCTTATGTTTCTCTTGTGATTTTTCATTTCGAATGACCATTCAGAATATTTAACGATTCAAAGTTCGTCGCAGTCGGGTTTTTTGATTTTTTCATTACAAACTACTTGTTTACTGAATTTTTTTACTAACTAACATCCAAACTTAGACAATACGACAACTTCAAAAGTAAGACGATACGATTTGACTAGCGAAGCCATATTCCACGAATACTTTCTGGTTTATTCATCTTACTGTGTGTTTTTAGTTTAGGGCTTAAAACTTTTTTTATTATAGTTTTTTAACATAAAATAACTAATGTACTTTTGTCCGCTAATTAGGAAAATGGTTTTATTATTTTACTAGCACCTTTAGTTTCAGAGATATGATGCATTATATTAAAAAGGTACTTTAAAGTTTTCTTTTCTTATGCAACCCAATAAAAATACTATATTTTGTAACATCTAGTCTCTGATTTTAAATGTAACATCTATTTTTGATACGTTGTGATTATGTTCTAATCATTTTGTATTGACAATTAAAATTTTTGTTAAAATTTGATTTTTTTATTTCATAAAAGCTGGAAATTTCAATACGAGTAACAATAAGTAACACAAGAGTTTTTTTTGGTATGATCAATAACACATTTGGAACACATAATAATTGCATTAGTAACTTCTAAATTCACAAATGTTATATACAAAATTAGTTTTTTTGGATGGCGTGAGAAAAGAAACGTTTAAAGTATTTATTTTTATAAAATGTACAATCAGGACAATTATGAATAAAATTCCGCGAGAAATTTCTCCCTTTTCCAATTAGAAATTTTCGTTTTCCCTATTACTTGCTATAAGTTGGAATTGTTCCCAGGGAAAAATTTTACTCGGAATTTAACATCCTTGTAAGATATCCTGATTACTCGTCAATGTGGCCTAATTCAAATTAAAGAAAATTTTATGTAGATGAATAAACCAAAAAGAATTTTAATATTTGGGGAACCATTCGTGAAATATTAAGCGAATAATTCAAAAAGTGGTGTAAATTACGCAAGTGTTTAACGATAAGGCATAACCTTTAAAACGAGAGCTGCTGGAGAATAACTAATGAAGCCATTGTAATCAGCAGATGAAATTACGTAAGGCTCGGCTAATTTAACTTCCAGCATATACCACAGAATATTAAGAAATTAAATTAGTCTCTGGTGTATATAAATACCTTATTAAATACATACAAAACTTATTTTAAAAATTCGGCTCCAACCGGCTAGCCGCCGCCGCCGACAATTTTGTGACGAATTGGACCTCTGGTGTAGGCATAGTTAATTAAAAATGAGCATTTTGTTGTTGCCGTGTTTTAAATTTAACACGATTTATCAAAGCTACAATATGTAAAAGATCTACAATAGCCAACCGTGAATACCGCCAATCAAAAAGTAATGGCAATATTTCTCGATTTCAAGAGAGCGTTTGAAACAATAGACCGAAAAATAATGTTCAGAAAGCTGTATATATATGTATATGGAATAAGGGGAAACGAATTAGAATGGTTTCAATCATACTTGGAAAATAGAAAACAAAAAACAAAAGTTAATGGTTCGATATCAGATGAAAAAATGATGGTGTACCACAAGGTTCAATATTAGGTGCCCTGATGTTTATAATATATATAAGGGAAGGCATTGAGAATTTTAAAATTGTACCAACAACTTTCAAAAATTTTACTTTTTTGGCCTTAACTGTACTAAAATATTTTTTTAGTTCAAATTACATATTTTTATTTCTTTTTATTAAAAAATCGACTTTGTTATGGCCAGCTAATCGTTTTCACACCTATTTAAATTCAAATTTAAAACATACAAATTAATAGCATGTGCTCCAGCATCCGATGATTTGGAAATGGAATAGTTCACATTTTTTATATTCTTGCTGCTTTTTGCTTTCGCAAAACTATTTTCAAGGGGAAGAGTAAGAGTTTCATTGTTCAAAAGTGAAAATTGACATATGCAATCGTTTGAAAAGAAATACAGAGTGAAACTCAGGAGATTCCTTAAATATACTAAATTAGTCATTGGTGTACTATAGTACTTTTCGAGTTTAAATAGTACCAAAAAAGGTAAAATTGTACCAACTTTGCCATCCCTGATATATATCAATGACATGTCAAATATTCTGGAAAGATGCGAGATGGTCATGTATGCAGATTATACTCTGATATTTACTTCTGCTGATAATGATGAAGAATGTCGGACATATATGACTAATGACATGAAGAACGTAAGCAAATGGTTAAAAATGAAAAAATTAAAAGTAAATGAAAATAAGACGAAAATAATAGAAATAAATTTTAATACTGATGAAATATTTAAAATAAATAACACGGTAATAGAAAAAGTCGAAAATATAAAATATCTGGGATTTATAATAGACCGAAAATTAAAATTTAATGAACATATAGACTATACATACAAAAAAATTGGAAAAAAGCCGGTTTCCTTAAAAGAATAAGAAATAAAATATCAAAAACTACAGCAATAAGTATATTTAACAGTATCATAATTTGAATTTGGATCAACAATTTTATATATGTACATGCAGCAACATAAGCCAATTAGAAAGAATCCAAAAATTCAAAATAAAGCTATGAGGATAATTTTAAAATGTGATCGATATACTCATATTAATACAATGCTAAATAATCTGAAATTGATGACGTTAAACAAAGATTGGAATTCAACACTTTAAAATTTATTAGAAAAATTAAGCAAGGGGATGCTTAACAAAATTTACCAAAGTTACAATATATAAAAGATCTCCAAGGCCAACCGTGAATTCCGCTAGTATTTTTTAGAGATAAAATTTAAGTTTCTGCGTGAGTTTTTTGTTACAAAAAGCTGCGAACTTGTTCGAAATAATACAATTTTTTTTTTAATTTCTTTCAGATATCAAAAGCTTCAAACACTCACTGAATCCGCCAATATTTCCTTGATCACAAAATTTTTATTTAATTGACCACCACATGGAACATTTATAACAGAGGAATTGTACAAAGAAAA
Source organism: Tachina fera (assembly GCA_905220375.1). Lineage (NCBI taxonomy): Eukaryota > Metazoa > Arthropoda > Insecta > Diptera > Tachinidae > Tachina > Tachina fera. The sequence goes on along the minus strand of LR999965.1, from coordinate 96,542,593 downwards.
TATTTGTTTTATTTATTTAAGCTATAATTGAGGCAAGCTATGGCTGCGAAAGCCTTAAGCTAAAGTGTTTACATGTTTTGGCTTTATTAATTAATTATTGTTATTATTATTATTAATACTATTATTATTATTTAATAATAGTTTTTGAGTATTGATTAAATTTTATTGAGTTGATACATGTCGTACTTTATAAACAAGAGGATATTAATTCAAAATTTTAAAATTTTCAGTAGAGAGGAAAAACTGTTTGTGGTTACATTTTAAGAGAATTTGAAAATCCGAGTCCATCATAATAAGCAAATTCCATTTGAAAATATATTTACATTGGGTACATGCATAAGACTAGGGTTTGCAGTAATCGCAGATTTTCATAATCGCGATTACGATTAAAAAATATGCGAATAATCGCGATTATCGGTTAAACGCGATTAATCAAGAAAATATACTATTATAATTTTTTTCTAAGACCACTGTACTACAAGTTTGTCAAATTTTACATTACGAATGCGATAAAGTAACGAAATAGAGACATAAAATTAATTATACAGTTTCAAAACTGTTGAGCTCAACAGCTACGTCTTATGAATGCGCTCATTGTTTTTATTTTAAAATCTTGCAATTTTTGGGCAAAAATATCTATGGATTGAAAAGAGTCACAACTCAAAAAAATTAAGAGCATTTTTATTATAAATTAAAATCACAAAATAAAGCAAGTTTTATCAACAACACAGTATCAACTCAAAATACAACAAAATTTAAATTAAAACAATTTGATTCTTTTTAACTTTATAAAGGCTCAAACCAAAGCAATACCGTTTTTATGAAAATATACGAGGGTGATTCCACGAAAGTTGACCCCTTGCAAGCAAAAAATAAAATTATCAACTTTGACCCATTTCAGCTCTTTTGCTATAGAAAATATACGTATCCATTACATCCTGGGGTGTATGATTATTTTTTTTTTTTTTTTGTAAAAAAATCTACTTTAACTTGGTGCATCATACACTTTTTCCCCCTTTATACTGAGTCTTTTTTTAAATCACTTGACAACACTTTTATAACGGTAGTTAGCAATCAAAACAATTACCAGCTGGCAGTTGTTACTTTTGTCTACGTTCAGCAGAAAATTTGCACGTGTAGCTTTCAAATTATAATTTTGAGAAATTTTTCAAAATCACTAATTTGTGTCACGACCGTGACCACGCAAATAAAAAAAGTTTAAATTTTGTGAAAACTGTTAAAGCTATAAAAAAACACAGTTGCTAAGGGTGACAAGGTAAGTAAGTTAAAGAGTTTCATGTAGCAAAATAAGCGCTCGGAAGTCATTTCAATTTTTTTTTAATTTATTGAGAATGCCACGACCGTTACCTTATTGAAAATGGTGTTCAACTTTTTCTTACTAACTATAGCTTAACAAACCATGGACTCCCAAAGCAAGATGCAAAGATATCGGAAGAGATTGAAGGAAGATCCAGTAAAATACAAAGCTCATTTGAAAAAAGAAAGAGAAAGAAATAAAAAACGGCGGCTGGCTGCAAAAGAGTCATTGAGTGAAGAAATGCTTGCTCACAATCGGAATACTGATCGCGAACGTCAAAGGAAGTGTCGTGAAAAAAAGAACATAGGGAAGGAGAAAGTTGTTGAAGCTGCAGCCTCATCATCAAATATAGGAAGCTTTAAGTCCGATCGTTCACTTAAAAAGGCAGTAACAAAAGTTAAGGTCAAACTACCGAGCAGCCCCTCGAAGAAAATTGCAGTTGTGAAGAGACTTGCTTCTGAGGTAGTTGGTCCTGAAATGGATTTGATTTTCACCAAGCGACGTAGCGGAAAAATTAATCGCCTATCTGATGCCGAGTTAGAAAAAGTCAAAAACTTCTTTTTGAGGGACGATGTAAGCTACCAAACACCAGGACGAAAGGACACAAAACTAATAAACGGAGTACAAATGCAATTGAAGTATATGGTGATGACGGTTGGAGAATGTTATCAGCTTTTTAAGGAAGAAAATGCACAAATAAAAATTGGGAAGTCTTTGTTTTACGCAAGTCGGCCAAAACATGTACGCCTCAATTCACAAACTCCATCAAACATGTGCGTCTGTATTTACCCCGCCAACTTTGAATTTTTGCTTAAATCAGTTTCTGAAGTGGTCTCTACAGTGCCTAAATCTGCTAAGGATTTGATGAATGAACTTTGCTGTGACACAACAAATGAGGCTTGCATGACTAGCAGTTGCAAGAATTGCGACACAATTTTTGATATGTTGCCATTGAATTATAGTTCAGATGCAACTGTGCGTTGGAAACAATGGACCAAAAATGAACATCATACTCATATAAGCGAGGAGGAAGGCACTTTTCAAGTTTTACTTCAGACATTCGAAAGCAAACTCCAAAGATTTAAGCAACATTTTTATGTGCACCGAACACAGAGCGATCAATTTCGCGAGGCTAAGGAGCGGATTGAATCAAATGAAGCGGTCGTTCAGATAGATTTCGCTGAAAATTTCACGTTGATTTCGCAGGACGAAGTGCAAAGCGCACACTGGAACCAAGCTCAAGCAACTGTGTTTACAGCCTGTGCTTGGGTGAAAACTGAATTGGCCCTGAAATCATATTCTTATGCAATCATAAGTGATGACTTGACGCACAATAAAGAAAGTGTGTGGTACTTTTTGAAAATGATTGTTGAACACCTCAAAACGAAAACTGAAATCAATACTGCACACGTGTTTTCGGATGGATGTGCTGCGCAATTCAAAAATAGGTTCAATCTATTTAACTTATGTTTTGCAAAGGAAGACTTCGGTGTAAATATGAAATGGTCGTTTCTTGCATCTGGACATGGCAAAGGCGCTGTGGATGGAATTGGAGCCACTATCAAAAGGTCTTTATGGACAGCAATCATGTCTCGCCAAGCTAAAATTAATACTCCAGCAGAAGCTTTCAATTTTTTTGTTCAAAATAAAAAGTTGGATGGAGTGACTGTTTTGTATTGCGATAAGAACCAAATAAAGCAAAATACAGGCTGTTTAAAAAAAAGATGGGAACATCTTAAAGCAATCAAAAACATCCAGAAGAAGCACTTTTTTCAAAATGCTGGCTTTAACTGTTTGCTTTGTGGAATAACTGGAGTTTCGGCGCTAAAAATGAGCAGCCTTAAACGTCTGGAGTATAATGATGTATATTCTTCAACTGAAAATGAATAAAAACGAAATCGAGCTTTAAAACATTGCTGCCTTCTCTAAGATAACCATAAACTTCCATGTAATCATTTTGATACTGTTAAATATACGACTACAAAAACAAATCCGTTTTATTTTTTATGCTGTCACGACCGTTACTTTTTTTTGTCACAACCGTTACCTTTTCAAAGTTATTTTTTTTTATTTGGCTACATCATTTTCACACAAAAGTAGAATTTTCTTACACAAAACACTGCAAAGAATTTAATAAGAATTTTTATTTAACGCATTCCTTGGAAAATTTTACAATCTGAGTTGCTAAGACCGAACATTCAAAAACAGCTCATTTGTAATGTCACGACCGTTACCTTTTCATTGATCTAAAAAAACCTTAAAATGCAGTTTCTATGCAATGATTCTTATTGCTTTTAGGGGTTGAAATTTTATATTTTTAAAATCAACAAATCATTTTGACATTGTATTTCAGGTTAAAGTTTTATTACGAAATTTCGTGTAAACCTGTCACGACCGTTACTATGGAAACACCCACGATTCATTTCCATATCCACTTTTGTATTAACTCAAAATAAAACCTTTTTTCAAGATACGAGTATAGAGGTAGTCGCTACACTATGACAAAAATTGTCTCAAATGTGGTTTTCGAGATGAAAGAGTAATCGGAATATGATAGTTGATTTCTTGAAAAAAAGCGAAATTTTAGAAATTTTAAGTTAGTACCCTCCCTCTTCTTGATTAAGTGAGATATGTACATATTAAATAGAACAAATAAATGAAGTGAATTCTTCTACCATGGTACTTACTTGGACAGTGTGAGGCAGTGGCTTTGCGCAAAGCATTGCTAATATTCGCAGACACAATGTCTCCACATACAGTAGGGCTTCTTCTTTGGCCGTAAGACGCGGATGTACTTGGTCTAGGACCTACAAAAATAAAATTAGAAAAGGCGTTTAAATTGAAAATCACCTAAATGTAGTATACATCGACAGCTCCATTCTAAAACATGCTTAGGGCCATTTCCACAACTTGCCTTTAGTTAAAGGTAGGATTTTGTTTACCTGATAAATATTTTTGCATTATTGCAACTTAAAATTTTTATTGTTATTATCAATAGTTATAATATTTAATGGATAAAAAATTAATAAATCAGGATTTTATAATGTAAAGCTTACAATGGTGATCTAAGTACATGTAGCATGTTTTAATTGTTAATTCCAAACTAAATCATGCTAAGGCTGAGTTTACATCTGGCATTTCTTGTGTGCCATTTGCCCAAAGAAACGTGACAACTAATTACTAATGAAAAACTGTTTAATTCAGACATATATTTATTGATTTAAACAGTTTACAATCATTTTAGATTCTATAAAATTGTTCATCAATTATGTATGAAACTGTTTAACTTAATAAATACATGTCTGAATCAAATAGTTTTTCATTAGTAATTAGTTTGTTACGTTTTTTTTACGCTTGTGTGGCATTTGGCACACAGGTCTAAACCCGGCCTAAGTGTACTTAAAACTTTTAAAAAGGGAGATTTTTTAAACCTGACAAATTATGCTAAGTGCATTTTTGCTCATAACTTTTGATAGACTTAGCATCTTTTGGAATGGGACTGTCGATATATGGTTAACAAACCTTTTTTAATGATGGCGTAAATAAACCTTTCCATCGAGCTGCATTTTCACTTTTAGTGAAATCGTATCCATCACTATCATTAATACCGCCGCTTCCAACTACTCCATGTTGCGTGGAAAACATTTTTAATTTATTTCCTTAATGCAAGTTAATATACAGGCTACTCGCGAATTTCGACATGAACAACACAAACAAATACACTTGCCGAATCACTAAGATTATTTTACTTTATGAGTGCTTCCATAAGAAAACATTATAATCAAAACATTCAATTGCACTTAATCAAAATGTATTTTTAATTGCTTTTTTAATAAATTTAAAATCTTCTTACAGTTCCCAAAACATAACTTAGTGAAGCAAACACCCAAAATAAGCAAATGACAATTTCGGACGTTTTTATTATTGGCCACAATTTAACTAGGCTGTAAGGTATATATCGAAGGGGATACACAATTTATATATTCTATTCTCTGCTTCTTCTTTTCACCTTAATTTTATTTTATAGATCAGCTTCCATTTAATTCTCGAATATCATATTTTTACTTTTCTACAAGATAATCAAAAAATTATTATCTGTTTGTGCTTACTACTACGTTGTTTATTAGTATATGATTTTCAAAACATTATTAATTTATTAAGAATTATTTTCTGTTAAACTAATACTTTGTAAATTGTGAATTGTATGAAAAATCGATTTAGTGTTGTACACGGTTGTATATCATAGTAGCTTTTGGACTTTTAGTACAATGCTGGTGCTAAAATATTACACATATAAAATGCACGGAAAGAAATTGGTTTGTATATATGTATTTACATGAACAACGTTTATAGCCCATTCAGGCTGACACGAAATTAAGTAATTTTAAGCTCAAATTACAAACGAAATGAAAACTGTTTATGCATGTACTGAATGACATTTGAGTTAATTTCGCAAACATATTATTCACTGCGGCAGGCATTGAAGTTGTTTATTAATATTGTTATTCGCATCTGTTATATGTAAAAAGTTTATCAACTTTAAGTTTGAATAAAAAACATAAGTATATATTACTTTTATTATTAAACAAAAAATTTTATTGTGTATTTTTATAAAACTAATAAACAAAACATTATTCATCGGTTTTCTCGAAAACACATTTTTGTTCCATACATAAAAGCAGAAACAAGCCGACGATATATATATTAATTTACTTGCAACTACTTGATTTTATCGTTCGTGATTACAACTCTAAAGCGAAATGTGTACAAATAAAAAATTTCTCAAGACATACTGCTTTAGCGGCCCATCCACTCAATATACAATATTATTGCATATGTTGTTTTACATATTATTGTCGTTTTGACCTATACTATGCAATAAATCGCACAATATTTTCAAAGAAAATGTTGCCCAATTTTCCGGACAGTGAAAAAATAAACAACATTGAATAATTTTTCCATCACATTACAAATTGTCTTGATTGTACAATAAAAACCAGTGTTTTGATGTTTGCCAATATATTGTTCCACCTTCGAATATGACATGCCCAATTGCACAATTATATTGCATGTGGGTGGACCCGAATTTAAATTTATGGCTCTTAGAAGTTTAGTTTTAAGGCTGAGAAAATAACCAATTCAGCCAATTCGAAAATTTCTATCAATTGGAACGTTCTATAGTCCCCCGACTTGAAAAATATTGCTTCGTAAACCTGTGTTAGGTCCTGAGTTCTTGTTAAAGAAGTTGTTGACTACACTATGGAACAATTGCAGCAAGTTTTTTTTCGCTTGTTGATGCAAGAGAAAATGCCAAAATTAGGGACAAACATGTTTTTTGTAATCCCTTTTACGCTGGTACTACTGCACAGATTTTAAAAAGATTTATATGGTTTTAAAGGTTTTTCGGTACAGATGTGCAGAATCTATATTTTATTTAAATCGGTTTAGTGTTTTGGGAGCTATAAGCGTTTTAAGTTGCTACTACCACATGCACACATATTACACACGCATTTATTAGCTTACAAGTAAACAAGAAATAAAACATGAGATTGTGTGTGTGTTTGTAGTATTTCTCTTGATCTAAATTTTTTTTCTCTTATTTGTTATTGTATGAAATCCATACTACTTAAATGAAGAGAGTTTAATAAATTGTATTAGCTTAGTTAAACGGAATCCGGTTGTGTTTTTAATTTCATGTATTATTTATTATGTGTATTTATGTAAGTATTTGGGTGGCTGTGTTTTAATGCATTTTTTTATGACGTTTAGATATTTTCTTTGAATCTTAATAAAATTATTTACATTTAGATTCTAGAATACGGACGATTGTGTCGTCTGTTGGTATAGCTGGTATAAGCAAAGTCTAAAAGACTTTTTCATGAAAAATATTTCTGAGATAACAGACTTCCATAAAATTTTTAAAATATTTTTATAAATGAGACATTTTATATTTAATTGATATTAGTGGTCTGCGTAAGCAGCCTTGAAATGTAAATACGTAATGTTTTTTAAATGTACTCTCGTGGCATGCATTATAGTAAGCCAATAATAAATGCTGTCGTATTATAAACGAAGCACGATGGTTGCATTGGTGTACGTGTATATGACAAGCGATGTCGCCAAGACGTCGTGTTTAAACAAACAATGAAAATAAGTACTGTTTATACATATATGCTTGTTATTTTGCATATTGTACGTTTGGGTGTGTGTGTGTAAGATTTAGATGGTAAGCTATTATGTTTGTGTTTAAGGGAGGTTTTTTAAAGCAAGCGCACACAACTTGTGTAAATGCATGTGGGCGTTTGTATGTGCGCAGAAAAATAAGGGAGCATACAAAAATTATGTAGGTATGTATCAAGGCGAATTCAGTATCAGGTGACCTTATCAGTACAACAATTTTACAACACAAAAAACAACATGTAGTTTGCTATGCTACAAAACCAATCTGTCAAAAGATTTCTGAGCAAATTTTGACAGTTTGGTTCAAATTGTTCAATTTTGCATCAACAGCTGATAATCAGCCGGGCTGATAAGGTCACCTGATACTGAATTCGCCTTGGTATGTATGTATGTACATGCTTGACGTTAGTATACGCGTCAATGAGAGAAAAAAGCACAAGCACCACAAATTCTTCAGTCACGAACAGTGTTGTCAATTTGGTGCGTTTCGCACCCATTTGGGTGCTTTTTGAAATTTGTTGTGCGAAAAAATCCTTAGTTGGTGCGTGGTGCGCTTTTTTTAAAATTTTGGTGCGTTTTTAAATTTTTGGTGGCACCAACGCAAATTGAACACGACAGTGGCTTAAAACGGGAAAATTCTTGTTGTGAAACTTTTACCATATTAATACCAGTGATGTTTACAAAACATCCAATTTGAAATGAAATATTTTTAATGATCCTATGATAACAATACTGATGAAAATATTAGCTTTATTAATTTGAAACAATTAATTTTTGATCTATTTTTAAAAAGTTTTAAGCAGAATTACTTACAAATGTATTTACCAAGGGCTTACCAATAATTGTATACACAACAATCGTTTCTCATGTTTCGTTTCATTAAAAATTTACGTTAAACAGCTGATGTTAATAACAAGCTCTACCCAAGTATATAGAAAAAATCGAAGACAAATATCGGTATTTCCCCCAGCTAATAAAAGTCTAGTTTAATTTTTCTTCTCTTATTTAGACACTCACATTAATTAATAAAAAATATTTCATAATAAGAATTTTAATTTCTGAATTTAAGTCCGAATAAAAAATTATTTCTGATTAAAATTCACTACAGTTCAATTAATCTAAAAAAAATTCGCATTTACAAAAAAATCAATATTTTACTCCTAATGCTAAATTAATTCAATAAACATTTTAAAATAAAAAAACAAGAAATTCTAGTCTTGGTGCGTTTTTTTGTAAATGGCGCGCTTTTTTCTCCATTTTGGTGCGTTTTGAAATTTCAAAGTTGATAACGCTGGTCACGAACTATTTTCTTCTTTACTCTTATACCTGCAATAAGTTAAACAAATGTATTGCCGAACACGTTGTTTATCATTTGTTTCAGAAGATTTCACTGTAGTAAAGCATTTGAAATTGCCCTCATGTCTTAAAAGTTCTTATAAGACGTCTTTTGCAGGTCTTTAATTGATATGAATATGTACTATTAATTATTATATTAATTTTTATGAATATGCAGTAAATATGTATGTATACCCAAATTGTAAAACAAAATCTTTAGTTTCTGGCAACACTTTAAAACAAAGATATATTGTATCCTAAAAACAAGCAACAGAATGATAACTAAATCAAGCACAAGAGCCATCTTTATGTGAAGTCATGTGCAATAATATGGGGTTTCGTCTTAACTACGAATGTTGACAAATACAATTTTTTATGTAGTATGTTCCTACTAGAAACGAGTAAACTTTCAACCACTTTCAACCAAATATGTTTGCTCATATATATTTAAAGAAATATTAATCACAGTTAAGTACGGTCACACTTGCCCTTTATTTTATTTTATACAAGTATTTCTTAAGTTAAACAGTTTCATAAACATTTAATAGACAATGTCATAGAATCCAACATTATTGGAAACTATTTAACTTAACAAATACGTGTCTGAATTGAAAGCTTATTGATTAATATTTACTGGTTACGTTTTTTTGGGGCAAATGTTTTCCCAAGTGTGATCATACCTTAACCCTGCGTTTAGACGTGAAAGTACTTGCTTGGAATTTCTATGTATGTATTATCAACGAAAATTTCGAAAAAAATGCCCGACTTGTCTTGCAACTTGCATGTTTACTTTTCAGTGCAGAGTTGTCCATAACATTAAAAAGTTTAGTTTGAAGGGAACCATATATTATTGAAATTTATTTGCATTGTTACAATGATATTTATGCTTCAACAATTCATTAACTCCTCGATTTATAAATATTTAAGAAAATATATCAAGTTAACATTTAAATGTAATTAAAATAAGAAAAAACTTATGGCATTTTCTTTTCTAAAAGAAAAGTGTAACACATATGTATGTTACATTTGATTTGGCAACATTTTTAAATGCTCACCTGGTTTGTAAGAAATGTTGCATATTTTACGTTTACAAAAGAACAATTTTCCAAAAAGTTTCGGCATAAAACAATGACGAACTAGAAAGTGATTTATTTTTTCATAAACAATAACAAAACCAGCTGTTAATATAATGCTGCAGTCATACCCCTTTAAAGAAAATTAGTGTTGAATATGTAAAATTTTGCTTCTTCTTAAGGGTAACATCATGAGAAAAGAACGCGTTACATTTTTAAAATAATACATAATTTTCAGAAAAGAACACAAAGAAATGTAAAAGGCAGTATAAATGCAGCATATTGCTGAGAAGAGAAAACGCCATTAAATAACATTATCATTATCCAGTTAATTTGTATAAAACTATTAATAGGGTAACACTGTTAACTTACTTTTTATTTACTTGCTACAAGTGAAAACAAGTCACTGTCTTGTAAAATTCCTTGGCAGTTTTGGCAGTTGAGTTGGAAGTAGACTGCAAGTTCCGAAAGTGTATTTGTGTTAGTAAAAGAGTTTGAGTGTATAATCCCTAGGCTTGCAAAAATCGCCATTGCGTAATTTGAAATTAACCAAATTATTTCATAGTTTCTATTGCCAAGATTTGTGGAAAATAAAGCAGTATTTATATATATTATTCGCCAATTCTCAAAATCTTCTAAATAGATAAGTAGGGAAACCATTTTCATGTAAATACATGTTTTCTGTCGTTGGTCGTAGATCAACGTAAATAAAATAATTTGCGACAAAATGGCATCGATTTGTTAGTGCATATTTTTGCATATTTTATAATAAATACATATTTTTGCATATTTCATCATAAATATGTATATATTTTTAATACATTTTTTTTTAGTTTTTTAATGCTATAAATTTAATTTTGGTTTTTTACTAGTTGAAAAGTACATACCCAGTAAAAAATTTTCATGTTTTTTGAAGCAATAGGGCAATAAAGCGCAACATACTTCGCTCTAAAATACAAGCTTGTTAAAAAGCAGTGAGCGTATATGAAGAAAACTACAGAAAAAAAGTGATTTAATAGTGAGCAAAAATGTAGTGCTGCAAACCGATAACTCGCCATACAAAAATCAGCAGCGATATAAGCAGGTTTGTCAGCGCTACTTTTATTTTATAATAGTAAAAACCTGCTTTTTTGAAGCAAAATTTCTGCTGGGTAAGAGCTGCAGTTTTTACGACTGTGTAAGAACAAAACAGGAGAAAATGAGAAAAATTTACGATCTTTTTGTTGTGATATGAATCGATATTGAAAAACACGGTAGGACTCAAAGTTCAATACCTTGGCTTAAGTCAAGAATATTAATACCATTGAAAATTAAAGAAAGAAACAAGAGCATGGCATGTATAATAGCCCTTTTAAACCGCATTAATTTTATGTGGATATAAAGTGATTTTGAAAGCTTCTTTGCATGTTCCAGCCTTTAATGAAAAATATCCAGAGATACGATACGGATACATTCTACAGTAACTAAATGGAGGACGTGGCCGAAGGCTGTCGGAAACTATATTTCTATTGACGTGTGTTTGAAGTGTACGTTAAAACCAAATTTCCATACTAAACCTGGTTTTAACGTACACTTGAAGCACACGTTATTTTTTGCATATGGGTGCAAGTTTTTTTACTTTAAATTTTTTTTCATTTTATTTTTTTTTAATTTTAGCGATTTTCGGTTTTTGGCGTTTCTTCATCTTGGCGATTTTTTCCTTTAGGCGCTTTTTTTAGTTTTGACACCTTTTTTCTCAGTTTGGCGATTTTTTTTCGTTTTTTTTGCGTTTTTAATTTAATGCGAACTTTAGCCTATATAAAATATAGTTTTGAAATTTTTTTTGTTTTTGACGTTTTTTTTAATTTTGGCGAAATATTTTTATTTTGACAATTTTTTTAACTTTGGCGATTTTTTTCATATAGGTGATTTTTATTGGTTTTTGGCGATTTTTTCGGTTTTGGAATTTTTTCATTTTGGCAATTTTTTTAGTTTTGACACTTTTTCTCGTTTTGTGATTTATATAATTTTGGCGTTTTTTTATTTTTTGGCAAATTTTTTAGTTTTGACGATTTTTTTTAATTTTAGCGATTTTCGGTTTTGGCGTTTCTTCATTTTGGCGATTTTTTTTTCATTTAGGAGCTTTTTTTAGTTTTGACACCTTTTTTTCTCAGTTTGGCGATTTTTTTCGTTTTTTTTGCGTTTTTTCAACTTGGCGTTTTTTTTAATTTTGGTGATTTTTTTTCATATGAACAATTATTTTGTTATTGGAGCCTTTTTCGTGTTTTGGTGATTTTTTTCGAGTTCTTGGCAATTTTTTTAATTTTAACGATTTTTTCGAATTTTGCGACTTATTTTAGTGTTAGAAATATTTTAATCAGAAATAATTCATAGTTAGGCTCAAGTTCAGTAATTTCAAGTAGATAGACTAGGGTGCTGATGAAATGCGTGGCTGCACAGAAAAGTATCGGTATTTCCCCCCAGCTTAAAGTCTAAGTTTAATTTTTCTTCTCTTCTTTAGAGACTCACATTAATTAATAAAAATATTTCATTCAATAAGAATTGAAATTACTGAACTTGAGCCTAACTATGAATTATTTCTGATTAAAATTCACTACAGTTCAATTAAGGAATCTAAAAATTTCTCAAATAGAAATATTTTTTAATTTAGGCGATTTTTTTCAAGTTTTGGCGGTTTTTTTTTGGTTTGGTGATTTTATAATTTTCGGATTTTTTAGTTTTACCGTTTTTGAAAATTTCAAGAGTTTACCTCTTACGGTTTCCAAGATATAGCAAGTTGTCAAAATTACATAGTCAACATTGCATTAACTGATATACCACCCTTTAATTAAATTTTTTTTTAAATTTTAGTGTTAATTGTTGTAGTCTATACAAAAATACACTAATTTTACAAATTTCAAGTGTCAATATACATATGTACATACAATTGTATGTATATTACATGTGATTTTAATATTTTTCGTTGCTCGATTTAGAACACCCTTTCATTTTTAATTCTCATGTCTTTGCTGTTGTAGCGGCCAAGGTTCTTCATACTCTGTCTAAATTTCAGGTCCGTAGGTCTTATGGTTATTGAGAAAATAGCGTGTGACGGACAGACGGACAGCAAAGCGAAAACAATAGGGTCCTTTTCACCTTTGGTGTACGGAACCCTAAAAAAGGGTAAATTTTTTTGTCTTATTTTATATGCAAATATTGTTGAATATTTAAATAAAAATTACATTTTTATTCTCAAAATAAACCAAATTATTTTATTTTTAAAAGCATATTTTTTGACTCTGAATGCGCATAAAACAATTTTTAGAGCATATTTTTGTTTTCCCTGATTATAAGCAACTTTAAGAAGATACACAAAAAACATCCACAATTTAGGAATTCACTTCTAAATAAGCATTTTTTTAAGATTATTTGATTTTTTACAGAAATGAAAAAATTTCTTTGGCAAACTGGAAGTATTTTGGTTTCAAAGTGAGTGAACGTAATAAGATACAATCGTGATTAAACTTAATATTTGTTCACCGTTTTTCATGTTTTATGGTTTATTTTATTTGTTATATACATATGTATGTAGCCAAGTAGGCTTTCTGATAAATGATATAAACACTAAAATGTTTTTCCTTAAATTTGTTTAAGAATTTTATAAAAGAAATTTTTTTACTAATTTTGCATGAAAATAAATTTTATCTCCGAAACAGTTGAAAATAAAAAACAATATTGGGATGATGATGACTTTATGATGGTAACTTTATCAAATATCAAATCTTTCTCAAGTTATGATGAAATGTAGTACCCTAATTGACTAATTGGGGAACGATATTAGCCATTTCGGAATTTGATTTTATCACACCAGTGTAATTCGGCGCACAGGACACTGATAATCGCAAATAACGATTATTTTCCAAATTTAAACTGAAAAGATCACACTAATAGAGAAGCCCTACGTACAAAAGGAGTATACCAAGGTACTCCATGTTACATGGACTACCTATAGATGCAATGCTTTTTATTTTTTTGATTTTTATTTATTCCTCACAAAATAAAAGTTATTTTGTGACTTTTATTTATTCCTCACAAAATAACAGTTACTTTCTGATTTTTATTTTTTTGCTGAAAAAAAATTTAATTTTTAAAATGAATAAACTATAAAAAAGTAAATTTAATTTAACATATAATAATCCTTGGCGATAAATTCAATTTTAAAACGGGTAATATTAATTTTAACGCAAAAATTACACTTTCTAAATTTTAAAAATTAAGCAAAAAAATAAAAATCAAAAGGTAACTGTTATTTTGTGAGGAATAAATAAAAGTCCCAAAATAACTCTTATTTTGTGAGGAATAAATAAAAATCATGAAATAACGATTAAAAAGTTATTTTTAAAATAAAAATTATAACCGTTACGGTCCCTGATCATCACATATCTTCGTTTGTCATCGTCAACTGTCGTGGTTATATCTACGCATTCCACACACTGTTGCCAGAACTGGTGAAATCGTCAAACACTACAGATTTCTGTGAAAAAAATCGTCAAAATCGTCAAGTCCTTTTAGAAAATCGTCAAAAAATCGTCAAACCAAAAATATTAAAATTTTTTGTATTTTAATTGTTTTATTACAAAAATTATTACAATGATTCAAACTTATTAATTATGCTTCCAACAAATATACACATATACATTAATATACACATATGTATATAATCTAAACATGAAAACAATTAAAATTAAAAATAAAAGTTAAAAAAACTTAAAATGAAATCAGAATTCACATGCGTACATATATAATTTATAAAAAAAATAATTAGCATTTGTGTTATAGAAACATTTTATATATAAATATCAGAATTTAAAATTTTTAACAAATTTGAACTGATCTCAGTGTCATATCAGTTTGACTTTTTAAGTTTTAAATAGTCCTTTTTTGTATGGGATGACTTCTAAAGAATCGTTTTGTAAACGATTACGAACTTTGGTTTCATTTAAATTCACCTAAATATCCTTTCAACATTTGCCGATGAATGTGGTAAAATCATTATATTGCGAATAAAATTTGTTAAAGTTGGGAAAGCCAGACTTGAATCACATCTTTTCATTTCGGATATTTTTTCCAAAATTCTGTAAAGTTTGTTTCCTTTCCTTCAAAAATAGTTTTAAAATCTAAAAATTGCAATTCCCTATCATTTTCGTTTAAGAAATTTGGAAAAGTCTTTGCAATGTCCAGAATAGAGTTGGATTCGCCATTTAATATTAGGTTTGGATGAATTATGTTTAAAGATTTATATTGACTTTCAAAATCAAATCTTTTAAGTATCTAGTCACATAGTTCAATGTAAAATTGTAGGTATACAATTATTCATTATTTCTTCTACATCGATTTCGCAAAGATTTGAATTTGAAAGAACTTCTGCAGCGTAAACACATATACATATGTATATACTTTTTATTATTCTGGAAATTAAATTTAGAAAAATCGTCATTTCTGGACCTAAAATCGTCACTAGTGCATTTTGAGAGTTAAAAATCGTCAAAATGCAGAAAAATCGTCAATTCTGGCAACAGTGATTCCACAAAAGATAATGAAAACAACGCTAACAGCCTTGGACATGGCATCCAGCAAACAGTTTCGCCACCGCCACACAAAAGGATGTGTATCTTTAATTTCACCCAAATAAATTTTTATGTTTCAATGACTTGGCAGATCCAAATTAGCTTTTGGCACTGTGGTTTTTAGCTTAATAAACTTTTTTTTATTTATAAACTTTAAAAAAGCTTAGTTTTATTATGCACAGAATTTAGAATCAGTTTCCCAAAACTAATTTGAAAGCTTTATACGTTTTCCGAAATAATTGAAACCGATAATCACTATAATATTTCGATCACTTAATATACATAATAATCTTATAAAGATAAAAATATTTTATTTTAAATTAAACAATTAATTTAGTCGTTTGCTACGCATTGTGGAATAGCTCCAGACCATTTTCCGTTTTTCAGACATTTAACCATTTTAGGCCCACGTAATTCTAGGCCTGCATCACATGTAAATGTTATACTTTCGCCGATAGCGTAATAGAATTGCACAGATGACATGTGTCCACTGATCGCTGTTCCAGGGTACGAACATGCTTGTACACATTTTGGCAAACCACCAGACCATCGGCCATTGTCTTGGCAAGCAATAATAGGTTGTCCTTGCATCATGTATTCTGGGTTACAGTTAAATTGTACAACATCTCCGGCTCGATACGGGGCCTGACCTTGAGCATAACCATTTTGTGGAGCTCCCGGGTTATCACATTGTACTTCTACACATGTGGGAAAAGGCGTCGCCCATTCTCCCGAGGGCATACATATTGCTTCTGATGGTCCTCTTATTCCATATCCGGACGAGCAAGAAAATGCTGCTCTTCCACCAACTTCTCGAGAAAGAACGGAAACTCTTGGTGAGCTTATGTTGTTGGGTAGTGGTATATCACCACATTCGACACTTTCACAAACCGGTAAGGGAGCACTCCAGTTTCCACTTGGAAGACAAAACAGTTCAGATGACCCAATCAGCGAATTTCCATTCGAGCACGACATCAATACTCTTGTGCTAAGTTTGGTTTCATTTGTGTTCACAATTAAACCTCGTCTTGTAGGTATTTCAGGACAATTAATACTCTTAACCACTACTTCAACTGAGTGCTTATGTCTAGCTGGAGTTTCGCAAGAATAAGTACCTGAGTCGTCTATCTGAGCATCTGATATAGTGAGACGATATTCAAGCGAAGCGTCGCGACCTTCTTCGGTTACCCAACCTTCTGAATAGTTTCTAAAATAATTTAATCAATAGCATTACATAATTCACGTCAATCGAGATTAATAAAAATTAACACTTACTTGTAGTCATGGCTTACAGACCATTTTGGATTTCCAAACCGGCGCATCCACAAGCACTCCATATGCAAAGTAGTACCTGGATATACGATTAACTTCCCATCATTGCTTTGGGCAATAGGCCCATTTTGGCGTCGAAACAATATTGTAGGCGCTTTTTCCACTTGAGAAATATAAAAAATATATTTTTTCCTTAGATATTATATAGTATAAACGTAAGCTGTGGAAAACTCCACAAAAAAACTTTCTAAGAATAAAACTTTAATTTGATTCAAAATGGTTACAAGTTTTTCGCTACAAGTAGTTTTGATTAACATAGGACAAAAATTAATTGAAATGCATAAAATATATCTGCGGCAATGAGGAAAAAGTGCTTAAGTAATATTTTACTGTTTTGCAGGAGAGCACTTTTAAGCGTTATTTCTTTTACAGTTAAATATTGAAATTCTCTGTTAACCTTTGTTTTTTTAATTAAACATCGTTCTTTAAACTATAAGTAATACATTTATGTTAAAATATACCAAAGTATAACCTAAATTAAGCTGTTATTCCAAATGAGATTAAAAGTCTAAGAAAGATAAGTCTCAAGTTATAGCATTAACTTCCTGAAAAACCACACAAGTTAGTTGAGGTTTTGACTAGCGGTACTTTCAAATATTCAGATTACGGAGGTAGCATTAGCTCAAAATCTGCTTATCTCGACTTAAGCGTTTTTTCTTTTTGTCACAGATATGTTTATCACTAGGATGAATTTGATTTCTGGTCCTATTTATAACACACAAACAAAAGGTTTTTACAAATTAATGCAACACGTAGCATATTCCTAGACCTGTACCTAGATTCTGTAACTTTTTGCGAACCAAAAATTGTAATATTTATCCTTACAATAACATAAATGTGAAAAAATGCCAAGTTCCTTTCCAAAATTTCGGTCATCAAAAGTAGTGAGATAAAAATTTTGACCAATTTCGTGTTTGGTACAATACCTATCACTGCAACATGGTATGAATTATATAAATTTGTAATCGTAAGGGTGTCAGATAATTTCTAGATAATCTGCTTACTTAACAACATTTTTCCCGATATAAAGAAATGAACAAATATACATTATTCTCTCCTTTTTTAGAAGAGTAAAAATATTGCCAAGTTAGCACATTACCTAGAAATTATCTGACAACCAAACACGAACTTGGTCAAAATTTTTATCTCACTACTTTTGATGACCGAAATTTTAGAAAGGAACTTGGCATTTTTTCACTTTTATGTTTTTGTGAAGATCTGACTACTTTTTGGTTTTCTTAATAAAGCTTTTTAAACTTTAAATTTCTAGTCAGTTATAGTTCTATTCATAATGTCTGCGCCAGTTCAAAAGGGCAGAGTTACATAAAATAATGGGCTATAGGGTGATATGTGCACTATTGTGTCATAATAAGGACCGAGTAATTTGATTAATTTTTTAAGAGTCATCTGAGTAGAAATATGTAAAATATAGTGTAATTTTTAGTGTAGTAAAGTCTGCTCAGACGAAGTACTTTTGAAAACGCAAAATGAAATGCTAGCATGAGTAACATGTGCATGCAAGCTTTCAATACAGTAGCTTTTGTTTTAAATTTATCTAGTTGGTAACTTAAATAAATAAGCCTATTTTTTTTTTGCAAAATTTCAGTTCTCTACCGTATAATATTTCGATAAAAATTTTATAAACGTGGCCCTACTTCCCTAATTTAACAATCGGAGCTTTCAGATTTTTCCTGTTCGTAAATCCTCTAAGTTAAATTCTTAATTTTGAGCTTAAAGTGCGTGTCCATGCCCCTCAATTGAAACTTCCAGGATCAAGTTCGTGATCAAGTTCGTGTTTGGTACAATACCTACCACTGCAACATGGTATGAATTATATAAATTTGTAATCGTAAGGGTGTCAGATAATTTCTAGATAATCTGCTTACTTGACAACATTTTTTCCGATATAAAGAAATGAACAAATATACATTATTCTCTCCTTTTTTAGAAGAGTAAAAATATTGCCAAGTTAGCACATTACCAAGAAACTATCTGACAACCAAACACGAACTTGGTCAAAATTTTTATCTCACTACTTTTGATGACCGAAATTTTGGAAAGGAACTTGGCATTTTTTCACTTTTATGTTTTTGTGAGGATCTGACTACTTTTTGGAAGGTTTTCTTAATAAAGCATTTTGAACTTTAAATTTGTAGTCTGTTATAGTTCTATTCATAATGTCTGCGCCAGTTCAAAAGGGCAGAGTTACATAAAATAATGGGCTATAGGGTGATATGTGCACTATTGTGTCATTATAAGGACCGAGTAATTTGATTAATTTTTTTTAAGAGTCATTGAGTAGAAATATGTAAAATATAGTGTAAATTTTAGTGTAGTAAAGTCTGCTCAGACGAAGTACTTTTGAAAACGCAAAATGAAATGCTAGCATGAGTAACATGTGCATGCAAGCTTTCAATACAGTAGCTTTTGTTTTAAATTTATCTAGTTGGTAACTTAAATAAATAAGCCTATTTTTTTTTTTTGCAAAATTTCAGTTCTCTACCGTATAATATTTCGATAAAAATTTTATAAACGTGGCCCTACTTCCCTAATTTAACAATCGGAGCTTTCAGATTTTTCCTGTTCGTAAATCCTCTAAGTTAAATTCTTAATTTTGAGCTTAAAGTGCGTGTCCATGCCCCTCAATTGAAACTTCCAGGATCAAGTTCGTGATCAAGTTCGTGTTTGGTACAATACCTACCACTGCAACATGGTATGAATTATATAAATTTGTAATCGTAAGGGTGTCAGATAATTTCTAGATAATCTGCTTACTTGACAACATTTTTTCCGATATAAAGAAATGAACAAATATACATTATTCTCTCCTTTTTTAGAAGAGTAAAAATATTGCCAAGTTAGCACATTACCAAGAAACTATCTGACAACCAAACACGAACTTGGTCAAAATTTTTATCTCACTACTTTTGATGACCGAAATTTTGGAAAGGAACTTGGCATTTTTTCACTTTTATGTTTTTGTGAGGATCTGACTACTTTTTGGAAGGTTTTCTTAATAAAGCATTTTGAACTTTAAATTTGTAGTCTGTTATAGTTCTATTCATAATGTCTGCGCCAGTTCAAAAGGGCAGAGTTACATAAAATAATGGGCTATAGGGTGATATGTGCACTATTGTGTCATTATAAGGACCGAGTAATTTGATTAATTTTTTTTAAGAGTCATTGAGTAGAAATATGTAAAATATAGTGTAAATTTTAGTGTAGTAAAGTCTGCTCAGACGAAGTACTTTTGAAAACGCAAAATGAAATGCTAGCATGAGTAACATGTGCATGCAAGCTTTCAATACAGTAGCTTTTGTTTTAAATTTATCTAGTTGGTAACTTAAATAAATAAGCCTATTTTTTTTTTTTGCAAAATTTCAGTTCTCTACCGTATAATATTTCGATAAAAATTTTATAAACGTGGCCCTACTTCCCTAATTTAACAATCGGAGCTTTCAGATTTTTCCTGTTCGTAAATCCTCTAAGTTAAATTCTTAATTTTGAGCTTAAAGTGCGTGTCCATGCCCCTCAATTGAAACTTCCAGGATCAAGTTCGTGATCAAGTTCGTGTTTGGTACAATACCTACCACTGCAACATGGTATGAATTATATAAATTTGTAATCGTAAGGGTGTCAGATAATTTCTAGATAATCTGCTTACTTGACAACATTTTTTCCGATATAAAGAAATGAACAAATATACATTATTCTCTCCTTTTTTAGAAGAGTAAAAATATTGCCAAGTTAGCACATTACCAAGAAACTATCTGACAACCAAACACGAACTTGGTCAAAATTTTTATCTCACTACTTTTGATGACCGAAATTTTGGAAAGGAACTTGGCATTTTTTCACTTTTATGTTTTTGTGAGGATCTGACTACTTTTTGGAAGGTTTTCTTAATAAAGCTTTTTGAACTTTAAATTTGTAGTCTGTTATAGTTCTATTCATAATGTCTGCGCCAGTTCAAAAGGGCAGAGTTACATAAAATAATGGGCTATAGGGTGATATGTGCACTATTGTGTCATTATAAGGACCGAGTAATTTGATTAATTTTTTGAGTAGAAATATGTAAAATATAGTGTAAATTTTAGTGTAGTAAAGTCTGCTCAGACGAAGTACTTTTGAAAACGCAAAATGAAATGCTAGCATGAGTAACATGTGCATGCAAGCTTTCAATACAGTAGCTTTTGTTTTAAATTTATCTAGTTGGTAACTTAAATAAATAAGCCTTTTTTTTGCAAAATTTCAGTTCTCTACCGTATAATATTTCGATAAAAATTTTATAAACGTGGCCCTACTTCCCTAATTTAACAATCGGAGCTTTCAGATTTTTCCTGTTCGTAAATCCTCTAACTTAAATTCTTAATTTTGAGCTTAAAGTGCGTGTCCATGCTCCTCAATTGAAACTTCCAGGATTTCAAACATTTCTTGGTGATCTCTAATTTAGATTTATTTTTTATTGAATTTAAGCTCTTTAGTGAAATTCTAGCTTGAAATGTTATAGCCGTTACCCCCACTCTCCGTCACTTTTTTAAGCTCAAAATTTTGTTATGAGCAGCGCTCAATTATCATCTTACCTTTTTTAAGGTAAAGCTTCAGTAGAAAATTATCGCGGCCCCTGCCTCTTCTGGTTAAAATATTTGGGTTTTTAGTTTTTTGTAGTTGGTTTCTCATTTTGACCTACTGGCGTTCAAATTACAGCTCTCTAGCGCAAATTTAATTGTTTATTGTTTAATTTTTATGGGCGTATTCCCGCCCACTTTTTTTAAATAATTTTTTTTTGCCAGTCCCAATCATATGTGTCAAGTTTCGTTGGAAATATATTAATATTGAATATTTAAATAAATAGTATATTTAAATCTGCTGATCCGAAGTACATGAAGTAGGAGGTTTAAATTGTATGAGCGTGTTAACACCAACTTTTTTCAACGAAACTGTATAACTTTGCATTATTCCAACATTTGTGCCAAATTTCAATAAAATCGCTTGAGACAAATATTTTAAATTTGCTCCTTTAATTGTGTGCTTTATTGCAATAGCCTAACCCCCGGGTTAAACTCTCCGGGTTTTCAGATTTCTCTAGTTAGTTGCTAATCTAGACCTACTTGTTTTTTAAATTTCAGCTTGCTAGCGTACATTTTATTTATTTTCTTCTTATGGGCCCACTTTTTCAATCTCGATACCTGGTGGTGCTATTAGTTATCTTTCCTGTCGAGTTTCGTTGAAAACGGATAGTAATAAATATATAAATATGTAGCATATTCAAATATGCTGACCCGAAGTACATGAAATAGGAGGCTTAAATTGTATGGGCGTGTTGTATGGGCGTGTTTTTTACAAATATTGTAATTTTTATTATATAAAATATGTTGATATAGATACAAAGAATAATTTTGTCACTTAAAATAATTTTGTTAATAAATAAAAATTTTTATAAAATATTTAAAAAGAATCCTATAATTGACGATCCTGTATCGAACTTGTATATTAAAATTTTAAGAATTACTTAATTGAACCAACAAAAACCAAAACCTTCAACGTTTATTTTCAACAACAATTTATTTTTATTTTTTTTTGAAGAAGAGAAACGTCTATAAGAATAAAGAAGATACTTTTGGACTACTAATAAAAATATGATCCACATTTATAAGGACTATTTAAAAAGAATCCTATAATTGACGATCCTGTATCGAACTTGTATATTAAAATTTTAAGAATTACTTAATTGAACCAACAAAAACCAAAACCTTCAACGTTTATTTTCAACAACAATTTATTTTTATTTTTTTTTGAAGAAGAGAAACGTCTATAAGAATAAAGAAGATACTTTTGGACTACTAATAAAAATATGATCCACATTTATAAGGACTAAGATATTTTCTTTTGGATTATTATTTACAATCTGCTTCATATCATTAACAAAAAGAGTTAAAGGAAACATCAATTACTCCCTCTATATTCATCAACATTTCTGAAGGTATCACTACTCTTGAAGAAACAACTACATTGGATAAACATACCTTAACGAATACCTAAAGATAAGTTATAATAATATTTTCTTTTATTTTATTATTATTATTTTTATTAGTTTAAATATTTTGGTTTTATTCAAAACTATACAGATATTTTATTTATATACTGTAATCTCACACCAGTAATTTAATTAGAAGAATGGTTATAACACGTTCTTTTGTTGAAACTAATCCAACATCGAGTGATATAAATAACACTCAAGTTAATGATTCAGAGGCTAGCACATCACAAGCTATAAACAACTTACGTACAAAAAATTTTAGCACTAACATGAACCAAAATTCGACAATGCTAAGAAATCAATGTCTTAAATTACCAACTTTTTGTCCGAGTCACCTGAAGCATGGTTCATTCATGCCGAAATACAATTCACTCTAAATAACATTACGGATGATACAACAAAATATCATCATATTATAGTATTATTACCGCAAGATATTATTAACAAAGTGTTGGATATTGTGCAGTTTCGTCCACCCTTGAAAAGTATAAAAGTATTAAAAAATCTTTATGTAATAGATTTACTGTTAGTGAAGAAACTCGGTTGGAGTAATTATTTTCTAGTTCAAAACTTGGAGATCGCAAACCTTCTGAACTATTTCGGGACATGAAAACGTTAACAAACAATGATAGTTATATATAGGGATGAAACGATACGAGTAAATACAAGTAAATACTCGATACTTTTTCTTAGAAACCAAGTACTTTTGGTATCGATACTCTACTACTAAGTACCAAGTAGGTATCGGTAAAAAGTACTCGTATCGGTAAAACATACTCATTCCTTATTGACTATAGAAAAGTTGGAGATGACGCCAGTTTAACACAATTTTATTTGTTCGTGTTAAATGTAAATTTATATCTAGAATATATATTAGAGTAAGTTCGTGAAAATGGGACCACCCAAATCAAATTTTTTATAAAAATTGCGAGCTGCAAATATTATTTTAAAAGCGTGCGTTATTGCAGGAACAAAACGAATTTGCACAAACATTTAAAATGTCATCTCGACTATATCTTATGCTCCAGTCCAGCCCAAACGTGGCAATTTTGTCGATTTTGCTGGCGATAAATGAATTTATTGGCAATTGTTATAGCTATCTTTTTAATAAAATTTAACTTTAAAATTTTTGTTATTCAGGAAAATTAGTTTGTTGAAGGAGTATTTTCATAAATAAATTCTACCAAAACTCGTCTAAAAGAAATTTAAACAATTAGTTTTTTCTTATATTAATCACTTCCGAAATCGGAAAATTTTGTCGAGTAGTCGTTAAGAATTCTTTACGAATTAGCAGCATTTGGTTTGGTTGATAATTAATTTTGTTTTCACTACTTTAAATCATATGAAAAGCGTGACCGATACAAGTAAGTATCGATGCTTTTTATTCGATACTGAGTATGTATCGATACTTCTAAACCGATGCCGTATCAAGTAAAAGTATCGATACCTTAGTGGTATCGTTTCATCCCTAGTTATATAATAAATGAAGATTTGTTATATAAATTATGGCTTCGTAAACTGCCACAAATTGTACAATTACATTTAGCGTCTAGTGTTTCTCAAAATATTGAAGAAAAGATATCCCTTGCAGATAAGATCTATGAAGTAACTTTAAAACCACAGACATCAAGTATTGAAAGTAATTCAGTAATTTATCTTCAAGAATCTATTCAAAAACTAACCGATTTGACCTCTAATCTTTGTCTTAATCTAAATAACATCATGTTAGAAGTCGGAGAGTTAAAATACAAAGGGCATATATTACGTAGATCTAATTCCCACAATCGAAACACATCTCGGCAACGTTCAAAATACCGTAATCAAGAATTTTGTTGGTACCATTCTAGACTCGGTAATAAAGCGTATAAATGTATTAAACCTTGCAAATTTAGTAGTGTTACCAATAACAATACAAACGATTTTTTAAACTAAAAACACCCATCATGCCGGTGGCTTATGATGGACAATTCTGTAAACCTAAAAGCCGCCTATTCATTTTTGATACTATAAATAACCTAAACTTTTTAATTGACACCGGTGCTGTAGTTTCAGTTATCCCATTTTCTAAATTTAAATTAATAGCTGGAAAATCAGATCTAGATTTATCCGCTGCTAATGGTTCAATTATTTCTACATATGGTACACAACTCCTTAAAGTTAATTTAGGTCTTCGGAGAGATTTAGAATTTCCTTTAATAGTTTAATAGCAGATGTTAACACAGCTATAATAGATTTAAATTTTTTGGAAAATTTTGGTATTATAGTTGATGCTAAGAACAAACTATTAATTGATTCAAAAACTTCAATTCATTCAAAAGGTTCTTTAGTATTTTGCTCCATTTATTCACTAAAACCAAATGTTAACATTTCTGATGAATACTTAGAATTAGTAAAAGATTTCCCGTCAATTACATCCGAACCAGATTACACGAAATTAGTTGATCATAATACTGTTCATCATATAGAGACTAAAGGTAATTTTCCATTTTGTAGACCACGACGACTTGATCCTATCAAACTTAAAATTGCTAGAACAGAATTTGAGTACTTAGTAAAAATAGGAGTTTGTAGACCTTCTTCATCTCCATATTTCAAAATTAGATTTGATAAGACCATATCACCAGATTCCAATAGCTTCAGAAGATATTAGCAAAATGGCCATCACTACCTCTTTTGGCATGTTCGAGTTCCTACGAATGCCTTTCGGTCTTAGAAATAGTGCACAAACATTTCAACGTTTCATAAATGAAGTGTTTTTTGGTTTCGATTTTATTTTTATATATATATATATATTGATTATATTTTAATTGCCAGCAAAAACGAGAGTGAACACCTTATGCATCTAAAACAGGTTTTTACTCAATTAGCAAAATATTCATTAAATATAAAACTATCAAAATTTATATTTGAAGTTTCATCCATCGACTTTCTCAGTTATTGTATTACATCAAATGGCATTAAACCATCTAAAGAACGAGTTCAGTTCAGTTTCAAAATAACAGAAATTTTTGGGAATGGTTAATTATTATCATCGATATGTACCAATGCTAGCTTCTGAGCTTAGTCCTATTCATGATATTGTTACAGCAGCAAACAAAAATAAAGAAAAGAAAGTATTTTGGAATGACATTGCAAAAGTATCTTTTGAAAATGTTAAAAAACTTTTTGCAAAAAACACTTTATTAACACACTTTGATTATAACTCCCAATTGTCTTTATCTATACGTGCAGTTTTACAACAAACAAGCAGTTATGGTCAAAGTGAACCACTAGCTTATTTCTCAAAAAAACTTACAACGACAGAAAAAAAATATTCAACATTTGATAGAGAACTTTTGGCGGTATATAGAAGTATTAAAAATTTTAGACACTTCTTAGAAGGTCGAGATTTCATTGTATACACTGATCATAAGCCCCTAACGTTTGTTTTAGATTCCAAAACAGAACGTTCTCCTAGACAAACGAGACAACTAGATTATATTGCGCAATTCACAGATAATGTTCAATATGTTAGTGGAAAAGAAAATATTGTTGCAGATTTACTTTCTCGTGTTCCTGAAATTGATGCAATATCTACAAGTGATATTAATATTCAGTCACTTTATAGTGAACAGAAAAATGATGTTAATCTTAAATCCATTATACCTCAACGTGATTCTAAATTTAACTTGAAAGAAATGTTCCAAATTGTAATATAAAAATTTGGTGTGATGTATCCAAAAATGTTCCTAAACCATATATTCCACATACTTTGAGAAAGTCAATTTTTAACAAAATTCATTGTCTATCACATCCAGTTACACGAGCTACTAGAAATTTAATTCAAAGTAAATATTTCTGGCCTAAAATGAGAAAAGATGTAAATGAATGGGTTGCCAGTTGCCATCCTTGTCAGACTACTAATATTAATAGATATACGAAATCACCACTTAAATCAATTGAAATTCCTCAGAATCAATTCACTTCGGCACTTTTTACTGAATTAACTTCATTACTCGGATCACACAAGATTCATATATCAGCTTATCATCCACAAGGCAACGGACTAGTTGAAAGATTTCATAGACAACTTAAATCAGCTCGAATATCATCATCTAATACGATTAAATGGTCAAAGATGCTGCCATTTGTTTTACTAGGTTTGCGAATTTCAATTAAATTAGAACTAAAGTGTTCTCCAGCTGAGCTTGTTTACGGACAAACCCTTCGTTTACCAGGGGAATTAATTGTTAGAAGTAATTTTGAAAAACCGGTTGAGGAAACTTTACTAAAATTAAGAAAACATTTTGACCAAATGAGGTCGAAAGTGGTTTATCATAATATTGATAAGAACTATCTACCGAAACAACTTTTAACATGTGAATATCTTTATGTAAAAGTAAACACTAAATCCGGGCTAAGTCCACCTTTTGAAGGTCCTTTCCGTGTTGTTGATAGAAACGACAAAATTTTCAAAATTCAGAAAGGTAATATTATAAAAAGTTGTCATATAGACCACATTAAACTAGCCTTTGGTTCTTGCGATATTCCTCAAAATACAACACTTATTAAAAAAGAGGATATGAAAACTGTCACATTTAATATAAATTAACATATTATATAAAAATTTTTTGTTTAATTAAATGAGTTATTTAAACTTAATAATTTTTTTTTAATTTAAAATTTTTTTTGTTATTGATTTTATACTGGTGGGGGAGTATGTAGGCTACCTCCCTAATACTGTACTTAATAGTGATGTAACGAATGTCAATTTTTGATATTCGCGAATACGAATATTTCAAACGATATTCGCGAATACGAATATTTGAAACGATATTCGCAAATACGAATACGAATATTTTATGCAATATGATATATTAAAAAATTCTTATGAAAAAGGACTTCGCACTCTTGTTGGCGTACTTTAAAGTTAACAAAAAGTACCCAAAATTTTAATGGTCGTCATTGAATAAATGATACAAAGCACAAATTTCTATAAAAAAAATTAATGTGTTTGTACAAACTAAAATGTTTAGTAACTTATTTAAATTTTATTTAGCATTTATGCATTTATTTATTTAATTTCTTTAGAAAAATATTCGTATTCGAATCCGCCTGAATTTGACGAATACGAATACATTCGTATTCGCCTGAAAATGGCCAAATGTTCGGCAATTCGAATACGAATATTCGTGCATCACTAGTACTTAATATTTAATATAATAATATATATATATATATATATATATATATATATATATATATATATATATATATATATATATATATATATATATATATATATTATATATATATATATATATTTATATTTATATATTATTATATTATTTATATTTTTATTGAATCTAGTTTTTATGTTGTCTAATTTTAAAACTTTAAGTATTTGTAATTTTTATTATATAAAATTTGTTGATATAGATACAAAGAATAATTTTGTCACGTAAAATAATTTTGTTAATAAATACAATTTTTATAAAATATTTAAAAAGAATCCAAATCGTTTATTCAAGTGACCGCTCATTTTCGTTCATTTTCTAAAAAAGAACGAGTTCGTTCATTTCGTTCATCCGCTCTTTTCAAGAAATAGAACGAAATAAAAACACAAACAGTTGATTCGTCAAATAAAAAGGAACAAATGCGATGAATTTGTTATGAATTGTTTAGCAAAAAAAGCAAAACAAACACAAGAAAATTTAAGAAACAAAAAAGTCAGTACAAATTTTTATAATATTATAGTATTTTATAGGATTACTTACATACTTAAAATTTGTTAAAAGAAAAACTTTTAATATGTTCTAAATACTTAAGAAATATTAATGGCAATTTTATTAATTTCATAAAGGTCATACTGTTTCTAAAAGCAGACAAAAAGGCAATTGAAAACCAGAATATGACTAAAAATTTCATATGAAAAATGAAAATGCAAAAAAAAAACAAAACAAAAACACCCCAGTGCGCTCGTTCAGTCATTCCGTTCAATTGTACTTTTTGTCAGTACTGCTGAACCAAAACAACTCAATTACAATTCGTTAATTTTACTGATTCGTTCATTTGTACCCGCTCGTTCATGACCGACACAGCTCTAGTGAGTAACCAACTATAAAATCTGAAAACCCAACAAATTTTACTAGAATGGGCGGGGCCACGCTAATACTGTTCAGAATTAAAAATTTTATATACAGCTTTTTAATTAAACTATTTTAGTGAAACATTGCATACAAATTTTACTTATGTAAGACTTTAAACTCACACCTTAAAAAGTGGGCGTGATCACTCCCATAAAATGTTAGCCTTATGTTTAATCTACTTCGGTCTTTCATATTTTAGAAGAAAATTAGCATTAATTTTAAGCGCTGTTCACAAATCGCGACTTTAAAATAGTGGGCGGGGTAGTGCTGATAAAATTAAAAGGTTTAATTTAGGCTTGAGAAGTAAATGTAAATGAGTAAGCCAATGGGAAAATCTTAAAACCAAGAAGTTTTATCCGGTATTGGGGCCACGCTCTTAAAACTCAAATTTGCACTAGAGTGGGGTTTGCAAATAATCGCAGATTTTCATAATCGCGATTACGATTAAAAAATATGCAATTAATCGCGATTATCGGTTAAACGATATATTATAATTTTTTCTAAAACCAGAATAGATTTCGTCAGGAGTTTTATTCGATCTGTGTGGGTTTAGCCAAAGAAATTTATTTATTTTGTCTTGAGTTCGCATTTTAATTTAATTTTTCAATTAAATTTTATTTTGAGAAAACTGTAAGGCGCGTTAGATGAAGTTCGTAAATCAGAGCTTATGAGTATAAAAAACAATGCACTAACTGAAAAAAATACTAAAATCAAGATTTCACGCTCGATTAAAAATCATTTCAATCTTAATTGTTAAATGCAAAAATTATTGATTCAAGAATAAAATCTTAATTCTGTTTAAGATCGCATTTAAGATTGTAATCTTGAATAAAATCTCAATTTAAGATCGAATTCAAGTTTTTTTTTTAATAAAAATCTTAAATTAAGATCATATTCTTAAGAATTTAAGAATATAATCTTAAAATTAAGACCACGTTCTTGATTTTAAAAATTCGTTCTATAAATTAAGAATTTATGCTTAAATTTGAGAACGTCAATCTTACTGAACAAATTTCAAGATTGAAATTTTAAAATTTTTACAATCTAAATTCAAGATTTTTGATCTTAAAATTAGATCGATATTTTTCTATTACTGTACGAATTGGGTTAAATCAATCTTTTGTAGGAAACTTTTTCTAGATCGAAGTATATGTATTTCTACTTCTTTAATTATTTTTTTTTTATTTTGTATCCACATCTGATGAATTTACATTATAATGTAAACAAGTTCATACAAAAACATTATTTTTTATAGGAAGTTGTTCATTCATCATGACATATATTCATCATGTGCGGACACTCAATTATAACTATAACCTTTTTTAGTATTTCTGTTTTTTTTTTGTAATAATGCGAAGTTCCAAGATAAAGCAAACTGCACCTGTCTGCCAACCGAATGAAAAATATTTGTATCAATCGTAATAAAATTTTTGAGATATTACAACTTTTTTGAAATAAAATTGGGAGAATATAGTAAAATAAAATAATAAATTTAATAGGTTCTAAATTTTGATGCTAATTATCATTTTGCCTCATAATATTTTAGCTGCATTAAGGTGGATGCATTTCGAATATAAATCGTTTCTTGTGCTTTGTATAAGTTTCTGATCCTACTCGCTTATTCTTTTGGAATTTCCAAAAAGCTTATGTAAATTTTCAAAGGATTTTTGAAAGTATGTGCATAAGGTAAGAGGTTTGAAACTTTTCAAAAGTATGGCTGAAGTCTACTGATTATTTTTTAAAGCGCCAATGAAATGCAAGACATATAGACATGTTTATTCCAAATATATACAAATACGATTAAAAGGTGCAATTAATCGTAATCGCGATTACGATTATAACCGCTGTTCAAACCCTACACTAGAGAGCAGAAATTTGATACACAAATAAATCTAGACCAGAGATCATTAAGAAAAATCAAAAAACTCGGAAGTTTCAATCAGGGTGCGGGAACAAGCCCTTTAAACTAGGGATGAAACGATACCACTAAGGTATCGATACTTTTACTTGATACGGCATCGGTTTAGAAGTATCGATACATACTCAGTATCGAATAAAAAGCATCGATACTTACTTGTAAAAACTGGACTGGAGCATAAGATATAGTCGAGATGACATTTTAAATGTTTGTGCAAATTCGTTTTGTTCCCGCAATAACGCACGCTTTTAAAATAATATTTGCAGCTCCCAATTTTTATAAAAATTTTGATTTGGGTGGTCCCATTTTCACGAACTTACTCTAATATATATTCTAGATATAAATTTACATTTAACACGAAGAAATAAAATTGTGTTAAACTGGCGTCATCTCCAACTTTTCTATAGTCAATAAGGAATGAGTATGTTTTACCGATACGAGTACTTTTTACCGATACCTACTTGGTACTTAGTAGTAGAGTATCGATACCAAAAGTACTTGGTTTCTAAGAAAAAGTATCGAGTATTTACTTGTATTTACTCGTATCGTTTCATCCCTACTTTAAACTCATAGTTAAGATCAGCTAGTTGTTCCGTTCTACTACTTTCTTGTCAGAATATTTAATTAGCTTTGGTGTTATGTTTTCATTAATAATTACAACAATATCACATGGCTTAAAAAGTGCTATAAACTTTAGCCTGATCAAATCATAAATTAAGATCAATTTTATTGAAATTTTTCATACATTTTGCACTTATCCAAAGTAAAAATATCCTGTTTTGAAAAATGGACGTGATTACACCCATAAATCTTATTTTTTTCTATCATGTACTTTGGCTCAGCAGTTTAAGCTTATTACTTATGTATTTCTCACTAGATTTTTCCTACTACATTTTACATGAACCATAAGTACTAGCATGTTGCCTAGATATAATATGAAACTCTGACGATTTCATATTTATAAAATGCATGGCAGATTGTAGTGATATGTATTGTGCAAGAAAGAACTTGGTAAAAATTTATATCACACTACTTTTAATGGCCGAAATTTTAGATAGGAACTTGCCCTTTTTTCACATATATGTTTTTGTGAGGATACATATACATATTTTCTAACAAAACAAAATGAAGCCTTATTAAAAATCAACTTGAAATAAAATTCCAGAATATCATATACATATGTATAAAAGAAAATGTACCAAATTTTATTTACGTTCGAAAACGTCCTATTTTTTGCCATTCGACAACACTGTGGAGGATATTATTCACGTCCTTGCTTCGAATCGGAAAAAGTAATTTAATGCGTATTAAACTAGTTATAAGTGATTCCTATATGTAATTTAATTAGGGTTTTTTCACTTTTTTTTAATTTTTGGGACAAACTTGCAAAACCTTTTAGTGTTCAAAATTCAATTAATTTAAAGTTTCATGAAGCTCGAATTTCCCATTCTTTATGAAATTTTTGCATTTCAGGATATGTGGGAAGGATGCGAATCCTTGCACACATATGTTTAAAATTTTATATATGGTTACATTTTACCAATTAAAATATGTGAGCCAATTTTCAACTTTTGGGTTCCCGTTGTACATTCATAGTGAACAGTCGATTTAGAGGAGTTTTTATTTCATACTAAACAAAAAAAATCGTACGAAAAAATATTCGGAATACATATTGTTATTGACAAATAAGCTTTATTTGTATTGCTAATATTTTTTACATAATCATAATTAACAAAAACAAAAAAAACGTAATCAAAAAACAAACACAAACAAACAAAAGTGCCCTTGAGGAATACTCTATATGAGTACCTCAAAAACAAAAAAATTGTGAAGTGAGTTCTAATGGCAGAAATGCCTATTTTACTGTGAGTTCTGAAGCTCTTAATGAAAATAGTAAAAATAAAAAATCTGATGATAGACTTACTGAGAGCTCTGAAGCTCTTAATTAAAACAAAATAAATAAGAAATTTGATAATAGACTTTTTTTAACGGCGAGGCCACTTTTTCGTCAGCGATCAACTTCGCTTTGTCCAATGCCAACTAGTGATTCGTTAACATTACCGTTGCCTAATACTTCTACATTTAACTCAGCGATATCATCCGCTTCGGGCTCGTGGTCATCACTTAACCAAGTTTTCACTGAAGTTAAGAGCAGCCCAAAATCCAAGGTCCAAGTCGGAATGGACAGATATATAACTGTTATGAAGCGCGGGCGAAGCCCAAAGACTTCGAAAATTTCATCTGCTCCAAAAATGTCTAGCGATAACAGCGCATCCTCTATTAACCGTCAAAATCGTTTTCAAATATTGCAAGATGACAACAACAAACCCGATGTATCTACGAAAAAACATCCAAGCCGTCACCAATCTATTTGAGAGAAAAAAAATTCAAACGCTCTTATTAAAAATTTAATTTCAGTCATTGGTGAGAATAATTTTCACATCGTTCCAATAAAACGTGGTAACATTGATGAAACCAAAATTACAATTTATGAAGGAAAAGATTTTCGCAAAATAATTACTGTATTTGAAAAAAGTAAAAAAAAAATTCTACACATATCAGCTTAAGAGTGCTAAAGGCCTTTAAATCGTATTAAAGGGCATAGATTCCTATGTTTCTCACGAAGAAATTAAAGATGCACTCGTCCTCCAGGGATTTAAGGTAAAAAATGTTTCTAACATAATAAATAGGGAGAAGATTCCTCAACCTCTATTTCGCGTCGAACTTGAGCCAAACGATATAAAATTGAAAAAAACGATACTCATCCAATTTATAATTTGAAATATCTCTTATACCGAAAAATAACAGTTGAAGAACCACACAAGCCTTCTGGACCCGTACAGTGCCATAATTGTCAGGAATATGGTCACACAAAAACTTACTGAAAGTTACCTTCAGTTGGTGTTATCTGCGGTGAATTGCACGGTACTGCTGTTTGTACTAAACCTATAGATCTAGCAGAAAAAAATGTAGTAATTGTGGAGGTAATCACACCGCTAACTACAGAGGTTGTCCTGTATTTTCTTTCGTTAAACAGACTATGGGGCAAAACCTAAATTAGCTCCAGCAAAAACAGCAAACGCTTACTCCGCCACTTTGCTCAAATGAGTCAACCTGTCACTTCACTTGTATCGTATGCAGCTAAGACTAGTTCTATTCCCACACAAAATATTCCGCCTCAAAATAATTCAAAAAATGTAACCTCAAGCTTTAATTTTATTCGCCTTGAAGCTACTATGGAGAATCTAGTGCTGACTATAAATAATTTTACAACAAATATGACAAGCATGATGCAAGAAATGCTACGAATGCAGAATACACTGCTTAAAGCATTAAGTAACAAACCATGAACAAGTTCAAAATATGTTTCTGGAACGCAAACGGCATTCGCGAACATAAAAATGAACTTGAGCACTTACTTCCGGAAAAAAATATTGATATAATGTTGGTCTCTGAGACTCATTTGACTTCTAGAAGCCTCTTTAAAACTAATACCTACACTTTATATGATACAAAGGACCCTAAGGGAGAGCATGCGGTGGATCAACCATTCTAATAAAGTCAAGAATCAAGCAATATATTCTTGACAACATTTTTGAAGAACATCTACAAGCAACGAATATTTGTGTCGAAAATTTTTGCACAAAATTTGTCATATCATAAATTTACTCCCCTCCCCTTTTTTCAAATCTCTTGGCCATTGTTTCGTAGCAGCTGGCGACTATAATGCAAAACATACTTTCTGGGGTTCGCGTCTTATCACACCTAGAGGACGAGCGTTGTTCAACATAATTTCAAAAATGGGCTTGGACGTCATTTCGAGTGGGGAGCCCACTTACTGGCCTACTGACATACATAAAATTCCGGATGTTATAGATTTTGCCGTCATGAAAAATATTTCTAGGGAATTAATTCACGTTGAAGCTTCCCTAGATCTATCGTCCGATCACTCTCCCACGATCGTTACAATCTGTAGACCACTGAGAAGTGCTCTACCTCACCCATATGTGAAAATGGTCAGTCGTGTTAATTGGCTGCGATTCAAAAAATATCTTAGTAGTCATTGCACTGACAACATTAAGCTAAGAACTCATGATGATATTGAATCTAATATTGCTTATCTTAAAGAAAATATTAAGCAGGCAGCTGAACATGCTACTTCCTCCCATCCGCAGACTGGGTTTAACAGAATATATTCCACAGATAATGAACATCTCGTATGTGAAAAAAAGAAGAGCTAGAAGAGAATAGCAACAGCACAGATCACCCCAAAATAAATTTAGATTAAAAGAGTTCACTAAAAGACTCCAAAAGCTCCTTGCATATGAAAAAATTGCATCTCTTAAAAACTATCTGGAAAATCTCGATGTAACACCAGCATCTAATTACTCTTTGCGGCGCGCTGCGAAAAAAATTAAAACACCCGTTGAGTTTAAACCACCTCTGCGCACTTCTACCTGTGTTTGGGCCAGGAGTGATACTGAAAAAGGTAACTTGTTTGCAAAGCATTTAAAATCCGTATTTACCCCAAACACATGTACTGGTGTTGTTGTTTTACCGAGTGTAGTTACTCTACCCTCGACCCATAAAATTTAAGACGCGTGATGTTCAGAAACTAATTGCTGAACTCAACCCGAAGAAAGCTCCAGGTATTGATGGAATAAGTAACAATATGCTGATAAATTTGCCCCATATTGCAATTAGAATCCTGTTATTTATTTTTAACGACATTTTACGACTGGAGTATTATCCACAAAGCTGGAAGCTTGCGAAGGTCAAAATGATTCCAAAGCCGGGCAAAGACCTTACCAAGGCTGAGTCATACAGACCAATAAGTCTGCTTTCAACAATGTCAAAACTTTTCGAAAAACTGCTCATGTCAAAATTGTCCTCAATTCTAATCGGTAGTGGGTGCATCCCATACCATCAATTTGGTTTTAGAAGTCAGCATAGCACCATTGAACAAACTCATAGATTGGTGCAATTTATAAGAAGAACTTTTGAAGAAAAAATATATTGTTCTGCCCTGTTTATTGACGTTTCTCAGGCATTTGATAAAGTGTGGCATGAAGGCCTAATTTTAAAATTAAAATCATATCTACCAATAAATTTGGTGAATTTATTAGAAAGTTACATTACTACCCGGAAGTTCACGGTTGTGGAAGCAGAATTCATGAGTGTGCCCGAATCTATATCATCCGGTGTGCCACAGGGGAGCATACTGGAGCCAGTTTTGTATTTGATTTATACTTGTGATATGCCTTTGAGCAGTAATATCCATACATCTACGTTTGCCGATGAAACAGCCTGCCTGAATATGCATGAAAACCCTCGCGAGGCTTCCCGATATCTACAAGAACATATTACACATTTAGAAATGTGGTTGAACTTATGGAGAATTAAGGTAAACGAGCAAAAGTGTGTTCAGGTAACATTTATCCTGCGAAGAGATACTTGTTCCCCAATTCGAATCAACAGTCAAGTTGTTCCTCAGCATTCACATGTAAAATACCTTGGTATACACCTTGATCGACGACTTACATGGAAACACCATATTGACTCAAAGCTAATACAAATGAAACTTAAACTAACTCAGATATATTGGCTGATTGGTAGAAATTCAACACTCAGCCTAGACTGCAAACTTTTATTATACAAGTCTCTTTTGAAGCCAATATGGTGCTACGGAATTCAGTTATGGGGCACTGCTTCAGCTTCAAACGTCGAGAGAATCCAACGAAGGCAAAACAAAATTTTACGTTTGATAACATCGGCTCCATGGTACATTAAAAACTCAAATATACATCGTGATTTGAATATGCCACTAGTGATTGAAGAAATAGCAAAATACGCAGGCAAATATTTAACAAAACTCGAGGCACATCCTAATCCGCTTCTCGTAACATCTTGAATTTTACTGGCCACATTCGATTGAAAAAGAAGGACACAAGGGCTCTTTTATTCAACACTCCAGATGGGATTGCTTGAAAATATATTTTTTTCTCTCTTTTTTTTTTTTTGATTATCAATACTTATGTATTATTTATAACTGTCACTAAGTTTATGCCCGACAAAGGTCGGCCTGTGGGCCTAATACTTTTATTTTAGATTTAAGATTTGAATACTTATTGTTAGTTCATATTTGAAGATACAATAAATAAATAAATGTCAAAAAAAATTTCAACTTTTTACAATAAGTCTTTGTATTTTTGGTCGCTCATTATATAAATATAGCTAGGCAGTGCGCCCGGCCAAATTCCGGCCAATGCACGCAGTGTGTATATTTACAGGAAGCCATTCGAGCTGTTTTTACACCCTCAGAATTTTGTTCCTCGCAATCGTAAAATCATAAAATTTAAACCATAATTAAAATAAGTTCATGTAACCTCATATGCGAAGTTTGAAAGTTCCGGAGATGTGGAGTTGCAAAAAGTGCCTATTTTAAGTCATAGTAACTGACCACTGACACACTTATCGAATTGATGAAGCTCTTACGCTATAGCTAGAGATCTGAAATTTGGTACACAAGTAGACCTAGGTGAGCGATGAAATGAAAAAATCTGAAAACCCGAAAATTTTAACCAGGGGGTCAGGGCTACACCCATAAAAATTAAAATTTGCGCTAGGGAACTGGATTTTGGTGCGCAAGTAGAACTATGTGAGTTATCACCTAGAAAAATCTGAAAACCCGAAATTTTTAACCAAGGGTCCGGGGCTACGCCCATAAAGCTCAGAATTAAAAACACATATCTTAAGCGTTTAACTCAAGCAATTTTATTGAAATTTGGCACACATGTTACAATAATACAAGGCTATAAATTTTTATAAAAACAGTTAACACGCCCATACAATTTAAACCTCCTATTTCATGTACTATTTATGTAATTACTATTATCAGTTTTCAGCGAAACTAAACAGGAAAGATAAACACTAGCCAAAGAAAACCTTGGATTAAAAAATAGGCGGGAACACGCCCATAAGAAATAAATAATAATTTGCGTTAGTAATCTGAAATTTGATAAATGAGTAGTTATAGATTACAAATTACTATAAAAATCTGAAAAACAAAAAAATTTATCCAGGAGTGCGGAGCTGCGCCCATAAGGTTGAGAGTTTAAAAAGCAAATCTAAGGAAGGCGTTAAACTCAAGCGATTTTATTGAAATTGGCAAACATGTTGCAATAATACAAGGCTATAAAATTTCGTTGAATAAGCAAACAATTTAAGCCTACTATTTCATGTAGTTCGGGTCAGCACATTTGAAAATACTATATATTTATATATTTACTACTATCCGTTTTTAATGAAACTCGACAGGAAAGATAACTAATGGATACTGCAGCTATTGTGATTAAAAAGTGGGCGGTATCACACCCATAAGAAAAAAATAAATAAAATGTACGCTAGTAAGCTGAAATTTGATAAGCAAGTATGTCTAGACTAGCAACTAACTAGAAAAATCTGAAAGCCCGGAGATTTTTACCGGGGGCGCGGC
Source organism: Tachina fera (assembly GCA_905220375.1). Lineage (NCBI taxonomy): Eukaryota > Metazoa > Arthropoda > Insecta > Diptera > Tachinidae > Tachina > Tachina fera. Next base: position 96,504,168 of record LR999965.1, on the reverse strand, counting down.
TATTTCAATAAAGCACGCAATTAAAAGAACAAATTTAAAATATTTATCTCAAGCGATTTTATTAAAATTTGGCACAAATGTTGGAACAATGCAAATTTATAAAATTTTGTTGAAAAAAGTGGGTGTTAACACGTCCATACAATTTAGACCTCCTATTTCATGTACTTTGGATCAGCAGATGTAAATATTGTTGTGTTTTATATAAATTTATTGAAGCGATTAAAACTAAAAATATTATTTTACAATATATTAATAATAAAAAGGTTACTAAATACAAAATAATTATTATAAAACAAGTAGGTTTGAGTACAGTTCTTCAACACCTTCCCTTACTAAAAACACTTGAATCAATAAAAACCCAACTTCTTTATATTTTCTTTATATCTCGTCTTAGCAAGAACCTTTGTAAAAACATCTGCAGCATTTTCTGTAGATGGTACATATTTTAAATCAATTTCACCTTTTTTATAGACTTCTCTGACATGATGAAGTTTAATGTCTATGTGTTTACTCCTTGCGTGGTAAACAGGATTTCGAACTAATTGTTGTGCTCCGAAGTTGTCACAATATATTACGGTAGCATTTCTTGCATACTGTAAAAAACCAAGTTCGATTAACAAATTTCGAAGGTATATTGCTTCTTTTGTAGTTGCTGAAATTGCCATATATTCAGCTTCAGTTGAGCTTAGAGCAACAGTAGGTTGTTTTTTCGATTCATAAGAAACTGTAGAACCAGCCAATATAAAAACGTAGCCTGTGTATGACCTTCTATCATCACTTCCTCCTGCCCAATCAGCATCAGAAAAACATGTTAGAGGCTTTCCAGTACATCTAAAATTTAGGGAGCAATTAATAGTGTTACTTAAGTATCTTAAAATATGTTTAGCAGCTGATAAATGTTCTACATGAGGATTTTTATTATATTGCGATAGCTTATTAACAAAATGAACAATATCTGGGCGTGAACAAATTGCGATATACATCAAAGATCCAATTAATGATTGATATATCTTTTCATCAACTTTTTCACAATTATTGCAGCTTTCACAGCATTTGAACTTCGTACCAGGATCCAGCAGAGTACTGCAGCTTCTACAGTCTAGCATATTATTGGTTCTCAGAAGCTCTCTTATGATTTTCTTTTGGGATAACTGAATAGTTCCAGTGGGTTGTTTTCTCTCAATCTCCATCCCTAGAAAATAATTCACTGGACCTTTATCAACAATTTCAATTTCTTTTGATAAATTACTTTTAATAGTATCTAACATTTCCAGTTTTGAGCAAATTACTAATATATCATCAACATAAACAATTGTGATGTTATAATCTTTTTCTGAGTTCATTGTATATATATACATATATATATATATATATATATATATATATATATATATATATATATATATATATATATATATATATATATGTATCTGTGTTACATTGCTTAAATCCAATTGATTTTATCTAATTTTAAAATCCAGTTACGTCCTGATTGCTTAAATAGATTTTGTCAGTAAATAGATTTTGTCAGTTTACATACCATTTCTAAATTATTCTGATCTTCGAATCCAACTGGTTGTTCCATGTAAATTTCGCTGTCTATATCACCATACAAATAAGCAGTAGTAACATCTAACTGGTGTACATATAATTTAAATTCAGCAGCTAATGCCAAAACAGTACGAACAGTAGAGTATCTTGTCACTGGCGAAAACGTCTCTGTGTAGTTAACACCATACTTTTGACTGCATCCTTTAGCCACCAATCGGGATTTATATTTCTCTATTTTAGCATTCTTATCTTTTTTAATTGAAAATACCCACTTATTTTTAATTACAGGTAAATTATCAGGCCTCTTAACTAAAACCCATGTTCCACGAGAGCGTAAAGAGTTGTATTCGGATTCCATTGAGTCTATCCATTTATTCTTATCTCCACGTTTCAAAATATCTGCTATTTCAATTGGCACATCTTGCACTTCTTGATGTTCTATAATATTTGGACTATTCAATAAATTGTTGTAAACAATTTTACCAGATCTTAATGTTTTATAGTTAACATCTTCGCTAACATCTTCTACTATATTCGAATTAGTTCTTGAAACTACTTTATGTGAACCTGTCCAACTTCTACCTGCATTTGACATATCAGTTACACTATTTATATCTTCTTCGTTAGAAGATATCTCAATTATATCATTTTCCTTTGATCCATTTTCATTTACTAAATCAAAAGTAACATAATTTTGTTCATCAAAACCTTCATAATCATTAGATTTCTCTTTTATATCTGAGCATTGACCACGTATATTATCAAAAATTTTATACTCCTTGCAATTAAAATTCTGCAATTCATCGCAAACAAATTTTACGTCACGACACTTAAAGACTTTCTTTGTTTGTTGATCAGTCATCCAATATGCTTTAGACTCTGAGCAATATCCAATAAATGTGCATGCCTTGCCTCTTGGTTGAAATTTGGTTTTCCCTGGGCGCTTATTTAAACAATATGCTTTAGATCCAAACGTACGAAAGTGTGACACTGTTGGTTTTATATTACACCATTTCTCCATCGGAGTTATACCGTCTAACGACCTAGATGGGCATCTATTTCGAATATACACTGAAGTATTCACCGCACTTGACCACAAGTATTCAGGTAATCCAGAATCAATCAACAGACATCTTGACATTTCAACGATTGTTCTCTCTGCCATGTTCGCTCTGCCACGCCATTTTGTTGTGGGGTATATTCCACAGAAAACTGCCTTTGAATACCAAGTTCTTCTAAATTTAATGCAAAATCTTTACTTAAGTATTCCTTTCCGTTGTCACTACGCAACACTTTCAACTTTTTTGAGGTTTGTCTTTCAGCCAAACTTAAGAATTTCTTGAAAGCATTCAACACCTCACCTTTAGTTTTTAGGAAATAGACAAATGTCATTCGTGAATAATCATCAACGAATAAGACAAAATAATTCGCACCTCCAAGAGATGAAATCTTCATTGGGCCACATTTGTCCGTATGAACTAAATCAAGAACATCATAACCTCTTTGACTCGCAATCTTTGGAAATGGTTGGCAAGTCAGTTTTGACTTTAAACATATTTCGCATATGCAATTTTTTGGTATTCTTTCGATTGATAAGCCACGTACCATACCTTTTTGTGATAATTCAAGCATACTTTTTGGGTTCAAATGCCCAAGACGTTTATGCCAATTATTAAAACTAGATGCATTAAACATACAATTTTTGTTCTCAATACTTTTTATCTCCTTGTTGAAACAAACAAACAATTGGTCATTTCTTATACCTTTCAGCAAAATATCTCCATCAGCATTAACAATGTGAACCTTGTGCTCCTTGAAAATAACAGACAAATCATTTTGAGTTAAATATGATATTGATATAAAATTATGTTTCAAACTTGGAACATGCAAAACATCCTTAAGTAGAAAAGTATCACCAAACGTATTGTTTAATTCAATCTCACCAATTCCTTCAGAAAAAATTTTTAAATCAGCAGCAAGATCAATTCTTTCTTTATGATAACTCCAAGATTTGAACAAATTCTTGTCACCACACATATGACACGTTGAACCGCTATCAAAAATCCATGTACCTTTCTGTAAATTGCTGCTACTCATACCATGTAACAATGCACTTAATTTTTTGGTACAATTACGTGCAATGTGTCCAATTATTCCACATTTAAAACATTTATATTCACGTTTATTTTTAGTGTTCATGTCCGCCTTCGTAGAATATTTTTTGATAACTTGCATTTTAGATTTAGACATAAAATTCTGTTGAACCTCCACAGCATCTTGCTTACTAAATCTTCTTTCATTTTCTTCAGACAACTTGTTTTTTAAAGCATCTATATTTGGAAACTGATCGCGAGATTCCATGGCAACAACAAAATTATCATAGTTATCAGGCAAACTATTTATCAAAATTATCACCAAAAGTTCATCGGGAATTTGAATTTGTAGTTCTAGTAGCTTGTCCACAATATTTGTGAACTCGTATTGATGTTCCGTCATACTGATTCCTTCTAACATTTTCAAAGCTAACAACTTGCGAAATAAAAATACCTTTCGGGCTGGTCCGCTAGGCTGGAATTTATTTTCTAATAACTTCCATGCATCCATCGAAGTTTTCGTATTTTTAACCATATTTAAATGTGATCTCTTCATGCTGAGCAGAATCATCGACAACGCTTTTTGATCCTTGTTAATCCATTCATTACGAAGAGGAACTTCCGCCGGAACAATGATGTCACCAGAAACATATCCCCACAGATCGGAATGAATAAGTACACTTCGCATATGTATCTTCCATCCATCGTAATTATTTTCTTCCAATTTTTCTATTTGGTACATTGAACCCATTGTTGATTTGATTTTATTTTTTATATTTTTGGGCCCATAACCTTTGTTGTGTTTTATATAAATTTATTGAAGCGATTAAAACTAAAAATATTATTTTACAATATATTAATACAAAGGTTACTAAATACAAAATAATTATTGTAAAACAAGTAGGTTTTAGTACAGTTCTTCAAATATACTATTTATTTAAAAATTAATAGCCGTTTCCAACGAAACTTGACATGCATGATTGTCACTGGCAGAAAAAAAATTACTTTAAAAAAGTGGGCGGGAGTATGCCCGTAAAAATTAAATAACTGAATTTGCGCTAGAGAGATGAAATTTGATAAGCAAGTAGCTCAAGATGAGAAACCAAATAGAAAAATCTAAAAACCCAAAGATTTTAACCAGGAGTGACAGGGGCCATGATAATTTTGTACTGAAGCTTTTAACTAAAGCTTTAACTAAAAGCTTTCATATTAAAGCTCACAACAAAATCTTGAGTTGAAAAAAATGACGGAGATTGGGGGTAACGGCCATAACATTTCAAGGTAGAATTTGCACTAAAGAGCTTAAATTCAATACTCAAATAAATCTAAATTAGAGATCACCAAGAAATGTTTTAAATCCTGGAAGTTTCAATTGAGGGGCATGGACACGCACTTTAAGCTCAAAATTAAGAATTTAAGTTAGAGGATTTACGGACAGGAAAAATCTGAAAGCTCCGATTGTTAAATTAGGGAAGTAGGGCCACCTTTATAACATTTTTATCGAAATATTATACGGTAGAGAACTGAAATTTTGCAAAAAAAAATAGGCTTATATATGTAAGTTACCAACTAGATAAATTTAAAACATAAGCTACTGTATTGAAAGCTTGCATGCACATGTTACTCATGCTAGCATTTCATTTTGCGTTTTAAAAAGTACTTCGTCTGAGCAGACTTTAGAAAAATAGGCGGGGTCACTCCCACTAAATTTACACTATATTTTATATATTTCTACTCAGATGACTCCAAAAAAATTAAGCAAATTACTCGGTTCTTATTATGACACAATGGTGCACATATCACCTATAACCCATTATTTTATGTAACTCTGCCCTTATGAGCTGGCGCAGACATTATAAACAAAACTATAACAGACTAGAAATTTAAAGCTTTATTAAGAAAACCTTCCAAAAAGTAGTCAGATCCTCACAAAAACATAAATGTGAAAAATGGCCAAGTTCCTTTCCACAATTTCGGCAATCAAAAGTAGTGACGTAAAAATTGTGACCAAGTTCGTGTTTGGTACAATACCTTTCACTGCAATATGGTATGAATTATATAAATTTGTAATCGTAAGGGTGTTATATAATTTCTAGATAATGTGCTAACTTGGCAATATTTTTACTCTTCGAAAAAAGGAGAAAATAATGTATATTTATTCATTTCTTTATATCGGGGAAAATGTTGTCATGTAAGCACATTATCTAGAAATTATATAAAACCTTACGATTACAAATTTATATAATGCATACCATAATGGACACCACTATAGATATATTTTTTTTATTTGTATTTTTTTGTGTATTATAAAAACTTACTTGCATAATCGTTTTCTTGATTCAAACCAAAGCATTGAGGTTTAGTTCCCGTCCATTCCGAATGAATACAAGTACGTTCAATACTTCCAATTAGCTCAAATTTCCCAATATCGGTACATCTGTAATTGAAATTTATAGAAATTAGTTCTTAAGCATACAATTATAAAAGTGCAATTCCAATACCTTGATGTTATGGTTGCACCTGGTGGAAATTCTACAACATCTTCTCGGATTTCTAAATCATTATAGAAATTTACAACATTCTGTTCATTATTTCGAAATAGACATGTTCCATTTGCTAGAAAAAAAGAATTCAAACAACAGTTTACCAAAGGAGATGCAAAGAAGAATATTTAATAAAACACACACTAAGAATCATTAAAACCTTTTGTATCGTGCCATTTTTGACCCAAATAACTTCGTTATTTGTAAACCGATTTTTAAAATTGTGAGAAAGTATAGCTCTCATTTAATCCCATTACCACATAAATTTGCGGCAGATAATTGTTTTTTAATTTTATGTGCTTTTGCTTAAAAATTAGTGTCCGGGAAAGTGTTACTTTTTTTGCCTTTAAATTGCTTGACAAATGGTATTTATTAAAACCCAAGATAAACATGGAAATTATTAGTATTGGATATCCAGATAATCTTATAAAATCACTGCTCATGAAGGTTGTGGTATGTGATTTGAAGACGTAGAATTATTAACATATATTTAAAATATTGATGGAGTTTCGTAAAAAGGGCCAAAATAATATAGCACAGCTTTAAGCAAGATTTCAAAATCTTTATTTTGTGCACAAATAAGAAATTTTTACCATACAATGAAAGTTTATATAAGATCGGTACCCTTACCGTTAGAGGTATTTGATGTGTAATCGGTTGAACTTTAAATTATTTTGGGATCTCAGCTGACGAAGAACTACTTTTAAATGAATTCTTGTACTATAAAACTTTTCCAACATTTTAAATGATATTTGAAGCGCAATTTATGTGCCTTTATGTACGAAAATATTCTCAAAAATTAAATGTAAACATATCGATGATATTGAGTAAAACTATCCAATATTATATGTGAAATGGTTCGAGATTGACCCTTTTTACGCAACACCATCGATATGATTTTAAGTTTTTATTGGTGGTAGTATTGTGGAAAAAATTAATTTTAATTTATTTTTAAGTCAACTTTTCCACGAAAATTTCTGAGTTTTTTTCCTTTGCTGTCCTCTTTTTATAAATTACGCGATACAAATCCAAGCTTAACCGATCGCTAAGAAACTTGGTACATACCTTGAGATCTTGAAATTATACAATTTCGTGCTTAAAAATTGAACAGAGCTACGCCCATTTAAATTTTATATTACATCTTATGTGTTTTCTTGCAATTAGAAGAGTTGTGTGGCCGCGCCTGTTAAAATTTATTCATACATTTTTCTATGTACTCATTCCTATAAGTTGGAAAATTTAAAGAAATTTGTCATACAATTTTACATTCAAAATGACGCTATCATTTAATATTGGGCTAAAACTACATTATGCGCCGATTATTAATGTCAAGTTGAATGTACAAACACGTTAAGACCTAGTTCAATTTCGTCACTATCTAACTTCCTGCCAGTTTCTTTTTATTTATAAAGGCTGTAAGTTTTAAGTAACTTCAAAACTTCGTGGCTCGATACACAAAAAAAATTATTGTAGATTGATTAATATTTCAATTAAATCTATGTTTATTTTAATTGTATTTACTGATCTATCAAAGAAGTGTTATCAACAGAGAAACCTGAAATATGCCAGTGAATGAGAATAGATTCGGAAAAATTTTCAAATCAGAGGCAATAATCAAAAAATTGCGAAACAAGAATCTTTTGGACGGAAAACAACGAAAATATTTTTATTGACCTGTGGGAAGAGAAAACAGATGATATGACTGAAATCCATTTGCCGATAAACAATTTTTAGTTTATAATGTATATGTGCATTTTTATACATAATAACTTGAATCCCAATCACTTCTTTACTTTTAAAATGTTTATTTCCAAAATATAAAAAAATTTCCATTTTAGAACATATTGTAAAGTTTCTGAGTTTTTCAGACAAACAAACAGAGCTGTTATATAGTTTGTCAAATAAGTGTTATAAAAAGCAGAAAAATTACAGCAACAAACATGAGAATTTCCACAGTAGATCTTTTATTTATTTTGAATAAATTTGTTAGACAACCTGTTGCTCAAAACATGAATTTATGAAACTTGCAGTGTGAACGAAAAATCAGCTATTTATAGTTTTAACGTTAAAATCAGGTTTTAACTTAAGGTGTGAAAACACCATTAGACAAAAATAAAATTAACAAAAAATAAAGGAAACAAAGGAAATAAAGGAATTGTCAAAAAGTTGTGTAAATGTGATTGGTTTTATTCAAAGTAACTGTGTTTATTAAAAACTTTAAAAACTTTTAAAACACCTACAACAATAGTAGTTACTAGTATAGGTGGTTCCGCCTATTTAAATCCATAAATATTAGTTTCTATATCCTTCGCAAGGTGACTTGTCGTGGTACGGAGGCTTACGGTTGCAAGGACCTAACAGGCCATGCTGGATGGGCATTACTCTTTGGAAGGTCCAACCATGCCAGACGGGCCATAATTACTACCCCTTATGCCCGTTATTTCTACAAACAGGTAATCTACCTAAGGTTTTTACCTACAAGTTTACCTTATAAAATTTTACTTAAATGATAGATATCTGTACACTTAAAGATATTTATGGGTAGAAATAACGGGGATCAATCCAAAGTGTAATGCGACCCGCTCCTATTGGATGAGTTGCATCCGGTGGTACTTAGGTTGTATTATAGCAGAGCCTTTCAGATACCTGTAGGCCTCAGGAAGTATTTGTGGAACCCTCATACTAGACAGGGCTATGGCATGAAGGTATTCAAGACCTTGTTACTCGTGGGAATGAAGAATAATAAAAATAAGATAATAATTAGCGGGAACATCAGTGCTACGGAGCTCGCCCATCAACTGGAGCAAGACTCCCTACAATCCCAACTCTGATCAAGGAAGGATCCCCTCAGTAACGCTGACAACTGTACAGGAGAGATAAGGTCACACCTACATCGAGCATAAGGCTCGTGACATGGAAAAAGAAACCAAACAAACTCAGGGGCATCACCCTACTTGAAAGGGGCCAACTAGAAAGTTGGATGATCCTCTGAGGAAGGGTCTCAGTGGAGCAGGCGTAGGGTGATACTTACGCTTTTTGGCACAGGGTTTATCACCAGAAGAAACGAGATTTTGAGCTCTGGAGAGGAAACGTACTCCTCATTCTTAAGTGAGGAACTAACTCAACTTGACAAGCCCATCGTGGATGAGCGGTTAGTGGGGGGAGAGACCAAACCTCTTTTCCACTAAATTCAATTTCGTCCAGCTATGCTCATAATTAGCTGCGGTAATAAGCAGACAGTAGAGCGGCTTAAGTCAGCACGCACCACCATCACGGTGTATCTTCCAATGAGTGTGAGCCAGGACTTCAAAAAGTCCATATCAATACCAGCCGCCCAAAACCTTGGGATAAAAACCAAGGTTTGGAAGGTACAGGCAGATATTATGTGTTGTAATCGATGAAAAGTCGAGTCGATAATATTCTGAAGAACTGGAACATACTCCACTACAGGTTCGGGAAGATCACCGTACATGGAGGACGAAAGGCGGCAGGAAAAATCACTGCCAATAGTGGAACAGCGTCTATGCCTGATGCTGGGTCAAATGTTGGGGATGGTCCGATCATCGGCAAAGCAGCGGCAGATATGGTGTCTGTAGCTACTGAGGTGTTCCCTGGGGGAGCTACTAGTGTAGGAGCTACTACCTGGGGGAGCTACTATACATCTCCGTACGGAGCTAAAGCTGCCTCGGTAGTAATATCGCGAATGTTCACCTGGGAGTCACACTCATTCAGGAACCATGATCGCACCAGTGTAAAATCAAAGGAATATACTGCGATGAGAGTAAGGTAATATATGATATTAGAGTCGACAATCCAAACGTATGTATATCTATCTATCTATCTATCTTCTACGTTCAGAGTTTATAACGCAAGATATGCTGCCGATAGTCGTAAGATTGCGCAAGGGCTACACTCATCGAAGCGTGTTGGTAGTGTCGGTCTACATGGTGGGAGATATGGGCGTACCACCAGGAGAATTGCACCGCCTTGTGGATCATTGCAAGAGTAACAACTTCCTGTTGCTGATTGGGTGCGATGCTAATTCACACCACAGCATATGGGGAGCATCAACAGAAGAGGTGAGTGTCTTTTGGAATTCCCATATAATAATAATCTAGAAAACTTAAATATTGGGAACATACACACTTTTGTAACTAGGGCAACGGATAAAGTTCTCGATTTGACGATAGTTAGTGCCTATTTGGCGAGTGCAATTAAGAACTGGATGATTTTGGAGGCACAATGGTGGAGTAAGAAGCTTTTAGACCTCCGGAGAAAAACGCGCAAGCTGTTTAATAAGGCGAACCGGACTGGAGACTGGCGAAGAGAAATGACTTTAGCAACTTTTGTGAGAAGATATTAACCACCCTGACAGCTGCCAGATTAAATAAAATCATGGCCAAATCCCATGTGGCCTCATCATCACCAAATCCCATGTGGACATCTCATCATCGGAAATGAAAGAGAGAAGGTGCTGCTGCTACTCTTGACTCATTTCACGGGAAGTATAGAGGGGCTGACACCAGACCCATCTGCAGAACTTACAGGGAACAAAAAATCCTCGAACGTTTCACGGAAACTATGCACCGAAGAGAGCATAGAATGGGATATTGGAACCTTTCAACCGTACAAGTCTCCAGGGGTGGATAGTATACTTCTTATATTTCTCCAGATAAGGAAAAAGTAGCTAATACCACACGTAATCAGGTTAACTAGGAGCAGCTTACCTCTAGGCTACATACCACAGGCAGAGAGCAGGGCAAGAGTGATTTTCATACCTAAGATAGGTAGGAGAGATATTACACTCCCAAAATCATTTCGAGACATAAGTTCAATCATTTCTCATATTCGGTTTCATTAAAAATTTGCGTTAAATATCTGATGTTAATAAAAATCTCTGCTGAAGATATACGATCTCGTATAAATACATGCCGTGCAGCCTTCAGTTCACTCGAAAAGGTATGGAGATCGACCCAAATTTCAAAGGGACACAAAATTAAGAATATTTAATATGAGCATTAAGTCAGTGGTGCTATACGGCTGCATGGAACGCACCGAGGAAAGAGCTGCTTATACTCCAAGCATTCAAAGATCGCTGCCTGAGAAGATCTTCCGCGTATGTTGACCCAATAAAATCACTAATGAAAACCTATGTGCAACAACAAAGCAATAGCCTGTAAGCCAAGATATCCGACGGCGTAAACGGAAGTGGATTGGTCATAAAATCAGAAAGCCACATGACGACATAGCACGCACTGACCTCGATTGTAAGCCACAGAGGAAGATTGACAAATACATGGCGAGGTTCGGTAGACGCTGGAATCACAGAGAAACGATACACCTGGAGTGAAATAAAAAGCCTAGCTTTAGATAAAATTAGTTGGACTGATTTTGTTACATAGGAACTACGGGAAAATATATATGTATTTCTCTTCTCAAGGAAGTATAAGATACCTGATTTCCAATTCACGTGGAGGTAAGCCATTCTTGACTCTCACATTGTAGAAATGGTGAAAAAGTTGGGGTTGCCCACCAAAATTTTTTCAATAAATCTATTCACCTATTCGTATATGTATATCCATTAGCTCTTCGCATTCCATAGTCTTTTATATGCATTGGGTAAAAATAGCGAAAAGTCGTAGAAATTTCGATAAAATAAAAAAAATGCCATTTCATTCTTAACATTCACAAGTAAAATACCTTGATATACAGCTTGATCGAACGCTTACATGGAAAAATCATATTGACTAATGAAAACTTAAGTTAACTCAAATACATTGGCTGATTGGCAGAAATTCAACACTCAGCCCAGACTGCAAACTTTTACTATTAAAGTCAATATGGTACTACGGAATTCAGTTATGGGGCACTGTTTCAGCTTCAAATGTTGAGAAAATCCAACAAAGACAAAACAAATTTTTAAGGTTAATATCATCTGCTCCATGGTACATTAAAAATTAAAATTTACAACGTGATTTAAATATGCCACTATGAAGAAATTGCAGGATACGCAGGCAAATATTTAACTAAACTCGAGCCACATCTTAATCCCCTTGCTCATAACGTCTTGAATTTTACTGGACACATCCGCCTAAAAAGAGGGACAGATGAGACTGCTTGAAAATAATTTTTTTCCCCTTGATTTTTACTACTCATGTATTATTTATAACTATCACTAAGTTTATGTCCGACACTGGTTGGGCATAATAATTATATATAGATTTAAGATTTGAATACTAATTGTTAGTTCATTTTTGAAGATACAATAAATAAAAACATTTATTAAAAAAAATTTCATACCTGAAAAATCATACAATTCAAATTGTAGTTTTTTTACATGTATACGAGTAAATACCCTACAAGAACACTACCAGTCAATTGACTGCTCATTTGATCGATAGTCATGCAGGCTATATTCATCATTGCCTAGAACAAAGTTTCTATCAAATTATTAAAGGCAGAATGAAAACTGTCATGGAAACTTTTGTGTACGTGTGAAGTTGCATCACACTTCCGATCAAATGACTAGTCAATTGACTGTCATTATTGAATTGAATGTAAAATTATTTTAAATATGTTAGTGAAAAAATTTGTTCGTGTTAGTTTCAATCATTCATTTCTTGTAGGGTACATACATATTTATATATCGAGGGTTTATATTCAATAAGTGCTATCTGCAATTCTTGAATATTTTAGTAGACAAAATAAAACTGTTATTTTCTCCAAGAGCAATAACTGTATTTGGTTAACTTAGTAGAATTAAGATGTCTTCTGTAAATGGTACTATTCATCAAAATTTAGTTATTAGCCTTGCACTTTGAGAAAATAACAGTTTTTTGCGCTCTTCTAAAATTTTTAAGCCTTCCAGATAGCACTTTTTGAATATAAACCCTCGATATGGGCGTGTGCCAAACGGTAGAAAAGTACTATGGTAAAAAAATATTTCCCTGTGGGGAAAAAATTTCATTTGTCTGTTGTGCCAAATTATATCTTTTTTGACAATGTAAAATTTTGACAAATTCGCTGCGGCGGCGTAACGAAAAACTTTACTACAACCCGCCGGCCTCCAAAAAATTTGTATAAGAAGATTTTTATATAAAACAATATTCTTACAGCAGAAAATTATATAACTTTACATTTATGATGCAAACTTTTCGCAAATTAAAATAAAGAATGCATTTTTCACAGTCCAACTACATTTAGGGGATGTAAAAATTTATGTAATGCGCGACGGCTTGAAACGACGGCGGTGGTTTTAGCTTTTATGATACCATGCTTCTTACTTGCTGCTTGTCAAAAATTTATCTGTTGTGTCAAAAATTCTAGGGCTAGTGAAATTTTATTCACCTCAGAAGTGTCAAAAATTTACTTAAACTAGTACTTTGCTACCGTTTGGCACAGTTTACTAAGTTCACTAAGTTTATGTCCGACACTGGTCGGGCCTAATAATTGTATTTTAGATTTAGGATTTGAATACTTATTGTTAATTCATATTTGAAGACGCAATAAATAATTACAAGCATTAAAAAAAACAAAATAAAAATAAAACAGATAAATTTCGAATAATACTTTATTTTTAATTTTGCCTTATAAATACTTTTATTGATATCCGATGGATTTCTAATTGTATAAAAGTGTAGAAAAATAAAACAGATTCATATCGAATAAAAATTATTTGATGGATTTGTATAAGTTTCTAAGATAAATACGCTTATTTTTGCTTTTGTGATTTTCAAAAATATTATTATTTGTGAATTCTCAAATGGTATTTGAAAGTCTCTGCATAATATAAGAGGTTTGTAATTGTTAATGCAACAATGAAATTCATATAGACAATGCTTACTCACCAGCGAATAAATTTCGCTTATGATAGATAATAGTTTTTTTTATTCTAATAAGGAAATGGTATTAAGAGAGCGTTATGTTTTCCTAGTTCCTTAACTGATATATCGAAGGGCTTCAAAATATGGCTATATATGTTAAAAATCGCATTCAAACTTGGTAGCGACGTCCACTTACCACAGTTATATGATCTTCCGATCCATTGCCCATCTTCGCAAATTATTTTCCAGGTATTGCGTTCACCAGATGCGCTTGGTATGCAGTTGAAGTAAATCTCTGTTCCACTTTCATAAATTCTTTCAACTTTCATATTGTTTTTATCATTTCTGAAGTATAAATAGAAAAACTTAAAATTACAAAAGTGTTGATAGTTTTAAGAGTGTTAACTTACACATAGATGAGAGCACCTTCGTTCATAGTTGGCGGTCCACACATTTTAGACTCATCAATTGTATTGTGATCATCGGTGGAATTGGATTCTTCTTCCATATCCGAAGTATCGAACGTGTGTGATAAATCAATACTATTGTCCTCATTTTCGTTTGAATTAACAACCACTGGATCTGTTATAATTTCTTGCCTAGATTTTCGCATTCCCGATTCACAATGTATATTTTGAGGACTTATGACACCTTTACTACACGTCATTTCGATTGGAAGGGTGTTGGAAGAGTGGTTGCATCGTACATAAACTGAACTTCCATGACCAATTGTAAGACCAGCTCTATAGCCTCCCTATTAATAATCGAATAATGATATCATGAACATATGTAAGTTAAAAAAGGAGGGTTAAAATTGATCTTTGTGTATAAAAAAAATTCATATAATCTTCTGCAGCTCATATCTATATTTATCGCATCGTAACATTTCCCGCATGAATCGAGGGAATTGTAACAAAAACAGTGTTAATTTAAGCAAAAAATTGATTTTCTCATACATGAGTTTCTGTATCTTTAGTTTCCTGTCATTTAAATAAATTTCCAGCAATTATTGGAAGGATGTGAGAAAAAGTGTTTCTATAACAATACATACATATTTTGTGAAAAGTTTCTTGTACAAACAAATACATATGTATGCACTGTATGTATTTTGTAGTTGAAAAGATATGTTACGAATTGTTGAATTAAAATTATTATTAACAAGTCGATATGCTTATATTTATTTATAATTTCCTTTGTGTAATTCTCTTATGTAATTTTATATACTTTTTTCTTATATTTTTTTTTGTTAATTATTATAATTACTATATTATAACATGTGCATAATTAGTAAAAAATAAACGAAAAGGGTAAGTCTGTTGTAAATTAGAGATGGTAAATTTGGGCTTTCATTACAAAACTCGTTTTCAGCAAAATTGAAATACGATGAATCAAAACAATTCACGTATTCCATTTGCAAGAAAGTTTCGTATATGAGGCAGAAATCTACATCAACTGACACCACACACAGTGGGCCAACATAGAATAACGCTGATGATGAAGGTTTAGTGACCTTCGAAAGCGGCTGGCTGTTCCGTTCAACTATGTGTTGTCAGAATATTTACAAGTAACTTTGATGTTATTTGTTTATTAGTAATTATCACATGTAATTTGACTTAAAAAAGCGATACAAACTTTAGCCCGTTCAAATAAATCATTAATAATAATTGAAAATTAACTAATATTATTTTTCTCGTTGTACGTTTATAGTGAACAGACGTCCTAGCGGAGTTTTTCTTTTATATTGCAATATAGTCATAACTTATAAGTCGAAATGACATTAAATTAATTCTTAAATAAGTCTATATGGCTTTATTACCAATGCGGTGTGGTGCAGTTAAGTAATTATATTTTAATTAGATGAGAAATAAGGCAAATTTACCTTGTTACTTATGAATTTATTTCAGTGAGCCAACGAAAATTGGTACATTGTGCCAATCATGTGATCTAAGCTTAAACAAAAAAAAAACCATACAAAAAAAATTCGTGGTACATAATATTCTCAGTACATACTTACATATTAAGTTTGATAAATAAGCTTTTTTTGCTTTGCAAATATTTTTTTTACATAGCCAGAAACAACAAAAACAAAAAAAACCGCAAATAAAAAAACTCAAACAAAGTGCCCTTGAGGAATACTCTATATGAGTACCTCAAAAACAAAAAAATTGTGAAGTGAGGATTAGAAACGTTGTCATATTTTTGTGTTTGCAGTACTGCGGTGGGTTCTGCCTGGGTTCTTCCAAAAGACCAGTCTTAATAAGATAAATTGAACTTGAACACCAAGATAAAAATTATTTTTTTAAGTCTTGTGATAAAACTGAACGTTTACTTATTTTTATTTTTATTATTTAAATTAAAATAAAATAATTAAAGTTTAAAAAAATTTGTTATTTTTATATATATATATATATATTTTTTTTCAAAAACCTTTTAATGTGCATTGATTTTACTGAATACAAATTCAGGAAAAAATTTATGTTTCAAATGAACTAACAAACGTAAAGGTAAATACTCGTAACACAAAATACATATGTATATACTGAATATAACATGTATAAGATAAATATATATGTGCACATAATTCATAGTTTTGATGAAGGAAACAAGAAAATATGTCAGTACTTTAGTGAAAAGGAAATTAAATAATATACTAAAAGTACCAAATATCAAATTTTTAAAATCTTATTTTTTACAAAAAAATCTTTTATTCCCAGCTAAAAAAATATATATGGTCCATATATTTTTAATACATGTATGTATATCACTATATATGAATATGTATGAATTCATGTATGGAAATATATGGGATTATACATGGCAAAACTATTATATATGAAGTAATATATGGACTAATATATGAAATGTATTATAACATATAAGGTCATATATGAAAATTTAATTATGAAGCTCTTCATATAAGAATGTATGCATACATGATATCTCACATAAGATCGTTTTTGCAATCAAAAAAGCTTTGAATTTTAACACTGCTGAATTGGAAATCCATTAGAAAATAAATACGGTATGCAAGGTTTATATGCGTACCCCTTCAGCGTTTAAAAAAGAAAAACTTTTTGTTAAAAAAAAAACCATTCTTGTATAATTTTATAGATTGTGGCCTCATTTAATATATCAAAAAATCCAAAGTACAATCCAGTCATTAAAATAACAAAATTCTCTAGATAAGAAACAAAGTTCATATTACTGTATTGCAAACTATTGTTAGAGGGATTATTTTTCCTTTTATAATTAATTGCATTAGTTTTTAATCTGATTTCTTAAGCTAAATGTTATGTACGAATATGATTTATGTGTTTTTTAAATAATTGATTCACCTTTTGATGAATTAAATGATCCAGCTAAACCCCTCAATAATCAATTTCAATGTATTTTTAATAAAAAAATATTTTACTGAATAAGTAAAATAATAATTTGGGACTAGTAGTGCGTTAATAAATGTTAAACTTAAATTGTAACAATTTTCAATAAAAAAACACTACAAATGACTTTTAGTTCGTTTTGAATTATTTGTCCAAACAAATGTTTCATTAAATACAACCTCTCTCTCGAGTCTAAAAAATTTAATTTTAGTAATTTAATTTATTGCACAGCAGTGGAGGGAATTTACACATATGTACATGTATGAAAATGTATGAATATATATAATCATATATGCGCATATACCCTCATTTTTCGGATCCGAACCATATATGGGATATCATATATGCTCCATACATATTTTTTTAGCTGGGTTCTTAAATAAATCTTCACATATGGTAACGCTGTTGATGGCAAGCAGAAGGCAATTGACAATTGTTTTCGTTTGCAACTAACTTCATTGTGAAACGCGTTGTCAAAATAGGATTTTCCAATAGCAAAGCGTTGCCGTCGCGTTGTTTCGATATGCTCCATACAAA
This sequence comes from Tachina fera, assembly GCA_905220375.1. Lineage (NCBI taxonomy): Eukaryota > Metazoa > Arthropoda > Insecta > Diptera > Tachinidae > Tachina > Tachina fera. Next base: position 96,486,241 of record LR999965.1, on the reverse strand, counting down.
ATGTATGGACATGCGAACTTTTGACAGATAAAAAACGCTTCCGCTTTTGTTTAGGGATGGCTGTTTGTCTTGTTCAAGGTGCATTTATTACGTGACAATACTAAGCCAGGTGACTAATGTCATTATACCAGATTAAATGTCAAATTTGGATTGTGTAGGTATAAGCCTAAAAACATGGTTTTATTTGGGAATCCATAAACACCTAACGAATATTGAGTTTTGTATGGTGTTTGAAATTTCCAATAAGACACATAAAATCTGACGATGCTACCTTGTTTTGAAAAGAAAGAAGGTGATTTATACCAACAAAGTACATGTGGTTATTGCTGTTGTAATATTTGTTGTAGTAATACGGTTACCTGATTGATGCGCCTTGGTCTTGTTGTTCATTTGTGTTTATAAAATTGCTGTACACGGTAATGGATTCATCTGATGAAGAGTATTTTCCTTCTCGTAGTGTGATTAATGCAATTAGTAACACAAAATAATTTGGAAAATATCCAATTACACTAAAAAGGAATGAATTTGGCGAATTTCATCATTAATATAATGATTAAGAAAAAAAAATTTCACTTATTATTTGATCGATATCCATTTTTTATTTTTAAACCATTAAAAAACACGACTGCACGCTAAGAAGTAAACATAAACAAAGTTTTCGGCCCTCAAATACGCGTTCATTATAAAGCCCGGAATGTAATTGAGCGAACTAATGGGGTTCTAAAGTCTGTGTTCAGATGGATTTCTGCAGAACGTGGCCTACAGTATACACCAAATAAAAGCGTGTCCATTGTCAATGCGTGTTGCGCATTGTACAATATTGGTAGGCATAATGCTAATTGGGAAGAAGTTCCTACAGAATTACATGAAGTGGTGATCGTAAACCAAAATGAAATGTTATTGATTCGGATATAAGACAAAGAATAACTGAGTGCTTAAATGAATAAAATGTTTGTTAAATTTTAAAATTTTATTTCATTTCATTAAAACAATAAATAAAAAAATTAATCACATCCTTGTGTTTTAAATAGACCTATGTTATGTTTCTTCAAAGCTATTCTTCCATATCAAGTCTTACAGTTACATATTAGTATACATCAACGTGGTATCAGAACCTAAATACATGCACTCGTTATATTTTGCAGTTGTTTTTCTAATATTTTAAGCTTTGTTCGTTTAATTTCCGGTTCAGTTTTTGATCTTCGGCAAAAGCTTCTTCCTTTTCAAGTCTTTCATTTTTTCTTTACCTCATTTTATTTATACAGATCATTTCCTATTTTTTTTAATGTATTTAAGAGTTAATTTTGAGTTGTCATTTGCTCTTTAAGGAGACCTACTTTTCTATCCTCCAGTCTTACTCTTTTTCTTGGAGTGGGGTGTACGTTGCTCGTTTTAATTTCCATAGATTTTTTATGTTCCATTTCAATATTTATTAGTTCATCCACATCCAATGTTTCTATAACGCCAAACAGGTCACCAACTGGATTTACAGTCAAATCGATTTGCAACAGGTTTGCTGCCGCCTGTTCTAATGGCGATAAAGACACTTCTTGCGATGGCCCACAACCTGTGATGTTAAGACTTTTTTTATTGTGCGACATTTTCTTTTTTAATTTTGCCTTAAAATGAATCCATACTCTCTGCCATTCATTCGGAATGCGCGTTGGTGGGCCATAGCTGTTTAAACTTTCTGCAATCCCTTTCCACACTTCATCTGTAGTGGCTTTGGTTTCACCAAAATGCCTCACACCACGATATACATTTGGGTTAGCTTCCATTTGCACAATCAATAATTCAAATTGTTGTTTTGTTGTGATTTTAGCCATCATAAAGGCTAAAAATACGGGAAATACATATGTAAGTATATATTGTTTAATTAATTAATAATTTATTAAGAATAATATAATTACCTTTCAATTTCACTTTTTTTTTAATTTTAAACTGCAACCATCAATAACCACAAAAAAACGGTTGCCGGTAAATACCCTATTTACCAACTGAAATTGTCAAATGTCATTCGAAAGTTGCCATCCGTAATGTAATTTTGGCAACTTGCAAACGCCACTAAAATTTGGTTGCTTTCGATAACAGAGCCATTAAGATTTATGTTTTAAAAGAATGGCAGTAATATTTTTATTTTTCATTATCAAAGACAATAATCATTTTCGAAGAAAATAATTTAGAGAATTCAAATACACGAACTGAAAAGTATTTTCAAACAAAAACGTCCTTAATCTTCTTATTGAATCGGCTTTAGAATTATTAGAGCATAATTCTAAAGCCGATTTTAAAACATCGCATTGCGTAGTGCACTTCGATGTTGTTAGAGAAATATTCGAGTTGGAGTACGGAAAAGCAAAACAAATTACAAAATTAACAACGGTTCACATAAACCCAAATAATTTTCAGACGATTAATGTTGGCCTAGCTGTCCAAACTTTGAACTGATCGGTTGCTATTTATTTTTTTTAATGACTCTTTTTTTATTCATTGTGTCTTCATATTATTAGATTAAAAGATTGCACTAAAAGACTCCAAGAACTGCTTGCATATGAAAAAACTGCATCTCTTAAAAACTATCTCGAAAATCTCGATGTCACACCAGCATCTAATTATTCTTTGTGGCGCGCTGCGAAAAGAATTAAAACACCCGTTGAGTTTAAACCACCTCTGCGCACTTCTACCGGAGTTTGGGCCAGGAGTGATATTGAAAAAGGTAACTTGTTTGCAAAGCATTTAAAATCCGTATTTACCCCAAACACATGTACTGGTGTTGTTGATTTCCCAAAACAAAATTTTACGTTTGATAACATCGGCTCCATAGTACATCAAAAACTCAAATATACATCGCGATTTGAATATGCCACAAGTGATTGAAGAAATAGCAAAATATGCAGGCAAATATTTAACAAAACTCGAGACACATCCTAATCCGCTTGCTCGTAACATCTTGAATTTTACTGGCCACATCCGCTTGAAAAAGAAGGACACAAGGGCTCTTATACTCAACACTCCTGATGGGATTGCTTGAAAATATTTTTTTTTCTTTTTTTATTATCACTACTTATGTATTATTTATAACTATCACTAAGTTTATGTCCGACAGTGGTCGGGCCTAATACTTATATTTTAGATTTAAGATTTGAATACTTATTGTTAGTTCATAATTGAAGATACAATAAATAAATAAATGTATTACAAAAAAAAAAAAATTGTGTCTTCATATATGAACTAACAATAAGTATTAAAATCTTAAACATAAAATACAATTAGTAGGCCCGACCAATGCCAGACATAACTAAGTGATAGTTATTAATAATACATAAGTAGTGATAGGCAAAAAAAATTATTTTCAAGCAGCTTCATCTGTTGTTTTTGGTATAAAAGCCCTTGTGTCCCTCTTTTTTAGGCGAATATGTCCAATAAAGTTCAAACTATTACGACCAAGCGGATTAGGATGTGAATCGAGTTTTGTGAAATATTTGCCAGCGTGTTTAGCAATTTCTTCAGTCACTGGTGGCATATTTAAATCACGATGTATATTTAAATTTTTGATGAACCATGGAGCCGATGTTATCAAACGTAAAATATTGTTTTGCCTTCGTTGGAATTTATCCACATTGGAAGCTGAAGCAGTGCCCCATAGTTGAATTCCATAGAACCATATTGGCTTTAAAAGCGACTTGTATATTATAAGTTTGCAGACTAGGCTGAGTGTAGAATTTCTGCCAATCAGCCAATGTACCTGAGTTAATTTTAGTTTAATTTGAGTTAACTTAGAATCAATGTGATATTTCCATGTAAGCCGTCGATCAAGGTGTATACCAAGATATTTCACATGTGAATGTTGAGGAATAACTTGATTATTAATCCGAATGGGGAACAAGTGTCTCTTCGTAAGGTAAATGTTACTTGAACTCACTTTTGTTAATTTACCTTAATTATCCCTAAGTTTAACCATAGTTCCATCTGCTAATGTGTTCCTGGAGTTTGCGGGATGCTTCATCAGGGCTTTCGTGCATACTACGGGAGGCTGTATCGTCGGCAAATGTAGAAGTGTGGATACTACTCCTCACAGGGATATCGAAAGTATAAATCAAATATAAAACTGGCCCCAGTAAACTTCCTTGTGGCACACCGGATGAGATGGTTTCAGGCATACTCATAAAGTGTACTTCCACAACTGTAAATTTTCGGGCAAGAATGTAATTTTCCAAAAGATTTAGAACGTTTATTGGTAAGTATGTCTTCAATTTCAAAATCAGGCCTTCAGGCCACACTTTATCAAATGCCTGAGAAACATCAATAAACTAGACAGAACAATACAATCTATGCGTTTGCTCAATGGTGCTATGATTGCTTCTAACACCAAATTGATGGTCCGGGATGCACCCATTACCAGTTAAAATTTAAAAAAATTTTGTCATGAGTAACTTTTCAAAAAGCTTTGACGTTGTTAACATTGTTGATTTATTGGCCCATATGACTCAGCCTTGGTAAGATCTTTACCTGGCTTCGGAATCATTTTAACCTCGGCAAGCTTCCTGCAGTGTGGATAATACTTCAATCGTAAAATGGCATTAAAAATGAATAACAGGACTCTAATTGCAGTACGAGGTAACTTAATCAGCATTTGCTTACTAATTCCATCAAAACCAGGAGCTTTGTGCTTGAGTCTTGACTTTATTATTATTATTATTTATTTTTGCTGATCCACCGCATGCTCTCCTTCTAGGGTCCTTTTTATCATATAAAGTGTAGGTATTCATTTTAAAAAGGCTTCTAGAAGTCAAATGAGTCTCACGAGACCAACATTATATCAATATTTTTTTCCGGAAGTAAGTTCATTTTTATGTTCGCGAATGCCGTTTGCGGTCCAGAAACATATTTTTAACGTATTCATGGCTTGTTACTTAATGCTTTAAGCAGTGTATTCTGCATTTGTAGAATTTCTTGCATCATGCTTGTCATATTTGTTGTAAAGTTGTTGATAGTTTGCACAAGATTTTTAATAGTGGCTTCAATTAATTTAGGTTTTTGCACCATAGCCTGCTTGACGAAAGAGTACGCAGGATATCCTCTGTAGTTAGCGGTGTGACAAAAATGACACAATTTATTACTTCATCAAATTGTGCAAAGGACGATGCAATATTTTTACCTATTGAGTTTCAAACAATTTTAGAAGATACTCAAAGAAGTGGAAGTACAGCAGAAAGTAGTCGCCCACCTGACTACCCTACAATAACACAATCGGACTCATCGGTTTGATGTAATTTATTTGCATAAATTCAATGAAACTATTTTTTTAAGCTCTAGGTCAGTAAATTACATAAATTTCTTTCCTTTTTCCTTTGGTCAACTTTTTCAGAATTATTCTTGTTTTTATTTCTTGATAATTAGTTTTCGTCTTATTTCTCTTTTCTTTTGATTGAAAAGAAAAAAAGACGAAAACTGATTATCAAAAAATAAAAACAAGAAGTTAACCAAAGGTTAACGAAATATCAATATAAAAATAAAAATATAAAGAAATTTATGAAATTTACTGACCTAAAGCTTTAAAAAATAGTTTCATTGAACATATATAAAAGGTCGAAAAATTAGATAAATAATTTGCACATGAATATATCAAAACAAGAAACTTCTTTTATCTATTTCATATTTTTGCTTCTACTTTACTACTGTGCTTTAAACAAGAAATATAATACACACACAAACAAATTTCTCTATAATTATTATCCCATAATAAATAATATAGATAATATAAGTTAAAGGATCTACACTTGAGTTCGATAAAAAAATTATTTAAGGCGCAACCAACAGCGCCAATTATTAATTAAATAACTCACTTTATATTTAAATTTCAAATCAAACAATTAATTCTTTATTCACAATATTAATTATTCACAAATTAAATTTATAACACTGAACCGAAGAAGCTCGCAACCAAAGACTGACTGTTTTTCCTTTCTTCTACTTGGCTTTTTGGTTGTCCGATCATATTGCAATACATGCGCCAATATTCAAATGCTGATCCAACAAAATAGCTTTCCCACGAAACAAGTGCAAGTAGACAGTTTGTAATTAGACCGGATACGCGTGTAGAAATTCTTAATTTATTAAATGCTGATTATTGCAAGTTGATTTGGTTGGTGTCGCTAACTTATACATAATAATATAGACTCTATTATTCATGGGAAGTATGAGGCATTAACAAAAGTAACCATTTGTTTACTTTTATACAAATACAAAAATTATAAACTGTATGTAAAACTCAGATTTTGATATACACATAAATATTATTTGCATAAAAAAGTGACATTCCATAAGAGTAGTAGGGAACTACCAATTCTGGCGCCGATTAAAATTGTTAAATTGTGGCTGAAATTGTTAAATTGTGGCTGAAATTGTTAAATTTGGGTAATTAAAATTAAAAATTCTTAAATTCTTGGAAATTTGTGAAATTTGATACCTACGAGGGTGGTTCAATAAGTCCGTCCAAATTTTTGTTTACATAAGGAGTTTTTTGTTTACATTAACTTTGTGGGAACGGGTGATTTTTTTGTGGGTGTGGTTTAAGGGGTTTTATAAGATTAAGATTTCTCAAGTGTATATGCCGACGGGAAAATCATGAAAATGATTTTTCCTAATACCAATGGTGAAAATAGTGATTATTCATTTTTCCTAATGTCTACGGCAATGCATGATAAGTTTTCCTAATACCAATGGTGAAAATAGTGATTATTCACTTTTCCTAATGCCTACGGCAATGCATGATAAGTTTTCCTAATGCCGACGGCAATACATGATTATTCATTTTTCCTAATGCCTACGGCAATGCATGATAAGCTTTCCTAATGCCGACGGCAATACATGATTATTATTTTTCCTAATGCCTACGGCAATACATGATTATTATTTTTTTCGTAATGCCGACGGCAATACATGATTATTATTTTCTAGTACTAAAGGGAAAATTGCCAGTGTTGCCAGACTATAGAAATTTGTTATCGTAATACTAGATCAGTAATATCAGAGAAAATAGATTTGATGACTACTACGCGATTCTCATATGAATCGGGAGAATGTGTGTATGATTTCCTCACGCTAATAAGTTGTTTATAAATAAAATAAATAAATTAATAAACAATTAATTTAATTATTTTATTTATTTATAAAATGTTCTCTTGTATATGAACTCCCTATACTTGTGTGTGGATGATCCAGCTTGTTTGTCGCTGGTATTTATTTATTTGTTTAAGAAATATAATTCTATGTATGTATGTATGTATATTTGCATGTGTATGTATGTATGTATGTATGTGTGTATATTTGCATGTGTATGTATGTATGTATGTATGTTTGTATGTGTATTTGTATGTATGATTAAGGATGCTTGTGCGTAAAATATTTTGTAGAATACATTTATATTTTGCAACGTAATCATTTTCTTTGTCTACGATTATTTTAAAGCAGCAAAGTTTCAATTAAGTACAGTCATCAGCAGAGAAACAAAAAGTAAAAATTTGCAAGTATGCAATAAAGTTAACTTTCCTCCTCCCCACTTCCTCCTCTTTCATTTATGTAGTTTGTATTTGAAATAAGAAAACACTTGTACATTCTTTTATTTGGTATACATTTATTGTTTAAAATTTTTTTAAATTTTATAATAATACATACATATGTAAATTCATATTTTAAGAAGTAAAAAAGTTCATTTAAAGCAAGACATTTCTTTTGTTAGTAAAATAGCATTTTTTAATGCGCAAACACCAAAATTATGATAACTACAATAAAGATATTCTGGATACTTGATTTCCATTTGTTTAAAGTTGATGCAGCCTATATCCTCAACGTTAGAAATTTTTCGGTGTAACATTTTTTCCAGCCATCGTCTTTTTTCTTCACCTTTTTCATAAATTGTTGAACATCTTGCGTTTGCTTTTAAAAAATTGCAAACGCTTTGAAATGAAACTGATCCAGCAGTCCAGTTTAGGTGATGATAGTTTTTTGTTAGCCACTTTGCTTCTCTTTGCTTTTTTATTGATAACCATTTAAAATCAAATGGGGATTTTATAATGAAATGGTTATATTCATAATTGTTGAAAACAATCGCTACTTCTTTTGCGATGAAATCATTTGAATTACTCTTGAAACCTTGTACGTCTATAAAAATTATGTTTTTATCCATATTACTCAATTTATAAGACTTTTCGAACTTGTCCTTTGATAGGTATATATTCTATTGTACGATCATGAATAAGAATGCAGTAAGCTGTTGTCTTTGCTGCAATATTAGTTGCTGTTTCAAATTCTATTTTTATATCAATCGGTCCATTATTGAGTGATTCATTCTGATGACTGACATCTACTACAATAATAGGAGCTTTTGTCTTAAACTCTGGTGCAGTTAGAAGCGGTTGAGATTCTTTCATATAATAACTTTGTTGAAATCTTATATACATATCATATAGAATTGCATATCGTTCATTTTTAAACTTTATGTTAAGATCATCATATGGATATGAGACTGAATTTAAATGTACTTTTAAATTAGTCAAATCACAATGAACAAACTTATTTTCTTGTTGAAAAGCAATCAATACAAAACGTGGACGTTCTCTATTTGCAGCCAGTTTAACATTCCAAATATGGCTAGTTCCTATGTTTAATTGTGGATTAATATGACAATCCCAACTGCGAAATGCCATAGGTATAGAAGCACCATTATTAATAATTTTTATCATATTCAATTTGCTAAAGTCCGATAATTGTACATGTGGGATTCTCCATGAGATGAGTGAAATTGTAAGTTTAGCTTTTTCAATAGAAACACTCGAGCGCACAAGATCTTCATCGTTTTTATTGCGCAAGAGTATCAATTCATGTTTTCCACTTAGTATAACTTTGTTGTAGTCTTCAGCGAATCCTAGAAGCATTTTTAGAGGTACATAGAAATTGAAAAATCCGTTTACAAGAGTGACATCGTCAATTTTGTTCCATCCAGCATTTTGCATCACGTTGCTTTCAGTTGGTGACATAGAAACCAAATTTTTTATGGTGCTTGTGGCTCCTAAATATCTTGTATGATCAATTTCAATTCCATTGAGCTCATAGCGAATTTCATCAAACAGATATGCCACAAAGTTGTTTTTTAGTATAAAGTTTTTTGAAGATGACGAAGATTTTGTCGTATTATCATCAGCAACAAACCCTTCCACATAAATGTAGCTCTCACTGGGTAGCACGTACAAATCTTGATTTTGTATTGAAATTCTAATTTCATCATTATTGTTGTAAGACTGTAAGTATGGTACATATGTATGATAGTCCTTTTTGATTATATTTTCATCAGACAAAGGTTTATCTAAGACATCTATTATTGAACTCATTTTGTCTTTAATTTTAAATTCAATGACTTCAGAAAATTTTTATTTGATGTTGTTAGAGATTTTTGTTGAGCTGTTCGCTTTAATGTTATTGTTGTTTTTGCTGCTATATTTTTTAATGTATTTGTGTTGTATATTAGCATTATTTAGTTGGCCTTAAATGTATTCGTATTGTAATTTCCTCTCCTCGGAAATTAATTAAATCACCGTGTTGATCAAGTACGCGCAGCGCTAGTGAACTTATCTCTCTGGTGTTCACAGGTAAATAGATGAGATTTCTTGGAACCTCATCTATTTTATAGCCTGGAGGCACATTTATCGGAAATTCATGAAGTGTATGCGATTTGGAGTTATTCATATATGTGTTAATAGCGATACTACTTTCAATTCGCACGAGATTCACTTTAAAAATATTAACTGGAAGATCTGAGTAATAATATTTGTTTGGTGTTAGGATTTTGCTATTGAATCCTAAAAGTTTTCCAATTGTGTTGTCCTTATTAAAATATACAGGATCCTTAGAACTATTAACTTTAACTTGCATTGTATTGTTATTGGCTTCAATAAAAATCTTATTTGCTGGGCAAAGTCGATTGTATTGCTCTTCTATAAAATCAACTATATCATTTAATTCGTAAGATCCAATTGGTATTTCAATTTTATGTTCCCCTATATGAAACATATTGTTGTAAGTGTCTACATTTGGAATACTGTTGTATGAATGAAAATCAGTTAGAGAACACTCATATGCATCATGTAATTCAATAGGAGGAAAGTAACTAGCAGATAATTCTGCTGAGTTAGAGCTCAGAGTAAGTGTTATTGACATTATAACAGACTGATTACAATTAAATAAAGTTTAGTACACAGTATGGTTTATAAGCATAATTTACATATTTATTTTATTTTCTTATTTTAAAATTAACATTAGTTTCTTAATATTAATGCTATTATTGTTCTTGATATGATGCTGTTGGTGATTTAGTTTTTCTTCCAACTATAATATTTCATCTTTACTTATCCAAGAATTGTGTTGATCTGAAAATCCTAGCCATTTAACATATACTTCCTTTGCTTTAGTTTTGAGAACCTTTTCAACTAAATATGTATTTGGAAATCTAGTTTTTGAAAGTTCATCAGTATAGAATCCACCTTTAATAGGATTACCAAGATAATCTTCTAATATGTATGTTGCAGGATTTGTATTTTGAACTTTGATAATTGTGAATATTTCTGTGGTCCAATTTGGAGTATAACCTTTTTCAAATATATGCTTATATTTGCTTATGCGAACATGATCTCCTACATTAAATTTCGACATTTTATACATCTTCAAATGACTGTATACTGTATTAAGCAGCTTTTGCTCATTTGTTGAGTTGACTTTAATAGGAGACATTTTAATTGTACGATGAAATTTTTTATTGTAGGCATTAACTAAATCTTTGTGTATATCAATCCACTTATATGATCCATTATAGCTAAATTCTTTCCACATCATTCCTTTCAATGTTCTATTAAATCGTTCTACAATTGATGCTTTCATACTGCTATATGTTGAGTAGTGATTAATGTCGTATTTATGCATTAATTTTTCAAAGTTTTTGTTGAAAAATTCTTTACCATCATCTGTTTGTAAGTTTTTTGGTACTCGCCCCAATTCAAAAATATCTGCCATTGCCTTGGTTGTTTCGAGTGCAGTTTTTGTTTTTAGCGGTACTACCCATGCAAATTTTGAAAATGTGTCGATTACAGTCAACAAAAATCGATAATTTTTATTTTCTTTAGAATAGTTCCCCATTTCAACTAAATCAGCTTGCCAAAGATCATCAATTCCTTTCATTACAACTCTGCGACGCACAAAATGTTTTCGTGCTTGCTTATGGAGTTCGTTTACTAAATTTCTTTTTGAAGACATTAAGTTATTTTTACTGATTTTTTGGAGAGTGTTGTGATCTACTTGAAGGACTTTCAGCTATTGATACAAACATGTAATTTTCCAATCTATAAATTTTCTCATTAAGCTGCTCAATTTGTTCTTCAAAGGATGTTTTAATTTTTTGGATATCTTTTTGAATTTTATAATTTTCTTCTATATCTAATTTTATTTCACGTTGTAGTTCTTCGATTTGCATTTGAAGATCTTCTTGAATTACAGTATTGTCTGCCTTAAAGTATGTTAATAATTTCTCTTCTAGTTTTTCGATTTGAGTTTGCAGAAACAATTTATTGATAACATCGTTTTCCTCCAGAGCTTCTGCAACATTTTTGATCCTTTTGTTTTGGACATCAATGTTGTTGTTCGTATCCACAAAGAACCCCAACAGTTTAGGTGCATTTTTCAAAGAAATTATGTTGCTAGTATCGTTTAAGTAGTGTCCAAATTTATCAACAGACATGCTTTATATACTTTATTAAAGTTAATGTATTATATTCGCTTCACGTAGCTCTTCAATAATTGATACAATCTCGTTATTGTGATTAGTATGACCTGCACCTTGTGATGCAAGCAGTAGTCGAAGTCGATCTACTAACTCATTGGGATCATCCCAGTATATAAAGTTGGGCTTATGAATATTAAATTCCATCATTCCATCACCTAAGTAGCTACCTTTTGGCTTAGATCCTGTTGATTGGGGTAAATTCTTCTGGTTTTTCTCGTCAATAAATTTCTTAATAATATGTTTATATTTATATCCTCTAGTACCCTTTATTTGACCATCAGGTGTATAGTCTCTTCTATATGCATTAGTAGTAATTAAAATCTTTTTATAGATTTCGAGTTCAAATTTATCATAATTTTTTGGTATTTTATGAAACATTAGAGAAAATAGCCCTGGTGTTAGGGCCCATATTTGACCACCAACTTGTATTTTATCTTCATTAAGTTTGAGCTTACTATCACCAAATTTCCATTCATTATTGAAATCTTTATGTGGACCATAGTTTGTATCTAGTTCATTTCTTCCTTCCAAGACTGATAAGTCAGTATAAGTATCTTCTGTATTGGAAGTCTGTGAGTAAAAATCATCATCATCATCATCGTCATCATCATTTACAGTATTAGCATCATTTAATGAGATGGTATTATCAAATATTGTTCCTTCAGCTAGTTTCTTTGGTGTACTTGACTCTATCTTGACTGATGTTTTTTCAGGCTTAAGACTTGTATTATTTTCAACTTCTGCCTTCATTTTACTTTCTTCTTTCATGGGAATTCTTTTAATTTTTTTAGAACTATTTATGAATTCTTTGAGTGGTTCTGTTATAGGTTTAAATGTATCTCGTAGTTGTTCACGTGTATCTATTTCACCAGTTTTTATACTACGAAGCTTTTTCTTCAAGACATTTCTTGTCAACACCAATTGTTTTAAAATTTTCTCATCCATACTTAATAATAGTAAATAACAGGTATCAGCTATTAGATTAGGTATCAGCCTTTTAGGACCTGGTCTGGTTTTCAGATCAGCTTTTCAGGACCTGGTCTGGTTTTCAGATCAGCTTTTTAGGACCTGGTCTGGTTATTAGATCAGCTTTTTAGGACCTGGTCTGGTTATCAGATCAGCTTTTTAGGACCTGGTCTGGTTATCAGATCAGCTTTTTAGGACCTGGTCTGGTTATCAGATCAGCTTTTTAGGACCTGGTCTGGTTATCAGATCAGCTTTTTAGGACCTGGTCTGGTTATCAGATCAGCTTTTCAGGACCTGGTCTGGTTATCAGATCAGCTTTTCAGGACCTGGTCTGGTTATCAGATCAGCTTTTTAGCACCTGGTCTGGTTTTCAGATCAGTTTATCAGGTAGCAGCTCAGCTTATAGCAAATAGATGTATGAAGTTTAAAGTTAGATTAATAACTAAAGTGAATGTTTATCAAGAGTAGTTTATATAGTTATGAAATAGTCAAATTGCTTTCTGTAGCGACCATTGTTTAATTCATTATCTTTGCTTATCACCAAAAATCCATATTTATCCTTCCAACACTCTCGACAAATTTCTTGGAACTTTTCATAACTCATATCGCTGCCAACATGATCCCTATAAACATGCTTCATATTCGTCTCATCTTGCTTAAACATTATAATAACATTTGCATTGTCTCTTATTAAATGCTTGGGAATTCTAGTATAAGTTTGACACAAGTAAAATGAATCAACATCCCTATGTCGCCCCATACAAAAATATGTACGTACATATATTATTCTTATTTTCACATGCAACATTATCAAATATCATAATTGAATTATTTTTATCTTCGTCAGGTGGAATAATTGATTCATTATCTGTAAATTTATAATATCCCATTCCTTTAATTGGTGAAATTAGTTTCTTCAGATATTCATATTTGGGCTGATATAAAGATTTTGAGTATAAATAGATGTTTTCAAACTTGAGTCCATTAGGACTTTCTAGTAAGCCAATCATAACATTAGTCTTTCCACAATTTGATGGTCCCACTATTAGAGCACGAATAGAATTTGGTAAGAGGGGGCTGTGCTTTATTTTTTAAGTAATGTTCGATGATTCATCAATATTACGAACTAAAATATTTTTATGTTGTTTCACTAACTGCATTTTTGTAACTAAATGCATTTCATAATTGTTACCTCTTATTATAGAAAAAATTAGATAATATGGTTATACGATATCAGAAAACGTTTAGTCATAAAAACACCTTCGTTGGAGAAGGTATAGTAGATAAAATAATAAACGCTCTACCTGTTGAACTTCATCTTCCTGGATATCAGTACTGTGGACCTGGAACAAAACTACAAAAACGTTTAAATCGAGGTGACAAAGGAATTAATTTATTGGACTCTGCTTGTAAAAATCACGATATTGCGTATTCAAAAAATAAGGATTTAAGTACTAGACATAAAGCTGATAAAATACTGGAAAATTCAGCTTGGAATCGAGTTTTATCAAAAGATAGTAGTCTTGCTGAAAAATCATTTGCATATATGGTTACTAACGCAATGAAAGCCAAAACAAAATTTGGTATGGGTGTGGAGAAAAAGAAAAATGTTGGAAAGAACAAGCTAAATGATAAAAAACTGTTTAGAACATCAATTAGAGCTGCAACAAAAATACTAAATAAGGAAAAGCCATTAGATATTAACTCAGCTATTAAAATCAAATCATTAAAAGGAAAAAGAAGAAGAAGTTCACAAAGAAGAATCAAAAAACTCTTAGAGATGCTGCCCAACAGACCACTATCTGATGTGGACCTAAACCGTTTCTCTATAAATATTCCATATTTTAGAGGAGTTTTCATGTTGAATACTCTACCAAAACGAACAAAGAAAATTGAATGTGGAATAATCAACTTAGATGTATCAACAGGACCTGGTACACATTGGGTAGCATATTATAAAAACAACAATGAAAAAGAATATTTCGATAGCTTTGGAAACTTACAACCTCCTTCAGAAGTAGTCAAATATCTTGGTACAAATGTAAAATACAACTATAACCAACATCAGAATTTTAATACATTTACCTGTGGTCACTTATGTCTTAAATTTCTTTATGAAATAACTGAAAATATTAAATAAAAACACAAACATTTATATCTTACAAAACTCTTTAATGTCTTTTTATTTATAATTTAAAATACAAAGCTAATATATTTTATTGCCAAATAGGAAATTGGGAATTTTGAATTAGAAATTCACTCAGCTCACTCTCAACGATTAGATTTTCTTCACCTTCTCTGCTTAGGCAATAAGATCCACTGGATAGATCTTTAATATCGTCATCTGTTAAAATATTATACCGTTTAGGCAGGAACATTATGTGTTTATTCATTTCCACTTTTAGAGTTGGTCCATATTTAGTTGTTACACGTAACACATTTTTAATAGTGTATTTCGTTGATGATTCAAGCTCCTTTATGTGGATTAAAGTCTTGCTGTTTAGATTATTAAATTTTGATATAAGATTTGATGTGGAGTCCATTTTTTTAATTAGTTCTTCTCACTTTGAATGTTTAACTGGAAATGATCTTAAAAGAAGCGATGATGACTTCAAGAAGACTAATCAAAAATAATTATGGTGAAATAGTGAATAAGTGGTGGATAGTGGTAGACAGAAAGAGATAGTTATAGAGAAAAAAGGGATAGAGAGAGATAGAGTGCTAAAAAGAATAATGGAATAGAGATGTTTAAAAATTTACTGAGAAAATTAGTCTTTAAGGAACCTTCCAACATTCATCATCATTCATTTATCAGCAAATAAAATGAGCCAAATTAGACGTACTCTAAACCAATTTATGAGAGATTTTGAAAGCTTCAGGCTTTCTGATCATTGGGAGATGATAAAATTTTTCCAAAATATGCTGGATGAGAACGAAGAATATGGAGTTATGGAAGATGAAGACAACACAGAAGGGCACTTCAAAAGCTGTCCTTGGTATGATCCTGAGTGTGAGGAAGGACCCGATACTTGTAGATGTACAATATATTTTTTACGAAAAAGTATATTAGAACATCTAATAATTGGATACTACGAAATGTTTCCATCATTATAAATAAAATAAATAAAAATTAAACTAAATTGTATTATTAAAAGAAACAAAAGAAATAAATATAAAATAAAATTGTATTATTAAAATATTCCTCGTTTTGTATTATTTTTTCTAAAGGAAAATTAGGAATCATCTGTTTGTAAGTTTTTTAGTATTCATCTCAATTGATAAATATTTTTCATTGTCTTGGTTGTTTCTCTTTATGAAATTTAATGGAATTTAATAACATTGTGAAATTCAATTTCTCTTGTACAGAACTTCTCAAAGAAAACAAGACTGAGCATGCTTAAATGATATTAAAACAAGACTGTGCATGTTTTAGCGATATGAAAACAAGAATTTGCAAATAAGCAAAAACAAAAAATTTTTTGATCCAACGAAGTAAAACCAGTAAAGAAATAAAGACCAGTCACATATGTATTTCATTCTTTTTTCAATATTTTATTTCAAATTTTTTCTTAAAAATTTATTTACATTTGTACAATCATTTTTCTTGATAAATAAATTAATAGGATTTTATAATTATAATTATATAATTTTTACAAAAATAAATAGGATTTTATATACATCAATTTTTCTTTTAATAAATAGGATTTCATTTACATTAATTTTTCTTTTAATAAATAGGATTTTATTTACAATAATTTTTCTTAATAACAAATATTTTATTTACAATTTAATAATTTAAAACTAATTAACTAAAAATTAATTAATTTTAACCATTTTCTTGCATTCTAGCAATCTCATCTAGCAACATGTCAAGTTCGTACTCAGGGTTAGTTTCCTTAATACGAAAATGATACCATGCATATGTGTTAATGTTATTTGACCTAATTTTTCTCTTATCGTCTCCATAACTTAATACTACCTTATTTAATTCACTAGTATATATTTGATGTAGCTTAGATTTAAATATTAACATACTATCATATACATTGGTCTTATTAAATAAACAATTTTTATAAGTAGCTAAACTATATTTATCTAATATGGCTCTCTTTACCCCCTTCGATTTCTTTACATCATTTTGATCTTGAACACTAAATGAATACATTTTAGATCGCAACCCGACAAACTCTTTCATTATTTTACCACAATTTTCATCTTTCATCATACCCAGCACCTTTTTATTAACTAGAGGAAAATTATAAATGTTGTCTGTAGGATAGTCCGATGTATCAAATTGTTCTTGTATGTCATTTTTTATGTCAGCATAAAAGTCGTCCGTCTTTATTGAATATATAAAAGAGTCCGTGTCCATATAGTTTAAGGAGAGTTTTGTCTTAAACTTAGGTTCCATGTACCCGTAATGGAAATTATACATTTTCCATTTGGACAGCTCGAGTACACAAAATCCTAAGTAAATTGGTTTATTGTAGCAGGTTTTGACTCTTGTCAATTCGATTGCTACCAGGTCCTCGGAAAATATAGATAAACTATGAAAATTTGGTTTTGATATCCAATCTTGGGCACCCAAATGATTACAGTTCATTCTCTCCCAACTATTGACAATTTTAACATCTCTCCTCTTGTCCACATTTTCCATGGTTTTACCATACACTGCATTATTGAGTAGTTTGAAATTTTTTTTTTCAAAAGCATTTTTAGCAGTGGCTCTATGTCTGGTATTTAAGTCAATGTAGCCTTTTAACCATGGAGATTGTTTAAATGCTAGAATACGATGAGTTTTCTTTAAAACTAAGCCATATTCTAAGCACTGTTTTAGAACTCTAAAGTGTATCACATATGATTGCTTTGTAGAGAAATTGGTTATCAACTTGTTGTACTTCGCTTGCATAGGTTTCTTATTTTCAGCGCAAAAAGGAAGATCATTATGCAAGTCGTGTAAATGAGAGGGATAACCCAACGTGACCTCATATACATAACCGTCTGTTCCATTATCAGCTATGCTGTTTGGATCCAGATTCAGCTCGTCTTGCGATAACCATCTGAATCCACCATGAGGAAGATATTCCGACATTGCCCAACCGTAAAGGTTATTTGGTTTTGATACATCGAAATCTTCCAAATATTTGTTATTCGCTTTCGAATATCTTTGGCTACACTGTACGATCCCCCCACGTATACCTTTTTTCATAAAATTGTACATGTCTATGTCTGTCAATAATTCTAATTCAATTTTTGTATATTTGAGCATTGCATCCCAGGAAAGGCCAGGTGATGTATAATATTGGCATGGATCGAGCTCATAAATACCCTTACAAACTTTTCTAAAGTTCTCAAAAATATCTGTCAGTAAGAGGACATCTGTTTTTAAGTAAAGTTCCATGTAGTCTTTCATAGTTTTGCAACCAAAAGTATTCCATACCTCTACAGCATGTGAGTATTCCTCTAAAGAACACTCTTTATTGTTCAACTTATTAAAGAAATCACTGCGTGAAGGGAGCTGACACTCATCTAATTTTTGAAATGAATTTAGGTACTCATAGGGGAAAATACCTTTTTTCTTAATAAGCTGAAACTCGTTTTCTGACTGAAATAATGACCTTATAGTGCTGAAATCATTATCCGACAAATTGCAGGCTAATGATTCCAAACTCTCAGCCATAAAACGTATTGTATCAAGAAATCTTATTTCAAGCTTATGACCATCACTCATTTCTGAAAATTGGGAGAGGGATATATAAAGCTCCTTATTGAGAGGGAGTACTTTCAGCTGCATTGAAATTTCACCTAGTTCTTTAATAAAAAGATGTGAGTCATAGTTTGAATAATTATGAAAGTAAACTGGTATAAACTTGGGAAGTTGATAATTTAAATTACACTTATTGTGGGCTGCACCTCTATATTTACTACTAATGTGGCAATGATCTCTAACGCGATCTTTACCTAAATTTTTTTGACAAATATGACAATTTACCGCACTATAAAAACTATACACATCAGAAGGGGATAAAGTATCCATTTGTCTATTATTAACTAAATAATTATTGTAAATATCCTCACAATCTTTAACTAAATATGATACAAATTTTGTGGGGGCATCTTTCCCAGTATAAACCCTTAACTTATCTAACTTACTGTTATGGAGACACTTAATGTTATAACTAAATGCACAAGGAGTGTGCTTTTTAATTAAACTAGTTTTATCACTTACATTATTACTTATATCTTCCAGGATGCACTCAAAGTCAGCATAAACCACAAAGGGGACATCCAATTTCCTTTGATGCCCCTTAAAGCTGAGAATTGCATCCGGACCTGATGGCATACTTGTCACAATTTTGCCGCATTCAATCTTATGATGACTTATTCCACTCTCGCTATGAGTGTACTGCAGACAGGTGTTGCAGAAATGTAATTTGTGTCCATTCTTCGTTATCTGACTTCTTAAAAGTCTGTGAATGATAAAAAAATTGATAAAAATTTATTAGTAAAATGTATCTATTATAAAATATATAAAACAAGTATATGTATCATTAAATTAAAGTGTTGTAATTTTTTTTAACTTACCTTGATATGTCCTTTATCAAAATATAGTGATGAACTTCACCATTCTCCAAAAGAAGCAAGTTTACATGAGTAATTTTCTCGTCCTTAGTCGCATAATAGGGACCAATGATTTCATTTGCCCCCTCATCATACCCAAATACGTTAACGCTTATTCTAGGATTGTTCACCTCAAACACGTAAATTTTTTTTAGAGCTAATGGGAAGCTTAAATTTTTGAAATTTAGCACTTCAACATTTCGCGTAAAAATAATGTCTGCAGAAATGTCCTGAATACCATAAGAACTGCAACGTTCTTGATTGTATGTTGTGGTATTCATGGCAGCAATCAAACACCACTTGAAGCAGTATTCATCATCGTTTTGTATATTGATGCAAGCTTTTTTTCTTCCTAGTTTTTGAGGTGTGGATATCCAACTTGATCCTTTGACGAGCGACAATTTGTTGATGTTGATTTCTGCTCGGACTATGCGTGATAAAGTCCAACCAGAATCGCGCTCTTCAAATTCGGACATTTTGGTTGAAATCTCCTCAATCTGTTTACGGAATATTTCTGTTATGTTGTCTGCCTTCGTCACCAAACTCATTTTAGCTACATGTGTTATAACACACAACTCCAAATCTTCTTCAACAATTTTGATATACTCCGCCACAATACTCACATGAAATTTAATGATTGTATGCTTACACAAACTCATGTGAAGTCTCTCAATAAAAATATTTATGTTTTCCTTCATAAACTCTTCCAGAAGAAGTTGGTCCTTTCTATTTAAAATAGCATATGTGGCGATATGATTTTTGAAGGCTTTGGATATTTTGAAACATTTCACATTCTCTGCTACTTCTTCTGTCCTAGAATGTGAAGCCCTCATTGGAGTTGGCAGAGTTTCTTCTCTTCTTTCTTCTTCTTCTCCATCACTTTCCGGCAAACTTATGTCCATAGCATCGTTGTACAAATTCCCTCCATGGATATCCACACCTTGTTGTTGAGCTTGTTGTTGCTGCTGCTCTTGTTGATGATAATTAAGAGGTTGCCATTGCATCAAATTGGAATAATGCTGCATTTGATTATCTGGTGTGACGGGATTATAATTATAAGTTGGGTACTCATATTGCAATGGCACTTCTAATCCCAAAAACTGATTATTCCATGGCATACCGTATTGTTGACAATTCATTGGCACTTGATATTGGGGGTAATGTAGAGAAGGATGTTGCTGATGATGAGACATATTTAGGTGCTGTTGATAATTTGCATGAGATGTCTGCGGTTGTTCTAGATTTCTGTTCCGGCTTACGACCACTTGATCCTGCACACTATGATTTTTGACATGATCCAAAAAGGACTTTTGGTATTTATATACCTTATGGCATATTTCACACTGATAACCTGAAGAACTCATTTTTAATTATTTTATTGTTATTATTTCACTTTAACACAATTTCTGTTGATGGTTGTAAATACAATGAAGTACTGATGTGATGGTTAGAAAAGTTGGCGTATTTATACAAAAATCAGTAGCAGTATCCTTGCAGCATATTTACTTTTTGTTTCTCTGCTGATGACTGTACTTAATTGAAACTTTGCTGCTTTAAAATAATCGTAGACAAAGAAAATGATTACGTTGCAAAATATAAATGTATTCTACAAAATATTTTACACACAAGCATCCTCACTCATACATACAAATACACATATACATACATACAAATACACATACATACATACACATACACATATACTTACATACATACACATACAAATATACATACATACATACATACATACATACAATTATATTTCTTAAACAAATAAATAAATACCAGCGACAAACAAGCTGGATCATCCACACACAAGTATAGGGTGTTCATATACAAGAGAACATTTTATAAATAAATAAAATAATTAAATTAATTGTTTATTAATTTATTTAATTATTTTATTTATAAACAATTTATTAGTGTGAGGAAATCATACACACATTCTCCCGATTCATATGAGAATCGCGTAGTACTCATCAAATCTATTTTCTCTGATATTACTGATATAGTATTACCATAACAAATTTCTATAGTCTGGCAACACTGGCAATTTTCCCTTTAGTACTAGAAAATAATAATCATGTATTGCCGTCGGCATTACGAAAAAAATAATAATCATGTATTGCCGTAGGCATTAGGAAAAATAATAATCATGTATTGCCGTCGGCATTAGGAAAACTTATCATGCATTGCCGTAGGCATTAGGAAAAATGAATAATCATGTATTGCCGTCGGCATTAGGAAAACTTATCATGCATTGCCGTAGGCATTAGGAAAAATGAATAATCACTATTTTCACCAGTGGTATTATGAAAACTTATCATGCATTGCCGTAGGCATTAGGAAAAATGAATAATCACTATTTTCACCATTGGTATTAGGAAAAATCATTTTCATGATTTTCCCGTCGGCATATACACTTGAGAAATCTTAATCTTATAAAACCCCTTAAACCACACCCACAAAAAAATCACCCGTTCCCACAAAGTTAATGTAAACAAAAAACTCCTTATGTAAACAAAAATTTGGACGGACTTATTGAACCACCCTCGTAGGTATCAAATTTCACAAATTTCCAAGAATTTAAGAATTTTCAAATTTTAATTACCCAAATTTAACAATTTCAGCCACAATTTAACAATTTCAGCCACAATTTAACAATTTTAATCGGCGCCAGAATTGGTAGTTCCCTACTACTCATAAGACATGACATTCACATGGTATGAACACAGCTTAACAGGAAAATCAAGTTGCGCACTTTTTCACGATTACACTCTATTAAGGGTTCGTCCTCATATTACATAAGGCTGTTTTTCCCAAAAACTCTTCATAAGTTGTATTAAAATATTAACATTTTTCTAGCAAAATAAAAAACGCAAATATCTGGAAAGTACCACTTAATTCTCGGCATAATAATTGGTTGAAAGTAGTATGCAATAAGCATTTGCTTAGATACGTATGTAATCATCCTAGAACAATTGACAGCATGAGGTTGTCTATAACAATCAGTTGTTTTACATAACGGGTAGCCAAGCCCCAATTTCTTGGTATCGTATTGACGTGCCATCAATGTTGAAAACTGAAATAAGGGTGAATATCGCAAAAACCAAAAACTTTCAGAATTAGACTTTCTAATTTTTCGACCTGTTTTGATGAATTTATGTATATACTTAAAAAGCTCTAGGTCACTTTTTTATAACGTTATAAATTGTTATTTTTTAGTGTCCGGATATCTTCTTGAGTACGTTATTTTTAAATAAATTTAACAATTCAACAATAAAATATATGTATATAAATAACAGTAACATTAATTTTCTTTTGATTTTTTTGTTTTATAAACTAAATCAAAATTTTTTGTGTTGAAAGTTAAAAAATATTAATATTTTGTTTTATTGATATTTAAAGTAGATTTTTTGTTATTTTGAAAATCAATAGGAAAAATGAGGAAATGAATATTGTAATTTCTAAATACAATATTTAAATATCTTATCGTCCACCAATATTGGTGAAACATATATGGTTTAAATGTATTTTTGTGCAGAAATGCATAATGTAATTGTTTTTCAAATTTCTATGCTCAAAAGTAGTAAGAAGCGATTTAAATTGGCTTCAAAAAAAGTCGACTTGCTTCATTGTTTTTGATTTGTACACACGTGCTAATAATAAATAGATGTCAAGTGGTCTAATTTATACCACCGGGCGTTGATAATTTGCCTTAAAATTATTCTTCTATCTAGCGGTACTTTAATGATTTGCAACATTTCTAACATAAAACGACGCTTATATTTATTTTATGAATTTAAAATGGATACATTCTCAAAATACGGATAGTGATTTGTGTTACGACAATGTAAAGATAATGTTGTTTTTTTGTGAAAATGTATATTTTCTTTATTTAAGAATTGATATATGTCCAGTTAGTCTTGTTTTAAGTTTGTTTTTTTATGTACCTATATAAACTTTACTACAAATTCCATTATCATTTCCTTTGCATGGTATTTTGTATACAACATTTGACCTATCTATTTTATGTATCTTATCGTTTTTATTACTGAATAATCTATTTAATGCATTATATGTTTTTATCAAATTATATATTATTCCATTTGGAAAATCATTAATAAATAAAATATCCTTTATAATTTCCTTATTCTTGTCATGGAATCTTTTTTCACTAATATTCAATATTCTATCTATAAGATTTATTGCTGTTTTAGTTATCATTCTCTCTTGGTGTTTTGAATAATAATTAATTATTCTACCTGATGCTGTTGGTTTCTGATACCAATCTATAAACAAACTATTACCATCTCTAATAACAACTGTATCTAAATATGGAAGACTATTGTCTTTTTCTTTCTCAACTGCAAATCTATACAAAATATATCATCCACGTATTTTACTATAATTCTCGGTTTTATTTGTAAACTTTCTAAGCATGTATCTAATAATTCTTCCATAACTATGTCAGCTACAATTGGAGATGCTGGCTATCGCATAGGAAGATCCTTCCTTTGTATATACATATGACTTATTGTTATATTGGAAATAGCTATTATACAAAACTTTAACATTCGTAAAAACAAGTCCTTATCTATTCTAGTATGTTTCGCAATACTACTAAAATTTTTATCTATAATAATAATTGGCTAACACAACTCGTATACTAGGAAATAATGAAACAATATCAAATGACACTAATATCTCATTATTATCTATCTTAATATGTTGAATCCTTTCTCTGAAACTTAAGGAATTTTTGGCATTATAAAAGAATTTTAGTCACATTCTTTAAAATTTCTGTAATGTCTTTCCTAAGTTCATAAGAAGGTGAGTTTATAAATGAACAAATTGGTCTTAATGGGAAGTTATTTATAAATGAACAAATTGGTCTTAATTAGAAGTTATTCTTATGAATTTTTGGCACTCCATATAATCAATTGTGCAATTGCTACATTTGTTTTCAAATTACTCTTTTCTAGAGATAAAATTACTCCTAATCTGAAAATTTTTTCTACAATTTTATTATTTGATTTTTATAATTTATTTTTTGGATCTTTTTCTAGTACAATATATGCAGAACTATCACCTACAATGTCTTCTATTCTTGTGGCATAATCAGCATTTTTCATTGCAACTGTTGCATTACCCTTATCTGCATTGATAATAAACACGTCCTTTTTAGCCTTCAACAACTTTTCGGTATCTCTTACCCTCATACCTAAATAAGAGCGGCAAGCGTCGCGTTAGCAGCAGGGTACGTATTTTCAGTTCAATCAAATAATATTTTAACGTTTAATTGTACTGAAAATGCGTACCCTGCTGCTAACTCAACGCTTTCCGCTCTTATTTAGGTATGAGGGGTACTTTATTAAGCATAAATTAATCTCTATTTTCTAGTCTCATTCCAGCAAAAAATTACACATTACCATCAGAACTACTTGCCATATAATGACTTACTTTTCTGATTACCAAATTTCATTACTCGCTTACAAATCACATTACCTAAAATTTAAAAAATTATATACAAGTTGTTAAATGAGGAGAATGATTTTTTTTTTGATTAAATAGATTACGTGAACAAGTTGTAACATAAAAAAAGTAATTACTTCTCAAGAATCGATTATTTTAGTCTCACGCGTTGTTAAAATCATTAAGTTGGTAATCCAGTAGGGAAGTGCTTCCACCAAAAATGCTTAATTCCAAACCCGATTACCTTTTTTGAAATTTTTTGCTGGGATGTTAGACATATGGTCATCCATAATAGTTCTTAGTCTTGTTCTAGCGATTGCCTGTCTCTCTCTATTTCCTATTGTCTGAACAAAATTTTGCAGAGATCATCATTGTACATTCGTACAAGCATACATTTTACTCTCTTTTATATTATACATTTATGTATGTGTTTGCTTATCATTGGTTTAGAGCACGAATGAAAATCATGGTAAAATTTTACTTTTTATGGTACAGTTTTGACCTTGTTGGTACCGTGGTACTATCGCGAGTTACTTGGTACAATTTAAAAGTGTCAATGTTTCACTATTTCTGTGTTCTCTTTAATTTTGTTTGTGCGTTTTGTTTTAATCTCCAATACAATAGTCGAATCTACGAATGTATCTTACCTTTATGAATGTAATATTTAATATTTTTTTATTTTATTTTTTATTGTATACTGAATTTGTATACACATTTTTGTTGAGTTTCTGTTTTTTATTGTAAACTTCTGAATTTTTATACAAATTTTTTACGTTTCTCTTTTAATTAATAAATATTAAAAATTTGGTACCGTTATGGTCTTAAAAGTACATTTTGTTTTTATAGTTGGTACAAAATACAAGAAGTAATTTTCCTTCCCTGGTATAGGGGCACACAATCTATTTCCTAGACGCATTTCACTCTTGTTTTCTAAATAATTTTTCTTGTTCGGTTGTACAAATATTTAAAATAATATCCTTACGAAAATACGTCTATGTATGCAAGTTTCCATTAACTCATCTCTCAAAACTTAACATTGTAGCCTCAAGTTGACCAACAACAATTTTAAAATTTAGTAATTTGATACTACGTCTGTTCATTTACTTTCCCAGCAGAAACTAGCAACGAGAGATTAAGGCAGACATTTAAAAAATGACTCTCCTATATATGAAAAAGTAAATGAGCACTTTACTTCTAAAAACTTGGAGGGAAATCATGATACAATTGTACTTTTTCTGATGTATTTTGTTTGATAATATTTTAAATTGCAATTTTTTTTTCGAAGTGGCATTTAATATGAAATTATTTACAAAGTTTCATGTATTTTTATTATTTTTATAAATTTTTCATAATTTTTTAATTTTATTCATTATTTAATACAAAATGACACTTTCCATTTCTGATCATCTATTAGAAACAAACAAAATTATTTGCCATTAAAATTTAATTTAATGAAAGAAAAACAATAAATTAGTAAAACATGCTTTCTTTTTACATATGTATACATGTTTTTTTAGGTATTTTTGAAATAATTAATTTGACAACAAAACACACAACAGGTGGTTGGATGAATTTTGCAAGTTTTTGTCTCTCAATTATTTTTCTCTCTTTTGACGCTGTCTCCTTGCAAACCTTTTGAGTTAATGAACAATTTCCAGCAGTGATGTCAACCCAAAATCTTTCTTAGATGTAGATTCGATGTGAAAAAGAGGTAGTTTCCAACAAATCTTACTTTAAAAAGAAGTGGATCTACCACACTTATGTTTGAGGGTATTTTATGCACCATAAAAAATTATTTTTATTTTAATTAACCTTTCGTTCCGATAAGATTGTCATTGAATACATACGATTGTCATAAAATACAATATTAATTGTTAAAATTTTGATATAAAAAACAAATAAATAAAAATTAAAAATTTTAAGCACTCCCGGCGTGCAGACCAAACGACGGGACACATTTTCTACAAGTTTAGGCGAGAGGATATTAGATTAAGTAACAACTCAAACAGAAAAAAAATTAAAATCGGTCTAGCCGCTTGGGAGCTACGTCGTCAAGGACACACAGATGCAACGGAAGATATCTAGGTAAGATGTGATATTTTCTAAACGGCTTACCCGATTTTCTTCAGACATAGCAAGAACACTCTCAAAATCGGTATAGATTTGGTCTGTACGTGAACTCGCACAGACATACAATATAATCTTATAAGACCACTTTTTTGGTCGAGGGTTAAAAATATAAGATTTCAATTAGGTCATCGTTATTTAATTTATTTTTAAATTTTTATTATTCTCATAAAATAATTTGTAATGCTCCTCTGCAGTTGTAAGTTCCCCAGCGCTAGCTCTGGTAGTGTAGCTTTCCTTGCAGAGTATCAGTAAAGATTGTTTCTACAAATACTTTTTGACAAATTAGCTTTCAACATTGGATTTGCGTAGGCAATTTTCTCACAAACTGGTTTTAAATACTGAAGTCAACACAGCGTTGATTACATGTATTGCTAAAATATATTTCAGTTTAACTTCTCGCTTTGATTAGATAAACAAAAACTCCGATAACTATACTTTATTTATTATTATTGAAAAACTAAAAAAGTGGTCGATTTTTCTCGGAAAGGGGTAGAGTTGAGTCAGACACCCAAAAGAGGTGGATCTACCACAAAAGTCTTAGAGTTGGCATCGCTGCTTTCCAGTGACAATTGTTAAAAATTCGTAAGATTTTTTTGGAAATGAACAAACCTATTGCCATGTATGTGGAAGAATATATTTTTTGAAACGATACATAAAGTACACGAGACTTGCAAAAAATGTTTTCTTAAACTTCTGCATATACTATTTCCTTCTATGTATTTGATAGATTTATTGTTAATATATGTTGCAGTTTATTTTTCATTTAGCCTTGTAAATACTTTTATTTTTATCCGATGGATTTCTAATTGTATAAGGATGTAGAAAAATAAAATGAGTTCGCCTGAATATAAATTATTTACTGTGTTTTGTATCAGTTTGAAAGCCTACTAAGCTTATTTTTTATTTTGTGATTTTAAAAAATATTATTATTTTATGAATTCTCATATACTTTTTGAAAGTCTGTGCATAAAGTAAGAGGTTTGTGACTGGTTGAAGTCTACTGATGATTTGGTTCAAGCGCCAATGAAATGCGTAAATTGATACCAGCAAATAAATTGCAATATGTCAAAAATAAAATTCTTTAAAAATAATATCTTTCTCAATGTATTTTATTTATGTATGTAATTGTAAAAAGTTTTATTGTCAATGTTATGAAATTTTGTTATGAAATTTTGAGTTTCTGAAATGAAGTATTGTGCACCATGAAGTGTACAATAAAAATATGGCACACTTGACACAACTGTCGATTAAACTGTTGTACAATGATTTTTTTAATATTTTTTGTTCTCTATTTTTGCTTTACACTCAATTACGAAACCACTACAAACATAATCGCTCTTGAAAAAAATACAATACTGTAAAATTTTTCACGGCTTGTGCTCACTTCTAATACATACATAAGTGTGTACATATTGTAGTGTATCACACAAGTTGATAATGCTTGCACAATGAATGCAACAAAGAACTAACAAAATATGAATAACATTACTTTCTTTGTATGCATGCATGGTGCAATGCTGAACTGCTTACGATTAATTGTTTGAGTGACATATTTCTGTTTGAGTGCAATTGTAAATATAAAATACGATGATTGGTCAAACAGAAATGTGAATACGACACTTCATAGTATTGAAAGAGAAAACAATAACATTTGTATGTTTAGAATAAGTTAGAAAGGTTAAGATTTATTTTCAAAATTAGTATATAAGCCAAAGAAAAAATAGAATAAAATCAGACTTTAATTTGTTTAACATAAATCGGCTCTTTAGCCTTGTTTTCTTTTTAAAGTTTCAAAACTTCTTTTGGCAGTTCTTTTGAATGCCTAAGTTTTAGCTGGGACCCCCTCAGCTGTTTTAAAATAAAAAAATGGGCTATAGAGACATTTTTCAAAGACACTTTACAAAGACACTTTTATATTGCGTATACGTAATATAATATTGCGTATACGTAATGCACTATATTACATGGCGATCCTTGCGTATTACAATATTAAGGTATTCAATTAATCGGGGTTTTGCTTTAATCGGTTAATCGATCGATTAATTAGTCGAGGTTTTTGCTTAATCCGTTAATAATAGGTTAATTTCTGTATTAACCGGTTGACTGATTAATAAAGTTTTTCCATAAATCAATTGTTTGCAACAAATAAAAGTGCATAAATTATTTATGAATTTGAGTTTATTAGTAAAACCAAAAACACACACAATAGTTTTTAAACCAATTCTATTAATTTTGTTAGAACATTTCTTGTTTTACTATCGATAGTTTTTTCTGTTGGTGGGATATCATCTGACTCATAATGACAGAGCTCAGCGACGAATATTCTGCAAATAAGTTCATTTCTGAATTTCTTAGGTTTCATTTTCGTACTGTCTCTCATTAAATCTAATCCTTAATTAAATTGTTGGCAACAGTACTATTGGCTTTTATTAAATTATTAAATAAAAACTTAATAATTCACTCTAGTTAGAGTACCAGAGTCTCTAGTAAACTCTTTTATAGCCATGTCCAAAGATTTTTAATTTTACTTAATTTAGGATCACTGAACATAATTCTTTGTATGAATAATTAATTTTAATAACAATAATTAATTTTGTAAATGAGATGAACCCAATAATTATTCACACAAAAAATAAGCTGTAATACTACAAAATATTAAAAAAAATTGTTACGTCGGTTAATCGGTTAATCGACTGAAATTAACCGGTTTAACCTTTAATCGAAAAAAGACCATTTTAAATTAACCGATCAGTTAATCGGGTAGTAATTAACCGATTAACGGTTAACCGTTTGAATACCCTAGTATATACATATGGAGGTAACACGTATGATCGATTAGATAAATAAATAAGAAAAACATGCGTACTTTAAAATATACGTATTTTTTCTGGTACGTAAAATTTCAAAGACACCTCCTCTCTATAAAAAATGGTAATATATACACGGCCCGTAAGGTATAACAACAAAAATGAAATAATGGGTTATCACAATAGTTACCTCATATACAAGGCCTGTTATGTTTGGCAAAGTACATGCAACTGAAACGCATTCTGAGAAGGCTTTCACTGACCAACTACCGTGTGCACATCTTAATTGCGCAGAACCCTTCATAAAAAGCAGATTGATTTATTATAAAAAAAATATAATTTCTTTAAACTTGAAAACCTACCTCTGTTTTAAAGCCCTCCTCACATTCTAAAGTTATAAATTCATTTGATTGAATTTCTTCGTAAGTTGAAAGAGGTGTTAGAGATGGTTTGTCTGATAGTTCGGTTGTATGTGGTTCCACTTTATAGTACTTTCCATTCTCTACAGACGGTACCAAGCACGGCGCTTACGAAAATAAAAATCAGGAAACATTATTATTATAGTCGAACTATATGCAACTCTAAAAATAAGTAGAGTTCATCAGAGTTTCAGTCACTAAACATTAAATAATACATACATACATATATACCGTCGGCGTAGAGTGTGAACCTGCTGACTGTACCTTTGATAACATATGACATTTTAATGCTCTTGAAAATAAAAGGAGATACCGGATCGACAGGCTAAAAATTTACTTTAATTTGAAATTCCACATTTAGAATGATTTGGACTTATTTCTTATGTAAAATTTTTTTAAAGTGAGTTAGAAGGTCCACACTCTAAAATGAGTTTTGAGTTAATGATGCAGAATTAATCCTTATATCGTTCTTCACATTGTGTAAAAATTTCAATAAAAATAGCTTGCTACCCAACTCTTGAGAGAAAAATAAATTTTATTCCATTAAGTTGTGTTGAGTTGAGAACTTTTAACTCGTTTTTTTGGCTGGTTTTTTAGTTATGACGTTGTTTGAGTAAATGAGCGATATGTATGTATGTATTTACGAGTACCATATGTATGGAAATGATTCGATAAAACTATTCATACCTGATATACATCTTGGAGTTTCTGGTTTCCAAATACCTCGAATGCAGCGAGCAGTGGCGTTCTCTCCTTTTATATTAAGTTTAAATCCGGCATTACATTCTAGACTTAAAATGATGCCAACACTATTTCTGCCAGGAACTTTTCCAGGTCTGACAACAGTTACATTAGCAAATGAGTCCCAAACCAAATCTTCACAAGGACCCCGTAATCGTTTGCGACCCTCCTTATTTTCATATGGGTCTGTTACATCTGCATCAGTATCGGTTGCATAATTGGAACTACGTTTTAAACGTTTTCGTATGATTTGTGATTTAAGCTGTTCTATATAGTCTGAATCATTTACCGACTTAAAATGACGAGAGGGCGATTCTATAACACTATTGTAGGAATTGCTATTTGGAACTATCGGTTCGTTTGTCCTTCTTAGAGAAGTATAATGTGAGTTATCGGACATATTTGGCATGGGTATTTTGCCTGCTTTTCGTTGTTGTTGTTTGTTTTCGAGTTCGTCGTAGTCATTGAGACTGAGGTCATTTATGGCAGCTATTGTTTTATGAAGGACTTTATTTTTGGAGTTTGAGTCAGTTTCATTGTTAATGTAGTACCAGCGGCCATTTTGCATCTTAAACTTTTTTGAGGGATTATGCAAGTCCATTGAACTGTATAATCCTTTGTTATACCCGAGAAGATATTTAACAAAGTTTTGATATTTTTCTTTTATGCGTTCGTAGTATTTTGAATAAGCTTCTTCAATTTCCGTTGGACTTCTCTTTGAGCGGCTTTTCTTTGAATCTTCATGAAGCTCTGCAATCAAATTGTATTGAAGTCACAAACAGTTAATTTAACGAAATAAAAAAGTATGTAATGTCTTTAATATAATGTACGCGTAGTAAAAAGTAATAATTAATATGGGAAATAAAAATTTCGATTTACTTTACCTAAATGATAATGCAACACAAGTGAAAACTAATATTGATTTTATTTTTATAAGCGATATTCCCAATCATAATTTTGTGCAAAATGGCCTTTTCGAGTTGTTTGAAATTTGACTCATCCATTGAAACACAAGTTTTTAGGGTTTGGGTTTGCTTACAGCGGTACCAACTATCTACAACCCAAACGCGCTATTGCTCTTCTCAAAACGAGCTAGAACGCGCTAAGTTACAACATTGTCAACTATTTATATCCAAAAAGCGCTATTTTTTAGGGCACTAAATTAAATTTTAATAAAAGTCGATGTATGTATAAGTAAATAAATTTTTTTTGTTACTCTTTTTCAGATTTTTCAATATTGCTTCTTTGAAATTATATCCTAAATAACTAAATCATTTAATACAGAATCAAAATCGCCTTCCAAATAATCGAAATCCTTAGTTTTTATTTTAATTTGATTTGTCAAACTTTGTAACAACATATACGAAAGTTGTCGAATAGTTTTGCGATTCAAATGCTATTTGTACTTTAGCTAGAATAGATGCTTAATAACCTATGTAAACTTTTTGGATAATTTGTACATATTTTTAGCTGTAAGATTTCAAAAACATTTGCCATTTACAGTATTTAAATGCGTTTTTAATTCTTACCACAGTCAAGGAAATTTTATTTGCGACAGCTGAATCAATAACCAACATGAAAATTTTTATCAGAGTTTTGGATACTAGAAAGTTGTTAAACTTATACAAAAAAAATTAAAAAAATATAGAACTGATATAATGTTATCGACTTTATTGAAAATGAGCTAAAACGTGTTTGGCATAGTTAAAACTCGCTAAATTGGCATCGCTGTTTTCTTATGCTGATTTTAGTTTTTCTTTTAGTTTTACACATACTTGTAGCCCACTCAGGCTGTCACGAAATTAGGTAATTTCAAGAAATAACAAATCTTGAGTGTTTATACTCAAGATTGCCTATCAGCAATATTCCGTCAGAATTTATTTCTTACGGAATTTAATTCTCTCGAGAGAATTTTTGTTAGCAACCCTTCAATGGGCGAGAAGTATTTTTCTTGTGCTTGGCGATCATTTTTAATTAACTCCTTTTGATAATTAGAATAATAATAAAATAATTCAGTAGTCTGTTTTTATTAACGCCCTTCATCAACGTACTTTCATTTTGTTCGCATCTGTTGATAATCAGAATAATTGGATTTTATTGTGTGAAACAAAAACGCTTGCACTTTACAGAATATAAGTAATAAGAATAACTCAAGACGTATTTATTAGGTGACAGCACTACACCAGGTGACTAATGTCATTATACCAAGCTAAATGTCAAATTTGGATTATGTAAGTATAAACCTAAAACATGCTTTTATTTGGATTATCCTCAAACACCAAACAAATATTTAGTTTTGTATGGTGTCTGACACTTTGGCGATGCTACCCTCTTTTGAAAAGTAAGATGGTAATTTATTCCAACAAAATGCATGTGGTTATTAATTTTTATTAATTATTTATACCCTTTACCAAAAAATGGTAAAAGGGTATATATAGGTTTGTCATTCCGTTTGTAATTTCTACAATATTAATAAGCGACACATAAAGTATATATATTCTGGATCCTTATGCATAGGGAAGACGAACAAGCGATGTCCGTCTGTCCGTCTGTCCGTCTGTCTGTACGTGAAATCGGTTTTCCCAAGCTCCCAGAAGAGCTAGAGACTTCGTTCTTAGACTGGTGTGTCAGAAAGTTTCCGAAAAATTTTGCTACTGAAATTCAGCAAAATCGAGCAGACGGTTTCAGAGCTGGAAAACTCAAACTCAATTTACCCATAGAAAATAACTACCGAAAAGAAGTTTTTATTACTTTTTTATTAAATTAACTTATTTTATACTTCGGTATAAATAAAATTGGTATTTATAATTAAAAAAAATTTTTAAAAACTTAACAAATTAAAAAACGTTTCCAGGGTTGGAAAACTTTAACTTTTTTCCTAATAATTAAACATATTTCATGTTTTAGGAAGAAGGCTATTTTCTCAGGAACGGTAAAAGCTATGGGTCTGAAATTTGGACAGTGTATGTAGAACTTTGGTCGCTACAACAACAAATATATAAAAGCTAAAAATTAAAGGGTGTTCCAAAATGAGTAACGAAAACTTTTAAAATCCCATGTAATATACATACAATTGTATGTATGTCTGTACATATGTATATTGACACTTGAAATTTGTAAAATTAGTGTATTTTTATATAGGCTACAACAATTAACACTAAAATTAAAAAAATTTAAATTAAAGGGTGGCCCATCAGTTAATGAAATTTTGACTATGTAATTTTGACAAATTGCTATATCTTGGAAACTGTAAGAGTTAAACTCTTGAAATTTTCAAAAACGGTCAAACTAAAAAATCCGAAAATTATAAAATCGCCAAAAATGTAAAAAAAACACCAAAAAAAATCGCCAAAATGAAAAAAAAACGCTACAATTAAAAAAAAAACCAAAAACCGAAAAAAATCGCCGAAACAAAAATAAATGATTATGTGAACAAAAATCGCCCAAAATTAAAAAAAAATCGGCTAAATGAAAAAGAATCGCAAAAATAAAAAAAATCGCCAAAACGAAAATAAATCGCTAAAATTAAAAAAACGCCATAAACCGAAATAAAATCGCCAAATCAAAAAAAAAAATTGCCTATATGAAAAAAATCGCCAAAAATTAAAAATAATCGCTTAAATGAAAAAAAAATCGCCAAAACGAAAAAAATCGCCAAAATTAAAAAAACGCCAAAAACCGAAAAATATCGCCAAAACGAGAAAAAAGTGTCAAAACAAAAAAAAATCCCACAATGACAAAAATCCGCAAAAATCGCCAAAACAAAAAAAAACATTTTTATATGAACAAAAATCGTCAAAAATTAAAAAAAATCGCCTAAATGAAAAAAAATCGCCAAAATCAAAAAAATCGCCAAAACGAAAATAAATCGCCAAAATTAAAAAATAAAACGCCAAAAACCGGAAAAAATCGCCAAACCAAAAAAATTGCCTATATGCCAAAAATTAAAAAAATCGCTTAAATGAAAAAAGAAATCGGCAAAATCAAAAAATTTGCCAAAACGAAAAAAAATCGCCAAAATTAAAAAACGCCAAAAACCGAAAAAAATCGCCAAAACGAGAAAAAAACTGTCAAAACTAAAAAAATTAAATATATAAAAAATAAGAAAATCGCCTAAATGAAAAAATCGTCAAAATCAAAAAAATCGCCAGCACGAAAAGAAATCGCCAAAATTAAAAAAAAAAAGCCAAAAACCGAAAAAAATCGCCAAAACCAAAAAAAAAATTGCCTATATGAAAAAAATCGCCAAATTTAAAAAGCACCAAATTAAACATAATGCCAAAAACCTAAAAATTGCACTAGAAAAAAAGTATGAATTTTTTCACGAAATGAATATGTACCTACATATCTCTGTGCTTATGTTTGTATCTCTATACTGCATAAACGCACTTTGGTAAAGGGTATATAAGATTCGGCACAGCCGAATATAGCACTCTGACTTGTTATTATAATATTTATTGTAGTAGTGAGGGTACCTGATTGATGTGCCTTGGAATAACTTATACACGTTTTAAATGAATCTTGTTATTAAAAATGAAAAAAAAATTTAAAAAGGCAACACAAAATACATATACATTTTTGTGATGCACGAATATTCGTAATCGAACTGTCCAATATTCGGCCATTTTCAGGCGAATATGAATGTTGCTGAAATAAAGCTTGCAAAGTCGACAAGTTTCTCCTTATTTCTTCATCTTTATAAAATAAAGTAAAAAAACACATAAAGAATGAACATAAATTAGCATTACTAAAAAATTATCAAATAGACTGAAAGTAGAAACTTGCCAGTCCATGATGTCTGCTTTGAATTTATTTCGCGATTTGGAAGAATTGATTACAAGTGAAGAACTTATTAAATAAATAGAGGGGTACAATTTGAAAACAAAAGGTATTTAAGGTATTTAATAACTCTGTGGCAATAAGAAAAAAGTACTGAAGTCTTGTTTTTCTGTTTTGCAGGAGAGCACTTTTAAGCGTTCAATTCGATTTTCAGAAATGATTTCTTTTATAGTTAAATTGGGAAATTATCTTTTTACCCTTATTTTTTTAAGAAAGCATCGTTCTACACAGTATAGGTAATACATTTAAGTTGAAATATACCAAAGTACAATCTAACTTAAGATATTATTCCAAGTTAGAAGTATAAAAATGATAAGTTGCAAGTCATAGTGCTAAAACTTCCTCTTCACACGAATTAATGGAGATTTTGACCAGAGGTACTTTCAAATGTGTAGATTACGGAGATAGCATTAACTCAAAATCAGGTTATCTTGACTTAAGCACTTTTTCCTTTTTGTCACAGAATTATTCATAATGCCTTAAAAAGAATAATACTCGTATTATCATCTTCAGAACCGAAATTTAAAATTTTTATCAAAACTTTAAATGAGTAGTAGGGAACTGTTCATCCGGGCGCCAATTAAAATTGTTAAATTGTGGCTGAAATTGTTAAATTTTAGTAATTAAAATTTGAAAATTGTTAAATTCTTGGAAATTTGTGAAATTTGATACCTACGAGGGTGGTTCAATAAGTGCATCTTATTTTTTGTTTACATTAACCCTTGTGGGAACGGGTGATTTTTTTGGGTTATATTCATTGTGATAACGGGTATTTTTTGTGGGTGAGGATTAAGGGGTTTCATAAGATTAAGATTTCATAAGTATATATGCCGACGAGAAAATCATGAAAATGATTTTTCCTAATACCAATGGGGAAATAGTGGTTATTAATTTTTCCTAATGCCTACGGCAATGTATGATAATTTTTCCTAATGCCTACGGCAATGCATGATAATTTTTCCTAATGCCTACGGCAATACATAATTTTTTTTCAAATGCCGACGGCAAAACACATAATTATTTGTTTCAAATGCCGACGGCAAAACATGATTATAATTTTTTTCAAATGCCGACGGCAAAACATGATTATTATTTTCTAATACCAAAGGAAAATTGCCAGTGTTGCCAGACTGTAAAAATTTGCTATCGTAATACTATAACAGTAATATCAGAGAAAATAGATTTGATGACCACTACGCGATTCCCATATGAATCGGGATAATGTGTGTGTGATTTCCTCACGCTAATAAATTGTTTATAAATAAAATAATTAAATAAATTAATAAACAATTTATTTAATTATTTTATTTATATATAAAATGTTCTCTCCCTAATACTTGTGTGTGGGGGGTCCAGCGTGTTTATCCCTGGTATTTTATTTATTTGTTTAAGAAATATATTTGTATGTATGTATATTTGTATGTATGACTGAGGATGCTTGTGCGTGGAATATTTTGTAATATACATTTATATTTTGCAACGTAATCATTTTCTTTGTCTACGATTATTTTAAAGCAGCAAAGTTTCAACCAAGTACAATCATCAGCAGAGAAACAAAAAAGTAAAAATTTGCAAGTAAGCAATAAAGTTAACTCTCCTCCTCCCCACTTCATTCTCTATCCTTTATGTAGTTTGTATTTGAAATAAGAAAACACGTGTACATTCTTTTATTTTCTATACATTTATTGTTTAAAATTTTTTTAAATTTTATAATAATACATACATATATAAATTCATATTTTAAGAACTAAAAAAGTTCGTTTAAAGCAAGACATTTCTTTTGTTAGCAAAATAGCATTTTTTTTAATGCGCAAACACCAAAATTATGATAACTACAATAAAGATATTCTCGATACTTGATTTCCATTTGTTTAAAGTTGATGCAGCCAATATCTTCAACGTTAGAAATTTTTCGGTGTAACATTTTTTCCAACCATCGTCTTTTTTCTTCACCTTTTACATAAATTTTTGAACATCTTGCGTTGGCTTTTGAAAAATTGCAAACGCTTTGAAATTATACTGATCCAGCAGTCCAGGTTAAGTGATGATAGTTTTTTGTTAGCCACTTTGCTTCTCCTTGCTTTTTTATTGATAACCATTTAAAATCAAATGGGGATTTTATAATGAAATGGTTATATTCATAATTGTTGAAAACAATCGCTACTTCTTTTGCGATGAAATCATTTGAATTACTCTTGAAACCTTGTACGTCTATAAAAATTATGTTTTTATCCATATTACTCAATTTATAAGACTTTTCGAACTTGTCCTTTGATATGTATATATTCTATTATACGATCATGAATAAGAATGCAGTAAGCTGTTGTCTTCGCTGCAATATTAGTTGCTGTTTCAAATTCTATTTTTATATCAATCGGTCCATTATTGGGTGATTCATTCTGATGACTTACATCTACTACAATAATAGGAGCTTTTGTCTTAAACTCTGGTGCAGTTAGGAGCGGTTGAGATTCTTTCATATAATAGTTTTGTTGAAATGTTATATACATATCATATAGAATTGCATATCGTTCATTTTTGAACTTTATGTTAAGATCATCATATGGATATGAGACTGAATTTAAATGTACTTTTAAATTATTCAAATCACAATGAACAAACTTATTTTCTTGTTGAAAAGCAATCAATGCAAAACGTGGGCGTTCTCTATTTGCAGCCAGCTTAACATTAAAAATATGGCTAGTTACTGTGTTTAATTGTGGATTAATATGAAAATCCCAACTGCGAAATGCCATAGGTATAGAAGCACCATTATTAATAATTTTTATCATATTCAATTTGCTAAAGTCCGATAATTGTACATGTGGGATTCTCCATG
The DNA here is from genome assembly GCA_905220375.1 of Tachina fera. Classification (NCBI taxonomy): domain Eukaryota; kingdom Metazoa; phylum Arthropoda; class Insecta; order Diptera; family Tachinidae; genus Tachina; species Tachina fera. Next base: position 96,447,574 of record LR999965.1, on the reverse strand, counting down.
AGATGAGTGAAATTGTAAGTTTAGCTTTTTCAGTAGAAACAATCGAGCGTACAAGATCTTCATTGTTCTGACTGCGCAAGAGTATCAATTCATGTTTTCCATTTAGTATAACTTTGTTGTAGTCTTCAGCGAATCCTAGAAGCATTTTTAGAGGTACATAGAAATTGAAAAATCCATTTACAAGAGTGACATCGTGAATTTTGTTCCATCCAGCATTTTGCATCACGTTGCTTTCAGTTGGTGACATAGAAACCAAATTTTTTATGGTGCTTGTGACTCCTAAATATCTTGTATGATCAATTTCAATTCCATTGATCTCATAGCGAATTTCATCAAATAGATTTGCCACAAAGTTGTTTTTTAATATAAAGTTCTCCGAAGATGTCGAAGATTTGGTCTTATTATCATCGGCAACAACAACAACCTCAACATTCCCAAGTAAAATACCTTGGTATAACCCTTGATCGAAGGCTTACATGGAAACATCATATTGACTTTAAGCTAACTCAGATGAAACTTAAGTTATCTCAAATTCATTGGTTGATTGGCAGAAATTCAACACTTAGCCTGGACTGTAAACTTTTAATATACAAGTCGCATTTGAAGCCAATATGGTGTTACGGTATCCAGTTATGGGGCACTGCTTCAGCTTCCAATGTAGAGAGAATCCAACGAAGGCAAAACAAAATTTTAAGGTTAATAACATCTGCTCTATGGTACATTAAGAATTCAAATTTGCATCGTGATTTAAAAATAACACTAGTGCAAAATACGCAGGCAAATATTTAACAAAACTCGAGTCACATCCTAATCCGCTTGCTCGTAATATTTTGAACTTTACTGGACACATCCGCCTAAAAAAGAGGGACACAAGGGCTCTAATACTCAACACTGCAGATTGGATTTCTTGAAAATACTTTTTTTCCATTTTTGATTATCACTACTTGTGTCTTATTTATAACTATCACTGAGTTTATGTCCGACAGTGGTCGGTTCTAATAATTATATTTTAGATTTAAGATTTGAATACTTTTTGTTAGTTCATATTTGAAGATACAATAAATAAATACATGTATTAAAAAAAATAAATAAATGTAGCTCTCACTAGGTAGCACGTACAAATCTTGATTTTGTATTGAAATTCAAATTTCATTATTATTGTTGTAAGACTGTAAGTATGGTACATATGTATGGTAGTCCTTTTTGATTATATTCTCATCTAAGACATTTATTATACCCTTTACCAAAAAATGGTAAAAGGGTATATATAGGTTTGTCATTCCGTTTGTAATTTCTACAATATTAACAAGTCAGAGTGCTATATTCGGCTATGCCGAATCTTATATACCCTTTACCAAAGTGCGTTTATGCAGTATAGAGATACAAACATAAGCACAGAGATATGTAGGTACATATTCATTTCGTGAAAAAATTCATACTTTTTTTCTAGTGCAATTTTTAGGTTTTTGGCATTATGTTTAATTTGGTGCTTTTTAAATTTTGGCGATTTTTTTCATATAGGCAATTTTTTTTTTGGTTTTGGCGATTTTTTTTCGGTTTTTGGCATATTTTTTTAATTTTGGCGATTTCTTTTGGTGCTGGCGATTTTTTTGATTTTGACGATTTTTTCATTTAGGCGATTTTTTTATTTTTTATATATTTAGTTTTTTTAGTTTTGACAGTTTTTTTTCTCGTTTTGGCGTTTTTTAATTTTGGCGATTTTTTTTCGTTTTGGCAAATTTTTTGATTTTGCCGATTTTTTTTTTCATTTAAGCGATTTTTTTAATTTTTGGCATATAGGCAATTTTTTTTGTTTTGGCGATTTTTTCCGGTTTTTGGCGTTTTATTTTTTAATTTTGGCGATTTATTTTCGTTTTGGCGATTTTTTTTTATTTTGGCGATTTTTTTTCATTTAGGCGGTTTTTTTTAATTTTTGACGATTTTTGTTCATATAAAAATGTTTTTTTTGTTTTGGCGATTTTTGCGGATTTTTGTCATTGTGGGATTTTTTTTTTTGTTTTGACACTTTTTTATCGTTTTGGCGATTTTTTTCGGTTTTTGGCGTTTTTTTAATTTTGGCGATTTTTTTCGTTTTGGCGATTTTTTTTCATTTAAGCGATTTTTTTTAATTTTTGGCGATTTTTTTCATATAGGCAATTTTTTTTTTTGATTTGGCGATTTTATTTCGGTTTATGACGTTTTTTTAATTTTAGCGATTTATTTTCGTTTTGGCGATTTTTTTTTATTTTTGCGATTCTTTTTCATTTAGGCGATTTTTTTTAATTTTTGGCGATTTTTGTTCACATAATCATTTATTTTTGTTTCGGCGATTTTTTTCGGTTTTTGGCTTTTTTTTTAATTGTAGCGTTTTTTTTTCATTTTGGCGATTTTTTTTTTGTTTTGGCGATTTTTTTAAATTTTTGGCGATTTTATAATTTTCGGATTTTTTAGTTTGACCGTTTTTGAAAATTTCAAGAGTTTAACTCTTACAGTTTCCAAGATATAGCAATTTGTCAAAATTACATAGTCAAAATTTCATTAACTGATGGGCCACCCTTTAATTTAAATTTTTTTAATTTTAGTGTTAATTGTTGTAGCCTATATAAAAATACACTAATTTTACAAATTTCAAGTGTCAATATACATATGTACACACATACATACAATTGTATGTATATTACATGGGATTTTAAAAGTTTTCGTTACTCATTTTGGAACACCCTTTAATTTTTAGCTTTTATATATTTGTTGTTGTAGCGACCAAAGTTCTACATACACTGTCCAAATTTCAGACCCATAGCTTTTACCGTTCCTGAGAAAATAGCCTTCTTCCTAAAACATGAAATATGTTTAATTATTAGGAAAAAAGTTAAGGTTTTCCAACCCTGGAAACGTTTTTTAATAAGAGAGAGATAATTTGTACATATTTTTAGCTGTAAAATTTCAAAAACATTTGCCATTTACAGTATTTAAATGCGTTTTTAATTCTTACCACAGTCAAGGAAATTTTATTTGCGACAGCTGAATCAATAACCAACATGAAAATTTTTATCAGAGTTTTGGATACTAGAAAATTGTTAAACTTATACAAAAAAAATTAAAAAAATATAGAACTGATATAATGTTATCGACTTTATTGAAAATGAGCTAAAACGTGTTTGGCATAGTTAAAACTCGCTAAATTGGCATCGCTGTTTTCTTATGCTGATTTTAGTTTTTCTTTTAGTTTTACACATACTTGTAGCCCACTCAGGCTGTCACGAAATTAGGTAATTTCAAGAAATAACAAATCTTGAGTGTTTATACTGGTACTAAATGAGATTTGAATGACGTAAAATTAAATTAAATAGCAATATTCCGTCAGAATTTATTTCTTACGGAATTTAATTCTCTCGAGAGAATTTTCGTTAGCAACCCTTCAATGGGCGAGAAGTATTTTTCTTGTGCTTGGCGATCATTTTTAATTAACTCCTTTTGATAATTAGAATAATAATAAAATAATTCAGTAGTCTGTTTTTATTAACGCCCTTCATCAACTTACTTTCATTTTGTTCGCATCTGTTGATAATCAGAATAATTGGATTTTATTGTGTGAAACAAAAACGCTTGCACTTTACAGAATATAAGTAATAAGAATAACTCAAGACGTATTTATTAGGTGACAGCACTACACCAGGTGACTAATGTCATTATACCAAGCTAAATGTCAAATTTGGATTATGTAAGTATAAACCTAAAACATGCTTTTATTTGGATTATCCTCAAACACCAAACAAATATTTAGTTTTGTATGGTGTCTGACACTTTGGCGATGCTACCCTCTTTTGAAAAGTAAGATGGTAATTTATTCCAACAAAATGCATGTGGCTATTAATTTTTATTAATTATTTATACCCTTTACCAAAAAATGGTAAAAGGGTATATATAGGTTTGTCATTCCGTTTGTAATTTCTACAATATTAATAAGCGACACATAAAGTATATATATTCTGGATCCTTATGCATAGGGAAGACGAACAAGCGATGTCCGTCTGTCCGTCTGTCTGTACGTGAAATCGGTTTTCCCAAGCTCCCAGAAGAGCTAGAGACTTCGTTCTTAGACTGGTGTGTCAGAAATTTTCCAAAAAATTTTGCTAATGAAATTCAGCAAAATCGAGCAGACGGTTTCAGAGCTGGAAAACTCAAACTCAATTTACCCATAGAAAATAACTACCGAAAACAAGTTTTTATTACTTTTTTATTAAATTAACTTATTTTATACTTCGGTATAAATAAAATTGGTATTTATAATTAAAAAAAATTTTTAAAAACTTAACAAATTAAAAAACGTTTCCAGGGTTGGAAAACTTTAACTTTTTTCCTAATAATTAAACATATTTCATGTTTTAGGAAGAAGGCTATTTTCTCAGGAACGGTAAAAGCTATGGGTCTGAAATTTGGACAGTGTATGTAGAACTTTGGTCGCTACAACAACAAATATATAAAAGCTAAAAATTAAAGGGTGTTCCAAAATGAGTAACGAAAACTTTTAAAATCCCATGTAATATACATACAATTGTATGTATGTGTGTACATATGTATATTGACACTTGAAATTTGTAAAATTAGTGTATTTTTATATAGGCTACAACAATTAACACTAAAATTAAAAAAATTTAAATTAAAGGGTGGCCCATCAGTTAATGAAATTTTGACTATGTAATTTTGACAAATTGCTATATCTTGGAAACTGTAAGAGTTAAACTCTTGAAATTTTCAAAAACGGTCAAACTAAAAAATCCGAAAATTATAAAATAGCCAAAAATTTAAAAAAATCGCCAAAACGAAAAAAATCGCAAAAATTAAAAAAAAATCGCTAAAATTAAAAAAACGCCAAAAACCGAAAAAAATTGCCAAAACGAGAAAAACGTGTCAAAACTAAAAAAAATTTCCTACAATGTCAAAAAAACGCCAAAAACCGCAAAAATCGTCAAAACAAAAAAATGCTTATATGAACAAAAATCGCCAAAAATTAAAAAAAAGTCGCCTAAATTAAAACAAATCGCCAAAATCAAAAAAATCGCCAACACAAAAAAAATTGCCTATATGAAAAAAATGGCCAAAAATTTAAAAAAAATCGCCAAACGAAAAAAATCGCCAAAATGAAAAAAAACGCTAAAATTAAAATAAATCGCCAAAAACCGAAAAAAATCGCCAAAACGAGAAGAACGTGTTAAAACTAAAAGTAAATTTCCACAATGACAAAAAAACGCTAAAAACCGCAAAAATCGCCAAAACAAAAATAAATGCTTATATGAACAAAAATCGCCAAAAATTAAAAAAAAATCGCCTAAATTAAAAAAAATCGCCAAAATCAAAACAATCGCCAAAACGAAAATAAATCGCCATAATTAAAAAAACGCCAAAAACAAAAAAAAATCGCAAAACGAGAAAAAAAGTGTCAAAACTAAAAAAATTGCCACAAAAAATAAAACATATAAAAAAATAAAAAAATCGCCTAAATGAAAAAAAAAAATCGTCAAAATCAAAAAAATCGCCAGAACGAAAAAATCGCCAAAATTAAAAAAACGCCAAAATTAAAAATAAACGCCAAAAACCGAAAAAATCGCCGAAACCAAAAAAATTGCCTATATGCAAAAAATCGCAAAAAAATCAAATTAAACATAATGCATAAAACCTAAAAATTGCACAAAAAGTATGAATTTTTTCACAAAATTAATATGTACCTACATATCTCTCTGCTTATGTATGTATCTCTATACTACATAAACGCACTTTGGTAAAGGGTATATAAGATTCGGCACAGCCGAATATAGCACTCTTACTTGTTACTGAGCTCATTTTGTCTTCAATTTAAAATTCAAAGACTTTAGAAAATTTTTATTTGATGTTGTTAGAGCTTTTTGTTGAGCGGGTCGCTTTAATGTTGTAGTTGTTTTTGCTGCTATATTTTTTAATGTATTTGTGTTGTATATTAGCATTATTTAGTTGGCCTTAAATGTATTCGTATTGTAATTTCCTCTCCTCGGAAATTAATTAAATCACCGTGTTGATCAGGTACGCGCAGCGATAGTGAACTTATCTCTCTGGTGTTAATAGGTTAATAGGTGAGATTTCTTGGAAGCCAAGTTGTCTTTATTAAAATATACTGGATCTTTGGAACTATTAACTTTAACTTGCATTGTATTGTTATTGGCTTCAATAAAAATCTTATTTGCTGGACAAAGTCGTTTGTATTGCTCTTCTGCAAAATCAACTGCAGATATCATTTAATTCGCAAGATCCAATTGGTATTTAAATTTTATGTTCTCCTATATGGACCATATTGTTGTAAGTGTCTACATTTGGAATACTGTTGTACGAATGAAAATCAGTACACTCATATGCACCATGTAATTCAATAGGAGGAAAGTAACTAGCATATAATTCTGATGAGTGAGAGCCCAGAGTAAGTGTTATTGACATTATAACAGACTGATTACAATTAAATAAAGTTTAGTACACAGTATGGTTTATAAGCATAATTTACATATTTATTTCATTTTCTTATTTTAAAATTAACATTAATGCTATTATTGTTCTTGATATGATGTTGTTGGTGATTTAGTTTTTCTTCCAACTGTAATATTTCATATTTACTTATCCAAGAATTGTGTTGATCTGAAAATCCTAGCCATTTAATATATACTTCTTTCGATTTAGTTTTAAGAACCTTTTCAACTAGATATGTATTTCGAAACCTAGTTTTTGAAAGTTCATCATCCACCTTTAATAGGATTACCAAGATAATCTTCTAATATGTATGTTGGAGGATATGTATTTTGAACTCTGCTAATTGTGAATATTTCTGTGGTCCAATTTGGAGTATAACCTTTTTCAAAGATATGCTTATATTTGCTTATGCGAACATGATCTCCTACATTAAATTTCGACATTTTCTACATCTTCAAATGACTGTATACTGTATTTAGCAGCTTTTGCTCATTTGTTGAGTTGACTTTAATAGGAGACATTTTAATTGTGCGATGAAATTTTTTGTTGTATGCATTAACTAAATCTTTGTATATATATATATGTTGAGTAGTGATTAATGTTGTATTTATGTATTAATTTTTCAAAGTTTTTGCTGAAAAATTCTTTACCATCATCTGTTTGTAAGTTTTTTGGTACTCGCCCCAATTCAAAAATATTTTCAATTGCCTTGGTTGTTTCGAGTGCAGTTTTTGTTTTTAGTGGTACTGCCCATGCAAATTTTGAAAATGTGTCAATTATAGTCAGCAAAAATCGATAGTTTTTATTTTATTTAGAATAGTTCCCCGTTTCAACTAAATCAGGTTGCCAAATATGATCTAGTCATTTTATTACAACTCTGCGACGCACAAAATGTTTTCATGCTTGCATATGGAGTTCTTTTTTCTTTTTGAAGACATTAAGTTGTTTTTAGAGATTTTTTGGAGAGTGTTGTGATCTACTTGAAGGACTTTCAACTATTGATACAAACATGTAATTTTCCAATCTATAAATTTTCTCATTAAGCTGTTCAATTTGTTCTTCAAAGGATGTTTTAATTTTTTGAATTTAATAATTTTCTTCTATCTCTAATTTTATTTCACGTTGTAGTTCTTCGATTTGAATTTGAAGATCTTATAGAATTATGGTATTCTCTCCCTTAAAGTATGTTAATAATTTATCTTCTAGTTTTTCGATTTGAGTTTGCAGAAACAATTTATTGATAACTTCGTTTTCCTCCATAGCTTTTGCAACCTGTTCTGGTTTTCAGATCAGCTTTTCAGGACCTGGTCTGGTATTCAGATCAGATTTTAAGGACCTGGTCTGGATTTCAGATCAGCTTTTCAGGACCTGGTCTGGTTTTCAGATCAGCTTTTTAGGACCTGGTCTGGTTTTCAGATCAGTTTATCAGGTAGCAGCTCAGGTTATAGCAAATAGATGTATGAAGTTTAAAGTTAGATTAATAACTAAAGTGAATGTTTATGAAGAGTAGTTTATATATTTATGAAATAGTCAAATTGCATTCTTTGCTTATCACCAAAAATCCATATTTATCCTTCCAACACTCTCGACAAATTTCTTGGAACTTTTCATAACACATATCTCTGCCAACATGATCCCTATAAACATGCTTCATATTTGTCTCATCTTGCTTAAACATTATAATAACATTTGCATTGTCTCTTATCAAATGCTTGGGAATTCTAGTATAAGTTAGACACAAGTAGAATGAATCCACATCCCTATGACGCCCCATACAAAAATATGTACGTACATATATTATTCTTATTTTCACATGCAACATTATCAAATATCATAATTGAATTATTTTTATCTTCGTCAGGTGGAATAATTGATTCATTATCTGTAAATTTATAATATCCCATTCCTTTAATTGGTGAAATTAGTTTCTTCAGGTATTCATATTTGGGCTGATATAAAGATTATGAGTATAAATAGATGTTTTCAAACTTGAGTCCATTAGGACTTTCTAGTAAGCCAATCATAACATTAGTCTTTCCACAATTTGATGGTCCCACTATTAGAGCACGAATAGAATTTGGTAAGAGGGGGCTATGCTTTATTTTTGAAGTAATGTTCGATGATTCATCAATATTACTAACTAAAATATTTTTATGTTGTTTCACTAACTGCATTTTTGTAACTAAATGCATTTCATAAATGTTACCTCTTATTATAGAAAAAAATTAGATAATATGGTTATACGATATCAGAAAACGTTTAGTCATAAAAACACCTTCGTTGGAGGAGGTATAGTAGATAAAATAATAAACGCTCTACCTGTTGAGCTTCATCTTCCTGGATATCAGTACTGTGGACCTGGAACAAAACTACAAAAACGTTTAAATCGAGGTGACAAAGGAATTAATTTATTGGACTCTGCTTGTAAAAATCACGTAATTGCGTATTCAAAAAATAAGGATTTAAGTACTAGATATAAAGCTGGTAGAATACTGGAAAATTCAGCTTGGAATCAAGTTTTATCAAAAGATAGTAGTCTTGCTGAAAGATCATTTGCATATATGGTTACTAACGCAATGAAAGCCAAAACAAAATTTGGTATGGGTGTGGAGAAAAAGAAAAAAAGTTAAAAAAACAAGCTAAATGATAAAAAACTGTTTAGATCATCAATTAGAGCTGCAACAAAAATACTAAAGAAGGAAAGGCCATTAGATATTAACTCAGCTATTAAAACTGCATGAAAAACTATCAACAAATCCTTAAAAGGAAGAAAATCTCAAATTATAGTACCACGTGTATTACGTGTACCAAAAATTGGTGTTTTTTTACCTCTAATACCGATTTTAACTGCTCTAGGTGCAATTGGTAGTCTAACAACTGGAGGTGCTGCCATAGGTAAGGCTGTTAATGCAACAAAGAATGCCAACAATCAACTTGATGAAGCAACTAGACATAATAGAGCAATGGAATCTATAGCAGTTGGCAAAGGACTTTACTTAAAACCATGTAAAAAGGGGTATGGTTTAGTTCACAAAGAGGAATCAAAAAACTCTTAGAGATGCTGCCCAACAGACCATTCTCTGATGTGGACCTAAACCGTTTCTCTATAAATATTCCATATTTTAGAGGAGTTTTCATGTTGAATACTCTACCAAAACGAGCAAAGAAAATTGAATGTGGAATAATCAACTTAGATGTATCAACAGGACCTGGTACACATTGGGTAGCATATTATAAAAACAACAAACAGCTTTGGTAACTTACAACCTCCTTCACAAGTAGTCAAATATCTTGGTACAAATGTAAAATACAACTATAATCAACATCAGAATTTTAATACATTTACCTGTGGTCACTTATGTCTTAAATTTCTTTATGAAATAACTGAAAATATTAAATAAAAACACAAACATTTATATCTTACAAAACTCTTTAATGTCTTTTTATTTATAATTTAAAATACATTGTTAATATATTTTATTGCCAAATAGGAAATTGTAAATTTTGAATTAGAAATTCACTCAGCTCACTCTCAACGATTAGGTTTACTTCACCTTCTCTACTTAAGCAATTAGATCCACTGGATAGATCTTTAATATCGTCATCTGTTAAAATATTATACCGTTTATGCAGGAACATTATGTGTTTATTCATTTCAACTTTTAGTGCTGGTCCATATTTAGTTGTTACACGTAACACATCTCGAATAGTATATGTATTTCGTTGATGATTCAAGCTCCTTTATGTGGATTGTTACGTGACCGAATTTTGGCGCTAAAATGATTGGCCGACTACCTCAATGCGGCTACTTCCCGGGTGTGATCCCTCCCTCATTTTAGACCACTAGACGTAGACAATTAAAGTTAAACAAACAAAAATTAAACATTCACTTAACTCACAACACAACATGTCCGGAAATGGGAGGAAGATGGAAACCTCCAGCCGCCCTGCCCAACCGTCATCTTATTACCCTACATGTGTCTCTGATGACCCCTCAAATCCGTCTACACGTATGCACTTACCAATCACCAGCAATCCACATCAAATTATTAAGCCATCATATTTTCGTCTTTGAATCTTTACATACTAAATTTTAATCTTTATAAATTTGTCCTTACATCTACTTAAAACTAAACTATGGTTTTCTTTTCTTATATTCTAATTTATTATTTTTCGTGAGTTATTTAAAATTTAACAGTTATAAAAACTAATTTAAACGAACCCTGTAATCAGGAAAATTATCTTTTTCTTTCAAAGTTACTAAAAGTCTTTTAAATTTCTTCAAATATTTTTCAAATTAGAGTTCTCCTTTGTATGGAGGTAAAAAAAATTTATACTATTAAGAATACAAAAAAAAAACAAAAAGTAAACAACTTAATCCTAACCTTAATTTAAATTGTATTTTTGCTAATACTAATTAAATAGAGACAAAGTATGTATGTAACCTCCTATTTGCTGCAACATCAATCTTCACGCAGCTATGATACAGAAATTGAATGTGATTCACAATATATTTTGTTTCCGGGATATTTAACAAACTTTTCTGATTATTATTACCAACCTACACCTAAGTGAGCTCAATCAACTGTATCACTGGTGAGTGCACTTTATACACACAAAAAAAATTATCTAACCGGCAACGCTACTCCGTATTGTGAACCCCCTTCTCTTCCTATAACTTTAGAAAAAATGTAAGTATGTTGACAATCACCTTTGTTTCTATTATCCTACTTGCTAATAACGTACACGGAATCCACAATCACATATATAACCTAACATAAAATGTTAGTTTGAACTTTAAAAATATGCCAAAGCGACTTAACTATTAATTATATACATACTTATATATTTTTTCCGACAGAATATGGTGAGTTTTTGTTGTGTTTTATTATTTGGTTAATATTATTAAGATATATACTTCTTTACTTAGCTTTTTTTTGTATGTAACTGAAAATTTTTTCTGCTTCCACAGATTTATAAATCCTTTCTCTGGAGAAATTAAAACCCACATTGGTTTTCTTATATTTTCTAGGCTGGGGTTATTTTATGCACTGGGAAATACAAGGTTACTCTTATTGTACATAACCCAAAAACTTTTACATAGTCTTAGTACTTATGTACGTACCTGATTGTTCTTTTTTTTTTAAATTATTAGGAGGGATTATTCTAAGTCCACTTATATACGCTTGATGATTTTGGACAAAAAGGTTTGAATTCTCATTTAAAACATTTACACTTATCACTGTTTCGAACTCTGGTTAGGCATGCACTGACCGGTGGTTTTTCTGTATTTGATTTTTAATAAAATGGCTTCACACAGATTCGCCAATTGCATATTCCAGAATATGAAACAGGATTATCCCTTTTGTTTTAATAAACACTATATTTCTTTATTTTCATTACGCGCCTTCCAAAAATTATAATATTTGTTGTTATCCATAGCCTTCTAGTTTACTAATATCTCCCCCCCCTAGGTCACTACCATTGTTTTTGTTTCTAATCATCGCATTTCCCCACTGCTATTTCTTAACAGTCATTATTTTCTGTTAAAGGCTTACAACTTGTTGTTTGTTGCTACCTTTTTACTAACATGTTTGATACTATTTTTTTATGGATACGGTAACACTTACACTGAATTGACAGACAGCTGGATAATAGATAAACGAAAGACATTCTATACACAGGAAATTTGTTTGCAGACGTACAAAAACACGAGGTAAAGTACTTATACATTATATCTGAATATTTATTTTCATTAAATTGTTTTATTCAACAGGAAATCTGATGGATGCTGGCCTAACACGCATTTTTGGGTAAATTTTCTGTTTCGTTCCTTTTGGTTAGCTACATTATTTGACTATTTCCCTTTTTTTCAGGTGATCTGTAAGGAAAGCATTTTGAGCCGGAGAAAAGGTTGGGGTTTAATTCCGTTACGCCCCGCTCCTAAATAACCTTCTCAATTTGATTCAGTCTCGGCCGGACAGTTCTTAATACATATATTATGTTCCTGCCGAAGACTTTACTATACACATACCTAAATGTAGATTGCGGCCAGCCATTTCTCAATGTCAGTTGCTCGCCGAAGTCTTACATTTTTTTTTTCGTTTTCAGGGAGATCTTGGCCAGCCTGTTCTCCTTACCTTATGTGCTCGGCATAGATTCCCTTTTTCTATGCATGTGTACAGGGGAAATTCAATCGTACGTGACCTTATTTTTGATAACCCAGGTGGCCATGCAACAGTATTAAAGTTTTTCTGCTTAGAGCATTAAATTTTGAACTTAGATTTGTTGTGGAGTCCATTTTTTTACTTAGTTCTTGTCACTTTGAATGATGGAAATGATCTTAAAAGTAACGATGATGACTTCAAGAGGGCTAATCAAAAAGAATTATAGTGAAATAGTGAATAAGTGGGGTATAGTGATAGACAGAAAGAGATAGTTATAGAGAAAAAAGTTTGAGAGAGATAGAATGTTAAAAAGATATATGAATGATGGTATAAATTTTTGAAAGATTAGGAGATACTACTTTAAAAATTTACAGATCAAATTAGTCTTTAAGGAACCTTCCAACATTCATCATCATGCATTTATCACCAAATAAACTGAGCTAAATTATAAGAGATTTTGAAAGCTTCAGGCTTTTTGATCATTGGGAGATAATAAAATTTTTCCAAAATATGCTGGATGAGAACGAAGAATATTGAGTTATGGAAGAAGAAGACAACACAGAAGGGCACTTCAAAAGCTGTCCTTGGTATGATCCTGAGTGTGAGGAAGGACCCGATACTTGTAGATGTATAATATATTTTTTTACGAAAAAGTATATTAGAACATCTAATAATTGGATACTACAATATGTTTCCAATATTAAAAATAAAATAAATAAAAATTTATTAATTATTAAATTATGAAAAGAAACAAAAGAAATAAATATAAAATAAAATTGTATTATTAAAAGAAATAAATATAAAATAAAATTGTATTATTAAAATATTCCTTGTTTTGTATGATTTTTTCTAAAGGAAAATTAGGAATCATCTGTTTGTAAGTTTTTTGAAAAATATTTGCGTTTGCCTTGGTTGTTTCTCTTTATGAAATTTAATGGAATTTCATAATATAATGAAATTCAATTTCTCTTGTACAGAACATCTCAAAGAAAACAAGACTGTGCATGTTTAAATGATATGAAAACAAGACTGTGCATGTTTAAGCGATATGAAAACAAGAATTTGCAAATAAGCAAAAACAAAAACTTTTTTGATCCAACGAAGTAAAGCCATTAAAGAAATAAACACCAGTACCATATTTCAAATTTTTTCTTAAAAATTTAATTTGCATATGTACAATAATTTTTCTTAATAAATAAATAAATAGGATTTTATAATTATAATTATATAGTTTTAACAACAATAAATAGGATTTTATATACATACATAAATTTTTCTTAATAAATAGGATTTTATTTACAATAATTTTTCTTATTAACCAAGATTTTTTATTTAATTTAAAAATTAACTAATTAACTAAAAATTAATTGATATTATAAATTTTCTTGCATTCTAGCAATCTCATCTGGCAACATGTCAAGTTCGTATTCAGGGTTAGTTTCTGTTAATACCAGACTCGTTCGCTTGGCTTAACTGAGATGTAAGTGGTGGGGCTTATCCAAGTGGTACACAAAGATAAGCAATTTAAAAATGTTGATGTTTTTTACCCAAGTGATACAGAAGGATAACTGAAGTTGTGGAGGAATCAATTAGTTATTCAGGTAGTACACCAGGATAATATAATTGACTCAAAGAAGTGAAGTGTATGACGATTTAAGTAGCAATCATAAACTTAATTCAATAATTTTAATATTTATACAAAATGTAAAAAATAACTTAAAACTAATACAATAACAAAAAGTAGAATAAAAAAAAATAAGAATACAAACATAATTTAAAACGGCCAGAAAGTGTTCATTATTATCTTGCCAAATTCATTCCCATCGTAAGCTAAGCAAAACAGATATTCAATTTCACTACTGTCTGGCTGGTAATTTGAAACACACGTGGAAAATAAAATGTTTTATTTATTTCGTCAATTAAGCTGACATGATGGTTCTCATACCTGGCTTGACAAATGTGTGAGAAATAAATTAATTGTATTTTAATTAAATTGTGGGAAATAATTTAAGTGTACTTGAGACTTGGCAAAAATATGAACAAACAAAAAAAAGTTAAACAAAAACGAAGTAAGCGTTTTGCTTAAAGTTCAATTCAACTAGAGATTCTTTTTATTTTGATACCAAATAAAAAGAATCAAAAGAATTAACAGTTTCCTTAATACGAAAATGATGCCATGCATATGTGTTAATATTATTTGATCTAATTTTTCTCTTATCGTCTCCATAACTTAATACTACCTTATTTAATTCACTAGTATGTATGTATTTGATGCAGCTTAGATTTAAATGTTAACATATTATCATATACATTGGTCTTATTGAATAAACAATTTTTATAAGTAGCTAAACTATATTTATCTAATATGGCTCTCTTTACCCCCTTCGATTTCATTACATCATTTTGATCTTGAACACTAAATGAATACATTTTAGATCGCATCCCAACAAACTCTTTCATTATTTTTCCACAGTTTTCGTCTTTCATCATACTCAACACCTTTTTATTAACTAGTCCGATGTATCAAATTGTTCTTGTATGCCATTTTTTATGTCAGCATAAAAGTCGTCCGTCTTTATTGAATATATAAAAGAGTCCGTGTCTGCATTATTGAGTAGTTTGAAATTTTTTTTTCAAAAGCATTTTTAGCAGTGGCCCTATGTCTGGTATTTAAGTCAATGTAGCCTTTTAACCATGGAGATTGTTTAAATGCTAGAATACGATGAGTTTTCTTTAAAACTAAGCCATATTCTAAGCACTGTTTTAGAACTCTAAAGTGTATCACATATGATTGCTTTGTAGAGAAATCGGTTATCAACTTGTTATACTTCGCTTGCATAGGTTTCTTATTTTCGGCGCAAAAAGGAAGATCATTATGCAAGTCGTGTAAATGAGAGGGATAATCCAACGTGAGCTCATATACATAACCGTCTGTTCCATTATCAGCTATGCTGTTTGGATTCAGATTCAGCTCGTCTTGCGATAACCATCTGAACCCAACATGAGGAAGATATTCCGACATTGCCCAACCGTAAAGGTTTTTTTTAAGTAGACAAGAAATTCTGATAGTTTTGATGCATCGAAATCTTCCAAATATTTGTTATTCGCTTTCGAATATCTTTGGCTACACTGTACGATCCCCCCACGTATACCTTTTTTCATAAAATTGTACATATCTATGTCTGTTAATAATTATAATTAAATTTTTGTATATTTGAGCATTGCATCCCAGGAAAGGCCATGTGCAGTATAATATTGATATGGATCTAGCCCATAAATACCCTTGCAAACTTTTCTAAAGTTCTCGAAAATATCTGTCAGTAAGAGGACATCTGTTTTTAAGTAAAGTTCCATGTAGTATTTCATAGTTTTGCAACCAAAAGTATTTCATACCTCTACAACATGTGAGTATTTCTCTAAAGAACACTCTTTATTGTTCAACTTATTAAAGAAATCACTGCGTGAAGGCAGCTGACACTCATCTAACTTTTGGAATGAATTTAGGTACTCATAGGGGAAAATACTTGTTTTCTTAATAAGCTGAAATTCTTTTTCTGACTGAAATAAAGACCTTATAATGCTAAAATCATTATCCGACAAATTGCAGGCTAATGATTCCAAACTCTCAGCCATGAAACGTATTGTATCAAGAAATGTTATTTCAAGCTTATGACCATCACTTATTTCTGAAACTTGGGAGAGGGATATATATAGCTCCTTATTGAGAGGGAGTACTTTCATTTGCATTGAAATTTCACCTAGTTCTTTAATAAAAAGATGTGAGCCATAATTTGAATAATTGTGAAAGTAAACTGGTATAATCTTGGGAATTTGGTAATTTAAATTTCAGTTATTGTGGGCTGCACCTCTACATTTACCACTAATGTGGCAATGATCTCTAACGCGATCTTTACCTAAAAATTTTTGACAAATATGGCAATTCACCGACCTATAAAAATTAGAAACATCAGAAGGGGATAAACTATCCATTTGCCTATTATTAACTAAATAATTATTGTAAATATCCTCACAATCTTTAACTAAATATGATACAAATTTTTTTGAGGCATCTTTCCCAGTATAAACCCTTAACTTATCTAACTTACTGCTATGGAGACACATAATATAAGAGCTAAATGCACAAGGAGTGTGCTTTTTGACTAGACTAGTTTTATTACTTACGTTATCACTAATATCTTCCAAGATGCATTCAAAGTCCGCGTAAACCACAAAGGGGACATCCATTTTCCTTTGATGTCCCTTAAAGCTGAGAACTGCATCCGGACCTGATGGACTGGAGGCAGGTGTTGCAAAAAATTTATTTATTGTGGTTTTTGGTAGACTGATTTCCCAAAAGTCTGTGAATTTAAATTAAAGTGTAGTATAATTTTTTAACTTACTTACTTACTTCTTTATCAATATGTAGTGTTGAACTTCACCATTCTCCAAAAGTAGTAAGTTCACATGGTTAGTTTTGTCGTTCTTACTCACATAATAGGGACCAATTATCTGATTTACCCCCTCACCATATCCGAACACATTAACACTTATTGTAGGATTGTTCACCTCGAACTCTTTGATTTTGTTTAGTGCAAATGAGAAGCTTAAATTTTTGAAATTTAGCACTACACCATTTCGTGTAGAAATAATGTCTGCAGAAATGTCCGGAATATCATAAGAACTGCAACGTTCTTGATTGTATTTGGTTGTATACATGGCAGCAATCAGACACCACTTGAAGCAGTATTCATCATCGTTTTGTATATTGATACAAGCAAATTTTCTTACTAGTTTTTGAGGTGTGGATAACCAACTTGATCCTTTGACGAACGACGATTTGTTGATTTTGATTTCTGCTCGGACTATGCGTGACAAGGTCCAAACAGAATCTCGCTCTTCAAATTCAGAAATTTTGGTTGAAATCTCCTCAACCTGCTTACGGAATATTTCTTCTATGCTGTCTGCCTTCGTCACCAAACTCATTTTGGCTATATGTGTTATAACACACAACTCCAAATCTTCTTCAACAATTTTGATGTATTCCGCCACAATACTCACATGAAATTTATTAATTGTATGCTTAGACAAAGTCATGTGAAGTCTCTCAATAAAAATATTTATGTTTTCCTTAATAAATTCTTCCAGAAGAAGTTGGTCTTTTTTATTTAGAATAGCATATGTGGCGATATGATTTTGAAGGCTTTCGATATTTGGAAACATCTCACATTCTCTGCTACATCTTCTATCCTAGAATGTGAAGTACTCATTGGAGTTGGCAGAGCTTCTTCTCTTCTTTCTTCTACTTCCCCATCACTTTCCGGCAAACTTATGTCCATAGCATCGTTGTACAAATTCCCTCTATGGATATCCACACCTTGTTGTTGAGCTTGTTGTTGTTGCTGCTGCTCTTGTTGATGATAATTAAGGGTTTACCATTGCATCAAAATGGAATACTGCTGCATTTGATTATCTGGTGTAACGGGATTATAATTGTAACTTCGATACACATATTGCATTGGCACTCCTGATCCCAAAAACTGATTATTCCATGGCATACTGTATTGGTGATAATTCATTGGTAACTGATATTGGGGATATTGTAGAGAAGGGTGTTGCTGATGATGAGACATATTTAGGTGCTGTTGATAATTATCAAGAGATGTCTGCGGTTGTTCTTGATTTCTCTCTCGGCTTACGACCACTTAATACTGCACACTATGATTCTTAACATGGTCCAAAAAGGACTTTGATACCATGAAGAACTCATTTTTAATTATTTTATTATTATTATTTCACTTTAATACAATTGCTGATGATGGTTGTAAATACAACAAAGTACTGATGTGTTGGTTAGAAAAGTTGGCGTATTTATACGAAAATTAGTAGCGGTATACTTGCAGCATATTTACTTTTTATTTCTCTGGTGATGACTGTACTTAATTGAAACTTTACTGCTTTAAAATAATCGTAGACAAAGAAAATGATTACGTTGCAAAATAAAAATGTATTCTACAAAATATTCCAAGCCCAAGCATCCTCAGTCATACATACAAATATACATATATACATACATACATACAAATATATTTCTTAAACAAATAAATAAATAAATATTATATTACTAATATAGTATTACGATAACAAATTTTTACAGTCCGGCAACACTGGCAATTTTCCTTTGCTATTAGAGAATAATAATCATGTTTTGCCGTCGGCATTTGAAAAAAATAATTTCGTGTTTTGCCGTCGGCATTTCAAAAAAATAATTTCGTGTTTTGCCGTCGGCATTTGAAAAAAAAATATGTTTTGCCGTAGGCATTAGGAAAAATTATCATGCATTGCCGTAGGCATTAGAAAAAATTATCATGCATTGCCGTAGGCATTAGGAAAAATTAATAATCACTATTTCCCCATTGGTATTAGGAAAAATCATTTGCATAATTTTCTCGTCGGCATATTTACTTATGAAATTTTAATCTTATGAAACCCCTTAATCCTCACCCACAAAAAAATCACCCGTTATAACAATTAATATAACCAAAAAAAAATCACCCGTTCCCACAAGGGTTAATGTAAACAAATAACTCATGTAAACAAAAAATAAGATGCACTTATTGAACCACCCTCTTAGGTATCAAATTTCCAAGAATTTAACAATTTTCAAATTTTAATTACCCAAATTTAACAATTTCAGCCACAATTTTAATCGGCGCTCGGATGAACAGTTCCCTACTACTTAAATGGTTAAGTAAGCAAACTATATCCCAAAAATTTATTTATATATTCTTTGATTTTTTTTAACCTGAAGAGCTGGTGCAAATTACGACTTTGTATATCGACCGGAATTTCCATTTATTGCAATTTCGGTCGAAATCAAATGCCGCGTTTGACCAGTGTTTTATTATTATGATAGATTTTATGACTATTTTTATATTTAGTAGCTATCTATACTATTTTTATACTCGTCTTATTTGCATACTCAACTAGCTGTTTAAACTGTAAATACTCAACTAGCTGTTTAAACTGTCGGTATTATATTATTTTTCTGTATACATACATCTTATCCCCAGTAATCAGTAATTGTTCTGAGAGTTAGTAGGTTAGCGTTTTTATTTGCAAATAACACCTGCTTATAAACGTAGTATATGAATGAGTTCTCTTTAATTGAATGTTTTTGTACTTCTTATAAATAAGAAATTTGTATTTATTGTTTGTTTAAAAAAAATTAAATAACTTATGCAAGGAATTCAACTGGGACGAACAACGAATTTTTCGGTGCGAACTTTCGTCATAAAAAATAAAACACATTTGTGCACATGAAAATCACCACAACACCGCCGTAGCACGAAATTCGTCGTGCGTGACGAACTCTTAGATAGATTTATTTCTATTTTGTACATCGACGAACGACGGAAAAAAAATTTAGAGAAATTTTTCTCCTTCTCTCTCTGTTTTTGTACACACAACAACCAACTTTATCAAATATGAGAGAAGAATTCGGTGAGTAAATTCGTCGTTATTGTGCTTCACACGACGAATTTACTCGGCGAATGCTTATCGACGAATTCGTCGACTTGGTCGAAATTCGTCGTTCGTCCCAATTATGTTCCAAGCATTAATAAAAAAAGCTTGTTTCTTTAATTTTTCTTCATTTTGAAGTTGCCCCTTTTTTCTTAGAAATCCCCTCTTTGTGGCACTTTATTTATTGAAAATCCCCTTTTGGTGCCCTTTTTGAAAATTTTCAACTGTAGCGCTGTATGAGTTGATCGACGTCGTCTTGTGAGTAAAATTAGGATAATATAACAAACAACAACAATACTTTCTACAAATAATACTAGGAACACGAACGAGGAATTTTTCGGTGCGGACTTTTGTCATAAAAAATAAAACACATTTGTGCATATGAAAATGAACACAACACCGCCGTACAACAAAATTCGTCTTGCGTGACGAACTCTGAGATAGATTTATTTCTATTTTGTACGCCGACGAACGACTAAGAAACAAAATTGAGAGAAAATTTTCTCTCTCTCTCTCTTTTTGTGCACACAACAACCAACTTTATCAAATATGAGACAAGAATTCGGTGAGTAAATTCGTCGTTATTGTGCTTCACACGACGAATTTACGAAGCGAATGGTTATCGACGAATTCATCGACGTGGACGAAATTCGTCGTTTGTCCAAATTGTGTTCCTAGCATAAAACGAGAAAAATAAACAGAACAAACAATGTCTTCTCGTGGTACCTTCAACGAACAGTCGATTAGCGGAAATTTTTCTTACATACCAAACAATTAAATAATTATACAAAAAAATATTCGTAGTACATATTATTCGTAATAGGCACATACTGACTTTAATAAATAAGCTTTACTTCTTTGTTAATATTTTTTACATAGTGGAAATAACAAATCCAAAAAAACAGAAACAAAAAAAACATAAACTGTGACATTGAGGAATACTCTATACGAGTAAGTCAAAAACAAATAAACAATCAAAAATTACAAAAACAAAAAAAAAACCGTAAGCAAAAAAACACAAAAAGTGCCCTTGAGGAATACTCTATATGAGTACCTCAAATACAAAAAATTATGAAGTGAGTTCTAACGGCAGAAATGCCTATTTTACTGTGAGTTCTGAAGCTCTCAACGAAAATAATACAAATAATAAATCTAATGAGAATATTTTTTTAACGACAAATCCAATTTTTCGTCAGCGATCAACTTCGCTTTGTCCAATGCCAAATAGTGATTCATTAACATTACAGTTGCCTAGTACTTCGTCATATAAGTCAGTTATATCATCTCCTTCAGGCTCGTGTTCATCACTTAATAAAGTTATCACTACAGATAAAAGTAGCTCAAAATCCAAGGTACAAGTCGGAATGGACAGATACATAACAGTGGTAAAGCGTGGGCGAAGCCCGAATTCTTCAAAAATTTCATCTGCTCCAAAGATGTCTAGGGATAATAGCGCATCATCTACCAATCGTCAAAATCGTTTTTCATTATTGCAAGTCACCGACGACAAGCCCGCTGCATCATCGCAAAAGTCTTTTAAGCCACCACCTATATATTTGAGAGAAAAATTCTAACGCCCTAATTAAAAAATTAGTCTCGGCCATTGGTGAAAACGCATTTCATGTTATTCCAATAAAGCGTGGTAATATTGACGAAACTAAAATTCAAATATACGAAGAAAAAAATTTCCGTAAAATAGTGACTGAATTTGAAAAAAATAAAACAAGTTTTTATACGTACCAGCTTAAAAGTGCCAAAGGTATGCAGATCGTATTGAAGGGTATTGACTCTTATGTTAATCCTGAAGAAGTAAAAGATGCACTCATGATACAAGGATTTAAGGTAAAAAATGTTACCAATATAATAAACAGGGAGAAGATCCCCCAGCCTCTATTTCGTGTTGAATTGGAGCCGAATGATATACAGCTGAAAAAAACGAGACACACCCAATTTATAGCCTAAAATACCTCTTATACCGAAAAATCACAGTTGAAGAGCCACATAAGCGATCAGGTCCCGTACAGTGCCATAATTGCCAAGAATATGGCCACACAAAAACATACTGTAAATTACCCACTGTTTGTGTTGTGTGCGGCGAATTACACGGCACTGCTAGTTGCAATAAGCCAAAAGATCAAAGTGATAAAAAATGCAGTAATTGTGGAGGTAATCACACCGCTAACTACAGAGGTGGTCCTGTGTACTCTTTTGTCAAACATACTATGGTGCAAAAACCCAAATTAGCTCCATCTCAATCAGCAAACGCTTACTCCGCCACTTTTGTGCAAAGGAGCCAACCAGTTACTTCCCGTGTATCGTATGCCGATGCTGCTAGAACAAATTCTATTCCCGCACAAAATGTTCCACCTCCAAATAATTCAACAAATGCAAACTCAAGCTTTAACTTTAGTCGCCTTGAAGCTACTATTGACAATTTGGTGCAAACTATAAACAACTTTACAACAAATATGACTAACATGATGCAAGAAATGCTGAGAATGCAGAATACTCTGCTTCAAGCATTAATTAACAAGCCATGAACACGTTAAAAATATGTTTCTGGAACGCAAACGGCATTCGCCAACATAAAAATGAACTTGAGCACTTCCTTACGGAAAAAAGTATTGATATAATGTTGGTCTCTGAGACACATTTGACTACGAGAAGCTTTTTCAAAATAAATGGCTACACTATGTATGATACAAAGGACCCTAGAGGGAGAGCATGCGGTGGATCTGCAATTCTAATTAAGTCAAGACTCAAGCACTATATCCTTGACAACGTTAGTGAAGAATATATGCAAGCTACGAATATTTTTGTAGAAAATTTTTGTTCTAATTTCGTAATATCATCAATTTACTCACCTCCCAGATTTTCAGTTACCGAAGATCAGTATGAGAAGTTCTACAAATCGCTTGGATCTTGTTTCGTGGCAGCTGGAGACTACAATGCAAAGCATACGTACTGGGGATCGCGCCTTTTAACACCTAGAGGTCGAGCTTTGTTTAATACAATTTCAAAAATGGGCTTAGATGTTATTTCGAGTGGGGAGCCCACTTATTGGCCTACTGACGTACGAAAAATTCCAGATGTTATTGATTTTGGCGTAATGAAAAATATTTCTAGGGATTTAATTAGTGTTGAAACTTCTCTAGATCTCTCCTCCGATCACTCCCCCACTATCGTTACAATTTGTAACCCACTAAGAAGTGACTTACCTCACCCATATACGAAGATGACCAATCGTGTTAATTGGCTGGGATTCAAAAAATATCTTAGTAGTCATTGCACGGAAAATATTGCGTTAAGAACACCCAATGACATTGAAACTAACATTGCCAATCTTAACGAAATTATTAAACAGGCTGCTGAACATGCCACTACCTCCCATCCGCAGTCTGGGTTTAATAAAATTTATTCCAGGGATATTGAACATCTCGTATGTGAAAAAAGAAGAGCTAGAAGGGAATGGCAACAGCACAGATCACCCCAACATAAACTCAGACTTAAAGAATGTTCTAAACGACTTCAAGAGTTGCTTGCATCTGAAAAAACTGCATCTCTTAAAAATTATTTGGAAGGTCTTGATGTCACGCCGACATCTAATTACTCTTTGTGGCGCGCTGCTAGAAAGCTTAAAACCCCCGTTGAGTTCAAGCCACCTCTGCGCACATCTACCGGAGATTGGGCAAGAAGCGATACGGAAAAATGCAAAATATTTGCTGAGCATTTAAAATCCGTATTTACCTCAAATACACGTACTGGTGTTGCAGATTTGCCGAATGTAGTTGCTCTACCCCCTCGAGCCTTAAAGTTTAAGATGCGTGATGTACATAAAGTAATTGCTGAACTCAAGCCAAAGAAAGCTCCAGGTATTGATGGAATTAGTAACAAGATGCTGATGAACTTGCCGCATATTGCAATAAGAATCTTGCTGTTTATTTCTAATGCCATATTACGACTGGAGTATTATCCACAACTCTGGAAGCTTGCAAAAATCAAAATGATTCCAAAGCCGGGAAAAGATCTTACTAAAGCTGAGTCATATAGGCCAATAAGTTTGCTGTCAACTATGTCAAAACTCTTCGAAAAGCTGCTCATGACAAAATTGCCCCCAATTTTAACTGATAGTGGGTGCATCCCAGACCATCAATTTGGTTTTAGAAGTCAGCATAGCACCATTGAACAAACTCATAGATTGGTTCAATTTATAAGAAAAACATTTGAGGAAAAGAAGTATTGTTCTGCCCTGTTTATTGACGTTTCTCAGGCATTTGATAAAGTGTGGCATGAAGGTCTAATTCTAAAATTAAAATCATATCTACCAATAAATTTAGTGAATTTATTAGAAAGTTACATCACTACCCGGAAGTTCACGGTTGTGGAAGGAGAATTCATGAGTGTGCCCGAATCTATATCATCCGGTGTGCCACAGGGGAGCATACTGGGGCCAGTTTTGTATTTGATCTATACTTGTGATATGCCTTTGAGCAGCAATATCCATACATCTACGTTTGCCGATGATACAGCCTGCCTTAGTATGCATGAAAACCCTCACGAGGCTTCCCGATATTTACAAGAACATATTACACAATTGGAAATGTGGTTGAACTTATGGAGAATTAAGGTAAATGAACAAAAGTGTGTCCATATAACGTTTACCCTAAGAAGAGATACTTGTTCCCCAATTCGAATCAATAATCAAAATATTCCTCAACACTCCCAAGTGAAATACCTTGGTATACACCTTGATCGAAGGCTTACATGGAAACATCATATTGACTTTAAGCTAACTCAGATGAAAATTAAGTTATCTCAAATACACTGGTTGATTGGCAGAAATTCAACACTTAGCCTGGACTGTAAACTTTTATTATACAAGTCGCTTTTAAAGCCAATATGGTGTTACGGTATCCAGTTATGGGGCACTGCTTCAGCTTCCAATGTAGAGAGAATCCAACGAAGGCAAAACAAAATTTTACGGTTAATAACATCGGCTCCATGGTACATCAAAAATTCTAATATACATCGTGATTTAAATATGCCACTAGTGACTGAAGAAATTGCAAAATACGCAGGCAAATATTTAACAAAACTCGAGTCACATCCTAATCCGCTTGCTCGTAATATTTTGAACTTGACTGGACACATCCGCTTAAAAAAGAGGGACACAAGGGCTCTATTACTCAACACGCCAAATGGGATTTCTTGAAAATACTTTTTTTATACTTTTTTATAATTTTTTTTTTCTTTTTTTATTATCACTACTTATGTATTATTTATAACTATTAACAAGTTTATGTCAGTGGTCGGTCCTAATAATTATATTTTAGATTTAAGATTTGATTACTTATTGTTAGTTCATATTTGAAGATACAATAAATAAATACATGTATTAAAAAAAAAAAAAAAAAAACAATGTCTTGTGAGTAAACTTACAGTAATATTAAAAAATAGAAAACAAACAAAAAATAAATACTCACCACAAATAAAATTTAAATATCAACGTATCAATTTTTTTTTCTTGTATCGCCTACACTCAAGTAAATGAAATCACCCATATCAACATATGAATAAATCAAGGTTGGAAACCGAAACAAATAACGGTATCGGTATTGATACCGGTACAACTATTTTTCAAAATTTCGGTAACGGTATCGGTATTTTTTTATTTCTGTATCGGTATTACCGGTACATACCGATATACCGGTATACCGATATTACTGCTAAATTTATTAGTTTAGACAGTGGACATAGACAAAAATTTTTTTTGTTAAATTACTTCGAAAAGGGAGTATTTTTACATTAACATATAAAAACATTTAAACGTATCTCTTTCTATATACGGTTTTATACTTTTATTAAAAAATAGTTTATTAAAAAAGTAAAATAAGCAAACTGCAGTTGAAATTTTGCATATATAAAGTATACAATATATGGTTCATTTAACAAATAATAAAAACAAATACATACAGTGTATGTATATTATACTCTATATAGTGTTGTGTTCGAATATTCGTATTCGAATTCCCGAATATTCGGCCGTTTTTAGATATTCGTATACGTACTCGCCAATTTTATTTATTTATTTATTTATTTCATCCACAGTAATACTAAGCCTTTTAGGCCAAAAAATATGTATTACAAAGCATTTTATATGTACTGAGTAAATACAATACAATAATAATAAAAACTTATATATAAACTTAAACGTAAACTATTATAACCATTCAAAGGCTTCACCTCAAGAGAGCAATCTTTAACTTCTGATATAAAAGTTTAGAAAATTTTTCTCCATCATCCCTATCAATCCATTAACCATTTATTTGAATTAGACCTATTTTTGTTATAAATATCAAATTCCAAAGCTGTAAACAAAAAATTTATTATGTCACCTTGAGACAAGATATGAGATTTTTTAAATTTTAGTTGAGCTATAGTGAATTCTAATTAAAAATAATTTCTTAATCGGGCTAAATTTCAGTAATTTCAGTTCTTATTGAATGAAATATTTTTTTTTATTACTTAAGGGCAATTTCACAAACTTATTTAAATATCAATTCATATTTAAAAGTAATTTTTCCATACAAAAATTAATGGAAATCGACATTTAAATATGAATTGATATTTAAATAGAGTTGGTGAAATTGGCCCTTAATGTGAGTTTCTAAAGAATAGAAAAAAAATTAAACTACCCACCCAGCTAAAAAAATGTGTATGGAGCATATATGATATCCCATATATGGTTCGGATCCGAAAAATTAGGGTATATGGGCATATATGATTATATATATTCATACATTTTCATACATGTATGTATGTGTAAATTCCCTCCACAGTATGCAAAGTTCTTATTCATACACTCTTGACTCACAAAAGCGCACTGCTGTGCAATAAATTAAATTACTACAATTAAATTTTTTTAGACTTGAGAGAGATGTTGTATTTAATGAAAAATTTTTTTGGACAAATAATTCAAAACGAACTAAAAGTCATTTCATTCATCAAAAGTTGAATCAATTATTTAAAAAATACATAAATCATATTCGTACATAACATTTAGCTTGAGAAATGAGATTAAAAACTAATGCAATTAATTATAAAAGAAAAAATAATCCGTCTAACAATAGTTTTCAATAAAGTAATATGAACTTTGTTTTTTATCGAGAGAATTTTGTTATTTTCTATAAAATTAATTACTGGATTATCCTACTGATTATTTAATATATTTAATGGGGCCACAATGTATAAAATCATACAAGAATGGCTATCTTTTCCGATAGTCAAGGAGCTCTTAAGTCTCTCCTTTCATGCGAATTCCAATCCAGACTAGTTTTATAGTACTTTATCTCATTTAATTTATTGGATACCTGGCCACAGCGGTCATTCAGGGAATGGGGAGGCGGATGAGCTGGCCAAAATCGCCTTTGCTGCTCCTTTTATAGTCCCAGAGCCGTTTTATGGCGTAAGTCGGTCAACTGTAATGTCTCTAATCAAAGAAGATGACACTTCGACCGCTAAGGAAATATGGCTGTCTCCTTCTGGTTTAAGGCAGGCCAAAGCTTTGATGCAGCCAATTACATTTAATGGCATCCTGAACATCAACAGAATTAATTTACGACTTGTTACTGGTTTTTTTTCTGGTCACTTTGGACTGAACTATCCTCTGTGGAAAAGTAACAAAGTTCGATCACCTTTGTGTAGTTTATGCTTGCAAGATGACGAGACGACGCACATTCTTTGTGATTGTATCTTATTATGTGACAGTAGAAGGCGTGTTTTCCATTCTGAGTTTCTGTGTTCATATGATATTAGGCAGGGTTCTTCAATATTTGTACTGGCTTTCATAAGGAGAGTCATAAGGAGTTTGATTTAATCTAATTCACAGATCTATGGTACAAAAAGTCCAATCAATTTCGCAGATCTTCCCGCTATTTTATTCTAATCTATTCTATTCTATTCTATTCTATTCTATTCTATTCTATTCTATTCTATTCTATTCTATTCTATTCTATTCTATTTTATTCTATTCTATTCTATTCTATTCTATTCTATTCTATTCTATTCTATTCTATTCTATTCTATTCTATTCTATTCTATTCTATTCTATTCTATTCTATTCTATTCTATTCTATTCTATTCTATTCTATTCTATTCTATTCTATTCTATTCTATTCTATTCTATTCTATTCTATTCTATTCTATTCTATTCTATTCTATTCTATTCTATTCTATTCTATTCTATTCTATTCTATTCTATTCTATTCTATTCTATTCTATTCTATTCTATTCTATTCTATTCTATTCTATTCTATTCTATTCTATTCTATTCTATTCTATTCTATTCTATTCTATTCTATTCTATTCTATTCTATTCTATTCTATTCTATTCTATTCTATTCTATTCTATTCTATTCTATTCTATTCTATTCTATTCTATTCTATTCTATTCTATTCTATTCTATTCTATTCTATTCTATTCTATTCTATTCTATTCTATTCTATTCTATTCTATTCTATTCTATTCTATTCTATTCTATTCTATTCTATTCTATTCTATTCTATTCTATTCTATTCTATTCTATTCTATTCTATTCTATTCTATTCTATTCTATTCTATTCTATTCTATTCTATTCTATTCTATTCTATTCTATTCTATTCTATTCTATTCTATTCTATTCTATTCTATTCTATTCTATTCTATTCTATTCTATTCTATTCTATTCTATTCTATTCTATTCTATTCTATTCTATTCTATTCTATTCTATTCTATTCTATTCTATTCTATTCTATTCTATTCTATTCTACTCTATTCTATTCTATTCTATTCTATTCTATTCTATTCTATTCTATTCTATTCTATTCTATTCTATTCTATTCTATTCTATTCTATT
Organism: Tachina fera; assembly: GCA_905220375.1. Taxonomy (NCBI): domain Eukaryota; kingdom Metazoa; phylum Arthropoda; class Insecta; order Diptera; family Tachinidae; genus Tachina; species Tachina fera. Next base: position 96,418,498 of record LR999965.1, on the reverse strand, counting down.
CTATTCTATTCTATTCTATTCTATTCTATTCTATTCTATTCTATTCTATTCTATTCTATTCTATTCTATTCTATTCTATTCTATTCTATTCTATTCTATTCTATTCTATTCTATTCTATTCTATTCTATTCTATTCTATTCTATTCTATTCTATTCTATTCTATTCTATTCTATTCTATTCTATTCTATTCTATTCTATTCTATTCTATTCTATTCTATTCTATTCTATTCTATTCTATTCTATTCTATTCTATTCTATTCTATTCTATTCTATTCTATTCTATTCTATTCTATTCTATTCTATTCTATTCTATTCTATTCTATTCTATTCTATTCTATTCTATTCTATTCTATTCTATTCTATTCTATTCTATTCTATTCTATTCTATTCTATTCTATTCTATTCTATTCTATTCTATTCTATTCTATTCTATTCTATTCTATTCTATTCTATTCTATTCTATTCTATTCTATTCTATTCTATTCTATTCTATTCTATTCTATTCTATTCTATTCTATTCTATTCTATTCTATTCTATTCTATTCTATTCTATTCTATTCTATTCTATTCTATTCTATTCTATTCTATTCTATTCTATTCTATTCTATTCTATTCTATTCTATTCTATTCTATTCTATTCTATTCTATTCTATTCTATTCTATTCTATTCTATTCTATTCTATTCTATTCTATTCTATTCTATTCTATTCTATTCTATTCTATTCTATTCTATTCTATTCTATTCTATTCTATTCTATTCTATTCTATTCTATTCTATTCTATTCTATTCTATTCTATTCTATTCTATTCTATTCTATTCTATTCTATTCTATTCTATTCTATTCTATTCTATTCTATTCTATTCTATTCTATTCTATTCTATTCTATTCTATTCTATTCTATTCTATTCTATTCTATTCTATTCTATTCTATTCTATTCTATTCTATTCTATTCTATTCTATTCTATTCTATTCTATTCTATTCTATTCTATTCTATTCTATTCTATTCTATTCTATTCTATTCTATTCTATTCTATTCTATTCTATTCTATTCTATTCTATTCTATTCTATTCTATTCTATTCTATTCTATTCTATTCTATTCTATTCTATTCTATTCTATTCTATTCTATTCTATTCTATTCTATTCTATTCTATTCTATTCTATTCTATTCTATTCTATTCTATTCTATTCTATTCTATTCTATTCTATTCTATTCTATTCTATTCTATTCTATTCTATTCTATTCTATTCTATTCTATTCTATTCTATTCTATTCTATTCTATTCTATTCTATTCTATTCTATTCTATTCTATTCTATTCTATTCTATTCTATTCTATTCTATTCTATTCTATTCTATTCTATTCTATTCTATTCTATTCTATTCTATTCTATTCTATTCTATTCTATTCTATTCTATTCTATTCTATTCTATTCTATTCTATTCTATTCTATTCTATTCTATTCTATTCTATTCTATTCTATTCTATTCTATTCTATTCTATTCTATTCTATTCTATTCTATTCTATTCTATTCTATTCTATTCTATTCTATTCTATTCTATTCTATTCTATTCTATTCTATTCTATTCTATTCTATTCTATTCTATTCTATTCTATTCTATTCTATTCTATTCTATTCTATTCTATTCTATTCTATTCTATTCTATTCTATTCTATTCTATTCTATTCTATTCTATTCTATTCTATTCTATTCTATTCTATTCTATTCTATTCTATTCTATTCTATTCTATTCTATTCTATTCTATTCTATTCTATTCTATTCTATTCTATTCTATTCTATTCTATTCTATTCTATTCTATTCTATTCTATTCTATTCTATTCTATTCTATTCTATTCTATTCTATTCTATTCTATTCTATTCTATTCTATTCTATTCTATTCTATTCTATTCTATTCTATTCTATTCTATTCTATTCTATTCTATTCTATTCTATTCTATTCTATTCTATTCTATTCTATTCTATTCTATTCTATTCTATTCTATTCTATTCTATTCTATTCTATTCTATTCTATTCTATTCTATTCTATTCTATTCTATTCTATTCTATTCTATTCTATTCTATTCTATTCTATTCTATTCTATTCTATTCTATTCTATTCTATTCTATTCTATTCTATTCTATTCTATTCTATTCTATTCTATTCTATTCTATTCTATTCTATTCTATTCTATTCTATTCTATTCTATTCTATTCTATTCTATTCTATTCTATTCTATTCTATTCTATTCTATTCTATTCTATTCTATTCTATTCTATTCTATTCTATTCTATTCTATTCTATTCTATTCTATTCTATTCTATTCTATTCTATTCTATTCTATTCTATTCTATTCTATTCTATTCTATTCTATTCTATTCTATTCTATTCTATTCTATTCTATTCTATTCTATTCTATTCTATTCTATTCTATTCTATTCTATTCTATTCTATTCTATTCTATTCTATTCTATTCTATTCTATTCTATTCTATTCTATTCTATTCTATTCTATTCTATTCTATTCTATTCTATTCTATTCTATTCTATTCTATTCTATTCTATTCTATTCTATTCTATTCTATTCTATTCTATTCTATTCTATTCTATTCTATTCTATTCTATTCTATTCGAACGATATGTACTGAGTGAACAATTTACAAATTTAATTAATTCAAATCTATAAATTTAATCCAAGATACTCGTACATAAAAACCCGTTTTTCACACGGAAAATGTCAATCCCCGACTTATTTCCAGCCAATTAGCCCAAAAAATCGGCAGCGGCGGCTGGTCAAAGCCATTCGGCGGGTCGGCTAAGCCGGTTGGCGTAGGTCTCTAATTATCAGTTAGGATTTCTTTTGATTTATTTTTACTCAAGGCGAATTTATTAGGTGGCAGTACTAAACCAGGTGGCTAATGTAATATTACCAAACCAAATATCAAATTTGGATTGCTCACGTATAAGTCTAAAAACATGCTTTTATTTGGGTCATCCTTAAACAAGTAACGAATATTCAGTTTTGTATGGTGTTTGGCATTTCCTATAAGAAACACACTCTGACGATGCTACCTTCTTTTGAAAAGTAAGATGGTAATTTATACCAAGAAAGTACATGTGGTTATTGATATTGGAATATTTGTTGTAGAAATGCGAATACATGATTGATGTACCTTGCATTTACTTTATTTATTTTATTTTGTAATGCATGAAAATAATCGTAACAGACAGAGATAGTTTATCACATTATAACACATACAAATGTATATTTTCAACACAATTTTATTTAAAGTTTTGTTCATATAAATTTGTACAAGGAAAGTAATAAAAGGTTTTTTCAAATATCTGAGATTTTTTGTTGAAATTCGCTGTATTATACTGAATTTGATTCGTTTACATGAAATGTTGAAAAACTAAATTGAGTCTGGTAATTGCAAGCTTTTAACCCTAGATCACACGATCGGTACAATGTACCGATTTTCGTCGGCTCACTGAATAAAATCATAAGTAATAAGGTAAATTTGCCTTATTTCTCAACTAAGTGAAATATAATTACATAACTGCACCGCACTGCATTGGTAATAAAGCCTTCAAGACTTATTCAAGTATTATTATTATATTAAGTATTAATGCCATTTTGGCTTATTACTTATGCCTTTATTGCAGTGAGCCAACAAAAATCGGTACATTGTACCGATCGTGTGATCTAGGCTTTACTGAATAAATGGTTGGCAAAAATAGGGTCTACAATTTTATTTTGTGTGAATTTATTTTTAAGTGAATTCATCATTTGTTTTCTTGTATGGTGTGAAGCATATTAAAAAGATTATATATCAGTTTTATACCACCATGAACACCATGCTAATTTTTTCCACATTTCATATATATTGAAAAATATTAAACGCTAAGATTTCCTCATATCCGATTTCAAAGTTCACTTGCCAATTTGTTTATACATGATACCGTAATATTTTAAAATTTGTTTAAGAAACCATTTCGCGAAAATTTTATTTTCAATATATTTTCGAAATCTATTGAACCGAAGCGCTTCACTATCTGACGACATATAAGTTAGTTGAGCATGAGGCAAATTTTCATCTGTTCTGTTGACCTTTTTTTATGTTATGATGTTAAATTGTCATTAATCAACGTGTCTTTTTGAGGTTAAGTGCTGATTATATTTTGAACTCGATTGGCTTAGTAGTTAAAAATGTTTCAGGAAAAACAGATACGTAAAAATTTTATTTTCGAAATTTAGCGAACCGAATCGATTCACTATTTTACAACATCTAAGTGAGCTCAACATCTTACGAATGAATCAAGCTTTCACCCGATCCATTAAACCATTCTTTAGTTATGAATGTTTACATACATAATTACTCACACACATACATACACACAGTGAAATCATCACGAAAATAGTCAGTATCGACTCCCAGGACATCAAATCCCCGAAATATGATGAAAACACGATTTTCGAAAAATGGGGTAAAATCAGTAACTTCCTATAGCAGAAAGTTAAAAAAAAATAAGAAGTACAAGATCATTGGATACTTTGGGCTAATACCTATAACCCAAAATTTCTGCGTCGCTAAAATGACGTGCGACTGGCGACTCTGGCGACTCTCGCTCTACAACACTAGTTTCATCATATTGTGGTTTATTTGATTTAGGTAGGCAGGACTCGTATGCAAGATATCTCTTATATATGAGCAACTACCTAAAAATATTTTCATATTGTTTCTGTAAAACAGAACTTATACTTTAACTGTAACTCAAAACTTACCGTCATTTAAAATTTCATTCAGTTTTGGAAAATTTTTATATATTTCACTCCTTAAGTGTCGCTCCAAATTTCTCTTATGCTTCATAAGATATGATGATCGAAGATATCTCATTTCAATCGAACGACGTCGGCGATTCCACCGAAGGCGTGGATGTTGTCCTAATAAACATTGCGGTAATTCTAAGGGACGCCATTTTCCACCAACACAAGTAGCTCCAGGTGGACCGATGTCAAGTACATATCCTTTGTCGCAGTCATACATTATTTGTTTATTATTCACAATCTAAAATAAATTGTATTAAAAAAAAAATAATAAATATAAAGTACGAGATTTCATTGGATGCTTTGGAATAATACCTTTTTGACATACGGTCTATAGTCATAGAGGCCCATATTTCCCACAAGCAAAACTTTACCATTAGGTATATAACCGGGAAATGAACAAAACACTTCTTGGCAATGTGGCGTTTCCCCAGTCCAATTGCCAAATGAACAAGTGAGTACGTAATCATTCGGATCCGTAACATCTTTGCCTTCCGGACTTACCAGCTTAAAACCATCCTTGCATTTGAATCTAGCTTTCATTCCATGTTCAGTTTTTGGCGCCAACACCATACCGTGCTTCGGAGGTTTGGGCATACTTTTACACCTGGCTGGCACACAACGAGGTATAATACTCCATGTGCCATTGTGACATGTTGGTGGACTCAGTAGCGAAACGGGAAATTCATAATTTTCATCACACTTAACATCCAGAGCGGTACCATGCTTAACCTTCTCTACATTGGCTATCTGCAACAAAGGCGACTGAGTTGTTGTTGTCGGTGTAATTATGGTAGTTCCGTTTTCATCGGTTATTATTTCTATGGGCACAACATATCCTTGCGAAATGGCAGGTACAACGCATGGTGCCAGACATTCAGGCAAAGAATTTCGCCATCTACCATCTATTTGACAAACACTCGATGCATGACCCAGCATTAGCATATCTGGTTGGCAGCGGAATATTATACTTGCACCCAATCCGGTGCCGGCATCGATGTTTTCAATCCAGCCGTTATATAAATTACCAGGGTGTCCACAATTTATTTCTGATATAAAAAGTTGAGTATGATCATGAGGATAATGTTTAAATCAATAAGATTTAGTTCATTAATCTATGTATGTGTATTATATAAATAGGTAAAGATAAAACTCCGGATACCTTGTTTTCTTCTGGTAGTTCACTACCAGATTGATTCTCTTCATTCTTTCACCTGTTAGTATAAATTGCCCAGCTGCAGTGCACTGCATAAGGAATAAATCGTTCTTTACCCAGTGGTGAAAGTCAATATGATTCATTGTAAAAAGCTCTGAGAATGTTAGTACATCGACATAATATGACAGCTGCCGAATTTTCTTTGATGACATATGTATATGAATGAAATATAAGTAAGTGTCCAAAATGTCATAGATGACTGAAATTAATTTTGTTTTAGGCGTCCTTGTATTAGTGAGTTCTAGCAGACAATGTCATCGTGAATTATTAGCAAATTTGTATGCTGTCTCTCTAAATCAGAGACTCGTGATGGACAATATCACATTGATTCGTCTGTGACATACATATGTACATTAGAGCGACTAAATAAAAAGTGATTTTGTTACCCCTCTGAAAATAAAGCTTGATATGTTTTAAGATGATTCTCAAAATATTTTGGTTCTACCGTTGATCATCCGTGAGCTGGACAATTTTTAAAAAAGGTATTTTTTCAGTTTTTTGATTTTTTAATAGAAGTGGTCACAAGAGGTCAAGTTTTATACACCATTGGATGCTGCTTCAAAAACTATTTTCGATGATACCAAATTTTATTTATGTCGTCTTGGATCAAAGTACAAAAAATCCAGTTCACGGATGGTCAACGCTAGAACCAAAATATTTTGGGAATCATCTTAAAACATATCAAGCTTTATTATCAGAGGGGTAACAAAATCACTTTTTTCTCTTCCATACAAGTTGAGTCACTCTAATGTACATACATACACACATATAGCAGCGTAGTGAAATTGCAACTTTTTTAAGTAATGTGACACTTCAATAACAGTTTAATGCATAATTAATTCCTGTAATTACTATTCTTATCTAACTCCTAAAGAACCCCTTATAGAAGGCATTGAATCTTTTGCATAAAAGATACCCATTCAAAATTTCCTTCTATGAGAAGGAAGAAGAAAAGGACGAACATTTTCTGATTGTTTTTCTTTGCCAAAGCAAAAGCAAAATTTATTAATTTGAAGGCCTTTCAAAATCGCTGGCGAAATAAGCGAGAACGGAACGCCTACCCTGCAACGACAAAGCGTGTAAAGAACATATGAGTATGGAATCGAGCGAGCAGACTTTTTACATCCAAAATAAGGATTACAGAGGTCTTCTAGGAAACATCCTTGCTTCTTTTTCCTGGTGCGTATGTGCCAGCTTCAATCAAAAACATAAACACATGGAGTGACTATTTTTATAAGCAAACAAGAAAAATATGAGTAATAACTGACTAATTTTGTATCTTTAAATGAGTTGATTCCCTGCAAGAAAACGATATTTCATTCTATAAATAACCCTTTTAATAATAACAGCCTTATTTATAAATAAGGCTGTAAGTTAAGTAATGGTGGATGTAATTACACCTTACAACAATTTCACAATATTTACTACTTAGATTATCATACATAGGGAAGAAGGCCAGAATTGTTCCTCTGTGTGCTGATTGTTCGCGTTTTCTTCTCAATTTTGCATGCATAGTTCTCGTATTATATTTAAATTTAAGAACTTGCGTACTGCGACTAAACTTACTTTGGCAAACTGCCACTTTTTCGACTGTCTGGCCACTTTTGCGACTGCCTTGCCACTTTTTGTCTGACTTTTTTTAGAGTGAATTATAAAAAAATACTGTTACGTTTTTTATCTGTTTAAAAACGCTTTTCCGTGGACCCGAAGATTTGCAAATGAATACAAGACTCAGTGTAATAATTAGGGTTAAGAATGATACAAGTTTTATTAAGAAATACTCTTAAAACTAGCTTAATCAAGAGCTTAAATAACTAATACAAGCTTAAAATACTGAATTATACACAAATATTCACAACTGGTTACCACTACGTCTTTCTCGCTGTAGTTTACGCACGTATCTTAGCTGGCTGTGCAAGTATTCACGTGACACCTCTGTGTCTGCTGCTCGTCACTTACGAGACTCACTCTGTCGACACTCACAGTTGATACACCAATAACATTTGCTGGCTTTACTTACACCTTTAAACACGTCTATTCGCTGCGCTGTTCCCTTTACCAGTCGACACGATAGACTCCACAATATCTCAATTCCACGACAGACTTTGCTGTCACTATAGCCTGTTCTATAGTTTCTTCAATTATCAACCCACGTATTGTAAAGCTCAGACTGCTCTTAACTATCAACTCACTACTGTATTGCAGACTATTATTCACTCACAACTTAATTATCAACTGACTTGTTTACTCGCAATTGACTTGTTCGTTCTTCACAACTGACTTATTTACGACTGACTTGCCATTGGTTGCGTTGAGCTTTTTATACTGTGCACCAATACCACTAGAAGTTTCAAGCATAGTCCAGACGATCATTATCATCTTAAATGTTGTTTAGTAAGTGCCCAATTGAGTTCATGTGGTAACTATGTACATACATGGGTATATGCATACGTGTGTACATCATTAACTAAGCAATGCGTGGTGGTTGTTTACCTTTTGCCTTTCGCTTGAATTGGCATGTATGTATGTGTGTAAATATGCGAATCTTCTTAATAAGCAGACGCTTTTTGTTGTTGCTTTTGCTTGTTTACGTGTTACGCATGCTTATTTAGTTCTTTGCTACAGTGTTTGCACGCGAATATGTGAGTACGTTTGTTGCTTTAGTTAAATACTTCTAGATAGTTCTTTGCATTAACCCTGTAACTTAAGCCTATTCGTCCCGAATAGGCACATCATCACTGACTGTTTCTTTCTTCGTTTTCTATACGCCTTGTAGTTGCGCTGTAGACGACTACCTCTTCCATATTTGTAGGCTTTAGTTCTGGCTCTGCTTGGTCTTTCAACTGGAAATTGTTTTGCCATACGCCGGAGGTGACTACTTTGTTGACATTTGTGGCCCCTGGTACTGACTCTGCTTCCTGTTTCCACTACAGCTTGCTTTGCTTTGCGCTGAAGATGACAAGTTCTTCCACATTTGCAGACCTTGGTACTGAATCTGCTTGGTATTTCCACTACAGCTTGCCATGCCGGACGCTGTAGATGACAACTTCTGCCACATTTGTGGCATCTGGCTCTGAGTCTACTTTGCCTCGTGACTAGAGCGTGCTTTACCATACCCTGGAGATGACTACTCCTTCCACATTTATGGCCTTTGGCTCTGACTCTACCTTGTCCCTTGGCTAGAGCTTGCCTTACCATACACTGGAGATGACCACTCCTTCCACACTTATGGCCTTTGGCTCTGACTCTACCTTGTCCCTTGACTAGACTTTGCCTTACCACATGCTTGAGGTTCTTTACAAAAGTTGTCTTCTTCTTCCTTGCTGCTTTTATGCTGCGCGCTTTGTTTACTGTAGCAGTTTCTTTACCCTGAGAAAGCGAGACCATTTCACCCATAGCTTGTTCCACTGTTCCACTGACCGCTTGACTATCTTCTAAGTCACGAGCTTCATTCACTTTGCTGGAGACTTCTGACAAACTTTGCTCATTTGCAACTTGTTGACACTGACCACTGTTGATTTCGCCAACATTTTCTTCATTGCCAGAAATTTCATCGTTGATCTGCTCCAAGTCAGAAATCTTTTGGTCTGATTTACTGACTTGTATTTTAATGCCGTCTACTCTTCTATATAAGCCTTCAGACATTTCTTGAAGTTTCTTATTTGTGGCCTTAACTTCAGCAAGAACTCTCTCGTTTTCTACCTCCATTTTCTCATTGCTTGCTTTTATTTCGCTCATCATGGCAGCAAACATTGCACTGATGTCTGTACTGGTTAGAGCACTAGTATTAGGAGCAGATGCTTCTTCCATCTCATATTTCTCTTCAAATTCGTATGCTCCTATGTCAACGTTACGACGCTTGAATTCATCTATCAGCCTCTTTTGAAGTTCTGCCTTATTGTCTGTTGTCGGCAGGTCACACTTAGTCAATTCCTTTCTGAGTTGCTCCACATTAAGCTCTTGAAATTTCATTTCTCCTCAAACACCAACTATTACGTTCAACCTTTTCAAACGTGTGTGGCTTTATTCACGTTTAACCTTTTTAAACGTGTGAGGTTTTCCTTTTAGTATGACTCTTGACGTGTAACCCTTTTTAAATGTATCGCTTGTATTTGCAAATCCCACTTCTGACACCAAATGTTACGTTTTTTATCTGTTTAAAAACGCTTTTCCGTGGACCCGAAGATTTGCAAATGAATACAAGACTCAGTGTAAATAATTAGGGTTAAGAATGATACAAGTTTTATTAACAAATACACTTAAAACTGACTTAATCAAGAGCTTAAATAACTAATACAAACTTAAAATACTGAATTATACACAAATATTCACAACTGGTTACCACTACGCCTTTCTCGCTGTAGTTTACGCACGTATCTTAGCTGGCTGTGCAAGTATTCACGTGACACCTCTGTGTCTGCTGCTCGTCACTTACGAGACTCACTCTGTCGACACTCACAGTTGATACACTAATCTATTTGTCTGCCGTTCGTCACACACGACACCCACTCTGCCGACACTCACAGTTGATACACCAATAACATTTGCTGGCTTTACTTACACCTTTAAACACGTCTATTCGCTGCGCTGTTCCCTTTACCAGTCGACACGATAGACTCCACAATATCTCAATTCCACGACAGACTTTGCTGTCACTATAGCCTGTTCTATAGTTTCTTCAATTATCAACCCACGTATTGTAAAGCTCAGACTGCTCTTAACTATCAACTCACTACTGTATCGCAGACTATTATTCACTCACAACTTAATTATCAACTGACTTGTTTACTCGCAATTGACTTGTTCGTTCTTCACAACTGACTTATTCACGACTGACTTGCCATTGGTTGCGTTGAGCTTTTTATACTGTGCACCAATACCACTAGAAGTTTCAAGCATAGTCCAGACGATCATTATCATCTTAAATGTTGTTTACTAAGTGCCCAATTGAGTTCATGTGGTAACTATGTACATACATGGGTATATGCATACGTGTGTACATCATTAACTAAGCAATGCGTGGGGGTTGTTTACCTTTTGCCTTTCGCTTGAATTGGCATGTATGTATGTGTGTAAATATGCGAATCTTCTTAATAAGCAGACGCTTTTTGTTGTTGCTTTTGCTTGTTTACGTGTTACGCATGCTTATTTATGTAGTTCTTTGCTAGTGTTTGCGCGCGAATATGTGAGTACGTTTGTTGCTTTAGTTAAATACTTCTAGATAGTTCTTTGCATTAACCCTGTAGGAATCTTTTTACGTAACAATACATTAAAAATAAAAAGTTAAGTGTAGTTTTCTCGTTATTTTTTAATTTTGCCACTTTTTTTTAATAAATCTCCTTTTAGTACCACTTATTGAACAATGTCATCGGTCACCCTAACTAATACTTTACTGAGGATAAATTACATGAACGCTGGTAATGAAGACATAGCGGCCTTAGCAAATAATATACTGTTTAGCTCTGGCAGTGCTTGTGGAAATAACTGAAATTTCCTTTGGTATATTCTATTTTTAATGTATAAATAAAATAATTCATTATTATACTAGGGTATCTCTGCATTAAGAATAATTTATTATAGAATCTACTATACATATCGTCGGTATCCTGCTAAAAAGTCCTAATTTACATAATTGTGTTTCTGAGTTATTGGCGATTTAAAGTTTATGGGCCCTGGACAAATCTGTAAATAGCTTAGATTTAATAATTTATATTAGAATATAATAATTAAATGGCCTAACTTTAAAATTAAATCAAAAAATTTAATTCAGTTTCATTTATTTAATATTTTTTATACAAAAATTAAATGCATCTTCGACATAGGCTTTTTTGCATTAACAAATTTTGGTACCAGTGATGGAACTCCTGCGGTATGGCTCCTGATGTACAAATATTAAGTACGTCTTTTTTCTTTTCGATACTTATAGGAAGGTCGCTTTTATACACCTTTTCAATGTTGACTTTTTTGGGTTTATTATTTGCGAATAACAAATGTTTTTGTAAATAATTGCTTTTTTTGTAACTAATTACTTGATTAACAAATAATTTTTCATTTGTCATCATTTATTAACAATACAAAGTTGCCAGAGTTATCAAGAAAGTGTTTAAAGGCCCAACTATAATATGAATAAACTGGCTTAAGCTAATGCCACAATTGAACGATAAAGGCCCAACTATAATATGAATAAGCTGGCTTAAGCTAATGCCAGAATTGAACGATAAGTCTGTCAAATACTTAAGCAATTCAGATGTGACTTTTAGGTGGCCACAATGTACTTACATGCACTTAAGTATTCTTTAGCCACAGCTGCACATATAGGTATTGTTCAGAATTTTTAGTAATTTTGTTTCTTCTTATAACTACTAAATGAATGCAATTCAATCAAAATAACTTGTTGGAATATCCTAATCTATTAAAAACTCTCAAATAATTATATCCACCCCTTTATTACTTCTTTTATTTGTTTTGCCTACTAAAAAGTACAACAATGAATATACATAAATAAACATGTATGCATGTGTGTATACGTGTATTGTAAAACAAATGTAAATAAAAGTATTGGTTTCTTTTTTGAGTTTAAAATAAGAAACAATAAAAAAATATTTAAAATCAATGAATATTTTCTGATGTTGTTTGCTTGAGTTTAAAAAATGCACAAACAGTGTTTTCTGTACGGAATGTGCGTTCAGTTTGGCACTTAGCTTAAGCAAATGACATTTGACGAAACTTGACGAAAAGTTCCATAAGTACATTATAGTTTGCCACATACGTTTTATATGTAACCGCACAGTTGATTAAGTTCGCTTATTCATATTATAGTTGGGCCTTAAGGCTGTCAAATACTTAAGCAATTCAGATGTGGCTTTTAGGTGGCCACAATGTACTTACATGCACTTAAGTATTCTTTAGCCACAGCTGCACATACATATATGTATTGTTCACAATTTTTTTTAAATTTTGTTTTTTCTTATAACTACTAAATGAATGCAATTTAATCAAATTAACTTGTTGGAATGTCCTAATCTATTAAAAATTCATATATAATTATATCCACCACTTTATTACTTGTTTTATTTGTTTTGCCTACTAAAAAGTACAACAATGAACATACATAAATAAACTCATGCGTAAGTGTGTATATATGTGTATGGTAAAACAAAAATGAAAACAAAAGTTTTGCTTTCTTTTCTGAGTTTAAAATAATAAACAATAAAAAAATATTTAAAATCAATGAACATTTACTGATGCTGTTTGCTTGAATTTAAAAAATACACAAACAGTGTTTTCTGTATGGAATGTGCGTTCAGTTTGGCACTTAGGTTAAGCAAATGACATTTAACGAAACTTGACGAAAAGTTCCATAAGTACATTATAGTTTGCCACATACGTATATATACATATATACGTATATATATATATGTAACGTACATATATATATGTAACCGCACAGTTGCTTAAGTTCGCTTATTCCTATTATAGTTGGTTTTTAAATCTTAAACACTTCATTTGAGATGTTTAACAAAACTAGTCAATGTATCGTGAAACATCTTGTCGTGTTTACGCTCTTAAGCTCGAATGAGGCGTTAAACATCTAAATGTGAACATAGTATTAGTTTAGACTTTTTATATCTGTTAAATTTTTATTTAAGTATAAATGAAGGTTTGTGCCATTTGCTTGTTATGTTCTCAGCACAGTTGTGTTTCAAATCGATGGTCTTTCGCTGGCAATAAATATGTTGGCAATATATCAATAACGCTGGCAGAATAGCGGAACAATATTGCTTATTTCTTTAATTATGTTAAGGCTATTAGAAATCGTAGCCACAATATGGAAAAAGTCAACAAGAAAGGTGCAGAATAAAAATATAATTCACTTGTAAATACCTGGTTAATCGAACAATTTTTTATTTTAAAAAACTTATACAAACGTTTTTGAGAGACAATTTTCCTTTTTTAATATACATACATACATATATTTTCTCAATTTCACTAATATTATCTGAATGCCAAACGTAATACAGAAAAGTCAAACATAAATTAACACCGAGTTTGATGTTTTATGTTCGCAATAATTGTCAACGAAAAACTGTTGACAATTATTGCCGCAATTATTGCAAGTACTGGCAATAAGCAGTCTCCATTGGCAATGTCAATAATTTGACATCTGCTGCAATATACATACATATGTTAATACATTTATTGCCAGTCTAGATATTAACATAATAATTCGTTCGCGTACTCAAAAGTTTTTACAAATTTGTACTGAACTTTACTGCATTTTACGATTTTTTTCATTTGGACGATTTTTTCGAATTTTGCGACTTATTTTAGTGTTAGAATTTTTTTTTTTAAATTTGGCGATTTTTTTCGATTTGGCGATTTTTTTTAATTTTTGGCGATTTTTTTTTTGGTTTGGCGATTTCATAATTTTCAAATTTTTTAGTTTTACCGTTTTTGAAAATTTCAAGAGTTTACCTCTTACGGTTTCCAAGATATAGCAAGTTGTCAAAATTACATACTCAAAATGGCATTAACTGATGGACCACCCTTTAATTAAATTTTTTTTAAATTTTAGTATTAATTGTTGTAGTCTATACAAAAATACACTAATTTTACATATTTCAAGTGTCAATATACGTATTATATGTTATAATTATAAGATATAATTATATTTAATTAATTAATTATATTATAATTATAATTATGTGTATTTTACATGGGATTTTAAAATTTGTCGTTGCTCGTTTTGGAACACCCTTTAATTTTTAATTTTCATGTATTTGTTGTTGTTGCGGCCAAGGTTCTACATACACTGTCCAAATTTCATGTCCGTAGCTTTTACGGTTCCTGAGGAAATACCGTGTGACGGACAGACGGACAGCGTAGCGAAAACAATAGGGTTCCTTTTTTCACCTTTGGTATACGGAACCCTAAAAATTGTTATGAAAAAGGACTTCACAGTCTTGTTGGCATACTTTAAAGTTAATAAAAAGTACCCAAAATTTTAATGATCGTTATTGAATAATATTTGAAAGCACAAATTTCTATAAAAAAAATTATTTATTTGTACAAACTAAAATGTTTAGTCATTTATTTAAATTTCGTTTAGGATTTATGCATTTATTTATTTAAAAAAATATTCGTATTCGTATTCGCCTGAAAATGGTCGAATATTCGACAATTCGAATACGAATACGAATATTCGTGCATCACTAGTATGTACATAGACATTCGTAATTTTATGAAAAAACTTTCGTATCCATCCATCTCACAGCCAAACAATCTTTTAACTTACTCTTACATTGTTAACGTGACTGTGAGTGCTAAGCAGCGAACTTTTATAAATACATACATATGTACATACTTTAAAATTTATACAGATAACTATCGTATAAGTAAAATTGTATAAGCAAACTTGTAGGTAAAAACCTTAGACAGATTACCTGTTTGTAGAAATAACAGGCATAGATCAGGTAAAACTGGAATGTGGGCAAGTGAAGCAATATGCATGGGTATAAGGGTTAAAAGACATGTGCATACACAATATTTTTTTTATTAATTAAACTCATTTCATATACTCTTCCGATAAATTTCCTAAAATATGAACATTACAGCGACTCACTGTAACCACTGTCAAATCAAAGATCGATCTTTTCAATGAGGACTAGCAAAACAAATTCGAATAGTAATACGAAAATGTTTATCTTTTAAATAGTAAGTGGCATAAAAATATTTCTTGCCAATAATTAAAAAAATAAACTTATATCAATTCAAAGAATAAAAAATATTATTGTACCCAACAAACTATACATACTTTTTGTACAATTAACATTCAAAAAGTTAAAGTACTTTTCATCACCTCAAGGGGAATGCCTGTCTACCTTCAAAAATAAAAGTTTAGAGGATTTTTTCCATAAAGCCTACAACGAAGTGGAGTGAACAACACCACTCAACATTTGCACGCTCGGGGCACTTCTATTTACACATATAGCCTAGCTATTTGCCTATTTATTTTAACATGTTAGTCGATCGACGTAATTTGCTATAAGTTTTTTTGCAAATAGTCCGCTATACTTTTCCATATTGATGGCTGAGCAGCCTTTTAAAAGCTAAGATGACAATTGTCGTTAGCTTCACTGTCACTTTTACTGGCGTCCATAAACGTCGTGCCTTTCAGAGACGCATATTTTTTAATTTCGGCATCTTTACTTTCGTCTTATCTTGTATGTTTCTGATTTTGAGTAAGAGTACTTGAAGGTGACTCTGTTTGGCTATCTTAGATACAATTTGAAATGTCGTAAAATTGTTTAAAAAATTTAATTGTATATTTTGGCTCAATAACGGTTACCACGGTAAAACAATTTTAATTTTCTAATACTGAAATTATTTAACGAGTGCAATCAGCGGTTTAAGCATGCACATTGTTGGAGTGTTTTCGGATATCAAATAACTCAAAATGATAAAAAATGTGATTTATTGATGTATTATTGCTCAAATTTATTCTATTACATATGTACATATGTATATGATATTCATTTTCTTAATTTTTTACTTTTTTTAAAGAATAAATTTTAGTATTTGTTCTAAAATTATTTTTCCATATTAAAATATAATAAAATATTCCTTAAAAATACATACAAATTTGATAGGGACAGGATCCTATGCGTGTTTCACTACTATACAAATAGTGATTTTATAAAGAAAACCCTTCAAAATGGTTATGTGCCTCCTGAGGCCTTCCTATACTTGGATAGCCAAGGATTTATCCAAAATCACTTAGGTTGTCCCATACTTTACCATATACATATATAGGCGAGCCACTGATAAAACAATTAATTGCAACCGAATTACATTAGAAAACAGAAGATTTAATGCAAGTGTGTATCTTGAAGATAAAAACATGTTTCCCAATATGGACAGAAATAACTACTGGTGGCTAATGAATTAGCCACACTCTTGTTTTACTTCTTAACCTTATTTTACCATTATCAGATGTAAAAGCGTTTGTTTTTTAAAAATTTTCAATTGCAATAAATTATATCAATGTACACATATTTAGTATAAATATTATTATTTTCCAAAAAAGAAATATAAGATCCATAAATGTAAATTATACTAGAGCGCTCGAATATGGGACTGTGTATATGAAGACTTCTACTAACAACTATTTGTTTATTTTTAGTTTCAATATAAGTAATTTTGGTAAATAAACTAAATTAAAAAAAAACTGCTGTTTTATACAAATATTTTGTTAAATTTGGTTGTATAAAAAATTAAGAATCCATTTAATTTATTATAAAAATTTTTGTATTGTATAATTTGTAAATATTTTTGATGGCCTTTAAAATTTATGATATTTTTATTAACTTAACTTTAATGTACGCGAACAGGAGTATGAAGTTTTGTTTCACACAGAATTTTTCATATTTAATTTTGTAGACATAGATAGGACCCCAGTTAAATGTCTATTAATTGCACATAAAATATTCGCATTCGTGTTTGCCGATATCGTTTCAAATATTCGTTTTCGTATTTGCTAATATCAAAATTTGACATTTGACAACTTTTACAAAATTTATATTACATACATATCACAATGGACCCAACTGGGTCTCCGAATGGAAGTGCGTTATATTACCATCCTTCCTAACATATATTCCTTACATACTTATGTACTAGTGATGCACGAATATTCCTATTCGTGTTCGAATTGTTGAATGTTCGGCCATTTTCAGGCGAATAAGAATGTATTTTTTTAGTCATTTATTTAAATTTCGTTTAGGATTTATGCAATTATTTATTTTTCCAAAGAAATTAATACAAATAAATGACTAAAAATTTTAGTTTGTACAAATGCATTAATTTTTTATAGAAATTTGTGCTTTGTATCATTTTAAAATATTATTCAATGACGATCATTAAAATTTTGGCTACTTTTTATTAACTTTAAAGTACGCCAACAAGAGTGTGAAGTCCTTTTTCATAACAATTTTTTAATATTTCACATTGCATATAATATTCGTATTCGTATTCGCGAATATCGTTTCAAATACTCGTATTCGTATTCGCGAATAACGTTTGAAATATTCGTATTCGTACTCGCGAATACCAAAAATTGGCATTCGTTACATCACTATTATGTACATATACACACATATGTACATATGTGCCCTTAATTATGAAAGTGGTCTAAGTCGTACATTTCTTTTGTCGAGATATTTCATAGATTACATTTTAGCAAATCAAAAAACATTTTTATATTATGCATAATTTTAATTGAAAAATGCAGTAGGTCCGATTTATATAAATTAATTTAATATTTCCCAGCAAAATCTAATTGAACACGTGAAAAATTAAATAATGTTTCATGATTTCTTGAGTTTTTGTTTCTTCAAATGCATGCTGAATGCCATCGCAAATTGTAAATAATGCAATAGTTTTCGAACTCATTAAAAACGCATGTGAAATAAATATCCAGCAAAAATTGTATGCAAAAAAAAGGAATTAAATCATCAAATTGACACATTTCTAAGATATAAAGAATACAATATCTTAGTGGTAGACGATCTGTACGGCAAGGTTCGTATCCTGGCCGTGACAAAATTTTTTTATGTTTTGTATTTAAGTGAAAAAAAGTCATTGCATCAGGAACTTGCATGGGTTCTAGGCACTCATTTAAATGATGAGCAGTTTTGTTGCTTGTTAATGACACCCCTTAGTTAAAATTATGCGTTCTGCACCTAAATTGAACCAATTTATTTGCAGTCGAACCCATGCATTAACTATTTCTTTTAAATGTCTTTTTTGCTGGGTAATTAAAAATTTATTGAAGTTTTTTAAAATTTATTTGATATTTCGAAGCAACAATTCATATGAATTTGAACACTTTGACAATTAAGGGCACATACGTATATTAAAATAAGGCTGTGTTTACATCTAGCATTTCATGTGTGCCATGAGCCAAAAAAAGCGTAACCACTAATTACTAATGCAGAACTGTTTGATTCAGACACGTGTTTATTAAGTTAAACAGTCTCATACATATGTATGTATGTAATCCAAAATTTTATATAATTCAACATGATTAAAAACTGTTTAAATCAATAAATACATATCTGAATCATACAGTTTTTCATTAGTAATTAGTGGTTATTCTTTATTTGGCACATGACACACATATGTAAGCCCGGCCTAAGTTTTAGATCTTTAAAATAAAATACAAGTATCTGTGAATAAAATCTTTGTTATCAAAACAGAAGAACGTATTCGTATTCGTATTCCCAACTGAATTTTTTTTTATTTTTTAATATACATATGTATATTAAAAATCTTTTCATATTTTTTTCATTTTTCATATTTTTTTCACATAGATATGTACATATGTACACATGTATATAAGTATATACTGTAAAAAAATTTTTCTGAAGAATTTTAGAAAATAATATTAAACATATATACATACATACATATGTATATACCTATTTGTATTGCAAATAGCTGTGAATAAAAAATTGGTTTTCAAAACAGAAGATCGTGAGTTCGTATTCACAACACGAAATTTTTTTATATACGTATACATATGTATAAGTATTTCTTTCATATCGAGCCTTATTTTCCATTTTATCGTATGTGCATACATACATACTTACATACATATGTACATAAATACATATGGTATGCCAGCATAGTTATGCCCGTGTAAATTAGCGCATTCAATTGGATTTTTCACTATCTATGTATGTGCATACATATGTACATACATTCATATGTACATTGTACGTGTTTTTACTGAGAATATCTATGTACATATATAAAAACCAAATCAACATTCCTGTCCGTCTTTTAAATAATTAGGTACCCTGCAGGAGAATAGGCGTTAATTGTCTATAAGCTACTAGCATAATTATTAGAACAGCAAGAACTAGTGCGAAAAGGGTTAAAGTTGTTGTATAAAATTACTAGTTCGGCTGAGTACTAGTATATGAAGTAGTTCCAAGGCACCCCATTGCAAAATAAATTTTGACTGTCTAACAGAGCTCTTGCGCTGTACGAAAATTAGTGTTATACAATTATTAAAGTTTTAGGTTCACCTAAAAAGAATTATAATCAAATAATTATAATTAACCTTTTGTATTTTTGAATTTTGATAAATAATTGCGAATTTTAACTAGCAGTTGTCACTAAGTAGCAAAGGAATAAAACCACCAATTTTATAGAATTTTTCTTTGCAAAAGAACTGGTAATAAGCTAGTCCTAAAGTAGTACCAATGGCACTAGTAATTTTCTAAACACACTCAATGTTAATTTGAGCATTAAGATGTTATAGGAAAGTTTACAGTTGGGAACTAGTGGTGGTGGTTTCTGTACTAGTAAAATACCAGTTGAACACATTCGCGAATATCAAAAATTGACATTCGTTACATCACTAATACATACATACTAATGATCTGCACGAGTATGATTGAAACACTGTTCAACACATACTAGGAACACAACTGGAACGAACAACGAATTTTTCGGTGCGACCTTTCGTCATAATGCTAGAAACACTATTGGGACGAACGACGAATTTCGTCGACGTCGACGAATGCGTTGATAAGCATTCGCTGCGTAAATTCGTCGTGGGAAGCACAATAACGATGAATTTACTCACCGAATTCGTCTCTCATATTTGACAAAGTTGGTTGTTGTGTGTACAAAATCAGCGAGAGAGATAGATAATTTTCTCTCAATTTTGTTTTTTTGTCGTTCGTCGGCGTACAAAATAGAAATAAATCTATCTCAGAGTTCGTCACGCACGACGAATTTCGTTGTACGGCCGTGTTGAGTTCATTTTCATATGCACAAATGTGTTTTATTTCTTATGACGAAAGTTCGCACCGAAAAATTCGTTGTTCGTCCCAGTTGTGTTCCTAGCATAACTAATGTTGTTTATTTCCCACCAATGCGCATGAATCAAAGAATACAAGATTGCGCATCGCGTATGTTTGTTAACTTGAGCGTGCTGGAATTGGCTGGTGTGACGTCAAAATGACGTAGAATTTGAAATGTAAAAAATTGCCATTTACCAAATACACTTGTTTGTGTGATTATGTTTATGTTTATCGGTTAATGTGACGTACATGCGCAGAAAATTTTTTTTTTCAAAAGCTGAATGCGTAATCTTGTATTCTTTGATTCATGATCAATGCGTGTGTACACATACATACGTAATAGAAGAGTATATTAAATTTGGCAGAGCCCTTATTTCGCCGACTAATGATTTACATATATATGTATATAAGTTTGTATATTTTACCAACACATGCATTCATTTGCACAATACTTTATTTGTGTATACATACATACTTATGTACATTGTATGTACATATGTACATTGTGCATGCTGGAAAAAATTTTTAGCTTTTACAATAAACAACTTGATATCCTTCTTTCACTATATTTGCTAGCATGTTGTTGTTGTTGTTTTTCTTAACACAGAACAACCACTCTGACGCAAACACATGAATGAACGCTAGTCTGGTGACAAAAAGGGGGTTTTATAAAAAACAATGCCTATTAAAGTAAATGTTTAAATAATCTATATGTAAACTTAATTCATACAAGCATCTACAGCTAAGTGGCTAGTGATGTTAACACGAAATTTCGATATTTATGGTTCTATGCACGATAATCTTTTTTGTATATTCATAAAAATGTGTGATAAAACTATGTATATGTGACGCGCAAAATAGAAAGGGACCTAAGGGTAAAAACCGGTTTTGTTCAGTACCGCCATTTTAAAGATTTAAATGCGTGTATCTTTGGTTTACTTCAATTTCATAAAATGCGTATATCTCTAGGAGGGAACACTTTTTGGGCATGTGATCAGTCTGATTCGATGCTCAGATGTTGTCCACATCAAAAAAAAATTAAAAAGTGAAAATTGATTTGTTTATCCTTATGTCCCTTTCTCTATGCGCTGTCACATATGTATACAAAATACAAGAACCGATTCTTTAATACTACTGATTTTCAATACCAATAGCGCCAAGACAAGTGCGGTCGTTTCAGTCCAAGTCAGAGCTCTCTAACTTTTTTGGGAGCTCTAGAAACGCTCTTGCAAGCCACCCATAGCAAATCCGTGCATGGAAACGGACAGACGGACATGTGTTTTTTTTTTATCTCCTAATTATAAGGATCCAGAATAACTAACTTTATGTGGCCACAAATGAATATTGTAGAAATTATAAAAATCTGGACAAACCTACATATATATACCCTTTACCATTTTTGGTGAAGGGTATGAAAATATGAATCAAAATGTAAACAAATGAAAAGTAAGCAAACGAAAAGTGTAAAAATTTTAGAAAAGATTAAATAAAAATTGTGAGGCATTAAAAAATAATAAATTTACAAATTTACAAATCATAACAATAATAAATATATATATATATATATATATATATATATATATATATATATATATATATATATATATATATTGCAGTTTATTTTATTAATACTTTTGCCTTGCAAATTATTCTAATTACTCAGAGTTGTAAAACTATAAAGTATCTGGTTACGTAGTATTGTACCTGCTTTTAAGGTAATCAGTAACATTACCAAATAGTCATGTAATTTTTATTATTTTAACCAACAACAAAACAAGGAAATCAAGAAGAAATTAATTACAAATATTATATGAAATAAATTACAAAATTTATTCTTAGATTGTTCGTTTCATAAAAATATTGTATCGAGTACCAATAAGAAAAAAGAGTTGAAAAGTCAAAAGTTTATATATTTTTCAACACTATGTGGCGTTGGAGCCAGCTGTTTCTACAATCTTACTAATTTTTACTATTTTTACGTTCGCGTACTTTTTCGGCAACAGCTCTTTTTGAGAGTAAATTCTAAAATGTTTGCAGTAACTACTCATTTACTGCATTTTACTACAAAAGTAAAAAAAAAACACACCTAATACCTTTTGCAATCGGATGTTTTAATTCAGACATCAAAGATTATTAAATAAAAAAAGTTAGTTTACCTCGTGTGGAGGTACACTACTAAGCATATTTTATAAGGTTATTAAACAGTAGCGCGGTTTTAGAACATCTCGAGTACCAGTGAACAAGCAACAATTTCTTGGTATTGTACGGGTGTTTTTTTAGAGGTATAGAACTTCGAATTGAAATAAAACACAAGAAAATCGTTTTAATGTCCATCAATTTGGCTTTATTGGAAGGATAATTTTATGCCATTAATGTTTAAATATGATTTCGGGCATGTGGCCGCCGCGGCTGGCTCGAATAAAGCCAATTCTACAGGTCCAATTTTCAACCACTTTTTCGAGCATATGGGGCCGTATGTTGGCAATAACGCCACGAATGTTGGCTTCCAAGTCCCCTAACGTTTCTGGTTTGTTGGCGTAGACGAGCGACTTCACATATCCCCAAAGAAAATAATCCAATGGTGTCAAATCACACGATCTTGCCGGCCAATTCACAGGTCCATTCCGCGAAATTATGCGTAACTGACTCTCCAGCATTATTTCGGAAGAAGTATGGCCCAATGACTCCACCAGCCCATAGAGCACAACCAAACAGTCAGTTTTTGTGGATGTAATGGCGTCTCAAGGGTCTCATATGGATTCTCTTCACTCGAAATGCGGCAATTTTGCTTGTTGACGTAGCCATTCAACCAAAAATGAGCCTCATCACTGAACAAAATTTTGCCGCAATTTGGTAAAGGGTATTACGGCATATATACTTATAGAGTATATACTACATATCCGCAATTTGGTGAATGGTGTATAAGATTCGGCACATCCGAATATAACACTCTTACTTGTTTTTGTTTCACTTAAGACAAACTTTTTTTGTTTGTTTCTATTAATTATATTTATTTTTAATTTTTGCCTCAAGCCGGTAGCTATTCATTTTAGTTATTTTTTTAATTATTGTTGTTAGAACTTTGTTTTGTTTCTATATATATGATTTGATTAAAGTTCGTGTCGCTCAGTAAGCCAAATTTTAAATTTGATCTTATTCCAAATTAAAAAGTCACAAATGCCTGTTGGTATTTCCATTGCTATTATACTAGGGTTGTTATCCGTCCACTTTTTCCCGGACACTGTCCTCTTTTTGGGATCTCTGCCCTTGGAAAAAATTACCGTCCGGGAAAGTCCTACTTTGTAAGGACATTTTTAGGTTTTAGATTGCTTGGCCAATGGTATTTATTAAAAATTAAACTAAAAAGGGAAATTATTGGTACTGGAAATCCAGTTTATCTTATAAATAACACTGTTCATGATGGTTGTGACATCTTATTTAAAATATCGATAGAGTTGAGTAAAAATGGCCAGAATTATATAGTACGTAGCTTTAAGCGAGAGTTCAAAATCTTTATTTTATGAACAAATAAGACATTTTAACTAAACAATGCGTTCCCGGTATCAATACGTAGTGAATGTAAAAAACGAGAGGAAGACTTGTAAATCTTAAAAATTAATTGAAAATCTGAAATATACACAAATTTAGGGTTCGGAATGAAATGTTTGTAAGTGTTTTAATATTTTAGGTGCGGGGGAAAAAATATTTAGTATACCATCACCATGAAATTTACTGTATGTAAATCAAAGAGGTTAGTATTCAATGAAAAAAAAAGCAATGTGAGTCCGATCACAGGGGAGATGTGTAAACATCTAGTATTAAAAATATTTTTTAAGTTAGAAGTACTTATGCTTTTAGTATATTTTTTTAATTTAATAAATTAAAAGTATCAAAACTTTCAATATTGTAAATACATAGGAATTTGTTGGTTGTTGCGCCTTAATAATAATACTAATAATAATAAAATAATAATAATAATGATAATAATAATAATAATAATTTATATATTTAAAATAATACTGCCTTAATAACTGCAACCAAAATAACACGAATTAACCTAATATTAAATAAATATATAATACATATAATACATACATACATAATACCATGTAATATTACATATAATATTAACTGTAAGACTGGAATGATTATGTATATAGATACAAGAAAATAACTGCTAATAAAGTATATAATTCACTTGAAAAGTATTTCTTTAAGTGTCTACTACTGTTTTTCTTTAAAGTATTTTTTTACCGGCCCAATTATTTAATTTGTTATGATTTAAATTATAAATTATTTGATTTAAAACACATTCTTAAAAACTATTAAGAATAAACACTGGTTTTTGTTTGTTTTATTCAACTTATTTGGTTATTAAATGGGCACACTGCAGTATATATGTATGTACTGCATTAAAAATTGCAGTAAGCAGTAAATTTATTGATTACTGAAAAAAATCAGTAAATTTTTACTGATAATGAAATTTAATTTGCATTAAAATCGTAGGGCCGTATTCATAATAAAATTGTAGCAAGTGTGAAAGTTTTTTTCATTCAAATTTTTTAAATTTTTGTATGAAAAAAATTTAGACACTTGGTAGAATTTCATTATGAATACGGGCATTACTGATTACAGAAAATTCAATGCAGCTCATCATATAATAAACCATTTAAATTTTTATAAACCTTGCGTTGTGGGTTTGCAAAATTCTTAATAAAATCTGCACCAATAATAATTACGATCGAGATAGAGATTGATACCCAATTGTCGTGCACCAGCTTCAGTGCAAGGCAACAGTACTTAATGAAGATATGTATAATATAATATTATAAATTCTTTATAAAGACTGCTGTATATATTTTAAACAAATATTTGACATTTAAAACGCTCTTTTATATCTACATATATAGATTGTATTTATTTTATATTTTTCAACTTTTTAACAAAATTATCCCCACTGGCACACTATTACACTTCACAAGCAATTTCTATTAAAATTAACTCCTGAAGGTATGCTTTAAAATTCGGATGAGTTATTTCTATGCAGGTCTTAAGTTTCTTTCTACTTCTTGTAAAATTTCAAAAAGTGGTACAAAAAGGGGATTTTTAAAAAAAGTGGCACCAAAAAGGGGATTTTAGGAGGCAACTTAAAAAAAAAAATTAAAACAAATCTGCTTATTTTTAAAAACATCAAGAATAAACAGGTTTTGATTATCTAAAGACAAAAAATACTATTTTTATGATAAAATAAAGCCACAAAATATAAAAACAATTCACATAATCTGTGCTTATAATAATGAATTTCTTGAATCTTCTGAAGATACATACATATATATTTTTAATGCTTTCTTATTTACTTTAGAGAATATGTATTTTATTTATTTATTTTATTTGTATTTTTTCATAAATATCTGAATATTGAATTCTCAAGAAACAGGCATCAGACAATTATGTTAATTTTTTGTACATAGTATTTTTTAATTAACGGAAAAAGGTCGATTTTTAATTTAATAAATTTTTAATAGTTTTTAAATGCCTATTTTTTGAAACTGTATATGTGTAGTTTTGAATAGATTCATCATTTGGAATCCAGTCTTCCTAACCACTTTGCTACAAACTTAAAAAAGATAATACCATATGACAAGTTTCAACTTTCAGCCCGTTTGAGAACTCTTACAAAAACATCAAGTCCACTTATTATATTAAAATAAATATATATAAATACTTAAATACAATCACTCTTTTAGCGCTTTGAAATTGTTTGAAGTATATAAAAGTTTAATGGTAACTTTTTTTAATCAGGAATAATTTCTTTTATCGGGCTTAGGTTCAGTATTTCCAATTATTATGAAATGAAATATTTTTAGTTATTAATTTGATTTTCTAAAGAAGATAAGAAGCTGGTGAAGACATGTTTATCTACTTGGGCAGAGATTTATATTAATATGAGGTTTTTAAAATTGTATTTTTAATGAAATGGAATATGAGAAAGGATAGTGTATGCAATTATTGATTTACCTTTGTTAAATACATTTGTAAATATCGCTATTAATTTTCTATTTTCCCGATTAAGAAATAATTCCTGATTAAAATTTTCTAACCAAAACGTTCGTAAATAATATCGCATTCGAATGTTGCGTAAACATTTCTCGGACAAAACACTCGAGAACGGCTATCGTAAATGTAAAGAGAAAGTGCTGCTAGAGCTCACTCGTCGCTCAGTTTGTGGCAGCAAATCTTTCGATATCGATGTTTCGCTTACGAATCAATAGCGAACCTTTAGCGATATCAATACGAAACATAAACAACGTCATTAATAGTTCGATTTCATTTCTTCTTAAAGGCCGTGATACACTATCATACAAAGTCGTGCGATCTACGAAAAACTACCCCCCGGTTTTATGAATTGTTATTGTCTTTTGAAATTTTTCATAAACTCCATCATACCAGGGATGTACTTTTTCGTAGATCGCACGACTTTGTATGATAGTGTATCATGGCCTTAAATAGCAAAATACGTTATTCCTCTTTGGTTTTACATGTAAAAAAAAAAAATTGAGAGAAACAAATTGTTTCTTGTTGCTAAACTTTTTTTAACGAGAATGTTTCGAGAATTGTTCGCTACAGCGAACCTTCGTTTATTTTCGAATTTCAGGTTGGCTGGGATAGTTCAACGAAATTTGTTTAATATATGTACATTGTATATACGTACCTACATACATACATTTTCATAAACTCCATCATACCAGGGATGTACTTTTTCGTAGATCGCACGACTTTGTATGATAGTGTATCATGGCCTTAAATAGCAAAATACGTTATTCCTCTTTGGTTTTACATGTAAAAAAAAAAAATTGAGAGAAACAAATTGTTTCTTGTTGCTAAACTTTTTTTAACGAGAATGTTTCGAGAATTGTTCGCTACAGCGAACCTTCGTTTATTTTCGAATTTCAGGTTGGCTGGGATAGTTCAACGAAATTTGTTTAATATATGTACATTGTATATACGTACCTACATACATACATATGTAAATATGTATATGTATATAACTTATATATTAAAAAACCGACAGTAGGAAAAGGTACATCTTTATTCAGTAAAAAGTATTAAAAGGAGGCTAAAATTAGAAAAAATTATCAAATTTGGGCGGATTTTGTTAGAGTAGCACGATAGTATCAAAGCAGTCGACAAAGTGGCAAATTGCTACTTTAGTAGCACCAACAGTAACGCTGCTTCTTGTTCGTTTGATTACACTACTACATATATAGCTCACACTGATTTGACAACGCGGTGTAATCTTACTCAAAATTTGTGATTGTATTGTGAAAAAGATTTTTACCCCCTAGCGTATACATAGATGTTTACACATCAAAAAGTTGTTGCAAATTAAGCAATAACAACCCTATATTATACAAGCTCTTCATACTTCTAAATTATTTTCTTATTTTGAGTTCAGTTTTATAATTAAGCGTCTATTAATTATAATTTATTTATAAATAATAATCCTAAAAAATTTGACTTACCCTTGCAAACTGGCAAAGTGCCACTCCACTTTCTGTCGGCACCACAGCGGCTGGAACTCTCCCCTATTAATGTGTAACCGTACCTGCATTCGTAGCTCACCACAGAATTATACGCCAATGTTGTATATGTTGCTTTACCATTTTTAGGATTTTCTGGCGTGGGACAAATAACGGATGTTACCACTTGCATAAATAAGAAACGGTAAAAAATGTATTGTTACTCGATAAGTACATAAATGTAAATCTTTAATGTGTGGTGCTTCATGTGTATTGATTTGTATTAAAGATCCTCACAAAAAAATAAATGTGAAAAAAGGCCAAGTTCCTTTTCAAAATTTCGGCCATAAGAAGTAGTGAGATAAAAATTTTGACCAAGTTCTTGTTTAACACAATACCTATCACTACAGTATGCTATGCACTATATAAATTTGTAATCGTAAGGGAGTCATTTAATTTCTAGATAATCTGATATTGTGTTAAACAAGAACTTGGTGGACATTTTTGTCCCACTACTTTTGATGGCCGAAATTTTGAACAGGAAATTGGCCTTTTTTCACATTTATGTTTTTGTGAGGATCTGATTAATTTTTGAAAAGTTTTATTTAATAAAAGTCTTTTAACTTAAGATTTCTAGTTTGTTATATTTCTAGTACTATTGACTGCGCCAGTTGAGTCACCAGTTGAGTTGCAGAGTTCCATAAAATAATTGGTTGGAGTGTGATGGGTGTAGAATTGTGTATCTTGAAAATTTTCTATTGTGTCGTTACAAAGACCCAAGCAAGGACGAAATTTTGTGAGAGTCATCTGAGTAGTAGAAATTAAAAATTAAATTTTAGTACAAGTGACTACGCCTGCTTTTCTAAGATCTGTTCATGCGAAGTACTTTTGAAAACGGTAAATTATAGCCTTGCGTGATTGTGTTCCCGATTTTGGTAAGCTTAGCTTATTGGTCTACAATATTTTATCTCTCTACCGTATAATATTACGTTAAAATTTTATGGGTGTGGCCCCACATCCCTAATGTAACAATGGGTGTTTTCGTATGTTCCCAGTTCGTATCTCACGCCTTAATTTAAATTCTTAATACCGAGTTTAAAGTGCATGTCCATGCCGCTGATTTTCTTGGCGATCACTGATTTAGATTTGTTTGTTTATCGAATTTTCTCCACACCCTAGACAAAACTTCGACGCTTAAAGATTTTTCGAGTTGCTCACTTATCTACAGTTATTTGTGTGTAAAATTTTAGCGCGAATTGTAGATTTTAGTTTTACGGGCGTTATCAAGCCCACTTTTTTAAACTCAAGATTTTACTGTGAGCAGTGATTATCAATCATGTTGATTTTCGTAGTAAACTGCTGATGCGAAATACGTAATAGATTTACATCTGCTAAGCCGAAGTAGATGAAACAATACGCTAAAATTTTTGTGGGCGTAATCACTCTTTAACATGACTACTGGAGTCTTGCATGCGTGCAAAGTGTGTACAAGGTTTCAATAGAACTATATTATCGTGGCCCCGCCACCATTGTTTAACACTTGTTGGGTTTTTAGATTTTTCTAGTTGTCTTCTCACTTTGACCTAAAAGCGTATATTTTTATGGCAAATGTAATTTTTTTTATGGCTGTAACCCAGCCCACTTTTTAAAGGTGGTTTTTTTGCCCAGTGCTTATCATTCTTGTCAAGTGTCCTTGAAACGAATAATAATATGTACTCTATTATACCAAAATGTTCGCGGCATTAACACGAAATTATCTGAACTATTTAATCAGAGTTATGCATTTAACTTCCAAATTATAGCTTTTACTGAAACTTGGCACACTGATAATGTATTGGACACAGAAATACTATGTACAAATTATATAATTTATAGACGGGATCGGTGCAATAATATGAGAGGAGGTGGTGTTTAAATTGATGTATCTAATCTGCTGGTATCTGAAGTATTATCATCATCTTCTACACTGGATATTGAATTTACTGGTGTGCTAGTAAAGCTTAAACACAAAAGGATTTTCGTTACCTGTTACCTATATCCCTCCCAACTCACCTGAAACAATTTACCAGAAACATTCTGATGCTATTTCTACATTGCTGTTGGTGATTTTAATACGCCTATGATTTCTTGGAATTTTTCTACTGACAACGGTTACTTTGTGCCATATAATTCTGGTGGCAACTTTAAATACGCTGAATTTATAAATTCTTTACTGGATTTGAATTTTGATCAGATAAATGGTAACTTTAATGGTAACCATAAACTTTTGGACTTAGTTTTTATAAATGATTGTGTTGATACCTCTGTCGTTCGGACTGATCCAATGACCATACCGGAAGACCATCATCATCCTACAATCGCAGTAAATATACATTTTTCGTCAAATCATATATCGCTCGCTGCTAAAGCCTCGAAATTAAAAAAGTTTTGTTTCCAAAAAACAAATTATCACCGAATAAATGAATTGCTATATAATACCAACTGGAATAGTTTACTATGCATTTCGAAACTAACCAACAATGCGGTTTCCTTTAACAATATTATCAAAAAATTTTATGACAGGGTATACTGTATCATGAACCAGTGTATTCCAAGCCAAACTGTTTATGTTTCCTCAGGTCCCCCATGGAATTCTAAACTACTGTCTAAAATTAAAAATAAAACAAAAAATAAGTTTTACAAAATGTATAAAAAGTCCGGATTATCCCTGGAATTTGCCAAATATTGTGCTGCTCGTGCTCAATATAATAAACTAAATCAAAAATGTTATAACTGCTATTTACTCAAAGTTAAAAACAACTTTAAGACGAACCCAAGGTCTTTCTACAACTTTGTAAATCTAAAAAGAAAAACAACTTCCTTCCCACCATCTATGAAAACAAATGAATATGAAACTAACAATGATGCTGAAATAAGTAATTTATTTGCAGACTTCTTTTCATCTACTTATGCCAACGATCAAATAAATGATTCTGTCATACAATCATTCTTGGACCATGGAAGTAAGCCCATTATATTTCCATTATTTGATAGATGCTCAATTCTTGAAGGCTTAAAAAAGCTGAAGTTTTCGTATAAAAGTGGACCTGATAATGTACCTAGTTGTCTTCTTATTAAATGTGCTGATGCTTTTGTGCTCCCTCTTACTTTATTATTCAATTTGTCGTTAAATTTTGGTATATTTCCAGATCTATGGAAGGATTCCTTTATTATCCCGTTGTTTAAATCTGGTAGCAAAGCTGACATCAAAAATTACAGGGGAATCGCTAAATTGAGTATTATACCAAAACTCTTTGAAAAACTAATTACTGTTCAACTGTAACTAATCTCTTACAATTCGCAACTTTGGTCAATCATGGTTTTTGCAATAAACAACAAACTGATGTTATTTATACAGATTTCAGTAAGGCATTTGATAAGGTCAACCATAAACTTCTTTTGTAGAAGCTACACTCCATGGGTTTTTCGAAAAACTCCTTAAATTGGATCAGTTCATACTTAACTAACAGGAAACAAAATGTCATATTTAAAAATATTACATCTAAATCTATTCCCGTTACATCTGGTGTTCCACAAGTAAGTCATCTTGGACCACTCCTTTTTTCTTTATTTATCAATGATTTACCTAGTGTAATCAAGAATTCGTTCATATTAATGTACGCTGATGATGTAAAAATATTCCTTAGCTACAATGACTACAAAGATCATTTGTTACTACAAGAAGATTTAAATTCCTTACATTCCTGGTGTGATATGAACTTTATGCAATTAAATTTAAAAAAATGTAAGTATATGTGTTTCTACCGAAAGAACCATTTGGCCGTTAAATACTTCTTAGGCAGCTATGAGCTGGAAACTGTTTGTGTTTTAACTGATCTTGCAATATTACTGGATCCTAAACTTAATTTTATTCAACATATTACATTAATTATAAATAACGCAAGATGTCTACTCGGCTTCATCAAACGTTGGGCTAAGGAATTTGAAGACCCCTATATTACTAAGCAACTCTTTACATCTCTTGTTCGTCCTGTCCTGGAATGTGGCTCAATAATTTGGGACCAAACATATAAAATATATATTAATGCAATTGAATCGATACAAAACAATTTAAAATTTTTTGCCTTCGCGGATTGCAATGGAATCCCCTACGTCTTCCTTCGTATCAAGCTAGGCTTGCGCTTATTAAACTACCATCCTTAAGTAGTCGAAGAACTATGCTAAATGTTATGTGTATTTTAAATGTAATTAATGGTAAAACTGGCTGCAATTTTTTAATTGAAAGCGTTTCTTTTTGCGTTCCGCAGCGTCCTACACGACATTACTTACCACTTTCTATTAAATCGCTTAGAACCAATTATGCTAATTCTGATCCCTTTATAAGAAATTGTAGAGATTTTAATAAACTTTATTTTTATGTTGATTTCTCTTTGAAAGATCATTTAATCAAAAGTAATATTCTAATCGCATTGAATAAATAATAACTTTTGCAAAATTGTATATACGTACATGTATAAATAGTCTGTAAGAATTGTAAATTCATAGACTTAGTAAGTAAATAAATAAATAAATAAATAAAACCGACAGTAGGTAAAAGTACATCTTCATTCAGTAAAAAGTATCAAAAAGAGGCTAAAATTAGAAAAAAGTATCAAATTTGGGTGGATTTTGTTAGAGTAGCACGATAGTATCCAAGCAGTCGACAAAGTGACAAATTGCTACTTCAGTAGCACCAACGGTAACGCTGCTTCGTGTTCGTACCCCGTCGGAGAATTTGTAGTTGACTACAAAAATAGTTAACTTATAGTTAACTTTTCTTGGACTGACTAAAAGCTAACTGCAATGTCATCCAGAACAAACCCAAAATGTATGCTTAAGTTGAGTACGTAGTCGAATTTGATGAGAGCCAACAAACTTATTCTCAGCTACTTTGAAACTCATTTCAATTTTATGTTAACATTTTGCTGTTGTTATTTTAGATGTTAGCTTAGCTGAGTGGTAGCGCATTGAGTACATAGATTGTGTGATAGATGTTGGAACCCCAGAATTTTTTTTTTAATTTACTGACTACAAATTGGTTTAAAAAAGTCAACTTGAAGTTATCTGAAAGTAATGCCATAGTGAGCCAATTGACTACCGCCTACGACATCGCAATGTTAAAGTAGTCAGTTGATTACATTGCGAAGTAATCCAAGTGTAGTTAGTACTACTTGCGAAATAGTTAGCTTAAAGTTAGTTGAAAGTTAGCCAAATTTCCGACAGGATATGATTACACTAATACATACATAGCTCACACCAATTTGACAACGCGGTGTGATCTTAATCAAAATTTGTGAATGTATTGTGAAAAAGATTTTTACCCCCTAGCGTATAGATGTTTACACATCCAAAAATTAGTAACTTATTATAAATCTGAATCTTATTATAAATCTAATAAATCGGTAGCCATGCCGTTTGGTGCGATTAGAAGTGGTATTTTCAAGCACTATCTCTATAAGGCTGAAAGTAGAAGGCACAATATAGTCACGTGCAAGGTTCCTAAGAAAATGTGACCTTGCTACAACGATAGGCGCTTAATACATTTGACTAACAGAAACCTTAGGGACATCTCGTGACTCGTTGCAGCCATGAAGGGGGACACTGGATTGTCGGCAGACATGCTATTAGGGTAGGTCTGTCCTATAATGAGTTCTGCCAAAGTTGTCGAGAAGTAAGCAAAGAAGAAATAATCTTTCACTTTCTTTGCGAATGCCAAGCTTTACATCTCTCGAGACACTAATTTTTATGCAGCCATGTACTAGATGATCTTTAAGATCAATCTGAGATTGGGTTGAATGACCTTATCAGATATCTCAACGCAACGTTTTGGATCTAGTAACGATTACCGTATCAGAATAATCAGATATGGTTCTACATAGGTTGACACTGATGAGTGTAGTGGTCCTTTCAAAAAGGAATCATCTAGATTCTAATTGAAGGCCTGCATGTAGTGGGCAGCCACGTAAACCAACGAACCATTAAAAATCTACTTCATATCTTATTGCATCTGGCATGCTGAACACAAATCTAGTAAGGTGACCACCTCGCGATGGAAGAGGCTTTCAGCCAGGCTTTAATTATTTTTTTAATGTATTTGCATTTTTTTCTTAAAACTTTTCAATTCTCATAGCTAGCATTGAGTAAAAGTTTTCACAAATTGATTAAAGAATAAATATATATAAAATCATATACTTATTTTTTCGACAAATTATGCTAACTCTAAAAAAAAACATTTGTTTGTTTTTCGACTAAAATATGCTACATATCTCAAAAATATACGCAAACCAGCGCAAAATATTTTTTTGCATACCTATAAGTTAGTAAGCTTATTTAAACCATCTTATCGAAGGAACATCATTTATTTTTACAAAAATGAGGGAATTAACTAACTAGTTTTCTCGCTCTACTGAAAAATTAGCTTTTTTGAGTTGAAATATTTTGAATATAGGCTCTCGATATGTTTTTGTATATCAAGATAATTTATATTAATTAGAAAACAATTTAAAATGAAAGTGTTTTTATTGTTGCAGATTTTTTGCCGATGTTCGATTTTACCTGACGTTACGGTCCTACCCCACAGTGATCCCAACTTTACATAAACCAAATTACACACTGTAGCTAGTCGTGCACATACAGGCTTGTATTTAATAACATCGGCTCCATGGTACATTAAAAATTAAAATATACATCGTGATTTAAATATGCTACTAGTGACTGAAGAAATTGCAAAATACTCAGGCAAATATTTAACAAAACTCGAGTCACATCCTAATCCGCTTGCTCGTAATATTTTGAACTTTACTGGACATACCCGCCTAAAAAAGAGGGACACAAGGGCTCTTATACTCAACACTCCAGATGGGATTTCTTGAAAATACTTTTTTTTCTTTTTTGATTATCAATACTTATGTATTATTTATAACTATCACTAAGTTTATATCCGACACTGGTCGGGCCTAATAATAATTTTTTATAGTTAAGATTTGAATACTTATTGATAGTTCATATTTGAAGATACAATAAATAAATGTATTAAAAAAAATCTCATGACATAGGAAGCTGAAATTTGGCATACTTAAAGTACTTTCTCTGCGGAAGATTGTAACGAACCCAGATTTTTGGTCTAAGGGACCAGCTTTTCAACTAGTATAACTGCAACGATCTGATTGAATATATGTTTTTGTATAATATGGGGAACTTTCGGCCCCACTAGGCACCGTCGGATTGAACTGAAAAATTAGGACATGACTTCTTACACCAAACCTCATATTTTAAGGAGCGCAATTAATCAAATTTTCAAAAAAAAAAAAATTGTGACCAGTCTAGTGTGCATATTCGTCATAGTCGTCAAAGCAATATTACAATTCGCGTCATCTGTTAAATTAACAGCTAATTTAAACTATAAATCTTGTTCGATTATATTTATTTAGTAAAGTAAATTGAGTATTAAAAGCACAATTAAGCCAAAAGATATACGCAAACTAAATTAAATATTTGAAAAAAATCGGTTTTTTTTTGTTTTTGCAGAATAAATTGGTTTAATTATTTCGCTATTATTAAAAAATATTGCAAGATTACCAACCCTCTATTTAAATTTATTCAGAAGGTAATACTATAAGAAACATTATAAACACATTTTTTGTTAAAAAGTTTCGTTATTAAAGGTGCCAGATCGTTTCGAAATTTACTCATTTTTGTTATAAACATCAAATGCAAGGCCTTTTTTTCTCGAATTCCAAAGCTGGAACCAAAAATGTGTCATATCACCTCAAGTCATAATATGATTCCGAATATTTCCTATACTACCTGGGCCCGGCGAAAGATAAGAAAAATACAGCAGAAATACCAAAAAGGCCCATTTTCGGGATCTTATGATATCTTTTTGGGAATTGCCGGGAACTCAAAATTCTATTTTGCTTAACTTTTTGTGTATTAATTGCATAATTTTCCACCTAAGTGAGATTTTTCAGCCGAAAATATTATTAAATACGAATTTTATAGCATTCCTTTGTGCAAGACCTCAGTTTTTTTTGGAAAACTCTTTATATGTTATAAGCAGATGCAGGTAATTAGAAAAAAATTAGTACAAATTTATTTTTATGAGAGAATTAATTCTTATTGATTTTTTTATTGTTGGCGGTAGCTGTATTAATTAAATATATTGGGTAATATTCATGTACATATGTAATTATGCAGCTACGCCTAATTTTAAAAAAATTCCTAAGAAAATACCCGTAATTATACTTGTACGCTAGGCTGTCCAAAAAAATTGTTTTTTAGGGCTCAAGTATAATTAAAAAACTTATAGGGTCAAGTATTTTTCAGATTTCTCGGAAAATGTTTAGAGGTTTCATAACTTTAACCATAACCACATAGCCTACGTTAAAATTTTTCGTAATTATTCCATAAATTTTGCAAATAACGCTTTATAACTTTTAAAATTTAAAAAAAAAATAAAAAAACTAATAATGTAGGTTAAAAGCTCAATTATTTCTAAATAATTTAAAAAAATTTAATTTGCTCTTACCGTTCCAGATATGTACTCGTTTTCCGCTCTGTAACCAGTTTAATTTTATATCCAACAAAAATCAAAATCAAACCTTAAAAACAGGTATAACTCAGGAACGGTAAGAGCAAATTAAAATTTTTTTAATTATTTAGAACTACATTACTATTTTTTTATTTTTTTTATATTATTTTTAATGGTTATATCCATGATAGCTATAACTGAAATAATAACATTGGCATCGGAACTTAAATGTATACGTATGTAGATTACAATCAACGCATACAAAAGCGATACAAATATCAGGTAAAAACATACCCATAATAGGGGAGTGCTCGTAGGCGCCTTTGTCATTATACGTATTAGTGATGTAACGAATGTCAATTTTTGATATTCGCGAATACGAATAATAAATACAAATATTTCAAATGATATTCGCGAATACGAATATTTGAAACGATATTCGAAAATACGAATACGAAATGCAATAGGAAATATTAAAAAAATTTTATAAAAAAGGACTTCACACTCTTATTGGCGTACTTTAAAGTTAATAAAAAGTACCCAAAATTTTAATGATCATTATTAAATAATATTTGAAAATGATACAAAGCACAAATTTCTATAAAAAAATTTATGTATTTGTGCAAACTAAAATTTTTAGTCATTTATTTAAATTTCGTTTAGGAATAATGCATTTATTTATTTAATTTCTTTGGAAAAATATTCGTATTCGCCTGAATTTCCAGAATACGAATACATTCGTATTCACCTGAAAATGACCGAATATTGGACAATTCAAATACGAATACGTATGTATATATTAGGGAGGTAACGAATACCAGTTTAGCGAACGCGAATGCGAAAACGAATAATGCATTTTAATTTTTGCGGAAGCGAATGCAAATACTTACAATACGGTAAAAAATCACATGAAACTAAATTTGTTTTAGAACATGAAGTGTTAATATATACACAGATGTACTACGTATAGCATTTTATTTAAATTGAGCTTTGAATTGAGCAAATATTTATTAATTTATTAAATTCTTAAAACAGAGATATACATTAATGAAATTATATTAAAATAAATAAAGGTAATAAAAAATGTATTTACAAAATGTTAGACAATTAACCCATTCGTACTTTGGCCCTAAATACTGGTACTCTGATCAACATTTCATTAGAATGCTGTCAAAATACATATTAAGAAAAATTGGCATGATTTCATGAACATATTTTGGAGAGGTAGTACTACGTTCATCTTGTATATATATCTTCAAAGTTTGAAGTTTTCATGAGAAATAATATGCGTTCCATTTGTTTCGCATAGAATTTACAAGAAACAAGTATTCTTTAAAAGTTTTAACAGACAAGTCTTAAGTTTTTTCCACACACAGCTGGATTTTGGTTTCATTCTGATACTTAAGCAAACTTATTTATAGAACAGTTTTCCTCCAAAATTTTAAAGCTCTGTTTATAATCATAAACTATTTTTGTAAAAGAAGTACAAATTTTGTTGTCTTTATTAGCGAATGCAAAAAGCGAAAGTAAGCGAATCATTTGCGAATGTGAAAGCGAATGCGAACATTCGTTACTTCCCTAGTATATATACTGTGTGTTTATTAATTTTTATATGTTTGCTGCAAATAAAAGTAATTAATTTAAAAAAATATTTAATAATACCTTCAAGACATCATAAAAAATGTGGGTTTGTTTAAAACACAGAAAAAAACACGTAAATTTTCACCTGAGGTGTTATATTTATGTATAAGTTTTAAGACTGATATAATTGCAGAGGTATACATATTATGTACCGTTGAATAGACGATTACGTCTTCTATTGTGATTATATAGAAACAAATTAAAAAACATTTGAAGTTAGTCAAAAAGAAAAAATGTAGAAAATTTAATAATCAAAATTCGATATTAAGTATTTCGAAAAGTATTAAAGGTATGAGAATAATTTTTTTCCGTTTGTAAAGCTAAATGTATAGATTTTAATTAAAATGTTGGCGAATATATAATTTTATAAAACTTTTTTATTGGGAAAAATGGTATTAGAAAATTTTTTACTATTTTTACATTTATGTTTAGGATGTCAAGAGTTTCAAGATGTCAAGAAGTTCCTTACAACTAGTTTATTTATAATAAAAGTAAAAAAATTACAAAAAAGATCGTGCAATTTGTTGCTACATTCAAAATTTAGATTTTTTGCAAAAAAAAAATATAGTTTTCGGCCAATGCTGGATGTAGGGTGCACCATCAAAAATCTCTGGAATTTAATTCACAGTCTTTTTTTTAATACCTATTCTCTCAGAAACAATCAAAGTTTTTATCAAATACTCAATAATTTTTTAAAACATTCCAAAAAAATTAAGAATAATTTTTTCACAAGATATACACAATTTTCTCACAATTTTCAAAAGTCCAAATTGCAAACTTATTCCATGCTACAATTTTTGATATATCAAAAAAAAATTTCATATGAATTGCAATGAAGTTTTCTTTCAAAAGCAACAAATCCATATGATTTTTGCCAAGTAATGAAGAAGTTATGTACTAATGATTAAAAAAAGTCAGGGCCAAAAATTAAAAAAAAAAACTCAAGTCATATAACTTGGATACTGTAAGAGATAAAATGGTGCTCAAATCATATTTTATATAAAATTATTAAGATTGGTCGATATTTACAAAAGTTACAAGCTCCGAAAGAATTTCGACCCCCGCAGTTTCCCAATTGGAGGCTTTTTGGCGCTGCCCTGTCTTACAACTCCAAATATGTTTTCTCAAAAGTTCAACACTTCTTTCCAAAATCGGTTCATTAGTTCAAAATTTTTACCACTTATTTTATTTCACGTCACTGTATGTTGTAAGTGACACAATAATAGTTATTCAGATTAGGGATGTAACGAATACGAATACCGATTCCGATATATCGATATCGGCGATATTTTACTGTCGATACGGCGATACTTCTGGAATTTTTTAGAGCTGTTTTGAACAAACAATTCAATTTTCAACGATTTTTTTGCATAAAAACTAAGAGAAATGACATACTAATTACATAATATGGTATATGGATTAGATGTAAGTAAATTCATAGTTTGCGAATTAGGGCAGTAATATCGAGGCATAAGTTCAACAAATGATTTTAACAATTCTTTAACGTATTTTGATTTTAATGTGGCTAACTAGTTGGCTGACGACAAAATACGACAAGAAGTAAATAAAATTTGAAAATGTTTGTACATTTCAACATCTACTACATTTTTTAAGGTAATTGCACCACCACATAAAAAAGAAGAACCGGAATTATGTAGCTTTCCAGTTTGCTAAATTCATTAATTGATTATCTTTGAAACTCAAAAGGTACATTTTTAGATACCATTAGTAGGTTTTGTTAAAACGCTGATACATTTTCTTGTGAAACATAAGATAGTGAATTCTTTACAATTAGCTTTTAATAATAGGGAAAAGCTTGTTTGAAGTATTGGGAATATACGAGTATTACAATTGGATGTGTCAGAAGCTAAAAGGCCTAACTCCACAAAATAAAAAATTGAGTAAATTAAAAATAGATTCCCAACATTTTTGAAAATTATAATAGGCACAAAATATTTTTATGGCATTTAACACAAAAAAAAGGAAACTAGTGGAGAGGAACCCCCCATGTAACAGATACAATGAATATTTTTATAAAATTTCATAAAACATGGAAATTTTACTTGATCAAAACAATGCGTTTAATTAAAGTGGATTTAATTGGAGTAGCTATTAAAAAAATTCAAATAAGATTCAAAGACGATTTTCATGTTTTTAATGGAAAATATCTAAATAATAGAAGAATAAAATAATTTCCATAGAGTTCACAACTAATTAGATAGTAATATAACAAAATTGAGAAATTTTCGAAGAGTGGAGTTAGGCTCTTTTGCGTCTGACACATCCAATTAACAAAAAAAAAATAATAAAAAAATCTAAAAAGCGTCAAAGGCACCAACGTGAAAGTAATACTGTGAAGTTCAATAATGTTTAATACTTTCTAGGCAATTTTCAATTTTGGCAAGAGTATGACCATCTTTAGTGAAGTATATCAGACGAATAAGGTATGCTTAATTAACACTGAAAAAATATATACAGCAAGTTTTATTAAAGAAATTCTAAAAAATACACAAATTTCTTAAAAGCGCTACTTATTTTTAGTCCACTTTACCTGTTTGTTAAGTCCAGTACCAGCGTTTGAAAGTGCTTCCTTTTTTTATTTCATTTGCTTTGACTGTGCTGTGACTGCCAAAAGATTCAAAGCCGACAGCAGAGCTTAAATGCAAAAAAAAATTAACTTTACTGTTGCTGTGCTAAAGCCAAAGCAACCAGTGGTGCAAAATTTTTTGGCTTTAAAAGCACATAAAATTTAAACAAAGCACTAAAAAGCGTAGTTTTGAGATATAAAAAGCGTAAAAAGCACTAAAGGCAAAAACAATGAAGATTCAAACGAATGAACTTTAATAATGATAATTATTTTCTAGGCTGTTCCCTATTTCGTAAATGAAATATATCAGACGAAAAAGGTATATTTTGCACTGAAAAAATACATACACCAAGTTTTTATTAAAGAAATTCTAAGAAATACACAAATTTCTTAAAACCGCTACTTAGTTCCTTTTCTTAGTTTGGCAGTAATGCTCAAAATTTGGTGTTTGGAGTCTTCAAAAAGCACTAAAAATAGTGCCAAAAGCACCAAGTTGGCATCGCTGCTTGGCACAACATTCCAAAAGTAGAACTTGTGATGTTTTGCCAACGTTTGAAGGACCTTAAGAAACGCTTTGCCAACGTTAACCTGATTGTATTTTTCTACGTGGGAAGTCAATAAATTATAGAAGTTCTGATGATAATGTTTAATTACTTACTAAGTATAGTCAAAGACATCATTTAACGATATTCATCTTACGGCTCAAGCAATATATGATTTATTATTAAAAACTATAGTATCCAACAAGATTCAAGATTTGAAAGTGACTAAACGGGTAAAGTTACAAAATATTAATTTTTATTATTAAGCTTGTTTATTTATGTTTTTCACATAATACGCAACGCTCAAGGACGGTTTTGGGGGTTCGAGTTCTGTTATGATTGTTAAGATAACAGATATAATTTTTATCCTACAATTTATTCATTTATTTATTTAATTGATTAAAGAAATACATATGTACATTCAATCAAGGATAATACACCAACTAGAGCCTGACGTAATTGGAACTCTTCGTGTTATATTAGAATTGTTATTTGTCCTCTTTTTCACGGATAGTGTCGTCTTTTTCTGTCCTCGAAAAAATTTGGAACCCGGAAAAGTCCTACAAGCCATTAGTTGTCGCTTTTGTAAATAAAAAATTCTTGAAATATGCACAAATTCTACATCCTTATTCTTACAGTCTTATGCATAACGAAAACCTGGCACCCAAACAATATTATGCGCTGGTTTTTAATTTCAAATTGTATGGAAGAACTCGTTAACTCGTTTTGATTTGATATTTATTATTATGATTTTATGTTTTTATTTGAAAAAATTTTAATTTATTTTTTTGTCTTTTTTTGTTCTTTTTCCAAATTAGTAGACAACAACTCTCTGTCTTGTGAGCCAATGCGTTAGGCCGGGCTTACAGCTGTGTGCTAAATGCCACACAAGCGTAAAAAAGCGTAGCCAACTAATTATTAATGAATTTATTTATTGAATTATTTGATTCAGACATGTATTTATTAAGTTAAACAATTTCATACATAACACAGGTCAACACGATTTTTAAGGTAGGTACTTTGATAGTAAATTTTCGTGCATATGATACTGAGCTCCATTGCCTATAAATTACTTTTTTTGAATTGGCTCTGTATCTCGAGATTTTCCGTTATTAAGAAAAAAGAGGATGCTGC
Organism: Tachina fera; assembly: GCA_905220375.1. Taxonomy (NCBI): domain Eukaryota; kingdom Metazoa; phylum Arthropoda; class Insecta; order Diptera; family Tachinidae; genus Tachina; species Tachina fera. The sequence continues at coordinate 96,375,579 of LR999965.1, read as the reverse complement.
ATCACATAATTTGCATTTACTTGAGAACCAGTTCTTTGATCAAATAAAAAAATACACAGAAGGCTTGAAAACGAATTGACCTTTAAATTACGTCCGTATTAATTTCTTCTCAGTAATATTATAGCTTCGGAGATATTCCGAAAGTTTTATACTAAAAAATAAATTTTTTTAAAAAAATTAAGAAAATCGTTTTTTAATAGACTCATTAATTTAATTAAATTTATGAAAAACCATTCCATTACTTCTGAATTTATTCACAATGAAGTGGTAAAATATATACTCGTATTACAGCTTTTTTTAATTAATATTTATTTTAATTTGAAAAAAAATTAAAAAAAGCTGTAATACGAGTATATATGCTACCACTTAATTGTGATTAAATTCAGAATTAATCGAATGATTTTCAATAAATGCGACTCATTTTATTTATAACATATGAAGGTATAACAATTAATAATAAAATATAAAATTTTCCCCAATTTAAAATTGTAATGAGTCTTTTAAAAAAGGATTTTCTCACTTTTTTTCAAAAAATTTATTTTTTTGGATAAAACTATCCGAATATCTCCGAAACTATAAGACTGTTAAAAAATTATTTGGGACTTAATTTAAAGGTCAATTTGTTTTCTAGCCTTCTGCGTATTTGTTATTTGATCAAAGAACTGGTTCTCAAGTAAATACAAATTATGTGATGCAGCATCCTCTTTTTTCTTAATAACGGAAAATCTCGAGATACAGAGCCAATTTAAACAAGTCAGAGTGCTATATTCGGCTGTGCCGAATCTTATATACCCTTTACCAAAGTGCGTTTATGTAGTATAGAGATACAAACATAAGCACAGAGATATGTAGGTGCATATTCATTTCGTGAAAAAATTCATACTTTTTTTCTAGTGCAATTTTTAATTTTTTGGCATTATGTTTAATTTGGTGCTTTTTAAATTTTGGCGATTTGTTTCATATAGGCAATTTTTTTTTGGTTTTGGCGATTTTTTTCGGTCTTTGGCTTTTTTTTAATTTTGGCGATTTTTTTCGTGCTGGCGATTTTTTTGATTTTGACGATTTTTTCATTTAGGCGATTTTTTTATTTTTTATATATTTAAGTTTTTTAGTTTTGACAGTTTTTTTCTCGTTTTGGCGATTTTTTCGGTTTTTGGCGTTTTTTAATTTTGGCGATTTTTTTTCGTTTTGGCGATTTTTTTGATTTTGCCGATTTTTTTTTCATTTAAGCGATTTTTTTAATTTTTGGCATATAGGCAATTTTTTTGTTTTGGCGATTTTTTCCGGTTTTGGCGTTTTATTTTTTAATTTTGGCGATTTATTTTCGTTTTGGCGATTTTTTTTGATTTTGGCGATTTTTTTTCATTTAGGCGATTTTTTTTTTTTTTATATATTTAAGTTTTTTAGTTTTGACAGTTTTTTTCTCGTTTTGGCGATTTTTTTCGGTTTTTGGCGTTTTTTAATTTTGGCGATTTTTTTTCGTTTTGGCGATTTTTTTGATTTTGCCGATTTTTTTTCATTTAAGCGATTTTTTTAATTTTTGGCATATAGGCAATTTTTTTGTTTTGGCGATTTTTTCCGGTTTTGGCGTTTTATTTTTTAATTTTGGCGATTTATTTTCGTTTTGGCGATTTTTTTGGATTTTAGCGATTTTTTTTCATTTAGGCGATTTTTTTTAATTTTTAACGATTTTTGTTCATATAAAAATGTTTTTTTTTTTGTTTTGGCGATTTTTGCGGATTTTTGTCATTGTGGGATTTTTTTTTGTTTTGACACTTTTTTCTCGTTTTGGCGATTTTTTTCGGTTTTTGGCGTTTTTTTAATTTTGGCGATTTTTTTTCGTTTTGGCGATTTTTTTTCATTTAAGCGATTTTTTTTAATTTTTGGCGATTTTTTTCATATAGGAAATTTTTTTTTTTTGATTTGGCGATTTTATTTCGGTTTATGGCGTTTTTTTAATTTTAGCGATTTATTTTCGTTTTGGCAATTTTTTTTTTGATTTTTGCGATTCTTTTTCATTTAGGCGATTTTTTTTTTAATTTTTGGCGATTTTTGTTCACATAATCATTTATTTTTGTTTCGGCGATTTTTTTCGGTTTTTGGCTTTTTTTTTAATTTTAGCGTTTTTTTTTTAATTTTGGCGATTTTTTTTTTGTTTTGGCGATTTTTTTAAATTTTTGGCGACTTTATAATTTTCGGATTTTTTAGTTTGACCGTTTTTGAAAATTTCAAGAGTTTAACTCTTACAGTTTCCAAGATATAGCAATTTGTCAAAATTACATAGTCAAAATTTCATTAACTGATGGGCCACCCTTTAATTTAAATTTTTTTAATTTTAGTGTTAATTGTTGTAGCCTATATAAAAATACACTAATTTTACAAATTTCAAGTGTCAATATACATATGTACACACATACATACAATTGTATGTATATTACATGGGATTTTAAAAGTTTTCGTTACTCATTTTGGAACACCCTTTAATTTTTAGCTTTTATATATTTGTTGTTGTAGCGACCAAATTTCTACACACACAGTCCAAATTTCAGACCCGTAGCTTTTACCGTTCCTGAGAAAATAGCCTTCTTCCTAAAACATGAAATATGTTTAATTATTAGGAAAAAAGTTAAAGTTTTCCAACCCTGGAAACGTTTTTTAATCTGTTAAGTTTTTAAAATTTTTTTTTAATTATAAATACCAATTTTATTCATACCGAAGTATAAAATAAGTTAATTTAATAAAAAAGTAATAAAAACTTGTTTTCGGTAGTTATTTTCTATGGGTAAATTGAGTTTGAGTTTTCCAGCTCTGAAACCGTCTGCTCGATTTTGCTGAATTTCAATAGCAAAATTTTTCGGAAAATTTCTGACACACCAGTCCAAGAACGAAGTCGCTAGCTCTTCTGGGAGCTTGGGAAAACCGATTTCACGTACAGACAGACGGACAGACGGACAGACGGACAGACGGACAGACGGACAGACGGACATCGCTTGTTCGTCTTCCCTATGCATAAGGATCCAGAATATATATACTTTATGTGTCGCTTATTAATATTGTAGAAATTACAAACGGAATGACAAACCTATATATACCCTTTTACCATTTTTTGGTAAAGGGTATAAAAAAGTAATTTATAGGCATTGAAGCTCAGTATCATATGCACGAAAATTTACTATTAAAGTACCGACCTTAAAAATCGTGTTGACCTGTGTTATTAATATAAGATGTATTTACATCGAGCTTTATTTTCGATTTAATCGCATGCGGCAAAAATTTAAGTTTTCAGGAGAAGGTTTTCTTATAATATTCAAATATGTTTTATATATGTACGTAAATTGTCGCTTACGATAAACTTTGCAATTTTCATAATTCTAATTTATGGGTAGGCCATAAAAAAGGTAATTTTTTACTACATGTCTCTCACGATTAAATCGGAAATAGGGCTCGATGTGTGCTAATGTGATTATACATACACAACGAATTTGGTAGCGTGTTTTTTGTGAAATTTGGTATATTTAAACACAATAAATCAAGTGCCAGCGTTAAAATTGTATAAAAAGTGATTTGGCACGTTTCAAGTAATTTTTGCACTATTTTAAAGCAAATTTGGCACGAAATCAAACCTTCCACTTACCATCATTGTGTTCTGATCAGTGTGGCCACAACTTAAATAAATTTTAATGCTAAATGGGACTTAAAATAATGCTAAAAATGCTAAAAAATATTTGAAAATGCTAAAATGTAATGCTAAGATTTTGTAATGATTTTTTGATAATTATATCGTTGTAATTACGAACATATTTTTTATTTAATATTAATAAAACAAAAAAAGTAAAAACAACAATTCAGGAACATAAAAAATACAATTGATGAATTCATGAAACCTCTTGTGCCGTTGTATTATATAAAATAGTGTAAAATTTGTTGCTGGTAATTTTCATTGTATGTTCAGTGGCTGGAATCCGCAAAAATGAATTTTGAAGTTTCCAACCCCGTAAAACATAATTTTGAATACTTCCTTTCTCCTTGTTGTTAGGTGTTTGACGTTTAAAATACATTAACGGCCGTTTTCACAATGAACAATTAAAAGCTAACAGGGACTTTAAGTTTTGTTTGAAGAACTAACTGTCAGTTAGAGTTCAAGTCAACTCTTAATCATATATTGTGAAAAGGGACGTAAAGTGACTATTAGACGATCATACCGGCATAACGACTTTCATTTTTTTTACACGTTGATGATTTTATATCATGATGAATCAAACAAATATATTTGCAAAATAATTAACAGAAATATCCAATTTTCATGTTGTTTAATTTTTTGGTCACAAGTAATTGTTTTCCCGTGATTTTTTAATAAATAAGAGTTAAATACACAGTAACACATACAATAACATTTGATATCAATATGAATTTATCAGGTCGTGAGCTCTGACGATAATATCATAACGCTGTCATAATATTAATAAATTGAGTCTATACGTAATGAATTTTCATCATGATATTAATTTGATATTCATCATGATACAAAATCATCAGTTGTTGCAAAAACACAAATGAAATGTGCACTGAATTTGACAGAATATCTATTTAACGAGTTGATGAATGATGACTATGGAAAGGATTTTCATGCATTTAAAATCACGTTTTATGTACATAAAATATGCAGTAAAATATAAAAATATGTATTTAAAACTAATAAAATATGCATTTATCAAATTTTTTTCACCATTTAAGAACATTAGAATCTTAAAAAAAATCAGCATCATTGCTTTCTTAGCAAACATTTTGACATTGGTCGCATTCATAAGACGTAACAGTTGCGCAACCGTTGAGTGTTTGTCTTAGAAACGCATAGTTGAGTATCTCCGCTCCACTTAACAGTTGAGTAATTTTCCATCATAAATTTTTTTCGCTACCTATAATCAACACGTTGTGCTCAGCCTGAACAGCTGGTCAAATATAGCTCTTTCTTTTATATGCTTTGTAAGGTGGCAGCAATAAATATTTGTTAAGTTTTACATCACAAATGCGATGAAGTAACGAAATAACTATATACAATTACATTATATACATCAAGCCGTTTCTAAAAAGTAGCTGTTGGGGCCAACAGTTGCCAGCAGTTTCAGAACTGTTCAGCTCAACAGCTACTTCTTATGAATGCGCCCATTAAAAACTTAAAAAAAAAATGTAAAAAGCTCAGCTTCAATGGTTTTTTAACAAATATTTTGTCAAAACATATGGAATACAAAATACGAGTAAAGGCCCAACTATAATGTGAATAAGCGATCTTAAGCAACTGTGCGGTTACATATAAAACGTATGTGGCAAACTATAATGTACTTATGGAACTTTTCGTCAAGTTTCGTCAAATGTCATTTTCTTAAGCAAAGTGCCAAACTGAACGCATATTCCGTACGGAAAACACGGTTTGTGTATTTTTTAAACTCAAGCAAACAGCATCAGAAAATATTCATTGATTTTAAATATTTCTTTATTGTTTCTTATTTTAAACTCAGAAAAGAAAGCAAAACTTTTATTTTCATTCTTTGTTTTACAATACACCTATACACACATACACATGAGTTTATTTATGTATGATCATTGTTGTACTTTTTAGTAGGCAAAACAAATAAAACAAGTAATAAAGTGGAGGATATAATTATACGTGAATTTTTAATGGATTAGGATATTCCAACAAGTTAATTTGATTGAATTGCTTTTATTTATTAGTTTTAAGAAGAAACAAAATTACTAAAAAATTGTGAACAATACATATATGTGCAGCTGTGGCTAAAGAATACTTAAGTACATTGTGGGCACCTAAAAGTCACATCTGAATTGCTTAAGTATTTGACAGACTTATCGTTCAATTCTGGCATTAGCTTAAGCCGGCTTATTCATATTATAGTTGGGCCTTAAGTTCAGTCGAACTTTTATTTACGTACATTAGTGAATAAATGTTTCTTTTTAAATTGTCAAAGGTCGACGATTTTTTCTGAAAAAAATTTTATGTAATAAAAATGAAGTTATTTATTGGAACTCATTTAAATGCTGCTATTTTGTTTGTGGAATATTCAGTTTCTAAGTTTTCGTTGTTAGAACTATTTTGATACAATTTGTTGCATATATTTTAATTTATTTTTCACCACATCTTTAATTAATTCAACTTGAGGTGTTAAAGTAACGAAAGCCTCTAATTAGTATATAGTGTGAACAAGAAAGCAATACTGTGTGTGCACAAATGTCAATTTAGGCAGAAGGCTGTCGGGTACTATATTTCTATTAATAAAACTAAAGAAATTTTAAAGTAAAAAAAACTTTCCCCCATATGAAAATTTTGTTTTAACGTACACTTCAAACACACGTTAATAGAAATATAGTACAGCCTTCTGCCACGTCCACCATTTAGTTACTGTAGAATGTATCCGTATCGTATCTCTGGATATTTTTCATTAAAGGCTTTCTTTTATTTTCAATGGTATTGATATTCTTAACTTAAGCCAAGGTATTGAACTTTGAGTCCTACGGTGTTTTTGAATATCGATTCATATCACAAAAAAAGCATCGTAAATTTTTCTTATTTTCTCCTTTTTTGTTCTTACACAATCGTAAAAAATGCAGCTCTTATATACTTTTCAACTAGTAAAAAATCCAAAATTAGATTTCTATAGCATGAAAAAACTAAAAAAAATTATTAAAAATATACATTTTTGATGAAATATGCAAAAATATGTATTTATTATAAAATATGCAAAAATATGCACTAACAAATCGATGCCATTTTGTCGCAAATTTGTGGATTCGCAAAGATATGTTATTTACGTTGATCTACGACCAACGACAGAAAACATGTATTTACATGAAAATCCTGACCCTAATGATGACAAACAAAAAAAGTTAAAAATTTTTTGAAAACCAAACCAATCTGAAAAACACGAATTTTGCAATATCACACTATTCTCATATACCAAGTATTTACTATAGCCTAATAACCGCTTAAGACGTCTACTGTTTACATGGTTTCCAGCATCATACATTTGTATAAAAATGACAAAATAGAATGAAATATGTTAATTGACAGAGGTTTTTACTTATATAAATGAAAAAGAATATATGAAATTTATAAAATTAAAAATGCTAAATAATGCTAAAAAATACGAATATTTACATATGCTATCACTTAATTGTGAATAAATTCAGATTCATGGAATGATTTTTAATAAATTTGGCTCATTTTATTTATAACATAAGAATGCATCACAATTAATAATAAAATATAAAATTTTCTTCAGTTTAAAATTTTAATGAGTCTTTTAAAAAACGATTTTCTTTTTTTTAAATAAATTTATTTTTTTGTATAAAACTTTCGGAATATCTCCGAAACTATAATACTGTTGAGAAATTAAAACAGACGTAATTTAAAGGCCAATTCGTTTCCTATCCTTTTATATATTTTTTTATTTAATCAAAGATCTGGTTCTCAAGTAAATGCAAATTATGTGATGCAGCATCCTCTTTTTTCTTAATATCGAAAAATCTCGAGATACAGAGTCAATTCAACAAAACTGACTTACAGGGATTGATACACAGTACTTAGTGTATACAAATTTACTACGAAACCTTTGACCTTCACAATAAATTTCATTTTGTTGACCTGTGTAATTAATATACAATTTTATACTATCCAAAATGATTGCAAAGTGTTTAAATCAATAAATATATGTCTGAATTAAACAGTTTTTCATAAGTAATTAGTTGGTTACGTTTTTTTGGGCAAATAACACACAAGAAATGCCAGATGTAAACTCAGCCTTAAGGCTCAGTTAGCCGAATGTAATGTAAAGTAACTGCAACAGTAGGAAACAACTGATCGATATTGTTGTGTGAAAAGTAATGAAAATGGTTATAGAGATATAATGTAACGTAACCTACTTTTCCTACGTTACAGTTACATTCCATTACTGTCGGCTAACTCAGCCTTTAGTCGATGGATGGTTCGGAGAACATTAAAAGATGATGTTCTGTAAGCGGTAATGTTTAGTTGAATGCCATTAATTTAGGGGAACAGATTTTGTAGAGATATGTATACGAAGTACATGCCGGCCAAGTTGCGGTCTCTTCATACAGTGTGTATGTTTACACGAAACCATTCTGACTCATGTAACCTCATATGCGAAGTTTTACAATGAAAGCTTCGTGAGATATGGAGGTGTAAAAAGTAATGACGCTAATTAAAAACGCGAAACAAAATTGTTGATCCCGACCTAAGAAACGCGCAAATCTAGCACTTTTTATAATTATCTTTCAGCCCTTTTTACTTTTTGCTCGATATGGCTACATTTTAATCTTTGTATACTTTTTCTTCCTTTAATCTAGCAAAATCGACGTTTTAATAATTTTATTTTGCTAGTTTTCTTTATCAATTTAAAAAAGAAGAAGAATATAGAATAATCTTCTATTTCTTCCAAATTTTTTGTGCTTGGAAAGCGAGAGCAAGAAATCGAAATTTCTAGGTATGTACATACATACCTATTTATATATATATACATATATATATATATACTTCTATTATTATATATATATATATTAATCTACGTACATATGTACCTTATTGGAATGTAGTATGAAATGTAAATGAAATAAATACCTTATGGAAATGTATGTCATATCTCAAGCTATGTATATGCTGGTCTCATGGTAGTTATTTATTTTCTAATACATTGCTTTACAAAAATGTGTTTGATGTTTCGATTTTCAAAAGAAACATTTTAAAAGTATGCCCTTTTCGAGCCTTTTCGAAAAATTTTACTTTATTAGCCCTTTTTTCAAAAATGTTTGCGCTTTCTAGGTATCAAAAGTTGGCATCACTGGCAAAGAGTGCATACCTTAAGACATTCTCACTGATTCACTTCCGATATAGCTAGGGAACTGAAATTTAGTACAGGAGTAGAACTAGGTGAGCATTTAACTAGAAAAATCTGAAAACCAGTACATTTTAGCGAGGGGGCGGGGCTACGCCTATAAAAAATAAAATTTTGGCTATGGACCTGAAATTCCATGCAAAAGTAGGTCTAGGTAAGTACCTAACAATAAAAATTTGAAAACCTGGAAATTTAAGAAATATTCAAGTCTCGAAAAAAATTGGACTAAGCACACGTCTACAGCCCCTGTTCCAAAAAGTCAACATTTTTAGTTTGCTATATTTTGCAAAATAAAACTTTATAAACTTATATTTTTTGTAACCATCTTAATCGCACCTTGTGTAACTGTGAAAAGGAACTTTTTTCCTTTCAAGTGTGACCTTTCAGCTTTATTCATTAAATTACTTCACAGAAAAATAAAAATGCATATTTATGCGTAAATATGTACATTAGTGTCTCGAAAAAAAAGTTCACCGTACACCACCGAATATAAAGTACTCTTGCAGGGAAGTTTCGAAAAAAAAAATTCTGTGCAATAAGGAAAAAGTGCTTAAGTGATAAGCACTTAAGCACTTTTTTTTACTGTTTTCAGGAGAGCACTTTTAATCGTTCAAATCAATTTACAGAAATGAATTTCTTTTACAATTAGATTGGGAAATTCTCTGTTCACCTCTAGTTTTTTAAGCAAACATCGTTATAAACACTACAAGTAATACATTTTCGTTGAATATCGCAAAGTATAACCTAACCTAACCTAAGTGAAAAATATGGAAGTCATTCTAATGGAACTACATTTTCGTTGATTCCAAGAAATCGATATTTTTAATTTGCCGAGAGTGACCTAAAAATCATATAGAAGCTTATTTTAGTCATACAAAACCTTGTAACTCCTCCATAGTGTTGGAATATACTAACCAGAATTAAAAAAAATTATTTCTTTACAGAAATTTATGAACTAATTTTAGTCTAAAATTTAAAAGTTATTTGCTTAATTTACATGAAAACACTGTTTCGGGCTTAAATTCGTATAAAAGGAAACAAATTGTTAAAATAGGTAACTATTAACCATTTTTCCTATATGAAAATATTATCATAGAACACAAAAATAGGAATTTTTATTAATATCGCTTCCAATTCAGTGACCAGGCATCGAAAAAGAGAACTTCTTGCAACCTATGTAAAAATCATTAGATCCGATCGAAATTTTCACTACTTCCAGATCGCAAACTCTACATTTTCAAGATTTTTTTGGAGTCTCTTTTTTTGCTGGGAAGTTAAGCTAATATTCCAAATTAGATAAGAAGTCTAAAAAAGATAAGCTGGAAGTAACTTTGCTATAAATATGCAGATTACGGAGGTAGTAGTAGTAGTAGTAGCTCGAAAACAGCTTATCTCGACTTAAGCACTTTTTCCTTTTTTCCACAGAATTATTTTTTTGCCAGCGGTTGCCAAAATACGGTCGGATCTTAAAGTGTGATATATCGATGTTTTTGTCTCGATGAGACCAATATTTTCCTTTAATAGTCATTGAACTCAAATATCGCTTTCTAATACTTACCTACCACATCTCAGTTCCTACAACTCTAATGTACCACTTTACTGAAGTATTTATTTCATTCAGTTAGCTCACTAGCTCAGTTAATTTGTAGAGAAACATCATTTTTTCAAGCATAAAGAAAGAGCGAAAACCGAAACATAAAAAGTCAGATTTATACACAGTGTGTTCGTGTGTGTGTCATACATTGCAAAACAAGACAGATGAAGTATAAAAAAAGATAAAAGTAAAATAGTTTAATGAGTGGAATTTGTTAATAAATATACATATCTACATATATATGTATGTACATACATTTGTATACTTTTTTTATGTATGTACTTGTGTGACAAAAAATTTGCTGAAAAAGCACAAGACCGAACTCTTTCAATAGGTCGTTTTAGACACAAACCCACTTAAATTACATAGGTTTGTGTCTAAAACGAACTGATGAAAAAGTCCACATGTTATTTACATGGGTTTGATTACACGTTTGTGTCTAAAACGAGCTACTTAAAGTGTTCGATACAAATGTAGAAACCACTCAGTACTGAGCTGACAGCGCTCAGTGAAGTGAACGGCTCACAGCGCTCAGTTAAGTGAATCGTTCAATTCAACTAGTTCGTTCATGAGCTACACAACCCTAGTAAGTACGTTAGTTTATTAGTCAAGAGATTGCAGGTTCGACTCATCCAAAGGCACTTCCATTAAAGCTAGAAAGCTGAAATTTGTTACACGAGTATATCTAGGTGAGCAATGAACTAGAAAAATCTGAAAACTTGAAAATTTTAACCAGGGGGCGGGGTTACGCCCATAAAAATTTAAATTTGCGCTAGTGAGCTGCAATTTGGTACACAAGTAGAACTTAGTGAGTACCCACCTAAAAAAATCTGAAAATCCGAAAATTTTAACCAAGGGTGCGGGGCTACGCTCATAAAGCTCAGAATTAAAACACATATCTAAAGCGTTTAACTCAAGCGATTTTATTGAAATTTGGCACACATGTTACAATAATACATGGCTATAAATTTTTTTTAAAAAAGTGGGCGTTAACACGACCATACAATTTTAGCGTCATATTTCATGTGTTTCGGGTCAGCACACTTAAGTGAACTATTTATGTATTTACTATTATCCGTTTCCAATGAAACTAAAGAGGAAAGATAGCTGTTAGCCAAATAAAAATTTGGGGTCAAAAAAGGAGGCGGGAACACGCCCATAAGATTAAAAATTAAAATTTTCGCTAGTAAGCTGAAATTTGATAAACGAGTAGTTATAAATTAGAAAATTACTAGAAAAATTTTAAAACCCAAAAATTTTACCTAAGAGGGTGGGGTTGCGCCCATAAGTCTCAGAATTTAAAAAACAAATCTAAGGCTTTAAACTCGAGCGATTTTATTGAAATTTGGCATACATGTTGCAATAGTACAAGGCTATACATTTTCGTTGAAAAAGTGGGCGTTAACACGCCCATACAATTTAAGCTTCTATTTCATGTACTTCGGGTCAGCATATTTGAATATACTACATATTTATACATTTATTACTATCCGTTTTCAACGAAACTCGACAGGAAAGATAACTAATGGCTACAGCAGGTAATATTAATATTGTTAATATTATTTAATAATAATTAAATAATAAAATTTTCGCAAGAGAGCTGAAGTTTGATACGCAAGTAGGTCAAGATGAGAAACCAAATAGAAACATCTAAGAACCCAAATATTTTAACCAGGAGTGGCAGAGGCAACGATAATTTTTTACTGAAGGTTTTAACGGAAGCTTTAACTTAAAGCTATCATCTTAAAAAGGGTACGATAATAATTGAGCGCTGATCATAACAAAATCTTGAGTTTAAAAAAGTGACGGAGACCGGAATTAACGGCCATAATATTTCAAGCTAGAAATTGCACTAGAGAGCTTAAATTCAATACACAAATAAATCTAAATTAGAGATTACCAAGAAAGATTTTAAATCCTGGAAGTTTCAATTGGGGGCATGGACACGCACTTTAAGCTCAAAATTAAAAATTTAAGTTAAAGTATTACGAATAGGAAAAATCTGAAAGCACCGATTGTTAAATTAGGGAAGTAGGGCCACGTTTATCAAATTTGTATTGAAATGTTATACGGAAGAGAACTGAAATTTTGCAAAAAAAAAAAAATGGGCTTATTTATGTAAGTTAACAACTAGATAAATTTAAAACACAAGTTACTGTATTGAAACCTTGCATGCACATTTCACTCATGCTAGAATTTAATTTTGCGTTTTCTATAGGACTTCGTCTGAGCAGACTTTAGTACACTAAAATTAACACTATATTCTCATATTTCTACTCAGATGACTTAAAAAATTAATCAAATTACTCGGTCCTCATTATGACACAATGGTGCACATATCACCCTATAAGCCAATATTTTATGTAACTCTGCCTTTTGAACTGGCGCAGACATTATGAATAGAACTATAACAGACTAGAAATTAAAAGTTTAAAAAGCTTTATTAAGAAAACCTTAGAAAAAGTACTCAGATCCCCACAAAAACATAAATGTGAAAAAAGGCCAAGTTCCTTTCCAAAATTTCGGCCATCAAAAGTAGTGAGATACAAATTTTGACCAAGTTCGTATTTGGTACAGTACCTATCACTGCAATAGGTAATAAAGACCTGCAAAAGACGTCTTATAAGAACTTTAAAGACATGAGGGCAATTTCAAAAGCTTTACTACAGTGAAATCTTCTGAAACAAACGCTAAACAACGTGTTCGGCAATACATTTGTTTAACTTATTGCAGGTATAAGAGTAAAGAAGAAAATAGTTAGTGACTGAAGAATTTGTGGTGCTTGTGTTTTTTTTGTCTCATTAACGCCCCAGTAAAAAAAGAGACTCCAAAAAAGTCATGAAAATGTAGAGTTTACGATGCGGAAGTAGTGCAAATTTCGATACGATCTAATGATTTTGACATAGGGTTGTCATTGCAAGCAGTTCTCTTTTTCGATGCCTGTAATGAGTCTTTGTAATGAGTCTTTTAAAAAAGGATTTTCTCACTTTTTTTCAAAAAATTTATTTTTTTGGATAAAACTATCCGAATATCTCCGAAACTATAAGACTGTTAAAAAATTATTTGGGACTTAATTTAAAGGTCAATTTGTTTTCTAGCCTTCTGCGTATTTGTTATTTGATCAAAGAACTGGTTCTCAAGTAAATACAAATTATGTGATGCAGCATCCTCTTTTTTCTTAATAACGGAAAATCTCGAGATACAGAGCCAATTTAAACAAGTCAGAGTGCTATATTCGGCTGTGCCGAATCTTATATACCCTTTACCAAAGTGCGTTTATGTAGTATAGAGATACAAACATAAGCACAGAGATATGTAGGTGCATATTCATTTCGTGAAAAAATTCATACTTTTTTTCTAGTGCAATTTTTAATTTTTTGGCATTATGTTTAATTTGGTGCTTTTTAAATTTTGGCGATTTGTTTCATATAGGCAATTTTTTTTTGGTTTTGGCGATTTTTTTCGGTCTTTGGCTTTTTTTTAATTTTGGCGATTTTTTTCGTGCTGGCGATTTTTTTGATTTTGACGATTTTTTCATTTAGGCGATTTTTTTATTTTTTATATATTTAAGTTTTTTAGTTTTGACAGTTTTTTTCTCGTTTTGGCGATTTTTTCGGTTTTTGGCGTTTTTTAATTTTGGCGATTTTTTTTCGTTTTGGCGATTTTTTTGATTTTGCCGATTTTTTTTTCATTTAAGCGATTTTTTTAATTTTTGGCATATAGGCAATTTTTTTGTTTTGGCGATTTTTTCCGGTTTTGGCGTTTTATTTTTTAATTTTGGCGATTTATTTTCGTTTTGGCGATTTTTTTTGATTTTGGCGATTTTTTTTCATTTAGGCGATTTTTTTATTTTTTATATATTTAAGTTTTTTAGTTTTGACAGTTTTTTTCTCGTTTTGGCGATTTTTTTCGGTTTTTGGCGTTTTTTAATTTTGGCGATTTTTTTTCGTTTTGGCGATTTTTTTGATTTTGCCGATTTTTTTTCATTTAAGCGATTTTTTTAATTTTTGGCATATAGGCAATTTTTTTGTTTTGGCGATTTTTTCCGGTTTTGGCGTTTTATTTTTTAATTTTGGCGATTTATTTTCGTTTTGGCGATTTTTTTGGATTTTAGCGATTTTTTTTCATTTAGGCGATTTTTTTTAATTTTTAACGATTTTTGTTCATATAAAAATGTTTTTTTTTTTGTTTTGGCGATTTTTGCGGATTTTTGTCATTGTGGGATTTTTTTTTGTTTTGACACTTTTTTCTCGTTTTGGCGATTTTTTTCGGTTTTTGGCGTTTTTTTAATTTTGGCGATTTTTTTTCGTTTTGGCGATTTTTTTTCATTTAAGCGATTTTTTTTAATTTTTGGCGATTTTTTTCATATAGGAAATTTTTTTTTTTTGATTTGGCGATTTTATTTCGGTTTATGGCGTTTTTTTAATTTTAGCGATTTATTTTCGTTTTGGCAATTTTTTTTTTGATTTTTGCGATTCTTTTTCATTTAGGCGATTTTTTTTTTAATTTTTGGCGATTTTTGTTCACATAATCATTTATTTTTGTTTCGGCGATTTTTTTCGGTTTTTGGCTTTTTTTTTAATTTTAGCGTTTTTTTTTAATTTTGGCGATTTTTTTTTTGTTTTGGCGATTTTTTTAAATTTTTGGCGACTTTATAATTTTCGGATTTTTTAGTTTGACCGTTTTTGAAAATTTCAAGAGTTTAACTCTTACAGTTTCCAAGATATAGCAATTTGTCAAAATTACATAGTCAAAATTTCATTAACTGATGGGCCACCCTTTAATTTAAATTTTTTTAATTTTAGTGTTAATTGTTGTAGCCTATATAAAAATACACTAATTTTACAAATTTCAAGTGTCAATATACATATGTACACACATACATACAATTGTATGTATATTACATGGGATTTTAAAAGTTTTCGTTACTCATTTTGGAACACCCTTTAATTTTTAGCTTTTATATATTTGTTGTTGTAGCGACCAAATTTCTACACACACAGTCCAAATTTCAGACCCGTAGCTTTTACCGTTCCTGAGAAAATAGCCTTCTTCCTAAAACATGAAATATGTTTAATTATTAGGAAAAAAGTTAAAGTTTTCCAACCCTGGAAACGTTTTTTAATCTGTTAAGTTTTTAAAATTTTTTTTTAATTATAAATACCAATTTTATTCATACCGAAGTATAAAATAAGTTAATTTAATAAAAAAGTAATAAAAACTTGTTTTCGGTAGTTATTTTCTATGGGTAAATTGAGTTTGAGTTTTCCAGCTCTGAAACCGTCTGCTCGATTTTGCTGAATTTCAATAGCAAAATTTTTCGGAAAATTTCTGACACACCAGTCCAAGAACGAAGTCGCTAGCTCTTCTGGGAGCTTGGGAAAACCGATTTCACGTACAGACAGACGGACAGACGGACAGACGGACAGACGGACAGACGGACAGACGGACATCGCTTGTTCGTCTTCCCTATGCATAAGGATCCAGAATATATATACTTTATGTGTCGCTTATTAATATTGTAGAAATTACAAACGGAATGACAAACCTATATATACCCTTTTACCATTTTTTGGTAAAGGGTATAAAAAAGTAATTTATAGGCATTGAAGCTCAGTATCATATGCACGAAAATTTACTATTAAAGTACCGACCTTAAAAATCGTGTTGACCTGTGTTATTAATATAAGATGTATTTACATCGAGCTTTATTTTCGATTTAATCGCATGCGGCAAAAATTTAAGTTTTCAGGAGAAGGTTTTCTTATAATATTCAAATATGTTTTATATATGTACGTAAATTGTCGCTTACGATAAACTTTGCAATTTTCATAATTCTAATTTATGGGTAGGCCATAAAAAAGGTAATTTTTTACTACATGTCTCTCACGATTAAATCGGAAATAGGGCTCGATGTGTGCTAATGTGATTATACATACACAACGAATTTGGTAGCGTGTTTTTTGTGAAATTTGGTATATTTAAACACAATAAATCAAGTGCCAGCGTTAAAATTGTATAAAAAGTGATTTGGCACGTTTCAAGTAATTTTTGCACTATTTTAAAGCAAATTTGGCACGAAATCAAACCTTCCACTTACCATCATTGTGTTCTGATCAGTGTGGCCACAACTTAAATAAATTTTAATGCTAAATGGGACTTAAAATAATGCTAAAAATGCTAAAAAATATTTGAAAATGCTAAAATGTAATGCTAAGATTTTGTAATGATTTTTTGATAATTATATCGTTGTAATTACGAACATATTTTTTATTTAATATTAATAAAACAAAAAAAGTAAAAACAACAATTCAGGAACATAAAAAATACAATTGATGAATTCATGAAACCTCTTGTGCCGTTGTATTATATAAAATAGTGTAAAATTTGTTGCTGGTAATTTTCATTGTATGTTCAGTGGCTGGAATCCGCAAAAATGAATTTTGAAGTTTCCAACCCCGTAAAACATAATTTTGAATACTTCCTTTCTCCTTGTTGTTAGGTGTTTGACGTTTAAAATACATTAACGGCCGTTTTCACAATGAACAATTAAAAGCTAACAGGGACTTTAAGTTTTGTTTGAAGAACTAACTGTCAGTTAGAGTTCAAGTCAACTCTTAATCATATATTGTGAAAAGGGACGTAAAGTGACTATTAGACGATCATACCGGCATAACGACTTTCATTTTTTTTACACGTTGATGATTTTATATCATGATGAATCAAACAAATATATTTGCAAAATAATTAACAGAAATATCCAATTTTCATGTTGTTTAATTTTTTGGTCACAAGTAATTGTTTTCCCGTGATTTTTTAATAAATAAGAGTTAAATACACAGTAACACATACAATAACATTTGATATCAATATGAATTTATCAGGTCGTGAGCTCTGACGATAATATCATAACGCTGTCATAATATTAATAAATTGAGTCTATACGTAATGAATTTTCATCATGATATTAATTTGATATTCATCATGATACAAAATCATCAGTTGTTGCAAAAACACAAATGAAATGTGCACTGAATTTGACAGAATATCTATTTAACGAGTTGATGAATGATGACTATGGAAAGGATTTTCATGCATTTAAAATCACGTTTTATGTACATAAAATATGCAGTAAAATATAAAAATATGTATTTAAAACTAATAAAATATGCATTTATCAAATTTTTTTCACCATTTAAGAACATTAGAATCTTAAAAAAAATCAGCATCATTGCTTTCTTAGCAAACATTTTGACATTGGTCGCATTCATAAGACGTAACAGTTGCGCAACCGTTGAGTGTTTGTCTTAGAAACGCATAGTTGAGTATCTCCGCTCCACTTAACAGTTGAGTAATTTTCCATCATAAATTTTTTTCGCTACCTATAATCAACACGTTGTGCTCAGCCTGAACAGCTGGTCAAATATAGCTCTTTCTTTTATATGCTTTGTAAGGTGGCAGCAATAAATATTTGTTAAGTTTTACATCACAAATGCGATGAAGTAACGAAATAACTATATACAATTACATTATATACATCAAGCCGTTTCTAAAAAGTAGCTGTTGGGGCCAACAGTTGCCAGCAGTTTCAGAACTGTTCAGCTCAACAGCTACTTCTTATGAATGCGCCCATTAAAAACTTAAAAAAAAAATGTAAAAAGCTCAGCTTCAATGGTTTTTTAACAAATATTTTGTCAAAACATATGGAATACAAAATACGAGTAAAGGCCCAACTATAATGTGAATAAGCGATCTTAAGCAACTGTGCGGTTACATATAAAACGTATGTGGCAAACTATAATGTACTTATGGAACTTTTCGTCAAGTTTCGTCAAATGTCATTTTCTTAAGCAAAGTGCCAAACTGAACGCATATTCCGTACGGAAAACACGGTTTGTGTATTTTTTAAACTCAAGCAAACAGCATCAGAAAATATTCATTGATTTTAAATATTTCTTTATTGTTTCTTATTTTAAACTCAGAAAAGAAAGCAAAACTTTTATTTTCATTCTTTGTTTTACAATACACCTATACACACATACACATGAGTTTATTTATGTATGATCATTGTTGTACTTTTTAGTAGGCAAAACAAATAAAACAAGTAATAAAGTGGAGGATATAATTATACGTGAATTTTTAATGGATTAGGATATTCCAACAAGTTAATTTGATTGAATTGCTTTTATTTATTAGTTTTAAGAAGAAACAAAATTACTAAAAAATTGTGAACAATACATATATGTGCAGCTGTGGCTAAAGAATACTTAAGTACATTGTGGGCACCTAAAAGTCACATCTGAATTGCTTAAGTATTTGACAGACTTATCGTTCAATTCTGGCATTAGCTTAAGCCGGCTTATTCATATTATAGTTGGGCCTTAAGTTCAGTCGAACTTTTATTTACGTACATTAGTGAATAAATGTTTCTTTTTAAATTGTCAAAGGTCGACGATTTTTTCTGAAAAAAATTTTATGTAATAAAAATGAAGTTATTTATTGGAACTCATTTAAATGCTGCTATTTTGTTTGTGGAATATTCAGTTTCTAAGTTTTCGTTGTTAGAACTATTTTGATACAATTTGTTGCATATATTTTAATTTATTTTTCACCACATCTTTAATTAATTCAACTTGAGGTGTTAAAGTAACGAAAGCCTCTAATTAGTATATAGTGTGAACAAGAAAGCAATACTGTGTGTGCACAAATGTCAATTTAGGCAGAAGGCTGTCGGGTACTATATTTCTATTAATAAAACTAAAGAAATTTTAAAGTAAAAAAAACTTTCCCCCATATGAAAATTTTGTTTTAACGTACACTTCAAACACACGTTAATAGAAATATAGTACAGCCTTCTGCCACGTCCACCATTTAGTTACTGTAGAATGTATCCGTATCGTATCTCTGGATATTTTTCATTAAAGGCTTTCTTTTATTTTCAATGGTATTGATATTCTTAACTTAAGCCAAGGTATTGAACTTTGAGTCCTACGGTGTTTTTGAATATCGATTCATATCACAAAAAAAGCATCGTAAATTTTTCTTATTTTCTCCTTTTTTGTTCTTACACAATCGTAAAAAATGCAGCTCTTATATACTTTTCAACTAGTAAAAAATCCAAAATTAGATTTCTATAGCATGAAAAAACTAAAAAAAATTATTAAAAATATACATTTTTGATGAAATATGCAAAAATATGTATTTATTATAAAATATGCAAAAATATGCACTAACAAATCGATGCCATTTTGTCGCAAATTTGTGGATTCGCAAAGATATGTTATTTACGTTGATCTACGACCAACGACAGAAAACATGTATTTACATGAAAATCCTGACCCTAATGATGACAAACAAAAAAAGTTAAAAATTTTTTGAAAACCAAACCAATCTGAAAAACACGAATTTTGCAATATCACACTATTCTCATATACCAAGTATTTACTATAGCCTAATAACCGCTTAAGACGTCTACTGTTTACATGGTTTCCAGCATCATACATTTGTATAAAAATGACAAAATAGAATGAAATATGTTAATTGACAGAGGTTTTTACTTATATAAATGAAAAAGAATATATGAAATTTATAAAATTAAAAATGCTAAATAATGCTAAAAAATACGAATATTTACATATGCTATCACTTAATTGTGAATAAATTCAGATTCATGGAATGATTTTTAATAAATTTGGCTCATTTTATTTATAACATAAGAATGCATCACAATTAATAATAAAATATAAAATTTTCTTCAGTTTAAAATTTTAATGAGTCTTTTAAAAAACGATTTTCTTTTTTTTAAATAAATTTATTTTTTTGTATAAAACTTTCGGAATATCTCCGAAACTATAATACTGTTGAGAAATTAAAACAGACGTAATTTAAAGGCCAATTCGTTTCCTATCCTTTTATATATTTTTTTATTTAATCAAAGATCTGGTTCTCAAGTAAATGCAAATTATGTGATGCAGCATCCTCTTTTTTCTTAATATCGAAAAATCTCGAGATACAGAGTCAATTCAACAAAACTGACTTACAGGGATTGATACACAGTACTTAGTGTATACAAATTTACTACGAAACCTTTGACCTTCACAATAAATTTCATTTTGTTGACCTGTGTAATTAATATACAATTTTATACAATCCAAAATGATTGCAAAGTGTTTAAATCAATAAATATATGTCTGAATTAAACAGTTTTTCATAAGTAATTAGTTGGTTACGTTTTTTTGGGCAAATAACACACAAGAAATGCCAGATGTAAACTCAGCCTTAAGGCTCAGTTAGCCGAATGTAATGTAAAGTAACTGCAACAGTAGGAAACAACTGATCGATATTGTTGTGTGAAAAGTAATGAAAATGGTTATAGAGATATAATGTAACGTAACCTACTTTTCCTACGTTACAGTTACATTCCATTACTGTCGGCTAACTCAGCCTTTAGTCGATGGATGGTTCGGAGAACATTAAAAGATGATGTTCTGTAAGCGGTAATGTTTAGTTGAATGCCATTAATTTAGGGGAACAGATTTTGTAGAGATATGTATACGAAGTACATGCCGGCCAAGTTGCGGTCTCTTCATACAGTGTGTATGTTTACACGAAACCATTCTGACTCATGTAACCTCATATGCGAAGTTTTACAATGAAAGCTTCGTGAGATATGGAGGTGTAAAAAGTAATGACGCTAATTAAAAACGCGAAACAAAATTGTTGATCCCGACCTAAGAAACGCTCAAATCTAGCACTTTTTATAATTATCTTTCAGCCCTTTTTACTTTTTGCTCGATATGGCTACATTTTAATCTTTGTATACTTTTTCTTCCTTTAATCTAGCAAAATCGACGTTTTAATAATTTTATTTTGCTAGTTTTCTTTATCAATTTAAAAAAGAAGAAGAATATAGAATAATCTTCTATTTCTTCCAAATTTTTTGTGCTTGGAAAGCGAGAGCAAGAAATCGAAATTTCTAGGTATGTACATACATACCTATTTATATATATATACATATATATATATATACTTCTATTATTATATATATATATATTAATCTACGTACATATATACCTTATTGGAATGTAGTATGAAATGTAAATGAAATAAATACCTTATGGAAATGTATGTCATATCTCAAGCTATGTATATGCTGGTCTCATGGTAGTTATTTATTTTCTAATACATTGCTTTACAAAAATGTGTTTGATGTTTCGATTTTCAAAAGAAACATTTTAAAAGTATGCCCTTTTCGAGCCTTTTCGAAAAATTTTACTTTATTAGCCCTTTTTTCAAAAATGTTTGCGCTTTCTAGGTATCAAAAGTTGGCATCACTGGCAAAGAGTGCATACCTTAAGACATTCTCACTGATTCACTTCCGATATAGCTAGGGAACTGAAATTTAGTACAGGAGTAGAACTAGGTGAGCATTTAACTAGAAAAATCTGAAAACCAGTACATTTTAGCGAGGGGGCGGGGCTACGCCTATAAAAAATAAAATTTTGGCTATGGACCTGAAATTCCATGCAAAAGTAGGTCTAGGTAAGTACCTAACAATAAAAATTTGAAAACCTGGAAATTTAAGAAATATTCAAGTCTCGAAAAAAATTGGACTAAGCACACGTCTACAGCCCCTGTTCCAAAAAGTCAACATTTTTAGTTTGCTATATTTTGCAAAATAAAACTTTATAAACTTATATTTTTTGTAACCATCTTAATCGCACCTTGTGTAACTGTGAAAAGGAACTTTTTTCCTTTCAAGTGTGACCTTTCAGCTTTATTCATTAAATTACTTCACAGAAAAATAAAAATGCATATTTATGCGTAAATATGTACATTAGTGTCTCGAAAAAAAAGTTCACCGTACACCACCGAATATAAAGTACTCTTGCAGGGAAGTTTCGAAAAAAAAAATTCTGTGCAATAAGGAAAAAGTGCTTAAGTGATAAGCACTTAAGCACTTTTTTTTACTGTTTTCAGGAGAGCACTTTTAATCGTTCAAATCAATTTACAGAAATGAATTTCTTTTACAATTAGATTGGGAAATTCTCTGTTCACCTCTAGTTTTTTAAGCAAACATCGTTATAAACACTACAAGTAATACATTTTCGTTGAATATCGCAAAGTATAACCTAACCTAACCTAAGTGAAAAATATGGAAGTCATTCTAATGGAACTACATTTTCGTTGATTCCAAGAAATCGATATTTTTAATTTGCCGAGAGTGACCTAAAAATCATATAGAAGCTTATTTTAGTCATACAAAACCTTGTAACTCCTCCATAGTGTTGGAATATACTAACCAGAATTAAAAAAAATTATTTCTTTACAGAAATTTATGAACTAATTTTAGTCTAAAATTTAAAAGTTATTTGCTTAATTTACATGAAAACACTGTTTCGGGCTTAAATTCGTATAAAAGGAAACAAATTGTTAAAATAGGTAACTATTAACCATTTTTCCTATATGAAAATATTATCATAGAACACAAAAATAGGAATTTTTATTAATATCGCTTCCAATTCAGTGACCAGGCATCGAAAAAGAGAACTTCTTGCAACCTATGTAAAAATCATTAGATCCGATCGAAATTTTCACTACTTCCAGATCGCAAACTCTACATTTTCAAGATTTTTTTGGAGTCTCTTTTTTTGCTGGGAAGTTAAGCTAATATTCCAAATTAGATAAGAAGTCTAAAAAAGATAAGCTGGAAGTAACTTTGCTATAAATATGCAGATTACGGAGGTAGTAGTAGTAGTAGTAGCTCGAAAACAGCTTATCTCGACTTAAGCACTTTTTCCTTTTTTCCACAGAATTATTTTTTTGCCAGCGGTTGCCAAAATACGGTCGGATCTTAAAGTGTGATATATCGATGTTTTTGTCTCGATGAGACCAATATTTTCCTTTAATAGTCATTGAACTCAAATATCGCTTTCTAATACTTACCTACCACATCTCAGTTCCTACAACTCTAATGTACCACTTTACTGAAGTATTTATTTCATTCAGTTAGCTCACTAGCTCAGTTAATTTGTAGAGAAACATCATTTTTTCAAGCATAAAGAAAGAGCGAAAACCGAAACATAAAAAGTCAGATTTATACACAGTGTGTTCGTGTGTGTGTCATACATTGCAAAACAAGACAGATGAAGTATAAAAAAAGATAAAAGTAAAATAGTTTAATGAGTGGAATTTGTTAATAAATATACATATCTACATATATATGTATGTACATACATTTGTATACTTTTTTTATGTATGTACTTGTGTGACAAAAAATTTGCTGAAAAAGCACAAGACCGAACTCTTTCAATAGGTCGTTTTAGACACAAACCCACTTAAATTACATAGGTTTGTGTCTAAAACGAACTGATGAAAAAGTCCACATGTTATTTACATGGGTTTGATTACACGTTTGTGTCTAAAACGAGCTACTTAAAGTGTTCGATACAAATGTAGAAACCACTCAGTACTGAGCTGACAGCGCTCAGTGAAGTGAACGGCTCACAGCGCTCAGTTAAGTGAATCGTTCAATTCAACTAGTTCGTTCATGAGCTACACAACCCTAGTAAGTACGTTAGTTTATTAGTCAAGAGATTGCAGGTTCGACTCATCCAAAGGCACTTCCATTAAAGCTAGAAAGCTGAAATTTGTTACACGAGTATATCTAGGTGAGCAATGAACTAGAAAAATCTGAAAACTTGAAAATTTTAACCAGGGGGCGGGGTTACGCCCATAAAAATTTAAATTTGCGCTAGTGAGCTGCAATTTGGTACACAAGTAGAACTTAGTGAGTACCCACCTAAAAAAATCTGAAAATCCGAAAATTTTAACCAAGGGTGCGGGGCTACGCTCATAAAGCTCAGAATTAAAACACATATCTAAAGCGTTTAACTCAAGCGATTTTATTGAAATTTGGCACACATGTTACAATAATACATGGCTATAAATTTTTTTTAAAAAAGTGGGCGTTAACACGACCATACAATTTTAGCGTCATATTTCATGTGTTTCGGGTCAGCACACTTAAGTGAACTATTTATGTATTTACTATTATCCGTTTCCAATGAAACTAAAGAGGAAAGATAGCTGTTAGCCAAATAAAAATTTGGGGTCAAAAAAGGAGGCGGGAACACGCCCATAAGATTAAAAATTAAAATTTTCGCTAGTAAGCTGAAATTTGATAAACGAGTAGTTATAAATTAGAAAATTACTAGAAAAATTTTAAAACCCAAAAATTTTACCTAAGAGGGTGGGGTTGCGCCCATAAGTCTCAGAATTTAAAAAACAAATCTAAGGCTTTAAACTCGAGCGATTTTATTGAAATTTGGCATACATGTTGCAATAGTACAAGGCTATACATTTTCGTTGAAAAAGTGGGCGTTAACACGCCCATACAATTTAAGCTTCTATTTCATGTACTTCGGGTCAGCATATTTGAATATACTACATATTTATACATTTATTACTATCCGTTTTCAACGAAACTCGACAGGAAAGATAACTAATGGCTACAGCAGGTAATATTAATATTGTTAATATTATTTAATAATAATTAAATAATAAAATTTTCGCAAGAGAGCTGAAGTTTGATACGCAAGTAGGTCAAGATGAGAAACCAAATAGAAACATCTAAGAACCCAAATATTTTAACCAGGAGTGGCAGAGGCAACGATAATTTTTTACTGAAGGTTTTAACGGAAGCTTTAACTTAAAGCTATCATCTTAAAAAGGGTACGATAATAATTGAGCGCTGATCATAACAAAATCTTGAGTTTAAAAAAGTGACGGAGACCGGAATTAACGGCCATAATATTTCAAGCTAGAAATTGCACTAGAGAGCTTAAATTCAATACACAAATAAATCTAAATTAGAGATTACCAAGAAAGATTTTAAATCCTGGAAGTTTCAATTGGGGGCATGGACACGCACTTTAAGCTCAAAATTAAAAATTTAAGTTAAAGTATTACGAATAGGAAAAATCTGAAAGCACCGATTGTTAAATTAGGGAAGTAGGGCCACGTTTATCAAATTTGTATTGAAATGTTATACGGAAGAGAACTGAAATTTTGCAAAAAAAAAAAAATGGGCTTATTTATGTAAGTTAACAACTAGATAAATTTAAAACACAAGTTACTGTATTGAAACCTTGCATGCACATTTCACTCATGCTAGAATTTAATTTTGCGTTTTCTATAGGACTTCGTCTGAGCAGACTTTAGTACACTAAAATTAACACTATATTCTCATATTTCTACTCAGATGACTTAAAAAATTAATCAAATTACTCGGTCCTCATTATGACACAATGGTGCACATATCACCCTATAAGCCAATATTTTATGTAACTCTGCCTTTTGAACTGGCGCAGACATTATGAATAGAACTATAACAGACTAGAAATTAAAAGTTTAAAAAGCTTTATTAAGAAAACCTTAGAAAAAGTACTCAGATCCCCACAAAAACATAAATGTGAAAAAAGGCCAAGTTCCTTTCCAAAATTTCGGCCATCAAAAGTAGTGAGATACAAATTTTGACCAAGTTCGTATTTGGTACAGTACCTATCACTGCAATAGGTAATAAAGACCTGCAAAAGACGTCTTATAAGAACTTTAAAGACATGAGGGCAATTTCAAAAGCTTTACTACAGTGAAATCTTCTGAAACAAACGCTAAACAACGTGTTCGGCAATACATTTGTTTAACTTATTGCAGGTATAAGAGTAAAGAAGAAAATAGTTAGTGACTGAAGAATTTGTGGTGCTTGTGTTTTTTTTGTCTCATTAACGCCCCAGTAAAAAAAGAGACTCCAAAAAAGTCATGAAAATGTAGAGTTTACGATGCGGAAGTAGTGCAAATTTCGATACGATCTAATGATTTTGACATAGGGTTGTCATTGCAAGCAGTTCTCTTTTTCGATGCCTGGTCACTGAATTGGAAGCCATATTAAGAAAAATTCCCTTTTTTGTGTTCTATGATAATATTTTCATCTAGGAAAAATGGTTTCCTTTTTTAACAATTCGTTTCTTTTTATACGAATTTAAGCCCAAAACAGTGTTTTCATGTAAATTTAAGCAAATAACTTTTAAATTTTAGACTAAAAATAGTTCATAAATTTCTTTAAAAAAATTAATTTTTTTTAAATTCTGGTGAGTATTTGCTAACACTATGGAGGAGTTACAAGGTTTTGTGTGACTAAAATAAGCTTCTACATGGTTTTTTGCTCACTCTCGGCAATTAAAAATATCACTGGGGCGTATACTAACGTCATACATGTACATACATACATACCTACATAATTTTTGTATGCTCTCTTATTTTTCTGCGCACATACAAACGCACACATGCATTAACATGAGTTGTGTGCACCTGCTTTAAAAACCCTACCTATACACAAACATAATAGCTTACCATCTACATCTTACACACACGCATCCAAACGTACAATATGCAAAATAACAAACATACATGTATATACTGTACTTATTTTCATTGTTTGTTTGAACAAGACGTCTTGGCGACATCGCTTGCTAACAGTCATATACACGTACACCAATACAACCATCGTGCTTCGTTTATAGTACGGCAGCATTTATTATTGGCTGAGTATAATACATGCCACGAGAATACATTTAAAAAACATGACGTATTTACATTTCAAGACTGCTTACGCAGGCCACTAATATGTACATATATTTTTCATCTAGAAATTGACATATTCAGGTGTGTGATGGGAAATTATCGTTTTCAAAACGATTTCAAAACAATCATTTTGAAAAGGTGTGATCAATCATGATACATTTTTAGTATCATTTTTAAGCTAAGTTTAAGCTACTGACTTCTAAAAATCACGCTAGAAGATAAAATGTAAATCATATAATAGCGATGTGAAAATAAATTTATCAAAAATATTTGGAAAAAGTATTAAAAACAAATTTTAAAATTATTGACAAAACTACTATAGAAAACATATCACACCTTTTATCGTTTTAAAATTGTTTTTGTGTCTAAATCGTTTTTCATCACATACCTGATTATTCTTCAAAATTCCTCATAGTGCATTACAAATAAAAACTGCGAAGTTGTTGCATAGATTTCCCTCTTCAGTACTAGAAAACTACATATCGAGAGCCTATATTCAAAATACGTCAACTCAAAAAAGCTAACTTTTCAATAGGACAAAAAAAAACTAATTAATTCTCTCATTGTTGTAAAAATAAATTATGCGACTTCCATAATGTGGTTTAAATATGGTTACTAATTTATAGGTCTCCAAAAAATATTTTATTTTGCACTGGTTTGCATATTTTTATGAGATAGCATATTTTAGTCGATCAAAAAACAAATATTTCTGTAGAGTTAGCATATTTTGTCGAAAAAAAGTTTATTTTTTTAATATACATATTTATTTTTTAATCAATTTATTAAATCTTTTACTAAATACCAGATATAAGAATTGAAAATCTACAAGAAAAAACTTAAAATACCATGAAAAAATTACTTAAGCCTGACTGAAAGCCTCTTCCGTCTTGAGGTAGTCAGTTTTAGCACTCCCTAACTCATTCATTAGTGTAACAGGGTTACTTCAATATATCAATTTCGAAAGCTTATATTATTGACTATAATTGGTCCATAATATTCTATTCGATTAACAGTTTAAAAGTTAAACATACATTGCCAAATGCAATAAGATTTGAGGTAAAAAACGCCAAAAACCGAAAAAAATCGCCAAAACGAGAAAAAATTTCAAAACTAAAGGAATTGCTTAAATGAAAAAAACTCCAAAAACCGAAAAAATCGCCAAAACCAAAAAAAAATCGCCAAAATTAAAAAAATCGCCAAAATAAAAAAACCGCCAAAATTAAAAAAAAACGTAAAAAACCAAAAAAATGCCAAAACTATATAGGCTAAAGTTCGTATTGAATTAAATTGAATGAAATGCGCGGGTCAAAGTCGCACTTTACTGAATTTTTTTACCTTTGGTTTAAATAAAAATTGTTATTAAAGTAATATCTTTTGAAAAAATAATTTATTTTACCAACAAAATTTATTTCCTAAAATCCCGGGATCCCGAAAAATCATGGGATCTTGGTATTGGAATTTTCAAAATCCCTAACCCCGGGATTTCCAAAAATCAATCCCGATTGGCATCCCTAGTACTTACCCGTCATATCTCAACTTATAGAAGAATTCAAAAAATTAATGTGAAATAAAATAATGGGGTTTTAATTAATCATATTATGACATTATTCAAGTTGGCTGTATTTTTGGCGACTCTTGAGTTTGGAAAAAAATTTGTCACATGCGCACAAAGTATAGAGAGGTACAGAAAGTGAGTGATGAAAAAAAAAAATCAGCTATGACACGGTTTCGGCGAGAACGGAGTTGAGTTGTTAGCAATATAATCAAAACAAACAAGAGAGAGAGCACAAAGAATAAAATGAAAATACATTTGAACAAGTGAACATTTGTACAAAATTAAATCAAGGAATTTGTTGTATTGGATTGAAAAACAGAATGGTAAAATGATTATTAGTATTAAAAAAGTGATTAAGATTTGTTTTCAAATGATTCCTTATTTAACTTTGAACTTTTTCGTTCATAAATATTAATTTTAACCTTTTAATTGCAAAAATCTCATAATGAATGAGAACACAAAGTTTAAAATGCAAAATCGTTAAATCAATGCCACTACGAAAGAAACATCAAAGAAGACACGGGCTTGGTGTAAGCGAGATGTCAGAATTCGCAATTATCTTCCGTCTCGTGACATCTCTGTATACTTTGTGCCATGCGCTGTTCATCGCTGACAGCCATGGCAGATTCATGTACTTCATGTTTTGAAAATGACATGGATAAGCAGTGACCTGTTGAACGTCGTCCGACTAATCTAATGTCGACTTCCTTGAATTACCATTGATTGGTTTTTCACAAGAAACCAGAATGACACACAAACTTTCACAACGATCTCACGTCACATAAAAGCGGTGGATTCGAGAGGCTGTTGTTAGCCAGCGCGCTGTGCTAATTGCACCACGAGCTAACAGCTCCAGCCTTCTATGCTCGTTGGTATTGCTCCCATTGGAATGTGTTCGAAATTTTTATTGACCTGACCACACAGAATAAGAAATAAAAATCCGAATTTTCAATTAACTCCCATTGACGTCTAGTATGCGGAACACAATCAAGTCTAGTTAAAAACTGTTAGTATATCTAATAAACTTACGGAATAGTGTATGCAATTCTGAATACCTTCTCCGATACTTCCTGGCCAGGTTCCCGGTCCTTTCTGTTTGCCAGGCAATGATCTTAATAGAACATTTAATGGTGACTCTTTGAAGTGAAAAAGGCACACGAACCATTGCAATGCTCTGTAAATGGCTTTCCATTCTCGCAACGATTCCCTTTTTGTATCCAGTGTTAGTAGGAGTTCCATCACAACTAATACCAATTAAGTAATCCATATTGAAAATTTCCATATTTTTTCCAAACTCGCGAGCCGCCAAAAATACAGCCAACTTCAATCATCTCATAATGTGATTGATTAAAATTCCATTATTTGATTTTTCATTATTTTTTTGGAATTCTTATTCTATAAGTTGAAATATGATGGGTAAGTACTAAAAGACTGTACTTTACGTCAATGAATATTAAAAAAAATTTATCTACGAGACAAAAACATCGATTTATCATTCTTCAAGATCCGACTGTAAATACCGAAGATATGACAAACAATTTAAAAAGCCAACCCCTAAATTCGGCAAAAAAACATAAAAATTTTAAAATTTTAAAATAGTTCAGCTGGAATTATTGAAATACTCTCTTAACAAAAGTTTAATGATTTTTTGCGGGCCTTAATTTTCTGACAGTAGAGTGGTATATTAGGGTTGTACGAACTGATATGTGGGGAGTAAATAATATGTGGAACGCGATATTTGAAGTCTCCTCGAGACAAACACATCTATGCTTTGATGTGTAAAATGTATTTTGGCAACCCCTACGTTCGCGGAAAAAATTCCAAACGGCCTTGCAACAATATTTTATATTCGGTGGTGTACGGTGAATTTTTTTGCCTGTAAGGCGAGACGGTACGTATTTATATGTATGCATATGTATGTTTATTCTTTATCTAAAATTATAATTTTGTTTTAATTCGTCGTCAGTGTGTGAAGTCGTGCGAATTGTAATACTTAAGGCCCATAAAGTACTTTTAACGCAAAGCGAAGCGAAAATTTAGGCAACTGTCAACTTTTTGCGTGCTTTGGTAGAATTTTCTTAACTTGGTTGACCAAACTCGCGCGTAAATATGAAATTTTATTAAACTTTTGGTAAATTTACATTAAAAAATAAATTAGTGGTATCAGAGTAATCGAATTGTGCTGTGTTTTATGCATGAAATAAAAACAGTGAGTGTTGTCAAAGCTTTTATTGTGTCATACACATTTTGCTTCACGCTTTTTTCCAAAGTTAGAAATGTCACGCAAAGCGTTGAAGTTGTATCTGACACGACCTTTTCAAAGTATTTGGTACACGATTGTGACTTTTCATGAACGTGCATTAGAAAACACTCACTGGTTCGTCTCTACGTATAAAATTTGCTAGTACTAATGGGAATTATGACCCAAAGCTACCGCAAATATGTTTGTTATCATAGTGATACTTAAATTTATAAAAATAAATTAATAAGAGATAATTGAATAAAACAACATTATCATAATTTGCGGTAACTTTATTTATTCACATAAGGATTTAACAATAAATTTAAACTGTAAATTTAATTAACGGTTAAGTAAATAAATAGTTAAGCATAATTTATTTATATATTAATACATTTCTTATAGTTTTTGTTACAGTTCAACAGATTAAGCGGAGGAAATCAATCGGAATCAATCACACATAAATCTCAACACTAACACTGTGGAATATTTTTACAACGAGGATTTGGTAACGGTGGAATTTGTGTCGCTATTGGCTTTTAAACATAAAAGAACAAATAAATTATATATCAATTATTTACATATATCATAATTATATTTTAAAATAAATATTAATTCAAAACTTATTTCTATGATTATGAATATATGTATGTACGAATATCTACATATATGTAATTATGTATGTTTGTATGAATGTATGTACGTATGCATGAGACAAAGAGGTAAATTATTAATTAATTAAATATTTATTTGAATTAATTCTTATTTAAATTTAAGTAGTGTTTAAATATAGTTTATTTTGTTCAGTTAGAAACTTAAGTTTTCACTTAAGTGAGATAAAAATATGGTAG
Source organism: Tachina fera (assembly GCA_905220375.1). Lineage (NCBI taxonomy): Eukaryota > Metazoa > Arthropoda > Insecta > Diptera > Tachinidae > Tachina > Tachina fera. The sequence continues at coordinate 96,343,778 of LR999965.1, read as the reverse complement.
CACAATGAAATTTATGGAAAGTTTTCCAAACAACAGCTGTTTAACGTAACTAACAAAGTTGGTTATAGCCTTTTCAGACTTTCTTTATGGAAAGTTTTCCAAACAACAGCTGTTTAACGTAACTAACAAAGTTGGTTATAGCCTTTTCAGACTTACTCACATATATAATCAATTCGCCAAGATGATATAATCTTCCCATCAGAATTATGTATACAGAACTGAATGCTCAACATCTTCAAAAGATGTTCCTATCATTTTATTCCATTCAAAATGTGTTGACTTTGATAACACTAAATCACTAGAAAAAATTTCGACAGCAGAACGTATAGATACGTACATGTGTACGTATGTATGTACGTACATTCCTTTTTCCTAAAAAGTTCCGTAACGACTATATTTCCAAATCGAAATAAACTATCTAAAAGTACTTGTAAATTTCCACAAGGAAATTTCCGGACGCAAAATCGTTGCGCATAGAGTAATATTTTTTCAGTGTTGCCAACTTTTTTCCAACATATATCGCTAAATTAGACAAGAAAATAGCTAGAAATTAAATCAAAAACATTTCAAAATTTAGCGATAAATAGCTAAAAACAAATTTATTTTTAAATTTGTTAAAATATTTTACGGTAACTTGTTAACTTTTTTCATATTTCCCAAATTTCTCCAAAAATTTTCTCAAATACCAAATAAAAGCAATGTAATAGGGTAATAAAAGGTTAATTTTATTGAAAACATTTACATACATATGTATCTATGTATTCATTATATATATATATATACATTTATATACATGATTATAAAAAATATTATAACTGCTGAATTCAAGACTTTTCAAGGCTTCTGCTGTTATAGAGTAAAAGTAGCACTGACAATAACTTTTTTCTATAGTTTGCCTCTTATACGTTCACTGCATCTAAGCAAGCTCACATTTTATGATGCAAAAAAAATTGCTAGAATTCCCGCTAACAGCTAAACCATAATTTCTCCCGCAAAATGTACTTAAAAATCTCTAGATCTGACGAGAAAATAGCTGAATTGGCAACAGTGAATTTTTCATCATCGTCTGTTAGAATAATTTCTACCAATTCCGCATATTTTAGCATTAACTGTTCTGTGGCAGCCCTCGTGGAATATGCGATAATTTTGACCACAAAGTAAATTACACTGTTACGATAAAGTGTTATCTCCATAACTATTATAACTAATACTATAATATTTTGTCTACAGATGAATTAATGAATTTAGAACCAATTTTCATAAAAAAAATTGATTTCGAAAAAAGTGTAACATACACCACGCAAAAGGACCATCGGCCACATTGTGCAAGCTTTTCGCCGAAAAACGGATAGACATGCTATCGAAGGTAAAATTTTAGGCCTTCAACAATAACCAGGTAGGTTAATATTTCATAAAGGAAACTGTGTTCCTAAAGCGGCAATGCTAAGAAATAAGCATATTAATTACATTTCCATTCCAGAGTTCATCCGAAGGGACTTGGTGGCGGCCATTTTGGAGATCCCAATGGAACAAGGGACTACACAAGTAGTCTGTGCGTCTGCATATTTTTCAGGTGACTTACCTATACCACCCATTGTGGTGAGGGTAGGTTACTGTCATGAGAATAATTTTCAGTCCATTATTGGTTGTGATGCTAATGCTCATCATACAGTACGGGGTAGTAGTGACGTTAATGGAAGGAGTGAGGCTCTTTTAGAATTTTTAGGCTGTCATGGCATAGAAGTTTCGAATAGGGGCTCAGAGCCAACTTCTGTTAAAGCCACCAGGGAAGAGCTATTATACCTCACCTTATCCAGCTCAATCATTTTCTAGCTACATATCCAATTGGAGGGTCTCTGACGATGTCTCCCTGTTGGATCACCGATACATAAGGTTTGATCATTCAGGAGACATGTCCATTCAACAATTAACGATTCACAAACATATTAACTGGGCTGCGCTTAAAGAAATGGTAGACTCGAGAGCCAATCTGCTAACTTCCAATATTTCTTCTGTGGAAGAACTAGATTTAGCAGCAGGTCAGCTGATTGGTCGTTATTTCTTCATATCATTATAGTTGTAAACTGAGAATCCCGAAAACGATACGAAAGGTACCGTGGTAGAGTGACCTTCTTGATGATATGCGCAAATAAGTTAGAATACTATTTAATTACGCAAAGCGTTCAGGTAATTGGGAATTGTTCACAAGGTAGTTAACCAATTACAACAAAGAAATTAGGAAATGCAAAAGGGAGCCCTGGAGAAAATTCCGCGAGGATATCGAGAATACCCCAACAGCAGCGAGCTTACCTAGGGCTCTCTCCTGCCCTTAGGTCAGTCAAATCAGTTTTCTAAGGAAAGCTGATGGCAATTACACCAAGAAGCAAAGAGAAACGCTGGAACATCTACTTATTCATTTTCCTGAGTCGATTCCCAAGTTTCAAAGTGGTGATCAGTGTTGTCAGATTTATTTTCAGCCTCTTCGCCAAATGACTTGTCGAATATCCCCAAATATCGCCAATATAATAAAACATTAACTGCAGTTTTCATAAAAAATATTTAATTCTTATTGAATGAAATATTTTTATTAATTAATGTGAGTATCTAAAGAAGAGAAGAAACATTAAACTTAGACTTTAAGCTGGGGGAAATACCGATACTTTTCTGTGCAGCCACGCACTTCATCAGCACCCTAGTCTATCTACTTGGCTAGAGATTCTTGTTAAGATCAGCTATTTAACTTAAATTTTCAATGAAACGGAATATGAGAAACGATTGTTGTGTATACAATTGATTTACCTTTGGTAAACACATTTATAAGTATCACTATTAATTTTCTGTTTTTCCATTTTTTCATTTTTCTATTTAGGTTAGCACGAAATTATATTACTCTACCTAAGTATGTTTAGTCATTCTTGCTTATCTTTAACGATCATCACGTTAATTATTTTTACTTATTCGATGTCCCATCGGTACATGCATGTAAGTATAATTGTAGTGGCTTAATGTTACTTGTTGTTGCATTCTACAGTTTTTACTTGGATTTCCAGCATTCTGAAACTGTGATGACCAAGTAAACAGTGATTGCCAAGTGAACATATTTTTTCACGTGCCCATGATTATTTAAGTGAAACATTTGTAATTTTTTTTTTAATTGAACTTTTAGTGATTTTTAATCAGAAATAATTTTAAGTCAGGCTTAAGTTCAGTAATTTCAATTCTTATTGAATGAAATATTTTTATTAATTAATGTGAGTATCTAAAGAAGAGAAGAAAAATTAAACTTAGACTTTAAGCTGGGGGAAATACCGATACTTTTCTGTGCAGCCACGCACTTCATCAGCATCCTAGTCTATCTACTTGGGTAGATATTCTTGTTAACATCAGCTATTTAACTTAAATTTTCAATGAAACGGAATATGAGAAACGATTGTTGTGTATACAATTGATTTACCTTTGGTAAACACATTTATAAGTATCACTATTAAAGTCGTCATTTAGAAATGTGTAGTTTGTCAGGGGAGGACAGAGATAAGCTTATTAATTAAACATAGTTCATGTTATTAATTAAACATAAAAAATTTTGTATACAAAAACATTATTCAATACATTTACCAGCAAATTTCTCCCAGTGCACTCACCACTACACATACATTTTGAATCTGTTTCTCTTTGTGGACAACGCTGGTCTAAAGTCATCTTTAATCCGGATAGGATATAATGGGCTATTGCTTCTTTTCAGCCTTTTAAGGCTTCCCGCGGGGATGGTATATTTCCAGCGCGTTTGCAAAGGTGCATTGATACACTGCCTTGTGCTCTCGACGCCCTATTTAAAGGTTGTTTTATCTTCAGACACATTCCCCTGTTATGGAGGAAGGTTGCGTTGCATTTATACCTAAAACGGGCAATAGGCCAGCAAATTTGGCTAAATCCTACAGACCAATTAGCCTAACATAATTTTTGTTGAAGACTATGGAGAGATTAATTGATCGGCACGTTAGATCGACAGTTTTGAATACCGCCCCTTGCATGCAAATCAATATGCATACGCTAAGGGTAAATCGACTGAGCATGCTCTGCATCATCTTGTTACAAAGATTGAGAGGGCTCATGAATCGGGTGAAATTGCGTTGTGTGTTTTTTAGACTTTAATGGCGCATTTGATAACACAGAATATCACACAATAGAGTGCTCTCTTAGAGAAGAAGGTCTTGATCACGCGTCTGTGAAACGGATTAGGTCTATGCTAGCAAGCAGCAAAATAACTTTTTCTATGTGTAATGATATGGTTATTATTTTTATCACCACTCCTTTTATCAGTGGTGATTGATGCAAATTCTCCTCATTCTTAGTGAACAAGGACACGAAGTTAAAGGGTATGCTGAGGACCTGGTTGTGATGGCAACTGGAAAATTTGGCAACATTCTCGCAGACGTTATGAATAATGATTTGTGCACTGTAACGACATGGTGTGTTAGACATGGCCTGGCGGTCAACTCTGATAATTCTATTCTGGTACATTTTTCTCTTAGACGAAAACTTGGTCTAGCAACAGTATGGTTGAATGGATATAATATTCTTTATTCGACCAATGTCAAATAGTTAGGGATTACCCTTGATAGAAAGCTAATTTGGAACCGACATGTTGAATGCGTAAAACAGAAAGCCACTATGGTGATCTGGGCGGTGAAGAGTTGTGCTAAGTGCACCTGGGGCATGAGCCCGAAAATGGTTATGTGGATCTACACACTGATTTTTAGGTCAATTATAACGTACGGCGCGATAGTGGAGACAACTAAACTCTGTAAGGTTCAGAGATTCGCGTGTCTTCTTGCAACAGGCGCAATGAGGTCATGTCCAACCTTAGCCATTGAGGTCTTGATTAGACTACCATCCATACAAACCTTTATAAGATCATCTGCGGCAATGGCCGCTTATATAATGGGTTTCAGGACATCTGCTCGTTGTGTTGACAACGGGCACTCGTCGGTCCTGAGTACAATACCCAGCTTAGGGCTGCTAGGAATGCGTAGTGACAGGATAAACTGTGAACTCAGGATCGACAGGAGATTCAATATCATAATTCAACCCATGGCAGTGTGGGACGAAAACGGTCCCAATGTGGATTCCAGAAGTTTATGTTGGAATATGGATCCAAAACGGCGGCTGGAGTTGATGCTGGAGTTTTTGGGACCAACGTAAAAACCTCTTTGCTCATGGGCAAATGGCCTACGATATTTCGGGCAGAAATACAGGCAATCACAAAATTTTTTGAAATTAATTTAAATATGGACATTAGAGGTTTGCATATAGCTATCTTTCCCGATAGTCAGGCAGCTCTTAAGTTTCTCCTACTCATTACAGAAGCTATCCATACAAGAAAAGGTTTCCATTTCTTGGATACCTGGCCACAACGGTCATTCAGGAAATGAGAAAGTGGATGAACTGGCCAAAAGGGCCTCTGCTGCTCTTTTTATAGTCCCAGAGCCGTTTTGTGGCATAAGTCGGTAGCCTGTAACGTATCTAATCAAAGAAGATGATAATTCAACCGCTAAGGAAATGTGGCTATCTTCTTCTGTTTTAAGGCAGGACAAAGCTTTGATGCAGCCATTTACACATATTGTCATTATTGGGGGGGGGGGAGTTGTAAACACCTAGTAATGAAATTTTTTTTATTATTGGCTTATGATATCTACACCGAAAAAATTTTGCTTCATAAATCCAATGAAATTGTTTCATTAAAATTAAAATTTGTTCACAAATCTAATGAAAATTTCAAAAATCCAATGAAAATTTCATAAATATTGTGAAACTATTTCATTGGAATTGCTTCCTTGTTAGTCTGGTTTCGTAAGAATATTTTATTGGATTTATGACAACAATATTTTTTAATTATTAAGAAACCGTTTTATAGTTAAGTTGTTTCATTCTTTTCATAAAATTATTTTATTGTTTCGATGAAGTTATAGCACTGCATTAATTACACTGTTAAATAAATTTTATGAAGTTTTCAGTAAAATAATTTTAACGAAACTGGTTTCATTAATCCAACGAAGCGTGACGTTGGTTGAATTTTAATGAAATTTTCATTAGATTAATGTCGAAATTCATTCAGTGTAAAATAAGATATATAAATTTTTGACTCCACTGTATTTAAAAATCTATTTAAAACTGTATCTATAGTAGTGGAATTATTAGTTGTGGGGGTTTGTTGAGAATTGCTCAAGGCACATTTTCTTTGATATGCCTTGGAATTGCTCATATGCAAGTGGAAAACGTCAAATAAAAATTTTGATAAAGCTTGCTACTGTGGGTTTGCAAAATTTGTATTGAAATTGTAACCCAATTGTTATGCACCATTTTCAGTGTAAGGCAACAGTACGTAATGAAGATTTGTTATAATATAATATTATAATTTTTTTTTAAAGACTGCTATATATCTTTTAAACAAATATTTGACATTTAAAACGCTCTATTATTTAAAATTTTATATTTATTTTATATTTTTTAACTTTTTATCAAAAGTATCCCAACTGGCAACACTATTACACTTGACAAGCAATTTTTATTAAAATTAACATTTCTCCTGCAGGCATGCTTTAAAATCGGTTGAGTGTATTTCTATGCAGCTGTTGAGTTTCTCTGTACTTCTTGTTCGTATGATTACACTAATACATAGCTCACACCGATTTGATAACGCTTTAGGATCTTACCCGAAATTCGTGATTGTATTGTGAAAAAGATTTTTACCCCCTAGCGTATAGATGTTTACACATCAAAAAAATTCTTTTATTCTCAAATGGTCCTTCAAACAAGTGAAACCTCTTAAAAGTGGGTAAATTTTTTTTAGTTGAGAGAGTGTTTTGATAGCCTGATGTGATGAAATTTTTAAACCCTGTATGTCAGCTTTTTTATAACAGGGTAGCATAAAAGGTCGTTTGCGAGAGCTTTGGCTTAGTACGTAAAGAGTGGTGAGGTACAGCATCACAGTCAGAAATGTGTTTTTTAAGTGAAGAATATGTCATTTCCTTTAATATAAACTTAAAATAAAAAAGCTTTAAGGTTTAAACTAAATAAATATTAAAGAATACTATTCACGGTCAGAATGCATGACCTGCATTATAATAGTATTAGTGAAATTTTGTCTGTATGCGTCACACCGATGATGCTTGAAGCAAAATCAAAATTTTTGGATTTTTCACACATAGAAATAGAAAGATAGTGCAGTCAAGGCAGAATGTTATATATATATCGAACTGTAAAATTCTATACGTAAAAAGACTTTGTATGTAGTTTGGCAAGTGCGTTGCACTTAGCTTGTGTATGAGATGATATTAATTTATCCTGCAATCCATGTACGTGTATACCGAGACTTACATGCACACTAAAGCGCATTATTCACGGTCAAAATGCATGACATGTATTATAATAGTATTAGGGAAATTTTGTCTGTATGAGTCACACTGACGATGCTTGAAGCAAAACCTTAATTTTTTTATTTTTGCACATGCATGTATGTAACACAAACATAACAAGTTAAGCTACTCAAAACAGTATCTTATACAAAGAACTGTCAAGCTCTATAAGCAAAAAGTCTTTGTATGAAGTTTGACAATTTGGTTTCACTTAGCTTAAGTATAAGACGACATTAATATATCGTGCAATGCATGCACGTGTATGCCGAAACCTTCATGCACACGTACACAATGCTTGTGCTATGCATTTTGACCGTGAATAGTGCGCTTTACACGATGTTTGTGTCATTAATTTTGACCGTGATTACTGCGATTTATGAACCGTGTTCATAAAAAGTTATTTGTATTAAAGATCTTTCCACCAAATCAAATACTCCGAATTCGTAGGAATTTCGTAACAACTAGTCGACAAAACTTCCGATTTTGGAACCAAAATATTACTGAAATCGACTTAGAAACATGTCGGTAAAAAATAGCAACGATATGTCGGTACGAATACACAAAGAGATACAATTACTGTTTCTTTTTGTTTATACAGCAGAGTACCGCTTCGTCGTTATGTTGCTGCTTTTGTCGAAATAATTTTTGGGGTGGAAAACTATCGATGGCACTATCGATAGTTAATTACTTTTATGACTGCTAATGTTTTAATTGTGCAATCGCTTAATACTTGAAAACAATCGATATTTTTCAGTCACTAAAAGCAAAAAATTCAAATATGTTGCTTTTTATAAGCAAAAATAACTGGATGACAGAAAATCTTTTCCACTGATCTAACTCATTTTTCATACAATTATTTTTGTTTTGTTATTTACTGAAGTGGGAAATAAAATTCTGTTTTCGTTTGTTTTGAATTTTAAGTGTAAATAAGTACATTATACGAGAACCATACAACTTTGATACTAACACGATAGTATTGGCGATATAAATGGTGTCCCAACAAGAGCGCAAAATTTAAATTTGGCGCCATTCGAAGCGCCATTGTTTGACATTTGAACAATTGTTATTGTTTGCAAAAGAGCCAACTGTAAAGAGATTAATGGATAAATTTTACGAAACTGGGTCTGTTAGTGATGTAAAGACACCAACGCGCCTTCGACCAGGTCGATCGACCGAAAATGTCGCACCTGTACGTGATGATGTCGCTCAAACTCCATCCACCTCAATTCGACACCGAGCTCAGCAAATTGAAATGATAACCAGTTTTTACGTACCTAGAATTAAAGAAATAAATGTGGAGGGCTTGTGGTTTTAACAAGACGGCGCCACATGTCATACAGCCAGAGTCACAATTCAATTGCTGCATCAGTCATTTAAATCTTGCACCCTTTATTTATATTTTTTCTAGCTTCTGATAGTTTTGAATCGATATATCGATAAAATTTGTTAAGATATGAAATACTTTTGATAGTTTCCACCACTAATAATTTTCAAATACTCGTATGTATAGTATATCTTTATTACATATTTAAATTTTTTTATATTTCTGCAATTCTATTTTGTTTATTACATTTATTTAAAACAAATCTTATAAATAAAGTTTTTAAGAGTTTTAAAAGTTTTTGTTGATCAAATTATTCAGAGAAACCGTCGAAATGTCTTGACAATTTCAGTAATACAAATCTGACTTCAGAAAAAGTCGAAACATTTGTTTTTTGGGGGGTTGTTTGAACTTCGGAACATCCTTTACATACATACATACATATGTATGTATAGTAGGGTTGGGATAGTGCACGAATTTTCGATAGAAAAATTAAAAGGATATGCTGTGTGTATGGTGACCATATATTCCAACGAAAAACGTATATTTAGAAATGTAATAAGAATTAAATCAAGGCGCATTAATAAGGTGACTGCAATAAACCAGGAGGCTGATGTACTTGTATGTATGTATGTTAACCAAACCAAGTGTCAAATTTGGATTGTATGGGCATAATACTAAAAATATGCTTTTATTTGGGTTATCTTGAAACAGCCAACAAAAAATTCAGTTTTATATGGTGGTTGACATTTTCTGCAAGAAATATATGTATGTACATCCAGTTTTGGATGATTTTAATTTCTATTATATTGATGTTGAAATTTTTGGGTTTCGAGAAAATAAAACTTATAATTTTGGAGTAAGAAATTATTAATAACAAAAAGAAAAATTCAATTTCAAAAAGGACAATTCAATATAAAAAAGGGAAACTTGTTTCAAACAAATATAAAAGGACGCCATGTAAAAAAAGACTCTCCTCTTAAAAAAAGGACGAATGGTAAGGGAGACTTCTTGAGGATTGAAGGTACGGGGCACGTTGGGAAAAACATAGTAGTTTTTACTATCGCATTAGAGCTAATTCATAATTTCATAATTTTTGTAATCTAGATACATATATTGAATATTTGAAAAACGTTTATTTGAATTTGATTAACTTCTTTTCAAATTATCTACAGCCTCACAAACATGGTACTCAAAAAAACTTTAATTTGGGTATACTATTTTCTACTGTTGCATTGCAATTAAGATATAGTAGGTATTTATTTGCCGAATGAAATGAGTTTTTTCATTTATAGTAAGCACAGCCATATCATTATATAATACTTTTTATCGTACTACTTATATGTATATCTAAAATGTGATAATTTTAAAAATATGTTATTTTTATGGGGGTTTCAATATATTTTTGGATTTTCATTGGAAAAAACTTTCGTGAATAGTGATGGATCCACCAGGTTTCAGCATTATCACTAATGCTGAATGCATAACAAGAACCTTAGTACCTTATTTTAGTAAACCTTACTGCTCCTTTTTGAGATTTTTCGGTTGTAGTACTTTTTGGAATTTTTCTACCGAGTAAATAAAATAATTAGCGTATAACTTATTCATAGACTCGATTTAATCGAATATATCAAAGCTTCATAATTACACTTCTAATAAAAAATTCAAATTGTCTTGCGAAACTAAACCATTTTCTTAAAAAAATAATAAAGATGCACAATGACTCAAGAGCGTAAGTAAAAATAATTTGTCCGTACTAATGAAATAGTAATATGTATTAATTTTAGTCTTAACAAAACAAGGAGTTTGCAAAAAGCTTTGAAAAGAAAAATGCAAAAACTTTTTGGATTGTGCGTGTCCGATCAAGATATACATTTTTTTTAAAGAACTGAATGTGGGAATGTGTGAATATGGGATAAATACTGTAAAAATAGGAGTGTACTTTATAAGAGAATTAAGAAAGTTAAACCCTAATGTCTCAAGTTTTGTTGCATCATCCAACTTTCGCAAGCAATGAAGATTATATTAATGGTGTCTATTCTGAAATACGCGTCGACTTGGTGAAACTTACATGAAAAACAAAAACAAAACTGTGTAAATGTAAAAAATTTGTTTTTGTTTCTCATACAAAATTAACCGTTTTTGAAAGAAAGAGAAACGCGTTGATATTCTCACGTTTATTTCATTTATGAAATGCAAATGAAAATTTGTTTTTGTTTGAATGTAAAGTTTCACTTCTTCGACGCGTTTTCCAGAATAGCCCCCAATATCTTTTAATAGCTCCCAGGATATAGATGAAAAAAAGTTCGATCAATTCGCTAAGGAAACTGCGGTAATCCCCGTTGTATGGATGGTGGTACAGGTCGCCTACTGTTCACAACGTACTAATGCATGGCACTGACATGATGCAATATGCAATTTTGCCCTTAGGTTGGTATAATGAAACCTTTACTTATATTTCACATCACATTGTTTAGTTCCAATATACTACAGTTATTATTTACTTCATTTAAACGGTATACTATCAGAAGAAGCGCAAGAGCATTGCAATAGAGATTACAAAATAAATAGAAGCCAGTACGCAAGAAGAAACTGGCGATTGTCAAATTTTGGTGATATCTTTAACAGATTTCTCGCAGCATCTGATACATTAATATTTTATGACTACTTCCTGAAGTTATATCCATGCTAGTACAGTTTTGTGAAAATCAGTAATAACATTCTTACATTTCGAGCAAGATCCCCATGCTAGTAATGTAAATTTTTAAACGTCTTTATTAATATATTTATAAAGCAGACTACTTTCTTGAAAATCTACATCGAGTGACCAAAGTTTGAGTTTCTAAAACTTATAATATGTGTACAAAGAACGAAAATGGTGTATGAGCGTTTTTGGATTATTTCTCCGAAAAAAAAATGCTTTACTTCAAAACTTTCAAAAATAGATGATACACGTGCATTCTTGTTTTTAATTATTTAGGATAATCAATTGCAAACATTTTTAATATACATATATTTACTTTCCATATGGAGCAGTTATTTAAAAGTCTTGACTTCCGAGTGTAGGGTACTAACGTCCAGTGCAATAACATAAACAAATTATACCACACAATTTTCTAGAAAGTTCTATTAAACATACTCAAAATTTGTGAACCTATCGCTAATTAAAATGGCGTTATCAGGCCAAGTTCTGGCCAATGCACGCAGTGTGTATATTTACAGGAAGCCATTCGAGCTCTTTTTACCCCCTCATAACTTTGTTCCCCGCAATCGTAAATATTTAATCGTATGACATTTAAACCATAATTAGAATAAATTCATATAACCTCATATGCGAAGTTTGAAAGTTTTACAATAAAAGGTTCCGGAGATATAGAAGTGCAAAAAGTACATATTTGAAGACATACTCACTGACCACTGACACACTCATCAAATTGATGAAGCACTTCCGCTATTGCTAGAAAGCTAAAATTTGGTACACGAGCAGATCTAGGTGAGCAATGAACCAGAAAAATCTTGTTAATTCTTTTGATTCTTTTTATTTGTTATCAAAATAAAAAGAATCTCTATTTGAATTAAACTTTAAGCAAAACGCTTACTTCGTTTTTGTTTAACTTTTTTTTTTTTGTTCATATTTTTGCCAAGTCTCAAGTACACTTAAATTATTTCCCACAATTTAATTAAAATACATTTAATTTATTTCTCACACATTTGTCAAGCCAGGTATGAGAACCATCATGTCAGCATAATTGACGAAATAAAGAAAACATTTTATTTTCCACGAGTGTTTCAAATTACCAGCCAGACAGTAGTGAAATTGAATATCTGTTTTGCTTAGCTTACGATGGGAATGAATTTGGCAAGATAATAATGAACACTTTCTGGCCGTTTTAAATTATGTTTGTATTCTTATTTTTTTTATTAATTCTACTTTTTGTTATTGTATTAGTTTTAAGTTATTTTTTAAATTTTGTATACATATTAAAATTATTGAATAAAGTTTATGATTGCTACTTAAATAGTCATACACTTTACTTCTTTGAGTCAATTAGATTATCCTGGTGTACTACCTGAATAACTAATTGATTCCTTCACTACTTGAGTTATCCTTGTGTATCACTTGGATAGAAAACATCAACATTCTTTAAATTGCTTATCCTTGTGTACCACTTGGATAAGCCCCACCACTTACATCTCAGTTAATCCAGGCAAACGAGTCTGGTATTAACATTTTTGGCGACCGTGAGAGGACCTACAATGCTCGAGTTAACTAATAGTGCCATCACTTCCCTGCTTTCCGCAACAACTAATCCATCATGGAAACAACCTCAACAAAACTGCTCCGCCAACTAAAGGAAACGGGAGAACATATTGCCATCAATATTCGAAGTTTTACCAAGGATTCAGCCAGCCGGAAAACCGCAACCTATTACCAGGAATGACTATCTCGTCTAAAGACAGCTTGGAAAGAGTTCGACACAGCTGATAATGAATTACGAGAGTTGAAGGACGTAGACACATCTGATGAATACTTCACATCTGACTACTATACTTACTCGAATTGAGGCCATGGCGACGAAATACATAGCGATAATGGAACGGGAACTAGATAATCAAGGTAAAGAATCCGGGAAAAAGGAACTTCATAATCCCAAACCTACAAATACAGGTCAAACGAAAGCCGGGGCAGATGTGCAATAGCTTTCCGGTTGCAATCTTTGTATATAGTTATCCCTGTACTATATTCAAGTACCTTGCTTAGGTACTTTGAGCTATCTAAACTCTGCTGCTATGTCCGTGCCCATAGCAGCTTCTGTTGAATGGCAACAGCACCTAGAATAGTGTCTGGCTGACCGCGTCACGCCAATCACTATTATTGATTTAACAGTGGGAAGCCAAGACTATTCTCCCAGCGATTTTGGTAGCAACCACAGCCACCACGTTACTTCTCCGGCTTCGACGCTAAGGTGTTGTGTATACACCAATAGCGAGGTCACCAAGAGAATTTCTCAACCATTGCCGGCACAGCTCAACCACTCATCCACACATACCAAAATCATCCCTTAAATCCCATGGGGTAGGACGAACTCGGCATTTTAGCAAAGAACACTGACGACCGCTACATGCACTCAAGACTTCAAAGCAGCTCGGCTGTCGGGCCACCGGCACCCGTGGAACCAGAAGTAGCCTCTGGTGAGACCTCGAAGTTCCACCACAAGGGCTTCACCTCTATAGTCTTTTGAACTCAGGGGCAGCTCTACGTGACGCTGCACCTAACTGACATCAACAGGACCTGTCTTCCTTTTGTTATAAATATTTGCACATCCTTTGCTCTGTTATTTCAGAGATCGGGTAATGTACCAAAGGTACGTCAATGGAAAAAGCCACATCACCCCAGCTGGGGCCCCAGGCTTGCCACACCCGTAGTCAAAATAGACTCCCCTGGGGGGCGAAAGCCGGGGCAACTGGGGGACATGATCCCAATCCCAAATCGACAAACATAGGTCAATCGCAAGCCGGAGCAACTGGGGGACACGATGGAATAATCAGCCGGTCACTTGGAAAAATGTCGGCGCTTACTCGACAGCTAGAAGGCCTTCAGTTGCAACCAGGTCAAGATCAATCTTACTACGATGTAAGAAAGGCCACTATCTCTCAGCTGAGGCTTCAATTAAAAAGGCTTAATGATGAATTACTGGACAAATATCACGACCCAGACATTGCTGGTTACGATACAAGCAGATATGTTCACCTCGAACAAGCTGCACAATCAGCAATCATACAGCTCACCACGGCCAATAGAAGCCACCACCACTTAACCACAGAAACTACGGCTAGACCATCAACTTTACCTTTGCCTACGATACCATTACAAAATTTGAAGGTGACTACATGAAATGGACATCGTTCTCCGATTTATTTACAAGAATCGTACATGAGCAACAAATGTCTCACGCTCATAAAATGTGGTATTTAAAACCAACGTCATTGGTGAAGCAGCGAACTTCATTAATCATCTTGCGGTTACTGCAGACAATTATCAGGTGGCATGGCAATTGCTGCAAGATCGATACAACAATAAAAGGGTAATGGTAGCAACAGCAGTTCAGAGACTACTTGACCAGCCATCTGGGGCATCCACATTAGGTGCTATTAAGCGATTGCACGATACAACAAAGGAATGTTTGGCAGCTCTCTTCAACACGGGGCTTCAAATATTATCGTGGCATCCAATCCTTATCCACATCCTGGTCAAAAAGTTAGATAAAACAGTGCATGCTCAATATGAGCAATCAGTTTCTCACCCAAAGGAACTACAAACCAAGGTTGGCAAACGGTATAGTAAAAATACCGATACCGATTCAAATACCGCTATAATTAGATACCAGTATTGATACCGATACCGAAATTCATTTCGTTTAGAAAATACCGGTATCCAGAATACTGTTTACGTCTATACCGGTATGTACCGGTATACCGATTCCCACCAAAAATAAATTTTCAAAAATATACATACATATTTCAATTAACTTTCTTATATAAACCAGTTTTTGTTCGCCTTTACACATTCTTATGCAGCGCTGTTTTTTTAATCAACCAGAAAGTGTAATTTTTTAGCTCGATTCGACAATGCCTTTTAGTGGAGCCTAAAGTACCCAGTACACACCATGGTATTTGTATAAAATTGGAAATAATTCTGCAGTTTTTAAACTATCGGTGCGATTGTTATGAAATTTTATACAGTATTTAAAGAAGTGTCACAGAGCTCAATACTGCAATTTAGACTATATATCTTTAAAGGGAGCGGAGCCATAAAGCACCAAAATAGGCAAACTTAGGTTATTGAAAAATTAAAATCGATGCCAAACTTATGTTTTTGATGGGATAAAAAAGATTTTTGCAAGTAGATTTTTTTTCTATCCAAGAGCTAGAGAAAAATCTGCTACATTTATGGGTTTTCGCTTACAGTTTAGGAAGTATTCGAAAAAAAATATTAAAATGTTGGCTTTTTTACCAACCTTTGTCCACTTTTCTGCTAATGGAGAAGACAAATGTTGTTAGATTTAGAAAATGAAACAAAAAAATTTTTTTGTGACAGCCTTGAAGGTTTTAAGTTCCCAGTGAAAAAAAATGGAAGTCATTCTAGTGGAACTACATTTTCATTGCTTCCAAAAAAGCGATATTTTTAATTTGCCGATAGTGAGCAAAAAACCATGTAGAAGCTTATTTTAGTCATACAAAACCTTGTAACTCCTCCATAGTGTTAGAAAATACTCACCAGAATTTAAAAAAAATTTATTTCTTTAAAGAAATTTATGAACTAATTTTAGTCTAAAATTTAAAAGTTATTTGCTTAAATTTACATGAAAACACCGTTTCGGGCTTAAATTCTTATAAAAAGAAACGAATTGTTAAAGTATGTGACTATTTTTAATTTTTTCTCGATGAAAATATTATCATAGAACACAAAAAAGGAAATTTTTCTTAATATCGCTTCGAATTCGGTGACCAGGCATCGAAAAAGAGAACTTCTTGCAATGACAAGCCTATGTAAAAATCATTAGATCGGATCGAAATTTGCACTACTTCCGCATCGTAAACTCTACATTTTCATGACTTTTTTGGAGTCCCTTTTTTTTACTGGGGTTATGCTTGAGTCCCAAACAAAATTTTTTGGGACAGCGTAGTATACAAGTATAATTACGAGTATTTTCTTGGGTTTTTTTCAAAAATAGGCGTAGCTGTATAATTACATATGTACATGAATATTACACCAGTATACGAGTATTCAATTAATACGGCTACCAACAACAATAAAAAATAAACAAGTAAAAGTGATATATTCGGCTGTGCCGAATCTTATGTACCCTTTACCAAGGGCGTATATATAGTATAGAGATATAAACATAAGCACATACATATGTAAGTATGTACGTGTACATATTTGTTTTGTGAAACAATTTATACTTTTTTGCTCCAGTGCAATTTTTAGTAAGTTTTTTTCGTTTTGTATTTGATTTGGTGCTTTTTTCTCGTTAAAGCAATTATTTAAGTTTTTTGCGCTTTTTTTATTTTGGCGATTTTTTTCATTTTAGAGATTTTTTTGTTTTTGCGATTTATTTTAGTGCTAGATTATTTTTTTAAATTTTGTGCTTTTTTCGTTTTGGCGATTTTTTTCAGGTTTTGGCAATTTTTTTCGGATCGGCATTTTGATAATTTTGAGATTTTCTGTTTTACCATTTTTAAAAATTTCAAGACTTTGCCTCTTACGGTTTCCAAGACACATCAATTTGTCAAAATTACATAGTCAAAAATACATTAACTGATAGAACACCCAACTCTGGAATCATCCTTTTTGATTTTTCTGATTTCTTACACCAATCTCTTTTTTTTATAAATATAAGATATGTTTAATTTAAAAAGAAAATGGAAAAATTTTTAGTAAGTTACTTTTGTATAAGAAAAAAAGGTAAACTTTTCCAACCCTAGAAAGTCTTTTTATTTTTTAAAATTTTTTTTTTTAATTTGAATTAAAAATTTTATTCGTACGAAGTATAAAATAAGTTTATTTAATAAAAATAAATAAGAAATTAGTTTACGGTAGTTAATTAATTATATCACAAATGTTGTAAGTTTTCCAACCCTGGAATCATCCTTTTTAATTTTTCTTATTTCTTAAATCAATATCTTTCTTTTATGAATATAAGATATGTTTAGTTTATAGAAAAACAGGAAGTTACTTTTGTATAAGAAAAAACGTTAAAATTTTCCAACCCTGGAAACGTGTTTTTAATTTAAATTTTTTTCTTAAATGTGAAATACCAATTTTATTCGTACTGAAGTATAAAATAAATTTATTTAATATAAATTACTAAAAAATTAGTTTACGGTAGTTAATTTAATATATCACAAAACTTTTAAGTTTTCCAACCCTGGAATCATCCTTTTTAATTTGTAAGATTTTCCACATCAATATCTTTCTTTTATGAAAACAAGATAAGACATGTTTAATTTATAGAAAAAAATGAAAACTTTGTTTAATTTCTATATATATTTATTAAAATAAAAACAAAACTTAATAGAAATAATATTATTTGAACCGTTCAAGATTATTTTTAATATTATTTATTTATTTAAATATAATAAATTATGAAAATTATTTTCTTTTTTCTTGAAGTTTTAAAAGAATGTTTTAATTGGAACTACTTTGTATAACAAAAAGTTAAAGTTTTCCAACCCTGGGAACGTCATTTTATTTTTTTTAAATTATAAGTAAAAATTTTATTCATACTGAAGCATAATATAAGTTTATTTAATAAAAAAATAAAGTTTGAGTTTTCCAGCTCTGAAACCGCCTGCTCAATTTTGTTGATCTTCTATACCAATCTTTTTCTGACCATTTCTAACACACCACTCTAAAAACGAAATCTCTAGCTTTTCTGGGAGCTTCGGGAAACCGATTTCACGTACAGACAGACGGACATCGCTTTTTCGTCTTCCCTATGCATTAATATTGTGGAAATAACAAACGGAATGACAAACCTATATATACCCTTTTACAATTTTTTATAAGGGTATAATAAATATTAATTTTCTTATAAAAATAATGTTTATACTAATTTTTTATAATTACCTGCATCTGCTTACAACATATGTAGCTATAAAGAGTTTCCGAGATGACAGAGGAATGCTATAAAATTCTCATTTATCAATACTTTCGGCTGAAAGTTCTGTCTTAGGTGGAAAATTATGCAATTAATACACAAAAAATAAAAGCTAATAGAACTTTCTTTTGAAATGAAATTCCCAAAAAGATTTCATAAAATCCCAAAAATTCGTTTTTTTTGGTATTTCTGCTGTATTTTAGGAGTATATTTTAAAATATATCATGTCACATATCTTGAATTGAATGACAAATTTTTTGGTTCCATCTTTGGAATTTAAGAAAAAAATTATATAAATAATTTTGAGTCAAATTTCACGGTCTTTATATAGTTTTAAATGAATGTCAGATGGTTATAAAATTTCTAGGAGTGCTGGGTATTTGTTAACAGAGGTGGCCTAAATTAAATGGAACCAAGTTAGCCAAACACCAATCTCATTCTTCGGCAACCTCTTAACCTAACCTGGATAGGGACTCCATTAAACTTAATTTAGAGCTTTAATTTAAACTGAAACGAAAAATAATGTGCAGACCATTTTTTATCAAATAATTTTTTAATATTGTTTTAAACACTGTATGTATAGTTTTAATTATTCTTGTGATACCCTTTTTGCGCGACATCATTTAAATTGTTTGCCTGCCAACAAGTTTTTTCACTTAACTCTCTACAGCATAACATTTCGCATGTAGAAATAAACGCAAAATTCCAAACCTGAAATTCAAATAGAAATGCATCAATCATGTGTTTTTCTATTGTTTTATATCAATTATTAAAATTCTTTCATTTCAAAACATAAAGATCTAATACAATTGGGAAACTTATAAATTCAGACCAGTCTCACAGATTTTGAGCAAAAAGAACCAGGATTGGGGATATAAATTTCGTAGTTATATAAACAGGGAACAGGAAAACTTGGCAAAGGATCATGACTTCCATACAAAATAATGCTTGAACAAAACGTGTTTTAAAATATAACACTGTTACAAAAAAAAATACCTGTAAAATGTTACTATTTTTCTGTTAGGTATTGTTGAGCAACAGTCTAACTTTTCCACTGGCGCAGCACACTCTTGGCGTTTTGGCGTGCTGCAAAACATGCAAATTTTATCAGTTTTTCCAATGACGACACTTGGATGAAGAATGTAATCATTATTACTGTGATAATAGAATGTACCAAGATTTTAATCAGCGTGCAGAGTTCGTCTTGATCGCACCGCTCGATCTTCTTCGAACATTTTGCAGGCTCTCAGACGAACGGGCCTAAGTAAATATTACGTATTCGAACAGTTTCTGTACTCACTTCTCGTTGTTCAGATGAATCATATGAACTGGTCTAAGCGGCATGTCATTGATGATTTTCCAGCCTAAATGATCGTTGCTCGTCTGATACTGAGGCTCGAAATGCCATTTTCTTCCGTGCTGGAGGTGTAGGTCGGCAAATTTCTTGTCCCTTTGGAGGCATAATTGTAAGAGAACAACGTGAAAAATGTGTTTAAATTTATTAGATGTCAATCAGCAATATGAAGTATCCAATCCAATTGAACCGGCTGTTCCCACACGGATGGAAATGTTAAAATTGACGGTGATTACCAATTCGCTGCGGAAAATTTTAAGTGAACAAAATCAGCATTCGAGAATTTTTGAATTGTTTTGGCGTAATTTAACGCTGTAAAAAGGGACATCAATTTGGACGCAAATCTATCTATGTTCTAAATTTCATTAAAATCGGTTCGATTTTATTTCAGATATATGTACATATGTATGTGTGTTTTTTTACCAAACATAATTCTTTTTTAATTCCTCGTTGTACCTTCATAGTGAACTAACGTCATAGCGGAGTTTTTTTTTACATACATACTTAACAAAAAAATCATATAAAAGAAAATATTCGTAATACATATTATTAACTTTGATAAATAAGCTTTAATTGCTTTGTTAATATTTTTTTGCATAGTCATTAATAACAAAAACAAAAAAAACCGTAATAAAAAAAAACAAACCAACAAAAAAAAGTACCCTTGAGGAATACTCTATATGAGTACCTCAAAAACAAATAAATGTGAAGTGAGTTATAACGGCAGAAATGCCTATTTTACTGTGAGTTCTGATGCTCATAATGATAACAATAAAAATAAAAAACCTGATGACAGACTTACTGTGAGTTCGGAAGCTCTTAATAAAAATACAAAATCTGATAATACACTTTTTCTAACAACACATCCACTTTTTCGACAGCGATCAACTTCGCTTTGTCCAATTCCTACTAGTGATTCTTTAACATTACAGTTGCCTAGTACTTCGTCAGTTAAGCCATTGAAATCATTCGCTTCGGGCTGTTCATCACCTAACCAAGTTGTCACTACAGATAACAGTAGCTCAAAACCAAAGGTACAAGTCGGAATGGACAGATATATAACCGTGGTAAAGCGTGGGCGAAGCCCGAATTCTTCTAAAATTTTATCTGTTCTAAAGATGTCTAGGGATAACAGCGCATCATCCATGAATCGCCAAAATCGTTTTTCATTATTGCAAGACGATAACGAGAAGACCGCTTCATCATCTCAGAAGTCTTTTAAGCCACCACCAATATATGTGAGGGAAAAAAATTCTAACGCGCTTCTAAAAAAACTACTGTCGACCATTGGTGAAAATACTTTTCACGTAATTCCAATTAAAAGAGGTAATATTGATGAAACTAAAATCCAAATATACGATGAAAACAATTTTCGAAAAATTGTAAATGATTTTGAAAAAAATAAAACAAACTTTTACACATACCAACTTAAGAGTGCTAAAGGCCTACAGATAGTACTAAAGGGCATAGATTCATATGTTGAGCCCGAAGAAGTAAAATGTGCACTTCTAGACCAAGGATTTAAGGTAAAAAACGTTACTAATATAATTAACAGAGAAAAGGTCGCCCAACCCCTATTTCGCATTGAACTGGAGCCGAATGACATACAATTGAAAAAAAAATGAAACCTATCCAATTTATAGCGTAAAGTTTCTGTTACACCGAAAAATCACAGTTGAAGAGCCACGTAAGCGTTCAGGTCCTGTACAGTGCCATAATTGCCAAGAATATGGCCATACAAAAACTTACTGCAATTTACCTACAGTTTGTGTTATCTGCGGTGAATTGCATGGTACTGCTAGCTGCACTAAGCCAAAAGAACAAGCAGAAAAAAAATGTAGTAATTGTGGAGGTAATCACACCGCTAACTATAGAGGATGCCCTGTATATTCTTTTGTTAAACAGACTATGAGTCAAAAACCTAAGTTAGCTCCATCCCAACCATTAAACGCGTACTCCGCCTCTTTTGCTCAAGTAAGTCAACCAGTTACTTCACGTGTATCTAGTTTAGTCCCTCACAAAATGTTTCACCGCAAAACAATTCAGCGAATGCAAGCTCAGGCTTTAACTTTAGTCGCCTTGAAGCTACTATTGAGAATCTGGTGCTAACTATAAACAACTTTACAACAAATATGACTAGCATGATGCAAGAAATGCTGCGAATGCAGAATACACTGCTTCAAGCATTAGTTAACAAACCATGAACATGTTAAAAATATGTTTCTGGAACGCAAACGGCATTCGCCAGCATAAAAATGAACTTGAGCACTTCCTCGTGGAAAAAAATATTGATATAATGTTGGTCTCTGAGACTCATTTGACTTCAAGGAGCTTATTTAAAATAAATGGTTACACTCTATATGATTCAAAGGACCCGAGGGGGAGAGCATGCGGTGGGTCAGCAATTCTAATTAAGTCAAGACTCATACACTATGTCCTTGATAACATTTGTGAAGAATATCTACAAGCAACGAATATTTGTATCGAAAATTTTTGCACAAATTTTGTCATATCATCAATTTACTCCCCTCCTAGATTCGCAATTACTGAGGATCAATACGAGGATTTCTACAAATCTCTTGGCCCTTGTTTCGTAGCAGCTGGAGACTATAATGCAAAACATACTTTCTGGGGTTCGCGTCTTATCACACCTAGAGGACGAGCGTTGTTCAACACAATTTCAAAAATGGGCTTGGACGTCATTTCAAGTGGGGAGCCCACTTACTGGCCTACGGACATACAAAAAATTCCGGATGTTATAGATTTTGGAGTCATGAAAAATATCGGTAGGGAATTAATTCATGTTGAAGCTTCTGTAGATCTCTCCTCCGATCACTCTCCCACGATTGTTACAATTTGTAGCCCACTAAGAAGTGACTTCCCTGTCCCATATGTAAAGATGATCAACCGTGTTAATTGGCTGGGGTTCAAAAAATACCTCAGTAGCCATTGTACGGAAAATATTAACCTAAGAACACCAGGTGATATTGAATCTAACATTGAAAATCTTAACGAAAATATTAAACAGGCTGCTGAACATGCCACTACTTCCCATCCGCAGACTGGTTTTAATAGAATTTATTCTACAGACATTGAACGTCTTTTACGTGAAAAAAGGACAGCTAGAAGGGAATGGCAACAGCACAGATCACCCCAAAATAAAATTAGATTTAAAGAGTGCACTAGACGACTCCAAGAGCTGCTGGCATATGAAAAAACTGTATGTCTTAAAAATTATCTGGAAAATCTTGATGCCACACCTGCATCTAATTACTCCTTGTGGCGAGCTGCTAGAAAGCTTAAAACACCCGTTGAATATAGACCACCTCTGCGCACTTCTACCGTAGGTTGGGCCAGAAGCGATACTGAAAAAGGTAACATATTTGTTGCGCATTTAAAATCCGTATTTACCCCAAACACATGTACTGGTGTTTCTGATTTGCCGAATGTAGTTGCTCTACCCCCTCGAGCCTTAAAGTTTAAGATGCGTGATGTACATAAAGTAATTGCTGAACTCAAGCCAAAGAAAGCTCCAGGTATTGATGGAATAAGTAACAATATGCTGATAAACTTTCCCCATATTGCAATTAGAATCCTGTTATTTATTTTTAACGCCATTTTACGACTGGAGTATTATCCACAAAGCTGGAAGCTTGCGAAGGTCAAAATGATTCCAAAGCCGGGCAAAGACCTTACCAAGGCTGAGTCATACAGGCCAATAAGTCTGCTATCAACAATGTCAAAACTCTTCGAAAAGCTGCTCATGACAAAATTGTCCCCAATTTTAACTGATAGTGGGTGCATCCCAGACCATCAATTTGGTTTTAGAAGTCAGCATAGCACCATTGAACAAACTCATAGATTGGTGCAATTTATAAGAAGAACTTTTGAAGAAAAAATTTATTGTTCTGCCCTGTTTATTGACGCGTCTCAGGCATTTGATAAAGTGTGGCATGAAGGCCTTATTTTAAAATTAAAAGCACATTTACCAATAAATTTTCTGAATCTATTAGAAAGCTACATAACTACCCGAAAGTTTACGGTTGGGGAAGGAGAATTCATGAGTCTCCCCCAATCTATATCATCCGGTGTGCCACAGGGGAGCATACTGGGGCCAGTTTTGTATTTGATTTATACTTGTGATATGCCTGTGAGCAGCAATATCCATACATCTACGTTTGCCGATGATACAGCCTGCCTTAGTATGCACAAAAACCCGCACGAGGCTTCCCGATATCTTCAAGAACATATTACACAGTTGGAAATCTGGTTGAACTTATGGAGAATTAAAGTCAATGAACAAAAGTGTGTCCATACAACGTTTACCCTAAGAAGAGATACTTGTTCCCCCATTCGAATCAACAATCAAAATATTCCTCAACATTCCCAAGTGAAATACCTTGGTATACACCTTGATCGAAGACTTACATGGAAACATCATATTGACTTTAAGCTAACTCAGATGAAACTTAAGTTATCTCAAATACATTGGTTGATTGGCAGAAATTCAATACTTAGCCTGGACTGTAAACTTTTATTATACAAGTCGCTTTTAAAGCCAATATGGTGTTACGGTATCCAGTTATGGGGCACTGCTTCAGCCTCCAATGTAGAGAGAATCCAACGAAGGCAAAACAAAATTTTAAGGTTAATAACATCTGCTCCATGGTATATTAAGAATTCAAATTTGCATCGTGATTTAAAAATGCCACTAGTCACTGAAGAAATTGCAAGATACGCAGGCAAATACTTAACAAAACTCGAGTCACATCCTAATCCGCTTGCTCGTAATATTTTGAATTTTAATGGTCACATCCGCCTAAAAAAGAGGGACACAAGGGTTCTTATACTCAACACTCTAGATGGGAATGCTTGAAAATACATTTAATTTTCCTTTTTGATTATCACTACTTTGTATTATTTAAATTATCACTAAGTTTTGGCCGACACTGGTCGGGCTAAACAATTATATTTTAGCTTTAAGATTTGATCACTTATTGTTAGTTCATATTTGAAGATACAATAAATAAATATATGTATTAAAAAAAAAAAAAAAAACATAATTCTTTCGCTGTTTTCGTCACTTTTCTACTTTGGATTCGTTCTTATGCAGTATTTTTGTACTGGATCCATACTGTTTACGACTTTATTTATAAAACATTATTGATTAGGAGTTATTCGAAGGTTTGTGTAAAAAAAATCTTAGAAAATTACTGAGTTGTTAAATATTTTATTACAAGACTTTTTGTGTGATGTTTTTCGCACTCTATTTATGCGCTTTTTGTGCATTTAAGCTTCCAGGATGAAGAAAAAAATCTAACAAACAAAAATCAACACATAGTACAAATCGGTACAAAAGTGATCGCCAAACTTTTTTGCTTGAGAACCACATTTTTCAATACACCAACCATACATGCCGCGAAATTGCACCAAATTAAAATTTATTTCGCTGTGGATATCGTTGTTTGAAATACCGCCATGGAAAAAAGCTGACATTTTATTTGCATTGTATGTTAACATCTAGTTAGTACACTACACCTATAACGATTAATAAGACTTGAGGGCCGCAAGTTGCAAATTACTGTTATAATAAATTGAAGTTAGAGAGGTATACAAAATTTGCAAAGGGAGCTTCACTCATGTAGAAATACTTTAAGTAATTATAATTTTGCGGAATATTAAGGTTGGTGGTTGCGAAAAATTTGGCTCTCAAGAAAACTGTAAAAAGTTTATAGTTTGCGTTGATATACATCGTCGATTAAATTGTACTTTCACAAAAAACGCATAGATAGAAAGCAAAAAACATAGTGTAGGTACTTTTTTAATAAATCCTTTTAATAAAATATTTAATAACTGAGCCAACTTCAGAGCAATTTTTTTATCACAAGCCTGCGAATTAATCTTTATCAATTATGTTATTTGTAAATACAATTAAATTTTTTGTTATATCAATTAAATAATTTATTTATTTTGAACCTACAACGATTTTTGTAAATACAATTAACGAAATTGTAAGTTAAGGGAAAATCTGAAAAATGTTTTCAATTAAATATATCAACAAACTGTTTGTTGAAATTTATTTATATTTTTAACATTTATTTTTGTTAGATTTGAATTAAAATTATTTCAATAAAAGTTATTGTTATATTAACAATGCGAATTGTTGAATTTCCGTACACATTTTAATAATTATAATTGTAATATTAACAATGTGTTTTTTTATACTCAAAAATCCTCAAAACGATATTTTGCTTGTCTGCGAAAAACACTAAATGTCTCTGGGCGGAGTTGAACCGTCAACCTTAGGAATAATAAACTAGCTTACTTACCTCTCAGCTAAAGAGCAACACTTTACAAGATACGCAAATAATGAATACACACAAAACATGATTTCGTGTTTTTTCTACATGTGAGCATTCCGTTATAATATAATTTAACAAATAATTTTGTTGAGTAATTTATTTGACAACAAAAATTTTAATTTGTTATATCAACAATGATGATTATCAATTTTTAAATTATATGTTAGCAATTTGCATTGTTGGTTTCATTTCAATGATATTTTTTTCTGTGTAAATAGTACAGATCCGGTACAAAAGAACTGCGTAAAAACGAATCGGAAAGAGAAAAATGGTGAAAAAACAAAACAATTATATTTGGTGAATAAATACAAACATATATCTAAAATTTAGTGAAATAAAATATATGTTGTTGGAAAGGTCTTAGTCTCTTCTTTATAAATCCATTTATAAATTCAAAATCAGTTGATACTCAACTTAGTTAGAGGTTGATTAGTGCATACGGGTACGAAAAACCGGTTTCTTACCCGTAACTCAAGTTTTTGGAGGTGATTGGAAAATTTCAAATACAGATTGTTTTTATGCTCGAAAATACCTACCAGAAAAGTAGTAACACGTCCCAGGTATTTCGATTTTATTAATTTACATACAGTTTGTCAAAAAAATGTTTATAATGCAGTAAAAAATAAAAAGCTATTTAACAAAACGCTTGTACTTCAGTGAAACACAAAATTTTTTTTATTTTTTTTTTATTTATACATTTGCAAAGTTGTTTATAACTATATTACTTAAAAAATTAATATCACTTCAACAAGAAATTTCTAATGATAGCTTACAACAAAATAGTTCAGGTTTGGTACTGTCAAATAAATGTTTAGAATTTTTATCACATTCAATATAAAGTGGGTTTATTTCCCTAAAATATATTTTTCCCTGCTAATACTTTGTGTGCCCTCCTTGAGCAGCAATTACTGCTTGTAAGCGTCTGGGGACCGAATGGATTAGCTTGGGTATATCATATTCTTCGGGTATTTTCTTCCACTCCTCCTTAATAAAGCGTATTAGTTGGTCTTTATTTTTCGGAGACCTTTTTCCAACCTTTTTCTTAAGGTGAACCCACAAATTTTCGATGGGGTTCAAGTCTGGACTTTGTGCTGGAGTGTCAATAACTTTTTTGCAGTTATATAGCAACCATGTCCTACAGAGATATGACTTGTGCTTCGGGTCGTTATCTTGATAAAATTTGTAATTAAGCTTTTCTGGGATTTCTGTGTCAAAAAATTCGAATTTTCGAGCACTGGCACTTAATTCGTTCCTCAGAATATCAAGATAGACTTCCTTGGTCATTATGTCCTCTAAAATCCTTATTTCACCAACTCCTTTATACGATATACAACCCCATACCATGACAGATAATTTTCCAAACTTCACTGTCGGTATTATATTTTTACTTTCTAGTGCCGTCAAAGGCTTGCGCCAAACTTTTTGAGGTCCATCGTGATAGTAAAGCATTAGCTTTGTCTCATCACAAAAAATTACGTTATCCCAGTACTCCAAAGGAAAAGAAAGGTGGTCAACAGCAAATTTCAGTCGCTTTTCAATATTCTGAGCTGACAGCAGAGGTTTTTTTCTAGCGACTCTGGATAAATATTTATGGTTTTTTAATACGTTTCGAACAGTTTCATGTGAGACATTTACTCCGTAGTCATTACTAATTTGCTGCGCTAATCCTCTAGTGCTGGTATGTGGTTTGTCTTCAATAGTTCTTATTATTTTTCTTTCAATGCGCCGAGTAATCTTTTTTGGTCTGCCTGGGGAATGCTATAGTTCCAGTCTATCTTCTTTTTCAGCACGGTTGATGATGTTATAAACTGTACTAAGACTGAGAGAAAACATTTCAGCAATTTCCTTGCAAGATTTTCCTTTGTAGTAATTAAAATACACTAATTGAATAATATCACTGCTAACCCGTTTTCCTGGCATTTTTTAAATTTAATTGCGCGTGCACTTGTTGCAGGTAAAACAAATATTTTATGAATGAACGCTAAAAAAAGGATTTCAGATGCAATACCATCTTTTAAAAAAAACCCAGAACACATAATTTTCCAATAAATGACGAATTTTTCTTATTTGTTGTTATATTCTAAACATTTTTTTGACACTGCCTACCTGAAATGGTTTATACTCTGTAGTTGTTTTTTTGTAAAGGGTGCTTATCTGTGTAGAAGTTTGGCAACACCTTGTCGTAGGCAAGCACAGCTAACGGTATGCGCAAGCGCAAAACAAAAAGGATTTTATTTGTTGCTGTAATTTGTGTTGGAATGTATAATTATCAGAATTTTTTAACTTTCCAAACATTTTTTTGACAAACTGTATGTCATACAACTTGATGTTAATTAAAAGTATTTTAGTCTCTGAAAGGGTAGTTAGTTTTATTGTAAAAAAAATATCCCTGACTCCCTGAGTTACCAGACAATGTTTGGAAAAATTGGTTCGATTCAGGACAGTAAAAAAGAGTAAATTTTTAAATTATATTTGTATAAGAAACCATAGCGTTGCTAATGCTAGATTGTCTATCAGTGATATAAGACCCAAGTGGATTCAGTTTAATAAAATTGTCTTAAAGAAGGTTTCAAAACACATTTGAAGTGGCAATATGGTAGGTGAATCTATTTCAATCAATATACAATCTTAAGCTTTTTGGAAAAAGTGCTTAAAAATATGGTTATTGCCGCATCCATTATATGTGCCGAAGTGAGCACAAAGTATTGTACAAAGTTTGTGCTTTGTAAAGTGACAATAATTAAACTACTGGAACACGAGATATGTATTAAAAGCAATAAAATATGGAGATATGTAAGTACATATTTTTAACCGACTTTAAAAGAGGTTGTCAAATCGTCTGCATTTTTATGTCTGTTACATTATAACTCTGTAGATTTTAGACCGATTTAAAAATTATTTTTGTTTTATCAGGGTGTAGTTTCCATTTGGTTCCATTGCTAAAAAAAGTGGGCGGAAGTGTCCCCATCAAATTTTTTCCTTTCATTCTATGTACATACTTATACTTATCGGGTCGCTTCGAATCTTATCACACAGCTTGCTCTTTTGTAATGACACAATTTTGAACTTAACAAAGTGGGAAAATATTTCATGTGCTTTTACTTAACCGGTTCTTACCAGTAATAGAGATGAGTTAAAAACATTGTTTTGCCGGGTATTACAGTGTTTTCTGTCTGCTAATTTCGATAAATTGCGAAGAGTCTTAATATTTTCAGTTTTTGGAATAACCAAAAACATTTCAATACATATATCATAGCGTTGTTGAAGTTTCATTATTGTTTCTTGATAGTTCCGATCAGTAACTTTAAGATGCCGTATTAGGTTGGTAGGCTCGCGCCTGAGAATATACATATAATTCAAAAAGTAAACTAGATATGGGTGCGTGTCGCGTTTTTTTCCGTGACACGATGCCATATTTGCGATTCTTGAAAAAAATCAGTTAAATTTTCTGATCATCAACACCATACCAATAACACTATGCAACACAAAAAATTAACCTCTAAAATTAGATGATTTTTTAGCTAATTTGGAGTCGCTGAACACGAATATGGGCCTTGTTAATTTTTCTTGAGAGGCGTTTTCGAGATATTCGCGAAAAATTAGTTTATTTTGCAGTTTGCAAGGATATTTCCAAAAATCTTGAGAACTGTTTATCTAAATTACGCAAACTTTATACAGCTGAAAAGATATGTCTTTCTTTTATCACCACATATTTATAGTGTGTTGATTGGTTAAGAATTCACTGAATTGTGTGGTCCTTTAGATTTAAAAAAAAAAAATTTTAATTTTTACTGAAAACATCCGAAAATTCAAATTTGGATATATTCAGTAAATATGTAGTAACTTTTTAATTTTTTGCCCGATAATAATAATTTTATGCTTAATAAGTGGGCTACAACATTTTATTGAAGATACAGGTTTAAAATAAACTTTAGAATTTTTTTTGGCTTAAGGGCGCAACTTAAAGGGCCGCAACTCAGTGAATTTACAGTGAATTATTTACCCCAAATTTTAGATCCACGTTTTTTACACTCATTTTCACGTAGAAGTCCACGCGTAATTAACTTTCATTTAATTACCCATGTACATATATCGAAAAACACAAATGTACCGTTATATGGACAATTACTGAAGTACGTTTTTGCAGTGCATATCCTTCCTAATTACCCTAAAAAGATTTCAAACTATATATGTATGTTTTCAAAGTATGACCATCGATATGAAAGTTTTTTGAAGGTCTAAAACTTTTAAAAATCATGTCACTGATGGGCTTTTTATTGAACTAATTTTATGCACAACTGTATCCAGCATCAAAAGGTTACAAAAAAATTTTGTGTGTACTACTTTTAATATTTTGTTAGGGGAAAAAAATATATCAAAATGAAAAAAAAACACACTCAGCCCTTTTGTTCAGGGGTTTTACATAATAAACGAAAATTTTGCAATTATTGCAAACTAAAATTTTTATAAAAATGCTAATGATTTCTGTAAGAAAACGGCATACATTTCAGTTGAACACTAATATGTATAAGCGAAGAGAAGTTTCTAACAAATGACTTTAATATAATAATAAAAATTAAAAATTTAAAAAACCCCCGAATATACCTAGAGAAAATGTGATATCTTCTAAAGGGCTAAACCGATTTACTTCAAACAAACCTAAGAACCCTCTCGATCAAGTAACCTTTCAAACAGAAAAAACTAAATTAAAATCGGTTCAGCCGTTTGACCTGTACGTGGACACGGACAGACACACAGATGCACATAGTTTTGTTACGATATGTTACTGAGGGGAGGGTCAAAAATCGAAGAAAACAGCGATACGTAATGTATGGACAGTCGCTTACATCAGACACGTAGTTTGTGTGGTAATGCCATACAGCGAAAAATATGGGAAATGACAAACGTTGCCACTGGTTCCCACTCTTATTCTTGACATATTTGTCACAAAATGCCACAGTGTGTACTCGGCCTTAGTTATAATTTGCTTCTTAGATACTTTTTCGCCATATTCATTTCAAATGTTGGATGACTCAACCTGTCCCACACGCGAGTGTTTTTACTTTTTTCTTCATGTAGGATTGAGGACTAGAATGTAGTCTATTAAATAACAGAAAAAAATTATATAACTTTGTTATCGTTTAAGAAGTACTTACATATGTATATGCAATATAAGCGCATAGAAATATTTTAATTTGTCTATACGTAACATTGGAATGGTGCATTATAAGAATTTGTATAATTAACATTTATTGCGCTATAATTTTTAAGTATTATTTGTTTTTCTGTATTTATGATTTGATCAGGCTAATGGTTGAATATGGAGGCTATGTGTACTCTGAACAAATATTGGGGCGACAAAAATATTGGCGATCGGTTATACATACATTTGACTCCCCTAGGGCCACTCTTGGGTTAGTTAGGTCGATAGAGGTAATTGTATAAAAAATAATACTTTGTATGGGATATCCCTCATGGAGCGCAGATATGGGTTGGTTTGTCTATAAAAATGTAGAGGAAAAAATATAGGGCGAGGAGTTCGGTATTGAGTTGTAGTCCTCTAGGAGCAACTCGGCGACAGTTGTTTTTAAATTCCTAGTAAAACATTTTTTTGAAATTAAACGTTTTTGTAAGGGACCACTCTAATGATTAAAGAGGGAGGCTAGGTGTGCCCTGAACATATCTCATACTTTTTTGGGGGATGTAAAAATAAAAACAGATTCAAAAGTAAATAAAAATTGTTGTTGTGAATTTAAAATTTTTGTTTTAGGCTTCTTAAATTCTGTGTTCAGGCATTTAAGACGAAATTAACTAGTCTGTAATATAAAATTGTCTTCAGTTTATAACCATTTTCTTACTTTTATTAAATATTTCCTTTAAGTCAGTAAACATTTCCTGAAATGTGAAAAAGACGTGGTTAATCAACATTAAAGGCCGTGATACAGTATGCTACAAAGTCTTGCGATCTACGAAAAATTATATATACACTCAAAAAAAAGACATGTTCTATTATTAAGAAATTTTTTTCCTAAATTTAAGTAAAAAAAAATTTCTAAGTTTAAGTAATTTTTTCTAAGTTTAAGTAAATTTTTACAAAAATCTAGTAAAAATTACTTAATATGAGTAAAAAATAAAAATTTCATATCCTCAAAAATAGTTCATAAAAATACACAATAAATTTTTCACATTTCAGGAAATGTTTACTGACTTAAAGGAAATATTTACTAAAAGTAAGAAAATGGTTATAAACTGAAGGAAATTTTATATTAAGAACTAGTCAATTTCGTCTTAAATCAAAAAATAAACTTTAGGAAGTGAATTACTCCTGATTAGTTCATGAAATTTGACTTACTTAAAAGATGTAAAAAGGTATACTAAATTTTAGGGAAATATTTCCCAGTTTTAAGTATTTTTTCTTTGAATTATGGAATTTATTATTGATTTGCACTTAGCAAAAAATCTAAGTAAATTTTTCATATTTTCGAGGAATATTTGAACTTGAAATTTATTTTTTTTAAATAAAATAAAATTTTAAAACTGAATAATTTCAATGCTTATTCAGGCTGCCTTGTTGGCAATGGGTTAGAGTGCTTGCCTATCAATCAGAAGGTTGCTGGTTCAATGCTTGTCTCCTCTGAAGGAATTTATATGTATGTATGGTGAATTTATAACTAAAAATATAATATAAAGATATAATAAATAATATATCATTTGGTACAGAATTTAATTAAAAATAAAAATAAGTACCAGAATTAAAGACAAAAAAATGGGAAACTTACAAAATTTGAGGTCAAAAACGAAAATTTTTTTTTTGCAAATCTCCGAATTTTATTGGAAAATTTTACTTAATTTTAGTAAAATTTTACTTAATTATGAAAATATAATTACTATAAACTAGTTCATTAATGAACTAGAAATTTAGTAAATATTTGACTGGTTTCAAGTAAAAAACAGCTTTGGCGCCATACGACAACTTTTTTTATTCAAATTTAGAAAATTTTCCTAACTTTTAGTTAATTTTTTTTTGAGTGTATGTATATATGTTTCTTTAACCTCCATTGGAGCATAGGGGAGTTTAAGTTTCACCCTTTTCCTTTTGGTTTTTGCAATGAACCAGAACCAGAAACAATTTAATCCTTGCTTTTCAACAGGGCTGGCGATTTATCGCCAAACGTGGCGATTTTTTAACTTGTTGGCGTCCAAATTTTTGGTTTGACATGACAATTTTTCTGGCGATAAATAAATTTGTTGGCTACTTTTTAACAAAATTTAACATGAAAATTTTTGAAATTCAGTCAAATAAGTTTGTTGTAGGAGTAATTTAAAAAAAATAAATCCTACCTAAACTATTCTGCAAAGAATTAAAACAATTTGATTTTGAAGCATGATTGAAACGAAGCATGTTTTTTTAACTAATCTGGGTGCACAGAATCTGGCATAAAAATCGCGCTATCACGTCTTGTTAATATTTTATCGCATGCTGGTAATACTGCACAACAGTCAATACTGACACTCCAATTTCACAATTGGTAATTGGACTGAAGCTCACATTCATTGTAAATGCCATGTCAGGAGGACATCGTCTATTACTGATTCAAGCTATTTTTGATTTGTTTGTTGTGAATATTTAGTTGAAAAAAAAGGATATGCAATGTCAGAATCATTAAAGTATGTAACCACCAAATCGATTGTTATTTCTGTTTAACAAAAGTTGCTGGATTAAATATGAAAAATAGAAGAAATATTAGGCGAATGTCCCATCGATTTGGAAACCAGTTCAACCTCCACGAAATTATCCATTATCATTCATTTTCAGAGCGACGAACAAGATTTAATGAAAATTTAAAGAAATTATGAAGGATTTTGGGACAAAAGCATTCTGGGAGGCTATTGCTGTACTCTAAT
Source organism: Tachina fera (assembly GCA_905220375.1). Taxonomy (NCBI): domain Eukaryota; kingdom Metazoa; phylum Arthropoda; class Insecta; order Diptera; family Tachinidae; genus Tachina; species Tachina fera. The sequence continues at coordinate 96,309,756 of LR999965.1, read as the reverse complement.
ACGTGAAACCGAACAAACAAAACACAAGCTAATTTTTTTATGTAAAAACGAATAAAAACATTTTTTTTATCTCGAAAACCTGACGTGATAGAGAAAAACCAATTACAGATTCGAATTCAGTCCACCAAATACCCTGATATTTGGTTGCCTCAGTTCTAAACCTTGTTAACTAGAGTTATTTTATAATTACAGTTACCTGATTTATGTGCCTTGTTTGCGTATGAAATATCACATTCACTGAGTTGACAAGTAGTTCCAATAAACATATCGCACACTAAAGCATAAGCAGTCACAACTAAAAATGATTATGAAATGATATTTTTTCATAAAACAGTTCACGGAAAAAATTTCCAATAACTTGGAAAATTTCTTTTGCAACACAGTCTTCGTGGACAATATGAAATAACACTGTGCATCTTTTTATGTTACATACTTGCGTCGTTTGCATAAAGTAAAAAAAAATTGTGAGATATAAATTTTGACCAAGTTCTTGTTTGCCACAATACCTTACACACAAATATTTTATGTATTATATTAATTTGTAATCGTAAGGGTGTCATATAATTTCTAGATAATCTGCTAACTTGAAAATATGTTTACCGATTTAAAGAAATGAATAAATAAAAATGTTTCTCTCCTCTTTTAGAGTAGTAAAAATATTGCCAAGTTAGCAGATTATCTAGAAATTTTATGACACCCTTACGAGCCTGTCCCCGCCGACTTTTATATATGCTAGTGCTCATGGGTCCTTCAAAGTTTGGTATTAAAAAGATAATGAGAAATACATATATGAGTAATAAATTAAAAACTGCTAAACCGAAGTACATGAAAGAAAAACCTACGATTTATAGGTGAAGTCACGGCTACCTTTCAAAATAGGAAACATTTATTTCGGATAAGTGCAATGTGTATGAAAAGTTTTAATAAAATGTATCTTAATTTTGAATTTAAACTGCTTATTTCCACCACCTGATAGCAACTTCTGGTTTTTCAGATTTTTCTTAGTGATCTCTAATCTAAATTTATTTGTGTATCAAATTTAAGCTCGCTAGTGCAAATTGGAGTTTTAACGTCGTGGCCCCGTATACCGGGTAAAACTTTTTTGTTTTAAGATTTTCCAATTGACTTACGCAGCTACACTTATTTGTGTATAAAATTTCAACTCTTCAGCGCGATTTATACCTTTAAATTTTGTCAGCATTACCTCTCAAACTATTTCTAACTCAAAATTTTGTGGTGAGCAGCGCTTATAATTCGTGCTAATTTTCTTCTAAAATATGCTAGACCAAAGTATATTAAACACAAGGCTAACATTTTATGGGAATGATCACGCCCACTTTTTAAGGTGATAGTTTAAAGTCTTATGCTCGTTCAACGCGTATGCAAGATTTCACTAAATTGGCTTGAATTAAAAGCTGTATATTAAGCTTTTAGTTCAAAATAATATTAGCGTGGACCCATCCATTCTGATAACATTTTTAGGGTTTTCAGATTTTTCTAGTTGGTTTCTTACCTTGACCTACTTGTATATCAAATTTTAGCTCATAAGCGCAACTATTGATTTTTAATTTTTATGGGCGCAGCCCCGCCCTCTAAGTAAAATTTCCAGGTTTTCAGATTTTTCTAGTTGATTTCTCAGCCAGACCTACTTGTATATCAAATTTCATCTCCCTAGCGCAACTTTTAACTTTTATGGGCCTAACCCTGCCCACTTTTCCAAATTAAAATTTTTTTCGGCCAGTGCTTAGCATTCGTGTCAAGTTTCGTTGCAAACGGATAATAATAACCACATAAATAGTATATCTAAATATGCTGAGCCGCATGTCATTAAAATGAGGTTTAAATTGTATGGGCCCAGTTTTTTTAATAACAAATTTACAGCCTTGCATTATCGTAGTATATGCGCCGAATTTAAATAAAATAGCTTCCATTAAGCGCCTTATATTAGCTTTTTTAATTCTGCCTTCCACCCACCTGGCCAAAAATTTCCAAGTTTTCAGAATATTTTATTTTCTTTCTTACCTAGACTTAGCTCTATATCGAATTTCAGCTCAATAGCACAAAGTTAAATTTTTATGGGCGTAGCTCCGCCTTCCCCGTTAAAATTTTCGGGTTTTCAGATTTTTCTGGTTCATTGCTCACCTAGATCTTCTCGTGTACCAAATTTTAGCTTTCTAGTAATAGCGGAAGTGCTTCATCAATTTGATGAGTGTGTCAGTGGTAAGTGAGTATGTCTTAAAATATGTACTATGTACTAATATGAGGTTATATGAATTTATTCTAATTATGTTTTAAATATCATAATTTTAAGATTGCGGGGAACAAAGTTATGAGCTCGAATGGCTTCCTGTAAATATACACACTGCGTGCATTGGCCAAAACTTGGCCTGGCCTAGATACTATAAACATTTTTTTGCCACTCCTCAACAGCTGAATATTTTGAATTGTGACCGTTTATGATTTAGTGTGGGATGTGTACTTTTTTCTGTGTTGCCAGGTAATAACATTTTTGGATGACTACAAATTCTATTGATGTTGACGTTTTCGGGTTTTAAGAAAATAAAACTTATAATTTTGGAGTTTAAGGCTGGTACTCTGTTCACAATTTCGTCCGAAATGCTGTCAAACTACATTAAAAGTATTTGGTATGAAATAATTGCGAAATAAATTAGCAAATGTAGTACTCTGTTCTTGTTGCGAAAAACGTAAAATTTATCTGGCTGCATGTTATTCCATGCAAAAGTAACCTGGCATCATTTTAGTTTAGCTGCGAATAATATGAGCAGCGCCAAGGCGCATTTATTAGGTGGGAGCACTACACTAGGTGACTAATGTCATTATACCAATTCAACTGTCAAATTAAAATTGTGTAGGTATAAGCGTAAGAACATTCTTCTATTTAGATATCCATAAACTCCTAACGAATATTAATTTTTGTACGGTGTTTGACATTTCCTTTAAGAAACATACACACTGACGATGCTACCCTGTTTTGAAAAGAAAGATGGTAATTTGAACCAACAAAGTACATGTGGTTATTGCTGTTTTAATATTTGTTGTAGTAATGAGGATAACTGATTAATGTGACTTGAGCAGTTTTTTTTTTTGCATGGAGTTTTAACAGTGTTGCATACTTTCAAGCAATAGAAGTGATATTAAAAAAACCGCGGGTTGGGCTACATTTAGTACATGCCAAATTTTTCACGAAAAATAAGGCCGAGGCACAATGAATCCGTTTTCAACTGACAGCTAAGTTGAAATACATGGTCTGTTACATTCAGTACGTGTCCGTCAACGCAAAGTACAAAAATCGTTCAACTTTTAACTTTTTGCGTACGTTGATTAGTTTGGTATGTGTTTGAGTTTTGTGGCAGCAAAAATAAAATTAAACAAAAGAAATAAGCAAAATAAAAAAAAGTTGTATTTAATAAATAAAATGGAGAATCAACCTACAAATGCTTCCGTAAATAAAGTACTCATTGTGCCAACCTTCTCCACCGCTGCGTTAATGCGATTCATTGTGCACCGGCCTATAATCAATGGTACTGAAAATTTTTCACAACTTCTAACAGAGTACCAGCCTTAAAAAAATAGTAATCAAAATAAAAGGACAATTCAGGACAATGGATTATAAAAATTACACTTAAAAAAATTAAAAGGACTGTCTTCTTAAAAAGAGGACGAATGGTCAACGAAAGCAAAAGGGAAAAAATATTTCTGTTGAAAACAGTTGCGTGATCCCAATGCCGGATAATAGAGGTAATTACGATTGATCAATGCAAAAAAAAATTAAATGGATGGACAAAAAGAAAACAATTACAATACAGTTAGATGCCAATCGGGACTGGGAGCGCGATTCTCGGGACCGGGAGCAACAGCTTTTACTGCTTTTTTTTCATATTTTTTATCCTGTGTTTAATAAAAACAATCCATAAATATGTACTATAAGACCAAAATATTTTGGCTGAAAATGGTTGCGTGCTTGCAACCCCAGATAATACAGGTAATCCCGGTTGATCTTTGCAAAAAAAATTTTAAATGGATGGAAAAGAAGAAAACAATTACAATATTTCTTTCCCGGATAATCCAGGACTTACTGGAAAATCAACGTTGCCAGTTAATCGAATAACTACTAATCGAGGCCTTACTTTATTTATTATAGTAATTAATGCGTTTTGAATTTGGATAAGAAAAACTTAAAAAAACTATTTATGGCGATTTTATTTCTGCTTTTGGTGATTTTCTGCTATATTGTTATACGATTATTTTATAAAAAGTATATTAAAAAAAGTGTTAAATAAAAACAAATTTATTATCAAATACATACACATATATTAAGAAAAACTACATAAAACTGATTTGGAGAATTTGGTCAGAAAAATCTGACAGCTCTGCTTTTCAGGTGTAATAAGTGTTTATATATTTATTCTGGATAATGTAACTATTTAGAAATATGAATACATTTTCGCATTAATTCATAACAGATAATGAAAACAATTTTTTAATTTAAATTTTTTAGTAAATATTGCCAATAATAAACAATTGCTCATTTATTACCATTTTTCCTGCAAGTATGTTCCGATAGAGGTAGTTTACACGAGAACAATTTTTGAGCCGCACAATTTTTGTTCTTTTCCAAATTACACGAGACTAATTAATCTGGCATAAAATGTATACGTATACACACCTTTGTGTGTTAGCGTTTTATTTATTCATTTGAAGTTTGGTTTTCGTTATAAACGTATCGGAACATACTTGCAGGAAAATTGGTAATAAATAAGCAATTGTTTATTATTGGCAATATTTACTACAAAATTTAAATTAAAAAATTGTTTTCATTATCTTTTATGAATTAATGAGAAAATGTATTCATATTTCTAAATAGTTACATTATCCAGAAGTACTTTTTGTAACTTTTTTTAAAAGAATTAAATAAAATCTCGTTAATTTTATTTTCATACAGCCTTATTAGTAAAATTTATTAAGGCTTTAAAAAGGTTTTTTAAAACCAATTTTCATACAAAATGTTCTTAAAAAGTCTATAAAGCCTTAATAAGACTGATATAATTTATTTAACACGAAAAAACAATAAATTCACTTATTAGTTTTAAAGTTTCTTGACGTGACCAACACCCTTCTTCTTTTAAATTCATGTTTTCAGGACGATGGCCAACTAAAGACTAAATACGCTCTGTAAAATAAAAAACACCGAACCTATGGTTTCGCACGTGTGTATGTATTGGTTTTGTGCTGCTAATGCGGGATTGAAGCTGGTTGAAAAATTATGCCAACCAAAAAAACACTCTCTTCACCGAATTTGTCTACAAATTGGCATGTTGAGCCAGCATAATTAATCCCGTGTTAACTACCTCATTGAGTATATTAAAATTTTAATGAAGCAATATTGCGCTCATGATACAATTATACTAGGTACATGCACGACTACAACAAAATTACAACACCAAAAAACACATGTATTTTGTTGGTATAAACAGACCCTAAATTGTCGGAAACAAATGTCTTTTGTTTATAAAAACAACAATTACAGAGTAACTAAAGTGCAATTGCAGACGCGGCATTCCTGCATGATTATAGCTATTCAGTGTTGCCAATGTGTGTGTAGTTAGGCAGTGTGTAATTTTTACTCACATGTGTATTCCATATAATTAAATTCTTGTGTAATCTGTGTGTAATTCTGCTTTGGGTTCTATTTTTATTTATTTTTGTTTTAATTTTAACCTACACAAAAGATGTGTAGTGTAATTTTCTTCGGTGTGTAATTGGAGACACATGCATGTGTAAAATCATTGGCAACACTGTAATCATTTCATTCACACACATACACTAACATTTTTGCAGCTTGTAAACAAAGTTTGACAACTATGAGCAATGTATACAGTGACAGGCTGGGCTTGTGCATGTACCTAGTATAATTGTATCATGATTGCGCTATCTTAATTTTTTCATTGTGAGCAGGCAACGATATAAATACGCATTCTGTGTATATCAAAGTCAGGTAAGCATACATACATCTTTATATTATTTATATATATATAATAATATATATATATTATTTATTTATTTATTAAACATATTATACAAAGTAATTTTTGCATAATATGATTTTGTACAAATATGGGCGGAGTAACTAGACCATATGTCCAAGATGTTATTAACAGTATTTTAAAAAGTTTAGTGACTGACTGTACACGACCTATGCCTTCACATAGCAAGTGTTAACGTGGGTTTTAAAGAAATTCCACAAAAGAACCGCAAGATTATACGGTAATCCGTGGCAGATCAGTCAACTAGTTCGAGTGAGACGAAAAACTTTCGAAGGCCAAACAACAAACATTGTAAGCCTGACCGCACTTAAGAAATAATTACGATGACGCGAGAGATGTTCCCCAACCCAGAGTTGCTTAACGACTGATATTATTTATATATTAGTGTATAATATGCAATGCATAATTTAAAAAACGCCTATGCAATGCTCAACACGTCTCAAGTGCAAACTTGCGTAGAAGAGAAATTTTTTGTACTTTATCGGACGTTCCTCGCTATGCAACTCAAACATATGTTTGCATACAAAATAAAAATGTTGCGCTATTTTGACAACTGATACTCATTTAAATGAGTTGCCAAACGATTAGGAACATTGGACGTTGCCAGAAAGTTTAAATATGCATTTACGAAGTGTATGCATTGTAAATATGCATTGCAACTTGCGTTTAGGCCTAATTTACATTATGCAAGTCTTATTGCTAAGCTGATTAGTATTGGGAAGGAGAGACGAGGGAAGCAAAACCGTTTCTTTTCTCCTCGTCTCTCTTTCCTAACAAACTAATCAGCTTAGCAATAAGACTTGCACAGTGTAAAATAGGACTTAGGAAGTCGGCCAATATTTTGCATCAACTACAGCTGCTTTGGCAGTTTTAACATCTTTAGTTTAACATTACAATGTTGCCATATTCAAAATGACATGCGTTTTATACTTTTAAATTTGCCACCTGGTAAGTAATTTGATTTTCATAGGCCTCTCACACACGAGACTAATTTTTATGTAGACACAATTTTTGTTCTTTGTAGAACACACGAGACTAATTCATTTAGCATAAAAAGGTATGAAATATTCTTATAACACGAACAATCTAAGAAGAAATTTTGTAATTTATTTCGTGTACTATTTGTAATTAATTTCTTTTTGATTTCCCTGTTTTGTTGTTGGTTAAATTAATAAAAATTGCATGACTATTTGTTAATGTTGCTGATTACATTAAAAGCAAGTGCAATATTAGGTAAGCAGATAATTTACAGTTGTACAACTCTGAGTAATTTGAATAATTTGCAAAACAAAAGGATGAATAAAATAAACAGAAAAATATGTATATTAACATATATTATTACTATGCTTTGTAAATGAATTATTTTTTAATGACTTTCACAATTTCTATTTAACCTTTTCTCAAACTTTTACACTTTTCGGTTGTTTACATTTTGAATCATATGTGTTTAATTTTTACTACGACAAATTTCTGCAGTAAAAATTTGCAAAACATTCATTGCTTTTTTTATAAAAAGCGCTAAGTTAGTGCGTTTTAAATAAAGTCGATAACATCATTTCAGTTCAATGTTTTTTTTTACTTTTTTGTATAGTTTAACAATTTTCTAGTATCCAAAACTCTGATAAAAATTTTCAAGTTGGTTATTGATTCAGCTGTCGCAAATAAAATTACCTTGAGTTAGGATTAAAAACGCATTTTAATACTGTAAATGGCAAATGTTTTTGAAATTTTACAGCTAAAAATATTTATTAATGAACCTAAAAGTTTAGATAACTTATTAAGCATATATTCTAGATAAAGTACAAAAAGCATTTGAATCGCAAAACTATTCGACAACTTATATGTTGTTCTGATTCTGTATTAAATGATTTTAGTTATTTAGGATATAATTTCGAACAAGCAATATTGCAAAATCTGAAAAAGGGTTACTAAAATATTTTATTTAGTGATACTCGTACATACATCTTACTTTTATTAAAATTTAATTTAGCGCGCTAGAAAATAGCGCTTTTTGGCTATAAATACTTGAGAATGTTATAACTTAGCGCGTTCTAGCGTGTTTTGAGAAGGGCAATGGCGCATTTGGGGTGTAAATAGTTGGCACCGCTGGTTCTCACTTACTACATTTTGGGTACGCGAACGCAATTTAGTAAAATTCAGTAAAGTTCAGTAAAAATTTGTAAAAACTTTTGAGTACACGAACGCACTTAATATAACATAATAGTATGTTTCCACAATGCGTGCTTCGCTCTCTATTCATACATCACACCCAGTGTTACCATGTGTGAAGATTAATCTTATTTTGAAGTTTTTAGATATGTTAAAAAGAGTAAAAGATTTCTTAGATAAAAATAAGATTTTTTTTAATATTATATTTGGTACTTTTAGTATATTATTGTGGTTTCTTTTCACTAAACAACTTTCATATTTTCTTATTTGCTTCGCATATCTTACACATATTCTGTGGAGTAAATATTTTGTGTTATTTAGCTTTAGTTTACTTAAGTTTCCTAGTTCTCTAAAAACAAAATAAATTTTAACGTAATTTAATTTCAAAAAATTCAAGGTATATTAATATCCTTCCAGTGTAATAAAAAAAGCTTTTTAATGAAAAAATAATATTTTTTAGTCGACTTAAGATTTAAAAAAAATAAATCCAAAGTAAATTTTATAAAGTATGAGCAAGTACTCAGGTCTTTAATTAGTTTTTTTTCTCGTGTAGTGTTAATGCATGAATGTCGTACGCCATTTTGTTTTTTTTTTTTTGCTTTGTTATACACCAGAGCTATTCAAACTTTTTGGTTCGCGTACCACAAAACTCCCAACCAACAATTCGCGTACCACCAAAAAAATTTTGTATGTATAAACAAGTATGGGCTCAATAAGTAATCAAACAATATTAAAATATTTAATCCATTTCATTTATTAATAATAAAAAACAACAAAATTAAAAAGAAATGAAATTATTAAAAACATTACAAGAATAAATAAAATTAAAGAATAAACAAGTGCATATGGGTCGTTCTTCAACAGAAATGCTCGGTATAATAAAAATGTAAATTCATGAAAAGTACGTAAGTATACTTTTAGGATTAAACATAAAAAAATGCAACGCATTGGTTTTTTTAATTGCATTATTTGGTTAGTTAATGAAAAAATGCTAAAATTTTCGAAGATTTGGCGTACCACCTGGGAAAGTTTCACGTACCCCAAATGGTACAAGTACCACAGGTTGAGTAGCCCTTTTATTCACAATTTTGTGTAGTGAAAACGTATGAGAGAAAGTTTAAATAAATTTTACTTAAAAAAGGCGTTACAAAACATTTAAAACTAATTATATTTAATTATTAAAATACATATCTATCTTTTATTATACTTATTTCACTTATTAAAGGTTTATCAATTAATAAATTTATTTTGATTTTGTTTTGGTTTATATGTATTATCAATAACTTTGATAATTATTGTGCATTTTTTGCATTAAACTTAAATTTCTTCAAAGTAATACATTAATATTGCACTAGCACCAAATCACATGGCGAAAAATGCACTAATTTTGCATTATCACTACACACATTTGAAGAGTAATATTGCATTATCACTGAAACATATGTATATGTAGAACGTAAATGTGTACATACATATGTACATAAAAACATACGTACATACATAAGTGTGTAAATTATTTTCTATGTACACATCGCCACCCAAGACGAAAAATCATATCAATACGTTTTTATAATTTTTCAAGAGAAATACAAAACTTGATTAAATTGTTCTAAACGTTAGTATTTTTCGATTATTAAATCGCAATTTTTTAAGAGGTTTCCAGCAGAATAAAAACGCCTTGTTTCGATGGAAGTGCACCAATGAACATCTTCAAATTCCAGTTCGAAACAGTGGCTAACAGAAATGGATGGGACAGTGAAGAAAAGGCCATAGAGCTAGTTTTGGCCTTAAAAGGTGCGGCAACAGAAGTACTCGAAACTGAACCAGTAGGCTGCAGAAACAGTTTTGATGACATAATGGCGGTGCTACAGCGCAAATATGGCGGTGAATACAAGCGTGACCTATACCGCATGGAATTGCGATGTAGAGGACAAAAGCCCAATGAGTCTCTACAAGATTTCGCAATGGAAATTGAGCGGTTGGTGCAGCTTACCTATCCAGGCGAAAACCATCCATTCCTGGATCATGTCGAAACAGAGGCGTTTGTTAATGGCATCCGCGATCCTGAAATAAAACTTGCAGTGTGTGCTACGCAAAAGGCCACTTTCGCAGAAATGGTTTCATGTGTGCTAGCTCAGGAGACTGCTAGGCTGATTTTGAAGCCACAGGTGTGCAAGGTGCGGAACATGGAAGTCCATACTGAAAATGAGAATAGTCTAGTCTCTAGCATTAAGGAGGCCGTGAGACAAGCATTGGCGGAGAAAGAGCACAAAGTTAATAATAAGTACTCTAACTGTGGCAAAGTTGGTCATTACCAGAGGAACTGCAAGGCGCCAAGAAAAAGAGCTAGATCTGTTTCGCCATCAAGAAACAGCAAACGGGTGTACTCACAAGTAACACAGGAGTTCCCGTTGAACTAAAACGAACTAGCACTAAGGGGCAAGAGCTAGCTCCCACAAACGACGGCCCCACAATCTCCATATCAGTGATGCAGCAGAAAAATAGCAACCTTACTGCATGTGGATACATCAACGGTGAAAAGCATATCCTTACCATAGACACGGGAGCGTCACAGTCAATAATCAGGCCCGATGTAGTGAAGGGGAAATGTGAAACTATAAGCAATATACGAATACGTACAGCTACTGCGGAGCCTGCCACTGTCTGAGGCCAGGGTGACTATTGCCAATATCAGTGTGAAACACGTATTTATTGTTGCCGATATTGTGGACGAGGTTATTATTGGAGCCGATTTTATGATAACCCACGGAATCAACTTGCATATGGGGCAACAAGTGATGATTTGGCGTAATGTTGAAATACCGCTTGATGTTGGATATGACAATCAGATGCACGTTAAGAAATTGCTTGCTATTGAAAATCAGACATTACCACCACGGTCTGAATCAGTAGTATGGGCGCGAATGGAGGGAGATTGTGAGGACAATCGATTGTGGGTAGTAGAACCAGCAGAAATTAAGAGTGAGCTATTAACAGCAAAAGCCCTCGTAAAAACTTGCAATGGAAGAAAGGTCCCCATAAGGGTACTTAATCTATCAGGCCAAGAAAAAAGTCATCAACAAGAATGCCGAAATAGGTCAATGTGCTCCAGCAGAGGCAATAATAAACTGCGATGAAAAGCAAGAACCTGCCAATATTTCTGTAAAGGAGCGTGAACAATTTCAGGCATATGTGGAGCACTGGGTAGCAGGGTTATCTCCTCCTGATAGAAATAAGGCCAAACAACTGCTAAAAAGACACGCCTGCATTTTTGCAGGGAAAAATCAAAGCCAAGGGAGAACGGCAATAGTGAAACATGAAATAAATACTGGCGATGCAAGGCCAATAAAACAGGCGCCCAGAAGTATACCACTAGCTAAGCGAACTGAGGTAAAAGAGTTGGTCAACGAAATGGAGCGGTGTGGTGTAATCGACCAATCTTCAAGTCCCTGGAGTTCACCGGTAGTTTTAGTAAAGAAAAAGGACGGAAGCACTCGATTTTGCGTCGATTATAGAAAACTTAACGACGTGACTAAAAAGGACAGTTACCCGCTACCAAGAATTGACGACACCTTAGACACGCTTTCTGGAATGAAATGGTTCTCCACGTTAGATCTACAAAGCGGCTACTGAGAGATTGTAGAGAAAGACAAGGAGAAAACGGCTTTCAGTGCATGCGATGGTCTGTGGCAGTTTAATGTTATGCCATTTGGGCTCTGCAATGCTCCGGCTACTTTCGAGCGGCTCATGGAGCAAGTATTAAAGGGACTGCATTGGAAAACATGCTTGGTGTATCTTGACGATATAATTGTAATGGGGAAGACTTTTGATGAACACCTTAAAAATCTGAATGAAGTCTTTCAGCGCATATCATCGGCTGGACTTAAACTCATCATCAAAAAGTGTGCAATATTCCAGAAAGAGGTGAAGTATCTGGGCCATAAAGTTACGGCAGATGGCATTTCAACAGATGAAGATAAGATACGAGCAGTAAAAAAATGGCCTCGTCCAAGAAATCTTCACGAATTGCGCAGCTTTTTGGGCCTTTGCACATACTACAGGCGCTTTGTGCCAAATTTTGCCAGTGTAGCTGCAAGCTTACATGAGCTGACAAAGAAGTCGCAACCATACGATTGGAGTGAATCGCAGAGAGCTTCTGGCCGTGTTGGAGTGCATTAAGCATTTTCACAAATACTTGTATGGCCAACATTTTACATTAAGAACTGACCATTCTGCACTCAGGTGGCTACTGCAGTTTAAAAATCCTGAAGGGCAGCTAGCACGCTGGATTAAACGTCTTCAGAGCTATGATTTCAGCATTGAGCACAGAAAGGGTGCAAAGCATAATAATGCTGATGCTCTGTCACGGCGGCCTTGTAGCTTAGAGTGCAGACATTGTTCAAAAGTCGAAGCAAAAGAATGTGTCATTGATGTCAGGCTTACAAAAATTGGTACGGAAGAAGACTGGTCAGAGGCGCAACGGGCAGATCCTGCACTGGGAAAAATTATAGCGGCTAAAGAGGAGGATAGAAGACCCACACGTAATGAGATATTAGCTGAAAGTCCACTGGTAAAATCGTATTGGGCCAAGTGGAACAGCCTGAAGTTAATAAATGGTTGTTTGTATCGTGTCTGGGAAAGTGCAAACGGTAAGACGGTTTCCAACCTGATCCTGGTCCCAACATCCAAGAGGAGCGAGGTGCTGAAGGAGTTCCATAATGGAGCCAGCGGTGGTCACCTGGGCGTAACAAAAACGCTCGAAAAGTTAAAAGAGCGTTTTTATTGGATTGGATGTCAACAACAACAATTGCACACAGTGCATGAAAGCGAAAGGTCCAGCTAAACGAAGTCGGGGTCTACTGCAAAAATATAACTCGGGAGCACCATTTGAGAGGATAGCAATGGATGTCGCAGGCCCTTTTCCAGTCAGCAAAGCTGGGAATCGATATATTCTTGTAGTGATGGACTATTTCAGCAAATGGCCAGAAGTTTATGCCATACCCAACCAGGAAGCCAGAACTGTTGTGGACGCGTTTGTAAACAACTGGGTATGTCGCTATGGAGTTCCTATTGAATTGCACTCTGACCAAGGTAGAAATATTGAGTCTGCTATATTTAAAGACATGTGCGAGCGTTATGGGATAAAGAAAACCAGAACCACACCACTTCACCCACAGTCTGATGGCATGGTAGAGAGATTCAACCGTACATTAGAAGAATATTTGCGAAAAGTGGTTAGCGCGCACCAAAAGGACTGGGACGAGCACATTCCAGAATTTCTATTAGCATACAAGTCAGCTGTGCATGACACAACATCGCGAACACCCGAGAAAGTTATCTTTGGAGCTGAGTTAAAGTTGCCCGGAGATTTAGATTTCGGCGTCAAACCTACACAAGCAAATGAAGCAGATACTGGCCCTTTCCAAAGGCAAGAAAATTTAAATGAGCTATATGAATTTGTACGTTGCCGAATTAAATGGTCAGTAATAAGATGAAAGTTAGATACGACCGTGCTGCAAATTCTAAAGGCTTTAATGAGGGTCAATTGGTTCTACTTTTCAACCCACAGCGGAAAATAGGATTGTCTCCCAAACTACAGACTCATTGGGAGGGACCATATACGGTAATAAAAAGGTTAAATGATGTCGTCTACAGAATACAAAAACACAATAGCCCAAGGTCAAAAATTAAACTTGTACATTTAGAACAACTCGCGAGCTATGGGAAGCCGGATGATGGGCCTATTCGGGACGAATAGGCTTAAGTGGGCGGCAGTGTTACGTAAAAATATTCCTACAGTGTTAATGCAAAGAACTATCTAGAAGTATTTAACTAAAGCACTAAACCTACACACATATTTACTTGCAAGCACTATAGCAACAACAATTTTGTACAAAGCAAAAGTGCGAGCACTTATGGTAACCACCCTGTACTAAAAATAGCACACTGCACTACCAACATACAAGTCGTTACTTTGAAAATTCAAAGACTAACGGCCAATCGAATCACCTACAAACATCTAGAAACGGCGAGATGAATTTTCCCCATTATGCTAGAAGACTGTTTGAACATCTGGCTACCAATAAACAAACACGCCTAAACAGCCATATCTTTTCTTCTGTGTTTGTCTTTGCTAAGTACATACATGCATGCATGTTGCTACGTCATCTACTTGCGAATATTCTAGATCCGGTTTGGTAGTATAAAAAGAGAGCTGCCGTATGTGAGAAGTCAGTCAGTACAAATTGGAATTTAGTAGAGTGAACATCGTTGAAAGTAAAAGACATCGTGCCGACAACGTTAAGAAGTAAATAAGAAAAGACAAGTCGTAATTGGTTTTGTCAAGAATAAAAGGAAGTTCAGATGCAAATAAGAAAATCGTGTTATTATTTATTTTTGAGCAATCAAAAGAACTCACACGTTTAATAAAATTTAAACGTAACAATATCATCCGTAAAAAGTAATTAAAGAGTTATATGGTTGTTTTCTGCCAATGGAAGTAACGAATATTCTCGAGACGCTGCCTCATTCACATGTAAACACATCGAAAGTTTGAGTCATACTATTTTGGAGAGCGCTTTCGTGGTTTTAGGTAGTGCATTGACTGCTGTTTACTAAACAGAGAAAATTAATACTTTTGAAATAAGCCAAATAGATTCATGTATCCAGGATTAGGTTAAACTGATGGTCCGATAGTTTCAGCTGCTGGTTCTTTTGTGTTTAAAGGATGCTCTTGTTGTGGTTGTCAACGCCTCTTGTGTCGGGATGGTTTCAACTACTAATGCACCTACAACGAAAGTTGAATAAGCCGATGGTATGACCATTGTGCTAAAGTTCAGAAATTTGAAATCTCTTTAAATGTATCCGTGGTCTCAGCTACATCCATACTTTGAACGAATTTTAATGTGGTCTATTTTGCTTTATCTAGCAAGATTTGGATCTGGATGCTATCGAAAACATAAGTATGATGCTCAAGACTGTCATCGCTTTCAAAACTTTCATCTGTGCTCTCTATATAGAACTTTCTACAGCAACGATGAATTCGAGGAATTCTTCATTAGACATTTGATTTTAATTTATATATTTCTTATAAGCATGTTTAGGAAGATCCATTTTTTATATAATTGTAAAATAGAGGGATTAAAATAATACAACAATAAGCCAACAATAGCGTTTTCAGATATAAGTACATATATCGAAGGTGAAAACATTGAAAAAATATGGATATGTTTGTACACACAAACTTTGCAATGCCGTCTTGAGACGGTCTTCAAAAACATAACAAATTTCAAATATAATATAAATGTATGTATGTAGCTACACACTAAAAAATACTTTTCAGTTTCAACAACAAAAATTCCGGTTTTAATCAACTTTTTTTTTTTAATTTTAATTATAATTTTTCGAACTTAATTTGTTTCTATATTTATGATTTGAACGGGCTAAAGTTCGTAAAGCTTTTTAAGCCAAATTACATGTGATAATTATTAATTAACAAATAACATCAAAGTTAAATATGTAAATATTCTGACAACACATAGTTGAACGGAACAGCCAACCGTTTTCGAAGGCCACTAAACCTTCATCATCAGCGTTCTTCTGTGTTGGTCCACTGTGTGTGGTGTCAGTTGATGTAAATTTCTGCTTTTTATACGAAACTTTCTTGCAAATGGAATACGTGAATTGTTTTGATTCATCGTATTTCAATTTGCTGAAACGTTTTTTGTAATGAAAGCCCAAATTTACCATCTCTAATTTACAACAGACTTACAATTGTCGTTTATTCTTTACTAATTATGCACATGTTAGTTATGTAATTTGCTTATTTTTGTTCTACTTAAGACAAACTTTTTTGGTGTGTTACTATTAAGTATATTTATTTATTTAATTTTTGCCACGGGCCCATGGCTATTAAATTTGCATTATCCGTAAGCGCAAATGCAAAATATATTTGGCACAAAAAATCAAATGTGTGTCTGCATGTGTGAACAAATAACAACAATCCAAACTCAAGCCCTGCATATAACGCGACTGGTCCATACATGCATGTAGGGACTACTCCATAAAGGACAAGGGCTAGTCCAAAACGAGTCCAAATTTATGTCTAAAAAATTATCGATTTAACATTGAAGTGTCCTAAGGATGGATGACATCTTCCAAATTTGCATTTCATCGCACAACCCTAAAACTATATGAAATAGTTATATACTACTCGCATGCAATTTTTAAGTGCCTAAGAAGAACGCTCATAATCGTTTAAGCACGAACACTTATCGTGCAGTAGAGTTGTGCAGCTCATGAACGAACTAGTTTAATTGAACGATTCACTTCACTGAGCCGTTCGAACACTTTCAGTAGCTCGTTTTAGACACAGACCTATAATCAAACCCATTTAAATAACATGTGGACCTCTATCAAACTCACTCAGCAGCTCGTTTTAGACACAAACCTATGTAATTTAAATGGGATTGTCGCTCAAACGATCTAATGAAAGAGTTCGATACAAGTCTTGTGCTTTTTCAGCAATTTTTTTTGTCACACAAGAACATAATAAAAGTATACATATGTATGTATGTAGATACATTTATTAACATAATCCACTCATTAAACTATTTTAGTTTTATCTATTTTTTATACTTCTGCTGCCTTGTTTTGTAATGTATGACACAAATGTTTCACTACAAATGAACTGAGCTACTGAGCTAACTGAATGAAATACTTCCGTAAAGTGAGCTGAGCGATCACTCAAAATATGTGATAAGCACAACTCTATCGTGCAGCATTGAATGCTTGTGTTAAAACGACATAATTCATGACTGCATTACATCGGCCCATGATGTAACTAGACTGTTTAATCTAGGTATTTTGTTGTCACGCAATATTATGTCTCAGTATTGACAGTATTCGAAGAAAAAATTAAGGCAAGTATATGAAAAGTTTTTCCCCTTTTAGGCAAGTGAATAAGATGCATGTATTTTCTTGTAGTTTCATGTATTCCTTTACTAAAATCATATCCAGTAAATTAAAGTAAGAAATAGAGCAAACAACTAATCGTGTAACCTAAATCAGGTCGAATTCATATCAGGTGGTCTTACAGCCCAGGTGGCGTTTTTCGCCAATTGAAATTTTAATCTTCCCCAGATGTCAACACACAGAAAACTTTTTTGATAGTCGAAGTACAAATGTATGTATGTGAATATGCCTTGACCTAAATGTAATAAAACTTATTTTATGTGACATAAAAAAAATACAAATATATATGCATAAGTATTGCCTTCTTACGGTTGTCAAATTTTCTAATTCAACTTTGACAGCTTGTGCTAGGTTAAACAACAATGCTGCATGCTTTTTCCATCTAGTACAATACATCGAAGTTAAATCCAAAAAGTCGGCAACTGTAATAAGACATATAAAGAAATATTTGGGTGCCATTACCGTAATAGAATTTTTCGGCAGTTTGGAATAAATTAAAGAGCAATGGCTATTGTTTCTTCAATCTATTAAGAACCGTGAAAAACTTCGACAACCGTAATAAGGTTCATTATGTTAAAAAAAAATTTGATTTTATACACGAGCGAGTTTTTTAAATTTAGGTGAATATTATATAATATATAAAATTTTGTATGTGCGCATATGTAAATGAGTGAAGAAAGTTTTTGTTACTTTACTTACAGACACAAGTTGGCAGTTCCTTTGGCGTCCAAGATCCATCCGACTGGCAAGTGCGTTCATGCTTTCCTACCAACTCATATCCGGTGCCACAATTATATGTGATTTTGCACCCGTATGTATAACATTCTCCCGAGTGCCAACCATTAGCCGGATCTGGAGGCTGGCCACAAGATCGTGCTGCAATAAATAATCAGTATTGTTATTGACGCGTTAAATCAGCGTTAATCGGTCATAAGCATACGTTCGCATTGAATATCGGGTCCATACCAACTAGCTTGGCCATCGATTGCTAGGCATTTGGCGCGGGGAAAGCCATTTGTAACATAGCCGGTATGACAGTGATACTGTACAGTTGAATCAAGATCAAATGTCTCTTGTTCGGGAAGAGCCGAGTTACGTGCATGTTCGATTTGAGGTGGTTTCAAACAATATACTAAAAGTATTATATTTTAGTACATATGTATGTATATTTATATAACAGATTATATAAAAATGGACTAGATTGATTTATTACATACTATTTTGTTTGCAAGCTGGCTCCGCGCCTGCCCAATTACCATCGGCTTGACATAAACGACTTTGCAAACCGACCACATGATAGCCATGAGGACAAGAATAAGATGCTCTGGCACCAAAATGTCGTCCTCCAACGGTTACTTGACCCAACGTTGGCTGTGCAAGCTCTGGACATTCTCTGTCTGCAATCAAACAAACAATCGAATAAGAATTAAATAAATAAACATATAAATATTCATCTGGTTATGCATTACCTGGTTTGATACATGACATGCCACAAACGCCATCACATAAGCATTTTTTCTTTTTGCTCTTACAATCTTCATCTGAAGAACATTTTCTTAAACACTTCTGGCCAAGTAACGTTGCCTGCTCTTCGTCTCGTGGGCAGTCAGACGATGGTGAATTGCGTGGATTTTTATAAACACGTCCATCATCATCAGCTTCGGAAGACTCGTCGTCATCATCCCAATCATCATCTTCATCATCCTGAGGTATTTCCGTTGGTGCCACCGGAACAGACAAGACTGAAAAACATATTCAATAACACATATGCAGTCAATAAAAAGAATGTACGTATGTACATATGTACATATGTATCAACTCAAATATCATTTAAAGGCCCTTGCAGAAAAATAAAACCCCAAGAATTTTTAATCAAAATGCTCTTAAACCGTTTTATTTTATAAATATATACTTTTTTATAATTATAAATAGGGAAAGGATTTTCATGCATTTATAATCGCGTTTTATGTACATAAAATATACATTAAAATTAATAAAATATGCATTTAATAACTCTATTTTTTTCAAAAAAAAAAAAAACTTTAAAAAATCAGCTTCATTGTTTTTTTTAATAAACATTTGGACACTAAAACACAAAAACCTCAGCGTCAATGCTTTCTTAACAAACATTTCGCCAATCATATGGAATTAAAAATAAGGTTAAGTCAATCTTTTATTTACGGATATGAATAATTGCTTTGTTAATTGACGAAAAAACTTTTATTTTTCTGAAAAAACTGTTATGTAATATAATAAGGGTTTTCATGAGAATGTTCAAAAGTCTCGCAAACTGTGCAATTGTGCATTTTTACACTCTCGTAAATAAAATGTCAAAAATTCTATAGAAAATTATTTACACAAACCTGTTATGTTTGCCCAATAACTTTGACTTGTGAACTTAATCTGTGCAATTGTGCATTTTGTAGACATCAAGCTCTTGCTTTTTGGCTTTTTTTTAGTCATATTTAGACACACACACATACTTTTTTGTTTTTATATCAATGTATAAATATGTTTTTAAATTAAAAATTGCTTTAAATTTTCTTATTGTATTTTTATTAAATGAACTTTTTGACGTTTGTTTCAAATTTACATAAACTGTTTTGCGAATAAGTTCAAAAGGTGCTCATGAAACAACTCTCGCAAGTTTGCTCAATTGCACAAATGGCAATTTTAAGAGATCTCATGAAAACCATTAACATTAACGTTTCACGTCAATTACTGGAGCATATAACTCTGCTAGTCATTTGTGGAACATTCATTTTCTAAATTTTCGATGTTTGAACGATAAAATATTGATGCAATTTGTTGCATTTTTTTAAGTCCATAGTTTTTTTTTTGTTCAATTTATCTAATCTATTTTAAATTTCTTCATTTATTCTACCTTTCAGATCACAAATTTGTTTCATGCATCATCAATTAATTCAACTCCAAATGTTAAATAATCAAAACCATATAATTGGGCTATAGTCTCAACAAGAAAGACATACTACTCGTATTTGTGTAAAAATATCAATTCAGTGCTTAAGTTTTTTTTAACTTTAAAATTTCCTTAACTTTGTTAATAGACACCAAAATTTCTTTTATAGTATGAAAATAACTAAAAAATGCATTATAAATATGTATTTTTACTGAAATATGCAAAAATATGTATTTATTTTAAAATATGCAAAAATATGCACTAACAAATCGATGCCATATATGTACATATGTAAATATACATGACAGTCAGTGATCCCAACTCTTGGATTATCAAATGCACTGTGAGCATATAAAAACAGGGTAAAATACACTAAAGCAGCCCATACACTACAACAGCATGCCCGCGCAATCAAGCAAACGAATACATTCGTATTCGCCTGAAAATGGCCGAATATTCGACAATTCGAATACGAATACGAATATTCGTGCATCACTAGTATGTACATGTCTTGTGGAATGTCACTTTATTGTCCACACGATATCTTATGTGTACGTTAAAATATGCGTTTTACATAAGGTTTTGAATTTTTATGTTCACATGTTGGTATGTTATATACATATGACTAATCCTATAAACCTTCGTATATAGTTTTTATTCTATTATATAAATATTAATTTAATTTATCTCACTTGAAAATAGATCACGCTCTAAATAAAAATCGTTTGAACTGCACGCAAAGAAATAACACATGCTATCGTTTAACCTTCATGTGAACGGCAGAAATGCTTTACGCACGTCCACAGCAGCATACCTGTGTATGTACATAAGTTTTGTATGGGGAATGGTACGTCGTTAGCATAAAAATGCTAATTACGTATCTACCTGGTTTGTTGGAATTTCAGAATTATTTTTTTAGTTTGTTAGAAATGGACAAAAGGCTGAAAAATTTTATGATAACCAATTTCATCCTCACAGTCATTGTTTGTTGAAAAAAGTGGTTGTATAGGTAGACATACGTATATAATAACGGTCTAATTCATACAGATTCCTTATTTCAGCTTTAATCTGTACATTACTTATGAAACAGATTTTGCTTTATTAAGCTCTAATAAAAATTTGTATTCATAACTGATTAATATCAGTGAATTAACTATTAAACGATTTTGCTTCTTTTGTAATTTTATGTTGGCAATATCATGTCACTTTCGTTCTCAATTTATGTTTAGTGATGCATACAACGAAGAATCGATTATCTAGGTAGTCTGTTTTAGTCGAAAAAAAAGTTAACCATTACGTATAATGTTATTAAACAAAACTTAAAAAGTAGGCGTTTCACTTTTTATTAATAAATAAACCAAAAAAAATGTATATGTTACAAAAAATTGTATTTAAACACATTTATATTCGGCTGAGTACAGAGGTAGGCAAATACCTATTTTATAGCGGTCGATTATGCATCACTATTTTGTTTTAATTTTAAAATGTTATTGTACATACATACGTACATATGTAAGCATGCAGTACCATACAAACATACGTATGCTTGTACTTACATACATATGCCCTTATGTTTATAATTCTAATTTTCTTTTTACCAATGAATGAATGGGATTTCTTTAATTTTTAACAATGTTTATATGTATGTATTTTTGTTTTTGTACAATTATGCATACATACATACATGTACCAGCTTACATAAATTAATACATTTGCCCAAGAACATTATTCAGGAGACATGCATAAGAATAAACAAGAAACATAAAAGTGACAAACCACAGAAAATCTCACATAAGCGATAAAAAAAATCAAGAAAATATTATTTATAAGTGTTTATCAAACGCTTAAATTATTATTATTATATTATCGTTTATCGTTATGTATCTATGTACATATTTTATACTCACGAATTCGGCGAATTAAATTTATTGTGAACATTGTTTTTACTATTTATGTAAATCACTTTTTTATTTCAACCACTTTTATCAAAACTCAAAAAAAAATCCGCGCAGATTTATTAAAATAATTGTAAACAAACATTCAAGTGTCACTTTATTAAGTGGTTAAAGTAAGGTAGAGGGCACAATAAAAAAATCAAAAAAAATAAGCAACTTATAACCAGCTAATAAGCTATTATTCATTTATGAATACAATATTTTCGTATTTTGCCTGTCATCGCCTTATTACCTTGTTATAATGTATTTATGAATTAGACTGTAAATATATAATATAGGCAGGTAGAAACATTTATTGTTGCGGAAATTTCATTCTTTGTAGTATCGTCAGAAAATTTTGTCTACATTTGTGATTCGAAGTGAAAAGACGTTTCTGTTTATTTTGTGGAAATAAAAAAATATTAAAAGTGAAATGGCTGATGGTGAATGGCTTACTCCGCGACAACTAAGCGCACTTTCGTACGAAGAACAACAAGCATATATTCGTCAAGCGCTTGAAGAGAGCCAAGAAGAAACAAGTGACCACGATTCAATAGTTGGTGACGAGGCTTTAGGTGATATTGGTGGAGATGACTCAGACGTTGAAGAACCCATGTTACCAGAATATGACCCAGAGGGCGACAGTGATTCTGATGAAGATCTTGAAGATGCACCAATTGAAACTGGAGAAGTTTTTACTGCCAGAGATGGTAATGTTTGGTCCTCGATACAACCACAACCTGTGAGATTCCGTACGCACAACATTCTAAGAAGTGCAGAATCTGGACCAGTACGGGCAACGCAGGGTTTGACCATTGCAGAAACGTTCCAATTGATAATGTCAAACATAATTTGCGACATAATTATTCGTGAATCAAATCGAAAGGCAAGGCAATTTTATGATATTGACAACGCAAAACATCCAACAAGAGAACCGATATCATGGATTCCCATAACAAGAAGTGAATTTGATGCATATTTGGGCCTACTTTTGCTAAGTGGCGTTACACATTCTGTTTACGTGGATACGAAATATTTGTGGAAAACTACTTAACATCCACTATATCGTGCCGGAATGAGTGTACGATGATTTTGGGAAATAAGTCGCTTCATACGTTTTGATAATGGAAGCACACGCCAGCAACGAAAACAAACTGACAAAGCAGCAGCAATATCGGACGTTTTTTTTATGCTTAACAGCTGTCTTCGTAGATATTACGTGGCTGGAGCCAACGTCACGGTAGATGAACAATTGTATGCTTATCGTGGTGGAACTGGCTTCACGCAATATATACCATCAAAACCTGCCAAATATGCCTATCCATTGCAGGTACAATGAATATTGTTGAAAATTTTTGAAAATCTAAATAACTAAATTGAATATAATTTTTCAATGCAGGGACAAATCTATACAGGAATGGCACCGTCTGGTGAACATGAAAGAAACGTTGGCGAAAGAGTAGTAAAGGAGTTATGTGTCAACCTTTTTGCTGGAAGTGGAAGAAATATTGTATGTGACAACTTTTTCACTAGCTACAACTTGGCAAAAACTTTGATGTTAGACAACAATTTATCTATATTGGGTACTTGCAACAAAAGGCGTACATTCGTGCCAGCAGCATTTGCCAACCCGAAATGACGTGAGGCTGAATCATCAATGTTTGGGTTCTGTAATCACGTTACGATGTGCTCGTACGTTCCCAAGAAAAACAAGGCAGTTGTAATGTTGTCCACTACTTATTATACAACAGAAACGACCGGTCCTAAGAAGAAGCCATTGCTTATATTGGACTACAACAAAACCAAAGGTGGCGTTGATAACATGGACAAGTGCTTGTCCGAATTTAGTACGAAGCGGCGCACAAATAGATGGCCTCTGGCTTTCTTTTATAATATTGTGGACGTTGCTGCGTTTGCTGCATACGTAATATACATTGACAACAACACTCACTTGAAGACATCTACAAGCCGCCGTAGGATGTTTCTCCATCAGCTTATCGAGCAATTGTGCTAGCCAGAAATGGAAAGAAGGGCGAATAACAGCAGAATATCCAGAGTTTTTTCAACGCGCAACGCCCATCGGAGTTGTGGATGCTGAAGCACATGCATCGGAGGAACGTGATAGTACAGGCCGGCTAAAAGTAAAGGGGAATTGCTACATCTGCTCGAAACGACGCCCTACTCGTAAAGCATGCACATTATGCAACAAACCAGTGTGCGCAGAGCATTCCAAAGACTTTCCTCAATGCGATAGATGTATTTGAATTTCAATAATTTTAAGCAAAAATAATTAAAACTGACATTATATAATAATAATAAAAAATAATTACAAAACTTAGCTCAAAATAAACTATACTTTTATATTATATTATCATATTTGCATGCGTGGGCTTTATCTTCCGAACGGATGATCTAATCCTAACCAAACTTGGAACTATTGCGTAAAACAGTTTTGACTAAGATATCAAGATATCAATTTCCAGTCGATCCGGTTATCCAGTTTAGAGCTACAGCGTTTTCAAAAGTAAAAACATACCCAGGTATGTTGCCGTTGACATAAAGGTTAAAGGTGTTTAGTCTATATTCATATGTATACGAATTTACTATGTGAAAAAGTGACATTCCGCTCCAAATTTAACAGAAAAATCCCTACAAAGAGGGTAAATTCCCTACTTCTGGCATCACTGCCACAAATGCGGAAATTCATTTGAAAATGTATACAAGGGGCGTATATGAAGTGGTATGTATGCATTACTGTATTATATGTGTACATCGAATCATCGCTTCTGTAATGGAAATTTTTGCCGCTGGGACATAACACCAGCAAGCTGGCACCATCAGCAAAATATCAAACTCTACTTGACATCGCTAAAGCACCGTACAATCACACAAAACGCCTATACACGACCAAACCGCTGACACAATCGCTTTATTGCGCATGCATGCTGTTGTGGTGGGGCCCAACCTTAAGCTAAATGTTCTCTATTAATTATATATGTTTTTATATGTAGCTAAATATTCTCTGTTATTTATATTTTATGTATAAGTATACATATGTAAATAAGACTTATGGCTCGATTATGGATGGCAACCAAACTGTAATTGCGTTGCTAGTTGCCGAAATGGTATTGCGGATGGCAACTAACAGCTCGTAGTTTCAGTTGCCATATTGGCAACCACAAATTTGTAGTTTCTGCATAGTAAAAAGTGAAAAAATTAAGTGCTATATTATTTTCATTTTCGAGTTTCTTTGCATATTAAAAATAAAATATGATTTAAAGTTAAAAGAGATTGTTAAAACCTATTTTAGGCCGCCTAATAGATTCCACATTTTGCATTTCCTTCTCTTCATCAGCAATTAATTCCACTTAACTAATAATTATTAAGATAAGTATTATTTTAAGCACTTTTACTTAATGATTTTGTTTTAAGCACTTGCATTTCTTATATTCTGCAATTTTGTTCACATTATTTTCAGCTGCCAATCTGTCATAATCGTATTTCCGATAAATTTTTGGCAACGGAAGGAAGTTGCCATACATAATAACAATTTTAGTTTCAGTCGCGTTGCTAGTTAACTCGGCAACTGAAGTTCGGTTGCCATCCATAATCGAGCCATTAATTTTTTGTTTGACTAGAACATACATATTAAATCGCTATACCGTAAAATTATTTTACATTAAATGCATAGTGCCTTGAACGTATCTGTTGCTGGTCTAAGACAACTTTTGAACGTTCCATTGTTCTTCTAAGTTTTTTTGTATTTTTTGTTCAATTTCATAAGAACGAATACAATTTTTTTGTTATTTCTTAAAGTGAGAAACACACGTTGTTTAATTGTGTTCACGCATGCAAATGAAAATAGTAACTTCGTTGTTTAACAAATGAATAAACAAAAACTGTTATAAGGAATTAAAATAATTGATTGAGAAAAGTCGAAGCGTTTGCTTCTTTGCTTTGTTAAAGTTGCAAAAATTTTCATTATTGAAAAAGCACTAAAAAGCCTTGCGAGAAATTATAAAAAGTACTATAAATACCCGTTTCTCAGAAAGGATAAAAGTACCATAAAAATACCCGATAAACACCAAAATTGCAACGCTGATGACAGTACTGCAAAACATGTTCGCCTTACATCCTGGAATATGAAGTAAAATTGCAGAGCAATTCCAATTTTTTTAATTTTTTATGTTGAAACAAGAGGTATGCTAGCCAGACGTATTTTCAGCACTACGCGTAATTTTTTTAGTCAATGTACTGTTGTCTGCATTACCCCTAAAAATATACGCCAAAGTACTTTTCTTTACCTTTTTGTACTTTTATTTGTATTATTTTTTCTACTTAGCATCTTCAGAAAAGTTTTTGTGCAGGAAGAGGAGCCTTGTTAAAATGTTTTTCCAATGTGAAAATATGCACATACCGAGTTTGTTAATTTCTTAAAAACTGACCCCCATTTTCATAAAATTTAAAATAAATTTTAAATGTACTTATTTTCTTTCAAATTTTTCATACAAAATTTTCCTAAATTGGATGTCAAATTCTTTTTATTTTTTTATGAATATGGGGGCTGAAAATGGGTAGAATGGAATTATTTGCCTCATAAATAACTTGGTGAAATAGGCTGTCAGTATAAAAAATATTAATATAAACTTGTTCAAATTAACTTTGTTTTCTAAACACAATTAGAAACATAACTAATTTTAAGTTATTAATTTGTTGTAAATAATATTTACGATCTCAAATTTATGTTCTTTACTAAACCATATGTTATGTTATGTTATTGAATTTAATGAAGTTTTGAATAAGAAAACAAATGTACTTTTTTTATTAATTGTACTGCTTTTACTTTTTTGCCAAATCAATATCTGGCTACCCTAAGTAGAGGTCACTTTTGAGCTAAGCTCAAAATTCTTAAGAACAACAGCATACACGTCAGCCATGTGTATAAGGTGCTCGAATTCTATTTTCAATTAAATCAAATTATGTTTAAGCAAATTATATTTTTTAAATGCAGGTCTATCTACTCCATGAAAACTTTGCTCAAATGAGCTAATTTCACCATATACTACACCCAGTGTTCCCAGTTTAGGGGATTTGTCCCCAAATTTCGTATTGGGGATCTGGGGATTTGTTGGGGATGTAACCGAATTTGAGGGGATTTTTTTTTATAACTGAAGGTCAAACAAGAATGATTTTTGAACTAAGAAATATGCGTCTGGCAAGTCTAAAAATGTGTGTTACTATTCATAGTGTATTGTTTCTAATAAAGGCAAAGTATGAAGGCAGATTAACCAATAAAAAAACACTACCAAAACAAAAATACGCAACAAAATGCTAACCGACTTTTTTGAATAGAATTTAGAATAAACACACACTATAAAAATAATTAAATTTGTTGTGACATATGTAAACCTTCTGCTAAATGCTAAAGGTTTTTAATACAAGTACTATGTACAACAAAGTTTCTGAGGCTGATGAATCAGAAGATTTCGATTCTAAAATTTTTGAATTGGTAAACTTTGTTTAAAAATTTTTTTATACTTGTGTATATTAAACTATGTATTTTTTTTTTCTTTACAAGTTTTATAAGTACGAATTAAATTTACAAGAACGTAAATATACTCGTAGCTATCGATATAAATTAATTTTATTAAATAAATATGTTATTTTTGTCATTACTTTTCAAATAAATTTAAGAAGTTTATTATTCGACATCTTGTCATAATTATATTTTAATTTGAAATTTATTTGCTTGTGGTTTAGCTTGGTCTATATACGTATTTCATTGGCGCTTAAACCAAATCATCAGTAGACTTCAACCACAAATTTTGAACAGTCACAAACCTCTTACTTTATGCACAGAGAGAATAAGAATGAGAATTCATAGAATAATAATATTTTTGAAAATCACAAAGACAAAATAAGTTTAGTAGGCACAAACACAAATTTTGTAGATTTAAAAAAAATTCAACTTTGGTGACGTTTTTATACATTATTTTATTACGAAAATATAATACTATTGAATTTATTCAAAAAGTACGTTTACTTACGATTACAATGCATATTTGGGGTTAAAAATAGATAAGCAATTGACTGAGTTATTTAACTTTTCATGAAAATAAACTTTTATAAGAAAACTTTCTTACTAAAGTTTATTTTTTCTTTCCATCAATGAAAAGTCGCCATTCATCTGCATTATAATTGTGATTTAATGCCGAAAATAGTTTTGGTACATCAACGCAATACACGAGATCACTGTCGTTGCAACTAGTCTTAAAACTTCCTTCACGAGTCCAAGTCCTTTTCTAACAGATGTTATAACGAAACCTTTTTCCACCAAATTCCACTGCTTTAATTGCGACCCGAGGACTTCCGATTGCCGCTTTGACAAGTATAAATCGCGAACAAGATCGTCGTAAATCTAGATTTTGGAGGTGTCCGGGATATTTCACTATTGGAATCTTGTTTTACTCGACAAGCCCTACAAGAAAAATAATAACCGGTCCCACGTTTTTTGGACTGTCGCACCGTGTTATCTACAAAAACACTTTTTATATTTCCTTAATGTTCGATTTAGTTTTAAAAATAAACCTTTTTGAATTTTAACGTAAGATGCACATATAATTTCGTGTTACTATTATTTTGATCGTAGCTTAACATATATACATATGGATAAATAATAAATGAAATGAAAAAATTTAAGTTTAGTTATATTTTTTTATGCTAATAGTGTATTAGAGTATTATATGTATAAAAAATATAAAAAACAGTTTAAACATATACAGCCTTATTTATACAACTTATTGAGGCTTTAAAAAGGTCTTTTAGAACAAATTTCCATACAATTTAAAAAAAAGGTTTATAAAGTCTTAATAGTTTTTATAAATGAGGCTGATATTTTTTAATAAAATTGTTTGTATAACAAAAAAGGAACTATGTATTCTTTCTTGAAAATTTTATTTCAAAATGTCCAGCTTTTTTAAAATAATCCCGCTTTTTAATTCAAATTTCCAGCTTTTTGTCAATCTGGCACCTCTACCTCCACAACAACACCAGGTGTGTTTTTTTTACTTTTGCAGTATATTTACGGCGGAAATTTTAAAATTTACTGCAAAAAGTACGCGAACGGAAAAATAGTAAAAATTAACGTGAGCCAAGATAGCGTCGAAAATAGCGTCGATTTTGGGAATTATAAACCCGGGGAAAAATGGGTTAAAATCGTTGGTATTTTTAAAAATATATCATCAGGCTAACATCGATTTTGGGAATTCAAGGGGGAAACAAAACAAAAATCGTGGATGAATTTTCCTAGTAGCAACGTAGTTGTCAACGAAATTCCACAAAAGGACCGCAATACAATACAGTTATCCGTGGCCAATCAGTCAACCAGTGCGAGCGGACGAAGGCCAAACAACACAAACAAGCCTGACCACACTTAACAAATAATTACGATGACGCGAGACTCTGTTCTTCAACTCAGAGCTGCTTAACGACTGAAGAAAATATGTATTCAATATTTTACTTATTTACCCACCGACCGAAAAAAGGGGGTGTCATAAGTTTGTAGTGTGTGTCTTTGTTTCTGTACGAGTCCACGTACATACCAAAAGGCTGGAACAATTTTGATTTAGTTTTTTCTGTTTGAAAGGTGACTTGATCGAAAGGGTTCTAAACGGTCCACCCGTTTAGAAGATATCACATCTTTTCTAGATATATTCGGGGTTTTTTTTAAATTTTTATTTTTTGTTTTTTATTTATAAATAAATATATGCACAAATGTACGAAAAAAATACAAATATTGGACCCCCGAGAAAAGGGACCTGGTGTTTTAAGAAACTGGATCTTGGGAAAATCGATAAAAATGAGAAAAACATTAAACCCCATATGCAAAAAGTTAAAGTGTGCTTGAAGTGCATGTTAAGACTAAATTTCCATACAAAAACCAGTTTAACGTACACTTGAAGCATACGTTAATTTTTTTGCATATGGGGGTAAATTTTTATTTTTAAAATACGTTTTTGTCAAAACCTCATTTTCACACACTATGTCCCTTTTCTCGGAGAAGGTCACATATAAAGAATTTGTACATACATATATAGTTGTCTTTAAATAAAACAAAACACATTGATTTGGCAAATAATGTTTTGCCCAACAGTTGTCAGGGAAAATAAATAACCAACCAACTCTGGGAGCATCTAAAGAAGAAATCAACTGCTTCTGGTCAACCAATAAAAGAATCGAAAATGTGGCCAGTGCTATCATCTCTAACTTTACACTAATTAATTATTATTAAGTTATTCATTGCGTTTTCGTACTCGAAAGTTTTTACGAATTTTTACTGAACTTTACTGCATTTTACTAAATTGCGTTCGCGTACCCAAATTACAGTAAATGAGAACATAAATTTAGAGAGTAAAGTGACAATTCTCAACTGAATGTATTGCAAATTTTTAATGCAAAAATTTGTCGTAGTAAAGCTTAGTAAGATAAAAACATATGATTCAAAATGTTGTTGGAATTTCAAAATGTTGTTGCAATTTTTCCCATAATGCAGCATAATTATTATTATTTTCAAAACTAGCCACAAATTTCAGAAAAAAGCTGAGAACATATTTTTTGTTAATTGATTCCAGAAAAGGCGAACTCAATTTCCTTCATAACGAAAAAGGAGAAAATTCTAGGGACATACTTCTTATGAATTTTACATAGATTTACATATCTGAATTTTTTTACTTAAACATATGTAGATACATGCATACGTAAAATTATGGCTGCGAGATTAGCACCCTCTCTACTCAAAGCGCGGCTTTGAAATAGATTTGCATACGTTTGTAACTCTTTTGCGTTAATACTTTAAATTATCTTCCAATGTCATTATATTCACCTTCAAGAACTTTCTTAAATAAGTATATACATTAAGGAAATGTTTCAAATTGTAACCTTCATAAATCATTCCTTAAGCAAAAGCTGTAAAGAGTGGTAGCAAGTGAATAAATACAAGTATATAATACATATTTTCAAGTGAAACTAGAAAGTTAAATAGTGGAGAAGTTTAAAAAAAAGAAAAAATTTAACTTTATAAAAGTCAGTCAACAAATATAAAATAATCCTTTGAATATTACCTATTAAACCAAAGAGACGACCCTTTATAATATAAGAAATCCTAATAATCTTTCAAGGGAAAGTTCATCTATTGAATCTTTCGAACAGGCAGCATGATCCATGGTACCTGGAAAGCTCTGCAATAATTTCTATTGAAAAAAAAAACCAACTTAAGATTACGTACCCAATTGTCCTACATGTTCAGATATGCAGCGATAATGCGTATTTCAGAGCTTACGAATTACATTCAAAAGGTTTAACAAGAAAACATAATGCTTTTTCTGACCCTAAGTGAATTTGTCTTAGTCAAACCGTCTGTGACCAACGAACTACAATTGGGCACCAAATTACAGGAATTTGAACCATAAGTATCATTTTAACCATTACACATATGTATGTACTCATATTACAGTTTTTTTTCTAACCTGTAAGATTTAATATTACACTATATTATATACTATAACCTAAACAATTGTTGCCATATTATCGTTTTTATTGTTACTTACTAATTCAGAAAACTATTCACGTTTAACGCACTATTTGCAAATAAAATGCTTAAAGTTGCCACACCTACAAATTTTTGTCAATAAAAAACTATAAATTGATAAAATAATGAACAAAAAACATTGATAGAAGAAAAAATTGCCATAAAAACAAATTATTATTTTTTATTTTACACATTTACACAATTTTTTTGCAAACATAAGTAACATTTCCATGGAAGTGCTACCAAGTTTTTATACATTTAAAATGCCGTATAAACAGTGAGTTAATTTATTTGCAAATAGTGCGCGCATAAACGTAGTAGCTATATATCATACAATTTAAATTTAATAGTAACGCTACTAAAACAAACAAAAAAAAAGAAACAAAAACGTTTTACATTAACTAACATTTTGTAATTTAATTTTGGTTTGCCATAATTGTGCTTAGCACTTTGGCAAATCAAAGGGTAACACATACTTACATACATATGTACATAGGTATATTCTTATCTACATTTAAGCAGTGAAAACAAAATAGAATTTTGGTTAAAATCTAATATAGCATTTTGCAATACCACAAAATTAAATTCATTATGCATAAGCTAAGTAAAATAAAGAATTATTAACTCTTTTTTTTTGTATATGTATATATAATATACTTATGTAAGTCTATTGAAATCATTATATACTAACAAAATTTTTCGAGTTTAAACTTTATCTTTTATATATGAACCTGTTACATTAAGATATTATTCATTTGTCTTCTCCTAATTTTAATATAGAGCTAATTCCATCATTACTTAAAGATTGTTTTAACAAAAGCAGAAAAGTCATACAACAACAACACATTGAATGCTGGGCCCCAGCGTTACCGTTGTGCGACTAAAGTCGCATTTTGCCCCTTTTCGACTGCCTTGCCACTTTTTATGCCCCTTAGTTTTAAATCCCCTTTTGGTATCATTTGCATTATTTTGTGCCCCTTTTTCATCAAAGTTCAGTTTCGTGTTTATTTTTTCAGTAAATGTACGCATATTCGTACAGATTCTACCACATTCGACAACAAGATTTTATTTCCTATTTGTCAAACTTCATATAAGGACACACAAGATGATTAAAATATTTTTTTTTTCGGAAAGTGACAGTATGGCGGAATATTATTTGTGTAAGATTTTTAAGTATTAAATTACATACACTCATACATACATACATAGATAATTCTAACTGTATTTCCGCAGCATTTTCATAATGAAAGCCAAATTTAATAAAAGTACATAATTTTTTAGATATTTTTAATTGAACTGTAGTGAATTTTAATCAGAAATAATTCATAGTTAGGCTCAAGCTCAGTAATTTCAATTCTTATTGAATGAAATATTTTTATTAATTAATATGAGTTTCTAAAGAAGAAGATAGACTAGGGTGCTGATGAAGTGCGTGGCTGCACACAAAAGTATCGGTATTTCCCCCAGCTTAAAGTCTAAGTTTAATTTTTCTTCTCTTCTTTAGAAACTCACATTAATTAATAAAAATATTTCATTCAATAAGAATTGAAATTACTGAACTTGAGCCTAACTATGAATTATTTCTGATTAAAAGTACATAATTTTAAAAGGTGAACAACTCTGTGATAATTAAATAATATTGTATGAAACTAACACACTGAATTGCTATCATCAAGTAATGCTTTTGATTTAAGTTCCGATGAAATTAGTTCATGTCGGAAAAACCAGCAAAAACGAAAAAAGCAATACGAAAGCCTATGGATGCAGATATCAAAAAACCAATTTGCATTTTCTGTAATCATTTGCTCATCTGCCAAATTATTCATTTAGAATATCATGCTGAAACAGCCACAAAAAACACCGATTTTCGGAAGAAAGTGGCTATTGCTGAAATGAAGCTTGTTTTAAAAATGATAAGTTGCAACCACTCGTTTATGTCAATGAAAGAATTGGCCAAATTTATCGCAAAAAAATATCCAGATTCAGCAGTTGCAAGGTCGACAACTTCCACCTTATTTCTTCATCTTTATAAAATAAAAAGAAAAAACACACACAAAGAATGAACATAAGCTAGCATTACTAAAAAAATTATCAAATATACTGAAAGTAGACACTTGCCAGTCCATGCTGTCTGCTTTAAATTAATTTCAAAACGATTTGGAAGAATGGATTACAAGTGAAGAACTTATTATTAAATAAAGATGTACAATTTCAAAATAATAGGTACTTAAGGTATTTAAAACTCTGTGGCAACAAGGAAAAAGTGCTCATATCATATTTTTCTGTTTTGCAGGACAGCACTTTTAAGCCTTCAAATCGATTTTCAGAAATTTATTTCTTTTACAGTTAAGTTGGGAAATTCTCTGTTAACCTTTATTTTTTTAAGCAAACATCGTTCTACACTCTATATAAGTAATACAGTCTAAAAATGTAAGTCGCAAGTCATTGCGCTGTAACTTCCTGAAAAACTACACAAATTAATTGAGATTTTGAGCAATGGTACGTTCGAATATGCAGATAGCGGAGGTGCCATTAACTCAAAATTAGATTATTTCTACTTAAGCACTTTTTCCTTTTTGCCACAGAACTATTCAT
This sequence comes from Tachina fera, assembly GCA_905220375.1. NCBI lineage: Eukaryota > Metazoa > Arthropoda > Insecta > Diptera > Tachinidae > Tachina > Tachina fera. Next base: position 96,275,514 of record LR999965.1, on the reverse strand, counting down.
AATGCATAAAAAGAATAATACTCGCATTATCATCTTTCGAATCGAAATTTTAAATTTTTATTAAAACTTTTAATGGGTAAGTAAATTTTTTGAATTATACTGGTTTTTAAGTAAACCATATCCAAAAATTTATTTATGTATTCTTTGATTCTATGTAAACCTTAAGAGCTGTGGCAAATTACGGCACTAGATATCGAACGAAATTTCCATTTATTTTCTATTGGAATTTCGACCGAATTCAAATGCCGCAGTTTGACCACTGTTTTATTATTACGATAGATTTTATGATTTTTTTTATATTTAGTAGCTATCCGTACTAACTTTATACTCGTCTTATTTGCAAATAAAATATTTGTAAATACTCAACTTGTTTAAACATTATTATATTATAATATTTTTCTGTATACATCTTGTCCCCAGTAATCAGTAATTTTTCGGAGAGTTAGTAGGTTAGCGTTTTCAGTTGCAAATAACAGGTGCGTATGAACGCAGTATTTGAGTAGTGTTTTTGTACTTCTTATACATGAGAAATTTGTTTTTATTGTCTGTTTCAAATATAAATAACTTAATAAATATGCTTGTTTCTTTAATGTTTCTTCTTTTTGAAGTTGCCCCTTTTTTTCTTAGAAATCCTCTTTTTGTGCCCCTTTTTGAAAATTTTCAACGCAACGCTGCTGGGCCCATCAACTCAATTGTGGATCGTATGCTCTCTTCTTTGTAATGTATGTAAGTTAGTACCAGTGCTGCCACAACCAAAATATTTTTACAACCAAAATTCGCCTTAAAAGTTAGCAAATGAGAAAAAATATAACCAAATTTCAATATGTAGTATTTTTATTAAATAACATCTCAGCAAAAAAAATAAAAGACACCCCAAAAAAGTCATGAAAAAGTAGAGTTTGCGATCTGGAAGTAGTGAAAATTTCGATTCGTTCTAATGATTTTTACATAGGGTTGTCATTGCAAGAAGTTCTCTTTTTCGATGCATAGAAAACCTTGTAACTCCTCCGTAGTTTTAGAAAATACTCACCAAAATTAAAAAAAATTTATTTTTTTAAAGAAATTTATGAACTAATTTTAGTCTAAAATTTAAAAGTTATTTGCTTAAATTTACATGAAATCAGTGATTCGGGCTCAAATTCGTATAAAAAGACTATTTACCATTTTTCCTAGATAAAAATATTATCATAAAATACAAAAAAAGGAACGCGAAAAATTAAAGCAAATTCATAGATAAGGTATTCCTTTATTAAAGCCCATGAATCTATTTCTGAGAAACATGAATTTGAATCAAATATCGTCAAGTTTTCAACTTGGAATCTTCTGAAGGTTACGTACTTTTCTTGGGAAGGAGGAAATGCGGGCGGACAAAAGTGGTCACCTATTATGGACCACATAGTACTCTAAAAATATGCATACTCAGAATTACTAGAAGTTCGAGTTTTCAGGAGACTTTCTAAAAACTTTAAATTTGTCCAACTAATTAAGATTTTCCAAGATGTGACCAATTTTTTTTAGGGCGATACGGGCGGACAAACGTGGTCACCTCCTATGGACCACATAGTGATCTGCAGTACAGAGTTGCGACCATTTTTAAATTAAAAGTTGTTGACAGTGTTGTAAAAGAAAAGTATTGTAAACAAGTGAGTAGCAATCAAGGCGAATTCATAACAGGTGGCTGCACAAGTGATTTTATTTTATTTATTTATTTTACAGCTGTTTTATTTTCAGTTGCCTTGGTAGCAATACTAAAAATTTAAGTACTTAAAAGCTTAAAAAGTATAACATAAAAAATATGTACATGTGTATGATTATTTTGGCAAAAAAATAACCAAAATGAGAAAAATATTCACATCTCCACATTAAAGAAAAAAATAACCACTTTTGGTTAGAAATAACCAAAAACGGCAGCCCTGGTTAGTACTCTCTTAATTTCAATCATGATACAATTACACTAGGTACATGCAGAACTACAACAAAATTACAACACCAAAAAACACATGTATTTTGTTGGTATAAACAAACCCCAAATTGTCGGAAACAACTGTCTTTTGTTTATAAAAATAACAATTACAGGGTAACTAAAGTACAATTGCAGACGCGGCATTCCTGCATGATTATAGTTATTCAGTGTTGCCAATATGGGTGTAGTTAGACAGTGTGTAATTTCTACTCACATGCGTAGGCGATGTAATTAAATTCTTGTATAATATGTGTGTAATTCTACTTTGGGTTCTATTTTTATTTATTATTGTTTTAATTTTAACCTACACAAAAGATGTGTAGTGTAATATTCTTCAATGTGTAATTGGAGACACATCCATGTGTAAATTCATTGGCAACACTGTAATCATTTTATTCACACACATACATTAACATTTTTGCAGCTTGTAAACAAAGTTTGACAACTAGGTGCAATGTATACAGTGACAGGCTGGGCTTGTGCATGTACCTAGTATAATTGTATCATGATTTCAATGATTATTATTCACTTGAACATATATAACATGATACAATTATACTAGGTACATGCACGACTACAACAAAATTACAACACCAAAAAAAGCATGTATTTTGTTGGTATAAACAAATGCAAAATTGTCAGGAAACAACTGTCTATTGTTTATCAAAATAACAATTACACAGTAACTAAAGTACAATTGCAGACGCGGCATTCCTGCATGATTAAGCACTAAACACATTCACCACAGCAAGCTACAGACTACGAAATGTCAAAAATAGAATACAAATGTTTATATAAGAATGATTATTTTTAAGACAGCAAGGCAACATGGCGGCAGGTTGTTGTCTATGCTGATTTTGCCGTTGTAGTCCAATTAAACTAATTTCTATTTCTTTGGTTGCAATGAGAAAATTCAGTGTTACCAGTATAATACAAAATGTTGAATGAGTGATGTCGTACAATTATTTCATATTATTTAACAGAAACAATATCCAAAAGTTGATGTCAAGAATAAATTCATTCATTTTTATACTTTTACGTCATATAAGTAAATTTTGAAAGATTAATTTAATGTTTATAAATGCGGAATATTTGAAGGTGGCAATACTGAACTATGTACTTATACTCAAATATGAGGTGCAGATGGTGCTGCTGCCGTAATTAAGTAGCTGACTATGAGGCGACAAATGCTGCTAGTGGCATTTGAAGTCGTGTGTTCGTGTAGCTTGCTGTGGTGAATGTGTTTAAAGCACTATTGTTATTCAGTGTTGCCAATCTGTGTGTAGTTAGACAGTGTGTAATTTATACTCAGATGTGTAGGTTATGTAATTAAATTCTTGTATAATCTGTGTGTAATTCTACTTTGGGTTCTATTTGTATTTATTTTTGTTTTAATTTTAACCTACACCAAGGATGTGTAATTTTCTTCAATGTGTAATGGAAGACAGCGATGTGTAAATTCATTGGCAATACTGTAATCATTTTATTCATACACATACACTAACATTTTTGTAGCTTGTAAACAAAGTTTGACAACTATTTGCATTGTATACATTAAAGCATTAAACACAGCAAGCTACCTACTACAAAATGTTAAGGATAGAATACACATGTTTATATAAGAAGGATTATGTTGGCGGCAACAATGCAACAGGCTCAAGGTTGCTGTCCGTGATACATTTGTCGTTTTAGTCAAATTAAACTTATTTCCATTTTTGATGGCTACAAATCAAAAACAGTGTTGACAACAAAAAAATTTTAATTGCAACATAAAAAAGTTACTTAAAAAGTTTCAATGTTAATTACAAAAGTAAAGTCAAATCATAAATATAGAAACAAATTTAGTTCGAAAAATAATAGTTTAAATTAGCTAAAATTAATAGCCATGGGACTGTGGCAAAAATTAAAATAAATATACTTTATAGTAACAAACCAAAAAAGTTTGTCTTAAGTAGAACAAAAATAAGCAAATAAACTAACATGTGCATAATTAGTAAAGAATAAACGACAATTGTAAGTCTGTTGTAAATTAGAGATTGTAAATTTGGGATTTCATTACAAAACATGTTTCAGCAAAATTTAAATACGATGAATCAAAACAATTCACGTATTCCATATTCAAGAAAATTTCGTATATAAGGCAGAAATTTACATCAACTGACACCACACACAGTGGACCAACACAGAAGAACGCTGATGATGAAGGTTTAGTGGCCTTCGAAAACGGCTGGCTGTTCCGTTCAACTATGTGTTGTCAGAATATTTACAACTAACTTTGATGTTATTTGTTCATTAATAATTATCACATGTAATTTGGCTTAAAAAACGATACGAACTTTAGCCCGTTCAAATCATAAATATAAAAAGTAATTATATTTTTATAAAGCGAAAACCACGATAATTTGCAGAACTGTTAAGAAGCTTTTATGGGAACTTTGCAAAAAACCGCGAGAATTTGCAAAATTTTTAACAATCCATAATATTGGTAAAAAATCAATAAAACTGTAAGGAATGAAAACAATTCGGCGAAAATCGCAAAAACTAGGAATATTAGCAAATAAGCTTATTAACCTTAAACTTATTATTATTATTGTTTAAAAATCGGCAAAACTTTTAAGAAGCTAAAAACTTGCAAAAAGTCACTTTTACGCAAACTTAAAAAATTGTTAAGCAATTTCGATCGAAAATTGCCAGAACTGTTAGGAATACAAAATATTAGATGAAAATTGCGAAATCGGCAGAAATTCGCAAAAACTAACTAACAGCGATATGATAATAAATTTTAATATTGTTAAAAAAACTACAAAACAGTTTGCAAAAATTGGCGAGAAGTTACAAAATCAGAAACTAGCCCTTAAATGGATCAGATATCTCCAAATCCATTCAAAATAAAAAAAGTTTGGTAAAAACGAAACTAATCGCATCTTCCCAATTCCTAAGCCTGTAAATAGTAAAATTCACAAAAAAATATAAAAATGTGTTTTTATGTTTTTTTTTAAACGTGAAATGTTTGAAATCGGTGCCACTGAAATACATATTTATACCTCAATATCATGTTCTTATGGTGCTGCTGCCGTTTTCAAAATAATTAAGTAACTGGCTATCAGGCAACATTTGTTTCCGGCGAGACTAGTAGTCGTGTAGCAATGTATCCTATTGTGGTCTATGTGTTTAATAAGTTTTAGTAACATAACTGCCATTGGAGGAGATAGTGCAAGCAATATGTGAAGTTCAAAAAAATTTCTTAATACTTTAAACAAATTTAAATAGTTTCATCAATATGGTGTGATTGCCATTCACTGAACTTATTTATGTAGCTCACAAGTGGAAAAATCAATTCCCAATTCTGTATAATTTCTGGTTATTTTCACTCTCCGTTGCGAACGCTTAAGTACAAACTAATATTCGATTTAATTAATTTAGGGTGGACTCAAATAAATTTTTAAAACTTGTACAAATGTCAAACATTGTGCCCTAATCATAATTAAAAAGTAGCATGAAGTTAGTATAAGTGAAACGATACCACTAAGGTATCGTTACTTTTACTTGCTACGGCATCGGTTCAGAAGCATCGATACATACTCAGTATCGAATAAAAAGCATCGATATTTACTTGTATCGCTCAAGCTTTTCACATGATTTAAAGTAGTGAAAACAAAACTAAATATCCACCAAATCACCTGCTCCTAATTCGTTAAGAATAGTCGACAAAATCTTCCGATTTCGGAAACGATTATTATAAGAATAAATTAATTGTTTAAATTTCTTGCAGACGAGTTTTGGTAGAATTTATTTATGAAAATACTCCTTCAACAAAATAATTTTTCTGAATAAGAAAAATTTAAAAGCTCAATTTTGTTAAAAACATAACCATAAAAATAGCCAATAAATTAATTTATCGCCAGCAAAATCGACATGTCGCCAAATCAAAAACTTAGATGCCAAACAAAGTGAAAGAATCGCTGGACTGGAGCAGAAGATATAGTCGAGATGATATTTTAAATGTTTGTGCAAATTCGTTTTGTTCCCGCAATAACGCACGCTTTAAAAAAATTTTTGTAGCTCGCAATTTTATCGTCTTTTTTTTATAAAATATTTGATTTGGGTGGTCCCATTTTCACGAACTTACTCTAATATACATACATATATTATAGATATAAATTTACATTTAGCACGAACAAATAAAATTGTGTTAAACTGGCGTCATGTTCAACTTTTTTGTAGCCAATAAGGAATGATTTTATTTGACCGATACGAATACTTTTTACCGATACCTACTTGGTACTCGGTAGTAGAGTATCGATACCAAAAGTACTTGGTTTCTAAGAAAAAGTATCGAGTATTTACTTGTATTTTTAATCGTATCGTTTCATTCCTAGCTGTGCAATGAGTTTTGGTGCACTGGAATGAGTAACAGCATCATTTTAAAATGATATCAAACAACAATATTAACAAAATATTTTTGGGGACGAAAATTAGGATTTTTCTTTTGAAATGGGGATTTTTTGAGGACATGCCGCTTTAAATTGGGGACAAGAGGTACAATTTTTCTGGCAGCACTGGTTATTATTCAACCAAAAACAATTTTTGGCAACCTGTGGCATAAATATGTATACTCAGAGCAAAAAGTAGTCATGAGCCTCGCAAAATCTGAAAACCCTACGACCATGAAAATCAGTATTAAAAAAGCTAATATAAGGCGCTTAATGGGAGCTATTTTATTGAAATTTGGCATATATACTGCTGTAATGCAAGGCTATAAATTTGTTATTAAAAATCAATTTATAAATTGCTTTTATATAAAAATTGCTAAGAAATCCCGAAATTGAAATCCCTGGCTTGAATTTTACAAATCCCGGGAATCGGGATTTGCCAAATCCCGAAAATATCGGGATTCGCGATTTCCCGTTTGGCATGCCTAGTAGGAGCTCTCGGAAAACGAAATTATTAAAATAAGGCCAAAAATACAACTTAGTGTGCGAGAGTTTGTTTAATTTAACAAAAAACAATTGGTTTTTCTAATATTTCTTTGTTATAGTTGTATTAGCTCAATCCCTTACATTTATACTTGTTGTATGCATGCATTCAAAACTAAGCAAAATTAAGACGTTTTCACGACCCATTGGTTTCATTTCGGATAATCGTAACAACGTGGAATAATTTTTATTTCGAATTTTTTAATGTTTTTATTTGTTTACTTTAAGTATCCGATTTTTCTTTGGAATACATATGTATTTACATACAAACATACATACATATGTACATGCATAATTATGCACATATGTACTATGTATGTACATACATTTCAATAAATAATTGAAGTCAAATGTCAATGCAAGAATTAAGGCTACTTTAGCCTATTATATACATACTTCTCTTAACTGGAGGCACATTTTAAAGGTTCATCACATTTGTTATTAACATTGACCCATTTATTATTTCTTGTTTAACTGTAATGACGTTTGTTTATTTTCCATATTCTTACTCGTACTTTCATTTCAAATGTCCTTTTATATTCTCTCTCTGCCTCTCTGCATTTTATAAAATTTTAACACATGCGCAAAGAACATTTTCTTATATAACAATGTATACAAAAATTTTAAAAATTCTTAATACAAACCTTTTTTAAATTTCTTAACAATAACAATGAAAAAACACTTTTTACGGAATCAAAACAAAAATTAATTGTTGAAATATTGTTTTGTTCTTTGTCTCACTGGCCAACTGCGTTTTATCTTACCTTTATAACACAGTGCAATTAGAATCACAATATGCAGCAAATAGCGATTCATATTGGATTTTTCTGTTTTATTTTCTATTTAATCAATTAATCAATTAATAAATTTTTTTATCTCTTCAAATTTAATTCAATATGCCATTTTTCTTCTAACAATTATTGTTTGTTATAGATGAAAGAAAGTGTGCACTTATTCATTCACTTTTACCAATTAATATAATATATATATATATATATATATATATCTATGTATATATTTTATTTTTATTAATATTTAGCAGCAACTTTAATTTATCAACTGCACAGACTGAGCGAACGCTAAGAAATGCAGTATAAATGTGTCAAAGTTTGAAACATCCCAGTTGGCAGGACACCAAATGCATGTGACTTTTCAACACTCATACGAGTACATGCTTATGTGTGTCGCGCAAAAGTTGACCGAATTTCACAACACCCTATAAATGGTCTCTTTTTAACCGATGTCATAAGAGGAGGAGGTTATCAATTCGTCAGCATTTTTTTATTTATGGTTGTTTCATAAATCTGTAATTTTTATAAGGACTTTAAAAATTCTTTTTTCGTCGGAGGGTATAGATTCCACTTGGTCTTATTGTCAAAAAAGTGGACGGGAAAGCGCCCATTAAATTTGTTTCTTTGATTTTATTTACTTTTACTTATCCGATTGCACACATCTAAGGCTCTAAAATGATTTCAAAATGCGCGGAGTTACGCCCATGTGTCTACTTAAGTTATTCTTATAAACCTTGGTAAATCTGAAAGTAATCTTTAATTTCAAGAGTAGGTGGATCCACAACCATTAACTTGTAGGTATGTACTTATCCCATCACCACGGAACTTGTAAATCAGCTTGAAATATTGTGCTTATCAAAGTGGGTAGGGCTATGCCCATTAAAATTTAATATGTAGTACTACACATATCGAATCGATTTATTCCTTTCGAATTTATTCATAATTTTCATCAAATTTTAGTTTTTTGTTAGATATACGAGTACATACATAAAATTGAGTAGTTACTGTTCTAGGTACAAATTTTCACATCGAAAATGCCTTACATAGTAACATTCGTGTATTTTTTTTTTTTTTGCAAACTCTTACCTACAATACTGATTCTATTCTCGTGAAACACATTTGAATTGGTGAGTTTAAGGGCCAATTTCACCAACTCTATTTAAATATCAATTCATATTTAAATGTCGATTTTCATTAATTTTAATCGCCACCAGGCGATATTAGTAAAATATAAATTTTCGACTGTTTAATACATTTAGGGCCAATTTCACCAACTTATTTAAATATCAATTCATATTTAAAAGTAATTTTTGTATAGAAATTGGCCCTAAATGTATTAAACAGTCGAAAATTTATATTTTACTAAGATCGCCTGGTGGTCTATATTTCCGGTAACCATTCGTCCTTTTTTTAAGAGGACAGTCCTTTTTTAACACGATGCTCTTTTTGATTTTTTTTTTCAATAAAACTGTTCTTTTTTCAATCCATTGTCCTCAATTGTCCTTTTATTTTGATTACCAATTTTTTTTTAAACTCCAAAAATATAAGTTTTATTTTCTCAAAACCCGAAAAAGTTAATTCCTTAATATATAAATTATAAAAATTAAACCAGTTATTCGCATTTTTGCGGTACATAAACCATTCTGTCTCAGGAAATTTTCGACGTAAATATTAAAATGAGTAGATAAACCATTTTGTTTGAAAAAAAAAATTTAAATAGTATGAAGTAAAATTTTAAGTTTTTCGCTTTTAAATAATTTTAGGATTAAGAAAAATAGATGGATAATGTTAGGACTTTTATTATTATTTATGAAATAAATTACATTTATTTGGAATGACGATTATCATAGAAAGATTAATATTCATTAGATATTACAGATTTTAATTCCTGTAGATGTTTTCACTTACTGGTGGATATTGGAAGATATTCTTGATGAAGTGATTGTGGTTATATATACCCTGGTAGGGATTGCCGTTCGGTTTTAACCGAATCCACAGTTTTTGACCCATAAAAACCAAAACAGAAACCGACAAAAAAGCGTCGGGTCTTAAGTTTTACTTTAACATTATTATCTTGTTTAAAAATATTATAGTTTAAAACCGGAAACCGCAGTTGTTTAATTTGCACGGTTTTTGGCAAACCATATATTCTGGGTATTTTTTTCACTTTCATTCGCTTTAATATGTATATTAACTTTGCGTTTCATTGATGTGCTAACATGAACTTGTTTTCTTTTTTTGCGAATGATTTCGTTGGATTTTAATTGCTCCTCGTCTGAACGTACTGTAAATAACTAATTCCTATTATTAGGATATAAAAAAACGAAAAATGACGAGCCCGTTATAATATTACGATCCGCCTCATTTGACGATGAATAGTGAATAGCAATTGCACATAAGGGATCATAATTTCCACCATCTCCTTAATTTTTCTTTAACATCTCCATTTTGTATATAATGATCGCGATAAGTTTTTTAGCACAACTGATTTGTATTTCAAATAATCACAAATAAAATTTGAGGGCAAAAATGTTGTCATACATACGTTGTTGTTGTATTTACATACTATTTGTACACTAAGTTAACTTATAATCTTTTTCGTTAAAGTAATTAACTCCCATCCCAATTATCGAACTTTTTTCACGTTAAACTGTGTGTAGATAGAAAAATTTAAAAAAATATCTCTAATTTCCTTCAATAGCGTTACAACTCAAAAAACAAGTTTTGCAGAAAACGCGTTTTAAGTTTTAAAGCCATGCAAAAATATTCTTCTCTCTTCGGTTTCACGTATTAGAGTCCAGGAATAGTCTCCCAAAATCCTTGATAATTTCTTTAAATTTTCATTAAATCTTGTTCGTCGCTTTGGAAATGACTGGTAGTGCATCATTTGGTGGAGGTTGAACTGGTTTCAAAATCGATGGGACATTCGGCTAATATTTCTTAAATTTTTCATATTGAATCCAGCAACTTTTGTTAAACAGAAATAACAATCGATATGGTGGTTGCTTGACTCTTTCCAAAATACTGGAATTGAAAAATATAAATTAATCTTTCTATTTGACCACTTGTATAAAACAGTTCTGCAAATATTGAAAATATTGTCGGTGTACACGATTTGTTCAGGTCTCTGACAGCAAAACCATAATAATGTGAATATGCATAGTTTAATTCTGACATTGCATATCCTTTTTTCCAACCAAATATTCACCACACCCAAAGGAAAAATAGCTTGAATCAGTAACACACTATCTCCCTGCCGAAACGCTACTATTATGAAGATTTAGAATGAATGTGGGCTTCAGTCTAATTGTCCATTGTGAAATCGGAGTGTCAGTATTGACAGCATGCGATAAAAAATTAACAAGACGTGATAGCCCAACTAAATTAGCTAAAAATCATGCTTCGTTTCTGCATTTAGTATAATTATCAAAACAGAAAAACCATCTTAAATTTTGTAGGGTTAATTACCATCAGACTTTCTAATACAGGGTAAAATTATCAAAGTGTATGTATGTTTCTTGCAGGAAATGTCAAACACCATACAAAAAGTAATACAACCCAAATAAAAACATATTTTTAGGATTATGCCCGCCACAATCCAAATTAGACATTTGGCTTGGCTAACATACATCAGTCTCCTGGCTTACTCCTAATATACACTACTCTTATTGCTAAGCTGATTAGTTTGTGGGAAAGAGAGACGAAGGGAGCAGAACCGTTTCTTTTCCCCTTGTCTCTCTCAGCTAACAAACTAACCATCTTAGCAATAAGACTTGCATAGTGTAAATTAGGAATTAGTGCAGTCACCTTATTAATGCGCATTGATTTAATTTTTATTACATTTCTAAATGTTCTATTTTTTATACCCTTTACCAAAAAATGGTAAAAGGGTATATATAGGTTTGTCATTCCGTTTGTAATTTCTACAATATTAATAAGAGACACATAAAGTATATATATTCTGGATCCTTATGCATAGGGAAGACGAACAAGCGATGTCCGTCTGTCCGTCTGTCTGTACGTGAAATCGGTTTTCCCAAGCTCCCAGAAGAGCTAGACACTTCGTTCTTGGACTGGTGTGTCAGAAATTTTCCGAAAAATTTTGCTATTGAAAATCAGCAAAATCGAGCAGACGGTTTCAGAGCTGGAAAACTCATACTCAATATTCCCATAGAAAATAACTACCGAAAACAAGTTTTCATTACTTTTTTATTAAATTAACTTATTTTATACTTCGGTATGAATAAAATTGGTATTTATAATTAAAAAAAAAAATTTTAAAATTTAACAAATTAAAAAAACGTTTCCAGTGTTGGAAAACTTTAACTTTTTTCCTAATAATTAAACATATTTCATGTTTTAGGAAGAAGGCTATTTTCTCAGGAACGGTAAAAGCTAGGGGTCTGAAATTTGGACAGTGTATGTAGAACTTTGGTCGCTACAACAACAAATATATAAAAGCTAAAAATTAAAGGGTGTTCCAAAATGAGTGACGAAAACTTTTAAAATCCCATGTAATATACATACAATTGTATTATGTATGTACATATGCATATTGACACTTGAAATTTGTAAAATTAGTGTATTTTTATATAGGCTACAACAATTAACACTAAAATTAAAAAAATTTAAATTAAAGGGTGGTCCATCAGTTAATGCAATTTTGACTATGTAATTTTAACAAATTGCTATATCTTGGAAACTGTATAAGTTAAACTCTTGAAATTTTCAAAAACGGTAAAACTAAAAAATCCAAAAATTATAAAATCGCCAAAAATGTAAAAAAAAACGCCAAAATGAAAAAAAACGCTAAAATTACAAAAAAACGCCAAAAACCGAAAAAATCGCCAAAACGAGAAAAACGTGTCAAAAGTAAAAATAAATTTCCACAATGACAAAAAAACGCCAAAAACCGCAAAAATCGCCAAAACAAACAAAAAAATGGTTATATGAACAAAAATCGCCAAAAATTAAAAAAAAATCGCTTAAATGAAAAAAAATCGCCAAAATACAAAAAAATCCCCAAAACGAAAATAAAACGCCAAAATTAAAAAAAAACGCCAAACACTGAAAAAATCGCCATAACAACAAGAAAATTGCCTATGTGAAAAAAAATTGCCAAAAATAAAAAAAATCGCTTATATGAAAAAAATCGACAAAATCAAAAGAAATGCCAAAACGAAAAAAATTCGCAAAAATTAAAAAAAACGCAAAAAACCGAAAAAATAACCAAAACGAGAAAAAAGTGTCAATACAAAAAAATTCCCACAATGAAAAAAATATGCAAAAATCGCCAAAACAAAAAAAAGCTTATATGAACAAAAATCGCCAAAAATGAAAAAAAAAATCGCCTAAATTAAAACAAATCGTCAAAATCAAAAAAATCGCCAAAACGAAAATAAATCGCCAAAATTAAAAAAAACGCCAAAAACCAAAAAAAAATCGCCAAAACAAAAAAAATTGCCTATATGAAAAAAAATCGCTTATATGAAAAAAAATCGGCAAAATAAAAAAAATCGCCAAAACGAAAAAAAATCGCAAAAATTAAAAAAAAAACGGAAAAACACCGAAAAAAATCGCCAAAACGAGAAAAAAGTGTCAAAACAAAACAAAAATTCCCACAATGAAAAAAATATGCAAAAATCGCAAAACCAAAAAATAAAGTCTTATATGAACAAAAATCGCCAAAAATTAAAAAAAATCGCCTAAATTAAAACAAATCGCCAAAATCAAAAAAATCGCCAAAATTGAAAAAAAACGCCAAAAACCGCAAAAATCGTCAAAACAAAAAAATGCTTATATGATCAAAAATCGCCAAAAATGAAAAAAAATCGCCTAAATTAAAACAAATCGCCAAAATCAAAAAAATCGCCAAAATTTAAAAAAAACGCCAAAAACCGAAAAAAATCGCCAAAACAAAAAAAAAATTGCCTATATGAAAAAAAATCGCCAAAAATGAAAAAATCGTCAAAATTAAAAAAACGCCGAAAACCAAAAAAAATCGTCAACGAGAAAAAAAGTGTCAAAACCAAAAAAATTGTCACAAAAAAATAAAAAAAAAATCGCCTAAATGAAAAAAAAATCGTCAAAATCAAAAAAATCGCCACAACGAAAAAATCGCCAAAATTGAAAAAAAGCCGAAATTAAAAAAACGCCAAAAACCGAAAAAATCGCCAAAAACCAAAAAAATTGCCTATATGAAAAAAATCGCAAAAAAAGCACCAAAGTAAAGGGTATATAAGATTCGGCACAGCCGAATATAGCACTCTTACTTGTTTCTGAATAATATGGCCATGGCCAATTAAGCATTTTTGGTGAAAGTTCTTCCCTACTGGATTACCAACTTAATGATTTTAACAAGGCGTGAGACTAAAATAATGGATCCTTGAGAAGTACTTACTTTTTTTATTTGGCAACTTGTTCACGTAATCGATTTAATCTAAAAAAATCATTCTCCTCATTTAGCAATTTGTACATATTTTTTTTTTAAATTTTTGGTAATGTGATTTTTAAGCGAGTAATGAAATTTGATAATCAGAAAAGTATGTCATTATTTGGTAAGTAGTTCTGATGGTAACGTGTAATTTTTTGCTGGGTTTTTATTACTTTTGAGCCAAGAAATTTGAAAAAAACATTTTCATTGTGCATATCATAAACATAAATGTTTCACCAACATTGGCGGACGATAAGAAACTTAAAAGTGTACGCCAAAAACAATTTGTGCCGTATTTATATATAACAAGATTATTTAGGTTTATTATAAGTAATAAAATACGAGTAGAAAAATAAATAATTTATTTATTTTAAAAAAATTTTCTTTTATAAACTACAAAGTCTTGAATTTTATTATAGTCGATTTATTTCGAAAAATCAAGAAATACATAAATTTTTTTTACGGTTCTTTTGTGGAATTTGTTTAACAACCACGTTGCTACTTTCCATGTGAAAGCATAGGTCGTGTATACTCAGTCACAAAACATACATATTTGGAATACTGTTAATAACATATTGGTCTAGTTACTCCGACCATATTTGTGCACCACCATATTATGCAAATTTACTTTTTATAATATGTTTAATAAGTAAATAAATAAAATTTATAACCGTTACGATCCCTGATTAATTCATAACAATTCGTATCACTTATTTCGTATCAAATGCACTGTCTTCTTTATTGATTCTGAACACTCAGTTTGAAGTGTATTAATGTGTTTCGTATTTTAAATCACGACATGTCAAATCATGGTGATTTCATAGAATTAATGAAAATTAAATCATTGCTTTTTTGAATTACACGATTTTTAGCGTTGGAAGTTGAAAGAAAATATTCTATTATAAATGACAAAAACTTAAAATATAATAAAACCACACTATCAAGTCAGGTATTAGTAGATTACTTTTGAAATCACGTGGTTTGAAATCACCGAGATTTTCAGAACAGGCCCGAAAACTTGAAAAAAAAAAATTAAACCGACTTGAACAATAAGCACCAAAAAGCTAAAAATAATATACATATGTAGATCTAGTTAAATAAAATATTTTTTCACATGTTATCTATAGTGTTGAAATTGGTTCTATTAACACAGGTACTAAACACATAGGAACATGCACGGTAAAAAAAATGCAAGTACTTTTTATGTATGTAGGTATGTATGTATGCGATTAGTTACCAATATGGCTGGCACCAACTTCAAACAACACTATAGGTAACATACATATTTTAAAATTTTTTTTTAACTAGATCTACATATATTATTTTTAGCTTTTTAGTGCTTATTGTTGAAGTCGGTTTAATTTTTTTGTTTTAAGTTTTATTTTTAGCTTTTTAGTGAAATATATTATTAAATCTCATGGGGAGTGACTACGTCCACTTTTTTTATAAAAAGATTGTGTATTTTTAAGAGTTTAAGGTGTGTGCCAAGTTTCCTAAATATTGGTCAAGTACAAGCACGTGAAATATTTTACTAAAATTTAATAGGCGTGCCCCACGCACTATTTTGAACGCAATATTGTGCCTTTATTTAAGTTTAAGATGTGTGCCAAGTTTCGTAAAAAATCAGTGATATAGAAGCTTGTGAAATATAATATTAAATTTTAACGGGCTTGACCCCGCCCATTTTTTTAACGGAGGATTGTGTCTATTTTAGAGCTCAAGGTGTGGTAAGTTTCGTAAAAATCGGTTTAGTAGAAGCACGTGAAATATTATAATTTATTTTAATAGGCGTAGCCCCCTCCATTTTTTCAAATTTTAAATTGTGTAATTACAAGAACCAAAAGTGTTTGCTAGGTTTCGCAGCAATCAAATGAGCAGAAGGCCGTAAAATCAAATTTAAAAGATTTTGTGCGTTTCAGACGTACAATCAAATGAGTAGAAGAACGTAAAATCAAATTTAAAAAATTTTGGGCGTGTAGCTACCCTTTCAGACGACAAAAATTAATTTTACAATCGGTCCAAGATGTACTGAGTTATGACGCTCCACACCTTAAAAAAATAGACACGATTTGTTAACCTCCTCCTTTTTTTAAAATCGGTTAATGACAAAGGAAGAACAAGTTATAGACAAATACTCTTAGAGATTGTCTCTAAATACAATTTTTAAAAAACATTTTAAATAAAAGTTGAAAAGTCTATGTCCCTGTCCAATTGTAGCAATTCTTGAGTTTATTAGTGAGAGGGGTGAGATGATTGGGAAGGGGTACACAATTTCATGTGCTCTGCAATTCTCGTTTGTTTTGAAATTCGCAGTGATTAATTTAAAGTTGGTAGGTGCATTTGAAATTTTATTTTATTTCTTTTGTTGTATGAAAAACATAAAGAGCTAGATTTTTACTAAAGGCTAATAAATCAATGAAAGTTTAAACGCTGGTTTAGTTAAAATAAACTCAACTTTATATGTGGTTTAAACTAAACAGGAGTAAATCAGTGTACCATATCTTATGTGTAGTTTAAAAAATAATATTTTGGCAGCACTAGAATAAATGTCAAAAAACAGCTGTTTTGCAGCAGGCTATCACTTCTTTGCACAATCAAAAAGGGAAAAATTTAATTAAAGTTGCTAAATTTTACTGAGAAAGAAATTATATACATTCCTGGCAAAGTAGAATAGTATAAAAGAACAATAAAGTGTTATAAAACAGATCGAGCAATATCTGAAGAAAAAATAGAAGATTGGAAAAAGAGTTGAGTGTTTCTTAAATGCAAAACATATGGTCTGTAAGTAACAAAATCATATGGCCTGTATTGGTAGTTTAAACGCCCAATTTTATGCGTTTACAGATTGTTTAAATACTCCACTGATTTATAGGTTTACTGGTTTAAACACATTTTAAAGCAAAAATAGAGATTAACTTGCAGTGATTTATTAGCCCTAATTAGTTAAACATAGTTTAACATACGTTTGAGTTACCAAGAAACAAATTTATAACCACCCAAGATGTTTTTCAGTGATGTATTCACAGTTGTCAATTTAGCTAGAAATGCCAACTTTCTTTTCAATATACATAGATGTGGCATTCTTGAAAACATTTTTTGTAAATATGGCAACACATAAAAAGCGACGCGACAGTTCTTTAAGTTTTTTATAAAAAAAAAACACAATAATAAAATGTTCACACGGACAGCAATTATCGAGGTTCGCTCTCTCATTCACGGTTCCCGGCCGAATCTTGATTGAATCAACATGGTTCGCCATACAAATTTTTGAGAACGAACCAACTTGATTCATTTTGAACATTGTGGCGAACCATGCAGAAATTGCTATCATCTCAAGTCTTGATAACAAATTATCGCTAATTTATCTGAACTAGCTATCAAAATAAAATGAGTACCCACATAAACATACATGTGTGTATGCATGAGTAAATAAGAAACAAACAAAAAAAATGGATGCGTGTATGAATTAAACATATTTTTTTTAATACATGTATTTATTTATTGTATCTTCAAATATGAACTAACAGTAAGTATTCAAATCTTAAATCTAAAATATAATTATTAGGACCGACCACTGTCGGACATAAACTCAGTGATAGTTATAAATAATACATAAGTAGTGATAATCAAAAAAGGAAAAAAAAATATTTTCAAGAAATCCCATGTGGAGTGCTGAATATTAGAGCCCTTGTGTCCTTTTTTTTAGGCGGATGTGTCCAGTAAAGTTCAAAATATTACGAGCAAGCGGATTAGAATGTGACTCGAATTTTGTTAAATATTGCCTGCGTATTTTGCAATTTCTTCAATCACTAGTTTCATATTTAAATCACGACGTATATTTGAATTTTTGATGTACCAAGAACCCGAAGTTATCAAAAGTAAAATTTTGTTTTGCCTTCGTTGGATTCTCTCGACATTAGAAGCTGAAGCAGTGCCCTATAGTTGTATTCCATAGCACCATATAGGTTTCAACAGCGACTTGTATATTAAAAGTTTGCAATCTAGACTGAGAGTTGAATATCTACCAATCAGCCAATGTACCTGAAGCTATGTACAGACGGTTGTCAGATCTTACAATATTGCCAGTAAAATGTGCTCAAAATTTCTTACAACCGTGTGAACTGACAAATTATGTCAGACCTCGTTGCCAGAAAAGGCATTGACAGTCCATTGCAAGAGTAGCAGCTGGCAACAAATTGTCAGATAACTTACAATCGTGTGAACACATTGTAAAATTATTGCCAGATATTTGTCAGACATTTTAATATTGTCAGATGTGCGAAGTTTATGCATCTGACAATGGCGTCATTGTAAGAGAATTATTTCTATGGGCAACACTGTACACGCTTGATTTTAAATAAAACATTTATGGTAAAATATATGCACACAAAATCATTGCAATTGCTTCTTTATGGGCCATAATAATTTATACTTTCACTTTTTACATTTAATTCAAACACAAACGATTGATATTTAACAATTTCTAACAAATGCTTTGAGTCTGGCAACGCATAACATCAGATCTGACAATTTGTGCATATGACAACCGTGTGAACTGACAATTTTTCGACTGACGATTTTGCCAGATGAATTTATTGCAATACAACCGTCTGGCAATAAATTGTAAGATTTTCTTACAACCGTTCATGATACAATTATACTAGGTACATGCACAAGCCCAGCCTGTCACTGTATACATTGCTCCTAGTTGTCAAACTTTGTTTACAAGCTGCAAAAATGTTAATGTATGTGTGTAAATAAAATGATTACAGTGTTGCCAATGAATTTACACATGGCTGTGTCTCCAATTACACATTGAAGAAAATTACACTACACATCTTTTGTGTAGGTTAAAATTAAAACAATAATTAATAAAAATAGAACCCAAAGTAGAATTACACACTTATTATACAAGAATTTAATTACATCGCCTACACATGTGAGTAGAAATTACACACTGTCTAACTACACCCATATTGGCAACACTGAATAACTATAATCATGCAGGAATGCCGCGTCTGCAATTCTACTTTAGTTACCCTGTAATTGTATCATGTTATAAACAAAAGACAGTTGTTTCCGACAATTTGGGGTTTGTTTATACCAACAAAATACATGTGTTTTTTGGTGTTGTAATTTTGTTGTAGTTCTGCATGTACCTAGTGTAATTGTATCATGCAACCGTTTGAACTGACAAGGAATATTGTACTGGCAATTTTCGATTGCCAGTACATTGTCAGCAAATTGACAGATCTGACAATATTGTAAGATATGACATTCGTCTGTACATAGCTTGAGTTAATTTTAGTTTCATTTGTGTTAGCTTACAGTCAATGTGCTGTGCTGTTTCCATGTAAGCCGTCGATCAAGGTGTATACCAAGGTATTTTACATGTGAATGTTGAGGAACAATTTGATTATTAATTCTAATGGGGGAACAAGTATCTTTTCGTAGAGTAAATGTTACCTGCGCACACTTCTGTTCATTTAGTTTAATTCTCCATAACTTTAACCATAGTTCCAGCTGGGTAATATGTTCCTGAAGATAATTAAACATATTAGAACACATTTTATTAATTATTTCTTATTAATTTGTTTATCCACAGTGAAAAAGCAAATAACACAGCATATAAAGCTCGTGCAAAATATTCACGTATGTATATATGGATGTACGTATATAAGTACACACATACAGCAAAACAGTGATGCTAATTATTGATACTCAAAACGCGTAAATTTTTTTTGAAAAAGTGCTAAATTCAAAAAATATATATAAGAAAAATTTTGCTAATAAGCGCGAAAACGGCTAGTTTTAAAATGTTTCTGTTGTAAATAAAAAAAATTAAAAAAATTTTTGTAAAATAATTTACTAAAGAATAGATAACTATCATGAAATCAATGCATTACAATAAGGTGCATATAAAGTGTACATATTACATATATGTACATATAATAGAAGTAAATATGTATATATGTTTACATAAGTGCATACATATAAAATTGGTCGTTATTAAATAATATTTCGATTTCTCGCACTTCCAAAAGCATACATACATTGTTTGTTTTTAGGATGTACTGAATATCTTTCAAAGCACGAAAAATTTTGAAGAAATAGCTGATTATTCTAGATTCTTCCTTATATTATTCTTCTCTTTTAAATTGGTAAAGCAAACTAGCAAAATAAAATTAATAAAAAGTCGATATTGCTATATTAAAGGGAAAAAAGTTCACAAGGATTAAAATGTAGCCATATTGAACAATAAGTAAAAAAGTCTAAAAGGGCTGAAAGATAATTGTAAAAAGTGCTAGATTTTTGGGGCATGCATTATTTTCGAGTTTTGAGTGACTGCAAACGTGTTAAATATAACCCCAAAACGGATAAGTTGGCATCACTGCAGCAAAAATATTTTTCAAAACGAACCACGACAAATGTGTCGTTTGAACGGCATGGTTGGCAATCGTGGTTCAGAAAGTGGTTCATGTTACCATCTGAACATGGTATAACTGTGCCTCCTTTCTGTAACGACTATGTGAACTTTTCGAGTCGAAAAATTTTTATCATCCTGTGAATCACAGGGTGTGTAAGAAAAAACTGTATTTGTTGATATTTTTGTAATAGCCTTTTCACACTCACTCACATCTTTGAGGAATGCGTGGAATATTTTGAAAATTGAAAAAACCTGTTCACATTACAACATCTTTCATCTGTCATTATTATAATACTATTTTTACGAGTGTGAGCAGCTGAAAAATAGAATGGAATTAAAAAATTCAGTAGAAATAGATTTAATTACTTCTCGTGTTGAGAAGCAGAAACAATTAATGCTACAATATGCAAAGTTAGTAGAAATTATGCTAACAGACGATTATGCTATTCAGACATATATTTATTGAATTAAACAGTTTGCAATCATTTTGGATTCTATTAAATTGTCTATTAATTATGTATGAAATTGTTTACTTAATAAATACATGTCTGAATCAAATAGTTTTTCATTAGTAATTAGTTGGTTACGCTTGTTTTACGGTTGTGTGGCATTTGGCAGACAGATGTAAGCCCGGCCTAAGGTTTTGTGTGAGTAACGCTGTTTAAAACAGATCAACCAACATAATTATTTAAATTTTCTCGATGCGAGAACTTCTCACAAGTTACAGAAACTGGGCACTGTTTTCTAAATTTTTGGAAACATAAAAAATAATTAATAGTGACGTAAAAAATAGTGGTGCTCCAAAAATTAACCAAAATAGATCATCAACTTTTAAATAAAAAAAAGCATGATCGAAAACGGAAAGGACGAGCTCGGAAGACAAAATCCGTGCATGGAAGCAAGTCGAAGAATTCAGCGTTCGATTACTATCGTTCATATATCAACCTAAAAACAAAGTATAAAAATATAAAAAAGAAGCATAAAAGAATTTAGCTTTAGATAGAATGGAAATGTATAATGCAGGTGGTGGACCAAAGCCTCTTTCCAATGTAATGTACTTAAAAAAGTTCAGCAAGAACAACTGACTGGACATGAATCTATCTATGATGACGACAGTACGTATTTTCTTGTTGTATTCAAACGTACATACATACATATGTATGTATGTATTAGTGATGTAACGAATGTCAATTTTTGATATTCGCGAATACGAATATTATATGCAATATGAAATATAAAAAATATTGTGAAAAAGGACTTCACAATGTTGTTGCTGTACATTGAAGTTAATAAAAAGTACCCAAAATTTTAATGATCATCATTGAATAATATTTGAAAATGATACAACGCACAAACTTCTATTAAAAATTAATGTATTTGTACAAACTAAAATTTTTTGTCATTTATTTAAATTTCATATAGGATTTATGCATTTATTTATTTAATTTCTTTGGAAAAATATTCGTATTCGTATTCGCCTGAATTTGACGAATACGAATACATTCGCAATGATCGATCTGTTTACTCGTTCCGATGCATTGCTTTGCGGCGAGTAGACAGCAGTATATAAATGTTGTACACCAAAAGTTGTCAAAAAGGCATTAAAATCATTTGAACGAAATTGGGAACCGTTATCACTTACGATATTTTCAGGAACGCCATAAATATGAAATACTTGTTTTTGCAGATGCTCTATGAGAATATTAGAAGTAAATTTTTTTAGAGGAAATAACCAATGAAATTTTGACAGGTGGTCTAAAACTATGAAAAGTCCAATATTTCCCGACTTACTCCTGGGATACGGTCCTAGGAGGTCTACGTATAGCCTCTGAAATGGTCGAAACGATATAGCTTGCTTTCCCGTTTCAGGTTTCAAAATTACATTCGGCGCTTTGGTCGTTTTGCATATGTCACATTTTCCCACGTAGGCTCTAACATCTTTCACTAGACCGGGCCAATAAAAATTTCTTCGAATGAGCTTAATAGTTTTAACCATCCCACCATGGGAAGCAATAGGATCATCATGTGCTCTTTTAATCACACTTTGACGCAATTTTTCTGGTATCCATAACTTCCAGCTGAATTTTTCTTGTTCTGTTTCTCCGGAATAATGTTCAGTTCTAATGTATACAAATTTATCACTGACTTTAATGTCAGGGTACTTATTTGGTTCTGAAATGATCTTTTCTTTCAAGTTTAAATATTCTATGTCCATAAAATGCGGTGAGTTCAGGTCGATTTCCGGTTCAATTAAATTTATTTCAGATACTTCTTCATTAAAACAACGGGATAGTGCGTCGGGAACTATATTTTCTTTACCTTTTCGGTGACTAATAGTGAACTTAAAAGCTTGTAATTTAAATACCCAGCGAGCAAGACGACCTGTTAAATTAGGTTGGCGCAAAAGCCATATAAGACTAGAATGGTCAGTAATTAACTCAAACTCCTGCAGTTAAAGATAGCATCTGAAATGATTTACAGCTTCTACAGCCGCTAAGCATTCTCTTTCAGTCACACTATAATTTCTTTGAGCGCTGTTCAACTTTTTGCTCATGAAGGCAACAGGTCTTTCATTGCCGTGCTCGTCAAGCTGTACCAATACCGCACCTATGCCATAATCACTGGCATCACAATGAAGAAAAAATTTCTTCGTAAAATCAGCATTAACAAGAACTGGAGTTGTCGTAAGAAGCTTTTTAATCTGTTCAAATGCAGTATTAGCCTCAGGCGTCCAACAAAATTTTCGTTTTTTTGAAATAACCTCCGTAATCGGAAATACAATAGTGGATAAATTCTCTACGAATCTCCGGTACCATCCCGCAAGTCCTAGAAACCCACGTACTTGTCGAATAGTCTTTGGTACTGGCCAATTGACAATTGCGCTAACTTTTTCCGGGTCTGTAGAAATACCTCCATTTCCAATAACATATCCTAGGTATGGTACTCGTGTCACACAAAATTTACTTTTGGAAATGTTCAAAGTCAGATTGGCCTTTCTAAATTCTCCCGCTATACGAACTAACACAGATAAATGAGATTCAAAATCCTCGGACACAATGATTAAATCGTTCAAATACCCAAAAACAGAATAACGCAGGTCAGCGGGTATAATTCGATCAATTAAACGACACATTGTGGACGGGGCGTTACAAAGCCCAAACGGCATAACCGTGAATTGATAAAGGAGGTGACCTGGGATTGTAAAAGCTGTTAAAGGTCTCGCAGATGGAGATAGGGCGATTTGCCAGTAAGCGTCTTTTAAGTCTAATTTTGTTATAATATTGGCCTTAGGTAGTCGTGAAAATATTCCCTCTATTGACGGAAGAGGGTATGCATCCTTCTGAGTTACTGCATTTAACTTTCTTGCATCTAAGCAAAGCCGCACTTTTTTGGGTTTTAGTACTAAACGCATGGGCGAACTCCAGGGTAATTGGGATGGCTCGATAACCCCTAATGCCAGCATACGGTCAACTTCGGCAAACATCAGTTTTTCCACAGCAGGAGAAACTGGATAAAACCTCTGCTTAATGGGCTTCGAGTTTCCGACGTCCATTTGATGTTCAATGAAACTGGTTCTCCCCAGACCTTTCTGCTCAAAGTTAGGAAATAGAGCAATTATTGACGTTGGTCACTAGACAAAGGATATTCTGGCTACTATCACCAACAGGTGTCGAGAAATGTTCTAATCTACTTTGATCTACGATATCAACTCATTCAATAATATTAGGCATTAAATTAAAAGCCCTCCAAAAATCGATTCCCAAAATTAGACGTTGAGCTATTGATGGAATTATAAAAAGATTTATTAAATGTCTACTAGTTTTAAACAAAATTTCTACTGGCAACCAGCCGATAACGGTTTGTGAATGCCCGTCCGCGGCTTTAACTTGTGACCGGCATTTATGAAAATTTGGAAAACATGAAAAATCTACTTGCGCCAACTCCCCACCGATACATGAAATATTTGCACCAGTGTCAAGAAGTCCATATTCGTTGAACTGAAGAAATGATACCTTTGCATAATAGCGATTATCTTTTACATTGCAAATGATAGTGGAAATCAACAACTTCTTACAATGCTTACGCAATTTATAATAAGTTCGCATTCTACGTGTTGACCTTTTAGGCTTATAATTAACATTATATTCAGTAGCATCTAGATTAAAAATTTCATTTCTTTTAATAATATAATTCTGCCAACGGATATGGTAGGGTGTAATGGGAAAAATGATTTTGGATAAATCTTCCTCTTCAAGGTCAAATTTGGATTTCGGTTCTTTAAAAATTTTAATTTTAGGATTACTAATTTGTTGGATACATTCATCGGTTTTTTTGTTACTAGTTATCGAAAATTTAGAATCAGCTGTAAACTGGGCGTTACTTAGTTTTTTGAATTCTGAGGGAAGTTTTTTGAAAAATTTATTCGTTTAACCGAGCACTTCGGGCATTGTGGCTTATACGTATCTTTTGCTCCACAACCGTAGCAAAAGATAGTACGTTCTTTAATACAGTCGTACCAAAAATTATCGCGATCTCTACAATTCTAACAGCTAGCAGCCTTTTCATTCGCCACAATAGCGTTTACCTCCTCAGTTGGGTCAACTAATGTTTTCTGAACTTTTTCCAACTCAGCAACTTGTCTTCTCGAAACTGGGTAATTTGGTGCCCGCCCTATTAAATTCTTTCGTTCATGTTCCTCATTCCAAAAGGTTTCTCCCATTTGTACTAATTTTCTTAAATGAGGAATAGAATGTACGGGAATATAAAGAATGTCCTGCCGAATCTTTCTCGTGAGAATCTCAATAAGTTCCATATTGGGAATAGGAGTAGGTAGGCGATCCATAATGGAAGAAATGACATCGTAAAATGTGTCAAACGTTTCACCAACCTTTTGCTTTCTGTTACGAATTTCTTCTTTTATTTCAAACGTGGATTTAAATTCTCGGTATTGGCACTTGATCGCTTCACAAAAATCTTCCCAACTAATATTATGCCCTTGCTTGCGATAACGCCAATACCAATCCTTGGCTTTGCCGTGTAAAAGGACATTTAAATTTTTTACTATAGGAGCAAAATCTCCGTTGAAATGATCCATCGTTAACGTTTGGATTCGGTATAAAAATTCGTCAACTGTAAGACCTGACTGGGTGCCATCAAATTTTATATTCCACCCCTGTATTATAGTTGTTAATTTATCTGGGTTAAAAGAATAGTTGCTAGAATCTGAGCGCATGGGAGTACACGAGTGATTAGTGAAAGAATTTGGGTAATTATTAGTGTTTTCCCTAGGTGGGGTATTCAATGGGGCGCGACGACCGGCTGATGTACTTAACTCATTATTATTTACTGCATTGTTATTAGTCTGAGGTTGTGATTGAGGATTCGGTACAAAATTAAAATTAGACAAAAGTTTCGCCATTGTAGTTTCTATCATCCTATTCAATTGATTACAATCAACATTAGCCTCGGCAACTGAGTCTTCCCTAACAGATATAAAGGGTTGGCCTACCTCAGAAACTTCCTCTTCCATTACTTCATTGTCCGGTTCCGCTAAACGACGTTGACTATCTTGCAATATACTTCTACTGTGGCTAGGGGTGTTAAAAGGCGGCATGGGTGTTGTACCTCGAACTCTGCCCTTCAACTCTTGCACTTTTGGACCCATTTTCCATCGCGAATCTCTTTGACTTGCTGAAGGTATAAGCTTGAGATCACCTAAACCACAAGGCTTTCTACAATTTGGACATTCGTTGGTGTTCGCTAGATAGTTTTCTATACAAGGCCGATGAAAAGTGTGATAACACTTATTAATAATAAGGCAACTATCGCTTTCCAACATAGCATAAAAAAAAAGAAACTTCTTCAAGAAATAATTTCTTGTATTGAAAAAATAAAATCGGATAGACGTTTGCAAGAAAGCAAAAATCTATTTTCCTGAAAATACTTTCACAATAAAAACTCCTTTAATAGTCCATGCCATAACTTAGATCTATGGCCTGCTTACTTGTAACGCCATTAAAATTTTATACCAAACTACTCATGCCCTAATGAAAATACAAGCAGTTATCTAGTAGGTCGTTTTACTCGATTACGCACTCAAGTACACGAAAATCCATACTAGGACTGAATGTTATTCTTCAAGAATGACCATAGTCGAGTATTTACTTTTTAAAACGTATTTAAAACGAAATCTTACAAAAAAATAAATTCGGAGAATCAAATATGGATGCAACGAAAGAATTCATTGTGGCACCAAAAAATATTTTTTCCTCGGGCCCCAGTTGGGCGCCAGTTTATTTTTGTAATATATACTGTTATGACCATGAATAAACACGATGGATTTTACATACTACCGATGTAAATATAGTAACCAGAACAGAGGACTACGGGAGCCATTGATTTTTTTATTGGCTAACTAGCTGTCGCGGGGGGGGGGGGTTTCGGTCCTCTCTTACCACGCTCCATTATTCACAGTATGTTTTTTATTTTATTTTATAGACTCCCTATTTTTAGTGATGTTATTATCTATGTATGTCTTTATATTTTACGTTGTATTCTTTCCAAAGAGCCACGTCAGATGTTAATGACGGCTAGTCCTTTACCCTACCTCCCGAATGACCTATTGACTATTTCCAGTAACTAGGATCCCAAAATACTCTTACCTCACCTATCCAACCTTTTGAAAGAAGAAAACTTTAAATTACTCCAGTATTAACAATTTCATAATTTTATTAAATAAAGTAAATAATTTTGTTTAAGAAAATGCGAATTTTGAAAATGTAGTCCAAAAAAAAAAACAAAGTAACGTTTACATGGAAATGCAATTTTTGGTTTTGGAAAGTAGTGAGAGCATTAAATACATATGTATGTGTATATTTTATCCAATATATATAGCAAGCGCCAAATAATTATATCAATTTGATTTTTAATTAAAGTTGTACATACCTATATATTTATATATAGGCATATATGTAGATCGATGTATATAGGTATATAACCAACTATATTTATTTTTTTATGTGGATATATATATGTGCATATATACATAGGTATGTGTTGGTTATTTATTGAAGTTAGGGTGTACCACACTAGAATCTCTAATCCGAGAAAATTAAATGGGAATTTACGGGATTACATTAACCAAAGGCGTAATGTAAAATGACAAATTAAAGTTAAATATACAAAAAAATTAGAAACACAAAGGTATAACTCACCGACTAAGCGCTGTCCAAGTTCGCGAAGGCCTCCGGATCTCGATGAACGCCGTCTTGCTGATGAAACTGAAAATAAGGGTTTTTTTCTTGTTTATTTTATCTGTGTGATACCCCCGCTTTTACGAGCTAATGCTCACACTATTACAATCGTTAAATTTGAGTAATGGAAATTTCACGTACATACAATTATTTTAGGCAATTTTATAATTAATTAAATAAATTTTCAAAAGCAACACGACAAAAATTTTTGGTTTTTTCAAAGTTTCAACTCTACAAATTTTTTTAAAATTTCAATATTACAAAGTTTTCAAACTTTAAATCTTACAAATTTCTTAAACTTTAAATTTTACCAATTTTTTTTAACGTTCAATTTGAGAAATTATTGGTTTTTTTTTCCTTTTTTGGATGGACACCCCGAGAGCCCGTCAATTAGGTTGTCCCTGCCAAATTTGCTAAGGATGACCACGATTTGTTGGCGTTTCTGGTGGATTTTGGCCAATGTAAAGTTGCGACTTCTGTACAAGGGCAACTGGACACTACTGCACGGGTTTATTGTTTTGGGGTTTGTTGGTTGCACTACAATTCCCCCCCCCCCTTTATTTGGGTACGTCGTCTTTCACAGATTTATATTTAATTTGTTTTTTTTTTGTATTTAAGTTTATTGTTGATTTTGCTATTGCTTTTAATTAATGTTGATGGTTTTAAAGTTTGCTGCTTGTATGAACAGCGATATTTAATACAGAGATGTCACGAGACGGAAGATAATTTGTGTTTTCAGAGGTCTCGTTCTCGCAGTCACTGCGCATTCTTTAACCTTCTTTCGTGGTTGCATTTTTTAGCTTAATTTCATTTTACGCTTTGTAACCTCATTCGCTTGGCGGTTTTTGCAAATAAATGGTAAAAATTTATATTTTTAAATGAAAATGCTTCAAATAAGATATGCAATCATTTTAAAACATTTTTTAATTGGTTTTTTAATAGTAATAAGCTATTTGGCATTTTGTTTTTTGATTCAACACAACAAATTCTTTCATTTAATTTTGTAGAATTGTGTACTTCGTTTACTTGTTGAAATGTATTTTCAGTTTATGCTTTGTGATCTCATTTGCTGTGTGATTTTTGTAAACAAAAGGTAAAAATTGAAATTGTTCAATGAAAATGCTTAAAGTTAAATCAGTAATCATTTGTAAACAAATTTAAATCACTTTTTAATACCATTAATCTATTTCACTTTCTATTTTTTTAATTCAATTCAACAAATTCTTTAATTTAATTTTGTAAATGTGTATGTATGTATGTATGTATGTACACGTGTTCGTTTCACAAAGTACATATTTTCTCTTGTTTGTTTTGATTATTTTGTTAACATCTTAATAACAAATATACTACAGTTGTCCCTTTCTCGCAGTGACTGCACCACAAATGATTTTAGCTTTTTGCATACGTCAGTTATTACAACTCTGGTCTACTTTGTGATATTTAATACAGGAATTTAATGTTGTGGCATTGTATGACAGTTCTTTTTATTCAAACTGTGGATCATAGGAAACTATTCCGAAACATTTTTCCTATCTACATTTTTTTTCTTTACACTTTTTTTCAATGAGAAAATTTGGCCACATTTCACTCTAATAAAAAGCCTTTTAAATTTGTTTACTTCGTTCAAACGTTATTTAAAATGTATTTGGGTACAAAATTTTATACATTTCACATATTTCGGATAATAATTTTGATTATTTTACCACTTAAAACTTGTAAAAATTACAGCCTCTTACTTGGGCTTTACTATTTCTTCTCCGCAGTCTATCTACTTTGATCTTAGCTTGACCGGCTTCGTTTCAAAACTCTTTTCTTCTCCAAAAGCACCTTACAAAAATGTCCTCCTTTCAATAGCAACCTATCCTTTTATCTCTTTTCTTCATACGTCCTAAGTCTACCAGTGCTACCAACATAATTCCGCTAAAAAAGAACTTTCTGGATTTTTGGTTTTTTTGTACTTTCCGTTATAATGCGGCAAATATGAAACACAAAGAGAACCACGTAAATTTATATTTATACGATCCACAACTAGGGTTACCAGATTTTTATTTTCCGACATTGGCCAAATTGCTTGAAAGAAAAATTGTAATACCCTAAGTAATAAGAAAAAAAATCAAAATCGCATTGTTTAACTTTTGGCTTTTTTTCACAAAGAAATTCTTGTGAATTATAAAAATTTTGAAGTTCAATTAAAAAAAAATTTTGCCATAAAAATCTAAAAAAAAAATTTTTTTGTTTATCACCCGAAAATTGCCGAGAAAAAAGTTTAAGCGTCAAATGAGTTGAAAATTAGCCACGTTGGCGAGAAATCGCCATATCTGACAGCCTTGCCATTAAAAGAAATCATTTAAGAAAATAAATAAAAATCCAAAAACCTGGTCGTTACAAATGACAGTATTGGAAATCGTCTTTTCCATACACAATAACATCTTTCCACACAGCTGCGAGTTCTAATTTGAAAATCATTATAGACACTTTCCTCTGGATTAGATGGATTAAGTAAAGGTATTATCATATAGTTTTTATTGGTATAACCCCTATCTCCTAATATTAATCTATCGCCGAATTTCCCGTTTGCAAATCTCGAAAAAATTTTGGAGTTTTAATTATAAATTAAAATGCCTGGTGAATATACATATTTTTATATGAGTACAATGTATTGCTGCAATAACTTTTGGAAAATTCGCAATTTCAAAGAACTGTGTTTTTGCTGTTTGAAGCTCTTCATCAGATTGTAGGAAGTTTATAAATCGGTCTTTAAGCACACGTGTAACTACTTTGGATATGGTTGAATTTGTAACTCCGTTTAAGCCACCAATTGTCATCAGCATTCCTTGTGTTGCATATAACCTTAAGGTTATTAATAACATCTGCTCTTCTGCTAAAGCGTTATTCCTGCGAATATATTTTTTGTATTGAAAATATGAAAATCACGAAAACACTTACTGATATGCGCAGACCTGTTCGTTAAACGAAATCTTCTTATTTTTCTCACAATTGTCCTATCTAAGTTATTATAGGTTACATAATCACTAAAATCTTCGTCGTATGAATGTATTTATTTATTAAAGTTTGTTGCTTTGTTGCGTGTTCCTTGTAGTATAATTTGATAAAAATTTCCGTTATTTGCTCTTATTTTACTTGTTTTAATTCTTTTTGTATAAATTGAGATATGATGGGTTGATACTATAGACGAACTTGAGGCCAAAAACTTTTGAATTAAAAAAAAATTGGTCTGCCAAACTCATCAATGTATTATACTTTAATATCTGATCGTAAATACTGGAGCTATGACAAATTTAAAAAGGTGACCCCTACGGTCTGCAACAAAGAATTTATACAAGCATTTCTTAAATAGTTGTGCTGTAATTATCGAAATACTATCTTAGCAAAAGTTTTATGATTTTTCGCGAGCTATAAATTTTTAATATTAGGGTATAACATTAGGGTGGTAGGAAATAAAATTTGGGGGGTAAGTTCTAAACGGTACACTTGAGGTCAATGGACCTGAGAGCAAAAATATTGGCCTTCTTGATAAAATTCGATATATCAAACTTTAAGATCGGATCGTAAATATGGAAGATATAACGAAAAAACTAAAAAGGCGACCCCTACGTTCCGCAAAAAAAAGGAAAAATTTTTTGAAATGTCCCTGGAACAATACTTTATATTCGCTGGGCTATCTTTATGTATATGTATATATGTACATATTTATGTATATAATAAAATATTGTATATATTTTTCCAAATCGAAATAAATAACAAAATTAATTGCAAATTTCTATAAGCTGCTTAGACTCGAAATTTTTCTTCATCATCATCGTCCGCTAGCATAATTTCTACTAATTCTGCATATTGTAGCATTAATTGTTTCTCCTCAACACGAGATGCAATTAAATCTATGTATTTCTTTTGAGAAATTTATAATTCGACATATTGTCATAATTATATTTTAATTTGAAATTTATTTGCTGGTGGTTTAGCTTGGTCTATATACGTATTTCATTGGCGCTTAAACCAAATCATCAGTAGACTTCAACCACAAATTTTTAACAGTCACAAACCTCTTACTTTATGCACCGACTTTCAAAAACTATATGAGAATTCATAAAATAATAATATTTTTGAAAATCACAAAGACAAAATAAGCTTAGTAGGCTTTTTAACTCATACAAAACACAGCAAATAATTTATATTCGATATGAATCTATTTTATTTTTCTAAACCTTTATATCGAATATAAATTATTTGTATGAGTTACAAAGCCTACTAAGCTTATTTTCTCTTTGTGATTTTCAAAAATATTATTATTTTATGAATTCTCATATAGTTTTTGAAAGTCTGTGCATAAAGTAAGAGGTTTGTGACTGTTAAAAATTTGTGGTTGAAGTCTACTGTTGATTTGGTTCAAGCGCCAATGAAATACGTATTTCTACTGAATTTTTTAATTCCATTTTATTTTTTAATTTTTAATTGCTCACACTCGTAAAAATGGTATTATAATAATGACGGATGAAAGATGTTGTAATGTGAACAGTTTTTTTTCAATTTTCAACATATTCCACGTATTCCTCAAAGATGTGGAGTAAGTGTGAAAAGGCTATTAAAGTACAAAAAAATTAGAAAAACTGACAAAAAATCGCCAATATTAAAAAAAACGTCAAAAACCGAAAAAAATCGCCAAAACAAAAAAAATTGCCTATATGAAAAAATATCGCTTAAAAGAAAAAAATCGGTAAAATCAAAAAATCGCCAAAACGAATAAAAAACGCCAAAATTAAAAAAACGCCAAAAACCGCAAAAAATCGCCAAAACGAGAAAAAAGCGTCAAAACTAAAGAAATCGCCACAAAGAAATAAAAACGCCAAAACCGAAAAAATCACCAAAAAAAAATGCTTATATGAAAAAAATCGCCAAATAATAAAAAAATCGCCTGAATGGAAATCGCCAGAACGAAAAAAAATCGCCAAAACGAAAAAAATCGCCAAAAAAAAAACGTTAAAAACCGAAAAAAATCGTCAAAACAAAAAAATTGCCTATATGAAAAAATATTGCTTAAAGAAAAAAATCGGTAAAATCAAAAAAATCTCCAAAACGAATAAAAAACGCTAAAATTAAAAAAAAACGCCAAAAACCGAAAAAATCGCCAAAACTAGAAAAAAGCGTCAAAAGTAAAGAAATCGCCACAAAGAAATAAAAACGCCAAAACCGAAAATATCACCAAAAAAATGCTTATATGAAAAAAATCGCCAAAAAATAAAAAAATCGCCTGAATTGAAATCGCCAGAACGAAAAAAAATCGCCAAAACGAAAAAAATCGCCAAAACGAAAAACGCCAAAATAAAAAAACCGCTAATATTAAAAAACCGAAAAAAATCGCCAAAACGAGAAAAAAATTGTCAAAACTAAAGAAATCGCCACAAAGAATTAAAAACGCCAAAAACCGAAAAAATCACCAAAACAAAAAAATGCCTATATGAAAAAAATCGCCAAAAAATAAAAAAAATTGCCTGAATGAAAATCGCCAAAGCGAAAAAAAATCGCCGAAACCAAAAAAATCGCCGAAACGAAAAAAATCGCCAGAATGAAAAAAATCGCTAATATAAACAAAAAAGCCAAAAAACGGGAAAAATCGCCAAAACGATAAAAAAAGCGTCAAAACTAAATAGTCGCCACAAAGACATAAAAATGCCAAAAACCGAAAAAAATCGCCAAAATTAAAAAAAATCATTAAAATAAAATAAATCGCCAAAATTTAAAAAGCACCAAATTTAAAAATAATGCCAAAAACCTAAAAAATCGCTAAAACAAGAAAAAAAGCACTAAAACTAAAAAAAGTACTAAATTAAAAATAATGCCAAAAGCCTAAAAACGAGAAGAAAAAAAACAAAAAAAGAACCAAATTAAAAAAAAGCCAAAACATCACAAAAACGAAAAAAAGCACTAAATTGGAAAAAAATTATGTAGCACGTATATAAATCACTAAACTGAAAAAGCCAAAATGACAAATAATAAACACCAAAAACTTAAAAATAATCGCTAAAACGAGAAAAAAGCACCAAAACTAAAAAAACCGCCCAATTAAAAAAAATGGCAAAAACCAAAAAAAAAATCTGTAAAACAGAAAAAGCACCAAAACTAAGAAAAGTACCAAATTAAAAAACGTCAAAAACGCAAAAAACAGCAAAACTAAAGAAAACCCTATTGAAAACACTTAAAACCGAAAAAGCCCCAAAAACGAAAGAAATGCCAAAATTATATTTTATATAGGCTAAACTTCATATAGTATTACTACGGAAGCCTTCGTGCGCAAGTCAGAGTCGCACTTTACTGAATTTATTTTTAGTAAATGGAGATGGAAATAAAATGTATCGCTAAATTACAGTCCTAACTATAAAGTTAAATAAAGAACATGTTCTGTTTCACTTACCTGAACCCGTTCCTTTGACCTCAAGAAATTCAAAAAAATTGTTTAGGAATAAACGTTTACATAATACCTACCACTATATATACCTTTTCCAATGGGATGTTTAAATTGAGGAAAATAACAATTTTGCAAAATCAAAGATTATTAAATAAAAAAGTTACATAGTTTACTTGGTAACAATACAATACAATACTAAAACTATTTTCGAAGTTCGAAGCTTAAGCGAACATTAGATCGAATCTCATGTAATCTGGGATATTAAATATTGTTTTCATTTGATCATTTTGATATAACGGCATTATTTGTTTGCTTAGATATAAGTGCAACAAACGAGTAACTTATTGATCAAGAATATAGAATTAAAATTACTCTTAATGCACCAAACTCGTATCTCAATAAATGCGTTTCATAATTAAACTTACTACTAATATAGGTATGTATATATGTAGATGTAATCAATTTCTTAATAATTGCATATGAACTTTTATCCAAACACCGAAGTATAAAGAAATGAACCGTTTCTTTTTTGCTCTCGTGAAAATTTTTATTTTTTTAGAAAGTAAGGCATCGATATTCGACTTATTGCTAATATCAAAAAAAAAACATATTTAA
Organism: Tachina fera; assembly: GCA_905220375.1. Lineage (NCBI taxonomy): Eukaryota > Metazoa > Arthropoda > Insecta > Diptera > Tachinidae > Tachina > Tachina fera. The sequence goes on along the minus strand of LR999965.1, from coordinate 96,240,632 downwards.
ACGAAAAATACCGAGAGGTCACTTATTAAAAATTGCACTAGAGCAAAAATTATGAATTTTTTTCACAAAATTAATATCTACATACATATCTCTGTGCTTATGTATGTATGTATCTCTGTACTACATAAACTCAGATTGGTAAAGGGTATATAAGATTCGGCACAGACGAATATAGCACTCTTACTTGTTTAAAATGGTCCAGCTAACGGATCGTCAACACTAGAACAAAAATATTTTGGTAATAATCAAAAAACGTATCTAGCTTTATTTTTAGAGTGGTAACAGAATCACTTTTTTCTCTTCCATACAATTTGAGTGTGTCTAATGTACATATGAATGTATATATGTACATATGTATGTGTGTATTTACAATTAGCTATACCCATGTACATGTTGTTTACGTATGAAAATAATATAAAAACTAATTGGGACTGAAAAAGTACATTTTTGTAGTTTTTCTGTGCGAAATTATCCCAGCGGGAAAGTACTATATATGTATGTACATATTTATGAGTATGTGCATATGTATGTGATTTAAGCAATGTGGGAACTATGCATATTTTATGGTATTGCCAAGCGCTAAAGCTTTAAAGCAAAAGCTAACGGTATAAACGTAAAGCTTAAAGCTCATCGATATCATATACTTACTTATGTACATCAGTATTTAGGAAAATATATTTAGTTAAAGAAGGAAAAATGTAGCAAAGCTAAAATTCGGGAAAAATAAAATAAGTAAAAGTAATACAAAATATAATATTATAAAAATAAAACAATCGTAGTGCACAAATTTGAAGAAAAAGTTAGTAAAATAATAAACAGAATGAAGTAAAAATTTATCAAAAGAAAAATGTATCTATGCGTACCCGTCTAAGTGCTTATGTATGTGTGTGTTTGTGTGTGCGTCCTATAAAAAATTTATATTTAGTATACAAGATGTATACACACTTACATTATCGAAGACATTTTCATATAAATTTGCAAATATATTTTATTTTTGTTTTTCTCATAAACGGATGGATGTGAATTAAATGTGAAAGAACTTATATGTATGTATGTACATATGTACATACATATGTATGTATGTTTATAGGGTATGTGGAATTTGATTTGTTAAAGTTTATACATACAAATATGTATACTATGTATGTATGTAGGTATGTACATATCTACAAACTATGTATTTGCATATATATGTACATACATACCTACATATATACATAAGTACGTAGATATGCATATATACATATGTGCATATGTATGTACACAAAGAATAATATACATACATACATTTGTATACATACATATGTATGTATGTATGTTTGGATGTGAATATTCATGTGTCTACATAAGTATGTAGGTATGTACATATGTATTCTGAAGTGTTTTATTTGGTAAGCACAGATACATACATACATATGTAGATATGCATATATGCACATAGTACATGCATATGTATGTAAGTATATGTGTATAAATACTTTTACCTATATACATACATACCTAATATATATCTATGTACATATGTATATGCTCATATATCTGCATGTACATACATACATAAATACTAGAGTTCAGCGATATTTTGAAACCTGTTCCTTTTTCACAGCGATATGCACTTATGTGGAATTTGATTTGTTAAAGTTTATACATACATATGTATGTATGTATGTGTGTAGGTATGTATCCACAAACTATGTATTTCCATATATACATATGTACATATGTACATACATATGTACGTAGATATGCATATATACATACATATGTATGTATATACATACATACATTTATACATACATATATGCATATGTATGTACACAAAGAATAATATACATACATACATGCATTTGTATACATACATACATATGTATGTATGTTTGTATGTAAATAGTCATGTGTCTACATACATAAGTATGTATGTAGGTATTCTGAAGATTGTTTTATTTACATACATACATATGTAAACGTAATTATTCGTTGACAAACACAAATACATAGTTATATATGCACATAGTACATACATATGTATGTAAGTATATGTGTATACATACTTATACATATATACTAAATATATACATATATGCTCATATAGGGTAAGTGCACCAGTAGTCGGCAGTTTACCTCTTTTTTCGTTTTCAAACTTGTGCCATTTCTGATGTGAAAATGATATTGCGATGATACGTACTTATTATAATTCTGTTATAAGTACGGTCACCATTTTTGGGAAAGGAAAATACAGGACAAATACAAAATTATGTTGAAAATGAAAAGAAACACAGAAAAAATAATCATAGGTATAATATATACATATATTATTATAATTATAAAATTAAGTAACAACAAAAATAAGTCTTCTTGACTAGAATAAAAAGTTATATAAAAAGTTTTTATAATATTATAATTTAAAAAAATAAATTTGGTTTTATAAACAGTCTTCTTGACTAAGGCCCCTTTCACATTAGGCAACTTTACTTGCGCAAGTCTTGTGTTTATGGGTGTGAGAGGAAAAGTCGGTTGAAGGGGAAAGAATTGCCGAGATTTGAGTACAGACTTGCTTGAACTTGGCAATTCTGCCACAATTCTGTTTCAGCTGTCATTGTTGGCTTGGGATATTGATTTGTTTTTGACATTGTCTTTTATTTCTTCTTCGGTGTGTTGTCTAATTAATTAATTTTGTGTTAAGAATATTTTATTTGTGAAAAAAAAGTTAAAAAATAATGAGAAATTGGAAGCGAGATGAAACAGAACAACTAATCAATAGCATAAGAAAATTAAACTTACTCAATAAATGAACTGAATGTGAACATAGAAGCAAGTTCAAAAGAAAATAAATAAAAATAAAAATTATACTTGCGCAAGTAAAGTTGCCTAATGTGAAAGGGGCCTAAGGCTAACAAAAAAATAGAAAAAACTACATCAATGTTAAATTTAGTTATGAAGTTTGATATTTTTCCACAGAATGGATTTGTGGATTGTTAATTAAAAATCCCTTAAATTCTGAGCAAATCATTTTAAAATTGCATTTTGTAATTAATAATGATCTTAAAGTATTTACTTTTAAATGCGATTTTTCGGTGTTCCAAATATTATTCATTATTGAAAACACTCTCTCGGTAGCAGCATTTGAAGCTGGTAGACGTGGACAAAATTCAACAAGTATCAATATATTTTTATATGCAACCACATTTGTCTTAAAGTGATTAAAAATTTCAATCCATCTTTCATCTACTGATATATTTTTTACCCTCCAGTCTTCTATTTTTTCATTATTTGCTAAATTTTTCACGCAGCTCACTTCATCAAATAAATCTTCATTATTTATTTTTAAATCATTTCTAAATTCATTTAGATAGGATAAAGTTTTTTCAATCATGTTTCCAAGATAAAATATTTCGTAACAATATCCAGTCTAAAATTTCTACATCATCATAATTATATTTTAATTTGAAATTTATTTGCTGACAATATGTCGAATGACAATATGTCGAATAATAAACTTCTTAAATGTTAAATTTTAGATTTTATTTTTCATTTTGCCTTGTAATTACTTTTATTGTTATCCAATGGATTTCTAATTGTATGAAGGTGTAGAAAAATAAAATAGATTCATATCGAATATAAATTATTTGCTGGGTTTTGTATGAGTTTCAAAGCCTACTAAACTTATTTTGTCTTTGTGATTTTCACAAATATTATTATTCTATGAATTCTCATATAGTTTTTGAAAGTCTGTGCATAAAGTAAGAGGTTTGTGACTGTTCAAAATTTGTGGTTGAAGTCTACTGATGATTTGAATTAAGCGCCAATGAAATACGTATATAGACCAAACTAAACCACCAGCAAATAAATTTCAAATTAAAATATATTTGAGTATAATTTTATTAAATAATGCCAAATATCAGTGTAGGTATATAGTTTCAAGGAGTACATATTAGAACTTAAACATTACATTTTATACATCTTAAAGTTAATCATCATCATCATCATTATAATCATCGTTATCATCATCATCATCATCATCATCGTTATCATCATCATTAGCAGCATCAGCAAGTTCAACATCACTGTTCTTGTTCGGAGCTGCAGGTACAATTAAATCAATTGCCTCCTCTGGCAAGCTTTGAACCTTCTTTTTAGGCAATTTTTGCATGCTTGAAATAATTGGGTCAGAGGTTATCAAAAACATATTAAAAATGTCTTGGTTTGATTTTTCGCGACTGCACTTTCGTGAATGAAACTCCCTATATTTTTTAAAATCTTTATTTCGAGCTTCTTGCGCTTCTTCTGATAACTGCCCAATAGGTAAAATAGCATTTGACACAATTTTGGTTCCGTGAATAAAATACTTGTGCAAAGTGGGAGACATATTGTACCAAGGATGCGTTTCAACAAAAAGTCGTCCTGTATTGTGTGCATATATTTTAAATTTTTCATTATTAATTTCATGGCCACTGGATACAGCAATAAGCAACACGTGCATTTTTTTTATTAAATTAACATCTATTTATGTTATTTCGGCAGATTGTTCAGAGTTTTGAAAAAAACTTCTTGCCGTATTCCCATCATTCGTGTTTCCAAAACCAGGTTTGGGTATGTCAACTATTAATCCCATATTCTCTTTAAATTTTTTCTGAATTTCTTTTTTTGTTTCAGCTACTGTTGCTTTTTCAGAATCAGTCCTAGCCTGCCACTTTTGTAAAGGTATTTTATATGCCACGTGCAAAATACATTCGAAAAACCTAATCCAGCTATGAATAATGGAAAGGCCAAATCTTAAATTGTCTACATGCACAGGTCTTTGGATCATGGCTTCTATATTATTAAAATCCTTACTTGTAGCGCCACATAAGTAACACTTTTGTGTTGATGTGGTTTCTGTTAAGGCATTGCAAACTTTTCCATCTACCATTGCTAAAGTTATTTTGTGGAAAACATGTACAACTTTCTCACAGTTGAACAGGTTAAATTCTGTATTTCCTCTTCAACTCTTTTTTGTTCACTAATTGACACATATGCGGTTTCTTTGGTAAATTCAATTTTCAAGGGTCTGCAAAATCTAGTTGAAGACGACCGTGTATTTTGCCAAATTACCTTCTCCTCAAACATAAGCCTAAGTGGTACAATTGTGGTTAAAAAACTGATGAATCACTAGCATTAGATCCATGAAAGGCTTGTTTGTATGAACTATGGCCAGAGCTTCCATCAAAGCCCCATTCTGAATATAATACTACATTCGAGTTCGTAATGCCTAATGAGTCAATAACAGTTTCTTGAAGTTCTATTAGTCGCTCCGCTGTGTGATTAAGAAGGCCTTGTAAAGATACTTCAACGGAGGTCTCGCTTATTTTAAAGCTGGTCGATTCTGGGTAAGTTTTTTGTTTTTCAGTTTGAATATTGTTGTAGGAGGGAAACATTTGGGGAGCAGCTTGTCTAACAACATTGTATTGATTTCGTTTCAGTTTAGCTTCTACAAAAATAGCCAAAGCTTTTGCATTCGATATTTTTAAGGTGGGAAGTGGTTGTTTCAACTTTTTTTTTTAAATTTATGCCCTTGCAACGCTTTTCATATATGGCTCGCAACATTTTTGATTCCTCGACATAACCTGCGCTTTGTAATTTAACCTGTGAGGCATAAAGTAACTCTGGGAATGATATGGTGTCTCTTAAAATCTTTGTTTTTTTATATTTACTCCAACCTGTAAAACTAATTTCTTTTCGACCACGTTTTGCAGTCGGGGCGAGAGTAAAACCAATAGAGGATTCCAACCAGATTTTATTTTTAGCAATAAACCTCATTTCCATTCTATGCGCTCTAGTCCACCTAGATTTAAATTCATAAAAGAAAACATCCATTCTTTTATTAAAATCATACATATTATCCTCAGAGCAGTTGGTGCGTTTTTTGATTTCTTCAGCTAAAAATTTCATCTTGTCATTCATTGTTTCGACGAGTATAAAAAACAACGTTCGTACTTGTTTCTATAAAAAACAAAAAATAATTCTAATCCAAAAAAACCTTTCAAAAATCCCTTTTACCCGATTACTTAAAACCTTACAACACGATCACTGTTTGTCAAAACAAAGAATATTATTAAAATAAACAAAAACAAAATATTATTGAAACAAAGAATATTATTAAAAGAAACCAAAAATATCATCATTAATATACTGAAAAGAAGAGCACAAATAAATGGAAAAAAGTAACATAAAAAACAACAATACACAACAACAGCAGCAGTCGCGAGATCAATGTGATTTTTAGCTAATTTGACTGCTGCAACACTTGCATTAAACAATGCATAGCTTCTAAAAGGCACAAAAAGGCAGCGTAAAATTTTGCAATATAATAGAGATTTATGTCTTCTCTAATATAAACTAAAAATTATGGCACGAATATGGACGAATAATAACTATTTATCCATTTAAACTATAAAAATGCAAATTTTTTTGGCATTTCCAATATAAATAACTAAATCTAAAACACTTCCACACATAATTTGACACACAAATGTTAACGAAGTATTTGCAAAATAACCTGAACTTGATGGTTCCATTGAAAAATGTTTAACTTTTGCAATACTTTTTAATATAAATAAAATTTTCCACGGGAAAGTTTTCACTTTTTTCAGCCTTTTTTGCACAAAAATTTCTATAAAGTTTGACTTTGAAGTTTCACTTCAAAAACACCAGAGCACTTTTGACATTTATTTTAACGACAAGTGAGGTAGAATTTTATATACTCTAACCGGGTACAAAAAATTTTGACAATACTTAAATTTTTTTAATTTTTTTAATTAATCCAAAAAAACAGGCTATTCTAACCCTCTGTGCGACGGCATTTTAAACATAAAATTGAAATCAAATTGCTTGCAGCCTACGTTACAGCTTCAATTTTAGCAAATGTTGACAAGCCATATGCGTGAAAAAATTTAAAGCAATTTATTGAATGTGTAGCCGCAAGGTAAAGGTCGTGTTACACCATCATACAAAATCGTGCGATCTACAAAAAAAATTACAACCCTGGTGTGATGAATTGTTATTGCCTTTTGAAAATTTTCATTAACACCATCATACCAGTGATGTACTTTTTCGTAGATCGCACGACTTGGTAGGATAGTGTATCACGGCCTTAAGAATCAGCGTTACCACAATAAGAAAATATGTGTGATGATAATTTACAAAAAAAATTTTTTTCAGAAAATTATTTTTACAAACAAGAATGTTTTATTTTGGTTTTATTTTGACAATGTGTATTGTCACGCATGAAAAAACATGACATGCAAAGGCATTTTCAAGCATATATTTAAATTGTTTTAAGAAAATTTTCCACAAAAACATCGTTTTACTAACCATTGCATGGAGGTAGCACTAAGGAAAGATGTCTTTCTTTATAAACAAAACTTGAGTGTTTCTTCTGACCATAATAAAATACATTTTACTTTGGAGATTTAAAATTTCAAATTAGGAAAATGAGACGAAATTTCACTGAAACACCGGATCATGGTGAGAGTATAACACATACTATTGTTAAATGCAATTGTACAGGTTGCCAACCGCTGGTTTAGACACAGACAGTATTTTTTGGCTTTAAAATTCCTTCTTTAGCTCTATTTCAAACCTGAATTAACTTCATAGTATTTTACAATCTGGTCACACTGCGCACAAGCAACTAATTAAGAGAGAAAAACAAAATAAATGCGCGAATGTTTCCTATGTTTCCTTTTCAAACCAAAACATTCGAATGTTTCTATAATAATTTGGAAATATGAGAGTAAATGTGTGTTGCGTTTGTAATTCTTGCAACGACAATTCGATCCATGGATGGGAATCGTGGTACAATTGTACTTTTTATGGTACATGTTTTAGCTTGTTGGTACCGTGGTACTACCGCGAGTTACTTGGTACAATTTAAAAATGTCAATATTTCACTATATGGTAACATTAATATTGCCTATGTTCTCATTAATTTACCTTTAGAATGCAATATTTAATATTTGTTTTGTTATTTTTATTGTATTCTGAATTTTTATACACATTTTTGTTAAGTTTCTGTTTTCTATTGTATACTTCTGAATTTTTATACAAATTTTTGTACGTTTGTTTTTATTCATAAATATTAAAAAAATGGTACCGTCATGGTCCAAAAAGTACGTTTTGTTTTCATAGTTGGTACAAAATCCAAGAAGTCGTTTTCCTTCCCTGATTCGATCTCTCATGTTTCATTACTCTAATGTCACCATTCTCTCATGTTTCCATTCTCTAACAGCAGCACAAATTTTTACAGTTCCATTCAGCGTGACCGTTTGACCTACTAAAGTATCAAATTGCCACTTTTTCGAGTGCTTTTGCCAGCTTTTTTTTTAGCTTCTACAAAAATAGCCAAAGCTTTTGTATTCGATATTTTTAAGGTGGGAAGTGGTTGTTTCAACTTTTTTTTTAATTTATGCCCTTGCAACACTTTTCATATATGGCTCGCAACACTTAAAGCATAAAGTAACTCTGGCAATGATATGGTGTCTCTTAAAATCTTTGTTTTTTTATATTTACTCCAACCACTGGACTCGGTAAAACTAATTTCTTTTCGACCACGTTATGCAGTCGGGGCGAGAGTAAAACCAATAGATGATTGCAACCAGATTTTATTTTTAGCAATAAACCTCATTTCCATTCTATGCGCTCTAGTCCACCTAGACTTAAATTCATAAAAGAAAACATCCATTCTTTTATTAAAATCACACATATTATCCTCAGAGCAGTTGGTGCGTTTTTTGATTTCTTCAGCTAAAAATTTCATCTTGTCATTTTGTTTGAATTCATCATAATATCAAATAAGCTTCGACGAGTATAAATAAATTCAGTGAAGTGCGACTTTGACCCGCGCACGAAGGGTTCCGTACGGGCACGAGATATGTAATTCAGTACGAACAATATAAACTATAGTTTTGGGATTTTTTTCGTTTTTGGGTTTTTTCTGTTGTAAGCGTTTTTTTAGTTTGGGGGTTTTTTGAATTAATTGGCGCTTTCTGAGTTTTGGCACTTTTTTCACGTTTTAACGATTTTTTTTTTTGGTTTTTGAAGTTTTTTTAATTTTGGAAATTTTTATTATTTTGGCGTTTTTTTTATTTTAGCGATTTTTTTATTTTGGCGATTTTTTTAATTTTGGCGTTTTTTTTTAGTTTTGGCACTTTTTTTTCGTCTTGAGGACTTTTTTCGGTTTTTGGCGATTTTTTTTTAAATTTGGCGATTTTATATTAATTTTTGGCAATTTTTTTTAATTTTGGCGATTTTTTTTCACATAAACAATTATTTTGGTTTTGGCGCATTTTTCGCGTTTTGGCGATTTTTTTCGGTTTTTGGCGTTTTTTTCATATTGGCGATTTTTTTCATTTAAACGATTTTTTCGAATTTGGCGATTTATTTTAGTGCTAGAATTTTTTTTTTAATTTTGTAAATTTTTTTCGATTTGGCGATTTTTTTAAAATTTTTGGCGATTTTTTCAGGTTTTGGCGATTTTTTTCGGTTTGACGATTTTATAATTTTCGGATTTTTTAGTTTACCGTTTTTGAAAATTTCAAGAGTTTACCTCGTACGGTCTCCAAGATATAGCAATTTGTCAAAATTACATAGTCAAAATTGCATTAACTGATGGACCACCCTTTAATTTAAATTTTTTAATATTTTAATGTTTATTGTTGTAGTCTGTATAAAAATACACTAATTTTACAAATTTAAAGTGTCAATATACATATGTACATACAATTGTATGTATATTACATGAGATTTTAACATTTTTCGTCGCTCGTTTTGGAGCACCCTTTAATTTCCAATTCTCATGTATTTGTTGTTGTAGTGGCCAAGGTTCTACGTACTCTGTCCAAATTTCAGGTCCGTAGCTCTTACGGTTCCTGAGAAAATACCGTGTGACGGACAGACGGACAGACGGACAGACGGACAGCGTAGCGAAAACAATAGGGTTCCATTTTTCACCTTTGGTGAACGGAACCCTAAAAACTACGTTCGAACTTGTTTCTATAAAAAACAAAAAATAATTCTAATACAAAAAAAACCTTTAAAAAATCACTTTTACCCGATTACTCAAAACTGTACATCACGATCACTGTTTGTCAAAACAAAGAATATTATTAAAATAAACAAAAACAAAATATTATTGAAACATAGAATATTATTAAAAGAAACAAAAATAACATCATTAATATACTGAAAAGAAGAGCACAAATAAATGGAAAAAAGTAACATGAAAAACAACAATACACAACAACAGCAGCAGTCGCGAGATCAATGTGATTTTTAGCTAATTTGACTGCGGCAACACTTGTATTAAACAATGCATAGCTTCTAAAAGGCACAAAAAGGCAGCGTAAAATTTTGCAATATAATAGAGATTTATGTCTTCTTTAATATAAACTTTAAAAAATTATGGCACGAATATGGACGAATAATAACTATTTATCCATTTAAACTATAAAAATGCTAATTTTTTTGGCATTTCCAATATGAATAACTAAATCTAAAACACTTACACACACAATTTGACACACAAATGTTAACAAAGCATTTGCAAAATAACCTGAACTTGATGGTTCCATTGAAAAATTGTTAATTTTTGCAATACTTTTTAAAATAAATAAAATTTTCAACGGGAAAGTTTTCACTTTTTTCAGCCTGTTTTGCACAAAAATTTCTATAACGTTTGACTTTGAAGTTTCACTACAAAAACACCAGAGCACTCTTGACATTTATTTAAACGACAAGTGATGTAGAATTTTATATACTCTAACCGGGTACAAAAAATTTTGACAATACTTAAAATTTTTTTTTGTAATTAATCCAAGAAAACAGGCTATTCTAACCCTCTGTGCAGCGTTTTGCTTCCACAAGACTGTTTTCAAGGAGACGAATGTGAGTTTCATTGTTCAAAAGTGAAAATTGACATATGCAATCGTTTGAAACGAAATACGGAGTGAAACTGCGGAGATTCCTTAGATGTACTAAATTAGTCACAGGTGTACTATAGCACCAAAAAAGATACAAATAAATCAGCTCCAAGCAAAAAATCCAAAATACCATCCCTTATACATAAAAGCAGTTGAAGAACTTAAAAAAGTTAACACTAAATACAATATTAATATTGAATCCATTGAAAACTGAACAATCTCGAATATTGCACCTTGGTGCCAATCAAGAATCAATGTGGATTTATCTCTTGCATACGCCAACAAAAAATAATTCATTCCGGAAGAAGTTCAGCAAAAATTTCTTGAAATAATAAATGCAAAATATCATAACTACTCCAAATTTTTCACAGATGGTTCTGTTATGAATGCAAAGCAGGATTTGCAACATATGGTGAAAATACAATCATACTGAAACGTATTCTCGATCACTCTTCAATTTTCACAAGCGAATTACCTGCAATCAAAACATGTTTGAATAATTTAGATGACAATTTACCAAGATATCTCATCATATCTGATAGCAAGAGTTCGTTAGAAGCTTTTGATTGTACAACAGATATGAAACTTGATTTCAAACAGCCCTCAACATCAAATTAATTTTCTATGGATTCCTACTTGGAAAAACAACAACGAAATCAAACTCTATAACATCCAAAAAAATAGTAATCATACATTTAAACCCTTTTCTTTACCTAAAACTGATTTCATTACATAGCGTCTATACCTGATATTAACTCAGATATAATATGAAATCGGAAGTCGGCAGAATGAGAAGAATAATATATTTATATTAATATTAATATCTAAGTAGGGTAAAACGTACTCTTGTAATTATCATAATATTTCATAATTATCAGGCATCCGCGCAGTGGACATCTTCGTTTATTTTAATATTACTGTGTTTTATAAAAAATTTTAGCATTTCCTTAATACATCATGTATAGTTAAAATATTTCAGCATTTTTTTACCAAAAAATATTCATTTTCATTTTAATAGACAAATTTCTCTTCTCGTATATATGTATGTATGTGTGCGTTTTTTGACACTTGATATCATAATATTGTTTCCTAAATATATATTCACCCTTACTCCAGTTGTCGTCATCGACGTCACTTTAATACAACACCAAAAAATTGGGGCTTGTTTACTCGCTCTCGAGAAAAATCTTGCGCAACTGACAATCTATTTCCGTTCCCCAAGGTCTGGAAAATAGCATAAACCTGCAAACAGGAGTCAATGGTTTTCGATAACGGATACACGAGCACCAATTTTTTGGTGTTGTGTTAACCCTTAAATGCGCAGTGTATCTTTAAAGATACAACCAATAAAACTGGTGCTATTTCCACATTTACTAAAAAAACTAAAAAATGTTTAATGATTATTTCTTAAAACCTTTTATTCTATTATCCTATATTAATTTTATATAAAAGATTGAACGTTTTTAAAAAATATAGAGCCGCGGATTCAAAATTTTAAAATATGCACTTTTAGAAATGAAGCTAAGGCGCACCCACTTTAATTTGCATTTTTTTTCACGAATTTACTCCACAAAAATATATATAAACTTAAATAGTGTTTTCTAACTATACAGAAATTTTCAATACGGTCTGATTTATATTTTCGTGAAAAAATCGTATATAGTGGTTGTATCTTATAAGATATGTACATTGCGCATTCCACACCAATTAGGAATGTTGGCTGTTGTTGTTTCAAATACGCTGTTTGTATTGAAAAGAGAAACGTGTTGCAGGTGCACAAGCTACTTGTGTGTTTTATTCTTGTTTAGTCAGTTGACACGACAAGTTCTTTTCGCTCGCTAAGCAAAATTTAATTTTATTCTAATAATAATTGCAAATATAAATATGAATGCATATAGACGCACTGGTAGATCCAAAATGACAAATGATGAAATATGTAAAATTCTTTTCAATAGCGAAGAATTTCCATATGACAGCACTGATGGAAGTAGTGATGATGAAATTGACATTCCAAAAATAGTGTCCACTAAAAATAAAAATATTGTCCTTATTGATAATGATACTGATCCGGACGAAGAATCTGAAATTAGCATTGATATAAATGCTTCAGTTCATGACTCGTTTATTGCATTGATGAACGACGATAATGTGTTCTCAAGCCCTATACAATCTCCTGTGGCTGCGTCCTCATATATTGCTAAGTCTAGTACCATTCTGTCTTCCGGTCTAGTACAATTTTGTACTTCTAACTCCCCAGCACCAAATTTAAGAAAGTCTTCCTTCATCCAATCGCCTGTTGCCAATAGTGGTTCATTACCAAACCCTACTACTTCCAGTACCCCAACTGCGAACTTACAAGAATCGCCAGCTAATCAGTGTCCAACTCACTCACGGGACTTACCATCAAGTTCAACGTCATTTGATTTACTTTTCTCAAATCTTCAAAATGTGTCTTTCGATCCAAAATCTGCTGCATTTGAAAAAATTATGTGGAAACAGGGTAATATGCAATTCGTCAATCAGGAAGTAGAGTTTAAAGGCGATAGCTCTCTGCCTGATGATATCAAATCATTAGTTACTCTTTATCAAGTTTGGCGTTACTTATTTCCTGAGAGATTGGAAAATTTTATAGTTGAGGAAACTTTGCGATATGCTGGAATAGATGAAAGATTTTCCTTCAATGTCTTAGAATTGCGAAAATTTATTGGTATTTTATATTATATGACATATTTCAACCTACCAAACTCGAGAGACTATTGGTCAAATAATAATGATCGATCAGTAGATGTTATCACGAAACAAATGTCCCAAAAGCGATTTGAAAAAATTAAACAATATCTACACTTTAACGACAAAGAAAAACAGCCATCACGCGACGATCCCAATCGTGACAGAATTTATCTTATTAGGCCCGTTGTAGATACACTTAATACCACATTTGGTGCTATACCTAAAATGGAAAGATTGTCTGTCGATGAGCAAATGTGTTCGACTAAAATGCATACATATATGAGACAATATTTGCCAAACAAACCTAAAAAGTGGGGTTTTAAATTTTTTGTTTTATGCGATACTAAAGGTTTTGCGTATAAATTTGAAATTTATACGGGAGCTAGTGAGAACATTCGTCCAGAAGAGTCCAATCTTCAGGCTTCTGCAAATATTGTAGTCAGGTTAGTTCGGGAAGTCCCTAAATTTAAAAATTACATTCTATACTTCGATAATTATTACACTACTATTCCCTTACTTATATATCTTAGAGCCCAGGGAATTCTATCTGTTAGTACGATTCGTCGAAATAGAATTAAAAACTGTAAGCTTCCGGAAGAAAAAGCTATGATGAAATTTGAGCGTGGAACAAGCCAAGAATTTATAGCCAGTGTGTACGGAATTGATATAACCTCTATTTCTTGGAAAGACACCAGAGTTGTAAATCTGGTATCAACGTACGTCGGAACAAAGCCAGTACTAAACGGAAATGAAACAGATGAATACATATCTGTTCGAAGATATGATAAAACGCAGAACAAAATTAAAACCGTTGCTTGCCCACAGATTGTGAAGGACTATAATGCCAACATGGGAGGTGTTGATCTAATGGATAGTTCTATAAGTCGCCACAAAATTACCATGAAGAGTAGAAAATGGACAAATAGACTATTTTATCACTTATTAGATATGACTTGTATCAACGCCTGGGCTCTATTCAAAAGAATTAACAAGAACTCTCCAGACATAAAAAACCAAAGGCTGATAGATTTTAAGCTCGAAGTTGCTGACTCACTTTTCGGCTATAAAAATAAATCCAGAGAGACCTTGTTACGTGGACGTCCGAACCTTGATACAGAAATACAGCGGAAAAGGCATAAGCCAAATTCACAGACTCCTCCTCCGAAAGATGTGAGATTAGATGGCACCCAACACTGGACCGTGGTCAGTAAAAAAGGAAGATGTAAAATGCCAGGTTGCACAGGACAAATAAAGATGTTTTGCAGCACAAGTGTGAGCTAAATTTATGTTTGACCTCTGAAAGAAACTGTTTTCTTCAATATCATAACCAATAAATATAATATTTGAAGGAAATGTACTTAAATTTTTTTTGTATTTCATATTTTAACTAAATATTTATGAAATTTAATTAGAATTAAAAATAAAAAATTTAATGAAAAAAATATAAGAAAAAAATATAAAAAAGATTAAAGACACCAAATTTTATTAATTTTAGTTTAATTAAATGAATTTGAATTACATTTTATACCTACAATTACAATCATATTTAATTTTTTTCCTATTGAAGATAAACTTCACTTAAAAAGTCATTAATTTTTTGTGCTTTCTTTTCCTGTGTGGAGTGCGCAGTGTATCTTTTAAGATACAACCAGTTTTTCTTTAATAAAATTACAAAAAAACATAAAATTAAAAAAATAAAAACGCAGTTTTTAATTTTGTGGTTAGTTACATACGATATATTTTTTTCATAAAGATACAAGACTGTGCGCATTTAAGGGTTAAAGTGACGTCGATGACGACAACTGGAATAAGGGTGATTATAAAAACAATATTATAATATCTGATATAATATTAATATAATACTAGTATTCAGTCGTTAAGCAGCTCTGGGTCGGGGAACATCTCTCGCGTCATCGTAATTATTTCTTAAGTGCGGTCAGGCTTGTGTTTGTTGTTTGGCCTTCGAGAGTTTTTCGTCTCGCTCGCACTGGTTGACTGATCTGCCACGGATAACCGTATAATCTTGCGGTTTTTTGTGGAATTTCTTTAACAACCACGTTGCCTACTTCCTATGTGAAGGCATAGGTCGTGTACAGTCAGTCACAAAACCTTATAAAATACTGTTAATACCATCTTGGGCATATGGTCTTCGTTACTCCGCCCATATTTGTGCAACACCATATTATGCAAATTTACTTTGCATTAATATGTTTAATAAATAAATAAATAAATAAATAAATACTAGTATTGCAGTCCACTCTCTCTGCTATGAAATTTGACGTTTGCTGATAGAAATATATTTGATATTATATCAAATATGGACGCAATGTTAAGCTTATTAGATTGAAAATAGGTCATTGTTTATTTTTACATAAACATTTTATTGAAAAGCAACAACCTCCATTGTGCAGTTATGGAGAACTCCTAACTGTATCTCAAATATTTGATGAATGTACATGAAAAACGTCTTAAATATAAAATAAATAACCTTGAAATTCTGACAAAATGTAGTGACTTCAAAAAAGTTTAAAAAATTTCTTTTAGAAATAAATTTATATAATTAGATTTAAATCTTGTTTATAAATAAGAAATATATTAATAATAATTATTATAATTAAAACAAAAATGCATTTAAAAAAAGAAAATAATTATAATTGCTGACCTATATAACCTTATTGTCCCTAACCTTCCAAAATCTAAATAAATAAATATATAAAGGTGCAGTTCTACCAAGTTTGATATCCCTGCTGGCAATAATTTCAAATTAAATAAAATCCAAGAAACATGAAATATGTCCCAAATGCAGAAATATTTGACATAAAGTAGAGAAGAAAATCTTTGTGCCCGGCCTAAAGGCGGAAATGCTTAAATTAGGCGTGCCGTATTCATAATGGGCAACACTGTATTTGATTTTAGGTGACTCGCCATAACCATATAAACCAATTGAATTTTGGTTTTGACTATGACAATGTGGTTTGGTACGTCTAATATAAGCTTTATTTCGGACTTATTTCACACTCTCAAAAAATTAGTAGATTTTTATAACGGGACTTATTTAATTTACTTTATGTAGAAGACCAGCTTCTCTTTCCAAAGCACAGTTTCACATGCCGACGCGGCACTTATTAGAAAAAGTTTCACGCATAGCCGACCTTTGGACGGGCTTAAGGATTTTTTGCATCATGGTATTTCCCGACACGGCGGCTATTTTTAAAGATTTCGAATGTATTCGTATTCGTCTGATTTTTTCCAAAGAAATTAAATAAATAAATACATAAATCCTAAACAAAATTTAAGTAAATGACTAAAAATCTTAGTTTGTACAAATACGTACTTTTTTTATAGAAATTTGTGCTTTGTATCATTTTCAAATATTATTCAATGATGATCATTAAAATTTTCGGTACTTTTTATTAACTTTAATGTACACCAACAATAGTGTGATGTCCTTTTTCATAACAATTTTTTTATATTTCATATTGCATATAATATTCGTCTTCGTATTCGCGAAAATCGTTTCAAATATTCGTTTTCGTATTCGCGAATAGCTTTTGAAATATTCGTATTCGTATTCGCGAATATCAAAAATTTACATTCGTTACATCACTAATATGTATGTAGATATGTATATTTATTAACAAATTCCGCTAATTAAACTATTTTACTTTTATCTAATTTGAATACTTCATATGCCTTGTTTTGCAAAGTATGACACACATACGAACACACTTTGTTTCGGTTTTCGCTCTTTATGCTTGAAAAAATTTTTCACTACAAATGAACTGAGCTACTGAGATATCTGAATGAAATACTTCAGTAAAGTAAGCTGAACTGAAAAGAGCGGCCACTCAAAAGAGTTGAGAAGCACAACTCTATCTATAATATTCCTTTCTGCGGATTTTCAGAATTAAATTTTCGTAATCACGCATAATTTTTTTGGTAGGAAAGTGTTGCGGGGCCCTTGCAAAGGTGTGACAAATGTCAAAATACGCCCCTGTACGATTCATTCGTGGTTAGAACGCTCTTGCGCAGAATTAAAATTTTGGAACGGTTATGAGGTTGATAAATTGCGTTTATGTTTCGACGCATGTGGCTTTATTAATACCAAGGCTCATGAGCGTTCTTACGAAGTCCACCTTGTCAAGTGCAAATGGTCAAATTGCAGTGGAACCTCTGACCAAAATTAGTAAATAAACCGGCGGTGAGTCAAACCGCAAAGTTTATATTAGACTTAAGATCTGGAAAGAGGGAGAAAGAGTATTAATAAGGTTTTAAATATAATGGAACGATACGAATTGTTTACCCAAAAATATTCCTGTGTTTTCTGATGTTTCCGATGTGCATGTGCTGTGTGAAATTTATGTAAACAAGAAAATAATAAAAGCGATTTGACAGTAGCTATGTACCATGGTATACAAATGCTGTGTGCTGTGAAATGGATAGTCTAGAATACAGTGGGTGGGAAGGAAGGTGAAGTTAATTTTGTTTACTGAAGTTTTTGTTTTTTGACGTTAGATTCGAACGACACTCCGAAATGTTGATAGACTATGGTATGGTATATAAGCGAAAAAAGACGGACATTTAAGGTAGGAATAGATAAAGATAAGCATAATAATTAGGACAGGGACCATTAGAGTGTGTTTTGAAAACAATAAGGAGGGAAAATTTTGGTATAAAAGGAGTTTCATTCGGCCATTTTAGGAAGAAAAAAAAGAAGGAAAGAAATTTGGAATGTACAGACAAAGTTAAAAGAAAAAGTTGAGTCGCGAAGAATTCGTTTTCAGTAAATTTAAAAATAAAACAAAAAAAATAAATAAAAATGAAGTAATTTCTCTGGTACGAACCAAAAATAAAAGAAAATCATTTAAAAAGAAACAAAGAAAGAAAATTAAGCAAAAATAAGGCTAGGAGTTTGATTTGATTGAGGACGTCACCGGAAGAAAAATATCCCAAGGGATCTGGTGGAGGTTATTGGATAGGCAGATTTGACTATCCGTGGATATTCCGTGCAGGAGTCTCAATTGACTGCTAGGGGAGCTGAAAAGGTAACCACTGGGCAAGAAGAAAACACAACCTTACACAGCGAACAAAAGAACTCACCAGGTAACCTTAAAAATTTTTAAATAAGTAATCCAGCATTGGAATTTTTAAACTGAGAGAAAAGAAGGCAACAGATTTACAAAATAGCCAAAAGAGGATTTCTGTGACATCAAATGTGACACCACTCACTGTGCATAAAAATTTTCTTTGCGTAAAAAAAAATACATTTAATCAAATTAATTTGCTTCAATTGTTAAATACCACCATTTTATATGTATATAATTATGTGTATGGAAGTGTTCAAACATTATATTTTTCTTGTAGGGACGTCAAGTGCTTTATATCTTTGTTAATTGATTTATGTATGTTATATGAATTGTGAAAGGGCTAATATAAATAACCTCATACAAATATTTTTTAAAGAAACATTTTTATTTTTGTTGAGACCGAAACTGTGTTATGAATGTTAACTCATCTTAGTCAGTTCATAGAATTTTTATTGACTGCATTTAGTATCATACTCAAATCAATCGTTTAAGAGAGCTCTTTTAGGCAGATATTTCAGGTACAAGAGTCAGCCTGTGAAGTACGACCACAAAATATACAGGAAACAAAAATTTGATTTAGATGAGGAAATAATCATAGACAGGAAGAAAAAAGTTCAATCTAGATAGAGATAATTGCATCAAAGAAACAAGTGTGGGTTATTGATGTTAGTTCAAATTTTGTTTTATTCAAATTTTGTATTTATGTGTGTATTTAGTGTTTATTTAAGGACTTTACTGTAAGCTATATTTTCTTTATAAGGAATTAGCATTGAAAAAGATTAAACAAACAAAAGATTATTAATTTATTTAGATATATATGTAGGCTATAATTTCCTAAAATCAGGGTTCGCTTTATTAAAAATTTATTTCAAAAGAAAGATTTGTAAAACGTGAAAGTTAGATATTAGTTAGTTATAAAAAGAAAAGAAAACAAATATTGTTAGGATTAAGCAGACATGAAAAATAAATTATGTTTTGAAAGTTAAGTAGTAAAAATGAAAATTATGGTTTGCTAAATTGTAAAACGTGTGGTTGTTAAAGTAAGGTAAGTGTGGTGTGTGTGGATAAAAAGGGGTCCCTCAATATTAATTTGTTGGATTCAGGTGACCATGGTAGGGTTAGGGCGACTGGAGGATAACAGCTACCTCCCGTTCAGAATATGTTGGCTGTAAGTAATGGTAGAGTTCCCCATACAATTATTGGTACGTGCTTAGGGCTAGACGTGCGGGAAAAATGCAGACCCATCTGAGATGACGCTAGCCAGCCGAGTGCTCCCTCTAGTGCCACACAAGGCTCACGTAACAAAAGGTGTCCTCAAAGTTATGTTGATCCAGACCGGCTTCGTATTCCTAAACATATTTTCATTGCCGCTCCTCGGCCGGGCACAAGAACTTTCTTCTCTACTATATATCAAAACCGCCTGTCTCTCGGATTTTCTCTTCAAATATTTTTGTGTTTGTTTGTGACTTATTTCATATTTTTTTATTTCATTGAGAATACTTTTAGTATTATTAGGGGTTACCTTAGGCTGATTTTTTGGTCAGTTTTTGTTTTAAATCATTAATAAAACAATGTTATTTAAAATGTGTATGTATGTATATATATAACTTCTTCAGGAGTTTTATTTTTATTTATAATTCTGACAAAATAAATAAATGTAATTAATACAATGAAAATGTATATCTATATATGTGTGTGTGTAAACTTCCGATTTAACTATTGTTCATATTGCTTATATGAATTATTAATTAATAAAAAACTGGACATCACGGCACAATTAACTATGTAAAAATGAAAATAAATAGAAAACTGGGCATCACAACATAAGTTTTTAGGCAAAAATTAAAATAAAATAAGTAAATAAATAAATAAATATTCACGTTACAACACAAATTATCACAGTTCAGTGGTTCATCACAGACTAGTCAGTGTATATAGCAATTGAATATTGTAATTTAATATTGTCTTTGTCTTTTTTTGTATTCATTGCCTGTTTGATCCGTTCTTGTATACGTAGGCTCTCCAAAGTGTGCGTTTATTGTGTTTTATTTCTCTGTCTAGAATTTTAAAGTTTTGAAAGCATATGTTGCGTCCACTCTCTTTTACATGTTGTTCAAAAATGGTTTTAAGTTGGTTTTAACAAAAACAAATTTGTATGGTAAAACCAGGTTTTAGCAGTTGATTTTAACGTTAAAACGTTGATTTGCGCCAAGATATTTCCTACTTAAGACTAGTTAGTCTGTTCAAACTTTTGAAAAATGTTGAGCACCATTCATTACTTCGTACAAAAAATTTTAAATGCAAACACTATTAACTAGTCCTTTTTTGGTGTAAATTGAATTTAAAATGTTGAAGATACATACATACATTTCATATGTTTTTCCCAATATGAACAGACTACTACTTCTGCAAAATTTTTTCATGAACAATTAATTCCAATTTTTCTTAATGTGTATCTTGACAGCATTTCACATGAAATGTTGAACAAGGTACAAGACTTTAGGGTGAAGGTACGATTGCCTAACATTTTGCAAATTTATTTTTAATTATCTATACTAATTTTAATATATGGGCATTTCCTTCGAAGGGTCAACCAGGATGGAAAAATAAAATGTCGATAATCATAGTGTTTTATTGTTTATAATTATATATTATTATGAAATAATAACTCTAGTTGTTCTAAGAAATTTTTGTTTAAATCAATTTCAATGTAATTTTAATACAAAATATTGTTACGTAAAAATATTCCTACAGGGTTAATGCAAAGAACTATCTAGAAGTATTTAACTAAAGCACTAAACGTACACACATATTCACGTGCAAGCACTATAGCAACAACAATTGTGTACAAAGCTACAGACATACACGTATACAAATAAAAGTGCCAGCACTTATGGTAACCACCCTGTACTAAAAATAGCACACTGCATTACCAACATACAAGTCGTTACTTTGAAAATTCAAAAACCAACGGCCAATCGAATCACCTACAAACATCTAGAAACGGCGACATAAATTTTCCCGATTGTGCTAGAAGACTGTTTGAACACCTGGCTACCAATAAACAAACTCGCCTAAACAGCCATATCGTTTGTGAGGAAATAGTTTCTTCCAGTTGGTTTTTACTAAGTACATACATGCATGCATGTTGCTACGCCATCTATTTGCGAACATTCTAAATCCGGTTTTGTAGTATAAAAAGAGTTGCCGTATGTGAGAAGTCAGTCAGTGGTCGCATTCATAAGACGAACCAGGTGCGCAACCGTTGAGTGTTTGTCTTAGAAACGCATAGTTGAGTAATTTTCCATCATACAATTTTTTCGCTACCTATAGTCAACACGTTGTGCTCAGTCTGAACAGCTGGTCAAATAGAACTATTTCTTTTATATGCTTTGTTAGTTGGCAGCAACAAATATTTGTTAAGTTTTACATTACAAATACGATGAAGTAATGAAATAAAGATATACAATTATATTATATACATCAAGCCGTTTCTAAGAAGTAGCTGTTGGGGCCAACAGTTGCCAGCAGTTTCACAACTGTTGAGCTCAACAGCTACGTCTTATGAATGCGCCCAGTATTAATTGGAATTTAGTGGAGGGAACATCGTTGAATGTGAAAGACATCGTGCCGTGGATAATAACGTTCTGAAGTAAATAAGAAAAGACAAGTTGTAATTTGTTAGTCAAGAATAAAAGCAAGTTCAGTTGCAAATAAGAAAATCGTGTTGTTATTTATTTTTATTTTTGAGCAATCAAAAGAACTCACAAGTTTAATAAAATTTAAACGTAACAATATTTTACTAAATAAGTAATATAATAATTTGGGATTATGCGTTAAGAAATAACAAACCTTAATTTTAATAATTCCCATAAAAAAACTAATTATTAACGGCCCTATGTATAAGCAAAAATTGGCATGAAGTTAGCATAAGTAGCAAAATTGAACATGATCTTAAATAGTTTTCCCATGAAACTTCACATTAAAAATCATGCTAGGACTTAGAAGTGGATTAAGATTAGGTAATGCGAACATTTTTAATGTCAAATTGTTTGGAGGTACTCGTTACCACTTAATTAAATTTTGTCACTTTTGCTAACTTGATGCTAATTTTTCGTTATACATAGGGCCCTAAGTTTTTTATTAAGAAACTTTGGAGATATTTGTACGAAAATGCATTGTGATAATAATAAAAAAACATATGGTACTTAAGCCAATTAAACAAAAAGCAATTGAGATATTTTATTGTGCAAATACTGGTCACTTTTAAAAATTCCGTTCCATTTTGCAGAATTTTAAATTTCACTACTGCCAGCTAAAAGTTGGCTTCTATTTTAAGTACGTTCGTAGCCACATTTTTAAAACTATCAAGTGAAAACTTAAGATCGATGAAGACCTTACAAAATGCGATCAAATCGCAAAAAATGCTTGCAAAAGTTATGTTTTCTATATTCTTTGTATATCAAAAGCGTACGAACGTACGTTCGTGACCCCAGAAAATGCCCATTTGAAAAATACATATGTATATGCTTCTGTTTTAACAATTTGTATATTTAATAAATTAATATATATTCCCCCTTATTGCGAATGGCGTCGTCGACGTCACATCAAGACGACAAGAAAAATTGGCACTTGTCTACTCTTTGTAGACTACAATTGACTACTATTAATATCTTCCATTAGTTTACAAAGCCTTAGAGATTAGTGAGTGATTGTGTTATCGCTTAATTTATAAAACGAGGACAGCAGAGGGGACAACCCGGAGATTTGCTTAAAAAAGTAGGACTTAAAAATAAAACGAATTTGATTTTCTCAATAATATTACTACCACTAAAATCTTAAATACATATCGATGGTGTTGCGTAAAAATGGTCAATATCGCACCATTTTATATTGAATATTGGATCTTTTTACCCAACACCATTAATATGTTTAAATTAAATTGTACCTACATACATTTAAAAATATTTGCATATATAAAAGCACAGAAATATCACTTCAAATATCATATAAAATGTAGAAAATTTTTTTTTAACTTGTAGGTAGTTCTTTCGCTTGTACTTATCAGCCTTATAGCCGAAGAATTCATTAAAAAGCAGTTCAGTTGATGAAAACTGAGTAACCAAACTTATTTAATTTGGGCCCTTTTTACTCAACTTCATCGATAGTTTAATTTGTATGTATATACATATATCTTAATAATTTCAGGTCTTAAAATGACATACCATAATCCTAGCGATCAGTGTTATTTAAGCTAGATATCCAATACCAATTATTTCCCTTTTTAGTTTAATTTTTAATAAATACGATTTGGCAAAAGCAAAAAAAAACCTTAAAAAGTAGGACTTTCCCGGACGCTAATTTTTCTGAGGACAGAGATCAAAAAAAGAGTACAGTATCCGGGAAAAAGAGGACGGATAACATTCCTAAGCTAAACCCCTCAATCACCAATTTCAATGTATTTTGAATAATAAAATTATTTTATTGAATAAGTAAAATAATAATTTGGGATTATTAGTGCGTTAATAAATATTAAACTTAAATTGTAACAATTCCCAAAAAATCACTAATAAGAAAAATTATGTGAGACATTTTTTTGATTTTTTTAATTGAACTGTAGTGTATTTTAATCAGAAATAATTTTTATTCTTTTTTTAGTCAGGCTTAAGTTTAGTAATTTCAATTCTTATTAAATGAAATATTTTTATTAATTAATGTGAGTTTCTAAAGAAGAGAAGAAAAATTAAACTTAGACTTTTAAGCTGGGGGAAATACCGATACTTTTCTGTGCAGCCACGCACTTCATCAGCACCCTAGTCTATCTACTTGGGTAGAGATTCTTATTAACATCAGCTATTTAACTTAAATTTTCTATTAAACGGAATATGAGAAACGATTGTTGTGTATACATTTGATTTACCTTTGGTAAACACATTTATAAGTATCACTATTAATTTTCTGTTTTTTCCATATTTCTATTTAGGTTAGCACGAAATTATATTACTCTACCTAAGTATGTTCAACTATTCTTGCTTATCTTTTACGATCATCACATTAATTATTTTTACTTATTTGATGTACCGTCGGTACATTCATGTAAGTATTATTGTAGTGGCTTTTATGTATACTTTGTTTTTGCTTTCTACAGTTTATTTGGCTTTCCAGCATTCTGAAAACTGTGATTGCGAAGTGAACAGTGATTGCCAAGTAAACATAGTTTTTGTCACGTGCCCATGATGAATTAAGTGAGACATTTTTTTAATTGAACTGTAGTGTATTTTAATCAGAAATAATTTTTAGTCAGGCTTAAGGACAGTAATTTCAATTCTTATTCAATGAAATATTTTTTTAAAATTAATGTGAGTTTCTAAAGAAGAGAGAAAAAATTAAACTTAGACTTTATAGCTGGTGGAAATACCAATACTTTTCTGTGCAGCCACGCACTTCATCAGCACCCTAGTCTATCTACTTGGGTAGAGATTCTTATTAACATCAGCTATTTAACTTAACTTTTCTATTAAACGGAATATGAGAAATGCTTGTTGTGTACACAATTGATTTACCTTTGGTAAGCACACTTATAAGTATGACTATTAATTTTCGGTTTTTCCATTTTTCTATTTAGGTTAGCACGAAATTATATTACTCTACCTAAGTATGTTTAAAATTATATATTATTTCTGAAAAAAGATTATATAATTAATTCTGAAAAACATTATTATTAATGAAGCAAGAAAGTAACTTTTCTGGCTGTATCATGTAATAATACATTAAGTCCAATGAATTATTATGAAAAACTAAAGTTTGAGTTACCAAAGTACCAACGAAATGCATCTAGACTAGGTAAACCAAGAAATTCTTCATAATGAAATCGTATTTGAAACCACTTCAGGAAATAAGTAGCTTAATGTACTACTCGTATTTACAGAGTTTTGCGGAAAAGCATTTGCCAAGTTCTGAATTTAAGTGAATTTCTGCAGAATGGCATTCATACAAAATTTTCAACAGATTCAATTTCATTTTTAGAGAGGAAGATTAAGGAGTCCTACCCTAAGCATAGATATGTACATATGTATGTATGTCACAGGATACATTATAGCAACCCTACCACATCAAACTATCCAATATGCAAATTTCAACTTTTCAGAAGAGCGCGAAGACCCGTCAATTGTGAATTTAGAGTCCGCGTATTCCTAAAAGTGTCAGGATTAAAATATTTCTTATTGAGTTATCTACCGTCCATGAGAATTTCAGCACTTTGAAACGAGACATATCGTATAAATTAGGGTACCAAGATAACGAATCCAAAAAACGAATTTTGCATATTGGATAGTTTGACGATATCTGCACCACAAATAGTAACGAACTTAATGTAAAAAATAAACTTACAATTAATATTTTGCAGAGCGCTACAAAATGGGCAATGTTTGCAGTTCCGGCCAGAGCAAGAAAAAAGACAGCATATCAGAAAAATCGGATGAGTATGGATTTTATTGATTTAGTATGAAATGTACATATAATAATTCATAACCAAATTCTACTTTTAGTTCGTATAATATAAATAAAGACGATGAAAACTGTGGTAATAGAAATGAAAACTGTTATCAAAAAAAAGCACCGTTAGCCGATCCAGAAAATTTGCCTGACATGCAAAACTATGAGAGTTCGATCCCTGCAAAACAAGATGCCGATGATGATGAAAAGTCTTTTCTAGCTGGTAAAAAAGAGCATAAGGGTAATTTGAAATTGAAATAAATTTGAAATCGTTTTACATATTTTCAAAATTAATTGTGCTGGGTTCGTTACAGATCCCACACCAGTTACAGCACCTGTGACAGATGTGAATGCTACCACGCAAACAGACCCATTAGACCCGAAAAATACGGCTACTACATACTTGTCTATGTTGCAGGGGAAGCCTCTTCCAGGACGAAAGATCGAAAGGAACAAAAAAATTGTGATTTACATATTGGCCGACAACAGTCCTGAATACAAGAAACACAAACGTGTAGTTTATAGTTTACACAAGCAGTTGTCAAAAAAATGCCAGAGCAAAGGGTTCGAAATTTTCATCTCTGATGTCCACAATACGGACATGGGAAATAGGGCCAGCAATTGTTCTCGGTTGATGGAAGCAAGTCGTTGGACTCACAGTCCTTTAGAGGCTCAAGGTGGTCATGAGGAGGCTGCTAATTGTCTTTCCGAAATTACGCGTCATTCTTCCTCAGCGTATGTTATTCCAATACTATTTTTGGGATCATCACTTGGAATCCCAATGCTGCCATTGACAATAGAAAGCCAAGACTTTACGCAGGTACTAACGGCGGCCAATGAAGAGGAGAAAACTATTTTAGAGAAATGGTACATTATAGACAATTGCTATCAGCCCATGTGTCACCGTTTAAACACTGAACTTTGTAAAAACTATTCAGCCGCTCAAGACGACGAGCTCAATTTACTGTTGAGTGTTCTTTTAAGACTGTTTACTGATGATCTCAAGGACTCGTACATGTCGACAGTTGTCGAACAAGAAGTGAATAACACAGTTCTTATGAGTCAAGAACTTGCAAAACGATGCATATGGATACAGACAGGTCCACAATATATGAAACCTCCTGAAAATGCCAATGCCTACGATCATGAGGTACTTAGGCGAATGTCTAAGCTTTACACGGAACTAAAGTCACATCTATCAGAGAAGAATTTGATTCGTATATTGCCAACAATGAATATATTGGATGACGAATTGGCCGTCGTAATTGAGAATCTCTTGGAGAGGACGATTTCAGCCATATTTGAAGAGCATGTAATTAAAAATAACATCCCGTATAATACCAATGGCGCCAATCATGTTCTCTTGGAAGAAATTGAATTAGTGGGACACTATTCAAAAATTTTAGCTCAAAACTCACCAAATTTCGATATAATGAACGATATAAAAAGGTCTGTAAAATTCTTTATTAATATAGTTAACGCTTTACAATGAATTAATTAGCAGGCTCAAAAGGCCTTATGGGCAGTTAATCAGCATGAGATTTTTTAAGTTTCCTCTAATTTCCATCCATCATAATAAGGGTATTTTCGCTTTTAAACTTAAATTTTAATACTTTCCTTCATTAAATGTTTTCCTAATCGAACTTTATACTGAAAAGCTACGTCCAAACCAATACGCATTTTTTGATCGGGCAAACGCAACAAATCATATCTAGGAAACAACTTTTGAACATGTAAAAATAAGGAATTAAGATTTGCTATTCTGAATGATAGAAAAAAAAATGATTACAGTTGAAAAAAAAAACTAAAAAAATCATGGGGTGCTTAACACCAAGAATGATAAAATAAAGATTACGCATGATTTACCGTTTGATCACGTAGTAGTCCGCTCGCAATGGTTACCAAGTATGTATCAAATGTGAAATTTATAATTTCTTGCAAAAAATTTATGTATTTTGTTGTCGAATTCTCGTTGTACCTTCACAGTGAATAGTCGATTAGCGGAATTTTTCTTACATTCTTATTAAACAAACAAAAAATTATACAAAAAAAATTTGTAGTGCATATTATTCGTAATAGGTACATACTGACTTTAATAAATAAGCTTTATGTGCTTTCCTAATATTTTTACATAGTGGAAATAACAAAAAATAAACCGAAAACAAAAAAAAACACAAACATTGACATTGGTCGCATTCATAAAACGTAACAGTTGCGCAACCGTTGAGTGTTTGTCTTAGAAACGCATAGTTTAGTATCTCTGCTCCACTCAAAAGTTGAGTAATTTTCCATCATAAAATTTTTTCGCTACCTATAGTCAACACGTTGTGCTCAGCCTGAACAGCTGTTCAAATAGAGCTATTTCTTTTATATGATTTGTTAGGTGGCAGCAACAAATATTTGTTAAGTTTTACATTAAAAATGCGATGAAGTAACGAAATAAAGATATACAACTACATTATATACATCAAGCCGTTTCTAAGAAGTAGCTGTTGGGGCCAACAGTTGCCAGCAGTTTCACAACTGTTGAGTTCAACAGCTACTTCTTATGAATGCGCCCATTGAGGAATACTCTATACGAGTAACTCAAAAACAAATAAACAATCATAAATTACAAAAACAAAAAAAAAATTACCGCAAACAAAGAAACACAAAAAGGTACCCTTGAGGAATACTCTATATGAGTACCTCAAATACAAAAAATTATGAACTGAGTTCCAACGGCAGAAATGCCTATTTTACTGTGAGTTCTGAAGCTCTCAATGAAAATAATACAAATAATAAATCTAATGAAAGTATTTTTTTAACGGCAAATCCAATTTTTCGTCAGCGATCAACTTCGCTTTGTCTAATGCCAAATAGTGATTCATTAACATTACAGTTGCCTAGTACTTCTTCATATACATAAGTCAGTAATATCTTCTCCTTCAGGCTCGTGTTCATCACCTAATAAAGTTATCACTACAGATAAAAGTAGCTCAAAACCCAAGGTACAAGTCGGAATGGACAGATACATAACAGTGGTAAAGCGTGGGCGAAGCCCGAATTCTTCAAAAATTTCATCTGCCCGAAAGATGTCTAGGGATAATAGCGCATCATCTACCAATCGTCAAAATCGTTTTTCAACATACTGTAAATTACCCACTGTTTGTGTTGTGTGCGGCGAATTACACGGCACTGCTAGTTGCAATAAGCCAAAAGATCAAAGTGATAAAAAATTCAGTAATTGTGGAGGTAATCACACCGCTAACTACAGAGGTTGTCCTGTGTACTCTTTTGTCAAACAGACTATGGTGCAAAAATCTAAATTAGCTCCATCTCAATCAGCAAACGGTTACTCCGCCACTTTTGCGCAAATGAGCCAACCAGTTACTTCCCGTGTATCGTATGCCGGTGCTGCTAAAACAAATTCTATTCCCGCACAAAATGTTCCACCTCCAAATAATTCAACGAATGCAAACTCAAGCTTTAACTTTAGTCGCCTTGAAGCTACTATTGACAATTTAGTGCACACTATAAATAATTTTACAACAAATATGACTACCATGATTCAAGAAATGCTGAGAATGCAGAATACTCTGCTTCAAGCATTAATTAACAAGCCATGAACACGTTAAAAATATGTTTCTGGAGAGCAAACGGTATTCGCCAACATAAAAATGAACTTGACCACTTTCTTATGGAAAAAAATATTGATATAATGTTGGTCTCTGAGACTCACTTGACTTCGAGAAGCTTTTTCAAAATAAATGGCTACACTATGCATGATACAAAGGACCCTAGAGCGAGAGCATGCGGTGGATCTGCAATTCTAATTAAGTCAAGACTCAAGCACTATATCCTTGACAACGTTAGTGAAGAATATATGCAAGCTACGAATATTTTTGTAGAAAATTTATTTTCTAATTTCGTAATATCATCAATTTACTCACCTCCCAGATTTTCAGTTACCGAAGATCAGTATGAGAAGTTCTACAAATCGCTTGGATCTTGTTTCGTGGCAGCTGGAGACTACAATGCAAAGCATACGTACTGGGGATCGCGCCTTTTAACACCTAGAGGTCGAGCTTTGTTTAATACAATTTCAAAAATGGGCTTAGATGTTATTTCGAGTGGGGAGCCCACTTATTGGCCTACTGACGTACGAAAAATTCCAGATGTTATTGATTTTGGCGTAATGAAAAATATTTCTAGGGATTTAATTAGTGTTGAAACTTCTCTAGATCTCTCCTCCGATCACTCCCCCACTATCGTTACAATTTGTAACCCACTAAGAAGTGACTTACCTCACCCATATACGAAGATGACCAATCGTGTTAATTGGCTGGGATTCAAAAAATATCTTAGTAGTCATTGCACGGAAAATATTGCGTTAAGAACACCCAATGACATTGAAACTAACATTGCCAATCTTAACGAAATTATTAAACAGGCTGCTGAACATGCCACTACCTCCCATCCGCAGTCTGGGTTTAATAAAATTTATTCCAGGGATATTGAACATCTCGTATGTGAAAAAAGAAGAGCTAGAAGGGAATGGCAACAGCACAGATCACCCCAACATAAACTCAGACTTAAAGAATGTTCTAAACGACTTCAAGAGTTGCTTGCATCTGAAAAAACTGCATCTCTTAAAAATTATTTGGAAGGTCTTGATGTCACGCCGACATCTAATTACTCTTTGTGGCGCGCTGCTAGAAAGCTTAAAACCCCCGTTGAGTTCAAGCCACCTCTGCGCACATCTACCGGAGATTGGGCAAGAAGCGATACGGAAAAATGCAAAATATTTGCTGAGCATTTAAAATCCGTATTTACCTCAAATACACGTACTGGTGTTGCAGATTTGCCGAATGTAGTTGCTCTACCCCCTCGAGCCTTAAAGTTTAAGATGCGTGATGTACATAAAGTAATTGCTGAACTCAAGCCAAAGAAAGCTCCAGGTATTGATGGAATTAGTAACAAGATGCTGATGAACTTGCCGCATATTGCAATAAGAATCTTGCTGTTTATTTCTAATGCCATATTACGACTGGAGTATTATCCACAACTCTGGAAGCTTGCAAAAATCAAAATGATTCCAAAGCCGGGAAAAGATCTTACTAAAGCTGAGTCATATAGGCCAATAAGTTTGCTGTCAACTATGTCAAAACTCTTCGAAAAGCTGCTCATGACAAAATTGTCCCCAACCTTAACAGATAGTGGGTGTATCCCAGACCATCAATTTGGTTTTAGAAGTCAGCATAGCACCATTGAACAAACTCATAGATTGGTTCAATTTATAAGAAAAACATTTCAGGAAAAGAAGTATTGTTCTGCCCTGTTTATTGACGTTTCTCAGGCATTTGATAAAGTGTGGCATGAAGGCCTTATTTTAAAATTAAAATCATATCTACCAATAAATTTAGTGAATTTATTAGAAAGCCCAGCTAAAAAAAATATGTATGGAGCATATATGATATCCCATATATGGTTCGGATCCGAAAAATGAGGGTATATGGGCATATATGATTATATATCTTCATACATTTTCATACATGTATGTGTAAATTCCCTCCACAGTATACAAAGTTCATATTTATCACTCTTGATTCACAAAAGGGCACTGCTGTGCAATAAATTAAATTATTAAAATTAAATTTTTTTAGACTTGGGAGAGAGGTTGTATTTAAAGAAACATTTGTTTGGACAAATAATTCAAAACGAACTAAAAGTCATTTCATTCATCAAAAAGTGAATCAAGTATTTAAAAAACACATAAATCATATTCGTACATGACATTTAGCTTAAGAAATCAGATTAAAAATTTTTCTTTTTTAAACGTTGAGGGTACGCATATAAACTTTGCATACCGTATGTATTTTCTAATGGATTTCCAATTCAGCAGTGATAAAAATCCAAGCTTGTTTGATTGCAAAAACGATCTTATGAGAGATATCATGTATGCATACATTCTTATATGGCTCCATATATAAAATCTTATATTTATATATCGATGCACATATGAAGAGCTTAACAATTAAATTTTCATATATGAGCTCATATGTAGTAATACATTTCATATAATAGTCCATATATTAGTTCATATATAATAGTTTTGCCATGTATAATTCCATATATTTCCATACATGAATTCATACATATTCATATATAGTTATATACATTCATATATTAAAAATATATGGAACATATATAATTTTTTTAGCTGGGAGTTACATTACTACCCGGAAGTTCACAGTTGTGGAAGGAGAATTCTTGAGTGTGCCCGAATCTATATCATCCGGTGTGCCACAGGGTAGCATACTGGGGCCAGTTTTGTATTTGATCTATACTTGTGATATGCCTTTGAGCAGCAATATCCATACATCTACGTTTGCCGATGATACAGCATGCCTGAGTATGCATGAAAACCCTCACGAGGCTTCCCGATATCTACAAGAACATATTACACAATTGAAAATGTGGTTGAACTTATGGAGAATTAAGGTAAATGAACAAAAGTGTGTCCATATAACGTTTACCCTAAGAAGAGATACTTGTTCCCCAATTCGAAGCAATAATCAAAATATTCCTCAACATTGCCAAGTGAAATACCTGGGTATACACCTTGATCGAAGGGTTACATGGAATCATCATATTGACTTTAAACTAACTCAGATGAAACTTAAGTTATCTCAAATACACTGGTTGATTGGCAGAAATTCAACACTTAGCCTGGACTGTAAACTTTTAATATACAAGTCGGTTTTGAAGCCAATATGGTGCTACGGTATCCAGTTATGGGGCACTGCTTCAGCTTCCAATGTAGAGAGAATCCAACGAAGGCAAAACAAAATTTTACGGTTAATAACATCGGCTCCATGGTACATCAAAAATTCCAATATCCATCGTGATTTAAATATGCCACTAGTGATTGAAGAAATTGCAAAATACGCATGCAAATATATCACAAAACTCGAGTCACATCAAAATCCGCTTGCTTGTAATATTTTGAACTTTACTGGACACATCCGCTTAAAAAAGAGGGACACAAGGGCTCTATTACTCAACAGATGGGATTTCTTGAAAATACTTTTTTTATACTTTTTTATACATTTTTTTCTTTTTTGGATTATCACTACTTATGTATTATTTATAACTATTAACAAGTTTATGTCCGACAGTTGTCGGTCCTAATAATTATATTATAGATGTAAGATTTGAATACTTATTGTTAGTTCATATTTGAAGATACAACAAATAAATACATGTATTTAAAAAAAAATATTATGGATGGTTTAAAATTTTGCAAATTCTCGCGGTTTTTTGCAAAGTTCGCATAAAAGCGGGGCTTGGATGTTTTTTTAGCTTCCTAATAATTTTGTGAAGTATCGTGGTTTTCGCTTTATAAAAATATAATTACTTTTCTAATTAAGATTGAAACTTTTTAAGATTCTATTTTATGCTGCAATTAAAAATTTGTTGTTGTCAACACTGTTTTTGATTTGTAGCCATCAAAAATAGAAATAAGTTTAATTTGACTAAAACGACAAATATATCACGGACAGCAACCTTGAGCCTGTTGCGTTGTTGCCCCCAACATAATCCTTCTCATATAAACATGTGTATTCTATCCTTAAAATTTTGTAGTAGGTAGCTTGCTGTGTTTAATGCTTTAAAGTTAAAACTCGCTTCAGCTGCGAAGACGGTTTTGCGTATGTAAATATTTAATTTTGTGGTATTACTATCTTCATTAAATAGTATGAGTGCACCACTAATCTAAAAGATATTTAAAAACAGAAATTTTGTCAACATCCACGATTAATTTTTATCCTGATACATGCAAATCAAGCTCTTTAAGTGCTAATAATATTTTAAAATAATCTGTAAAATTATAAGAAAAGCCATAAAACGTATATGATGTATTAAGATAAAATATAAGATAAAGTAATGTTAGAGCTCAAAATTCAAAGTCCCCAAATCCCTCCTCACGAAATGCTGTCCCCAAATGGGAGGCAAAATCCCAATTTTTGGGGACAAATCCCCTAATTTGGTGGCACTGGTCATTAGTGCAATTATTAAGAAGAAAAAATGTTGTATGGACCAGTCCAGAAAATTGTTGTGCTATTGGTAGTTTATTTACATCATATTTTAAATTTAAAAAAATTAGACAAATATAAAGAAAAATTTTAATTTTTAAAACAAAATTATTAAAATATAATCACAAGTATCAAAAAAAAAGTGGCTGAATTTAAAACCAGCGGCGTCAAATTCACGTGAAATGTTTTCCGTGAACGAAAAATGGTGAACAAAATTAGAATTTAGTATAGTATATAATATTACCACAACAACAACGCAAACATTGGCGATTGCAATTTTAGGAAAGGGAGATTATAGAAAATAGTTTTTTTATTGCTACAAAACAGTGATTCTTATGATTGAGTTATGTTACATGATATTAGACCAATTTTTGATGACGATTTCAATTCCATGGTTGAAATTTCTGTATCAGCTCTAGTTAAAAATATGACACGGTTACTTTTTTATAATAAAACACTATGAATTAACTCCCAATAATACAAACATTTTCTGGACTAGTCCATACAACATTTTTTTACGTAATAATTATACTAATAACTTGTAAATGGACAAATGTAATATAAAAAACAATTTTTTTTTGAATGGCTTTCGAAAAGAAAAATTTCAAGATGTTTTTTTGATGTCACACGAAATATCTGCATTTAGAGGAGCTAGATAAGATATAAACATATTTTTGTAATCAGCGAACGAATATACATAAGAATTAGTTATATGTGATAAAAAAATTGTAATCAAAAAATGTTCAGGGACTAAACTAAAAACGCACGATTTTAAACATCCTTGCAATAAAAGTCAGATACGCTGATGTACTCATCAATGCGAATCTCTTTAAATGAAAGGGATTTTTGTGTAGATTAATAATCCAGAAAGTATTTCTAAGTTTGGAGTAGCACTCGTGATATATTAACGGAATAATTCAAAAAGAGGTGCAATTTATGCAAATCCTCAATGACACTATATCTTCGAAACTAGAGAGAAAACTGATAGAGAAAATATAATGACGCCAGCGTAATCAAGAGACAAAAATACTTAAGAATCGGTCATTTTTATTTAAACATCATGAAAAAACCTCTATTTTGTTGTGCAGTGTTATTTAAAAGAGAAATGTAGCAGTTATTAAACGATGAACAACGATATGCAATATTTTATGGTCGGATTACAAAATTCTAAAAGAGCCTTATACGGTGAAGTGATAAAATTCCTTTTTCTGGAATTGTCTTCAACTAATATGTTTTAATGGGGGTTTCGGGCTCAATATTTTTTGTATACATATGGGCACCGAATCAGCTTAATGTATAATAAGTAGCAGTTTCATTCCACAGGGGCCCAATTTTATTTAAAACAATCAAAACCTGTTGCTCATAGTTCTCCTACTGAATTTCAAAGTGTCGTAGTTGAAGTCAACACATACTACGCTTATACGCACGGCTTATTTGCAAATAAAACTGTAAATTGTTGCCATATTATCGTTTTTATTGCGACTTACTAATTCAGAAAACTATTCACGTTTAACGCACTATTTGCAAATAAAATGCGTATAGTTGCCACACCTACAAATTTTTGTCAATCAAAAACTATAAATTGATAAAATAATGTACAAAAAACATTGATAGAAGAAAAAATTGCCATAAAAACAAATTATTATTTTTTTATTTTACACAATTTTTTTGCAAACATAAGTAACATTTCCATGGAAGTGCTACCAAGTTTTTATACATTTAAAATGTTGTATAAACAGTGATTTAATTTATTTGTAAATATTTTTATTTGCAAATAGTGCGCGCATAAACGTATTAACAATAAACGAATAACTATACAAAACGAAGAGCTTCAATTCTCGACATGTTCGAAAAGTTTTCGGTTTGAGTGATGGCTGCTTTAAATAAATACGAACTTAATGAAGCAGAAATGTTTCTGTGTATGTGTTTGAATGTGTGTTTTGCGTGTTGTTTCCTTTATGTACAAATATAATAGTAAGACCACAACAAACACAATTCTTCCAGCAAGCAATTAAATACGCAATTGAAACTGCAAAATCAAAAGAAAAGAAAAAACACTCAACATCTCTACTACGATAACTTCGAACATGTCGAAAGCCGAAGCTCTTCGTTTTGTTTAACTATTCGTTTATTGTGTTAAATTCTACAACGACAGTTGAAATTTCAGAAGCAGTAGTATGAGCAGAAGCAAAACAAAGTACACAAATGGAAGTTCTTAAAAGCTGATTTAAAATTCCACTTAGAGAATTCCTTGTTATAGCCACTTAATAAATGTATGACCTTTAATTTCAGATATATAAAAGACAGTACAGCCCATCCTTTAATAGTTTCCGGTCCAAGCGGTTGTGGTAAAAGTGTATTTGTATCGAAGATTGTAGAAAATATACACAGATGGAAACCGGAACTTAATTTAGTGTTAAGGTAAGATTTTCTTTGTAATAAACAATAACAGCTATTTATTTATTTTTTTATTAATTTACAGATACGCTAATCTCGCAGCCCAATCTTCCGATCTGGTATCGGTGTTGGGTTCAATTGCATCTCAAATGTCCATTCTGGCTTATGGACATCAAATTAGAATGGATCATGTAAGTTGTGCAACATTGGTTTCCAGTACTTTATTTTTTTATTGTCGTATGCTGTAACTTATGCGAGTCCAAATTAAAAATTGCTTTGACATTTCTGATATAATTCTGATATCGAATGTGGTAATTTTCTCCCAGGTCATACGTGTATGGGCAGGTTTATAGACAATTTTCTATCTTTGCACAGAGTTAGGGTTGCCATCCGTCCGCTTTCCCCCGGAAACTATTCTCTTTTTTGGGACGTCCGGCGCAGTCCCACTTCTTTTTTAACAAATGACCCGCGATGTCCAACTTTTTTTGTTTTTATCTTTAAGTGGGGTAAAATGGCGTGTTCATTTCGGCATACCTTTGACTTTTTACTCATAGAACTTATTTGTTACTACCTAATCTCTAAACTAATAGAGCGACGAATGTGCTTTGCTTTATTGCCTTGCAGGTGAGATGTCACATGGAACTGTCATGTTGGGTGGTTAGTTTTCTAACCACCTTTTGATTGATATTATAAAACGTGTTTTTAAGCTATCTGTTGACAAAGTTTTAAACAAAAACGTTTTTTAAAGCCTTCGTTTATAGTTTGTTGCAAAAAATTTGCGTAAGCGTGAGCTGCTTGGAAGTATATATTTATTTGAAAAGGTGGTAATGCATTGTTTTTTAACATAGCTTTTCTGAGTTCAATAAAATAGTGTGGAACACATATGTATTATTTATACAATTTAGTGTTACTTTACACAGAGAAAACAGATTCGTTGAGACAACCGAATTTGTTGCCAATCGAATTTTGGCTTTCGCACCAACTACATAGAATTCTGGTATAACGACTGCAATTTTCTTGTGCTACCACCATATTTTAATTACAGCCCTTAACCAAATAGTTGCAGAAAAAATTGGTTAACAGTAGATATTGAATATGAAATAAAAGTTATTCGTGCTACCGAAAATATGGTTAGTATAACTAAAGCAATATCATAATTGGTTCCTGTGAAAGAAAAATTGGCCGTTCTTGCTGAAATAAAAATAAGCAATAAACGCAAATAAAAATGCATAATTTAAGAAATTTATTATTTTACATATTGTCATAAGTTTATTTTAATTGAAATTTATTTCCTGCGGGTGAAGCATGTTTATATGCATTTCTTAAACCACATATTTGAAACAGCCACAAACATGTCTGTGCATGAGATACAGACTTTCAAAATTCATAAGTCATTATGACTTTGAAAATCACAAAAGTTAATTTTTAATTTTCTGCTATAAACTATGCTAGTAAACTCAACCTCGTAGTCAGTTGCAGCAACTGATAGAAAGTCTTTATTCTTACCTTAATATAGAACGAAATTTTTTTTGTTGCCAATACTAAAAGTTGGTCGTAAAATCCAATTCATAATATTTTATTCGGTTGTGTTAACAAATAACATGACAAAAGCATACACTCGGTTGATGCAACCAATTTAAGAATTATTGTCAGAATCATATATTTGTTACAATTATTCCCTTATGGCAATGACCATGGATTGTTTTTTGGATTAATAGAAAATTGATAGCGTGAACTGAAATATAGTTTATGCAAATGATATTTTATTGGCCTAGCCATTTTTCAACCAATCTTTTTTCTGGGTGTACAAACTACTTCGTGTTTTGTTAAGTAATGACAACAATATATATACAATATCTACTATATTCATCGATAAATAAGGTTATTAATATGGTGGTTAGATTTCTAACCACCGTGACTGTAGTATGTTATATATAATGTGTTTTTTATACCCTTCACCAAAAATGGTA
Source organism: Tachina fera (assembly GCA_905220375.1). Classification (NCBI taxonomy): domain Eukaryota; kingdom Metazoa; phylum Arthropoda; class Insecta; order Diptera; family Tachinidae; genus Tachina; species Tachina fera. The sequence goes on along the minus strand of LR999965.1, from coordinate 96,201,924 downwards.
AGGGGTATATATAGGTTTTTGCAACTTCTACAATATTCATTTGCGACCATACAAAGTTAGTTATTCTGGATCCTTATGAACAGGAGATGAAAAAAAACGTCCGTCTGTCCCACTGGTGGCCTGAAAGCTCCCAAAAAAGTTAGAGAGGTCGGAGTTGGACTGATACGACCGCAGTTGTCTTGGCACGATTGGTATTGAAAATCAGCAAAAAAAAAAAAGAATCGGTTCTTGCATTTTCGATATATGTAAATATTTTCATCACACATTTTTAAAAATATACAAAAAAAATTATCGTCCATAGAACCAAGAATATCAAAACTCTGTGTTAACATCACTAGCCACTTAGCTGTAGATGCTTGCTTGAATTAAGTTTATATTAAGATAATTTAAACATTTACTTTAATAGGCATTGTTTTGTATAAAACCCCCTTTTTGTCACCAGACAAGCGTTCATTCTTGTGTTTGCGTCAGAGTGGCTGTTCTGTGTTAAGAAAAACAACAGTATGCTAGCTAACTTAGTGGAAGTAGAATATTAAGTTGTTTGTATTAAAAGCTAAAAATTTCTATATGCATGTACAATGTACATACATACATACAAATAAATTATTGTGCAAATGAATGCACGTGTTGATAAAATATCCAAACTAATATGTAAATATAAATTCCTTTCATAGAGATAGCTTACAGGGGATTAATTATGCTGGCACAACATGCCAGTTTGTTGGAAAATTCGGTAAAGAGAGTGGGTTTTTGGTTGGCATAATTTTTAACCAGCTTCATGATACAATTATACTAGGTACATGCACGACTACAACAAAATTACAACACCAAAAAACACATGTATTATGTTGGTATAAACACACCCTAAATTGTCGGAAACAAATGTCTTTTGTTTATAAAAACAACAATTACAGAGTAACTAAAGTACAATTGCAGACGCGGCATTCCTGCATTATTATAGCTATTCAGTGTTGCCAATCTGTGTGTAGTTAGGCAGTGTGTACTTTTTACTCACATGTGTATTCCATATAATTAAATTCTTGTGTAATCTGTATGTAATTCTACTTTGGGTTCTATTTTTATTTATTTTTGTTTTAATTTTAACCTACACAAAAGATGTGTAGTGTAATTTTCTTTAATGTGTAATTGGAGACACAGCCATGTTTAAATTTATTGGCAGCACTGTAATCATTTTATTCACACACAAACACTAAAATTTTTGCAGCTTGTAAACAAACTATGTGCAATGTATACGGTGACAGGCTGGGATTGTGCATGTACCTAGTATAATTGTATCATGAGCAGCACAAAACCTATAAATACACACTTGCGAAACCACAGGTTCGGTGTTTTTTATTTAACAGAGCGTATTTAGTCTTTAGTAGGTCATCGTCATGGAAACATGAATTTAAAAGAAGAAGAGGGCTGGTCACGTCAATAAACTTTAAAACTAATAAGTGAATTTATTGTTTTTTCGTATTAAATAAATTATATCAGTCTTATTTATAAAAATTATTAAAGCTTTATAGACTTTTTAAGATAATTTTGTATAAAAATTTGTTTTAAACAAGTAAGAGTGCTATATTCGGCTGTGCCGAATCTTATACCCTTTACCTAAGTGCGTTTATGTAGTATAGAGATACATACATAAGCACAGAGATATGTAGGTACATAGATATTAATTTTGTAAAAAAATTTAAATTTTTTTCTCTAGTGCAATTTTTAGGTTTTTGGCATTATGTTTAATTTGGTGGTTTTTAAATTTTAACGATTTATTCTGCTGATTTTTTTAGTTTTGGCGATTTTTTTCATATAGGCAATTTTTTTTTGGTTTTGGCGATTTTTTTGATTTTGACGATTTTTTTCATATAGGCGATTTTTTTATTTCTATATATTTTATTTTTTTGTGGCAACTTTTTAGTTTTGACACTTTTTTCGCGTTTTGGCGATTTTTTTCGGTTTTTGGCGTTTATTTTTTTAATTTTGGTTATTTTTTTTTTTCCTTCTGGCAATTTTTTTGATTTTGACAATTTTTTTCATTTAGGCGATTTTTTTATTTTTTAACGATATTTTTTATTTGGGCAATTTTTTCGGTTTTTGGCGTTTTTTTAATTTTGGCGATTTTTATTCGTTTTGGCGGATATTTTTGATTTTGACGATTTTTTTTGCATTTAAGCGATTTTTTTAATTTTTGGTGATTTTTGTTCATATTTGCATTTTTTTTTTGTTTTTGGCGATTTTTTTCGGTTTTTGGCGTTTTTTTTAATTTTGGCGATTTATTTTCGTTTTGGCGATTTTTTTTCCATTCAGGCGATTTTTTTTTAATTTTTGGCGATTTTTTTGATACAGGAATTTTTTTTGTTTTGGCGATTTTTTTGGGTTTTTGCGTTTTTTTTTAATTTTGGCGATTTATTTTCGTTTTGGCGATTTATTTTGATTTTCGTGATTTTTTTTCATTTAGGCGATTTTTTTTAATTTTTGGCGATTTTTGTTCATATAAGCATTTTCTGTGTCTTGGCGATTTTTGTGGTTTTTATCGTTTTTTTTTTAATTTTAGCGTTTTTTTTTATTTTGACGATTTTTTTCGTTTTGGCGATTTTTTAAATTTTTTGGCGATTTTATAATTTTCGGATTTTTTAGTTTGACCGTTTTTGAAAATTTCAAGAGTTTAACTCTTACGGTTTTCAAGATATAGCATTTTGTCAAAATTACATAGTCAAAATTGCATTAACTGATGGACCACCCTTTAATTTAACTGCCTGGATATCACTCACTTTCGTTCGCAAGCATTTTAAACGACAAACAGCTGTTTTGCGTTCCACTAAAAGCCTTTAGCACGACAAGTCGAGAGAAAATGAATGCGAACGATAACGTAAGCATTTCAATACAAATTTGCGCCCCAATAAAATTTTTTCCAGTCATTTGTACGAACTCAAATGTCAAAACCAGGCACTTGTATTTTTATTGTTGACTGAGACAAAATGAATTAAATTATTTTTAATAAATATAATATTTAAACAAAATATTTTGCTTTGCTAATGAGCAAATATAATACCGGCTTCGATGGAAATGGGTTTGTTGCGTAACCCGTCGTTGGCGGTCTTCTCACGCCTGGTCTTATAAGCAGCGGTTTTGCGTCCTTTGGCTGGTCTTTGTGATACTATTCTCTAGGTATGTACAGTATGTCAAGTAATTGTTTTTACATAGTTAAAATCGTTGTAAATTTTGACTTTTATCGTAAATATTTTTCTCCCTTTTTGCATTATGAATTTTTTTTGTAGTTGACTTCATTTTATATACATTTAAGTGCACATATAGTCGTAAGCAAATGGGAAAGATTTTAAGGTGTACAAAAATGAATATTGTTTTTGGCCGCCATTGGCATCAAATAGGCCTGTAAGACGACTTCTCATAAAAAAAATTTTTTTTTCCATATACACCGCTGAAATTTCTCACTTTCCCCTCGTATTACTGTTCTTAACTCCATTTAGTTCTTGAAATATAATTTGGAAACACTATTTTTCAGTTAAACCCATAAATTTTGAATAGGATATAGATCTGGACCTTGAGATGGAGTATTCACAACTTTATCGCAATTGAAAAGACACCATGTTCTTACCCAAAGTGGCCTACATTTCAGGTCAATACATTAATACAAATTTAAAACTTCCACGTTTACCAGCAATAACGCCAACCTTACTCAAGCTCTCATCCAAAAAAATACTTCAACATATTGAGCTACTGCCCCGCATCCATAATATTTTCAATAAAGCAAATTTATTCCTCCTTTTACAGCATAAACATATATACGTATACATACTATATATACCTCCAATCCATCAACCAAATTATTTTAAATTTTACAGTTGGTTTAATGGTTTCACTTCCCAATATTTTATAAATTTTTTTCATCCATACTTTGTTAGATCTGTAGTTCTAATAAAGCAGAAGTTTGGTTTCGTCGCAGCAAATCACATTATCGTAGTAGCCATCAAGCTTGGAAGTATGCGTTATCGCAAAAGGCAATTGTTGTTCTTTGTGCTGCACTCTAAGAGGCGGGGATTTGCGAGCAGTTCTTGAAGTACAATCTATTTATTTATTTATCTTTTTAGCAATTGCCTTTGTCTCATGGGAGAGTGTTACTGAGCGGTACTTCAATACATTGAAATGGTTTTTGGTTGACAGCGCGAGTAAGGTTGGCCTTATTGCTGATATGTATGGACGTTTTAGATTTTTATTAATGTATTGACCTCAAACATGAGGCACTTTGGGTAAGAACATGGTGTCTTTTCAATTGCGGTAAAGTTGTGAATACTCCATCTCAAGGTCCAGATCTATATCCTATTCAAAATTTATGGGTTTAACTGAAAAATAGTGTTTCCAAATTATATTTCAAGAACTAAATGGAGTTAAGAACATCAATACGAGGGGAAAGTGAGAAATTTCAGCGGCATATATGGAAAAAAAAAATTTTTTTATGAGAAGTCGTCTTACAGGCCTATTTGATGCCAATGGCGGCCAAAAACAATATTAATTTTTGTACACCTTAAAATCTTTCCCATTTGCTTACTATATAATACAAGGATGTAAAAACATTTTCTTGACAAAGAAATTTTTGAGTTTTTTTGGTTTTCATGTAATTTTTATGCTCTCATTCTTAATTTTGCTTATAACTTACGACTATATGTGCACTTAAATGTATATAAAATGAAGTCAACTACAAAAAAATTTCATAATGCAAAAAGGGAGAAAAATATTTACTATAAAAGTCAAAATTTACAACGATTTTAACTATGTAAAAACAATTACTTGACATACTGTATGTGTTCGACAACAGCTTCGATGAATCAAGATTTTCTGCTTAGCGCCACTTCCGCTAGTTATAATGAAAGTTGGTAAGAAACTATAGTTCTTATGTATAAGAAAAAACGGTGAAGAAGTTAGCATAAATTACTGGGCCTTAATAGTGGGTTAAAACATTATGCGCCGATTAATATCAAATTGCATGGAGGAACTCATTAGCACATAAGGCAATGTCACTTACTTTGCGCCAGTTTTTTCTTATACATCAGGCCGTATTTATTCATCTAAGCAGTTGTTCCACATACACAGATGTGAAAATCCTTAAGCCATCCAGCTATGCAGAAAACTCTTCTAAATGGAGCCGGTATTCGGTGTATTATACATACATAAATGCAAAAATAATGTATTTACGTATGTACATATGTATATGTATTTACATATATATGTCCATACGTAGAGAAGAGAGTCCTTAGGATCGGACGAGGGCCAGCTATAAAAAAAAACTTCGAAGTCGCAGTTGCGCATACATACATACATATAGACATATGTATATACATATATATGTATGCACAGATGAAAATTATTGCACCTGTCCAAAGGCCGGCAAGATAGAACAATTTGTCTGGGTCTGTTGGTATTTTTAGAAGACCTAAAGATAATGACAATCACCCAAATGACAATAACCTAAATAAATGGGCTGTTGGTCATTTTTCCATTTGGGTGATTGATTCTTCACAAAATTTTACATAGCATGTGGTTTTTCTGTCCTTATTTCGCATAAATAAAAACCCTTGAGTAATTCTGAAAACTTTTTATCATTAACAGAAATTGGTTTTTTAACTTTATTTTATTTTATTTTTGAGTGCCACTTGTTGCAGGTTAAATTAAAACAGAGTTTTATTTTTTTAAGCACAATTCACACATTTGAACGATTTTTTATTCCCATTTGACGATGAATGTGTAAAATTGTTGATGTGGCAATATGGATATTTGACAACGGGTATACGGCTTACGTTAGAAACGTAAAGCCAATCGAACGATAAGTCGAAAGATAGTGGAACACTTTTATAGATGAAAATGAGTGACTTACTTTCGTTCTCTTAAGTTTTCTTTCGACATCGTGGGGCAGGCAGTAAATGTTTTTAATTTTAGTGTAAATTGTTGTAGCGTATATAAAAATACACTAATTTTACAAATTTCAAGTGTCAATATACATATGTACATTTGTACATACAATTGTATGTATATTAGATGGGATTTTAAAATTTTTCGTTGCTCGTTTTGGAACACCCTTTAAGTTTTAATTCTCATGTATTTGTTGTTGTAGCGATCAAAGTTCTACATACTCTGTCCAAATTTCAGACCCGTAGCTCTTACCGTTCCTGAAAAAATAGCCTTCTTCCTAAAACATGAAATATGTTTAATTATTATGAAAATAGTTAAAGTTTTCCAACCCTGGAAACGTTTTTTAATTTTTTAAATTATTAAATTTTTTTTAATTATAAATACCAATTTTATTCATACCGTAGTATAAAATAAGTTAATTTAATAAAAAAAGTAATAAAAACTTGTTTTCGGTAGTTATTTTCTATGGGAAAATAGAGTTTGAGTTTTCCAGCTCTGAAACCGTCTGCCCGATTTTGCTGAATTTGCAAAATTTTTCGGAAAATTTCTGACACACCAGTCTAAGAACGAAGTCTCTAGCTGTTCTGTGAGCTTGGGAAAACCGATTTCACGTACAGACAGACGGACATGGCTTGTTCGTCTTCCCTATGCATAAGGATCCAGAATATATATACTTTATGTGTCGCTTATTAATATTGTAGAAATTACAAACGGAATGACAAACCTATATATACCCTTTTACCATTTTCTGGTAAAGGGTATAAAAATAAGGCTGTATGAAAATAAAATGAGAGATTTTATTTAATTCTTTCAAAAAAAATTTACAAAAAGTACTTCTGGATAATGTAACTATTTAGAAATATGAATACATTTTCGCATTAATTCATAAATTGTTCATTTATTACCATTTTTCCTGTAAGTATCGTATCGGAACACGTTTATAACAAAAACCAAACTTCAAATGTATAAATAAAACATTAACACACACAAAGCTGTGTATACGTATACATTTTATGCCAGATTAATTAATCTCGTGTAATTCGGAAAAGAACAAAAATTGTGCGGCTTAAAAATTGTTCTCGTGTAAACTACCTCATATGGATTACGTATGTGTCTGAAAGAAATAAACAAATAAGGGCTTTTTAAAGATTTGTTATACATAATATGTATGTATGTATGTACATACACTATGTTACGAAGCTCTACATACAATATTAATTTTGGACATTTTGTCAAAGTTTATGAAAATCTTACATATTTGTTTATAACATTGTATAAGTAAATGTTTCTAAGCTTTATAGAAAGAAAAAACGCTTAATGGTTATTATCGTTTATTTTTAAAACGCAAAAAACTACATATAATATTAGCAATCTCACGAAAGTCTACATTACTATTGTTATTATGTATTACACTTAAGTATGTAATAATGGAGAAAAATTAATTAGTATATATGTATATTGTTATAGTAAGTGTTATAGTAATTAGTGCTTTAAAATGTTCTTATTGGTTTTTCAAAAATATTTTTTTATTTTCGGTCTATATATTGCACTTGTTCTCCCAAGGGAGTTAAATCACTATTAAAAAAAACATCATTAGTCTACATACAAACGCTAAAGAGCAAAGGTCTCGTTGTATTACGCAGACTCAAATGCTTGATTTTTGTTTTAATATTTAGTTGCATTGTGGAAATCAAAGTAAGTACAATTAAGCTTTGTTAATTCGGATCCCAGTAAAAAAAGAGACTCCAAAAAAGTCATGAAAATGTAGAGTTTGCGATGCGGAAGTAGTGAAAATTTCGATCGGATCTAATGATTTTTACATAGGGTTGTCATTGCAAGAAGTTCTCTTTTTCGATGCCTGGTCACTGAATTGGAAGCGATATTAAGAAAAATTCCCTTTTTTGTGTTCATGATAATATTTTCATCTAGGAATAATGGTAAATAGTTACCTATTTTAACAATCCGTTTCTTTTTATACGAATTTAAGCCCAAAACAGTGTTTTCATGTAAATTGAAGCAAATAACTTTTAAATTTTAGACTAAAATTAGTTCATAAATTTCTTTAAAAAAATATTTTTGTTTTAATTCTGGTTAATATTTTCTAACACTATGGAGGAGTTACAAGGTTTTGTATGACTAAAATAAGCTTGCACATGGTTTTTTGACCACTCTCTGCAAATTAAAAATGTCGATTTTTTGGAAGCAATGAAAATGTACTTCCACTAGAATGACTTCCATTTTTTTCACTGGGATTATATTTGCAAAAATGTCAAAAAGAAAAGAAATTTCTCCTGACTTACGAGAAGTTACTGAAAAACTTAATAAATTCAGTGAAGTGCGACTTTGACCCGCGCACGAAGGGTTCCGTACGGACACGAGATATGTAATTCAACACGAACTTTAGCCAATATAAACTATAGTTTTGGCATTTTTTTCGTTTTTGGGTTTTTTCGGTTTTAAGCGTTATTTTTTAGTTTGGGGGTTTGTTTTAATTTATTGGCGCTTTCTGAGTTTTGGCACTTTTTTTCACGTTTTGGCGATTTGTTTTTTGGTTTCTGAAGTTTTTTTTATTTTGGCGATTTTTTTAATTTTGGCGTTTTTTCATATAGATGTTTTTTTTGGTTTTGGCATCTTTTTAGTTTTGACACAGAAATCTAGCCGTCATCTAATAATTGCGACGACGATTGATTTTTGCAAATCGCGCCGTTGTTGAAATCCAACAGATTGTCGGACGACTAGGTTCACACACGGAAATTTTATTTAGACAATTTAAAAAAAAAATAGTTTATTGAGTGTTAACCCATCAAGCCCGTACAAATTAAATTTTATAAATTTATAATTATTTTAAAATCGTAAAATTGAATGTGAAAATCGTCCAGTCGTCAAAATGCTTTTGAGTGAGAAGACCGCACAGAGAAATTTAGTTGACGACATTTTGCGAGCTCTGATATATGTATACCTCTTTTACTGAGAAGAGCGCAGAGAAGAGAAGAACATTTTAAAACCAAATCAATTCGAAAAGTGGAGGGTAATTTTGACCCATCCCCCTGGTGCACAGTGTTCGATTTCAGTAACTAGGACGAAAAAAATAAAAAAATTAAGTTAATTAAAAAATTAAATTGACCACACAATTTGCAAGCGAAGACCTAGACTAGCTTAACGCTATGTGATTTTTGTATATCTCCCAATTTGTATGGTTATAACGGTACTCTAAATGTATGGTTATAACGGTACTCTAAATGACATGTTGATTCCTTTTATCGTGAATAATATTTTTCGTGGGGAAATTTTCACTTTATGTTTGCAGGAGAACTGACTTAATACATCGCGTGATTTCAATATTATACTTTCAATTATATATTAAAAGTTATAAATAATTTATTCTAGGATAAGAAAAGTAAATAATGACCACGATTAATAACAATAATTCCCTGCAACAAATTTTTTTTGATTGAATATTAACCTCTGGTTTATATGCAGTAAATTTTATAGCGATGTTTTTTTTGCCGTGGCACATTGAATTTCAAACCCTAAATTTGTGTATTTTTCATGTTTCAGATTTTCAATTAATTTCCAAGATTTACAAGTCTTCTTCCCGTCTTTTATATTCACCATGAAATTTGCGATAGCAAATTTCCCTTCATGGGGAATGAAAATTTCACATTTGATTCACGATAGGGGTAATAACTATTAATAAACTTTAATTGTTTAGTTAAAATGTCTTACTTGTTCATAAAATAAAGATTACTATATTATTCTCGCCATTTTTACTCAACTCGATCGATATTTTAAATCAGCTACGCCCAAGCCATATGCACAATATGCACATTATTATAAATAGTTTTTTGTGCTTTCACACAGACGAGAGTACAACAACAACACCAACAGACAGCAATGCTTGCTCTTATTTTGCAAAGAAACAATAACACATTTAAGAGCTTTCAAAGCTTTTTACCTCAAATGAAAATATCAGTGTATGTGTGTTTAGACGTAGCTCTTTTAAATAAATCTTAATAATTCTACGTCTTGAAATAAGATAAACTGGACATCCAATACCAATTATTTCCCTTTTTAGTTTAAAAAGTAGGACTTTCCCGGACGCAAATTTTTTTCGAAGACAGAGATCCCAAAACAACCATAATTTAACTAACACACAAAAACACATTATTTTTTAATAATTGGTAAGTTTTTTATTAAGTGTTAAGCTAAGTGAGTTTTTTTTACAATTATTACCAAACAAGCTAACTTTGTCAGACGAAATCTTTTGATCTCCATCCGTTTCAGCACATCCATAAACGTTTATGTAATCTTTCAACCTTGCTGTTATATAAAATTCCTACGCAAGCTGCCCCAATATTTTTTTTTTCAAAAATATAATATGAGCATCAACTCAGAATAGGTTATTATTTTTCTATATTATTATTATTCATTTATGAAATTTCTTTTACTTTTATTATTGTAAGATATGTGGGAACATAAGCTTAATATAGGCCGACTTCCTAAACGCAAGTTGCAATGCATAATTAAAATCCATACTCCTCAAAATCCCGCATCATTTTTATTTTGAATGCAGACATACATATGTATGAGTTGCATAGCGACGTTCCTAAACGCCGATAAAATGCAAAAACTGTATCTGCAACGCAAAGGTTGCAGTTAAGACATACTCATTTTTTTATTTATGCATTGCATACTTTTTGAATACCCTAAATATTTAAATAAATTTAATATAAAAAAATTTAATACCTATAAAAATACAAAAAATATGGACTCTAGCTTCATTATTTACAAATTTATGATTTTTGTCGCCCTAAATTCTTAAATCGAACACTGTGCGGCGCCGGGTTAAAATGATTGCAGGTCTCATTTGAAGAATTTTCATTTAAAAATATAAATTTTTACCATTTATTCCACCACGAACGAAGGTTTAAGGAATACGCAGTGACAGAGTGAGCAAGACCTCCGAAAACACAAATTATCTTCCGTCTCGGGACATCTCCGTATATCCTCTGTGACTATAACCACCAATGTGTGGAGTAATTTGTAGTAAAAAACAAAAAAATTATTGGGGGTAAGGCAATGATTTCTGGGCTCAGCTAGTAATGATATACATAAATATAAATGTAATCAGTAGCTCGTTTCTGTATTTTTTGCATCGTAAAATTTCTCACATGAAATGTGAAACACAAAATTCCATCGTTTCTCGATATACGAAAAAAAGTGTTTCTGTATTAGAATGCGAGAACAGACAACACTGATTCTGTTTTTATTAGAATATTTCCAGTAATCGAGTGTCAAATTAAAACAAAATGTAAAATATTATTTCAATAACAAAATAAGAAATAATATACAGGAAATAGAAAATATAACAAAAATTAAAAATTTTAAAAACCCCTGAATATATCTAGAGAAGATGCGATATCTTCTAAACGGATGGACCGATAAGAATAGCTAAGAACCCTCTCTATCAAGTCACCTTTCAAACCGAAAAAACTAAATCAAAATCTGTCCAGCCGTTTGGTCTGTACGTGGACACGGACAGACACACAGCCACACACTACAAACTTATAACACCCCTTTTTTTAGTCGGGGGTTAAAAATAATGAACATGAAAATAAAGTGAATGTAAAATGCTTGAAAGAAGTTTTTTCTATATACTGTCTCCACATAAGAAAATTACACACAAAAAAATCTAAATAAAAGTAATCATATCGGTTCTTTAATAATAATTTTAGTTCAACAATTCGTTGCATATTTTTTCAACTAGTTTATTTTTCATATTTTCACACACAAATTAAAAAATTCATAAGTTTTTGAACAAATTTGGTTCAAATTTCGCACCAATTTAAAATGCGAGTTGTTTTGACAGGTCTTGCGAGAAACTTTTCACAAAATATTGTTACAGAAACACTTTTTCTCACATATTTCCAATAGTTGCTGGAAATTATTTAAATGACATATAGTTCTCGCAAAGAAAAAATTAAAACAAAAACACTTATTTGAGAAAAGCCATTTTGTGTTTCAATTCACAGCGTTTTTGTTACAATTTCCTCGTTTCATAAGCGAAATTTTACAGAAACGAGCTACATGTTGCTCGGGTTACACTATGTTGTAGTTTTCTATTGCTATCCAAATGACAAACCATATCGAAAATTTACGTTACTATTTCTAGAGGCTACTGAGCCTATTATTCAGAGCTATTATTAGAGCTGTGTTGTTCGTGAACGAACGAGTACAATTGAAGGAATCAGTTAAACGAACGAAGTGAGCCGGTTACTTTACCGAGCTGTTTTGTCTCAGCAGTACTGATAAAAACTGCAATTAAATGAAATTAACGACCCAGCGCGCTAGTTACATATAACAATAATATAGATACTATTGATGACTTTTTAAATAAAATAGGTAAATGAACTTTATTTGTGCTTACTACAGAATATTACAAACAAACTTATATATTTAAAACATTTTTGCAATACTTGCATTTCCTTTTTACTTTTGTATTTCGAAACTTTAAAGTTCATTTACTTAATCAATTAATCAAAATCAGCAATTATTGTAAAAACTCATTTTTAGGGTTCCGTTCACCAAAGGTGAAAAATGGAACCCTATTGTTTTCGCTACGCTGTCCGTCTGTCCGTCACACGGTATTTTCTCAGGAACCGTAAGAGCTACGGACCTGAAATTTGGACAGAGTACGTAGAACCTTGGCCACTACAACAACAAATACATGAGAATTAGAAATTAACGGGTGCTCCAAAATGAGCGACGAAAAATGTTAAAATCTCATGTAATATACATACAATTGTATGTACATATGTATATTGACACTTGAAATTTGTAAAATTAGTGTATTTTTATATAGACTACAACAATAAACATTAAAATATTAAAAAATTTAAATTAAAGGGTGGTCCATCAGTTAATGCAATTTTGACTGTGTAATTTTGAGAAATTGCTATATTTTGGAAACCGTAAGAGTTAAACTCTTGAAATTTTCAAAAACGGTAAAACTAAAAAATCCGAAAATTATAAAATCGCCAAATCGAAAAAAATCGCCAAAACCTGAAAAAAAATCGCCAAAAATTTTAAAAAATCCCCAAATCGAAAAAAATCGAGAAAATTAAAAAAAAAAATGCTAGCACTAAAATAAATCGCCAAATTCGAAAAAATCGTTTAAATGAAAAAAAATCGCCAATATGAAAAAAACGCCAAAAACCGAAAAAAATCGCCAAAACGCGAAAAATGCGCCAAAACCAAAATAATTGTTTATGTGAAAAAAAAATCGCCAAAATGAAAAAAAAAATCTCCAAAAATTAAAAAAAATCGACAAATTTAAAAAAAAAATCGCCAAAACGAAAAAAATCGCCAAAATTTAAAATAAACGCCAAAAACCGAAAAAAGTCTTCAAACGAAAAAAAGTGTCAAAACTAAAAAAAATCGCAAAAACCAAAAAAAAATCACCTATATGAAAAAAACGCCAAAATTAAAAAAAATCGCCAAAACAAAAAAAATCGCCAAAATAAAAAAAACGCCAAAATAAAAAAATCGCCAAAATTAAAAAAACTTCAAAAACCAAAAAAAAAATCGCCAAAACGTGAAAAAAGTGCCAAAACTCAGAAAGCGCCAATAAATTCAAAAAACCCCCAAACTAAAAAAAAACTTAAAACTGAAGAAACCCACAAACGAAAAAAATCCCAAAACTATAGTTTATATTGTTCGTATTGAAATACATATCTCGTGCACGTACGGAACCCTTCGTGCGCGGGTCAAAGTCGCACTTCACTGAATTTATTGTTTTAATAAGAAATATAAAAAGTAAACTCAGCAAACAACAAGAATATAAAATAAGAATAAATGTAAATTTATTGTCTTTTGTGTAAAGTTAGTCAAGGTGAACTGATCAATGTATGTTTAAATAAATTGTTTTTCTTCAAATACAATTTTGTTGTTTTTTTTTTAAACTCAAATAAGGAAAATAAGTACGAAATTAGCTTGGCTCCTTTTTTGGGTTTTTCTTTGTTCAGTTAAAATTTTTTTTAATATTCTCGTTTTCATGATTTTAATTAAATTGAAATATTTAAAGTTTCTTAACAAATTTGACTCTGATATTATAAACAGTTTATTTTCATTTAAAACTATGTATATGTGGCTCTCTTGGCAATATGAATCTTTTGTGATTTCTTATAGCTAAGAATAAAATACTTTAATACTGGCGGTATTCGGTGTTTGATGCAAATGGTCTTGCGTAAGTGTAAATGCATACACAACTAGGGATTCCACCCTGCCATGAAGATGGCACGGGAATAATGTCGTACATCGCAAATGTTTAATGGATACCGCTCATGTCCATGTTTCGTCCATGCTCTGACATCGATGTCCGAACATATGGCTGAGAAACTATATATATATACATATATGTTAGCTATGATATTGGCCGTCCGCAATAGAAAGAAAAGAGACAACAAAATTTGTAAATATTCCATCTCTGCCGCACTGCTGAACATGGACATCGTACGTATTACCAAAACAAGGAAGTTGATGAATTTTTCTACAGTTGCTCTGTCGGCATCATTCCATGTCATGTCCAAGTCGATGGCTTGTGAAGACGTAGGGTAAGACTATGCGTATATAACAATTTCAGTCTGGTGAGACTGTGTGCAGAGTTGAGTTTTCCATATTGTATCTGTGTTCGTTATAGTTGAATCCATGTTTGAATTTTGTAACAATACAATTTTGTATGAAAAATATATTTTAACACGTTGGCAACATAAAGTTTTGGTGCAGTGGGCAGAATCGAGGCATGTTCTTAGTCAAAAAAAGCGCAGCGCTTTGAAAAGATCTTAAGTTATTATGTCATTATTTTCTTTATTGGGTAGTTTTGTGAACAAGTGAAACGTGTATGACACATATGAAACTGAAAATTCACTTCTTCAGTATTACACACAACGAAGTTAAAGTTAATCGTAAAAATAATGTTAGGGCAAAACTATTTATAAAAGATGAGGCAGGAGGAAATAGGAACACTTTGTTACCGTCTACAACTTTATTATTACGTTTTTACCGCAAATTTTTCCACAAAAAATTTAATTTTTCATTAAAATTTAATGTGAAGTAAGTATAAGCATTTTGTCATGTAGCTAAAGATAATTTAAATATTTATGTTTAATTCTTTAATTTTTGGCAATAATGAATTAATTCCATTGGCGTAAAGCCTCTAACTGCCCATGCTGTCTTTTACTTTTTAATATTTTCAGACTCTCGAGAATTACTCACAAGTGATTCAGGATGTTATTAAAAGCACCAAATGCTTTTGTGTAATAATAATTGATTCGATTGATGATATTATGGACGGCATGAATCTTGAATGGCTGCCCATAAATTTAAGCAATACATGCAAAATCGTTTTAACCTTGACAGAGCACAACAATGAGGAAAATCCTTTGATTGAGAAATTAATTGAAACGGGGATACCCAATAGGTGCTTTATCAAAATGAAACAGTTTAGTGAACGCCAGTGGCAGGACATACTGAGTTCGGGTGGTGGAGACTTCTATGCTGCAAATGGTGCTATAAAAATGCCTCAGGAGTGGAAAATGTTGCATGGTAAAACACCATTTCATGCCAAGTCGCTGTGGTGGCTAGCTTGGCTGGGGCATACATCCATTTCCATGGCAGACATATCTGAAATGCTGGGCAAAATTCTTCATGTCATGGAGTCCAAATTTTCTAGCGATCATGCAGAAATAATGATGCTCATTCTAGCTTTATCCGAATGGGGCATTAGAGAAAGTGATTGCATTGACATTTTTCATAGAATAAGTCAAATTGATGCGCAGGCCGCATTTAGAGTTTGGTCGAAATTTTGTTGGCTCATGGGCCCAATGCTGCTGACAATCCGAAATATTCGAATCGCCGATAAATCATTCCGAAATGCTATTCTGACAAAGTACAAGAGCAAACACGCACATGTCCACCAAATAACTCGAGAATATTTTGACAGACAAGAAAATTATTTCACAGGCTTGAAGGAAATAAATACTATGTAAGTGTTCGCCTTCTAAGTGAACACAAAAGAAAATTTAAAAATTAATGTTCTATGTACTTTAATTTCAGATACAATTATCAAAAATTCTTAAAGTTGCCTTACCATCATTTCTGTAATGTTATGGAAGATCATTTAGGACTAAATAAAATAGAAATAATATTCAACTGCTTCTACTTCACAGAACTGCAGTGGATGGCTGATAAAGTTCATGCGACTGGTCCAGCACACCTAATGAATGACGTATTGATATCTGAGAAAATATCTGGAATATCGGATCAGCCCTACATACACATTCGTTTACTGAAAGACTTCCTCAAAAAGTATATGCATGAACTGAACTACGATGGTCATCAATTTTTCACCCTCATAAAGTTCTACATGAAATCTCGTATTCGCGAAGATCCCTCGTTAAACGATGACCAGATAATTCGATCATGGCTTGAATGCACTAATGAATTGGAGATTCCATTCCTAGACATCATAAATACCAATTTAGGTGATGATCTTGAAAATGGTAAAATTAGTTATGATGCCATCGTTAACTTGCCACATCCAGGATTTTTTGTCGCATCAATAAGTACGGAGCGAGAAGAAATTTGTATATGGGATGTAAAAACTTGTTCGCGAGTCCGCATTCTTCAGGGAATTCCTCAGCCGACAGCTATGTGCCCATTTGGCACATATAATGCAGCTGTATTATGCAGAAGAGAGATTAAAGTCATTAACCTGGATGATGGAAACTTTAAGGTAAATTTCAGAATCGTTTCTTTTTTATTAATAAAAGTTTGAAGTTGTTGGTGTTCAATACTTCAGGTTGCTCTCAAGGGAGTTATGAATCAAAAAATGCCATATTTTGGACTGCACGATCAGAAACATTTAGTTTGTCTCTCACGCAATCGCATGTATGTAAACCTAATGAATTTGGAATCTGGCGATTGTGTTACTACTTTCAAAGCTGGTGAAGATCGTTTTCTAAACTCGCTTATAGTTTCCGGAGATGGGAGGTAAGAATGAATAAATTATGTTAAGGATTTGGAAGTCTGAGGTTCTCAATATGAAATACACACATATGAATAGGGTGCTAATGGTAGGCTTTTATCAATTTTTTCCAATTTCATTACGAATATCGATAGAGGAATTGTTAATTCACCATTTGATCACACTGTGCAATAGATAAAAAATTTGATTATAGCACTATGCAAGAAAAAAATGAACCTCTAGAATAAAATGTTTTCTTAGCTAATTCAGCTAATTAGCTAATTCTTAGCATATTCATACGAATATGGCACTCATTTATTTTTCTTAAGAAGCGTCGTAACTTTTTAATTTTTTGTCCTATGACAACAATTTAACGCTTAATAAGTTGGCTATATTTTTATTTAAGATGCATATTTAAGGTAAATTTTAGAATTTTTTGTTTGGCTTAAGGGTTGAACTTAAAATACTGAATTTAAAAAAAAAACTTAATAATACTGATAAAAGAAAAACATAACTTTGCAATGATGTTAAATTTGCCAAATTTTAATAAACAGTTCTCAAGATGTTTGGAAATATCTTCGTAAATTGCAAGAAAAACTCGTTTTTCGCGAATATCTCGAAAACGATTCTTAAGAAAAATAAATGAGTGCCATATTTGTGTTCAGCGACCCTAAACTAGCTAAGAAAGTGTCTAATTTTTGAGGTTATGGCAAAAAGATGAAAACTTTTTGCATAGTGTAATAATTGATTCTAACGGAGGAAACTGAAACAAATATTTATCATAACATCGATTATTTTAAGTTCACAAAAACTAATTATGTATGTATGTATATTAATATATACATTTAATTTTTTTATTATAAAGATCATGGTTGATCCGCAATGAGACACAGGTGAATAAAGGGCTAACTGACTTTTTCGTCAGTCCCTCCACTTTACTGTCTAATCACAAGGTAAAAATATACATTGCGAATCGACGGCCATTCTTTTGCTTAGTTTACTGTTTATATTTATCATACAAATGTCATAACACGGGTATGTGATGCGAGATGTAAGTATTTGTCACTAGCATTGCCCTTAAGCTTAAATTAGACGTGACATAACCATAACCATATAAAACAGCTGTTCGAACTAAATTTGGGGGGCAACACACAAAAATGAAAATAAAATAAATAAATAAAATAAAAATAGAATAGTATTTTTAATTTTATTTAATAAAAGTAAATTAGGTGAGTGATTCATATTTAAACAATAACTGAATCCCTGATTTCGTCGTAATCAAACTTATTAGTAATGCATGCTATACAGACACGTATGTATGTATTTGTGCAGAAAAATATTTTATTCACGCACGAATGATCTTGACATTTTTCACGATCACGCATGCTTAGGAATAAAATATTCTTATGGCCTGTTTCCCACCTGCGAAAGAAAATTTTCGACTTAAAATTTATATTGAAATCAAAAACAAATTTTCATATTTTATTGTTGTTTTCAATATAAATTTTAAGTCGAACGTTTTCTTTCGCAGGTGGGAAACAGGCCATTAATCAAGCACGAGTTGTTTACAACTTATCACGATCACGCACGCTTACGAAAAAATTAGATAAATCAATTTGTGTGTTTTTTTGATTTGAAAATTCCCAGTCAGCATGTGGAATTGTTTCACCAAAATTAGGTTCTTACAAGTACATACATAGATATATACATATGTATATAAAATTTACATTGTAAATTAAAACAAAGCAAGTTAGTTTTTTACATGACGCAATAATTATTGCATCATGGTTTTTGTTTAAAAAGTTTAATTTTGTCTCTGGAATGTTTTTGGCTGGTCATAGTAAAATAAAGAATTATTGCTAACTTTTTTAATTACATACATACATACATGCATATGTACATAAATACAAACATAAATACATATTTATAAATTCAAATGTTTTTATATGAAATTTGTTTGAAATTTAATGAAAACTTTATTGCTAGTAAAATGTTTGGGATATAAAAATAAAATGTTAAAATAAAAATTTATTGCCGCGTATAAGAACAACTGTTGAAGTTATTACTATAACTTGAAACCGTTTTTCCATAAAATATCAATGGAGCATATGAAAATTTTAAAAAGATAATAACAACTCGCTAGATCAGGGTTGCATTTTCTGAAAAGTCGAGCGATTATAGGTTTATATATTATCTGCCTATTTATAGAAAATATTAGGGCTTTAAAAAGGCTTATTAAAAAAATTGTTGTATGGAAATCTGTTTTATAACGAGTATATACTATACATGAATAGTAAGTATGAACCGGCCTTTAGTATTAGCCGACTAGTGCAACAAAAATGTTTTTTTTTATAATACATGTATTTATTTATTGTATCTTCAAATATGAACTAACAATAAGTATTCAAATCTTAAATCTAAAATATAATTATTAGGACCGACCACTGTCGGACATAAACTTGTAAATAGTTATAAATAATACATAAGTAGTGATAATCCAAAAAAGAAAAAAAATGTATAAAAAGTATAAAAAAAGTATTTTTCAAGAAATCCCATCTGGAGTGTTGAGTAATAGAGCCCTTGTGTCCCTCTTTTTTAAGCGGATGTGTCCAGTAAAGTTCAAAATATCACGAGCAAGCGGATTAGGATGTGACTCGAGTTTTGTTAAATATTTGCCTGCGTATTTTGAAATTTCATCAATCACTAGTGGCATATTTAAATCACGATGGATATTGGAATTTTTAATGTACCATGGAGCCGATGTTATTAACCGTAAAATTTTGTTTTGCCTTCGTTGGATTCTCTCTACATTGGAAGCTGAAGCAGTGCCCCATAACTGGATACCGTAACACCATATTGGCTTCAAAAGCGACTTGTATATTAAAAGTTTACATTCCAGGCTAAGTGTTGAATTTCTGCCAATCAACCAGTGTATTTGAGATAACTTAAGTTTCATCTGAGTTAGCTTAAAGTCAATATGATGTTTCCATGTAAGCCTTCGATCAAGGTGTATACCAAGGTATTTCACTTGGGAATGTTGAGGAATATTTTGATTATTGATTCGAATTGGGGAACAAGTATCTCTTCTTAGGGAATGTGATTATTAAGAACCTAATTGTAGTGAAAAAAACTATGCATATAAAATATAAAGAGTATATCAAAACTTTTAAATAATTTTTGGGTCTTTCATAAGTTACTGATGGTTTTATATACTGTGTTTTGAAATTGAAAACTTTAGTGAAAAGTAAGAGGCAAACCAAACAACTATATGAACTGAAGATGATTTTTTAAACAAAAATATTGGTTTTGGTGGCCAGGAATCTGTAACCCCTGGGTTTACTGACTATAAGGTCGCTGAGATCGATTTTGGTAGAACACCCTTAATGGTAATTCCGGATAGGGACTATTGGGTCAAATCCGATAGGCTGTACGAGCGTAGTGCAGTCTTTACAGACGGATCAAAAAGGGGGGAAGGCACAGGGGCTGGTGTGTATATTGCACAGGCAAACAATTCTTTTTTCCATGTTGTTTACATGACAAACAAAAAAGAGAGAGAGAAAGAGACAGCGCGTCGCTTTTAGCGAATTGCAGCCGATATTTTATCAAGCTTCTTAGTTATGTCTCTTTATAACTAGTATAGGACTGTTCCAAAACGTAACTACTCCAAAAATTAGCAACAGAGTATCGGCTGCACTTCTATACAAGTGACGCGCTGTCTCTTTCTCTCTCTTTTTTGTTTGTCATGTAAACAACGTGGAAAAAAGAATTTTTTGCCTGTGCAATATTTCCATTGTAAAATGGAATGCAGCCAATATTTTATTTTGGCGGCGGATAAGTTTCATTTAAATTTAAATACGCAGTAAGTGTCATATATGATATTTTCGAAAGAAAAATGAGTGAACGAAACATGGCCAAGTTTATAGAATACTGATATAAAACTATTTTATAAAATACTAGTACAAAACTATCCATAATAGGCATTGATATAAACTAGTATAACAGCAACTAGTCCTTCAACTAGTATGCAACTCTACACAAAACAACTAGTTGTGCTCCTATGACAACCCAATGTAAAAGTCGATAGTTGGTTGTATGAAAAAAACAGATGTGCAACCAGTCTGAATTCAAAAGCAACTAGTATGTTTATACTATACATACTACTCCTTTTATCTGCAGGGGAGTTAAACCGTGATCACAGTCACAGTTTAATTTCACTGCTGCTCTTCTTAGTAGATTTTCTCAAAATATCAAAACTGCTACAAACAAAATACTGCTAAACTGTGATCACAGTCACAGTTTAAAAGAACAGCGATTTAGAAATCACATTCACAAGGAGCAACATTATTAGAAAATCACGTTATCGCTCATCACTATCGGGCATATTTCACTATTGGAATCATCTTCAACTCGACAAGACTTACAAGAAAAAACATATCACTCCCCAGGTTTTTCTATTTCATTCAATTTTGTACTACTGTGTAATCGATCACCCTAGTATATACATATAAACATATATCTGTGGCAAAAAGTAAAAAGTGCTTAAGTCGACATAAACTGATTTTGACGTAAAACTACCTCCGTAATATGCATATTTTAAGGTACCGCTGGTCAAAATCTCAATTAATTTGTGTGATTTTTCAGGAAGTCATAGCGCTGTGACTTGCGACTTATCTTTTTAAGACTTCTAATCTCATATGGAATAATACCTTAATTAAGGTTATACTTTGGTATATTTTAACTTTAATGTATTATTTAAAGAACGATGTTTGTTTAAAAAATTAAGGTTAACAGAGAATTTAAAAGTGCTCTCCTGCAAAACAGTAAAATATTTTCTGGTAGGTAGTGTCGAGTATAGCAAAAGTTTGTAATTGAAATTTTCCAAATACCTCCAAAAAAACCCGGTAAAAACCCGGTTTTTTGTACCCGTAGGCACTTATTAACGTCTAACTAAAGGCCTATATCCCACCTGCGAAAGAAAACGTTCGACTTACAATTTATATTGAAAACAACAATAAAATATGAAAATTTGTTTTTGTTTTTAATATAAATTATAAGTCGAACGTTTTCTTTCGCAGGTGGGAAATATGCCATAAGTTAAATATCGACCGGTTTTGAATTTATAAACGGATTTATTTTCTTTATAAGACCTTTCGAATGATACATATATCGTTTCACTCAATTTCAGATATATGTCTGTATTTTTTCACCAAATATAATTTTGTCGGTTTTTTCGACACTTTTTTACTTTGTACTCGTTCTGGCCAATGCACGCAGTGTGTATATTTACAGAAATCCATTCGAGCTGTTTTTACCCCCCTCATAACTTTGTTCCGCGCAATCGTAAAATTATAAAATTTAAACCATAATTAGAATAAATTCATGTAACTTCATATACAATGAAAGGTTCCGGAGATATGGAGGTGCACGAAGTGCAATTTTAAGACATACTCACTGACCACTGACACACACTCATCAAATTGATGAAGTACTTCCGCTATTGCTAGATGGCTAAAATTTGGTACACGAGAAGATCTAGGTGAGCAATGAACCAGAAATATCTGAAAACACGAAAATTTTAGCTAGCAGAGCGGGGCTACGCCCATAAAAATTAAAATTTACGCTAGTGAGCTGAAATTTGGTACACAAGTAGAACTAAGTGAGTACTCACCTAAAAAAATTTGAAAACCTGAAAATTTTAACCAAGGGTGCGCGGCTACGCCCATAAAGCTCAGAATATAAAAAAACATTTCTAAGGCGTTTAACTTAAGCGATTGTATTGAAATTTGGCACACATGTTACAATAATACAAGGCTATAAATTTTTGTTAAAAAAGTGGGCGTTAACATGCCCATACAACTTAAGCCTCCTATTTCATGTGTTTCGGGTCTTCACATTTGAATATACTACATATTTATATCTATTACTATCCGTTTTCAACGAAACTCGACAGGAAAATAACTAATGGCTACAGCAGGTATTGTGATAAAAAAGTGGGCGGTATGACGTCCATAAGAAAAAAACATATAAAATTAACGCTAGTAAACTGAAATTTGATAAACAAGTAGGTCTAGATTAGCAACTAACTAGAAAAATCTGAAAACTCGGAGATTTTGAACACGGGGCGCTATTCCAATAAAGCACACAATTAAAAGAGCAAATTTAAAATGTTTATCTCAAGCGATATTACTGAAATTTGGCACAAATGTTGGAATAATGCAAAGTTATAAAATTTCGTTGAAAAAAGTGGATGTTAACACGCCCATACAATTTAAACATCCTATTTCATGTAATTCGGATACGCAGATTTAAATATACTTTTTATTTAAATATTAATATCCGCTTCCAACTAAACTTGACACGTATGATTGGCACTGGCAAAAAAAATTTATTTAAAAAAAGTGGGCGGGAATACGCCCATTAAATATTAAATAATTAAATTTGCGCTAGAGAGCTGAAATTTGATACGGAAGTAGGTCAAGATGAGAAACGAAATAGAAAAATCTAAAAACCCAAATATTTTAACCAGGAGTGGCAGCGGCGACGATAATTTTGTACTAAAGCTTTTAACTGAAGCTTTAACTAAAAGCTATCATTTAAAAAAGGGTACAATGATAATTGAGCGCTGCTCATAACAAATTCTTGATGTTAAAAAATTTACGGAGAGTGGGGGTAACGGCCATAACATTTTAAATTTATATAATGCATACCATATTGCAGTGATAGCTATTGTACCAAACACGAACTTGGTAAAAATTTTTATCCCACTACTTTTGATGGCCGAAATTTTGGAAATGAACTTGGCCTTTTTTCACATTTATGTTTTTGTGAGGATTGTAGACTCTACAGATTACGCCTTGCGCATGATTTACCGTTTGATGACGTAGTAGTCCCCTCGCAAAGGTTACCAGCGTAGAAAAAATGGTCGTCCCATTACGCAAATTTTTTATAATTCTTAATGCCTTTGGTAATGCTCAATGTGTTTTGTGCTGCCAGTGTCGAATACTTTTGTTTTATGGCCTGTTTCCCACCTGCGAAAGAAAACGTTCGACTTAAAATTTATATTGAAAACAACAATAAAATATGAAAATTTGTTTTTGTTTTCAATATAAATTTTAAATCGAACATTTTCTTTGGCAGGTGGAAAACCGGCCATTAGTTGTAGACAAACATTATACCCCTGTAGGCAATGTCGATGGTGAAAATGTACTGACTCACTTTTTACTTTGTCATCAGTACTACTCTCTAATTGTACAATACTTTGTGCTATAGGAATTTAGCATGTGCTTGTCATTGAAACCCTACAAATAGCATTAAATAAATTGACTAAGTAATAACTACGTGGGTCTTAGCGACACATGCAGACATACCAACTAGACAGTTAGTTACTGATACATTTCTAAAATTTACGTACATACAAATGTATGTATATATGTTGAAAAGTTGTTGACAAATGCACCAAAACTACAACATGTCTATTTTCTATCTTTCTTTAATAATGACGGATAGAACAAACTTATTATACCAAAATTGCCACCAGAATTTTAATGTTGACACAAAAACAATTGCTCCCAGTCTGACTGCAGGGTAGTGAAAAGGGATCTGTGTTGCATCGATATTTCATAAAATACATCGATGTTTTTGTACATCGATTGTAGTTTTTTAAATTATTTATTTCAAAAAATATTATTAATACTTTTTTTCAATACTTTTTAGAAATAAAAGCTTACCAAGATTTTTACCACTCAATCTGACACGAGCTTATTCGGCGTGTGTATGAATTTCATCATATGTCGCAATAAATTAGATTTGAGACTTCTACTCGATTCTCATATAAAGTATATAAGTAGATGAAATAATGTAGATTGTCATCAGTCTGCTCTGATATCTCAACAAGTGGCTACCTATTTTCCCAACCAAAATTTCTAAAGTGTTTGAAATCCAAAAACTATAAAAGTGCTAGAACTAACTACTGTTTGTTAAACAAGTTTATAGTGTATACAAATTAATTAAATAAATTGTTTATAACTGAAATAAATTGTTAATAAAATAATTTAATTAATTAATAAACAAATAAATAATTAAATAAAATTAATACTACAAGTTGTACCATCTGCAATAAAGTCTTTAGGACTCAAACAAAACTAAATCAGAATATGGAAACGCACTCATGCTAACCAATCCTTGGAACTAGTAAGCTAAATCTTCAAAACAAATATTGTGAGGATTGTGATAAGATGATCCCATCAAATGGTTAAATGGCTCATTTCAGAACCACAAAACACAACAGTTGTCACCAAGAACGGATTGGTGATTTTCTCACTAAAAGAGTAAGTATCTTCAATGGGAGGATCGAGACATATATCCTCCTCAACAAAAATGTGGATGTCTGGTTTCCGGAGGAGTTTCTGAAATCTGCCAAGAGCTCCATAGTACAACAACTCAATGAACGTAGTAGGATACATACTACATTTAAATTTTTTAATGGAGCTCGTATGTAATTATGTAAATATGGTGAATGATGAGATGAATGTTTTCCAACTTGTACATATTTCGAAAATGATGATGGGGTAACTTTGTCTGATGAAATAGAAGACATGTACAAGAAAGAGACGGAGGAGCTAAGAGCCAAAATGGTAGAATTTCAAGAGAGGGATAGCGGATGGACTTTGACTTCAATAAATTTCCTTGAAGTTAATATAAACAAGGCGTCCATTATAAGAGGATCGAGCTTTATCCCTCTCCCAAAAAATATTGCAGTGAAATGTGCATGCATAAATGTCGAGAACAATGACATTTATTGCTTTAAATGGTCTCTAATTGCTGCTTTGTACACAGATAGCAGTCTAAATCGAAGACAACGGAAAAACTATAGAAACTACAAGATTGCAAACATTTCTGATGAGAATATTAATATAGGTGCAATTGTATTAAATTTTGAAGGCCTAGAGCTTCCAATCCCATTGAAGCAGATAAAACAATTCGAGAATCAAAATGATATGAGCATAATTGTATTTGGTCACAATAGAACATCGCTTATAGGACCATACTACATAATAAAAGGAGAAAAACACATTCATATTAATTTCTTATTGCTCCAGTCGAATGAGAACTTCCACTATGTGCTCATCAAAGATATATCAAGTTTCATTTGTGCATTTATGCAATATATATTCTCTATTTAAAAAGTTACTTCTTATTGTTATATTAATTTACATATTATTTTATTTTTCTCTCTTCTTTAGACTTCTTCGTTCCAGTATAACCTCTTACGTTAATAAACTCATATCTGCAACCCCTGCCTATATCATACACACGATGATTATGTGTATAATAGAGCCGTTCACGTAAAAAAACATCGATGTTTTTTCTCATTCGATTCGCCATTAATTCACGTCGATGTTATTCGATGTATCGATTAAAAAAAACATCGATGTTTGCGATGCATCTATTGATTAATTGGAACTAAAAAAATTTATTATATAAATTAAAGTCGAATTTAAAATTTTACACAGATTAAGAAAATTATATTATTTTTTTTTGTTTATTCAAGATACGAGTATGTCAATGTGTATTTGAAACATATTTCAATAATGCTTGTAGTCTACTGATGACTTTCTTAAGCAGAAACGACCAACAACAAACAAAATCAAATAAGAAAGTTCTTTTTATTAAATATCCCAATATTTTTTATTTAAGCTTTGTTAGAACAATATTTTGTTTACCCTCTCTGCTTGCAAACTGCTTCTTTTCTGCGACAACACTAATGAAGCCTTTGAGAAAAGTCATGCAGATGAAACGGAACTGGCAACCATTGTTAAATATTTGTATGCTATATTGTACAACCTGGCGAACTGAATTTTGTAGTCGGCCCACACTTTTAAGGGGTTTTCATTAAACCGACTTACTGGACTTCGCAAGTAAACGGAGAGTTCATCAGAAAAGTTTCCTTCAGTCTTATTTGTTTTCCAATTTCTTTCGACTAATTTGTGGTGATCACTCCAAAGACTAAAATCGTCCATCGTTTTGTGTGAAATGTCGGGGTCTCAACCCCCAGATTTTTCGTCTGCTTTATCTCTTTCTAACATATCTTTGATTTTCCCAACGGCTTTCGAACATGCAAGTGGATCTTCAAAATGCATTTTTTTGAACCGTGGATCCAACAATGTGGCGATAGCCAGAAGTGAAATTTGTTCGATAGCACCCATTCGCTTGTTAATTCAATAAGAGCAACTTTAGGCACTTCTTTTAACAATGGTTCTTCAATTACAATAGCTTTTAATTTTGATACCATACAGTGAACTAGCGGGATAATTTTACTGCTATTCCAATATGTCTCACCGAATATTTCTTTTGTGGCTGCCTCAAAAGGTCGTAAAATGTTAAGCAGTTTTGAGGATGTGGCCAATTCCATACCAGTCAACATTGGCGGCGCAGTTTTGTGTCGAAGTAAAATTTCACTCACAGCATTTCGAAGTTCTAGAAACCTTTCGATCATGTAGAACGTACTGTTACATCGAGTAGGTACATCTTGAATAAGTTTTGCATCAGCTTTTGTTGTTTTTCTTAATTCGTCGCTTGCTACACAACTTTGTTTGAAGAAAGTAACTATATTTTTTATTTTGGTTACTAATGCCTGCAACTCGGAGACATTTAGTACTTTTTGCGCAACTAAATGTAGTGTGTGCAAAGCACGGTATGTCCCAGTAAAAAAAGATACTCCAAAAAAGTCATGAAAATGTAGAGTTTACGATGCGGAAGTAGTGCAAATTTCGATCCGATCTAATGATTTTTACATAGGGTTGTCATTGCAAGAAGTTCTCTTTTTCGATGCCTGGTCACTGAATTGGAAGCGATATTAAGAAAAATTCCCTATTTTGTGTTCTATGATAATATTTTCATCTAGAAAAAATGGTAAATAGTTGCCTTTTTTAACAATTCGTTTCTTTTTATACGAATTTAAGCCCGAACCAGTGTTTTCATGTAAATTTAAGCAAATAACTTTTAAATTTTAGACTAAAAATAGTTCATAAATTTCTTTAAAAAAATAAATTTTTTTAAATTCTGGTGAGTATTTTCTAACACTATGGAGGAGTTACAAGGTTTTGTGTGACTAAAAATAAGATTCTACACGGTTTTTTGCTCACTCCCGGCAAATTAAAAATATCGATTTTTTGGAAGCAATGAAAATGTAGTTCCACTAGAATGACTTCCATTTTTTTTCACTGGGGTGTTTCTTTTTTCCAAAAACTAATTCTACAGCTTTTGTCATATTGGCTGCGTTGTCTGTTACTACTGCGGTTATTTTATCTGTTGGAAATCCCCATTCATTGCATACCTTGATGAGACTGTTGATATATATTCAGAAGTGTGCCTTTCATGAAGGTGGTATACTCCCAACGTTATCGACTGAAATTCAGCTGTAATACCAAAATGGGCTGTGACACACAAAAAACTTCGCATTTGCGAATCATATGTCAGTTGTCAAAGTAATATTTTCCACTGTGGGTAATATAGTTTTCAATGTTCCTGATAAAGCGTCATATTTTTTATCAACACAACGAGTCACAGTAGTTCTACTCGGAATTTTAAAGTGCGGTGATATAACTTTCACTAGGTGTCTAAAACCTTCATTCTCTACCAGTGAGAATGCGTGATTATCTTTACAAATCATATACACGATAGCGTTGTTAATTTTTCTTGCCTTGTCACCACCGGAGTACGAGGCAATATCTTCGAAACTTTTTTGTATTGACTTCTGACGATTAAAAGGTACTAATTCAGTACCAGTGTCTTCATTTACCTCACTACATGATTCAGTACCAGAATGTACATTACATGAACCATTCGTAGATGGCGCACACGAGTCTGAAGCAACTGCTGAATTTTCTCTTAACACAAAACTTCTATTTAGTAATTTTTGTTTTTCAAAATTTTTTAATATAGTAATTTCCAAAAATGTTGCCTTGTGAATATGTTTGATATGACCCATCAAATTAGAGGTATTACCGGCGGTCCTTGTACTTTTTTCGCACAGCTTACACTTCGCAGATCCATCGCCATTTTTTTCAAAGTTTTTCCAAACTAAGCTTGACGTCGAAGGTGCCATATTACAAACTGTAACAGTGATTTTAAACCAAATATATTATTGCTTTTAAAATGAAACATGGAAAAAGAACTTACATTGCTGACTGCTACCCTACAATACCCAGAAAATTTTAAAATTTTTTTCACACTTAAAATATGTTTTTGAATTTTGCTGTAAAATAACGCTACAACAGCTTCGATGACGCTATGTAAATTGACAAAAAGTATCTTTAGTACTGTGTTGTTGCATCAAGCGATTTTAAAACAATTTTAGGCTTTAAAAAACGTTTTGGAAGTTATTCTTGGATGGTTTTTGTTTAAAAACGTTATCATCACTACGTTACATGAGTTGCAAACATCAACATATACAAAACATGTGGGATGCTTAAAACTTAAAATTCAGCTTTTCGATACATCGCATAAAAACATCGATGTATCGATTAACATCGTATGATACGATACATCGATATTTATTCGATGTAAAAAAGTAAAAAAGTCATCAGGATGCCCGAAGATGGATCTATTATTAAGTACAAAAACTACTACCATTTGTAATCTACGCATACTTTGAGTCCATTTTGGAAAAAGGCGATGATCCTGTAAGTAAAAGCACTACAAATGTACAGAAACACCATGCTTGTGCATTCGGCTATTTTATTAATTGTAGTTTTAAGAGGGAAAATAATTTATATATACATTATTTTGGTGAGGATTCGGCAAATGTATTTATCAAAAAAATAGTTGAAGATTGTACAGATATCTATCTAAATTATTTACTAAAAGTTAAGGAAATGTTCATGACCCCAATAGAAATAGCTCAATATAATAATACAAAAAATTGTCATATATGTAAGAAAATATTAAATAACGATAAAGTTAGAGATCATTGTCATCTTGCGGTGAATTATCGTGGGGCAGCTCATAGCGATTGTAATTTAAATTAAATTAGTAGAACACCGATAAGTAGTTATTAATAAATATTGTTAGCGATTTCCTAGTCGTGACACAATACAGTAGAACACCGATAAGTAGTATTAATAAATATTGTTAGCGATTTCCTAGTCGTGACACAATACAGTAGAACACCGATAAGTAGTATTAATAAATATTGTTAGCGATTTCCTAGTCGCGACACAAATACAGCAGAACACCGATAAGTAGTATTAATAAATATTGTTAGCGATTTCCTAGTCGCGACACAAATACAGTAGAACACCGATAAGTAGTATTAATAAATATTGTTAGCGATTTCCTAGTCGCGACAGAATACAGTAGAACACCGATAAGTAGTATTAATAAATATTGTTAGCGATTTCCTAGTCGCGACACAATACAGTAGAACACCGATAAGTAGTATTAATAAATATTTTTAGGGATTTCCTAGTAGCGACACAATACATTAAAGCACCGAAAAATAGGTATTAATAAAACGTCGTTAGCG
The DNA here is from genome assembly GCA_905220375.1 of Tachina fera. Taxonomy (NCBI): domain Eukaryota; kingdom Metazoa; phylum Arthropoda; class Insecta; order Diptera; family Tachinidae; genus Tachina; species Tachina fera. The sequence goes on along the minus strand of LR999965.1, from coordinate 96,171,448 downwards.
ATTGCCTAGTCGCAAAACAATACAGCAGCCGTGCGGAGAGATAAGTAAAAATATCCCCAAAGTTTTCTACCGTCCCGATAAGGCGGTACATGGGATATCAATAGTGAGTGGAAGTTGACTACCGATGCATAGAAGATACGGAAGCCAAGTCAAGTGATAATTAAGGACAAAGACGTGTTATTTTCTTGCAAACGACCTTGGCATTTTCAGGCTGAGTATACCCGGCAGAAAACGTCGTTACAACTTAAGGACAGATGGTATTCTTCTAACCGACGTGATTGAAATTTTTAGGAAAATTTATAGACATATACGATTTGGACCCCTATCATTATTATACAGCACCAGGATTATCTTGGGATGCAATGTTGAAAACCACACAAGTTTCACTGGAACAGTTCACTGATACCGAAATGTATATGTTTATGCAAAACGGAATTAGAGGTGGAGTAGTTCAATGTTCGCAAAGATATTCGAAAACGAATAATAAATATTTGGAAGATCTTGATGCACCAAAACCATCAGAATTTCTTGTCTACTTAGACGCAAATAACCTGTACGGTTGGGCGATGTCCGAATATCTTCCTTACGGAGAATTTGGAGTGGGGATGAGTCCCCAAAATAAGTCCGTGGGGGTATCCAAAATCAAAAAATTTGTTGCAGACTTACACTCAAAAACAAATTACAACATGCACTATACAGTTTTAAAACAAGCCATTTCAAATTGCCTCATCTTAAAAGCAATCCCCTTGGCTTAAAAAATGTATTGACTTAAAAACATTTCATAGGACAAATGCTAAAAATAATTTTGAAAAATATTTCTTCAAACTTTTAAATAATGCTGTTTACGGGAAGACAATGGAAAACATTGAAAAACGTAGGGACATTAGAATTGCTACACAGTACTGGCTTCATGAAGTCTAAATTTGGAGAGAAAATTTCTCTCAACTATATGGATACTGACTCATTTATTTATTCAATTAAAACTGATGATTTTTAAGATGACATCCGTAATGGTATTAGTTTGAATTTTGATACGTCAGAATATCCTATAGATAATCAATTTCGTTTGCCGCTACTCAATAAGAAGGTTTTGGGTATGATGAAAGATGAAAACAATGAGAATATAATGACAGAGTTTGTTGATTTAAGAGCAAAAATGTATTCTCTGTCGACTCTTCGCTCGGAAGCTGTTAAAAAATCTAAAGGGGTCAAAAAGTCTGTAATTAAAAAGTTATCCATTAATGATTACAAAAGCTGCTCATTTGAATCCAAAATTATCTCAGATGAAATGTTTTTGTTTAGGTCTAAAGCATATCAACTTTATACTCAAAACCTAATATTTTATTTACTTAGCACTTAGCTTTTCTGATGATAAAAGAAATATAATGAAAGATAAAATAAAACCGAGTGCTTGGGGACCGAAACAATGAAACAATGGATGTAGAATATAATGCATCCTACTAAATTGCACGTAAGATGACAACAAAAATTTAATTTTGTACTAATTGTATTTATTTATTAATTTATTTATGATTTACTTATTTGTTTATTAATTTATTTATTAATTAATATATGTATTTTATTTCTGTATTTATTTATTGGTTATATATTTGTTTATGAATGTATCTATTAATTTTAGTATTTTATTCACACAAAAGCATGTTAAAATTTAATGGTTTAAAACTTTTATCTTTTTACCTATACCTAAATTATTTGTAAATAAAAATCAAATATTAGATTAATAATCTCTTTTTCTTTTCATATCTATATATTTTTATTTATACGTAGAGTTAAATTTGTATTAGTACTACGATATTTAAGAAAAAATGTGAAATAAAATATTAAAAAAACAATTAAATATGTGAATGGTTTTTATTTTTTTATTAACTCCAACGAAGTAAAATCAAAAAATTATTGTTTTTGCTTATTTGGAAATTCTTGTTTTCATATCGCTTAAACATGCACAGTAGAGTAGGTCAATTTGTATGGAGTAGAAAAAATTCACCAAGCGGTTGTCAAAATCGTAATCTACAACAAATTCTAAAAAGATTTGCCCAAGGAACCATGTGTCTAAACTTTGTCAGTATTTGTTAATGAATAAAATTAAAAAATTATGAAAAATACATAAAAATAGTAGAAATACATGAAAATTGTGTAAAGAATTTCATATTAAATGCCCATTTATAAAAATTTAAAATATTACGAAACAAAATACATCAGACGAAGTACAATTGTATCATGATTTCTATCCATGGTTCTGATATGAATAAAATTTTCTTGCAAGTTTTTACAAGTAAAGCGTCCATTTACTTTTTTATATTTGGGAGAGTAAGTTTGTAAATTTCTACCTTACTCTCTCGTTGCTAGTTACTGCTGGGAAAGTATGCGAACAGACCTATTGTTTTGTTAAGAAATTGTACGCAAAACACAACTTTAATTATTTTGTTATTTAATAATAAATACTGGTGACACCACCGTGTTCAATAACCAGTTCACAGCTTATGATGTAAAAAATCTAATACAATTTCATTCTGGTATTCAAATATTTTTTTATTTTATTAAATAAATTTTTATTTTCTTGAAGTAAAGCAACCTAATTTAAACAATATGAGCTCCTCAGATGGTAGGATAACAGATAAACATTTCTATGAAGTATACGTAAAACAAATATGTGGAACAAAGAAGAATTATCACATTTTGAATTAGTTGGATAATTTGATGATGTTATCCATTACATGACAGAAATAGTAAATCTAAGCTAAGAGCGAACAATACCAGCTTCATTTTCATTTTGTGCTATATTAACAAAAATATTTGAGGTACAAAATACACATTTGGAAAATATCAACTTAAAGTAGTCTTAACAAACGTGGGCACCTACATACTTTAGAAATTTTATATAATAATTTATTTAGAGTACAACTTTACTTAACATTGCTTTGCAAAGCTTTGTTAGGTTTTTTTGCATAAGACCCTTACCCGTCGATAAAACAACATTACAAGTTGTATTGGAGTTTTGATAGTTTTAACTTTTTTTAAATTTTAACTCTTCTACACATGAGTCTCTCTTATTTCATCGGCAAAAAGCGGTCAAATAAGTACCATTAACGGTGTATAAGTTAACACAACTCAGAATTTCAATACGTTTCAATATGTTGAAATACATAAAAGCTATTTGTTCTACAATTGCAAAAGCATGATAAGAAACTTAAAAACAAAGAAAACACTAGACGCAAACTCGGCGTTTTTTGGGTACAATGTTGGTTGAAATAAATTGTTGTTTTTGAAGCCAGGGCAGATCATATTTGGAAGTAAAAGAATAAAGTTAATTTTTATATAATTTTATTTTAATTTCATTTATATTTTAATAAAAACTTTACAAAAAACTAAGACCCTGTTTTTTGTTAACTGGCGCCCAACGAGTGTTAAAACTAGATGAACCCACCGATTGAATATAAGGGAGTTCTAAATCTCATATAAAAACATAATAGCTTAACTACAACAAAATAGAAGAAGCAGCTATCTATCAACAGTTGAGGAAAACACATCAATTGGACTACAATTAAAAGCAACTGCAACCGACAGAATCAACTATCTATATTGATAAAACAAATTAAGTTTTTTTTTGTTTAAATGAAAGTAGAGTGCTTATGAAATATTTAATAGTGAAATAAATATTGAATTGCTATTGAAATTCTGTTTTTGAAAAAAAAGTGAGGCATACTCTCGTATGAATGCAGATATTGAGTCATTATTAAAGAAATTTAAAAGCTTAGAACTTATAGAAGACTTAGAAATGGCAATTACTCCAGATCAGTTAAAAACTATTGTGCAGAGTGCAGTTAGCAGTGCTCTCGTAGTACAGGAGATACTTTTTGAAGAAAAATTAAAGGCATTAGGAAAATGGGTGACCGAGTTGTCTGTAGATGTACCGGAAGTAGAAAAATATGAAGAGGCTACTATTGTAGATAACGTGTTTTGCAGGGAAACTTTAGATTTAACAAAATCTTTACTAGAGTTTGAAGGAAAGCATGAAACTTATGTTTCATGGAGAAAAGCAGCACACACCGCTTATAGAGTTTATGAAAAATATAATGGGAGTTCCACCCACTTTCAGGCTTTGGGAATCATTAAAAATAAAATTAGGGGTACAGACGATATGATTTTGGCTTCTGTTGACACCCCTTTAAATTTTAAGGCCATTATTAATAGACTCGATTTCACCTATGCGGACAAGAGACTTATTTATTGAATAGAAAAAGAAATGTCTACCCTTCGACAGGGAAATCTAACTCTTTTGGAGTATTATGATGAAGTAGAACAGAAGATCACACTTCTAACAAATAAAACAATAATGAATTATGATGGTGATCTGGCTGCATCATTAAATGAAAAATATCTAATGGATTCATTACGAGTGTTCATTTCAGGCGCAAAAAAATCTTTAAGCGACATTCGTTTTTCGGCAAAGCCAAAGGATCTTCCATCAGCACTGGCATTGGCCCAAGAGGTTGAATCAAACCATGTGCGCTATAATTTTGCTAGCAAGTATGCTAAAAATATGGAGGAAAAAACACAACAGAAATTTTTTACGAAAAACGCTAGGTTTGTTAATAACAATACCACACAAGGAAAATATCCTTATTATGACAGACGACAGAATAGCTCAAAAGAACAAAAGCAAGAGGTGAAACCGATGGATATCGATTCATCATCAAGGTTCAAACAGCCCCAAAAAATTAATAATCAGTGGCGAGTCCAACCGAACAAAAACGTGAGCCCGCTTCAAGAGGTTCACAAATCATGTAGATCATAATTACCAGTATGAAGCTGATACGGAAGTGTCTAATATAGAAAATGAGATTTCGGAATATGACCAAATTAATTTTTTAGTCATGACTCCCTGCTCCCCTGCATAGAAAGGAGGATAGCATGGAGGAAAACTAAATTATTGGTAGACACAGGCGCATCGAAAAACTATATAAAACCATTACCAGAATTAAAACATGTAAGGAGTGTTGATGAGACATTTATGATGAGGTCACTTCATGGCTTCAATTCCATAAAACATAAATGCTCTATTAATCTTTTCAATATAAATACTACCTTTTTCATTCTTCCAAACCTGCCGTCGTTTGACGGAATTATAGGACTTGATTTATTAAAAATCGCAGATTCTAAGCTCGATTTAAAAAATAAAAAGCTGGAATATAAGACTGGATCAGAGCCCATTCAGTTTTTTAAATGTAAGAGTGTAAATTTTACAAGTGTGTAAAAAATTGAGTTACCTCAAGAGGTATCCGAGAGATTTCGAAAAATGATAGAAAAAAGAAAGTGTCTTCGCTGAACCTGATGAAGTGTTACCCTTTAATACAAATATAATTGCGACTATTCGCACTGATATATCCAATGGGAGTAGCAGATTTCGTAAACACAGAAGTTCGTAACCTTTTAAAGGATGGCATCATCCGCCCATCCAGATCACCCTACAATAACCCTATTTGGGTGGTAGATAAAAACGGGACTGATGAATATGAAAACATTAAAAAATGACTTGTTATGGATTTCAGAAAACTGAATTCTAAAACAGTGTCTGATAGGTATCCCATTCCGAATGTAAGTGTTATATTATCAAATTTGGGTGAGGCTAGATATTTTACTACTCTAGACCTTAAATCGGGATTTCATCAAATATTATTGGCAGAAAAGGACCGTGAAAAAACTGCCTTTTCAGTAGGAAACGGGAAATATGAATTTTGTAGACTACCGTTTGGGCTTAAAAATGCACCGAGCTTTTTTCAGAGAGCCATTGACGATGTTCTAAGGGAATAAATAGGAAAGGCGTGCCACGTTTACGTTGACGACGTTATAATTTTTTCAAAAGATATGGAAACCCATGTCGACCAAATCGCTTGGGTCTTGGATAAGCTCTGTGATGCCAATATGAGAATTTCTCGCGAAAAATGCAACTTCTTCAAGGTAAGGGTTGAGTTTTTGGGATTCGTGGTATCGCAAGATGGTATCACAATGAGCCCTAGTAAGATAGATGCAATAAAAAATTATAAACAACCCAGTATAGTTTTTGATTTAAGATCCTTCTTGGGACTGGCAAGTTATTATAGATGCTTCATTAGGAACTTTGTATCGATTGCAAGGCCTTTGACCGATATACTGAAAGGTGAAAATGGCAAGGTTTGTGCCACTCAGTCTAAAAAAAATAGTTGTGAATTTTGACGAAAGGCAACTTCAATCAGTCTTTAGGTCAAACTACCGTTTGACCTAAAGACTGACGCTTCGTCCTATGGACTTGGTGCGGTCTTGTCCCAAAATGGCAAACCAATAACTCTGAAGGGTGGGGAATCAAATTTTACCACTAATGAACGGGAGTTACTGGCACTTGTATGGGCTTAGAAAAGCATTAGAAATTATTTATATGGCGTTAGAAATCTAAATATCTTTACAGACCCCCAACTGCTTACTTTTGCGGTTTCGGATCGTAACCCTAACTCGAAAATAAAAAGGTGGAAAGCATTCACCGATGAGCACAACGCTCAAATTTATTATAAGCCGAGAAAGGAAAATCACGTCGCCGACGCTTTATCGCCACAAAACCTTCTTGCTTTACAGGGTGTTAATACCTTACAAAATAAAAACACTTTTGGTAAGAGTTCAAGCTCTGATATTGCAACAATACATATCTTATACTATTGAATCAACTGATAAACCGATTAATTGTTTCAGAAATATAAATAATAGATAGTGATTGAGGAGGGTACAGAGCTGCCAACAAGAACATTTGTTTTGTTTGGAACAAAAACGAGACACATAATAAACTTTTCAGATAGAGCACTTTTGATGGCTAAAATTTGTGATACTGTAAAGGAAGATGTAGTGAATGCAATTTATTGCGAGCTACCAATTTTGGCTTTAATACGACATAGACTAATTGAGACATTTCCCTCAACAATATTTCGTTATGCAAAAAATTTAGTTGTGGATATCACAAATATAGACGAACAAAGAGAAATGTCGTAACTGAACATAACAAAGCTCATAGAGCAGCTCAAGAAAATACTAAACAAATTTTGGAAGACTATTTCTTTCCAAAGGTGACACAGTTGGCAAATGAGGTGGTCATAAATTGTAAAGTTGACAAAAAAAATCGAAACCACCAATTCCATCATATGTAGGGGAAATTTTACATATTGATATATTCTCAACAGATAAAAAATATTTTTTAACTTGTGCAGACAAACTCTCTAAGTTTGCAATAGTTCAACCTATAGACTCGAGAACTATAATAGATGTAGAATCACCAATTCTACAGCTGATGAATTTCTTCCCTCGTACGAAAGTAATATTTTATGACAATGAACCGTCATTAAATTCTGAAACAATAAAGTCAATGCTGAGCAACAATTTTGGTGTGAAAATTGTCAATGCACCACCGCTTCATAGTACTTCGAATGGACAGGTCGAGAGATTACATAGTACTATTTCAGAAATTGCTAGATACCTTAAGCTAGAAAAATCCATTAGTAATACAGCACAGTTATATTACTAGCAACCATAGAATATAATAGAACGATTCATACGGTCACAAGCAAAAGGCCTATTGATGTAATTCATTCTGATTCATTGGAGCTTGATGTTGATGTGAGAAAAAGGGTACAGAAAGCCCAAGAGTCTCAAATTAAATGAAACAAGACAGAATCGAACATTTGAAGTGGTTGAAAGGGTTCTTGTTAAAACAAATAGAAGATTAGGCAATAAGCTTACACCATAATATGTTGAGGAAACTGTAGAAGCCGATTTGGGGACAACCGTTCTCATTAAAGGGAGGGTGGTCCATAAGGACAATTTAAGATAAGTAAACTTTTATTGATTTCTTTTTAACCGTAGGATTCTGGTGGTGGTCCTTCTTGTCGAGGTGGTGACGGGCAAAACTAACAGAGAATTTCAAATCGAACTACATCCCTATATCAGATGGTTACGTGACAATTTGGCAGGCTTTTGAGTATTTGTGGCCTACAACGAAATTTACATTGTATTCTGAAGTAGCTGATGATACAGAGAGACTAAAAGAACATTTTCCCCAATCAGACATGAAAAAAATATTAGACTCGAACATAGGACATGTAAGAACATTAATAACAACAATAGCTGTTCATCGTAGGCATACAAGCAGTATAAAATTGATTCAGGCCGAAAATAGACAAATTCTCATAAATACAAGAACACAGGATAAAATCAATAATTTAACGGATACAGTCAATATTATAATAAAAAATACCAAGGCTAAAATGGTGGATACAGAACATTTGTACGAGACCTTGCTTGCTAGAAACAGGGGGCAAATCACGGCACTCGAAATCGAGTGCACGTTCGTGTAGAGAATTATTTCGATGGCTACAATTTTTTGGATCACGGTATACGATCGTATTTTATGTTACCTACTACTATTTTTTTTACATTGCTGTTAGCATAATACAATAAGAAAAACAAAACGAAAAAGAAAACTTTATTTGTATTTGTTCTGGAAATGATTTTTCCCTTATTTATTTTTTTGCACTGCCTATTGAACAATTTTTGTACTGATATTCACTTTCCTTAAAAACAATTAAAATTAAATTATATTTTCTAAACTAATTGTTCGAAAATATCCGGAAAATACTTATATTTTTATTACATACTTCTTTCTTTTTCCTTTGTTTTGTTTCTTTGGTTTGTTTCGCGGCAAAAAGCTAAGAGTTTACTTGTTTTCGATAGTAGACTACCAATCGAGTGCAACTTCGAGTAGATACGTTTCGTTAACGATTGCCGTGATCCACGTTAACAACATTTCGAAGACAAAGTACTCGATTTCGAATGCGGTGATTTGCCCCCAGAATTGTTGTCGCGGAGGTTGAAAGCTTGATGTTGTCAATAACTCTTTCAAAAATCGGAAGTTGCTATTATAAGAGTCCTATTAGATGATAAGGTTTTACGTTTTTTTATTAAGTACCCAAGGCCAGATATGGTTTGCAAGAAAGTAACACAGGGTACAATGTTACTTTCAACACAACTACACAATTCAGATTTGCGAAAATAAAACGTTACCGATTGGAAACTATAATGCAACCCTAACAACATTATTCTGCAGGAAGCTGGTACATTGAACATGCGCACAGCAACTCCATTCGGGTGGTCATGCATATTGCACTTCTCGGCCTTCCCATCTTGTGTAGAGCTGCAAAACTATCGATGGTACTATCGATAGTATCGATAGTTTTATTTTAAGTGAACTAGCGATATTTTTTTTCGATAGCAATACTATCGACCAAAACACGCTACTGAAAAATTAAAAACAATCAATAAAAACGGTATGACGGCGACTGTGAAATAAAAAATGCAATATTAAAATTACGCCGCCTGTAATGCTTTATAATAATGGTTATGATGATGGCAAGTATACACAATACTACAAATCGTACGATAAATCGTACAAGTATGAAATTAGTAACGTCTACCATGCTATCGTACTTATAAATTATACTTTGTAGTATGAAAATCAAAAATTTTTGATTTTTGTGGGTTGAGCTTCGCTAAGTACGATAATAAGTATTGTGTATCGTGCTATTGTACAGCAAATTTTGTTTTATGAGCAGCTGATTTAGAAAATTCAGTGTTGCTGCGGCTCAATTTTAAAATAAGGTTTATCTAGCGGATATTTTAATTAAAAAAACATAAAAGATTATTTTAACCATTCTCTACAACATGCCCCTTTAGTTTTTGCATTATTTTTTCATTCTTTTCAATTGCATAATTCATTTATCCGCGTCTATATTGCCTTAAAAATATATTTTCAAATGAATTAGTATGATTTGTAGTAACGTGTACCTGAAAACCCGTACTACAACTCATACTAAGCTAAGTACGAAATTAAGTATCGTGTATACCCTGCATTATATTTGTATATAAGGGTTATAACTTTTGGCATTTTTTGCAAATATCAAAATTTGACAGGTAGTGCTGAATAGTCCATGGAAAAATAAGAATAATTGCGTTTTTATTTTTACGCGATCGTTAAAAAAATGTTCCGCTCCAAATGCGATTAAGTTTGGAGTTAGAATTTTTTTGATTGCATTATGTAAGTTAATTTTTCTAAATTTAATCACTGTTTTTTTCAATGTCAGCATACATATGTATATAATGTGAATGCAATTTTTACTTCAATATCTAGGGAGTTATTGAAATATATATCACCTTAATAACATTTAAACTTTTTCGCTCATGGTTTATTGAATTTTTATCGTTATTAAAACCAATTTGTAAGGTTTTAGAAATTCATTAGGTGCGTAAGGTTTTTGTTTCAAGCTGTCCTAAGACATCGGTTTTTATAATCGTACAATATTCCCCATAGCGTAGTGCCTGTCAAATTTTTAGTAAAAAAAGTTATATGCATTATACATTGTATTTAAATGTGAAAATATATCAATTAGTTTTGATTTTTTTCAACATAAGATCACTACACCGAAGTGAAGAAAGTGACAGGTAAAAACAGTTCCAATCAGGTTTTTTTTAAACTCGTGTAAAAAAGAGAAAATTATAGTGTATTTGTACTGTAGTGTATTACTACTTACCAATTAACACAGCTAATAAAAATTCATTTTACTAGAAAGAAGTATTAAAACAAAAACGCCGACAAAATTTGAGGGAAAACGAGACAAATAGAAAAATATCCTTATCTTAAGTCTCGCGACACTTCTGTATGATTTGTGATAAGATTTCAGTTTTTAACTACTACAAGCAAATTGCTTAAAAATACAATCATTATGTACCAACGGTTTTAACACATGAATAAATTTGGCGGCTGTTAAATTTGACTACTACTCGACTGTCTCTGCTTTGACATATTCCTGATTTGCAAAACAACGTCATAATTTAAACAGAGTTGTCTTTGTGTTAATATTCTCACCTCTAGGAAATTGTTTGTTGTGGATTCCCATTAAAAAGTAGCTTACGTTTTTTTAACTATGACGTTTTTCCAGCAATTTAACAATATATAAATGTGTCTGTAAGTAATAAAATGTGATTTCCACATGGGCATTTCCACAGAAAATTCCCGTTTTTGTCACGTTACGTCACCATGCAACTTAGCTTTGTATTTTAGAGCTATGCTGTTCGATTGCTTTCTAGTTTTTACCGACTTAGACTTAATTGCGTTCTACACCGACATGCAAAAAATTATATGAAACAATACTTTTTCTTTGCAAGACAAGATGCATCACAAAGTAGCATAACGTGACAAAAGGTGGACTTTTCTGTGGAAATGCCAATATGTTATGTCAATACTTTTTAGCTAACTAGAATAGCTTCAGTAATGATGAAATATTTTTTTTACTTTTTATTCCTTCTGATTTATTTCTTATTGATCTATGTTTTGTTTCCTTTTTCGTTTATTTTTTTTTTATATAACTATGTGTGTTTTGTTTGTTTTTTAGGTAAAGTTAAGTTTTGAAAAAATCTACTTTATTTTTACTTTAAGCAACGATTAACGAATTTCAGACTTTATATTAAAAATATGCAGAATTGACAAGTTTACAAGAATGAAAAACTATCGATAGTATCGATGGCATCAAAAAATACTATCGAAACTATCGAATGGAGCCACTATCGATAGTTTTGCAGCTCTAGTCTTGAGTCGGTGACCATAGTTGATGAGGGTGTTGTAATTGTAAATGATGACGTAGAGACGACCATCACGGGCACATTTTTACTGACTTTCAGTGGCTTTCAGACAGAAATCACAAAAGTATAGTAACAAAATTAACGGAGTCACCGATAATTGCCCTACTTAATGTTACAAGTCATGAAAACATACTGAGTCTACCATACCTTCAGAGGTTAAGTGCTGAAAACTTGCGGCATATAGAGTGCCTAAAAAACCAAGTGATTTCTGGTCCTTTGTTGTCTGCCGCTACTCTTCTTGTATTGCTAACGTTGGCGTTCTGTTGCTTCAAGTTCCACTATAGGCTTAGCTAAAACCGTCAGCAACGTGCTCTGGAATCTGTGGTTAAGAGATTGAAGAAGTCCAGGGACGTCCTTCATTTAGGCGAGGGAGGAGTTAGCACAACTCAGAATTTCAATACGAATGTTGAAATACATAAAAATCAACAACCATCTGCGTCAGCTATTTGTTCTACAATTGTAAAAGAATGATAAGAAACTTAAAAACAAAGAAAACACTAGACGCAAACTCAGCGTTTTTTGGGTACAATATTGGTTGAAATGAATTGTTCTTTTTGAAGCCAGGGCAGATCATATTTGGAAGTAAAAGAATAAAGTTAATTTTTATATAATTTTATTTTAATTTCATTTATATTTTAATAAAAACTTTACAAAAAACTAAGACCCTGTTTTTTGTTAACTCATATAAAGGGTTGATATGCTCAGTAAAAATATCCGCTATGAAATTATAAGTTTTTCAATGAAGAAAAGCTCCAACAATTTTATTTTTATCACGAGTCCTTTCATAAATGAAAACAAAAATACATACATATGTATGTACTTATATCTTCCTACCAAAAAATTACTACATAACATACATATTTATTTTAATTTCAGAATACTCGTATGCGGGGACGAAACACAGAAACCATTTCCGCTTTTAGTGTGGCACTTAACGCAACGAAAGCTTCTTTACGATTTGCGAATACCACATCATGATTTTATAACATCCTTATCCGCCATAACACATGAGGGATCGTATGTCTGTGTGGTTGCCAAAGAGTTAAATGAACCAACCCCAAATTTCATTGTTGTATACGATCTGCAAAGTGGAACACTATTTAAAAAGTGGAAGCCAACATGTAATACTGTTTCATTGGCCATTTCTCAAGTTAATGCCTGTGTCATTGCCGGACTAGAAGATGCAAAAATTCTTATTTGGGACTTGGTGACGGGTAATTGTCGATCCACGCTTATAGGGCACAATGCCCCGGTTACATGCCTTAAAATTGACCCTATGGGAAAAGTACTGATGTCAACAGACAAGGAGGGTCGTGATAATGCTCTTCGCCTGTGGGAACTCAATACAGGTAAGCTCAAATGAAGTTTAATGTTGTTTATGGTACGTACTAGTATATGTATAACAAAAGCAAACCATTTGTTAAAAGTTAATTACTGAATATTATTAACGAGTACTCTAGGAAAAATTAGCGGTTCCACCTCAACAGGCTTTCAAGTTATATATTCACCCGAACTCACCATATACATACATATGTACTTAAATACATTTGTATATACTTATGTATAGAATTGGATCCAAAACCGGGATCCATTAAATAAGTCTTAACCACAGAGGATAGCATAGTTGAAGAAAATGACTTATTAAAAAGCTAAAGTCCGCTGATTTGTTAACTGTTAAAAAGAGACAAATATATTGTGTTTGTTGTTAAATTTTTAGTAGAATAATCAAAACAAACAGCAGATGTACAGATGAAATGTACACTTAGTGAAGTGAACAAGTGAAAATTTCTACTATATTAAATGAACGATTTTGTGGTGTTGAATTTACAAACACAATGTGAAAAAGATTATTAGTGTTACAAACGTAATTAAAATATGTTTTAAAATAATTGCAGACTTCGTTTTAAGCATTTTTATTCACAAATATTCACTTTTACCATTTACAAAAATAATACATGTCTGAATCCAACTGTTTTTCATTAGTCTTTTCTGTCGCTTTCAACCTGGAATAGTTTAAATCGAATGTTTACAAACACTGCTCCCCCTATCTTGCTCTTCATAACCTATTTTTTTAGTTCTAGCACATTGCATGGCACGAGTAGGGGTTATCGCCTTACTGCTAGTACTCAAAAAGTACTAAACCATACTTTTATCATTCTCTGGTACCTATCTATTTACATGTTTGTACTTATACATAGACATAAATACGAAAAGTTATTGATTTTTTAACATTATATTAATGAAATTCAAATATAGAAACAAATGAAGTTCGAACAATAATAATTAATCATTAACTAAAATTTGTTAAGTTTTCTTAAAATGAATGTCTATATCCCTGGTGCACTGTATTTTATATGTTATTTTATATGTATTGCTTAAGCTGTCTTTACATGGCAGTACAATATATAACATGTCAAAATATGCTGTAGAATATACAAAATCTTATCATGTAAAAGCAAAATGTATCGAGTAGGAGAAAATACGGATAGAAAATTGGAAAATCGGTAGGTAAATGTTTATTTTATAAACCATTTATAAACTTAGGTATTCTCATCACACCAGAGGTGTATTTCAAACTAAACATTGGCAGCACTAATGGTATTTATTGAAGGTGTTGACGCTTTTACAAAAACAACCAAAATCAACTCAGGAAATTTTCATGTTGTTTTTGTTAATATGTTACGACTGCAACCATAAGAAACTTAACTGGTACAGCAAAACCAAACAAACAATAAATAAACATGAAAAAAAAAATATATTTTATAGTAAAATTATATTGAAACTATAAAATGTTTTCTCCAATATTTAGTTTTATTAGTACACATCTTTCTTTTGCAATTTTCCAATTTTTGCTATTAACTCAACAGTCGAATATCTTTACTTGCATTTTACTTATAGTATCAGTGTAAACATGAAAAATACCTACAACAGACTCTTGTTATCTTTTTTTAAACATGGAGAGAATTTCAAAATATTTTGATTCTACAAAGTAGTAATATTTTTTATTATAATAAATTCAGTAAAGTGCGCCCTTGACTCCCACCCGAAGGTTTCCGTACGGCCACTTCGACTGTCGAGTGATCCTAGTTACACATACATAGATACATATTTATATATGTATGCATGTAATTTAAGAACTTTTCTAATTAAAGTTCTAAGAAAAATAATATTTTTTTAGTTTTTTTTTATTTGGTCAACGACCAACTTTATTGAAAGTTAGTTATCAACTAATGCCGGGTTTACATGTGTGTGCGAAGTGCCACACAAGCGTAAAAAAAGCGTAACCAACTTAATACTAATGAAAAACTATTTGATTCAGACATGTATTTATTAAGTTAAACAGTTTCATACATAATTAATAGACAATTTTATAGAATCCAAAATGATTGCAAACTGTTTAAATCAATAAATAAATGTCTGAATCAAACAGTTTTTCATTAGTAATTAGTCGGTTACGTTTTTTTGGGCAAATGACACACAAGAAATGCCAGATGTAAACTCAGTCTTACTTAAAATTACAATTTCCTTAATTTATAAACATACTTACTTGACCTACATAAATCTAAATAATTGTCGTAACATTAATTTTAAAAATAATTGTTTTGCTGCTGATGCTGATGCAGCTAGAAATATTTAAATAAGTTCATAAACCTTTATTTTTGTTAACTTGTGCAAAAAGTGTTAAAAATTAAAATGTGTTCATAAATTTTATTATTGAATTTTGTTGTTAACTTGTACAAAAAAAATTAAAAGCAAAAGGTTCTTTGACTTTGTTTCTTATTAATTAATGTTATTGTTAACTTGTATGTATGTACATATCGCTCAAGAATGATAAACTACAAGATTACGCCAATCGGAGAGTTTTCCGTTAAGCCTGGTACTCTGTTCACAATTTCGTGCGAAATGCTGTCAAACTAAGTATTTGGTATGAAATATTTGCGAAATAAATTCGCAAAACTAGTACTCTGTTCTTGTTGTGAAAAACACGTAAAATCATGTCTTTTTATGCAAAAGTAGTGTGGCATCAATTTAGTTTAGTTGCGAAACACTATGAGCAGTACTTTTTCCGAACGGAATTTCAACAATGTTGCATACTTACAAGCGAGAAATTAAAAAAAACACGAGTTGGGCTACACTTACTACATGCCAAATATTTTATGCGAAATAATAACGGTTTTTCACAACTTCGAACAGAGTACCAGGCTTTAGACATGACGTCACACCTCCATTGTAAGAGTTGCCATAAAGACTGGAAAAAATTTAATGAAAGACTTAAAGCATAAGTATAGGAATCTAAAGCTAAGACCATACGATTGTCCAAATGCACCAATTTCACAATTTTTTGTATCTCAATCGTGTGATTGCACAATAAGTTGGCACATGTGCCAATCGAGAATAATATTGTGTTTGTTTTAACAAATAAAATGCAACCCTGATGTGGCAACCGTGTGAACACTTTAAATACAACCGCGCCGCAATAAAAATTTCAAAAGTGTGACAATATTTATTGTGTTCTTTGGCGGCAATCAAAGTTTACAATACGCACCCAAATTTTAATTTTTTTGCGAGCCTTCATTTATTTTCGTGAGTATAAAAGTTTCCGATCATAATTATATTTTTAAGTTCGTTTTTTTAAACGTCTGTTATTTTTTTGTGTT
This sequence comes from Tachina fera, assembly GCA_905220375.1. Lineage (NCBI taxonomy): Eukaryota > Metazoa > Arthropoda > Insecta > Diptera > Tachinidae > Tachina > Tachina fera. The sequence goes on along the minus strand of LR999965.1, from coordinate 96,155,060 downwards.
TTAATGAATTTAAAACATAAAGAGCAGCCGCTAACTTTTTTTCAACGAAACCATTTTGTGCACCAAGATAAGCCAAAACCAAAGATTGTAAATAGCGTTGTCAACTTGGTGCGTTTCGCACCATTTTGGGTGCTTTTTGAAATTTGTTGTGCGTGGTGCGCTTTTTTTTAATTTTGGTGCGTTTTTAAATTTTTGGTGGGACCAACGCAAATTGAACACGACAGTGGGTTAAAACTGGAAAATTTTTGTTGTGAAACTTTTACCAACTTCCTGATAGTGTTAATTACCATATTAATGGTAATGATGTTCACAAAACATCACAATTTGAAATGAAATCTTTTTTATGACCCTATGATAACAATAATGATGAAAATATTAGCTTTATTAATTTAGAATAATTAATTTTTGATCTCTTTTTTAAAGGTTTTAAGCAGAATTTATAAAACTAATGTACAATAATTTATAATTTTTTACAAATTAATGTTTGTGCCCTTAATTATGAAACTTGTATAAGTCATATATATTTCTCTGGTCGAGATATTCAGTATATCACATATGAACAAATCCAAAAACATTTCGTATTTTTCCGACAGTTCAATTAATCTAAATAATGTCTCATTTACAAAAAAAAAGAAATATTATACTTTTTATGCAAAATTATTAATTCAATAAACATTTTAAAATAAAAAAAAAGAAATTCTAAGCTTGGTGCGTTTTTTGTAAATGGCGCGCTTTTTTCTCCATTTTGGTGCGCTTTGAATTTTCAAAGTTGACAACACTGATTGTAAAACAAACTTATTTGCTGGTAACTACAAAAGCTGATTGTTGGTGTTGCTGCATGTTCGAACAATCGTATGAACAAGTGGCAGGATTTATTGGCACAAAATTATTATTCGCCAACTTGTACCAATAAATTTTGTATAAAATTGGGCAATCATGTGACTGCAGAAAATTTGATTGGAGCAAATTTATTATTTTCCGCATTATCAGCACAATAAAAATTGGCCCAGTTTGGTGCATTTTGACAATCGTGTGATCCTAGCTTAAGAAATTTAAACAAAGAAATCGCAACAATCAAATTCTATTCGTCTTTATTTTATTTTCCCTTATTTTCTATTGAGAGTTTCTTTTGATTTTTGAAATTAAACTTGTTTTTTAATACATGTTTTATTTATTGTATCTTCAAAAATTAAGTAACAGTAAGTATTCCAATCTGAAATCTAAAAATTAATTATTAGGCCCGACCAGTGTCGGACATAAACTTAGTGATAGTTATAAATAATACATAAGTAGTGAAAATAAAGGGGGGGAAAGTATTTTCAAGCAGTCCGATCTGGAGTGTTGGGTATAATAGCCCTTGTGTCTCTCTTTTTAAGGCGGATGTGTCCCGTAAAATTCAAGATGTTACGAGCAAGTGATTAGGATGTGACTCGAGTTTAGTTAAGTATTTGCCTGCGTATCTTGCAATTTCTTCAGTCACTAGTGGCATATTTAAATCACGATGTAAATTTGAATTTTTAATGTACCATGGAGCAGATGTTATTAACCTTAAAATTTTGTTTTGTCTTCGTTGGATTTTCTCAACATTTGAAGTTGAAGCAGTGTCCCATAACTGAATTCCGCAGCACCATATTGGCTTCAAAAGCGACTTGTATAGTAAAAGTTTGCAGTCTAGGCTAACTATTGAATTTCTGCCAATCAACCAATGTATTTGAGATAACTTAAGTTTCATTTGAGTTAGCTTAGAGTCAATGTGATGTTTCCATGTAAGCCTTCGATCACGGTATCTACCAAGGTATTTTACTTGTGAATGTTGAGGGATATTTTGATTGTTGATTCGAATGTCAGAACAAGTATCTTTTTTTAAGGTAAACGTTATGTGGACACACTTTTGTTCATTTACTTTGATTCTCCATAAGTTCAACCACATTTCCAGCTGAGTAATATGTTCCTGGAGATTGCGGGATGCCTCATAAGGGACTTCGTGCATATTCATACAGGCTGTATCATCGGCAAATGTAGAGGTGTGGATATTATTGCTCACAGGCATATCACAAGTATATATTAAATACAAGACTGGACCCAGAACACTACCTTGAGGCACACCGGAAGATATTGATTCGGGCACACTAATGAAGTCTCCTTCGACAACAATGAACTTCCTACCAATAATATAACTTTCCAAAACCTTTTGTATGTTTATTGGCAGATATGTCTTCAATTTTAAAAATAGACCTTTGTGCCATACTTTATCAAATGCCTGAGAAACATCAATAAAAAGAGCAGAACAATACTTCATTTCTTCAAATGTCCTGCTTATAACTTGAAATAATCTATGCGTTTGCTCAATAGTGCTATGCTGACTTCTAAAACCAAATTGATGGTCCGGGATGCATACGGATTTTAAATGATCAGCAAATATGTTACCTTTTTCAGTATCGATTCTTGCCCAACCTCCAGTAGATGTGCGCAGAGGTGGATTAAACTCAACGGGGGTTTTAAGCTTTCTAGCAGTGCGCCACAAAGAGTAAATAGACGCTGGTGTGATAACAAGACCTTCCAGGTAATTTTTAAGAGATGCAGTTTTTTCAGATGCAAGCAACTCTTGGAGTCGTTTTGTGCAATCAGAATTTATGTTGAGGTGATATGTGCTGTTGCTATTCCCTTCTGGCTCTTCTGTTTTCAATAGCTGTTGAATAAATTCTATTAAGCCCAGTCTGCGTATGGGAGGTAGTAGCATGTTCAGCAGCCAGTGTAATTATTTTATTAAGGCTGGCAATGTTAGCTTCAATATCCTTGGGTGTTCTTAGCGCAATATTTTCCGTGAATGACTACTAAGATATTTTTAGAATCGCAGCCAATTAACACGACTCATCATCTTCACATATGGGTGAGGTAAAGCTCTTCTCAGTGGCTACAGATTGTAAAGATCGTGGAAGAGTGATCGGACGATAGATCTAAGGAAGCTTCAACGTGAATTAATTCCCTAGAAATATTTTTCATGACGCCAAAATCTATAACATCTGGAATTTTATGCATGTCAGCCCATTTTTGAAATTGTGTTGAACAACGCTCGACCTCTGGGTGTAATAAGACGCGAACCTCAGAAAGTATGATATGATAATTTTTTACTAAAGGTTTTAACTGAAGCTTTAACTAAAAGCTATCATCTTAAAAATGGTACGATGATAATTGAGCGCTGCACATAAAAAACTCTTTAGTTTAAAAAAGTGACGGAGACTGGGGGTAACGGCCATAACATTTCAAGCTAGAATTTGCACTAGAGAGCTTAAATTCAATACACAAATAAATCTAAATTAGAGATCACCAAGAAAGATTTTAAATTCTGGAATTTACAATTGGGGGCATGGACACGCACTTTAAGCTCAAAATTAAGAATTTTAGTAAAAGGATTTACGAACAGGAAAAATCTGAAAGCACCGATTGTTAAATTAGGGAAGTAGGGCCACGTTTATCAAATTTTTCTTGAAATATTATACGGAAGAGAACTGAAATTTTGCAAAAAAAAATGGGCTTATCTATGTAAGTACCAACTGGATAAATTTAAAACACAAGCTACTGTATTGAAAACTTGCATGCACATTTCACTCATGCTAGCATTTAACTTTGCGTTTTCTAAAGGACTTCGTCTGAGCAGACTTTAGAAAAATAGGCGGAATCACTCCCACTAAAATTAACACTATATTTTACATATTTCTACTCAGATTACTCTTAAAAAATTAATCAAATTACTCGGTCCTTATTATGACACAATTGTGCACATATCACCCTATAACCCAATATTTTATTTAACTCTGCCTTTTGAACTGGAACAGACGTTATGAATAGAACTATAACAGACTAAAAATCTATAGTTTAAAAAGCTTTATTAAGAAAAACTTCCATAAAGTAGTCAGATCCTTACAAAAACATAAATGTGAAAAAGGCCAAGTTCCTTTCCAAAATTTCGGCCATCAAAAGTAGTGAGATACAAATTTTGACCAAGTTCGTGTTTGGTACAATACCTATCATTGCAATAGGTATGCATTATATAAATTTGTAACCGTAAGGGTGTTATATAATTTCTAGATAATCTGCTTACTTGACAAGATAAAATAAAAAGTATGTGTGTATGTATGTATGTATGTATATTCATACAAACATAACATCCTCACATACGCATAGCGGTCAAATTATAAAAAAAAATATTTTACCATTTTTCATGGAAAAAAGTTGTTACAAATACTTTTGGTTACCTTCTGACAACACACACGCATTATTATAAGGGAAAAACTCATTAAAAACTGAACTGCTTAAAAGTTCACAGGTCGAATATTAAATAAATTCAGTGAAGTGCGGCTTTGACCCGCCCACGAAGGGTTCCGTACGGGCACTAGATATGTAATTCAATACGAACAATATAAACTATAGTTTTAACATTTTATCGTTTTTGGGTTTTTTCGGTTTTAAGCGTTTTTTAGTTTGGGGGTTTTTTTAATTTATTGGCGCTTTCTGAGTTTTGGCACTTTTTTTCACGTTTTGGCGGTTTTTTTTTGGTTTTTGAAGTTTTTTTAATTGTGGCAATTTTTATTATTTAGGCGTTTTTTTTATTTTGGGGATTTTTTTATTTTGGAGATTTTTTTTAATTTTGGCGTTTTTTTCATATATGTAGGTGATTTTTTTTTTGGTTTTGGCGATTTTTTTAGTTTTGGCACTTTTTTTCGTTTTGAGGATTTTTTTCTGTTTTTGGCGTTTATTTAAAATTTTGACGATTTATTTCGTTTTGGCGATTTTTTTAAAGTTGGCGTTTTTTTTTTAATTTTGGCGATTTTTTTTCATTTTGGCGATTTTTTTTCACATAAACAATTATTTTGGTTTTGGCGCATTTTTCGCGTTTTGGCGATTTTTTTTCGGTTTTTGTCGTTTCTTTCATATTTGCGATTTTTTTCATTTAAACGATTTTTTCAAATTTGGCGATTAATTTTAGTGCTATAACTTTTTTTAATTTTGTCGATTTTTTTCGATTTGGAGATTTTTTTTAAATTTTTGGCGATTTTTTTCAGGTTTTGGCGATTTTTTTCGGTTTGGCGATTTTATAATTTTCAGATTTTTTAGTTTTACCGTTTTTGAAAATTTCAAGAGTTTACCTCTTACGGTCTCCAAGATATAGCAAGTTGTCAAAATTACATAGTCAAAATTGCATTAACTGATGGGCCACCCTTTAATTAAAATTTTTTAATATTTTAATGTTTATTGTTGCAGTCTATATAAAAATACACTAATTTTACAAATTTCAAGTGTCAATATACACATGGTCATACAATTGTATGTATATTACATGAGATTTTAACATTTTTCGTCGCTCGTTTTGGAGCACCCTTTAATTTCTAATTCTCATGTATTTGTTGTTGTAGTGGCCAAGGTTCTACATACTCTGTCCAAATTTCAGGTCCGTAGCTCTTACGGTTCCTGAGAAAATACCGTGTGACGGACAGACGGACAGCGTAGTGAAAACAATAGGGTTCCTTTTTTCACCTTTGGTGTACGGAACCCTAAAATGGGGGATTATTATGTGTCCACTTTTTTTCACCGAACTTGGCAAAACCAGTACTTGCATAGCGGTTGACAATCCTGCAGCCAAAATAACTTTAAAGAGTTATATAAAAAATAATAAACCAAACTATCAGCCAATAGAAACGCAGTGTGCGTGACGTCACATGTCTACTATTTTTTTGCATTGGCGTAATCTTGTAGTTTATCATTCTTGCATATCGCTCATTAACTCAAACAACGTTACTATGCAGAATTAATCCTCATATCGTTTCATATTGTGTAAATTGAAAACTTTAAACTCTCGTTTTCTGGCAAACTAGTTTTTTCAATTGTGACGTTGTTTGAGTAAATGAGCGATATGTATTTTTCTTTGCTTTTCAATAAATAACTAAATATTAAAAACTTTATATATTACAGGAAAATCATTGGCTGTGTTTAAACCACCTGGACAAATTTCGGCATGTGAAGTCTTACCCAATTGTACTTATGTTGTAGTTGCACTGACCAATAAAAGCGAGCTTTTAACATTATCTTTAAATAATTTTGCCATGGACTTAACACCAGATGATAATCTTTATGTCCTATATGGCAATCAGGATAACCAAAAAAAAGTTTTCCAATTGAACTCTGATCCAAACTGAAGCGTTTCCTGTTTATTTCGACTAAAACTATTTTTCAATTTATTGAGCAATTTTAGGTAATTTAAAATTATGTATATACATATGTGCCCTTAATCATGAAAGTGGTCTATAAGTCATATATTTCTCTGTTCGAGATATTGACTAGATTACATTTAAACAAATTAAAAAGTATTTTTATATTATGCAGCATTTTAATTTAGAGTTGTACTAGTCTTGATACATACTTATAATTTTATTTAATATTTTTTGAATATTTATTGAAGTTTTTCAAAGATTTATTTGATATTTCGAAGCAAAAATGCACATGACTTAGACCACTTTCATAATTAAGGGCACATACATATGTAATTCAATTATAGATTTTACTTCAAGCCATTGTACAATTTTTGACTTAAGACAATTTTTTTTATCTCATTCTAATGAGGGAATCATAAAAATCATATTTATGTATGTTAACATTTTCATTCATTATCAATTTATATAATTTTATTTAGTTTTAAGTAATCTATTGACTATTAATATTACAAATATATAAGAGAAATCGTAGCAAAGCACATTTTTTGTGCAAAATATTTATTAAAATCGGTTAAAGTTGACAAGCGGAAGTTCGTTTTTTCGAATTTGTCAATCACTTTTAAATGGCTGACCTTATGTTGTATCGCTTTGACTAGTTTTGGATCAAAACCAGGTTTTGTGGTTATTTTGCTCTTATGAAAAAAGTATAGGAAAACGAATAGGGTTTTGCGCGAAACCTGATTTTGGCCCATAACTCTCATATACATATGTACATACCAGTGATGCACGAATATACGTATTCGAATTCCCGAATATTCTCCAATTTTGATATATTCAAATTCGCCAAATTCAGGCGAATACGACTATTTTCCAAAAAAAATTAAATAAATAAATGTATAAATATTATTTTGTAATAATTAAAAAAATAATTCAATTCAATTCAATTCGTATACCAAACATAAAAACAATTAAAACAAAATTCTTGCACAATTAACATTAAAAAAGTTAAATTACTTTTCTAGATATTATTTGTATAAAAATTATTTCTCCATATAAAAATGTAATAAAATATTCTTTAAATATATTGAAGCAGTAAGCGCTCTAGATCCTAAATAACTGTTGTTTTACATAAATATTTTCTTTAGGTCAGGTAAATAAAAAATTAAAATAATATCCCTTTGAAAATACATACGTCTATGTATGGAAGTTTCCATTAATACATCTGTCAAAATTTATATGATATAGCATCAATGGGGCCAACAACATTCTTAAAACTTATAATTTGATATTGCCATATCCTTTTTGACACCTTTTTGTCCTTTGAGAATTTAAAGAAATATTTTCATAGACTTCTGCATGACCATTTCCTTCTATGTATTTGTTACCTTTATTGATAATAAATATTCTTGTTTCACATGGAAATAATTTATTTATGTGTATTAAATATATTTCAATATGTAGAAGGAAAAGAGATGATGAAATGAAAACCCTTGATTGATTGTTTGGGATAAAGTGACTTTTCTGAAAAAAAATTAAAATTTAAATTTGTTGTACTATTCCTACACATTAAATTAAATTTTCTATAGAAATTTTTGTTATGCATAATTTTTAAATATGATTTAATGACGATGAAAATGAATGAATGACGAGAAAAATGTTGGATAGTTTTTATTAATTTTAAAGTACGCAAACAAGAGTATTGAAGTTCTTTTTCTTAAATTTTTTTCATATTTCATTTTACAGGAGTAAATAGAAACCCAATTTAATGTCTATAAGTTTCACATATAATATTCATATCAGAGAATGACAATAAGTACGCAAAAAAATATACATACATAAGTAAATAGTCTTAATTTTAGCAACTGGTCATAATTCTAATTGCAGCACAAACAATTTGTACGCACGCATATTTTATCTTGAGCAACTATGACTAAAGCCGATTCCAAAATACAAGACATCTCTACTTTGTTTATGCAAAAATCGAAACTACGTTACAACTACAAATAAAAGGGCACGCGCGTATTAAACTGATTGACAATTTTTGATACTTTCAGTCTGAATATTTTTACATACAGAATATTAATATTTATTCAGTAAAAAAATACAGTCATACTCGGAATATTTATTCATCATTCGCCATTGTATACAACGTTTATGTGTACATAAAATGGAATGGAAAATGTTTTGCTCTGTGTGTGGCTGTTTGAAAACATCCCAGAGGTAAAACTTAGAAGACCTTCTTAGTTCAGGCCTTGTCAGGAATTTTTTCGATAATTTCATTTTTATTCTTATCAAACTGCTAAAGAATGCCTTCTAGTATAAGATGAAGTACACATTCCACATTCCCTTCTATGAGAAGGCAGAATAGAAGGAGTAACATTTTGTTTTTTTTTTTTTGCCAAAACAAAAGCAAACGAATTCATGTTTTTGAGTCAGTTAATATTCTTATGTAACTTCTGGAGAAGACCTTATAGAAGACTTCGGATCTTTAGTAAATAACAAAAATTAAAAATTTTAAAAACCCCCGAATATATCTTGAGAAGATGCGATATCTGCTAAACGGCTGGACCGATTTTCTAATAGCTAAGAACCCTCTCGATTAAGTCATCTTTCAAACAGAAAAAACTAAATCAATGTCGGTCCAGCCGTTTGGTCTGTACGTGGACGCGGATACATGCCACATTCCCTTCTATGAGAAGGGAGAACAGAAGGAGTAAAGTATTTTGTTTTGTTTTTTTTTGCCAAGGCAAAATAATTCAGATGCCGTTATAAAAAACAAAATTCCATATACAAATGCCAAATACAGAACAATTAAGCAAAAGAAAACGTAAATTATTTTAGTTGAGTTCTGTACTTTGAATAAGACAGTTATTATGTTCGATCAATATTATGTAAACATATATGTATGTAAATAGTACAGGGTGTTTTTTTAGAGGTATAGAACTTCGAATTGAAATAAAACACAAGAAAATCGTTTTAATGTCCATCAATTTGACTCTATTGGAAGGATAATTTTATGCCATTAATGTTTAAATATGATTTCGGGCATGTGGCCGCCGCGGCTGGCTCGAATAAAGCCAATTCTAAAGGTCCAATTTTCAACCACTTTTTCGAGCATATGGGGACGTATGTTGGCAATAACGCCACGAATGTTGGCTTCCAAGTCCCCTAACGTTTCTGGTTTGTTGGCGTAGACGAGCGACTTCACATATCCCCAAAGAAAATAATCCAATGGTGTCAAATAACACGATCTTGGTGGCCAATTGACAGGTCCATTCCGCGAAATTATGCGCTCATCGAATGTTTCCTTCAATAAATCGATTGTGACGTGCGCTGTGTGGCATGTAGCGCCGTCTTGTTGGAACCACAACTCATCCACATTCATGCCATCCAATTCGGGAACAAAATAGTCGGTTATTATGCCTCTATACCGGTTTTCGGTGGCGAATCGATTCATTCGGGTCCTCTTCAACGCTTTGCTCTACAGCGGCAATTGCTTCTTCGGCGCGCACTGTTTGACGTCTCTGCGGATGCGTATTATCACATAGAGTAAACGTAGTGCGAAAACGATCCATGGTTAACCGAATTAATTGCTCTGATGGACGATTATGTCGACCATAAAATGGACGGAGCTTGCGGTAAACTTCGCGAACTGAACAATTATTTTCGAAATAAATTTGCACGATTTGCAAGCGTTGTTCTTTTGTCAACCTGTTCATGATGAAATGGCAAACCAAACTAAATATTAATCACTTGACAGCTGACAAAATGGCCGCCAGTTAAAAAAGTGATGCCAACTTAAAGTTCTATACCTCAATAAACAAGTAAGAGTGCTATATTCGGCTGTGCCGAATCTTATATACCCTTTACCAAAGTGCGTTTATGTAGTATAGAGATACATACATAAGCAAAGAGATATGTAGGTACATATTAATTTTGTGAAAAAATTCATACTTTTTGTGCAATTTTTAGGTTTTAGGCATTGTGTTTAATTTGGTGCTTTTTTGCGATTTTTTTTCATATAGGCAATTTTTTGGTATTGCCGATTTTTTCGGTTTTTGGCGTTTTTTAATTTTGGCGATTTTTTCGTTCTGGCGATTGTTTTGATTTTTTAAATTTTTTTTTCATTTAGGCGATTTTTTTATTTTTTATATATTTAATTTTTTTTATTTTTTTGTGGCAATTTTTTAGTTTTGACACTTTTTTTCTCGTTTTGGCGATTTTTTTCGGTTTTTGGCGTTTTTTTAATATTGGCGACTTTTTCCCTTCTGGAAATTTGTTTGATTTTGACAATTTTTTTCATTTAGGCGATTTTTTTATTTTTGGTGATTTTTTCGGTTTTTGGCGTTTTTTTAATTTTGGCGATTTTTTCATATAGGCAAATTTTTGTTTGTTTTGGCGAGTTTTTTCAGTGTTTGGCGTTTTTTTAATTTTGGTGATTTTTTTCATATAGACAATTTTTTTTGTTTTGGCGACTTTTTTCGGTTTTTGCGTTTTTTTTTAATTTTGGCGATTTTTTTTTCGTTTTGGCGTTTTTTTTTTGATTTTGGCGATTTTTTCCATTATTGTCGATTTTTGTTCATATGAGCATTTTTTTTGTTTTGGCGATTTTTGCGGTTTTTGGCGTTTTTTTGTCATTGTGGAAATTTATTTTTAGTTTTGACACGTTTTTCTCGTTTTGGCGATTTTTTTCGGTTTTTGACATTTTTTTTTGGCGATTTTTTTCGTTTTGAAGATTTTTTTGATTTTGCCGATTTTTTTTTCATATAAGCGATTTTTTAATTTTTGGCGATTTTTTTTCATATAGGCAATTTTTTTTTGTTTTGGCGATTTTTTTCAGTGTTTGGCGTTTTTTTTAATTTTTACGATTTATTTTCATTTTGGCTATTTTTTTTTATTTTGGCGATTTTTTTTCATTTAGTCGATTTTTTTTTTATATTTTGGCGATTTTTGTTCATATAACAATTTTTTTTGTTTTGGCGATTTTTGCGGTTTTTGGCGTTTTTTTGTCATTGTGGAAATTTATTTTTAGTTTTGACACGTTTTTCTCGTTTTGGCGATTTTTTCGGTTTTTGGGTTTTTTTTAATTTTAGCGTTTTTTGTTTTTTTTTGGATTTTTTTTGTTTTGGCAATTTTTTTTTAAATTTTTGGCGATTTTATAATTTTTGGATTTTTTAGTTTTACCGTTTTTGAAAATTTCCACAGTTTAGCTCTTACATTTTCCAAGATATAGCAATTTGTTAAAAATACATAGTCAAAGTTGCATTAACTGATGGACCACCCTTTAATTTAAATTTGTTTAATTTTAGTGTTAATTTTTGTAGCATATATAAAAATACACTAATTTTACAAATTTCAAGTGTCAATATGCATATGTACATACATAATACAATTGTATGTATATTACATGGGATTTTAAAAGTTTTCGTCACTCATTTTGGAACACCCGTAGCTTTTACCGTTCCTGAGAAAATAGCCTTCTTCCTAAAACATGAAATATGTTTAATTATTAGAAAAAAAGTTAAAGTTTTCCAACCCTGGAAACGTTTTTTTAATTTGTTAAATTTTTAATTTTTTTTTTAATTATAAATACCAATTTTATTCATACCGAAGTATAAAATAAGTTAATTTAATAAAAAAGTAATGAAAACTTGTTTGCAGTAGTTATTTTCTATGGGAATATTGAGTACGAGTTTTCCAGCACTGAAACCGTCTGCTCGATTTTGCTGATTTTCAATAGCAAAATTTTTCGGAAAATTTCTGACACACCAGTCCAAGAACAAAGTCTCTAGCTCTTCTGGGAGCTAGTTAAAGACTCTTGTCTTTTGTTAAATAAAAAAATTTATTTTATGGCACTCAACTAGTGCCTTTAAATTTTTTATTATTAATAGAACTTAATTCTAGAGTTGTTCTTAAACTATGTTAATACTAGACTGGCTGTCAAAATTGTTTGTCAGTCATATTTATAATTATTCTTAATCTTAGGTACACAAATTGGTTATTAGTGTTTATCTCATCAAAAAGAACACATCCTTTGTTATTGATACAAATATTACTACAATTGTTTTTGTTTTAGCTTATCTCTTGTTACAATTTTGTTTTCTTATTTTCTATTTCGAAGGATATGTTAATCTTTTATTACAAGGTTGTTTCTTACTTTCTATTTAGGGAAATATGTTTATCTTTTATTACAAGGTTGTTTCTTACTTTCTATTTAGGGAAATATGTTTATCTTTTATTACAAGGTTGTTTCTTACTTTCTATTTAGGGAAATATGTTTATTCATATGTATTTCTTATTATTCTTACAATATGTTTATCTCTAGTAGACATGCTTTGGTTAGTTCATGCTTAAGATTTACTTAACTATTTTTTTATTTATTATTTAATGATAGCATTCCTTAACTCTCCCCTTCCTAAATTAAATCGTCCCGATTTTGTTTCTTTCAAGTTTTTCTAATTCTCTGTTATACAAAACTCTAAAGTTCTCGTTAACTCTATTCTGTCTATAAATCATACAATATTTAAATATCTTTAATGACAAGGATATAATGCTGATGATTCCTAATATAGTTAATGTTAAGTAAATAAATGATTTTACTGGGTGTTTTTCCACAGGAATAAAAAATTTTTTAACGAGTCTAAATTGTTAAAAGCGTATTCGCTTCCTGAATACATAATTTTTTCTATTTCAAAATCTTCTGTATGTTTATTGTGGATTGCTTCCAGTAGTTGGTCGTGTATATTTATATATGTATGTAATGTTGTCTATCTTTACCTCGTTTGTATATTCTACTAAAACGGTTCCTGATGTATTTTGATTGTTTATTGTATGTATGCCGTCTAATAGTATGAATCCATCATCTATCTGTTGAAAAGATTTGTTATATTCTTGTATAATTGTACATTTTGAATCCCTGTTTTCTAGTAATGGTATGATACAGTCGTTTGTAGCATTGTTACGTTCACAAATGTTTTTTCCTAAATAGTTCTTACAATTTTTTACCCGTATATACTCATGATGGCACCTAGCTATGACTTTGTCCGTTACTATTTGTCCGTATTTGAAACTGATAAGCGTAATTTTAAAGAGATTGCAATAGTTATTCAATATAGGGTATTTATAAATGGTTATAAATGAGTCTGATGTCCTGGCAATGTATACACCCGAATACTCCATTATATTTACAATTGGAATATTTGTTAGTTCATGTGCTACTATTTTTTTCAAATCTTCCAAATCCAGAGCCTCTGATAAATATTCATTATTTTTGGCTGCATTTTTTGTTCGCACTAGTACCAGCAATTTGTCATGTATTTGTTCCAATAGGATATGATTTTTTATGCGTTGTTTCCCTAAGGATTCTAAAATTTTATCAAATCTAGAGTTGATTATTTTCTGTTTTTCATTATTTTCGATAAGGGTATTAATTGCTGTTTCTATTTGTATAACGTCGTTATGATCTGGCACTCCTGTGATAAATTTTAACGCTGATCCCAAAAAATTTAATCCTCTCTTATGTATAACGTGTTCACTTAATTGTTCTTCTAATACTTTGATCTTTCGTATCCAGATAAGTTCTTCCGTAGTTGTAGAATATTTTCCTTCCAGTATTTGATTATAAGGTGCAAGGATTTTTGTCAAATTTGTTATATGAAATAGATGAGAAAATTCATCGAACAATAATACGTCGTCGCTTCTAGTCAAAATATACTTCCTGTCAGTTATGGTTGTTACCTTGGTATCTCCCTTTGCCTGGATTGCGATTATGATAACCATGGCTAGTAATTTCAGGTAATTCATTATCGTTTTCTGTAAGTGTGTAATTTTTTATGCTATCTTTGTGAATAACTTTCCCTTCCTTAGTCAAAATCGTGTCCTCGCGATCTTCCTGCACTATGTGCTTTTTATAACGGCTGTCGCTTTTACTTCTGATATTCGTTCTTAACACCAATACCTGGTCTCCTTGCTTGAATGTTCTGTGTCTACTTCCCTGGTTTAGACGTTGTAACGTTTTCTCTGATGCGTCTTTTAGTTTTTTCACTATGTCTTCCTTATTGTATGTTATTATGTTAAAGTGTATATCCTTGGGTTTTTTTTCTGTGACAGTGTGAGTTGAGTTATTTAATTCTTTTACAGCTGTGAACAATTCTTCGGTACTATTTAGATCTAAATACTGGTGTCTGTATTTTGTTGATTTTATATTTTATACACATTTGCTTCATCATAGCTGTATTTAAACAACTTTCGTTGTCTGTCATGAGTCGCTTGCAGTTCGGAAAATTGTTGATAATAATTTCTTCTACTCTTTTGTCCATATTTGTTTTTGAGTCTAGTTCTCTGATAGTTATATATTTTGAAAATTTGTCTACTGCTACTAAATATATTTTGTGTTCATTAAAATAAATATCTAAATGTATGTACTCCCCTGGTTGTGTTGGTATATCTGATTCTTTTAATGGTTCTTTCGTGGGGTTCCGTTCATATTTGCCGTATAGACAAGCTGTGCACTTTTTGTTGTATGCCTTACATTGTTGTTTTATGTTCGGCCAATAGTATTGTTCTAGTAGTTCTTTTATATTGTTTTTGTATCCCCTATCTGCTCGTTCGTGTGTTTGTTTAACTAATTCTAGTTGTTTATCTGGTTGTGTTACGTCTTCAAGTTTCTTTGGTGTGTACACGAATTTTATGCCTGCAAATGTGTTCTTTATAACTCGACCGTATCTAAATAAATTTTCAGCTGTTGTATGTATTGCTGCGATTTTTTGTGGCTGCAAAAATTTCTTTAATTCGGATATCAGATCATTTTCATCGATGAAGTTTATAGTATGACGTACTTTACTTTGAAACATAATACATGTACGTGTCTCGTTCTTCTGTGTGTTTGGTGCTAATTCTATTTGGGTGCCGTAGGCATTTAGCGGTTGAGTCACTGCTTTCATTATGTCGTTGAATGAACTATCGGATGAATGTACAGTATCTATAGATGATGTGTTAATTATTTGTCGTGACAAGGCGTCGGCTACGACATTCTGTACACCGGGTTTATACATAATTTTTGTTCCGTAATCCTCGATAATATTTTTCCATCTCTTTAATTTATAATTCGCATTCTTGTCTGATATAGCATACGTCAACGATTGATGATCAGTATATATGGTTAAGTCGGCTATGCCGTATATGTAATTTCGTAATTTTTGTAGTGACCATATAATAGCGAGTAACTCCTTCTCGTTCGTACTGTAATTCTGTTCAGTGGTACTAAGTGTGCGTGATAAGAAATAAATTGGGTTCCTGTTTTGACTCAGTACAGCTCCAATGGCTATATTGAAAGCGTCCGTAGTGAGTTCAAAAGCTTTCTCATAATTTGGTTGGTATAATTCTACTTGTTCCTTTAAGCAGTTTTTTAATTTATTTACAGCTTCTATGGCCGTTTGGTCTAAACTAATTTTTGTGTTTTTACTTTTATTTTTTCCGATATGAGAATTATCTCCTTTAAGGTATAAAGTCAAGGGTTTTGCTATCATTGCGTAGTTTTTTACAAATTTCCTATAGTAGCCGGTGAGCTCTAAAAATCCTCTAAGATCTTTCAGGGTTTCTGGTATTGGCTAATTTTCTATGGTTTTTACTTTGTTAGGATCAGTTGCAATCCTATTGTCCTTAACAATATGCCCTAGATATTCTACTTCTTCCATAAAAAATTTAGATTTTTCATTGGATACTTTTAAAGAAGCATTATTTAATGCATTAAAAATAATTCGTATGTGTTCCATGTGCTCTTCAACAGATGAGGAGTAAATGATTACATCGTCAATATAAACATATGCGAACTTACCTATGAAGTCACGCAAGATATCATCCACGCATCTTTGGAAAATAGATGGGGCATTTTTTAACCCAAAGGGCATTCGAACAAACTCATATTTGCCTCCATTTACACAAAAGGCTGTCTTCTCCCTGTCGCTTTTTTTTTAATCTAATCTGGTGAAAACCGGATTCTAAATCAAGTGTAGTAAAGAACTTAGCTTTCCCTAGGTTTTGCAGTGTGATATTTATGTCTGGTATCACATATCTGTCTGTGATTGTGTGTTCGTTTAATTTCCTAAAATCTATGACCATGCGTCTCTTAGGTTTTCCGTTTACGTCCATGCCTTTCTTATGTACCGTTAACATGGGGGAGTTGTATGGGCTGTAACTTTTTTGTATTATTCCGTCCTTTAATAATTTATCGATTTCTTTATTTACAAATTCTACGTCATTTATGTTGCTTGTATATTGTTTGGTCCATATAGGATCCTTGGTATCTGTCCGTATGCTAGCTTCAATCCTTGTAGTGAAGGGTAATGGTCCTATGCCATTATTGTCCTTCATTAACCTATCGATTTCTGCTTTATATGTATTTATCCCTATAATGTGATTTACATAATTTTCTTCCCTACTTTCTGGATTCCTCAATGCCTCAAATGTCATTTTATTCAAATCTTACTGCGTTTAATTCTTTCATTTCGTACCATCCCAATATTAAATCGAATCCGTTTATTTTATCTACTTCAAAGAAATCTAGTTCCTTATTCATAAACCAAATAGTTTGCTTTGTGTTTATCATTGAATTACCATGCATTGATATTACTTGTATTGGCTTTACCTTTTTTGTCAAACTGAATTTCAAATTTTTCTTAACATAATTATGGGTTGCACCTGTATCTACTAAAACATTATAGTTTATTTTCCCATCATTCATTACTATACTGGGCAACCCATTTATTAGTTTAAATACTTAATAGTTAAATGATTTTGTCTATGTTGTCGATGTTGATTGGTGAACTGCCCACTATGTGGTTTTTTCCAATACCTATTCCCGTTGTAGTAGTTGTTTTGGTGCTGAGTTGGTTGCCGGAATGCTGTATTCCCCGATGATGTATCCATGGGTTCTGGTTTTGGTAATTGTGCTGACTGTTGGTTATTGTTGTATTTCTGCTGATACATGGGACGTCTTTGGTGATGTTATTTCTCATGATAGTGTTTATTGTTGGTTGGATGGTTATTCGGCTGAGCGTAGCTTAGTCGTAACTTTCGATGTTCGTCATCGTGCTCAATGGTGCGGGCTACTGCAAAAGCATGCTCTAGATACCTTATAGGATTTCCATATAGAGTGGAGCGAATATATGAATTATTTATTCCGTCTTTAAACACTCTCACCGCCTCTTGTGTTGCTTCATCAGTCATTACCTTGATTACTTCTTGGCTGTGACCGGACATAGATATTTTTGACGTGATTAGTGTCAGGGCTCTGTTTACATTGTCATGGAATTCGCTCAAGTTGTGTTTCCCTTGTGTGAGTCTCTTCATCTCGTCCTGTAACACATACAGTGGTCTTTGATCAGCATAGGTATAATCTAACCTATTCCTGATTGCGTCGAAGTTAGACTTGTGCCATTTAGTTCATTTCAGTGACCGGTCAGTATAGTTCATTATTTATAAATGAACTAGTTCGTTCATTTAGTTCAATCGCTCTTTTTATTTTAATGAACTAGTTAGGTCTTTTTAGTTCAATGATTGTACATCTACAATTCTACCTACATACATGTGTATGTATGTATGTTGTGGTCTTTAACAATATTAAAAGCACGGATTCTGTGATTAAAAAAGTTTACGAAAACTAAAATTAATTAATTAATTAGCTTTATAAAGGGTTTATAATATAAACTTTATATGCAAAACAAATTAAGTTTGATTTTTTTTAGAAATCTCATAAATCCAAAATATTTTGTGTGTGTTCGTGTGTTTTCTTGTTTATTATTGCATTTGGGGTAGTAGTAGCCAGCAAGAACAAAATGCACATACATACATATGTACATACATACATATGGATGAGTGTAGAAGCAAAGCACAATAAAAAGAGAAAGCAAAACGTTGAAAACATTTAGTTCAGTTTGTGTTAGTTCATTTTGTGTCTCAGTTCCTAGTTCAAAAATTGAACTAGTTCAAAAATTGAACTATTGAGCGTAAAACAATTGAACTAGTTCACTTAGTTCAAAGTACTGAATCGTTCATTTGAACTAGTTCGTTCATGAACTACACAAGACTAGTCGAAGTTAAATATCGTGTTATGGTTAGTTAACACGTCGGCTGCTGCACCTTGTATTTTGGTTTTTATGATTGATAAGGCCTCTACATATCTATTAGAGTTTCTGTGATTACTAATTCCGTCCATTAGTCTAGAAACATCTTCCCTCCATACGCGGTATTTTGAAATGTTGCCATCGAATACAGGTAGTGCTTTAAAAACATCTAGGTTGATTTCATTAGGGTTGGTATAGGATATGCTGACTGGTTCCAGTCGTTCCGTTACTTGTGGATTCGTAGCGGAGTGAACTTGCATTTGATCTACCCTGGCTCTTAACGTTTCATTTTCTGTTTGAATTCTCTGGATCATCATTTGTAAGTTAGCCATCTGTTGGATCATGGTGTTCATGTTAGTTTGTTCCATTTCGTTAGTGGTGTCCAAGTTTCTTCGTTCGTTGAATTTATTTAAAGATTTCCTCATTTATTCCTTTTTAGTTCACTTATTTATGGTCACTTCTTTCTTTTACAGTTTTTGTTTTTTCATTTATATTAATAGGTCCGCCCGTAGAAGGATAAAAGTATATTATCCTCCTGGCAGGATCGCCAGTTAAAGACTCTTGTCTTTTGTTAAATAAAAAAATTTATTTTATGGCACTCAACTAGTGCCTTTAAATTTTTTATTATTAATAGAACTTAATTCTAGAGTTGTTCTTAAACTATGTTAATACTAGACTGGCTGTCAAAATTGTTTGTCAGTCATATTTATAATTATTCTTAATCTTAGGTACACAAATTGGTTATTAGAGTTTATCTCATCAAAAAGAACACATCCTTTGTTATTGATACAAATATTACTACAATTGTTTTTGTTTTAGCTTATCTCTTGTTAAAATTTTGTTTTCTTATTTTCTATTTCGAAGGATATGTTTATCTTTTATTACAAGGTTGTTTCTTACTTTCTATTTAGAGAAAATATGTTTATCTTTTATTACAAGGTTGTTTCTTACTTTCTATTTAGGGAAATATTTTTTTTTTTTTTAATACATGTATTTATTTATTGTATCTTCAAATATGAACTAACAATAAGTATTCAAATCTTAAATCTAAAATATAATTATTAGGACCGACCACTGTCGGACATAAACTTGTTAATAGTTATAAATAATACATAAGTAGTGATAATAAAAAAAGAAAAAAAAAATTATAAAAAAGTATAAAAAAAGTATTTTCAAGAAATCCCATTTGGCGTGTTGAGTAATAGAGCCCTTGTGTCCCTCTTTTTTAAGCGGATGTGTCCAGTAAAGTTCAAAATATTACGAGCAAGCGGATTAGGATGTGACTCGAGTTTTGTTAAATATTTGCCTGCGTATTTTGCAATTTCTTCAGTCACTAATGGCATATTTAAATCACGATGTATATTAGAATTTTTGATGTACCATGGAGCCGATGTTATTAACCGTAAAATTTTGTTTTGCCTTCGTTGGATTCTCTCTACATTGGAAGCTGAAGTAGTGCCCCATAACTGGATACCGTAACACCATATTGGCTTTAAAAGCGACTTGTATAATAAAAGTTTACAGTCCATGCTAAGTGTTGAATTTCTGCCAATCAACCAGTGTATTTGAGATAACTTAATTTTCATCTGAGTTAGCTTAAAGTCAATATGATGTTTCCATGTAAGCCTTCGATCAAGGTGTATACCAAGGTATTTCACTTGGGAGTGTTGAGGAATATTTTGATTATTGATTCGAATTGGGGAACAAGTATCTCTTCTTAGGGTAAACGTTATATGGACACACTTTTGTTCATTTACCTTAATTCTCCATAAGTTCAACCACATTTCCAATTGTGTAATATGTTCTTGTAAATATCGGGAAGCCTCGTGAGGGTTTTCATGCATACTAAGGCAGGCTGTATCATCGGCAAACGTAGATGTATGGATATTGCTGCTCAAAGGCATATCACAAGTATAGATCAAATACAAAACTGGCCCCAGTATGCTCCCCTGTGGCACACCGGATGATATAGATTCGGGCACACTCATGAATTCTCCTTCCACAACCGTGAACTTCCGGGTAGTGATGTAACTTTCTAATAAATTCACTAAATTTATTGGTAGATATGATTTTAATTTTAGAATTAGACCTTCATGCCACACTTTATCAAATGCCTGAGAAACGTCAATAAACAGGGCAGAACAATACTTCTTTTCCTCAAATGTTTTTCTTATAAATTGAACCAATCTATGAGTTTGTTCAATGGTGCTATGCTGACTTCTAAAACCAAATTGATGGTCTGGGATGCACCCATTATCTGTTAAGGTTGGGGACAATTTTGTCATGAGCAGCTTTTCGAAGAGTTTTGACATAGTTGACAGCAAACTTATTGGCCTATATGACTCAGCTTTAGTAAGATCTTTTCCCGGCTTTGGAATCATTTTGATTTTTGCAAGCTTCCAGAGTTGTGGATAATACTCCAGTCGTAATATGGCATTAGAAATAAACAGCAAGATTCTTATTGCAATATGCGGCAAGTTCATCAGCATCTTGTTACTAATTCCATCAATACCTGGAGCTTTCTTTGGCTTGAGTTCAGCAATTACTTTATGTACATCACGCATCTTAAACTTTAAGGCTCGAGGGGGTAGAGCAACTACATTCGGCAAATCTGCAACACCAGTACGTGTATTTGAGGTAAATACGGATTTTAAATGCTCAGCAAATATTTTGCATTTTTCCGTATCGCTTCTTGCCCAATCTCCGGTAGATGTGCGCAGAGGTGGCTTGAACTCAACGGGGGTTTTAAGCTTTCTAGCAGCGCGCCACAAAGAGTAATTAGATGTCGGTGTGACATCAAGACCTTCCAAATAATTTTTAAGAGATGCAGTTTTTTCAGATGCAAGCAACTCTTGAAGTCGTTTAGAACATTCTTTAAGTCTGAGTTTATGTTGGGGTGATCTGTGCTGTTGCCATTCCCTTCTAGCTCTTCTTTTTTCACATACGAGATGTTCAATATCCCTGGAATAAATTTTATTAAACCCAGACTGCGGATGGGAGGTAGTGGCATGTTCAGCAGCCTGTTTAATAATTTCGTTAAGATTGGCAATGTTAGTTTCAATGTCATTGGGTGTTCTTAACGCAATATTTTCCGTGCAATGACTACTAAGATATTTTTTGAATCCCAGCCAATTAACACGATTGGTCATCTTCCTATATGGGTGAGGTAAGTCACTTCTTAGTGGGTTACAAATTGTAACGATAGTGGGGGAGTGATCGGAGGAGAGATCTACAGAAGTTTCAACACTAATTAAATCCCTAGAAATATTTTTCATTACGCCAAAATCAATAACATCTGGAATTTTTCGTACGTCAGTAGGCCAATAAGTGGGCTCCCCACTCGAAATAACATCTAAGCCCATTTTTGAAATTGTATTAAACAAAGCTCGACCTCTAGGTGTTAAAAGGCGCGATCCCCAGTACGTATGCTTTGCATTGTAGTCTCCAGCTGCCACGAAACAAGATCCAAGCGATTTCTAGAACTTCTCATACTGATCTTCGGTAACTGAAAATCTGGGAGGTGAGTAAATTGATGATATTACGAAATTAGAACAAAAATTTTCTACAAAAATATTCGTAGCTTGCATATATTCTTCACTAACGTTGTCAAGGATATAGTGCTTGAGTCTTGACTTAATTAGAATTGCAGATCCACCGCATGCTCTCCCTCTAGGGTCCTTTGTATCATACATAGTGTAGCCATTTATTTTGAAAAAGCTTCTCGAAGTCAAATGTGTCTCAGAGACCAACATTATATCAATACTTTTTTCCGTAAGGAAGTGCTCAAGTTCATTTTTATGTTGGCGAATGCCGTTCGCGTTCCAGAAACATATTTTTAACGTGTTCATGGCTTGTTAATTAATGCTTGAAGCAGAGTATTCTGCATTCTCAGCATTTCTTGCATCATGTTAGTCATATTTGTTGTAAAGTTGTATATAGTTAGCACCAAATTGTCAATAGTAGCTTCAAGGCGACTAAAGTTAAAGCTTGAGTTTGCATTTGTTGAATTATTTGGAGGTGGAACATTTTGTGCGGGAATAGAATTTGTTCTAGCAGCATCGGCATACGATACACGGGAAGTAACTGGTTGGCTCCTTTGCACAAAAGTGGCGGAGTAAGCGTTTGCTGATTGAGATGGAGCTAATTTGGGTTTTTACACCATAGTCTGTTTGACAAAAGAGTACACAGGACAACCTCTGTAGTTAGCTGTGTGATTACCTCCACAATTACTGCATTTTTTATCACTTTGATCTTTTGGCTTATTGCAACTAGCAGTGCCGTGTAATTCGCCGCACACAACACAAACAGAGGGTAATTTACAGTATGTTTTTGTGTGGCCATATTCTTGGCAATTATGGCACTGTACGGGACCTGATCGCTTATGTGGCTCTTCAACTGTGATTTTTCGGTATAAGAGGTATTTTAGGCTATAAATTGGGTGTGTCTCGTTTTTTTTCAGCTGTATATCATTCGGCTCCAATTCAACACGAAATAGAGGCTGGGGGATCTTCTCCCTGTTTATTATATTGGTAACATTTTTTACCTTAAATCCTTGTATCATGAGTGCATCTTTTACTTCTTCGGGATTAACATAAGAGTCAATACCCTTCAATACGATCTGCATACCTTTGGCACTTTTAAGCTGGTACGTATAAAAACTTGTTTTATTTTTTTCAAATTCAGTCACTATTTTACGGAAATTTTTTTCTTCGTATATTTGAATTTTAGTTTCGTCAATATTACCACGCTTTATTGGAATAACATGAAATGCGTTTTCACCAACGGCCGAGACTAATTTTTTAGGGAAATATGTTTATCTTTTATTACAAGGTTGTTTCTTACTTTCTATTTAGGGAAATATGTTTATCTTTTATTACAAGGTTGTTTCTTACTTTCTATTTAGGGAAATATGTTTATCTTTTATTACAAGGTAGTTTCTTACTTTCTATTTAGGGAAATATGTTTATTCATATGTATTTCTTATTATTCTTACAATATGTTTATCTCTAGTAGACATGTTTTGGTTAGTTCATGCTTAAGATTTACTTAACTATTTTTTTATTTATTATTTAATGATAGCATTCCTTAACTAGCTTGGGAAAATCGATTTCGCGTACAGACAGACGGACAGACGGACATCGCTTGTTCGTCTTCCCTATGCATAAGGATCCAGAATATATGTATATACTTTATGTGTCGCTTATTAATATTGTAGAAATTACAAACGGAATAACAAACCTATATATATATATACCCTTTTACCATTTTTTGGTAAAGGGTATAAAAACACCCAATATATGGGTTCCAGAGTAGCAAGCCGAGCATAAAATTTCGGCGGCTGAAAGACAAATATTTTCGGCGGCGGCGGCTGAACGGTTTAACGCCGATTTGTTTAAGCATTTGAAAAAAAGTTTTAACACAGTCTGTTTTTAGAAAAATATGTGAATTATTGAATCACCACGTTGTAACATTATTTATTTTGCAATAGTTTCAATATTGCAGTAATTTTTGTCCTAAAAAATAGCTTCGTAAATTATTTGTTAATCCATAGAAGCATATTCTAGACTATCAGGG
Source organism: Tachina fera (assembly GCA_905220375.1). Classification (NCBI taxonomy): domain Eukaryota; kingdom Metazoa; phylum Arthropoda; class Insecta; order Diptera; family Tachinidae; genus Tachina; species Tachina fera. The sequence goes on along the minus strand of LR999965.1, from coordinate 96,131,155 downwards.
CAATTATAAATAAAATTTCGCGAGAAATTTCTCATTTTTTAAATTAGAATTTTTTTCCCCTATTACTTGCTATTAGTTGGAATTTTTCCCCGGGAAAAATTTCTGGAGGAATCTTATTCTTGATTGATTTCTACATTTTTTTTTTTTTTTTTTTTTAATACATTTATTTATTTATTGTATCTTCAATTATGAACTAACAATAAGTATTCAAATCTTAAATTTAAAATATAAGTATTAGGCCCGACCACTGTCGGACATAAACTTAGTGATAGTTATAAATAATACATAAGTAGTGATAATCAAAAAAAGAGAAAAAAAAAATATTTTCAAGCAGTCCCATCTGGAGTGTTGAGTATAAGAGCCCTTGTGTCCTTCTTTTTCAAGCGGATGTGGCCAGTAAAATTCAAGATGTTACGAGCAAGCGGATTAGGATGTGACTCGAGTTTTGTTAACTATTTGCCTGCATATTTTGCTATTTCTTCAATCACTTGTGGCATATTCAAATCACGATGTAGATTTGAGTTTTTGATGTACCATGGAGCCGATGTTATCAAACGTAAAATTTTGTTTTGCCTTCGTTGGATTCTCTCGACGTTAGAAGCTGAAGCAGTGCCCCATAACTGAATTCCGTAGCACCATATTGGCTTCAAAAGCGACTTGTATAATAAGAGTTTGCAGTCTAGGCTGAGTATTGAATTTCGACCAATCAGCCAATATATCTGAGTTAGTTTAAGTTTCATTTGTACTAGCTTTGAGTCAATATGGTGTTTCCATGTAAGTCGTCGATCAAGGTGTATACCAAGGTATTTTACATGTGAATGCTGAGGAATAACTTGATTGTTGATTCGAATTGGGGAACAAGTATCTCTTCGCAGGGTAAATGTTACCTGAACACACTTTTGCTCGTTTACCTTAATTCTCCATAATTTTAACCATAGTTCCAGTTGACTAATATGTTCTTGTAGATATCGGGAAGCCTCATGAGGATTTTCGTGCATACTAAGGCAGGCTGTATCATCGGCAAACGTAGATGTATGGATATTACTGCTCAGTGGCATATCACAAGTATAAATCAAATACAAAACTGGCCCCAGTATGCTCCCCTGTGGCACACCGGATGATATAGTTTCGGGCACACTCATGAATTCTCCTTCCACAACCGTGAACTTCCGGGTAGTAATGTAACTTTCTAATAAATTCACCAAATTTGTTGGTAGATATGATTTTAATTTTAAAATTAGGCCGTCATGCCACACTTTATCAAATGCCTGCGAAACGTCAATAAACAGTGCAGAACAGTACTTCTTTTCTTCAAATGTTCTTCTTATACATTGAACCAATCTATGCGTTTGTTCAATGGTGCTATGCTGACTTCTAAAACCAAACTGATGGTCTGGGATGCATCCACTACTAATTAGAATTGGGGACAATTTTGACATGAGCAGTTTTTCGAAAAGTTTTGACATTGTTGATAGCAGACTTATTGGCCTGTATGATTCTGCCTTGGTCAGATCTTTGCCTGGCTTTGGAATCATTTTAACTTTGGCAAGCTTCCAGCTGTGGGGATAATACTCTAGTCGTAAAATGGCATTAAAAATGAATAACATGATTCTAAATGCAATACTAGGCAATTTTATTAGCATTTGGTTACTAATTCCATCAATACCCGGTGCTTTCTTCGGGTTGAGTTCAGCAATTAGATTTTGTACATCACACATTTTAAATTTTATGGGTCGAAGGGGTAGCGCAACTACACTCGGGAAATCAACAACACCAGTACATGTGTTTGGGGTAAATACGGATTTTAAATGCTTTGCAAACAAGTTAACTTTTTCAATATCACTCCTGGCCCAAACTCCGGTAGAAGTGCGCAGAGGTGGTTTAAACTCAACGGGTGTTTTAATTTTTTTTCGCAGCGCGCCACAAAGAGTAATTAGATGCTGGTGTTACGTCGAGATTTTCCAGATAGTTTTTAAGAGATGCAGTTTTTTCATATGCAAGCAGTTCTTGGAGTCTTTTAGTGCACTCTTTTAATCTAATTTTATTTTGGGGTGATCTGTGCTGTTGCCACTCTCTTCTAGCTCTTCTTTTTGCACATACGAGATGTTCAATATCTGTAGAATATATTCTGTTAAACCCAGTCTGCGGATGGGAGGAAGTGGCATGTTCAGCTGCCTGCTTAATGTTTTCGTTAAGATTAGCAATATTAGATTCAATATCGTCATGAGTTCTAAGCTTAATGTTTTCAGTGCAATGAGTACTAAGATATTTTTTGAATCGCAGCCAATTAACACGACTGACCATTTTCACATATGGGTGAGGTAGAGCACTTCTCAGTGGGCTACAGATTGTAACGATCGTGGGAGAGTGATCGGACGATAGATCTAGGGAAGCTTCAACATGAATTAATTCCCTAGAAATATTTTTCATGACGCCAAAATCTATAACATCCGGATTTCTACATAAATTTGATTTAAGCTCTCCGATTGAATTAAAAATTAATTACTTTATTATAACACTGCTACGGATCAACAAACAAAAAGCTTTGAACAATTAATTATCAAAAAGTAGCCTGAATGCTTAAACAAAGAAGTCTATATAAACGTGCATGTATTTAAGAAGGGACTCCAAAAGAGAACGTATGTATGTAAGTGTTGTCGCAGCTACGTTACCGTTCACATAAACATTTTCTTTTTATGTGGAAGCAAAAACAACTATCTTTCCGGGACGCTCGCTATCATATTAAATACGAAATTTAAAAAAATATAAAAAATTAAAGACAAAATATCGGCTGAGTACTAAGCCGCCGATAAGCCGTGTGGTTCGGCGGAGGCTCGGCTTGTTGAAAAAAATCGGCTGACTGGCTAGCCGGAAGTCGCGACGGTACGGCTTGCTACTCTGATGGGTTCTTATTTTCAGAAGTTTCCTTTCAATATGTGCGACCCTTTTTTTATGCATGTTTTTTTATTTATTGTTTCTTCATATATGAACTAACAATAAGTATTGAATACTTAAATCTAACATATAATCAAAGGCCCGACCAATGTCAGACATAACTAAGTGATAGTTGTAAATAATACATATATAAGTAGTGATAAGCAAAAAAAATTATTTTCAAGCAGCTTCATTCGGAGTGTTTAGTATTAGAGCCCTTGTATCTCTATGTTTTAAGCGGATGTGTCCAGTAAAGTTCAAAATATTAAGAGCAAGCGGAGCCTGCGTATTTTGCAATTTCTTCAGTCACTAGTGGCATATTTAAATCACGATGTATATTTGAATTCTTAATGTACCATGGAGCAGATGTTATTAACCTTAAAATTTTGTTTTATCTTCGTTGAATTTTCTCTACATTAGAAGCTGAAGCAGTGCCCCATAACTGGATACCGTAACACCATATTGGCTTTAAAAGCGACTTGTATATTAAAAGTTTGCAGTCTAGGCTGAGTGTTGAATTTCTGCCAATCAGCCAATGTACCTGAGTTAATTTTAGTTTCATTTGAGTTAACTTATAGTCAATGTGATGTTTCCATGTAAGCCGTCGATCGAGGTGTATACCAAGATATTTCACATGTGAATGTTGAGGAACAACTTGATTATTAATCCGTAAGGTAAATGTTACTTGAACACACTTTTGTTCATTTACCTTAATTCTCCATAAGTTTAACCATAGTTCCATCTGGCTAATGTGTTCCTGGAGTTTTCGGGATGCCTCATCAGAGTTTTCGTGCATACTAATGCAGGCGGTATCGTCGGAAAATGTAGAAGTGTGGATACTACTGCTCACAGGCATATCACAAGTATAAATCAAATACAAAACTAGCCCCAGTATGCTCCCCTGTGGCACACCGGATGAGATAGTTTCAGCCATACTCCTTCCACAACTGTAAATTTTCGTGCAAGAATGTAACTTTCCAAAAGATTTAGAATGTTTATTGGTAAGTATGTCTTCAATTTCAAAATCAGGCCTTCATGCCACACTTTATCAAATGCCTTAGAAACATCAATAAACAGGGCAGAACAATACTTCTTTTCCTCAAATGTTTTCCTGATAAATTGAACCAATCTATGCGTTAGCTCAATGGTGCTATGCTGGCTTCTAAAACCAAATTGATGGTCCGGGATGCCCCCGTTATCAGTTAAAATTGAAGAAAATTTTGTCATGAGTAGCTTTTCAAAAAGCTTTGACATTGTTGACAGTAAACTTATTCGCCTATATGACTCAGCCTTGGTAAGATCTTTACCTGGCTTTGGAATCAGTTTAACCTTGGCAAGCTTCCAGCAGTCTGGATAATACTTCAGGCGTAAAATGGCATTAAAAATTAATAACAGGATGCTAATTGCAGTACGAGGTAACTTAATCAGCATCTGGTTACTAATTCCATCCATACCGGGAGTTTTTTCGGGTTGAGTTTGGCAATTAGTTTTTGTACATCACACATAGCAAATTTTAAGGGTCGAGGGGGTAGAGCAAGTACACTCGGCAAATCAGCAACAGCGGTACATGTATTTGGTGTAAATACGGATTTTAAATGCTCAGCACCTAATAAATGCGCCTTGATTTTGCTCTTGTTATTTTAGATGGTACCGTACATGATACAATTATACTAGGTACATGTACAAGCCCAGCCAGTTACACTGAAAGAAAAACCTTCGTAAATGCAATGATTTTTCACATTATATTTATGATTTTGTCATTGTTTTTCAACCAATGCAACGCTTCATTCGCATTTCGAAAATTGTTTCATTAGCTGAAAAAATGTCATATATACAACGAAATATTTTCATTCATAAGCAACGTACATTTTCATATTTTAAATGAAAAATGTAATCATTGCGATGAAACTTATTAGTTTATACAATAAAGTGACATTAGTTTTATTTTGTTTACGAACTATTTCATTGAATAAACAACATTTGTCATGTAAATCATGACAATATTTCATTACTGAGACGTAACATATAATTTGTTGATGATATCATATCATAGTGTTAACAACATAAGTCATTATTGTAATGACTGATTCATTTATTTAATTATAATTGTATTTTAATAAATATTCAACTTACGTGTGTATATTGGCACAGGCATCAGAAAAACGTTTGCATGATAATTGGATTCCCCGGCCAAGAGTTGAACTTGGAACTCATCGCGTGGTAGATAGCGCGCTTACCACTGCAGCCACAACAATCTCAAATATTATTTAGATACACACTAAATACATACATGCCATCATTAATGAAATTTTAATTCAAAGTTATGTAATTGATCTAATTAATTCAACATTATTAATTTTTTTGAAAAGTTATAACTTATAAGTATATATATATTGCAAAAAATTTTACTTATCTCCAGGATTCGAACCTGGGATTACAAGAGTGGCACACTGCCTACTAGCCACCAGCAGGATGTTTTCTTCATTATAATTACGAAAATATACCATTAAAGTAGCAACAAAACTATAATTTCCATAACTATAGATTAATTACATACTTTTTTGATACTTTGATACAATTTGATACTTTGAAATTATTTTATGTAACCTAATTAATTTAAAATATTTTTTTGTATAAATTCTTCACAAAAACATGTATTTAAGTTTTTCGTTACCCGAATGAAAATTATTTCGTAACATAAATGATACTAGAAAATGTAAAATATTAAGCACTCGATTGGTTTCATTCCATTAATGCAATTTACATTAATATAATGTAATATTTCATTTTATTAATAAAATTTGTCGTTGTATTAATGAAAGGGGTTCAACGTAATGGTTTCATTCCCGTGACGAAGTGTTTTTCCTTCAGTGTACTGTATACATTGAAGATAATTGTCAAACTTTGTTTCCCAGCTACAAAAATGTTAGTGTGTGTGTGGGAATAAAATAATTACAGTGTTGCCAATAAATTTAAACATGGCTGTGTCTTCAATTACCCATTGAAAAAAATTGCACTACACATCTTTTGTGTAGGTTAAAATTAAAACAAAAATAAATAAAAATAGAACCCAAAGTAGAATTACATACAGATTATACAAGAATTTAATTACATGGCCTACACATGTGAGTAGAAATTACACACTGTCTAACTACACGCAGATTGACAACACTGAATAACTATAATCATGCAGAAACGCCGCCGCGTCTGCAATTGTACTTTAGTTACCCTGTAAATGCTATTTTTATAAACAAAAGACAGTTGTTTCTGACAATTTTTCATTTGTTTATACCAACAAATTACATGTGTTTTTTGGTGTTGTAATTTTGTTGCAGTTCTGCATGTACCTAGTATAATGGTATCATGGTACCGTAGCTGAGTGGTACGCCGTTGAGTACACAACGTGTGATGATACATGTTCGAACCAGTGCTGCCGTAATGATGAATTTATCATATTTTTGATGGTTTTTGGACCAGAGTATGATTTTATGATTTTTTTCTGAAATGATGATTTTTAATTTTAGAAATTATGATTTTTACTTTCAATAAATGTAGGTAATGACAATATTTCAAGTTATTTTTAATAAACATTTTCTAAGGATCACATCCTACAGAAATTAAAAAAAAAATATTATATATATATATATGTATATGATTGTGGCTGAAAAAAAACAATATCCGTTCAACTCCCAAGATTATATAGTTTGTTTTTGTCAGGAAAAAATGCTAAAATTAAAAAAAAAATTATGTACCTACCTACATACATACATATGTACATAAATAACATAAGACTTAAAATAAGGTAAATACCGTATACATTTATGACGATAAAAGCAAAAAAACAAGCACACAAGTGATTATGATTTCTTATTAACTAAACCAATAGCAAAAAACAAATTTCAAATGTGTTCAGATAAAACGACGTACATAAGTGTAAGAAACGCACCTAGCGTTTCAGTACTTTTCCAGTAAAATTCAGTAACTTAGTAAATATTGAATAATTTAAAGAAATTACTCTCAATAAAAAAATGTTCATATAAAACGGAACGAAAAATTGTAAAATCCAGTAAAATATACACAACAGCTGATTGACAATTTTTGCGCTAAGAAATTATAGATATGTACATGGAAAAAAAAATATATATACATGCAAACATATATATGTATAAATATATATGTACATATCGTCAGGTAATTATCCACCAAAAAAAATCTGGTTTGGACGCACTAACAAGTGACGGAAGCAATGTATTGCTTACTTAGCAAAAGTTTCGCAAAATGATTCTGAAAAGCACTAACGTAAGGCGGGCTCTAACAAAAATTATATATTATAACTTCTGTGGAGCACTTTAGCAAGGCAAAAAAATTTATGGCTTTTTGGAAGTTAATGTATTGCTTCTAGCTGGCTCATCTCGAAAAAAATGCCAACAGTAAGTAACTTTGGCCGACTTCCTAAACGCAAGTTGCAATGCACAATTTAAAAAAATGCGTGTGCAATGCTAAGCATGTATTAAGAGTAAACTTGCGTTGCGGAGATATTTTTTGCATTTTATCGGCATTTAGGATCGTCGCTATGCAACTCATACATATGTTTGCCTACAAAATAAAATTGATGCGCGATTTTGACAACTGATACTCATTATCATGAGTTGCCAAACGATTAGGAACATTGGACATTGCCAGAAAGTTTACAAATGCGTTTACGAAGTGTATGATATGTAAATGTGAATTGCAACAAATATGTGTTATCGAGAAAATTTATGAAGATTTTTTTCCACTTGTTTTATAAAAATACACGATAGAATGTTTTGTTTAATAATAAAAGTAATAGACACATATGTTTTAATTTTAACTTACGGGCCTGGCCCGCGATGTCGACAAGAAACTTTCTATACCTTACTAATATTGAAAACAAAAACAAACTTTTTTATTTCGTTTTCAATATATGTAAGTAAGCGATAAAAACTTTCTTGTTGACGTCGTGGATCAGGCCGCAAAAGATTTTAAGCTTTTCACCCTCCACGTGATGAGTTATTAGGATGTACAGAAAAAGACAAAAATTTGTGTTGTCGCATATGCCAATCATGGCAGCAATATTGTGCACTTCCTTTTAAGTAAGTCCAATGAGTGCATTTATTAAGACAAATATAACTATGTATATTCAAGGTATCGAAAAACTGAAAACAAATTTAAGAAATGTGTACATTGTTATGAGTCCGATTTTTGGCGCTAAAATGATTTGCCGACTAGCTCAACGCGGCTACTTCTCGGGCGTGATCCCTCCCTCATTTTAGCCCACGGGACGTAAACAATTAAAGTTAAACTAAAACAAAAAAAAAACAAACACTCACAACACAACATGTCCGGAAATGGGAGGAAGATGGAACCCTCCAACCGCCCAGCCCAACCATGGTCAACTTACTACCCTGCATATGTTTCTGATGACCCCACGAATTCGCCTACTCTTACGCACTTACCAATCACCAGCAATCCATATCAAATAATTAAGCCATCATCTTTTGGTCTTAAAATCTTCACATACTAAATTTAATATTTATAAGTTTGTCCTTAAATCTACTTAAAACTAAATTATGGTTTTCCTACTTATACGTTACTTTATTCTCTTTTTTTCTTTTGTGAATTTTCTTTAAAATTGGGCAGTTATATAAACTAAATTTAAACGAGTCCTGTAATCAGGAAAATTATCTTTCTCTATCTGAATTACCTTTCTTGAAGTCTTCGGATTCTTAAAATTTACTTAAATTAAAGCTTTCCGTTGTATGAAAAAATTTACAATGTTTTACAATGAAAATTATTACATAAAAAAAACACAAAAACGACTTAATCCTAACCTTGATTTAGAATGCATTCGCTAATATTAATTAATAGATACAAAGTATGTAGGTAAAATATTTGCTGCAACATCAATCTTCACGCAGCTATGATAAAGAAATTGAATGTGATTCACAATATATTCTGTTTCCGGGATATGTAACAACTTTCTCTGAATATCATTACCAACCTACACCTGAGTGAGCTCAATCAACTGTAATATCTGGTGAGTTATTTGGACACAAACAAAAATATCAAACCGGTAACGCTAATCCCTATTGCGAACCCCCTTCCCTTCCTATAAATTAAAAAAAGAAATATAAGGATGTTGACAATCACCTTTGTACCTATTGTCTTAATTGCTAATAAAAACACAGAGTCTACAACCGCATATACATAAATCCTAATATAAAATGCACACAAACAAACTTTAAAATATTACAAAACGTTTATCTATACAATTTACATATACCTATATATTTTTTTTAGAAGGATGTTGTGAACATTCTTTTTTTGTTCAGCGTTATATTATATTAGCAGGGTATGGAGATATATATTTAGAAATTCTCTACTTAGCTTTTTTTCTTTTGTCTACTATTGCAGATTTTTCCGGCCGCACCCGTTACCTTCTGCTTTCATAGATTTGCCACTCAAGAAATGTGTAACCCTTTCTCTGGAGAGACTTGGACCATCATTCCCTTCTTAATTTGCAAGTCCGAGTAGACAATCTTTTGGTCACGTTGCTTCAGAGGTTGAATTTTTGGAAAAATCTATTGACGGGTTATTTTATACTCTGGGAAAGAAGGTTTCTTTTACTAACCTAACCCAAAAAAATTGATATAGTCTTAGTTTTTATGCACGTACCTGATTGTTCCTTTTTTTATCTAACTTATTAGGAGGGACTAAGATCAGTTCCCGTTTGATCACAAAAATGGTTTCCGTTTTTTTTTTTATTAAAACATTCACTGTCACTGTTTAAACTCTGGTTCGGTGTGTGCTGGCCGGTGGTTTTTCTGTATTTGATTTTTAATAAAATGGCTTCACACAGATTCACCAAGTGCATATTCCAGAACATGAAACAGAATTATCACTTTTGTTTTAATAAACACTATATTTCTTCCTTTTCATTACGCGCCATTCCAAAAATTATAATATTTGTTGTTATCCCTAGCCTTTAAGTTTACTAATATCTCACCCCCCTCTCAGTCGCTACCATTGTTTTTGTTTCCAATCATCGCATTTCCCCCACTGTTATTTCTTAACAGTCATTTTCTTTGCTAAAAGCTTACAACTTGTTTGCTACCTTTTTTTTTGAACATGTTTGATACTATATTTTTATGAATACGGTAACACTTACTTTGAATTGACAGACAGCTGGATAATAAATAAAAGAAAGCTATTTTAGACACAGGAATTTTGTTTGCAGACGTACAAGAACATGAGGTAAGGTTATTATAAATATATATTTAAATATTTATTTTCATCCAATTGTTTTATTATTCAGGAATCTGATGGATGCTGGCCTAACAGGCATTTTTGGGTAATTCTTATGTATCGTTCCTTGTTTTTCCTTTTCTTTTTATCTACATTATCTGACTATTTCATTTCTTTTTTCTTCAGGTGAACTGTAAGGATTGCATTTTGAGCCTGAGAAAAGGTTGGGGTTTAATTCCGGCTCGCCCCGCGCCTAAATAACCTTCTCAATTTAGTCCAGTCTCGGCTGGACAGTTTCTAACTAACTATGTTCCCGCCGAAGGCTTTCAATATACACACATATGTACTTATACTGGATGCAGATCTTGGCCAGCCCGGTTATGGTTACATTATGTGCTCGCCATAGGTTCCTTTTTTATGAATGTGGACAGGGGAACTCATATTGATATCCATTGTACATTTCACCTTATATTGATAACCCAGGTGGCCATGCAACAAAACTCCGCCGTTGCCAATGGACATTGGGCAAAGACGGTGTGTGTGTCCACTTATGCCGCCCAACGTGGGGAACTCCCACACCCTGATCTCACAAGCCGGGCTATGAAAAAGCTGTAGCTTTCGTTGGACTCAGATAAGTCTTTTGTTCATAAGGATATTGTCTTTGTTTGAAAATTTTGTTTTCTTAGGTTTGTTGTGTAAAAAAAAAAAAAATATTGCACGAAGAAAACGGAAATTTAGCATCTATCAGTTAGATCTCACTCTAAGCAGTATGTTACGCGATATTGTCCAACTCAGCCCATACGAACTACATTTAAACAAATCAGGTACTTTACATTTAATCAGTGGTCAATCGGTAGGAAAAAAAAAAATATATATATACACATACATACATACATATGTATATATATATATATATATATATATATATATATATATATATATATATAATTACTTTAACTAAATTTACTCTAATACCACAGCTGTTTAGTATTGCACCTAACTTCTAATATCACCGTTCGCATAGCCTAAATATTGCACCATTATACTTTTATATCTTTAGCATGAAATACCCCAATAGGTCTACCCTGCAAAGACTCCAACTCATACATATTATTCCCGATCGGTCTAAGCACTCGACATTTGACAAACTTTCGACAAAACTTTGCATTTATGTTTTTCGCGAAGTCACTTACTACCATATTTCTGCGATACACTTCCTGACCAGGGATAAACATTATATTTCTTGCTCTTTTGTTATATCTTTTGGCACTTTTCTCGTATGCATCGTGTATATTTTTCTTGATATTTTCTCGTATAATTTCTAACTTTTCCTTTCTCTCTAAACTCGTTATTTCATGGTCAGCTAGCGATTTAAGTCTTCTTGCTAACTTATAGTCAGCTCCGCTGGAGAACATATGCAACCCGAAAAGGGCAAAAAAGGGCGTCACTCCTGTTGCGGAATGCACTGACGTTCTTAAGGCGCATTCAATTTCAGGGAGATATAAATCCCAGTCTCTCTGGTCATCTTTTAAAAATGATCTAATCGCTGCTAGCACAGACTGATTTACACGTTCTGACGCATTTGACTGTGGCGAGTAAACTGCCGTTTTTAAGTGCTTTATTTTGTATGAATTTAACATCTCTTGAAATCCTTTGGCAACAAATTGCGACCCATTATCACTGTGGATTATCTCCGGAACCCCAAACTTTTGGAAAACTTCCTGTACCAGGAATTTTACAACGTTTCTGGTAGTGGCCTCTCTCATTGCTTTTAGAAACACGAATTTCGAGAAATGATCCACAACAATGAATATGTAACAGTTTCCGTTTTTAGACCTGGGATATTTTCCCAAAAAGTCCACATACAGTTTTTGAAAAGGTCTTTCTGTGATAACCTCCTGACCTATCTCGGGAATCATGTTAACATTAGCTGACTTTGTCTCCTTACAAATCTGACACTTTCCTACAAATTCTCTAACCTGGTACGTCATTTTCGGCCAATAATAAAATCTTTTTAATCTTTCGAGCGTTTTAGCTATACCACAATGAGCAGAAGTATTTGCTGCATGGGCTTTGTCTATAAGGGCGTGTGTCAAACTTACCGGAATCCAAAGCTTCCAGGGCGATTCTATTTCGTCATGATTATATATTTTTCCCTCGACGACTTTTAAATCTGGTAATTTGTGGGCATTGCTGGCAATTTCGTTCATGAGGCTAACATACTCCTCGCTTTCAAACTCCAGAGTTTGCCAGTCTAGAAAATCTTCGGTATCAATCTCTTCTACTACCTCGTCTATCGGTACACGTGATAACATATCTGCCACGACATTTTCAGATCCTTTACGATGCTCGATCTCAAAATCAAAGGCCTGCAATTGTAACGACCACCGAGCAAGTCTTCCACTCAAATCTTTCAAGGTCATTAACCATTTAAGACTTGCGTGGTCTGTCACGATCGTAAATGGCATCATTTCTATATATGGCCTAAACTTGCGAACGGCTAAAACTGCAGCTAAACACTCTTTCTCTGTCACTGTATAATTACGTTGACACTGATTCAATTTTTGCGAATAAAACGCTATTGGGTGCTCTTCCTTCTTTGTGTTTAGCTGATACAACACGGCTCCCACTCCATAGTCAGATGCATCACATTGAACATAAAAGCGTTTTGAAAAATCGGCATGCCGTAATACCGGTGCAGATGTTAATGCTTTTTTTAATTTTTCAAAAGCATCGATAGCCTCAGGGGTTAATGTAAACTTTTTTGATTTTCTTAGCGTATCCGTAAGCGGTGCTGATATAGTAGCGAAGTTTTTGATGAAGCGCCTGTACCATCCGGCAGTTCCCAAAAAGCTTCTAACGTCCCTTACAGATTTGGGCAGGCGTATTTCCCTAATTGCCTGAATTTTATCGGGGTCTGTTTTTAAATTTCCCCCTCCTACTATAAAACCCAAATATTTCAGCTCCTGAAAACAAAATTTCGATTTTTTCAATCCGATAGTTAACCCTGCGTCTCGTAAACATTTTGCGACCTTTTCTAACAAAACAATATGCTCCTTAAACGTACTAGATATAATCAACAGGTCGTCTAAATAGGTGAAAATGTTATCCTTTAACTCCTGGGGGATAACTTTATCCATAAGCCTACATAATCTTTGCGCCGCGTTACATAGGCCAAATGGCATAACTCTAAATTGATACAATGGCCTCCCGGCCACGGTAAACGCTGTATAAGGCTTGCTTTCCTCGTCTAACTCAATCTGCCAGAAGGCGTACTTGAGGTCAACACTACTGATGAAATGGGTTTCATCGATCCTGCTCAAGATGCCATCTATATTTTGTAGCGGATACGCATCCTTTACCGTTAACTTGTTTAATTTCCTGGCATCTAAGCAGAAACGATTTTTTGCGGGCTTTCTCACTATAGTTGTACGATTGCTCCAGGGACTTTCACTATGTTCTATCACTCCGAGTTTTAACATATTGTCAATCTCCTGGTATGTTATTTGTTGTACTGCTGGGGATATCGGGTAATAACGGTCCTTCACGGGTATCGCTCCCTAAACTAATTTTATGCTGTGTTTTTCTAGCCTTGTTACACCTAACCCCTTCTCCTCAAATGTGTCAAAAGCCTTCATGGCGTTCTCCAATTGTTGCTGTTGTTCCTGAGTCAAGCTATGTGGTTTCATCCTGTAGTCACTACCCTTGTTCACAAAATCTTCTTCCATTTTTTTGCTATCTATTTCGTCTAAGCCTATTACTTCCGGTGCTAAACCAAATTTCCTCCAGAAATCTACCCCTAAGTATAAAACTTGTTCCAGGTCTGGGCAAAGATATAGAGGCATATCATTCTTCTGATCTTTGTACAATATGGAAGTGTTTACTTTGCCTAATATTCTGTGATGCCGACCACTGGCAGTTATCACACTGGTCCACATCGGAGAAATTTCTAGGCCTAGATTCTCAATAATTTTCCTGCAACCTTTACCTAGTATGCTAACCGAAGCTCCGGTGTCTAACAGTCCATCAATTTCTATCCCATTTATTTCAACTCTTGCGAATACTCGATTATCATTTTTACCAGAAATCGCCCGATCTATTGTTTCTACCATTTTCCGTTTCATCACTTTCCTTTCTGCAAATTTTTTTCTAACTTTCCTAATTCGCCTTGAAACCTCTTCCGATTTACTGTCGGTACTAAAAATTCGTTGTCTAACTCTATCGTAGTTATCTTGTCTGACTTGCGTTGGTAAATAGTGTCTCATACCCGGTACGAAATGCTGAATACATGCCATTTTTGAACCCGAAGCATTGCCTTGCTTTAATCCTTTGAAGAGGCAGATATTTCGGTCTGGCCTGGTTTCCCCTTCGCTCCCAAGCCCCGATTCCAGTTTCCCGACTGACATACTGGACATTTTGGCGTTATTACATTAGGTTTGCCGCACCTGTAACAAAATAGATTTCTTTCTGTGGCTGGACAGTCTATAAATATGTGCCCGGGGCTTCTACAGTTCCAGCACAATAGTGCCTGTTTTCTTTGCGACTCGGCGATTTCATCTATATTCATTTCCTGTTCATCTTCTGATACACTTTGCTCATTATAAATTTCACTGATATAGCGTTGGTTACGTGGCGGTGGTGGTATATTTTTCACTTCTCTTCTGGGGAAGTTCCGCTCTGCTTCATGGCATTCGATTCGAAGCTGCTCTACCGATGAGACGGAAATAGGGTAAATTATTCGACCCACGCTTTCTTTAATGTTTCTTTTCATGATCTTTATCATATCGTACTCAGAAATCGCTTGGACAAGCTTCGAACGGATTTGATTCATTATGTGAAATTAATTATCGATGGTTTCATTAGGCTGCTGCTTACGTTCTACCAGGTCTCTCATAATTTCAAAATTCGATCTAGTACATTGAAATTGGCTTAATAATGCATAACGTAGTGCTGGCCACTCTAATGATCCTTGGGTTTTTATGAACAACCAATACCATTCCCTAGCCGTACCAGAAACTAACAAATGAAAGTCCCGCATTACCTCAAACCACGGAATCTGGTAATGTCGTTGAAGATGTTCTAAGCGGAATATAAAATCATCTACACTCATATGCCCTGAATTTCCATCAAAAACGATGCCTAACTTGTCAATGCGAATTCGAATCTGTTCGAGATTATGGGTTTGTAGTCCTGGCAATAACTCCCTCAAAACTGGATTGTTAACATTGGAGGCGGCATTCATCTGTACACTGCAATCCGACGAATTTTCGGATGTATTTCGGGGGTTACCTCTAGCTTCGACTACGGGTCGACCATTAAAGGACGCATTTTCTGACAAATCTTGTGAGCCACGGACTTGCTGATTTTGCACCATTCTAGTCAAGCTTGCCATAGAATTCGTCAGACCTGCCATCGTCTTTTTCATCTCAGCTATTTCCCTTTGGACGGCTGTTTTAACCTTATCCTCCAGTGTTTTTTGCACTTGTAGCGCCTCATCAACTACCATATCTCTAACGGGAGTTGTTATGTTCGGCACAGAACCCATCTGATAGTTCGACCTGGCCCCTGGTACAGTTTGTTTGGGAATAGCCCCAGTACGTGGCGCAGTTGCACCTATAGTTTGGGATAGGTCAAATACCTGAGGCTCCACGTTCCCTATACCTTGACTCATTTTTACTTTTTCCTTAGATATTTTTGTTCTTTTGGGTAAATAATGGGAGATAGTTCTGTTTAAATCAAACAATGGTTGCCTAGCTCTTTTTCGGTTTCGGGAGTGAGATCTAGTCTCTATATTCATACTAATTTGTCGAAAGAGGGAAATAATCGTCTTTTTTCTTACTTTATGATTCACAATATTTGTTTACTCTTAAAAATTTTTTTATACGGAACAATCCGACCTAAACGCCAATAACAATAATATTTAAAAAAAACACAAATATAACACAAAATCTATACGACAAAATTAAAAAGTAACCTTTTTTAACTAAGGGAAAGTATAAATTAAAGGAAACTAAACTTTCAATAATATACTTAAAAGGCTATAAATCAATTACTAAATAAATCAAACTAAATAAATCAGTAGTAAATAAAAATAATCTGTTGAATAAAATATCTAAGTCTACAAAGATAAATAATAGAACCATAAAAATTTACTAGAAACTATATAATATTTTTAAACTTTAATTACATGAATAAATATAATAAAATAAATCAACTGATATCAAGGTACCAAAATAAATTAGTTCGCTAGCAAAAACTGTCTATCAAAAATCTTTAAAAAAACTTGTTTAATGCTCTTTTCTTTGTTCATTTTAGGATTGCCGATGCTTGGTGCGACGCGGTTATATACTTATTCTGGTTCTTTTTTATCAAAAGCAGTTCCGTGGCTGCAAGTCACTCTACACTAAATGCAAATATTAAAACTGCTAGGTCGATATATACACATCAACTTGTCTGTGAATATCTTTGCGAACTAAACTCATACCTTCCGATACTACGGCCTTTAAAACATGTTTTAAAGCGGCTATCATCTACGTATTTCTTTTCGCAATACCCTAACTTCCAACGGAAACTAACACACAAAAATAGAAAAATAAATTTGGAGAACGATCAGAACATATAGAATTGAAACATAATGTTATTTCTATGAACTACAATCTTCTCCAATGTACTCGAAGCAGTTGCTCTTTTAGCGTCTAGATACACAGTACCATTTTCGTACAACATTTGCACTTGCTTCAGACACAACCGGCTACAGAAAAAAGGAGACTCCAAACCTTAAACACCAATTGACGCACTACTTTAATCTATTGCACTTCCCTATTAGTCTATTGTAGTGTTTAGATAGTATACACTCGTTAGCTTTTCTTTCATTTATTGGCGTATAACGCCGAAGCCTTTCGTTTGGGCGCCATATTGTTATGAGTCCGATTTTTGGCGCTAAAATGATTTGCCGACTAGCTCAACGCGGCTACTTCTCGGGCGTGATCCCTCCCTCATTTTAGCCCACGGGATGTAAACAATTAAAGTTAAACTAAAACAAAAAGAACAAACACTCACAACACAACATGTCCGGAAATGGGAGGAAGATGGAACCCTCCAACCGCCCAGCCCAACCATGGTCAACTTACTACCCTGCATATGTTTCTGATGACCCCACGAATTCGCCTACTCTTACGCACTTACCAATTACCAACAATCCATATCAAATAATTAAGCCATCATCTTTTGGTCTTAAAATCTTCACATACTAAATTTAATATTTATAAGTTTGTCCTTAAATCTACTTAAAACTAAATTATGGTTTTCCTACTTATACGTTACTTTATTCTCTTTTTTTCTTTTGTGAATATTCTTTTAAATTGGGCAGTTATATAATCTAAATTTAAACGAGTCCTGTAATCAGGAAAATTATCTTTCTCTATCTGAATTACCTTTCTTGAAGTCTTCGGATTCTTAAAATTTACTTAAATTAAAGCTTTCCGTTGTATGAAAAAATTTACAATGTTTTACGTAAAAATTTACAATGAAAATTATTACATAAAAAAAAGCACAAAAACGACTTAATCCTAACCTTGATTTAGAATGCATTCACTAATATTAATTAATAGATACAAAGTATGTAGGTAACCTATTTGCTGCAACATCAATCTTCACGCAGCTATGATAAAGAAATTGAATGTGATTCACAATATATTCTGTTTCCGCGATATGTAACAACTTTCTCTGAATATCAGTACCAACCTACACCTGAGTGAGCTCAATCAACTGTAATATCTGGTGAGTTATTTGGACACAAACAAAAATATCAAACCGGTAACGCTAATCCCTATTGTGAATCCCCTTCCCTTCCTATAAATTAAAAAAAGAAATATAAGGATGTTGACAATCACCTTTGTACCTATTGTCTTAATTGCTAATAAAAACACAGAGTCTACAACCGCATATATATAAATCCTAATATAAAATTCACACAAACAAACTTTAAAATATTACAAAACGTTTATCTATACAATTTACATATACCTATATATTTTTTTTAGAAGGATGTTGTGAACATTCTTTTTTTGTTCAGCGTTATATTATATTAGCAGGGTATGGAGATATATATTTAGAAATTCTCTACTTAGCTTTTTTTCTTTTGTCTACTATTGCAGATTTTTCCGGCCGCACCCGTTACCTTCTGCTTTCATAGATTTGCCACTCAAGAAATGTGTAACCCTTTCTCTGGAGAGACTTGGACCATCATTCCCTTCTTAATTTGCAAGTCCGAGTAGACAATCTTTTGGTCACGTTGCTTCAGAGGTTGAATTTTTGGAAAAATCTATTGACGGGTTATTTTATACTCTGGGAAAGAAGGTTTCTTTTACTAACCTAACCCAAAAAAATTTATATAGTCTTAGTTTTTATGCACGTACCTGATTGTTCCTTTTTTTATCTAACTTATTAGGAGGGACTAAGATCAGTTCCCGTTTGATCACAAAAATGGTTTCCGTTTTTTTTTTTATTAAAACATTCACTGTCACTGTTTAAACTCTGGTTCGGTGTGTGCTGGCCGGTGGTTTTTCTGTATTTGATTTTTAATAAAATGGCTTCACACAGATTCACCAAGTGCATATTCCAGAACATGAAACAGAATTATCCCTTTTGTTTTAATAAACACTATATTTCTTCCTTTTCATTACGCGCCATTCCAAAAATTATAATATTTGTTGTTATCCCTAGCCTTTAAGTTTACTAATACCTCACCCCCTCTCAGTCACTACCATTGTTTTTGTTTCCAATCATCGCATTTCCCCCACTGTTATTTCTTAACAGTCATTTTCTTTGCTAAAAGCTTACAACTTGTTTGCTACCTTTTTTTTTTGAACATGTTTGATACTATATTTTTATGAATACGGTAACACTTACTTTGAATTGACAGACAGCTGGATAATAAATAAAAGAAAGCTATTTTAGACACAGGAATTTTGTTTGCAGACGTACAAGAACATGAGGTAAGGTTATTATAAATATATATTTAAATATTTATTTTCATCCAATTGTTTTATTATTCAGGAATCTGATGGATGCTGGCCTAACAGGCATTTTTGGGTAATTCTTATGTATCGTTCCTTGTTTTTCCTTTTCTTTTTATCTACATTATCTGACCATTTCATTTCTTTTTTCTTCAGGTGAACTGTAAGGATTGCATTTTGAGCCTGAGAAAAGGTTGGGGTTTAATTCCGGCTCGCCCCGCGCCTAAATAACCTTCTCAATTTAGTCCAGTCTCGGCTGGACAGTTTCTAACTAACTATGTTCCCGCCGAAGGCTTTCAATATACACACATATGTATGTACTTATACTGGATGCAGATCTTGGCCAGCCCGTTTATGGTTACATTATGTGCTCGCCATAGGTTCCTTTTTTATGAATGTGGACAGGGGAACTCATATTGATATCCATTGTACATTTCACCTTATATTGATAACCCAGGTGGCCATGCAACAACATTAATCATATACATATAATCGATGAACGTTCGACGATATATATAAACACAAATTGAACTAGAATAATCTATTAACTTTATTCACGGCTATGTTCTGCATTCCCCGTGAAATTACATAGTTTGGAAGTGCCATGGCATTGTTTTATAAATTTTTCCAACAATTCTACAAGTTTTAATTTCCCGTGGAATACATAACACTCCCTAATATTTTTCTAGCATCTAACTTAAATAAATGGAATATTGTTTATAGCTTATTACATTTGTTTTTCGTTATTTTGCAAATTTCATCAAAAACAGAAACTTTTTTTTTTGTTTGTTTATACATATTTAGACATATGTTTATAAATATGTATTTTTTACTGGATTTTACTGGCAAAAATTTGTTCAGTAAAAATTTGTATTTAATCAGTAAATGACCTGTCATTTTTCTCTCTCAATTCGCCCTCTGATTTACTGTATTTTGTGTACGCGAACGCAATCCAGTAAAAATAGTACCAATTTGTACAAATTTTTGAGTTCTCGAACGCACTTAATATTTTTTTTGCAAGCCAATGGGTGATATGAATAAAAAAAAGTATTTGCTTTTTACTTAAAAATTTGTTTTAAAATCAAAAATTTTGATGTGTTTTTTGTTTTTTTAAACAAATTTTTAAGTAAAAAGCAAATACTTTTTTTATTCATACTACCCAATGTCTCTCAAAATACGAAGTTAGCGTAGAATTTGTGTTAGCGTAGAAGTTGTGTTTTCTTCTTAGAAAATGCATGTACATAAACATCATGAGGTCATATTAAAAATAATTTCGTTTAATTTTCGGAAATATGCAACAAATGTAACACATATTTTCATTTCATGATATATATAAATAGAAAAATGCATTCCGATGCTCTTTTTGTATCATAAAATGTGTTTTTTTGCTATTTAATTTTTCTGCAATTTGATGAATCAACTTTCTTATTTATATTAAACAGCTGTCCTTTGGAAAGCTTTACATAATATTTGGAAATATTGTAGTGTTAACATACTTTCAACGTAATTTGATATTAACTTTAATTAGCCACTGAAAAAATTAAAGTGTATTTAAATCAATTTTAATTTTTTGTGAAAATTAACTTAAACTATGTTTAAACATTCAGTGATTTATTAGCTATAAGTCCTCTTTTTATGCAAAGTTTGTTTTTAATGTAACTCAAAACATATCATTTAATACAAGTATTAATATAATACAAGTATTAATACTTTTGACGAAAATGCATCCCTGGTCTTATATTTGTTTCAAAAATTTCAAAAAAACAATAACAACTCAACATGTCAGAGCTGCATTTTCCACAAAAGTATTAATACTTGTATAATAGTCTGAACGGGGCTTTACTAAAATGAAAATGTCGTTATGTTGTTTTCTCTTGCTGTTATGGCGTGGTAAGCAAATATGCTAAGTCCAGAAAAAAATAAAAAACATCTCTTAATTCCAGCAGAAAACAATCTGCATGTAGTGTACTTACAATTACTTAACAAATAACTTTTTGTCCTGATTTAAAATAACAAAATTAATACATAGTTTCGTTGACCTCGCGCACATTTAGTTTGAATAAACTTAGAAATTTTTTTGTCCTTCCTGAAAAATTAAAAAAAGGATTTAGCATCTTCGCAGACTAAGCCAACGATATATGTATTGCTTTCATTCACTTTACTTGTGCAGCCTGTGTCTTACATACACAAATATGCATTGTTTTTGGCATATAAAATCAGAAATTTGGTTTTTATAGAAATAGGTCAATTGAGCTTTTTTATTAAAAAAAATGGACTTGTGATGATTTTTTTCTTCAAAATATGATTTTTTGCTGACAAATGATGATTATCTTCGCAAAGCTTCTGGCAGCCCTGGTTCGAACCCCAGAAATATTTTTGAATATACTGACTACCAGGTGATTTTAAAAAAAATCAACTTTAAGTTAGCTGAAAGTAATGTAGAGTGAGACAACTGATTACCGCCATGTTAAAATAGTGAGTTGATGACATTGAAAAGTAATCCAAGTGTCAGTCAGTACTAGTTGAGAAATAGTTAGTTTAAATTTAACGTAGTTTCCGATAGAGAGTCAATAAATTTTAGTTGTTGTCGTTTGTACTAGGTAATTTAAAAAAGCGTATACACATAGTTGTTGGATATTTATAGTTATACGAGTAGTTATCCGGTTTAAAATTAATGCGTTTTTTTAGCTGCACGCATTCGTAGTTGTTTGACGGCCAACACTAAAAAAGTACTTAAAACTATACTTCTGTCATTCTCTGATTCGTATTTGCAAATATCGTTTCAAATATTCGTATTCACGAATATCAAAAATTGACATTCGTTGCATCACTATACATACATATGTGCCTTTAATTATGAAAGTGGTCTAAGTCATGTGCATTTTTGCTTCAAATCAAATAAATCTTTGAAAAACTTCAATAAATATTTAAAAAATCTTAAATAAATTTATATAAATCGAGACTAGTACAACTCTAAATTAAAATGCTGCATAATATAAAAATACTTTTTAATTTGTTCAAATATAATCTACTAAATATCTCGACCAGAGAAATATATGACTTAGACCACTTTCATAATTAATTGCACATGTGTATGAATGTATGTATGTGCATGCAGGACGTGCAAGAGATCAGCTGATCTTTATTTTTTCATTTATATGTGTTAAGTTATAAAAACGCCGATACTATAAACCGTACAAATATAAAATTAGTAGCGTGTTTCATGCTATCGTACTAATGAAGTAAACTTTGTAAAACTAAAATTGATTTTTTTTTGGTTTTCGTGCTTGGAGCTTTGATAAGTATGATAATTAGTATTGTGTATTGTTGAACAGCTAGCTAACAGTTTTCTGAACAGCTGATTCATCAAACGCAGTTTTCCTGCGATTCATCTGTAAAATTCGCTTAACGTAGCGGATATTTTAATTAAAAAAGAAAAAATTATAATACCCACTCTCGCCATCATGTTCGTTTAATTTTTCTGGATTATTTTATTCTTTTCAACTGCACTTCAATTATTATTAATAAAGCACAACATGGCATTTCTATTGAATAAAAAAATTTTTTTCAAATGATGTAGTACGATTAGTAGCAATGTGTATCTCAAAATCGCACTACAACTCATACTATTTTAAGTATTAAATTAAGTAGGTTAGATTAGGTAGGGGTGGCAGTCAGAAACCCGGACTCACTTAGACCGTTTTGGTCCATTGTGATACCACGGAGACTCTGCTTATGCGGAGTCCTCACCGTCGAACCATCCAGAGCTCAGTATAAAGCTGCTAATACGTTGAAGTTCAACACTAGCAACGTAAGAAAGTTCCCTGAATTCAAGAGCGCCCATTGTGGCCATTCTCTTTCCTGCAAGTCCAGGACAGTGACAAAGAAAATGTTCTATGCTTTCCTCTTCATCAATATCTTGGCAGCTACGGCAAAAGTCGTTGTGTTCAACCCTTAGCCTTTGTGCATGCCTACCTATAAGACAGTGTCCGGTTAACACGGACACTAGAATCGAGATTTGTTTCCTATTCTTTGAAATTAGGTAATCCGTACCTTCTCTATTTAGGTGAGTCCATAACTGCCTTATGATCACGCAATCATTTCTTGTGACCCACCTTCTATTTGTTTCGTCCTCTGTCTTGCGCCTAAGTCTGAGTTTGCACAAGAGTAGGGGTAGACCTACACATTCCAAATCCGGTAGAACCTGTAAGGTTGTCCCAATTCTGGCAGAGTTTCCCTGTAAGCCTCTATGCCCCGGGATCCAGATGATCCTAATATCAAACTGCTCTGCCATCTCATTTAGAGATAATCGGCAGTCTAGGGCTGTTGTTGTTCTTAGAAGCGGGGATTCGAGGGCCATAATAGCTGCTCGACTATCGGTGTAAATATTAATCAAAGTCGTTGAAGTGACATTCACTTTTAACCAGTTCGCAACTTCTCTTATAGCAAGGATCTCTGCCTGAAAGATATTGCAGTGATCCGGAAGTCGCCTTGCAATACGAAGACTTAAAGCCCTCGAAAAGACCCCATAGCCCACACCCTCATGTGTTTTGGAGGCGTCCGTATTAAAATCAACACTTTTCCTTCTACCTGTAGTTCCATTCATCCACATTGCTGTAGATGGTATCCAGGTTTTATAAAGACGTTCGTGTAGTAGAGCAGGGGAGGTTTGGTCAATCCTCCATCACCTAACTTCACCATCGAGTACTCTGCAGTGGCCGGTTCCATTTCCGTTCCACAGAGAGGTTCATCTAAGACGGATTGCCGAGGACGTTGCCATCTCCTTCCCTACTAGATCTAATGGTCGTAGATGAAAAAGCATCCCCAGTACATCCGTAGGAGTGGTGCGAATACCACTGCTTACATACAAGGATGCAAGTCTTTGCACCTTGTGTAAGGTGTATAGATACGTCTTTTTATCCAGGGATGGCCACCACACGATGATGCCATACATGAGAATTGGACGTAGTATTGCAGTATAGATCCAATGAACAATTTTTGGGGTAAGACCCCAATTCTTCCCAATGGAGTTTTTGCATAGATATAGTGAAATTGGTGCTTTTTTCACTCTCTAGAATATTCGCCTTGAAACTCAGGTTTGAATCATTACATTTTAATTCCAATTGATCGGAAGTCTTCTTTTTTGTACATTGGACAAGAACGTTACTTATCCTTTCAATGCACAAAATTCCACAGAAACAATTCACTTTTAGTAGATAGAAATCACGTATTTTTGTTGATAACTTGCAAAAAATACAAAAGGAACAAAATACTTGCAATCCAAAAGATCTGAACACTACATTTTTATAACACTTGTTAACCTGTGCTGTTGTTCATTGAACACGGACATCATTGTCCCTTCCAATGTGCTAGATTCCACAAATACACTTAACTTTACCTGTACACATTAGCCATATAAACTACTTGTTTGCGTAAGGCACTTGCAAAACGAACCGAATTGGATTTCAATTAATTATTTGGACAATTTATGATTTTCTTCGCGACATGTCGACCTAAGGATTTGTACATTGGACCAGAACATCATTGTCCGTTCCAATGTACAAAACTCCACACTTAAATTTCACCTTAAAAATTCACTTTGCACAGAATTTTTCATGTAAATTACTTACTTAGTTGGCTCTGTCGGGAACGAATTCAACTTCTATCCTGCAGCACAACCAATAGAACAGCTGCAGCTCCTGGAAAATAAGAATATATTATTAAAATCTATTATAAATAACTAAAAGAAAAAATAAATATACACTTACGTTTTCACTTTTGTTGTGTGACGCTTCCAGTAATCCATGTTTTTTTCACCATCACTTTTGTTTTGTTCACTTTTCTCACTGTTGGTAATATGTGGACAAAATAATCTACCAAATTTTGTCCACAAATTACCAACTTTGGCAAGAATTTGGCGCAAAATCAATTTTTATCCAATTTGCGCCAATTCCTGCCAAGAAAATTTTTATTTGGCAAATAACTAAATGTCATTTTACCAAGATAATATGACAGAGAAAGGCATAGAAATTAGTCATATTTGCTATCTCTACCGCAAAATCGTGGTAAAGCGAATTATCTTGAATTCGCCGGTGTCGTGTCTAATTTAGTAGTCTATGCTTGCAACCAACGATGCCAACTCTACCACTTTTGTGGAAGATCTACCTCTTTTGGGTATCTCACTCAAATCTACCACTTTCCGAGAAAAATCTACCACCTTTTTAGTTTTTCAATAATAATGCTAAATTATAGTTATCCGAGTTTATTTTATCTAATCCAAGCTAGAAGTTTAACTGAAATATATTTTAGCAATGCATCAAAACAACGCAAAACGACTTCACTATTTAAAGCCTGCTACAAGCCCAAATAGTTCCTTCACTGTGCCAGTTTGTAAGAAAATTGAATACATCGTTCGAATGTTGAAAGTTAATTTTTTTTAAAGTAAGTAAGTAGTTTGTTAAAAAGTATTTGTAGAAACAATCTTTACTGATATTCAGCAAGGAAAGCTGCATGATATATCAGCGCTAGCGCTGGGCAACCTAAAACTACAAAGGAGCATTAGAAATTATTTAATGAAAATATTCATTTTTAAATATGAGAATAATGAAGATCTAAAAATGTATTAAATAACGATGACATAATTGAATTCTTATACTTTTTAGTAGTTTTTTATATTCAAATTTTGAATATTAAACATCCGCAATTAATATTGTCATAAATTCCTTATAAAATATTTCTTATCGAAACGAAAGGTTAATTAAGGTAAAAGATTATTTTTCTAAGGTGTTTAAAATACCCTAAAAAAAATTATTGCTGCAGATCTACCTCTTTTTAAAGTAGGATTTGATGGAAGCTACCTCTTTTTCAGATCGAATCTACCTCATATTATTATTTTTATTGGTATTATTATTAAAAAAATAGTTTTTTGTAGGCTTGTGTGTATGTTTGTACGAACAAATATTTTATACATATTTTACATATTCATACGTACATATATAAATACATATGTATGTATATTAACAAAAAAAACAAACACACGATTGGCAATCTCAGGTCAGATTTTATAAAGAAAAAATCTTTGTTAGAAAACTAAATTTATCAAAAATGCCATGTACGTATACAAATTAACTGATCAAAAGAAACAAAAGTATCACTATAGGGCTAGTGTGCTACACTACCATTCAATACACAAATGTCAAGTAACGTAGTCATGAAATTCTATTTTTTGCAGGTTCAGACCTTACATGTACGTGACATTTCAGTCAGGTAAGCATTTGCATAGCTTTTCATGCAACAGATTCGATCAGCTGACACATTTACATTTACAGTTCTACATTTACAGTCGGAAAATTCTGCCTTTATTTGCCATTGAGTGTGTCACCCCTTTTTATACTTCGCACAAATACCAATAGAACTTTCAAGCAAAGTCTAGACGATCATTATCATCTTAAGTGTTATTGCATTAAAAATTAATAACATGATTATAACTGCAATTTTATTAGCATCTGGTTACTAATTCCATCAATACCCGGTGCTTTCTTCGGGTTGAGATCAGCAATTCGATTTTGTACATTACACATTTTAAATTTTATGGGTCGAGGGGGTAACGCAACTACACTCGGAAAATCAACAACGCCAGCACATGTGTTTTTGGGGTAAATACAGATTTTAAATGCTTTGCAAACAAGTTACCTTTTTAAGTATCACTCCTGGCCCAAACTCCGGTAGAAATGCGCAGAGGTGGTTTAAACTGAACGGGTGTTTTAATTCTTTTCGCAGCGCGCCACAAAGAGTAATTAGATACTGGTGTGACATCGAGATTTTCCAGATAGTTTTTAAGAGATGCAGTTTTTTCATATGCAAGCAGTTCTTGGAGTCTTTTAGTGCACTCTTTTAATCTAATTTTATTTTGGGGTGATCCGTGTTGTTGCCATTCTCTTCTAGCTCTTCTTTTTGCACATACGAGATGTTCAATATCTGTAGAATATATTCTGTTAAACCCAGTCTGCGGATGGGAGGAAGTGGCATGTTCAGCTGCCTGCTTAATATTTTCGTTAAGATTAGCAATATTAGATTCAATATCATCATGTGTTCTTTGCTTAATGTTTTCTGTGCAATGACTACTAAGATATTTTTTGAATCGAGGCCAATTAACACGACTGACCATTTTCACATATGGGTGAGGTAGAGCACTTCTCAGTGGCCTACAGATTGTAACGATCGTGGGAGAGTGATCGGACGATAGATCCAGGGAAGCTTCAACATGAATTAATTCCCTAGAAATATTTTTCATGACGCCAAAATCTATAACATCCGGAATTTTATGTATGTCAGTAGGCCAGTAAGTGGGATTCCCACTCGAAATGACGTCCAAGCCCATTTTTGAAATTGTGTTGAACAACGCTCGTCCTCTAGGTGTGATAAGACGCGAACCCCAGAAAGTATGTTTTGCATTATAGTCTCCAGCTGCTACGAAACAAGGGCCAAGAGACTTTTAGAAATCCTCATAGTGATCCTCAGTAATTGCAAATATAGGAGGGGAGTAAATTGATGATATGACAAAATTTGTGCAAAAATTTTCGATACAAATATTCGTTGCTTGTAGATGTTCTTCACAAATGTTGTTAATAATATAATGCTTGAGTCTTGACTTTATTAAAATTGCTGATCCCCCGCAAGCTCTTCCTCTTGGGTCCTTTGAATCATATAAAATGTAGCCATTAATTTTGAATAGGCTTCTTGAAGTCAAATGAGTCTCAGAAACCAACATTATATCAATATTTTTTCCGTGAGGAAGTGCTCAAGTTCATTTTTATGTTGGCGAATGCCGTTTGCGTTCCAGAAACTTATCTTTAACGTGTTCATGGCTTGTTAACTAATGCTTGAAGCAGTGTAGACTGCATTCGTAGCATTTCTTGCATCATGCTAGTCATATTTGTTGTAAAATTATTTATAGTCAACACTAGATTCTCAATAGTATCTTCAAGGCGACTAAACTTAAAGCTTGAGTTTGCATTCGTTGAATTATTGTGAGGCGGAATATTTTGGGTGGGTATATAACTAGTCTTAGCTGCGTCGGCATACGATACACGTGAAGTAACACGTTGGCTCATTTGAGCAAAAGTGGCGGAGTAAGCGTTTGCTGTTTGTCCTGGAGCTAATTTAGGTTTTTGCCCCATAGTCTGTTTAACGAAAGAATAGGCAGGACATCCTCTGTAGTTAGCGGTGTGATTACCTCCACAATTACTACATTTTTTTCTGCTAGATCTTTAGGTTTAGTACAACCAGCAGTACAGTGCAATTCACCGCAGATAACACAAACTGAAGGTAACTTGCAGTAAGTTTTTGTGTGACCATATTCTTGACAATTATGGCACTGTACGGGTCCAAAACGCTTGTGTTAATTGGATGAGTCTCGTTTTTTTTCAATTTTATATCCTTTAGATCAAGTTCGACGCGAAATAGAGGCTGAGGAATCTTCTCCCTATTTATTATGTTAGATACATTTTTTACCTTAAATCCCTGGAGGACGACTGCATCTTTTATTTCTTCGGGAGCAACATAGGAATCAATGCCCTTCAATACGATCTGCAGGCTCTTAGCACTTTTAAGCTGATATGTGTAGAAACTTTTTTCACTTTTTTCAAATTCAGTAATCAGTTTGCGAAAATCTTTTTCTTCATAAATTTTAATTTTGGTTTCATCAATGTTAACACGTTTTATTGGAACGATGTGAAATTTATTCTCACCAATGACTGAAATTAAATTTTTTACAAGAGCGTTTGAATTTTTTTCTCTCAAATAGATTGGTGGCAGCTTGGATGTTTTGTTCGTAGATATATCGGATTCGTTGTTGTCATCTTGCAATATTTGAAAACGATTTTGACGGTTAATAGAGGGTGCGCTGTTATCCCTAGACATTTTTGGAGCAGATGATATTTTGGAAGACTTTGGGCTTCGCCCGCGCTTACCACTATTATATATCTGTCCATTCCCACTTGTACCTTGGGTTTTGGGCTGCTCTTAACTTCAGTAAAAACTTGGTTAAGTGATGACCACGAGCCCGAAGCGGATGATATCGCTAAGTTAAATGTAGAAGTACTAGGCAACGGTAATGTTAACGAATCACTAGTTGGCATTGGACAAAGCGAAGTTGATCGCTGACGAAAAATTGGCCTCGCCGTTAAAAAAAGTCTACTATCAGATTTCTTATTTATTTTGTTATCATTAAGAGCTTCAGAGCTCTCAGTAAGTCTATTAACAGATATTTTATTTTTATTATTTTCATTAAGAGCTTCAGAACTCACAGTAAAATAGGCATTTCTGCCATTAGAACTCACTTCACAGTTATTTGTTTTTGAGGTTCTCATATAGAGTATTCCTCAAGGGCACCATGTTTGTTTGTTGTTGTTTTTGTTTGCGGTTTTTTTTTGTTTTTGTTATTTATAACTATGTAAAAAAAATATTAGCAACGCAAATAAAGCATAATTTATCCAAAACAATATGTATTCCAAATATTTTTTCGTTTGATTTTTTTTTGTTTAGTATTAAATAAAAACTCCGCTAAATCGACTTTTCACTATGAATGTACAACGAGAACTGACTTTGGACTTAACTGCCAAAAATTATAAATTTCTGTCACTGTACTTTGAAATCTTATACAAATTCGTTTTTAACTGCACTTTCTATACCTGCACATTTAAGATAAGTGCCATAAAATTTTGGTAATTTTCAATTACTTTCATACAAAAAATCAATGTTAGCTGCACATTGACTTAACTGCACAATATATATTTTTTCTCTAATTATTGTTCAAAATCCTTTTTTAAGTGCACTTTGTATACTTGCGCATTTAACATATTTTTAGGAAGTTTTAAATTATTCTCATATTAAAAATTCATGTTAGCTGCTCACATTAAAAACAATGTGGCTACATAAATATGCAACCATGTATTGACCATTTTTTACTTATCTGCACAAAAAGTCGTGCAAAGTTGATTGTGCAGCTAAGTCAAAATTACTGTACAATAATTTATTGACAAAACGTAATGCTTTAACACCTCGAATGTAATGGGAACGGTTGTGTTTAGTTTTTTAAAACACTTGCCTTAAACACGTTTAACAGCCTGTTTGTAGAACACGACTCGTCGATAATAATCGCTAACATGTTAGCATTTTTCTTTTTTTGGTTTTTAGATCGCGACTGTTGACGATTTTAATTAAAAAACGTAACAACTTTCAATTTATTTGGGTTTGTGTAACACGGTTTGGCTCATTATAAATGTCAAGATGGGCGAATGAAAAATTATAATCGTGTTCAAAAAAAGTGCACCAAAATGAATAAATACTTACAATACACATACACTCACATGGATTTAACACAGTTTCATACATATCCTAATTTTTGTTCTTCAAATAACAGCAGATATTTTGAAGAACAATTAATTTTTTTATAACAAAATAATAAAAAAAATACATACAAATAATTTTTCATTCAATTGTCAATTGTGTTTTTTCAACACAAGAATAGGGTTACCATTTTTTCAAGTTGAATTTATAATTTTCTATGAAAAAAGATAAATGAAAACAATTTTTGGACATGTTGGCAACATAATGTTTTGCCACAGGGTGGGATATATAGGCGAATTAACGTAAGCTGCACGACAAAGTCGAGTCGCGTTATACAAACGCTTTTCATTACGTAGTCGTCCATGAAACGGCTCGTCGTGAGTCGCCCTTGTCGCGTTCTACAAACAGGCTATAAGACCATAAGTGTGAACATGGTATAAGTGTGAATATAGTATTACAAATAAACTCATGGATAAACACGTCAATGAAGTATGTTCAGTGCATTTTTGATAACTCTGGTAACTTTGTGTTGTTATTAAATGGCGGCACGTTAAAAAAATAATTTGGAACACAATTATTGCTTTAAAAATATTACATTATTTACAAAACCATTTGTTGTTTAAAAATAATAAAGCAAATAAAATCCATAATTTTTCGAAATTTCATACAAGCACAATAATTTATTGACAAAACGTCAACCTTAAACATCTCAATTTTAATGTGACCGGTTGTGTTTAGTTCTTAGAAAACTCGTTTTAAACATATTTAAAAACATAAGTGTTAATGGTGACTAACTGCATTCGCCTTGGTGGTTCTCTTTGACATAGACTAAAGGCCCAACTATAATATGAATGAGCTGGCTTAAGCTAATGCCAGAATTGAACGATAAGTCTGTCAAATACTTAAGCAATTCAGATGTGACTTTTAGTTGGCCACAATATACTTACATGCACTTAAGTATTCTTTAGCCACAGCTGCACATATAGGTATTGTTCACAATTTTTTTTTATAATTTTCTTTCTTCTTATAACTACTAAATGAATGCAATTCAATCAAATTATCTTGTTGGAATGTCCTAATCTATTAAAAATTGACATATAATTATATCCTCCACTTTATTACTTATTATTTGTTTTGCCTACTAAAAAGTACAACAATGAGTATCCATAAATAAACTCATGTATATGTGTGTATATGTGTATTGTAAAACAAAGAATGAAAATAAAAGTTATGCTTTCTTTTCTGAGTTTAAAATAAGAAACAATAAAAAATATTTCAAATCCAGGAATATTTTCTGATGCTGTTTGGCTTGAATTTAAAGAATGCACAAACAGTGTTTTCCGTACGGAATGTGAGTTCAGTTTGGCATATAGCTTAAGCAAATGACATTTGACGAAACTTGACGAAAAATTCCATAAGTACATTATAGTTTGTCACATACGTTTTATATGTAACCGCACAGTTGCTTAAGTCCGCTTATTCATATTATAGTTGGGCCTTAAGACCCCATTTAGATGAAGGGTGGCCTAGGTGCGACAACGCTTACGTTCTCTTTTGGATTCCCTTCTTAAATTCACGCGCGTTTGCATAAAGACTTTGTTGTCGCAATAGTCAGGCGACTTTTTGATATTAATTTGATCACAGATGAATTTGTGAATTTGATCAATGCTTTTTATTCTTTAATTTTTAGCAGTGTTGCCGTAATAGTTTTAACAGTAACTAACTATTAGTTTGGAAAATGTAGAATTAATGTGTCCATATATTTTTACTTTTTTTAATTTACTACTAAAATATAATAATTCCATGTAGAAAAAATGAAGTCTCTCTAAATAAATAATAATAATAAAAAAATATAATAATTCCTTTTCTCTCCTTGCTTTATTTGTTTATAATTTTTATATTATAACTATTTTTTCATGCATGCTATACAAAAATGGTCTAACTGGCAGCACTGCTTGTACATAGCATACAAAATTTACGAGAGAAAGAAATATGTGAGAGAAGAGCTAAATTTGTCGCTTCAATTCCTAGTACGTGCGACTTTTGTTACCCAGCAAACTTCTCCTCACTTGTCGCCTACAAATAGTCTTGTGCCATTTAGTTCATTTAAGTGACCGGTCATTTTAGTTCATTATTTATAAATGAACTAGTTCGTTCATGTAGTTCAATCGCTCTTTTTAGTTCAATGAACTAGTTAGTTCTTTTTAGTTCAATGATTTTACTTCTAATTGCATATGTATGTTTGTTGTGGTCTTTGAAAATATTAAAAACACGGAATCTGTGATTAATAAAGTTTACGAAAACTAAAATTATTTAATTAATTAATAAATTAATTTGTTTTATAAAGTGTTTATATTTAAAACAAATTTAGTGTGAATTTTTTTAGAAATCTCATGTAGTGTAACCCCCATATGCAAAAAAAATTAAAGTGTGCTTGAAGTGTACGTTAGGACAAAATTTCCATACAACAACACTTGAAGCGTGGGTTAATATTTTTCATATGGGGGTAAGTGTTTACATGTGTTTTCTTGTTTATTGCATTTGCGGTAGTGGTAGCCAGCAAGAACTAAATACCCTGCAGGAGAATAGGCGTCAATTGTCTAAAAGCTACTAGTATAATTACTAGAACAGCAAGAACTAGTGTGAAAAGGGTTAAAGTTGTTGTATAAAATTACTAGTTCTAATGAGTACTAGTATATTATGTAGTTCCAAGGCACCACATGGCAAAATAAATTTAGACTGTCTAACAGAGCCCTTGCACTGTACGAAAATTAGTATTATACAATTATTAAAGTTTTAGGTTCACGTAACAATAATTATAATCAAATAATTAAAATTAAACTTTTGTATTTTTGAATTTTGATAAATAATTGCGAATTTAAAGTAGCAGTTGTCACTGGGTAACAAAGGAAAAAAACCACCAATTTTATAGAATTTTTCTTTGCAAAAGAACTGGTAATAAACTAGTTCTAAACTAGTACCAATAGCATTAGTAATTTTCTAAACACACTCATTCTGTACTAGTAAAATACCAGTTGGCCACTAGTTCGATCTCCTGCAGATTATACATACTTACATACATACCTGCATACATACATGTGGATAAGTAGAAAAGCAAAGCACACAAAAAATAAAAAAGGAAAGCAAAACGTTGAAAACATTTAGTTCATTTTGTGTCTTAGTTCAAAAATTGAACTAGTGAGCGTAAAACAATTGAACTAGTTCACTTAGTCAAAGTACTGAATCGTTCATTTGAACTAGTTGGTTCATGAACTACACAAGACTCCTACAAACACGTGTCGCAGGCGACGTGTCGCAACGAGGCCACATTTCATCTAAACGGCCTGCTAACTTATTCTGTGCGCTTTGATAAAGTTAATGGCAGCACTGATAACTAAATTCGCCGTGATCGCAAATAGATTCGCCCAATAGCTTTTGCGCTCAAAGAACAATCAATATTTGAAAAATCAAAATAAAATTTCCAGGAATGGAAAAATTTAATAACGGAGACTGTTTCATTTCCGACCATAACGTATCACCATTTGCCACGCTTGACGGTATTATAAGTTCAAAATCGAATACTGCAAAGGAAAGATGTACCGCTTGGCGCCAACAATCTCTTATCATAAGTTCCCTTGAGGAAACATTTGTTGATAGCTTTAAGGACCGTCATTGGGCACAGCACCCTTCTCTTCTTGAAGAGATGCCAGATTCACGGAAATGTATAAATGATGTACTACCCAATAGTGTGCACATTGGACCTATTGGGTTCCCAAGCCTTGAGAACGTGAATATTCCAAGTGATCCCAAAGCAGATATGGAAATGTTCACAGAAAAATACCTTGAAGATAATCAATCGAATGGAAATATAAGCCGGTTAGTCGATCAAGCTGTTAATAATAAAACTGGGAACCCATCGCGTAAAAATCGTAACACAATGGAAAACTTTTTACAAGAAAATATGTCCATCAAAGACCACCAATCACCATTTTATTCCGCCCGTGAACTTTTGGCCTTACAAGTAAGCATAAAGAGTTTTGTATAGTACCATTTTAACTAATAACATTTTTTGAAAATAGAAACAAGTGCAATGTCCCATAGATGAGAAGAGTACTTTATGTAAAAATCTACAACGCCCAGATGTAGGATTTAATTTTTCAGCAACAAAGAAGTCCTTGGGATTAATTGGCCGGCTGGCAAACCCCACGCGAAAACATTTTGTATCACCAATTGAGAGTAAATCGTAAGTAGACCAATTATTTCTCAAATTAAAACTTTCTACATAAACATACGTATACATAAGTATGTAGCTAAGTACCAAAATTTCATTGATAGTAATAATGTGTTACGTATGAGTCCGGATGTGCGATTGAATTACATATGTACATATATATATATATATATATATATATATAAATAGTCCATTAGAAATTGCAAAAAATCATCGTTTAAGTTCTACTTTAATGTATTTTTAGTATCAGTACAGACGCAGATTCGAAATCTGAGAAACACGTGATCACTGAATCGGACGTAATGTTGTCTCATCCAGCTTTAAAAAACGTGGATTCTAAAATGGTGGAGCTAATAAATAACGAAATTATTCATAAATTTAAGCCAGTTGGTTAGTTGTGATTAAATGATACATTGTTCAACCAACCATATGCATTTATTTTCCAGATTGGAATGAGATAGCCGGGCTAGACTACGCAAAGTCCATTATAAAGGAAGCTGTTGTATACCCTTTATTACGACCAGACATATTTACCGGCTTACGGAGGCCACCTAGAGGAATTTTACTATTTGGACCACCAGGCACTGGCAAAACTTTGATTGGGAAATGCATAGCATCTCAATCCAGCTCAACATTTTTCAGTATTAGCTCAGCCTCATTGACATCAAAGTGGATGGGCGAAGGCGAAAAAATGGTTAGAGCTTTGTTCGCCGTAGCGGTAGCGCGGCAGCCATCGGTCAGTAGTAATAATTTTTGTAGATACATTCATATGTAGTTGTTTTACTTTAATTCGAACAGTAAACCTTTATTCAAGAAATAATTGCTTCGAAAATTCAACAATTTTCTATTTTTTAGGTAATATTTATAGATGAAATTGATTCTTTACTCTCTCAGAGATCTGAAAATGAAAATGAAGGAACGCGGCGCCTAAAGGTAATTATCTAGTTATAAAAACAAATGGATATTAATTTAAAAGCCAGATTATCTAACTTATTAGAAAAAAAAACAGAAACAATAACCAAATAGAATAAAATATTTTACCAAAAATCTGCAACAATTTATTGAAAAATCTCAAAAATAATTTGAAAAAAACATATGGGCGGAGTAACTAGGCCATATATATACCCAAGATGTTATTAAGGCCCGGCTTACACACTTCAACTTTTGTTGATTAACTCGTAATTCAACTGTAAAAAAAAGATATTTATATTTCCTTCTCTGTCATTATTAAAGCTGAAATACGAGTTGATCAACAAAAGTTGAAATGTGTAATAGCTCTTTAACGTATGGATTTTGATAAAATCAGATTTTGATAACTTCAGAATATTCAGGCGGGTGACACCGCAAAGTCTGATTTTTTATTTTCGGTCTGCGTGCATGTATTTGGTACTTTTGTAATATATGTACTTTCAGGGATTAAAATGGGGTAAAAAGAGAATTTTGGTACCTTTTTTGCACTCGATATATGTATCTTCTAAATTATTCGACGTAGCAGAAAGCTTTTTGGTGGTTCCTTTCTTCTGGACAGAATCTTGAATGGATTTGACACTTTCTGAAAATTTGCACTTATAAGGGGTAAAATTATACCCGTTTTCGGTATTTTTATGTTAATGATAATGCACACATATATGTAAAAATAATTTACTATGACTTCTTACCGGTCACTAGAAGCTGGGATAATAAAATTTATTTTTTTTTGAACTGCCAAAAAAGTGCTAAGGGTATAAAAAAGGGAAAAATTTGTATCTTTACATCTCAGAAACTACAGTAGATAGAGTAAAAATAAATTCAGTGAATTGCGACTTTAACCCGCGCACGAAGGGTTCCGTACGAACACGAGATATGTAATTTAATACGAACTTCAGCCAATATAAACTATAGTTTTGGCATTTTTTTCGTTTTTGGGTTTTTTCGGTTTTAAGCGTTTTTTTTTAGCTTGTGAGTTTTTTGAATTTATTGGCGCTTTCTGAGTTTTGGCACTTTTTTCACGTTTTGGCGATTTTTTTTTTGGGCTTTTGAAGTTTTTTTAATTTTGGCGATTTTTATTATTTTGGCGTTTTTTTTTTATTTTGGCGATTTTTTTATTTTGGCAATTTTTTTAATTTTAGGCGTTTTTTCATATAGGTGATTTTTTTTCGGTTTTGGCGATTTTTTTTTAGTTTTGGCACTTTTTTTTCGTTTTGAAGATTTTTTTCGGTTTTTTGCGTTTATTTTAAATTTTGGTGATTTTTTCGTTTTGGCGATTTTTTTTAAATTTGGCGATTTTTTTTTTAATTTTGGCAATTTTTTCACATAAACAATTATTTTGGTTTTGGCGCATTTTTCGCGTTTTGGCGATTTTTTTCGGTTTTTGGCGTTTGTTTCATATTGGCGATTTTTTTTCATTTAAACGATTTTTTCGAATTTGGCGATTTATTTTAGTGCTAGAATTTTTTTTAATTTTGTCGATTTTTTTCTATTTGGCGATTTTTTTTAAATTTTTGGCGATTTTTTTCAGGTTTTGGGGATTTTTTTCGGTTTTATAATTTTCGGATTTTTTAGTTTTACCGTTTTTGAAAATTTCAAGAGTTTACCTCTTACGGTCTCCAAGATATAGCAATTTGTCAAAATTACATAGTCAAAATTGCATTAACTGATGTTAATTAATGTTAATGTTAATTGTTGTAGTCTATATAAAAATACACTAATTTTACAAATTTCAAGTGTCAATATACATATGTACATACAATTGTATGTATATTACATGAGATTTTAAAATTTTTCGTCGCTCGTTTTAAAGCACCCTTTAATTTCTAATTCTCATGTATTTGTTGTTGTAGTGGCCAAGGTTCTACATATTCTGTCCAAATTTCAGGTCCGTAGCTCTTACGGTTCCTGAGAAAATACCGTGTGACGGACAGACGGACAGCGTGGCGAAAATAATAGGGTTCCTTTTTTCACCTTTGGTGTACGGAACCCTAAAAAGCTCTTTTTAGAAAAAGGTTCTTTTTGGGAAAAGTAATTTTTAGAAAATTGTGCCTTTTGGGAAAAGTACTTTTTAGAAAATGATGATTTTTGGGAAAAGTACTTTTTAGAAAAAGGTTCTTTTTGGGAAAAGTACTTTTTAGAAAAAGGTGTTTTGGGAAAAGTACTTTTTAGAAAAAGGAGATTTTTGGGAAAAGACTTAGAAAAAGGTGCTTTTTGGAAAAAGTACTTTTTAGAAAAATGTGCTTTTTGGGAAAAGCACTTTTTAGAAAAATTTGCTTTTTAGGGAAGGAACTTTTTAGAAAATTTTGATTTTTTGGAAATGTACTTTTTAGAAAAATTTTCCTTTTGGGATAAGCACTTTTTAGAAAAATGTGCTTTTGTAAAATTACCTTTCGCGTTCGGGAGAGGAATCTACACACCAAATTTCAGCTCTAGCTATAGTGGTTTGGGCGAGGCGATGATATGTCAAAAAGAACTCAAATTGCTGCCTAACTTAAATTTTATAAGAATTATTCTTTTGCATTCGTTCTTTAGAATTATCAAATAAAATTCGGAAAAAAATTCTACTTTAAACTCTTGGTTTTTTTAATTCTTCTCGAAAATGAATAAGTATACATTCTTTAAAATAACGAACAAAAGAGCTTTCAGTTTTCTACACTAATGAAATTTTTTATGTAAAATTAATTATAATTTGGTCTACATATTTTTCATTTGACTTTATCGAAAATTCTATTTAATTTAATGTTGAAATGTTAACTGACTTAAAACTCTAAGAAACAATTATCTGTTCTTTTATTTTTTCTTTAACTTACAAAAATAATTAAATAAACGAGAAAATGTGAAATGTGTGCTTGAAGTGTAAGTTAAATCAAAATTTCCATACAAAAACCGGGTTTAACGTACACTTTGAAGCACAGGTTAGTTTTTTTTCACATGGGGGTTTTTCTATAATCGGATTAACTTAACTTTTAGTAATTGCTGTTACCAAATTCAGTATAACAAAATAATATTTGCTTTATTTTGAATAATTTAATTGTCAAACAAATCAGAAAATTTTTTATCATTGAGTCAAAATAAAGTATAAGTTATAGGAAAAAGTAAACATAGTTCTAATAACAACGGAAAATACGAAATACAATAAAAAGGTTTATTAATATGTGTATAATTTTCTAAATGAATGCTTGAATTAATTAAAAATTAAATTGCTTACCCCTTGTTCATAAAATTTAAAATGAATTTGAAATGAATTTTATTTAAAATTTTTAATTGAAAATTTTTTTTAATAGATTTTACATTTGTTATTCCGTCACTGCTATAATTTTGTGAGTGTGATTTTTTGGTTATACCTAAAAAGCTCTTTTTATGACAAAACGAATGAAAAAAATAAAATAGCATTTGCGAGCAGAATTTTTTCCTACCCTGGTTAATAATGATCCAATATCAAAAGCTCAATTTAAATCGTGTGGTAATACAACACTAATGTTTGCTTAGGGCCAACCACGCGGACCGGGTCAGCTAGTAGTTTAATAAAAATAAACATTAGCAAAAGGATGTGGAAATATATGCAGAAGTTTTAGATATTAATCTTAAAAAAATTGTACATAATAATACAAATATGTATGTGGAAAGAAATATGCATACATATTAAAGACCTACGTAAACAGTCTTGAAATGTAAATACGTCATGTTTTTTAAATGTATTCTCGTGGCATGTATTATACTAAGCCAATAGTAAATACGTCGAACTACAAACGAAGCACGATCGATGTATTGGTGTACGTGTCGCCAAGACGTCTTGTTTATTACAAACAATCAAAAGAAGTACTGTTGATACATGTATGGTTATTATTTTGCATATTATACGTTTGGGTGTGTGTGTGTAAGACAATGGTCACCAATAAGAGAAAATGCTTAAAAGCAGAACAGCACTAATACATGTTTAGTGCAGTTCCACTGGAAAAAATCGCTCTTGTAAATGTTTAATTGAGTATATGAAAATATTTTTATGGGTTAATTTAATCTGAATGAACGTTTGTATGTAGTGGTGCCTTAGGCCCAATTTATACGAGGATTTAAAAATCTTGTTGTATTATTAATTTTCTTTAAAAGTCCAAAAACATTGTACATTCATACGATGATTGTTGATTTTGAGTTGATTTTTTTATACAATCGGTTATTATACTTTACTTACTTGTTTTTATATAAGCAAGTCACGTCTCTACGGAAAAGAGTATTAAGAGTGTGTTTTAAAAAAATAAAATAAAATGGATGAAAGAGTTCTTGAGAATCTTGTGGATTTGGCTGAAATTGCTATTAATCAAATGGATGACACTGAGGATTTGGAAAATGTCATAAATATTTTGAGCTGATGCAAGTATTGTGAAAAAGAAAAAAAGGCAGGAGTGGGTAAAGGAATGGCGAAAAGATCGCACAGAACGTGGTACTTTTTCACTTCTAATGAACGATCTATTTGCTGACCAAACATCATTTTTAAATTACATTCAAATGAACTGTGAAACTTTTCACTTTATTTTATCGAAAATTCAAAGTAGCATTACTAAAAAAGACACCATAATGAGAGAATCTATAACTCCAGCAGAAAAATTAGCTGCAACGCTTCGATACCTACCTACTGGGGAATCTTACCAAAGCATAAACTACCAAACGAGGCTATCTAATTCGTTCCTTTGCGACGCAATTCCAGAAGTATGTCAGGCAATTTGGAATAATTTTAAAGGAGATTTCTTGAAGGTATATATATTTTGCACCCCCCAAAAAGGAAAGCGATGTAAATAATAAAAAACGAATTAGATTTTTTTATTGATCAATTTAATAAAGTTTTTCGTTTCCACTGCAAAATTAAAAAAATAATGGTTTCGTGGTTATAATAATGAATAAATTTGTCTCATCAATCATTCTTTAGGAGAATTATATATTTACTAAAAAAAGGTAATGTACATTTCTTAAATGGCTCAGTATTTTATAACTTCAAGCTAATCAAATATGCACAAAAGGACTAAATTTATGTACAACACTTAAAACACTAGGCAACTTTATTAAACGTTATAACTAGTTAGTTTATTTATGCTAAAAAAATAATACAAGTAGAAAAATTAAATAAATAGGAAAATTAACATGTAACATAAATATATTAAAGTTTATTTATACAATAGTCTTCATCATCTAGCACACCAATCAGCGATCGTTGACAGATGCCATTTGCTGATAATGTGGATGATTGGCTGCTACTGTCCTCAATCACAATGATTTGTGCTGAATGTATAGAAATGAAGATGAGCTGCTTGCTTGAGGTCCATTCTGTGCATCTTCAGCAGATGCTTGTCGTAGAATCTGTTGAATATTCCACACCGCATCTCTTTGTATCTTTTGGTTTTTGATTTTGCTTATTTCAAATACAACTTGTTTTCCTAGCCAATCATAGCAATTTTTTTAAAGAGATTTTTCGATGTATATTTTTTCACATTATCTATTTTTCTTCCAAAATATTTCTTTTCTGAAAAAAAAAAATTTTTAAGTTAGATGGGAAAATAAAGATGTATTAAATGCCGAAATAGAGTCAACAAATTCTAAAGTATATTTCTCGTTAATAGTTTTCATTTATTATGAAGCCTTACTCTCATAACACAACCAAAAAAGAGAGACAAATATTTAATATTCGCCTTTCGCGGGTCAGAAATGTTGTTCAACGAGCGTTTGGAATTATGTCGAAACGTTTCAGAATTTTCCAAACGAAAATTAACTTGTTAGTGGAAAAGGTTGAGTGGGTCACCAACACTTGTTGCGTTTTACATAATATGTTATGTGCCAGAAATAAAAATTATGCAAATGAAGCAATTCCTACTGCCTTAAAAATATTATTTCAAATGAATTAGTATGATTTGTAGTAACGTGTATCTGAAAACCCGTACCACAACTCATACTACGCTAAGGCCCCTTTCACATTAGGCAACTTTACTTGC
This sequence comes from Tachina fera, assembly GCA_905220375.1. Classification (NCBI taxonomy): domain Eukaryota; kingdom Metazoa; phylum Arthropoda; class Insecta; order Diptera; family Tachinidae; genus Tachina; species Tachina fera. The sequence continues at coordinate 96,089,411 of LR999965.1, read as the reverse complement.
TCAAGTCTTGTGTTTGTGGGTGTGAGAGGAAAGGTCGGTTGAAGGGGAAAGAATTGCCGAGATTTCAGTACAGACTTGCTTGAACTTGGCAATTCTGCCACAATTCTGTTTCAGCTGTCATTGTTGGCTTGGGATATTGATTTGTATTTGACATTGTCTTTTATTTCTTCTTCGGTGTGTTGTCTAATTAATTAATTTTGTGTTAAGAAAATTTTATTTGTGAATAAAAAGTTAAAAAATAATGAGAAATAATGAGAAGAAAATTAAACTTGCTCAACAAATGAACTGAATGTGAACATAGAAGCAAGTTCAAAAGGAAATAAATAAAAATGAAAATTATACTTGCGCAAGTAAAGTTGCCTAATGTGAAAGGGGCCTAAGTACGAAATTAAGTATCGTGTATACCCTGCATTATAGTTTCCAACAACAAAAAGTGAATGGGAAGCAATTGCGGACAAATTCAAATTAGATGGCAGTTTCCACATTGTCTTGGTGCATTAGATGGCATGCACGTCGTTTTCAAATCTCTTCGAAGAGATAGATATTTTTTTTATAATTATAAAGGGACTAACAGTATAGTTTTGTTGGCCCTGCATCTAGATTATCGCTTGATTTATAGAGATGTTGGTTGCAACGGGCGTACTCATGACGCGGGAGTTTTGCTGCAAAGTGATTTGAAAAAAGTGGAAATTAATTAAAATTAGTAGCCATGGGTCTGTGGCAAAAATTAAATAAATATACTTAATAGTAACAAACCAAAAAAGTTTGTCTTAAGTAGAACAAAAATAAGCAAATTAACTAACATTTGCATAATTAGTGAAGAATAAAACGACAATGGTAAGTCTGTTGTAAATTAGAGATGGTAAATTTAGGCTACCATTACAAAACATGTTTGAGCAAAATCCAACAAATCTTACGAGGTATATCTACAAAACTTATGTTTTAGGGTATTTTAAACATCTGAGAAAAAAGTTTTAATGTTAATTAACCTTTCGTTTCGATAAGAAATATTTTATAAGGGATTTTATGATTTAAATTAATTTTTATAATTCTCATATTTAAAGGAATGAATATTATCATTAAATGATTTCGAATGCTCCTCTGCAACCGTAGGTTGCCCAGCCCTAGCGCTGATATACCATGTAGATTTATTTGTAGAGTATCAATAAAGATTGTTTCTACAAATACTTTTTAACAAATTAACTTTTAACAATCGAACTACATAAGTACATATTAGTGATGTAACGAATGTCAATTTTTTATATTCGCGAATACGAATACAAATATTTCAAACGATATTCGCGAATACGAATACGAGAACGAATATTTGAAATGATATTCGCGAATACGAATACGAATATTTTATGCAATATGATATATTAAAAGATTCTTATGAAAAAGGACTTCACACTCTTGTTGGCGTAGTTTGAAGTTAGTAAGAATTACCCAAAATGTTAATGATCGCCATTGAATAATATTTAAATATGATACAAAGTACAAATTTCTATAAAAAAATTAATGTATTTGTACAATCTAAAATTTTTAGTCATTTATTTAAATTTCATTTAGGATTTATGCATTTATTTATTTAATTTCTTTGCAAAAATATTCGTATTCCACTGAATTTGGCGAATACGAATACATTCGTATTCGAATCCACCTGAATTTGACGAATACGAATACATTCGTAACCGCCTGAAAATGGCCGAATATTCGACAATTCGAATACCAATACGAATATTCGTGCATCACTAATATATATGTATGCAATTTTCTCACAAACTGGCCCAGTAAAGGAAATGTTTGGGCTTGTAGCAGGTTTTAAATAGTGAAGTCAACGAAGCGTTACTTACATGCATTGCTAAAATATATTTCAGTTGAACTTTTAGCTTGGATTAGATAAAAATACTCTTGTAACTATTCTTTAGCATTATTATTGAAAAACTAAAAAAGTGGTAATTTTTTTTCGGAAAGTGGTAGAGTTGGGTAAGATACCCAAAAGAGGTAGATCTACCACAAAAGTGGTAGAGTTAGCATAGCTAGTGTGGGTGTTTCCATAACTCGCGTGCGAGTCCTCTCACAATAATGAAGAGAGAAATAAGAGATAATTTGTGTTTATGTGCGTAAATTCGTCGTGTGAAGCACAATAACGACGAATTTACTCACCGAATTCGTCTCTCATATTTGACAAAGTTGGTTGTTGTGTGCAGCGTGACCATATTAGCTTATTTTGAGCTAAATTTAGCTTATTTATTTTAGATTTAGCTTTAAAATTTTCATTTAGCTCTTAGCTTATTTTTTAGCTTTTTTTAAAAACTCATTCTGCTTTTTTAGCCTTTTTTTTAATTTAAATAAACAAAATATTATAAAATAAAAATATATTAAAAACATAAACAACTTATAAAAATTATAATTTTTTAGCATTTAAATATACATACATACATATAATTTTTTTCATTGGAAAATAGTTTACAAAAGATACAAAAGATAAAGTTAAATTCATATTAGTGGCCAAAAGACTTTTTGAGTTTTTTGGGTATAAAATTATTTGACTTGAGTAAAACAAAAATTAGAAATAAACTTAATCATGTATAACACTATGTACCGATTTTCTTTGGCCCACCTCAATAAAGTAATAAGCATAAGTACTCAACTAATTCCGGAATAAGTCTAAATGGGTTTATTACCATTCAGTGTGGCGTCATTATGTCCTTATATTTCAATAAGTTGATAAATTATAGCAAATTTAACTCTTTACTTATGACTTTATTTCACCTTAAATATCTTTAATTCACTTAAAAAAACTTTCGTCTTTAAGTACATGTTTTTAAATTTTTAAAAATAAGAAACTATTGAAGAGTGATCAAATGAGTAAAAACAGTTTAGCTTTATTTTCTGGCCCAAAATTTTACTTTTTAGCTTATTTTAGCTTTTTATCAAACGTGATTTAGCTTAACGTTATTTTAAAATCTGGTCACACTGGTTGTGTGTACAAAAACAGAGAGAGAGGGAGAATTGTCTCTCAATTTAGATTTTTCGCCGTTCGTCGGCGTACAAAATAGAAATAATCTATCTCAGAGTTCGTCACGCACGACGAATTTCGTTGTACGGCCGTGTTGTGTTCATTTTCATATGCACAAATGTGTTTTATTTTTTATGACGCAAGTTCGCACCGGAAAATTCGTCGTTCGTCCCAGTTGTGTTCCTAGCATAATGTGTACTCAATTGTTACTACAATCAGGGTTACCACTCTAATCTCAGACTATTCATATGTACCGGTTGTGTAGTCGCATTTTAATAGATTACAATGGATTCTTTTAAATTAGTTTAATTTCAAGGTTTTCTACTTTTCAGAGCTTGAATAATCATATCTGAAACTAAATTATTATATACTATTTAATATACATCAAATGTGCATTAATCTCTTTTTGAACACGAGAAATTGTCTTGAATTATAGTTTTACAAATATATCTTGGCAGCCTTGCTATAAGAAGAGCAAAAGCTATTACGCTCAAAAACGAAGCACCAACACAAACATAAGTATGAATGTATGTGTGTCGGGATCGCTGATATAAAGCCATGAAAATTAATATTGAGCTATCAGGATTATAAGCCAAGCTCTCTGTAGAAGATATGGAAAATACTCTATTAGAGATTAACCGCAAAAAAATATTTTACTTAAACTTTAAAGTTCATAGTGGTTGCCACGCACTTTAAGGATAACATTGCTTTGTCAAGAAATTGTATGCAAAACACAACTTATCATTTTGTTATTTAATAATAAATACTGGTAACACCACCGTTTTCAACAACCAATTCACAGCTTATGATGTACAAAATCGAATACAATTTCATTCGGGTATTCAAATATTTTTTTATTTTATTAAATATTCGTTAAAATTTCTTCGATCTATTGTAGGTACTACAAAAAATAAATTAAAAACTATGATTTCTGGACATAAGTCTGATCAAAAATACAGACACATTACTCCCACACCAAAAACAGCATTAACATTACATTGCAGATATAAAAATCATTATCCCGATTTTAATAATACGTTGATTTTAGGTAAAGAAAATAATTACAGACGTAGATTTATGTTATAAATGTTACATATTATAAAAGTTCCATCAACACAACGAATAAACTACAAAACAGATACACTAAATGTTGCCCAATGTTATAGACATTTAGTTAATAGATAACAGAATGTAAAACATTTTTCAAACTGAAAAAGATATCAACATTTAAAATAAGTTTTTTGTTATGTGTTTTTTGATATAAAACACTATTCTTTCAATGTATAACAAACTTCATATTATAATTTTTGAGCTTTTGATTTACCGCCTTTTTGTAAAAATATTTTTCATTGTCAATTATTATTAAAACATATATTCCCTGAAGAAGTTACTCATTGTTGCAACGAAATATCGGAATAAAAATAAAATTAATTAATTATTTTCATAAAATACCAAGATCTGAAGCTTAATAAATATAAAAACAAATTATTTTATTAAATAAATTTTTATTTTCTTGAAGTAAAGCAAACTAATTTAAACAATATGAGCTTCTGACATGGAAAGGAAAACACATAAAAATTTCTATGAAGTATACGTAAAAAGATATGAGGAACAAAGAAGTATTATCACAATTTCTTTTATTCGAATGAAATGAGTATTTGAATATCCAGCTTTTTTCGATTTGTTTTGATTGTATGTATGATACAATAATATAAAGGTAAAACCATTCTCTCTTTTCGTCGCCATATTAACCTTCAGACGTTTATCCAGATTATTTTTTACTCTCAAAAATAATGCTACCGTATTCATTTGTAAAATCCGAGTTTTCTGATTACTTTTTGACTGTTATACTTTTTTAATTAAAGAAAATGTTTTATAATAAAAACATTGAAAAATTCATCACTTTTGCTTTAAAAGTTATTAAATATTAATATAAATATATAATAAATAATTTTAATTTGTGTAAAAAAATAAAAGTTGAGCAATGAGCTGCATATACCACAATTGCAGTAATACTAAGCATATCAGCAAAGGCACGAATGTCAAGTTTTTTCAATTTCTTTCAATTCCATATATGCGGCAGAAATGGATAGAAGCATGCAATATAGATGATGGTTTGCTACCAAAAAATCCTTTCATTTGTTTTGTTCACTTCCGTGAAGAGCATATGAATGTAAAAAATCATTGCATCCGTTTGAGCCTAAGCGCAATTCCTATTCAAAGGTAACTACCACATTAAATACATGCATTACATTATTACTTTAAAGCAGTGTTGTCCACACGTACACATTCAGATTCTGGGAGTCTACTCCGTATTTCGAAACGAAAGAAATTGCTTTCGAATTTGAGTGTTAACATTATTCTACTAAACTAGCCATCATTTAGTAAGTACTTTTCCAAGTGGTCTACTCTGTAACTAAAAATAAAAGAAAATGCAACTGCTTTGGAATGTGTATGTATGTTAATATTATGCAAGGTTGGGAAGGGTGGTGCTAAAACACACCTCCAATCGTATACCAAGTTGGTTCCATTCTGAACCAATAGTATGCAAACTCGAAAGTACTTTCGTTCCCTTTGAATTACAGAATAGAACCCCTGGTATTTACATTCGGTATAAGTTCATGTAATGCAAGGAACACTTTGTATGCATGTTTTCTTTTTGCATTATTTTTATATAAAGACATGATAAAAACCTGTTAGATATTCTTTTCCTAGTCTTAAAAAAAAACATTTTCAAAACTTCAGAAGAAAATGGTTGATATGTATTTTGCTTCTTAACAGTTTTCGGTAATTTTAACCAATATTATGTTATGCTGCTTTTAGCAAGTTTTTGCTCATTTTCGCGTGTCTTTTGTTGAATTTTTGATGTTTTCAAACATCGATGTTTTTAAGAATGATGTTGCATACCTAGCCGTGAGCCTTTTTTATTATCAGATGAATTAAATAAAAATCAAACATTTGCTTACTTTTGTAGGTCATATTACACACAAATTTCGTTATCCTGATGTCCAATTGATACAATGTTTAAAAAAATATGTATTAAACTAAAATTCCTAAACTCAAATTACACATTTCAAAAAGCATTCCTAAATAAAAGTTACCATTATATGTATGTATGTGGCAAAGTTTTCCTCTCTGTTTACAAAAAAACAGTATTCAAATAATTTCGGTAAAAGTCATAATTAATTTTAAACGTCAAATGTGGTTTTTACCTTTATATTATTGTATCATGATTGTATGTAAATTACTAAAACATTTTTGCACAATTGTATTTATTTTAAAATTTTTTTTATGAGAAATAATTCATAGTTAGCAGTCGTTAAGCAGCTCTGGGTCGGTGAACATCTCTCGCGTCATCGTAATTATTTCTTAAGTGCGGTCAGGATTGTGTGTGTTGTTTGGCCTTCGAGAGTTTTTCGTCTCGCTCGCACTGGTTGACTGATCTGCCACGGATAACCGTATAATCTTGCGGTTGTTTGTGGAATTTCTTTAACAACCAAGTTGCCTACTTCCTATGTGAAGGCATAGGTCGTGTACAGTCAGTCGCAAAACCTTATAAAATTCTGTTAATACCATCTTGGGCATATGGTCTACGTTACTCCGCCCATATTTGTGCAACACCATATTATGCAAATTTACTTTGCATTAATATGTTTAATAAATAAATAAATAAAATAATTCATAGTTAGGCTCAAGTTCAGTAATTTCAATTCTTATTGAATGAAATATTTTTATTAATTAATGTGAGTTTCCAAAGAAGAGAAGAAAAATTAAACTTAGACTTTAAGCTGGGGGAAATACCCAGCTTAAACATGGATTTTAACATGTATTTTGAATCAATCGGATAATTTGATATGATTTCCATTACATGACAGAAATTGTAAATCTAAGATAAGAGCTAACAATTCTAGCATCATTTTCAAATGTAACATGAATCAATATGTGCTATATTAACAAAAATATTTGAGGTACAAAATACACATTTTGGAAATATCAACTTAAAGTAGTCTTAACAAACGTGGGGACCTACTTTAGAAATTCGATATAATATTTTTTAGAATACAACTTTACTTAGTATTGCTTTGCAAAGCTTTGTTAAGTTTTTTTTTGCATAAGACCCTAAAACATTTCAAACGAAAATGGAATCAATTTTCAATGAAAATAACCTTAATGAAGTCTTTACCCATTCTCCAATCTGCAATAACACGGAAAAATTTATTTCTTGAATTGAACTTATAATATAATAATAATAAAATTAAATAACTTAAATTTATGAAATTAAATCACTTATTTACTAAAAAACTTTTTTTAAATTGAAACACTTATTGTCATAATTTCCAATTGTCAACCGAAAGTTGAACCGAAGTTGCTAAGTCATATTTGGAAGTAAAAAAAGGTCATATGAAAAATGTAGTATTATCACTTGAACATTCAATGAAGAAAAATCAATTATACACACAGAAAGATTTAATAAAGTGAAGTTGCGAATTGTACAAAATACTTGTCTGGTTTGGTAATTTCTGAACTACTGGAATCATATACAAGGAAAAGGTGTGCATCTTTATCATTCTCTAACCCTAATAATGAGAAAAGAAAATAATATTAACCCCATTTATTTCTTTTCCATACCCGACAATTATCATTACTTCATTGTGAATAACGATAATTAACAATCTCTCAAAGATTGCACTTATTTATTTAATCAGCCGCCATCAAAGAGAGATTTGAATAATAATCGCCCAAATTATTACACCCATGAAATAAAATAAGTTATAAATAAAATGGAGGAGTTCCAGAAAAGAGACAGTGGATGGACGTTGGTTCAAATTATAAAATTGGTGACAAACCTTAATAAATATCAACTATTAAAAGGTTCTACATATTTTTCACTACCACAGAAGCTGAGCATTAGAAAAGCTTGTGTAAATGTGCAGAAGAATTACCAGATTTCTTTTAAATGGGCTGTAGTTTCCTCCAAGGTTGGCAACCGAAACAAATAACGGTATCGGTATTGATACCGGTGCAACTATTTTTAAATTTCGGTATCGGTATCGGTATTTTTTATTTCGGTATCGGTATTACCGGTACATACAGTTACCGAGTTTATAATACCGGTATACCGATATTACTGCTTATTATTAGTTCAGACAGTGGATATAACAAAAAAAAAATTTTGTTATTAAATTACTTCGAAAAGGGAGTATTTTTACATTAACATTTAAAAACATTTAAACTTATATGTTTCTATATACGTTTTTATACTTTTATTAAAAAATAATTTATTAAAAAAGTAAAATAAGGAAACTGCAGTCGAAACTTTGCATATATAAAGTATACATTTTGTTTAATTAAATGCAGAATTGTGTATACTTATTCGAATTCCAGAATATTCCAGCTTTTTAGATATTGGTATTCATACTCGCCAAATTCAGACGAAACGAATATTTGAATATTTCAAATCAAGCAATAAACAATATTCTTGAAGCCAACTTAAAAACAAACAAAACAAATTTCTCGTACAATTAACATTTATTTAGATAGTTAAAGTAAGTGCGTTTCTTCACATCAAGAGAGCAATCTTTAATTTCAGATATAAAAGATTCGAAAATTTTTCTCGATCATCCCTATCAAACCATTAACCCTATATTTTAATTAGACCAAATTCCAAGGTTGTAAACAAAAAATGTATTATGCCACTTTAAAACAAGATATATTTTGAAATATGTATTTCCAAAAATACAATTGCGCCCAGCGAAAAATAAGAAGAATACTGCAAAAATACTGAAAAGTCCCATTTTTAAATTAATTTTATTGGAAATCACCGGGAACTCAAAAGCAAATTATATTTGTTACTACTTTCTGTGTATTGCTTGCATCATTTTCTACCTAAGAGTGACTTTTCAGCCGAAAATATTGATTGGCGAAATTTTTTTTATAATAGCGAAATAATTAACCCACTTTTTTCTTCAAAAAACGGCGAAAATTTACTTTTTTTCAAAATTTTAGTTTAAATTGCGTATTGTGGTTTTCATACAAAATTTATTTTAATGCTACAAATTTTGTCCCTTATTCATAATGAGTTCAATTTTTTAAATCTAACAATATTTGACTTCTCCATTAGCAGAACAGGGGACCAAGGTTGGTAAAAAAGCCAAAATTTTAATCTTTTTTCTCTAATATTTCCTGAACTGTAAGCGAAAACCCCTAAATTTAACAGATTTTGTTTAGCTCTTGGATAGAAAAATACACTCACAAAAAATCTTTTTTATCTGATCAAAATTTGGCACGGATTTTAATTTTTCACTAACCCAATGTTGCCCACTTTGGTGCTTTGTGGCTCCGCCCCCTTGAACGATATATATTCTAAATTCCAGACTTGAGCTCTGACACCTCCCTCAATGCTGTGTAAAATTTTATAACAATCGGACAACTAGTTTAGAAACTGCAGAATTATTTCCAATTTTTTTTACAAAATGCCCACTGTGTATAGCGTACTTTAGGCCCCGCTAGGCACATGTGAAGTATAACAATTAAAGACAAATATCTTTGCGATCAGTTTAATGTGCATATATTAAAAAAGCAATCTCCAAACTTTAAATCTTCGCATTAGCTTTTGTATCGGGAACAGACAATATGTGACAGCGCTTAGAGAAAGGGACCTAAGGGTAAAAAAATAAATTTTTACTTTTTTTTTGATGTGGACAACATCTGATCATCGAATGAGACCGATCCCATGCCCCAAAAGTGTTCTCTCCCAGAGATATGCGCATTTTATGATGTGATGGTACACCAAAGGTCACGTATTTAAATCTTTAAAATGGCTCTCCTGAACAAACCCGGTTTTTACCCTTAGGTCCCTTTCTATTTTGCGCAGCAAATATACTAATTTTCGCGATTTCGTATACAATAACTGTGGCCTAAATTGACTTAGCTCTTTTCACCAATTTAAAACATTTATATGTATGCATGTGTAGAGATACACTTTTCGTTCCTAAAGGCATTAATTAGCTCACGAAGTTTGTTAGTATTATGATATGATTGCACTCTCCGGAAGATTAAAAAAACAGCGCTTCATAAGAATGTGTAAAGGAGAACAGAAACGTATTTATAAAAGAAAATTAATTTAAATATACTTTTGAAATTTTATTTCTGGTGGGAATCGGTATACCGGTATCGACGTAAACGGTATTCAGGATACCGGTATTTTCTGACCGAAATGAATTTCGGTATCGATACCGGTATCTAAATTTAGCGGTATTTGAATCGGTATCGGTATTTTTACGATACCGTTTGCCAACCTTGGTTTCCTCAATATATAATTTTAACAAAAATGCGAATCGTATATCATCATATTCAGTTAATATAAATTTAACCAAAATACATACACATAGAGAAAGGTTGAATTTTGAAGGTTAATCCTTCCCTCTACACATATTAGATTAGTGCAAATATTTTCGGATATGATGTGGAACAGAATATAATTATCGGACCATCATATAAATCTTCTCTTCATTCAAAAAGAAATTAGCTTAACAACAACAGCACATTATGTGTGGATAAAAAATATTTCAAGGTAATATAAAACTTAAAATATCCCAGCTAAAAATTACACATTACCAACAGAACTACTTGACATATAATAACTTACTTTTCTAATTACCAAATTTCATTACTCGCTTACAAATCACATTACCTAAAAAAATTACGTACAAGTTGCTAAATGACGAGAATGATTTTTTTATATTAAATATATTACGTGAAAAACTTGCCAAATAAAAAAAGTAAGTACTTCTCAAGGATCGATTATTTTAGTCTCACGCCTTGTTAAAATCATTAAGTTGGTAATCCAGTGGGGAAGAGCTTCTACAAAAAATGCTTAATTCCAAACCCGATTACCTTTTTTGAAATTTTTTGCTGGGATGTTATTTATGCGTGTTCTGAATGCATATGTCAGAATATTGAAACATGCATTCCGAATCCAAATAAATCATCAACAACGTTGACAAACAAACATTATTATCCTTATGCTTTCTCATATTATTTAGAATGTAGTTATGATAATAAATTAGATAAGTTTAAGTTTTTTAAGGGGAAGGATGCACCCAAAGAAATTTTTTAAATAATATTAAACAAATGAATCCCTTCACCGAAGACGAGCGATTAAGTTTTAGAAATTCCAATAATTTTCAAATTTCTTTAAATCCTATCATCAATGAAGTTAAGGTGAAAGATCATTTTATTTAAGTGGGAAATATGCACATCAAACATTTTGTTTTAATATCAAAGTTCCACGTTTTATTCCTGTTACTTTCATAATCTTTCTTCGTATGATTCACATTTGTTTATAAAGGAACTTAATCATATTAATGATGGTCCAATAAATATTCTCCCATTAAATAAGGAATTGTACATATCCATTTCAAAAATTATCAGTATAGATAATATCAATATTGAAATTAGATTTTTAGGGTCATACAGATTTATGCAGTCAAGTTTAGTCTCATTAGCACATAATTTATCTAAAAGTGATTTTACTACATTAAAGTCAAGTTTTTAATATGTAAAACAGTTTTCTTTGCTAATAAGAAAAGGAGTTTTTCCATATAATTATTTAAATTCAGTTGACAAACTTAAAGAACGGAATTTACCAACGAGGGAAAATTTTTTCAATGTACTTACAGAGACAGAATGTTCAGTAGACGATTGTAACCATGCCGAGGAAGTGTGGAATATTTTTAATTGTGAGACACTACAAGATTATCTAATGCTGTACCTCAAAACTGATGTTTTACTTGTGATAGACGTTTTTGAAAATGTCAAACTATTATGTTAAAACATATATGAATTAGATGCATGCCATTATTATACAACGCCAAGGTGGGACGCAATGCTGAAAATTACGAAAATAAAATTACAACTTTTGACTGATATTGATATGATTACGTTATCTTGCCTTGCGGTGAAGATGACAAGTTCCTCCACATTTGCAGCCCATAGCACTGAATCTGCTTAGTATTTCCACTAGAGCTCGCCTTACCATACACCGGAGATGATCACTTCTTCCACTTTTATGGCCTTTGGCTCTGACTCTACTTTGTTCCTCGACTAGACTTTGCCTTACCACACGCTTGAGGTTCATTATAAAAGTTGTCTTCTTCTTCCTTGCTGCTTTTATGCGGCGCGGTTTGTATTCTACAGTAGTTTCTTTACCCTGAGCAAGCGAAACTATTTCACCCTTAGCTAGTTTTACTGTTTCACAGACCGCTTGACTATCTTCTAAGTCACGGGCTTCATTCACTTCGCTGGAGACTTCTGACAAACTTCGCTCATTTCCAACTTGTCGACACTGACCACTGTCGATTTCATCTTTCACTCTCGATGTTTCTTGTACTTCAGCTAGCGTTCTCTCATTTTGAGCTAGAAGTCTCCCATCAATTTGACCTAGAAGTATTTCTTTTATGGCCTTTCAGCATCCCATTCATCAAATTTTTTTCTGAAAGCTCTAGTAGACTCCTGAAATCTGACATCCATAGCTCTAGAAGGCTGGTGAAATCTGTCATCCATTTTCTTTCTGACCGCTTTTATTTCGCTCCTCATGGCAGCAAACATTGCGCTGATGTCGTTACTGGTTGGAGTACTGGTAGAAGAAGCAGATGCTTCTTCCATCTCATATTTCTCTTCAAATTCGTACGTTCCTATGTCAAAGCCACGACGCTTGAATTCATTTATTAGCCTCTTTTGAAGTTCTGCCTTATGACCTGTTGTCGGCAGGTCACACTTACTCAATTCCTTTTTGAGTTGCTCCACTTTTAAGTCTTCGAACTTTATTGTAGATTTTCTTTCCTTATATTATCAATTCATTATTCTCTGAATAATTAATTATTTTTATTTTAATTTTGCAATCCCACTTCTGACACCGAATGTTACGTTTAAATTTTATTAAACGTTTGAGTCACTGTTGGGATTCGTGGTACAATTGTACCAAATTTTTTACAATTACATTTGCATTGGTACATTGTAATTTGTAACAAGTTGTACTTTGCATTATAGTTATAATAATTTCTCATAATATACTTGCCTAACACTGAGCATAAGTACCAAAATTTGCAACATTGGTAGTTTATGCTCATATCACAGAGGATATACAGAGATGTCACGAGACGGAAGATAATTTGTGTTTTCAGAGGTCTCGTTCACGCAGTCACTGCGCATTCTTTAACCTTCTTTCGTGGTAGTATTTTTTATCTTAATTTCATTTTACGCTTTGTAACCTCATTCGCTTGGCGATTTTTGCAAATAAATGGTAAAAATTTATATTTTTAAATGAAAATGCTTCAAATAAGATATGCAATCATTTTAAAACATTTTTTAATTGCTTTTTAATAGTAATAAGCTATTTGGTACTTTGTTTTTTGATTCAACACAACAAATTCTTTCATTTAATTTTGTAAAATTGTGTACTTCGTTTATTTGTTCAAATGTATTTTCAGTTTATGCTTTGTGATCTCATTTGCTGTGTGATTTTTGTAAACAAAAGGTAAAAATTAAAATTGTTTAATGAAAATGCTTAAAGTTAAATCAGTAATCATTTGTAAACAAATTTAAATCACTTTTTAATACCATTAATCTATTTCACATTCTATGTTTTTAATTCAATTCAACAAATTCTTTAATTTAATTTTTTGAATGTGTATGTATGTATGTATGTGTGTACACGTGTTCGTTTAACAAAGTACGTATTTTCTCTTGTTTGTTTTGATTATTTCTTTAACATCTTAATAACAAATATACTACAGTTGTCCCTTTCTCGCAGTGACTGCACCACAAATGATTTTAGCTTTTTGCATACGTCAGTTATTACAACTCTCATCTACTTTGTGCTCATATTTTTCATTGGTTTTGGTAGCACTTGTCCCAGCATTGTGTTTATGCAACCAAGCAGATTGCATTGTCGGTCGCTTTCGAAAATATTAAAATTATTTTATGTTTATAGGTTGCATTGTAGGTTGCAGTGTCTGTGTCAAAGTATGCAGCATATAATATGAACGTGTTGCGGAAACACCTTGCAAAGTGTGTACCCACTATTAGACTTTGTATGTATACTTACATATTTATATGAAAAACTGTTTTGCTCGATAGTCCTCGTCGATACAGTGAAACATTTGCTGCAAACCATTTGAGTTTGTTGACGAGAGGGGAAAGAGGAATAGCACGAAAATCTTCTTGAGTTCATCATTCTCGCCTCATTCTTATGAAAAATATATCAGGAAATGTATTAACCTGCAAAACAAAAACTTCACAGGGTGGACACGAATGCAGTTTCGAAAGAGAAATCAAAAATTTTTTGCAGTAAATGTTTCACTGTATGGACGATGACATAGTACATATTAGTTAATATTTTGTTTTCAATAAATGAAAAATTTTATGTATTCTTATTGTGTATGCTTAGCATATGGCAAGGCGAATTCAGTATCAGGTGACCTTATCAGTACAACAACTTTACAACACAAAAAACAACATGTAGTTTGCTATGCTACTAAACCAATCTGTCAAAAGATTTCTGAGCAAATTTTTACATTTTGGTTCAAATTGCTCAATTTTGCATCAACAACTGATAATCAGCCGGGCTGATAAGGTCACCTGATACTGAAGTCGCCTTGGCATATGGCTACATTTTGGTACAATTGATGATAATTTGGTGCAATTTTACCATTTTCATTGTACAATTGAAGAATGGTTTTATCGCAACACTGGTGTGAGTTCTTTTGATTGCTCAAAAATAAAAATAAATAACACACGATGTTCTTATTTGCAACTGAACTTCCTTTTTATTTGTGACTAAACAAGTTACAACTTGTCTTTTCTTATTTACTTCTTAACGTTATTATCCACCGCACGAGGTCTTTTACTTTCAACGATGTTCTGTCCCCTAAATTGCAATTAGCACTGACTGACAGTATTCTAGGACAATCGAGAAAATTCATGCTGCCGTTTCTAGATGTTTGCAGGTGATTCGATAGGCCGTTAGTTTTTGAATTTTCAAAGTAACGACTTGTATGTTGGCAATGCGGTGTGCTACTGGTATTATTGTTGTTACTATAGCGCTTTGCACGTGAATGTGTGTGTGTTCGTTTATTGCTTTAGTGAAATACTTCTAGATAGTTCTTTGCATTAACCCTGTAGGAATATTTTTACGTAACAATATAAAAACAAACTCGATAAATTCTTTCGTTGAAAGACGACTAAAGGCAGAATTAGTTTGTACGTGCTGTTCTGTTCTGAATCAGCTGTTTATTTTCTGTTTAGTTGAAAATCTGTATGTGTGGTTAGTTTTTCCTTTTTCGTTCTGTTCTGTTGCGCACAGATCTGTAGAAAATAGAATTCAACGTTAAGTGACAGCCAAAAGTGTGCATGTATTAGTGTGTTGTGATACTTTGTGTACAAGTGTAATCAATTCTATAGGTTGCCAGCTGATTTTTTTTAACAGAAAAAGTAATTGCAAAATATTTTATACGGAAAAGAACGGCACAGAACAGCAACAGAAAGTAAAGACTAATGAAGCCTTAACCCTTTGATTTTTTTTTAATTCGAAAATATAAATGTCCATTGTAATGTGGTTTTATTATGACAACGAAGTTAAAAAACGTTTACAAGACGTTGCAATTTTCGACATATTTTTGCAATTTATATAAAATTCGGAGATTTTGCTATTCCTTGCAGTGTACTTGCGATTTTTACGCGTTTTTCCTGAGTTTATTTTACTTCTAACAGTTTTGACGATTTCTAATGAATTTTAAGGATTGTGTCCGATTTTGCGAATTCTCGAGAATATTTGCAATATTCACGATGAAAGCGAGTTTTGCAAGTACGTAATCTGATTCTTAAGTTTTTAAATTTTAAACTTTGTGATTATGTTGCTGTTAGCAAATAAGTAATAAGCTATTTGGTACTTTGTTTTTTGATTCAACACAACAAATTCTTTCATTTAATTTTGTAAAATTGTGTACTTCGTTTATTTGTTCAAATGTATTTTCAGTTTATGCTTTGTGATCTCATTTGCTGTGTGATTTTTGTAAACAAAAGGTAAAAATTAAAATTGTTTAATGAAAATGCTTAAAGTTAAATCAGTAATCATTTGTAAACAAATTTAAATCACTTTTTAATACCATTAATCTATTTCACATTCTATGTTTTTAATTCAATTCAACAAATTCTTTAATTTAATTTTTTGAATGTGTATGTATGTATGTATGTGTGTACACGTGTTCGTTTAACAAAGTACGTATTTTCTCTTGTTTGTTTTGATTATTTCTTTAACATCTTAATAACAAATATACTACAGTTGTCCCTTTCTCGCAGTGACTGCACCACAAATGATTTTAGCTTTTTGCATACGTCAGTTATTACAACTCTCATCTACTTTGTGCTCATATTTTTCATTGGTTTTGGTAGCACTTGTCCCAGCATTGTGTTTATGCAACCAAGCAGATTGCATTGTCGGTCGCTTTCGAAAATATTAAAATTATTTTATGTTTATAGGTTGCATTGTAGGTTGCAGTGTCTGTGTCAAAGTATGCAGCATATAATATGAACGTGTTGCGGAAACACCTTGCAAAGTGTGTACCCACTATTAGACTTTGTATGTATACTTACATATTTATATGAAAAACTGTTTTGCTCGATAGTCCTCGTCGATACAGTGAAACATTTGCTGCAAACCATTTGAGTTTGTTGACGAGAGGGGAAAGAGGAATAGCACGAAAATCTTCTTGAGTTCATCATTCTCGCCTCATTCTTATGAAAAATATATCAGGAAATGTATTAACCTGCAAAACAAAAACTTCACAGGGTGGACACGAATGCAGTTTCGAAAGAGAAATCAAAAATTTTTTGCAGTAAATGTTTCACTGTATGGACGATGACATAGTACATATTAGTTAATATTTTGTTTTCAATAAATGAAAAATTTTATGTATTCTTATTGTGTATGCTTAGCATATGGCAAGGCGAATTCAGTATCAGGTGACCTTATCAGTACAACAACTTTACAACACAAAAAACAACATGTAGTTTGCTATGCTACTAAACCAATCTGTCAAAAGATTTCTGAGCAAATTTTTACATTTTGGTTCAAATTGCTCAATTTTGCATCAACAACTGATAATCAGCCGGGCTGATAAGGTCACCTGATACTGAAGTCGCCTTGGCATATGGCTACATTTTGGTACAATTGATGATAATTTGGTACAATTTTACCATTTTCATTGTACAATTGAAGAATGGTTTTATCGCAACACTGGTGTGAGTTCTTTTGATTGCTCAAAAATAAAAATAAATAACACACGATGTTCTTATTTGCAACTGAACTTCCTTTTTATTTGTGACTAAACAAGTTACAACTTGTCTTTTCTTATTTACTTCTTAACGTTATTATCCACCGCACGAGGTCTTTTACTTTCAACGATGTTCTGTCCCCTAAATTGCAATTAGCACTGACTGACAGTATTCTAGGACAATCGAGAAAATTCATGCTGCCGTTTCTAGATGTTTGCAGGTGATTCGATAGGCCGTTAGTTTTTGAATTTTCAAAGTAACGACTTGTATGTTGGCAATGCGGTGTGCTACTGGTATTATTGTTGTTACTATAGCGCTTTGCACGTGAATGTGTGTGTGTTCGTTTATTGCTTTAGTGAAATACTTCTAGATAGTTCTTTGCATTAACCCTGTAGGAATATTTTTACGTAACAATATAAAAACAAACTCGATAAATTCTTTCGTTGAAAGACGACTAAAGGCAGAATTAGTTTGTAGGTGCTGTTCTGTTCTGAATCAGCTGTTTATTTTCTGTTTAGTTGAAAATCTGTATGTGTGGTTAGTTTTTCCTTTTTCGTTCTGTTCTGTTGCGCACAGATCTGTAGAAAATAGAATTCAACGTTAAGTGACAGCCAAAAGTGTGCATGTATTAGTGTGTTGTGATACTTTGTGTACAAGTGTAATCAATTCTATAGGTTGCCAGCTGATTTTTTTTAACAGAAAAAGTAATTGCAAAATATTTTATACGGAAAAGAACGGCACAGAACAGCAACAGAAAGTAAAGACTAATGAAGCCTTAACCCTTTGATTTTTTTTTAATTCGAAAATATAAATGTCCATTGTAATGTGGTTTTATTATGACAACGAAGTTAAAAAAACGTTTACAAGACGTTGCAATTTTCGACATATTTTTGCAATTTATATAAAATTCGGAGATTTTGCTATTCCTTGCAGTGTACTTGCGATTTTTACGCGTTTTTCCTGAGTTTATTTTATTTCTAACAGTTTTGACGATTTCTAATGAATTTTAAGGATTGTGTCCGATTTTGCGAATTCTCGAGAATATTTGCAATATTCACGATGAAAGCGAGTTTTGCAAGTACGTAATCTGATTCTTAAGTTTTTAAATTTTAAACTTTGTGATTATGTTGCTGTTAGCAAATTTTTGAGTATTTTCGACATTTTTAGCGAATTATTGGCATTCATTAGAGTTTTAGAGATGTTTAATAAAAATTATGATTTATTTAAAATTTTTTATTTTATTGCGAATTTCTTGTATTTTTGCGATTGATTTTTGCTCCAGTGAATATTTGCATAATTTATATGATACAAAAATATCCATAACAAAGCAGAGATTTTGACTAGAGTTGTTAAGTCGTCAAATTTAATGGTGTTGCAAAAAATTAATTTAGGCAAAAAATTCTTGAAGGCAAGTTAGTCGAACTATGCGAAGTTCATCGTTCTTCCCATTACGTTTTTAATATAACTCTTGAACTCAAACGAAAATAATATTTACATACATACATATGTATGTAAAATAAGTAGCAGACTGAAAAAACATAGGAAACAAAGTCTTATTGTCATAAATATTTTTATATGAAAAATATGAGGAAGATTTTATGACAGTCATAAACGTTTATGACTTACAACAAATATGACGCAATAGAACAGTTTGTGAATGGGCTCATTGTATGTACATTAGAGTGGCCGTTAATTGTATGGAGACTTTTTTATTTTTTCTACTCTCACCCCCCCCCCCCCAATCAGTTCAGTTTTATGTAAAAAAAATACCAAAAAATTTCATACCGAGAAGTTGCGTTTTAGGAGGTGCTTCCGGCCCTCAAAGTTGGCATTCAAGCCCATTTTTCAATGTAATTTTTGCATATGACTATCTTTTTTAAAAATAATTTTACAAGAATATGACATATGGCAATATTTTAGCTAAAATTAATATTTTAGAAAATAATGAGGAAAATAACCAACGAAATACCACCCATTTTATGTAACAAAATGATATTTATATGGAAATTTATTATTTTAAGCATGTAAAATAAGAACTTATATATATTAAATTATTTCATACATACAATTAGCTCTCTCAGGGCAGGGAAGTTCCTTGATCCGTATTCATTTATTGGCGTGTAAACATATAAAACTAAACCCTCCAAAAAAAAAACATTATTATAGCACAATGTACTATGTATGGCCAGATGTTTCGCCATACCAGGTATAATTAGCCCACCACAATATTGCCCCTCTCACCTCACCTTACCATAAATAAAAAAATCTTTTAGCAATTCATTTTAAAATTTTCTAGCTTTATTTACAGCAAAACTAAAATAATGATGGGGAAATAAGCAAGTGTAATTCATTTGTAAAAATTTAAATTTATACATTAATTTAAATTAAATTGCCATTTATATACGAAATGTACATATGTACAAATTTTAAAATGCACTTTGTGTATATATTATATGGTTTTATATATCTGATAAAATAATAATTATTTGTTTTATTAGTATTGAATTTTCAAATCCAAAAATCAAATAGTGGTTTACCACCAAAAAGTACTATATAAATATATACATGTACATATATTAAAGTCCTGCACAAGGCCATTTATAAGAGATTTCAAGACGAGAGAGTTTTCAGATGGTTTACTTCGCTGTAGTAAAGCATTTGAAAAATCTCTCGTGCCTTGAAAGGTCTTGTGCAGGACACTAATGTATATGTATATGTCAAATTAATATACTTACATCAATATTCATACGACATATACGTTACGACAATAGTGAAACTTAAATCAGTTTCAAGACTCGTAGAAGCAAAAAAAATTCTGTGTATAATATATTATGTTTCTAGAATACTACAAAAATATACACAATATTTTGAAATTAGCTTAAAAAATATGATTAACCATAATAATTTCCTTCTGCGAAATCGCTGCAGCTACTTAAGGGCGGCGTTGTGGGTGAACGTTGACGGCAGGAAATTCGACGGCGGCGGTAAATAAATTTCGGCGGTGTGCTTCGATTTAATATTTCGAGTATATGATTTACAACTTGGTTTTAACGTTTCTTTTTTTTATGGTTTTTGGTTATTTAATTTTTTCATTATTTCTTAGTTTTTTCATTTCCACACTTGACTCCTTATCTGTCGCGGATTCAATTATAAAAATCATCACCAGAATCATTTCTGAAACTTTTTACAACCAATTTTTCTTCAACTTTTTTTTTGATATACACGCTTCCATTTACAACCTTTCCTTTTTTTCTTTAAAACCCGTGTTCACTTTTCTAGAGCCAAACACCAACTGTCCTTTTTTCATTCTTATTTCTATGCATGTACCTTAAAATCGTTTTCTTATTTTCCTTTCTCCATGTTTCGCCACGTAGTCACTGCCACGTAGCATGCTGCTTTTGGTCAATCAAATAACGGTAAAATCTGCTCATACTGATGAATGCGAAAGGCAAAAGGGAATGCAAAAATTTCAAAGATCAGTAACGTGTTATGGCTTCGTTAGTCAAATCGTATCGTCTTTCTTTTGAAGTTGTCATATCGTTTAAGTCTGAGTGTTATGGTAGAATTAGTCGATTCGTATCGTGTTATTTTTGAAGTGGTCGTATCGTTCAATTCTTGATGTTAGTTACTAAAAACGTGAGGTTGCCAGCGAACGTGTCAGCTGTTATTGTATTTCTCTTTGCTTTATACATGTGTGTTTATGTATGTAAGAGATAAGTTGACGTAGAAATGTATTTTCTGTAGATTTCTACCTCACGTACGTTACGATACATATTAAATAAACAACTACATATTTTATTAATGTTACTAATTCTACCATTAGTTAGTAAGAACGTGAGGCTGCCAGCAAAAGTGTCAGCTGTTACCTTGCTTTATACGTGTGTATATGTACGTACGTATAATCGTACGCAAAAATCTAATTTCTGTAGATTTTGACGTAGCAAACGTTGCCAAACATTTACGGATTTTGTCAGCTGACACGCAACAGCACGATACGATTTCAGTAATTCTACGATTAGGGGTTTTGGTCAACTGCAAAAATAATGCAGGGTGCGTAAATTTGGCAGAACATTATGTTTATAATGGCTAAGACGGTTCTGTGTCTTAACGTTTTGCTCAGCAATATGTTAAAGCATTGATTTACTACTATGTTGTAACAAAACATATGCATGCAGTCTACACCTTAACGTCTGTTGTTAGGGTAAGATTTTAACAATTCCTAGCATTTTATATTTCCAGATTTATTATGTCTCGTAAATTCCATAACAATGTTTGTACCAGTGAACTGTATGAGTTGTTTCACTTTCGCTGTCCACTCACTTTTACAATGCTTTTGAATTGTTCTTTAACATCAGTATGTACCAATGATATTGCTTGTAGTATTCCCTCTCTAACAACTGATTGTCTTTAACTCACTCTCTTTTTTTTTGGTGCTGTTAGTAAAAATCAATAAAAATTCTTACTGTTGTTTGATTGTTTTGTATAACAATCAAATAACTCACCAAAGCATGTTGACTAGATGAAGTCTAGTCGAATTTCTTACGGCGTTGAGATTAACTGCTCTCATACAATTTTATACGTTTCAACTTTTTTTTGACATTTGACGCCGTTGACGACGTCGACATTAACTCTAGCATTAAGTTAATAAATTAATTAAAGTATTAATTAATAGTTTTTCTCGTCCTAAAACAATTTATAAAATAAAATGGGGCTAGCTATTTTATTTTATTATATTAAATAAAACTGTATTCGTCAGAAGGGGTTTTAAGAAGTATTCAAAACAATCATACTGACTCATTGCTTTAGTGGATCATATGAATGAATAGAGATTGCAAGCAGTGGCATGCATTTATTAACAACAGTTTCATTGATATGAATCATGCAATAGCATCATTCATTATTTTAATGTTAAGTGTTAGCTCAATATTCATTTTAGAAAATGCAATATTAAGCCGTTTGATTTGTAATCATGCAGATCACTGGTTTGTACCACATACATATTTGACATTTATTTGTGCGTTGTCTACTTCAGTTAAGCACTTTATGCCATTTTAATTTCAATTTGCAGCGCAGTTATGAAAGGCCAAGCGTAACTGGATTTGTTTGAGGAACAATGACAACATTTATAAAAAAATTTAAATTCTGTTTTAAATTTGGTGATGATTTAGGCAATTAGGTCCTTTATTTTATATTCATCGCTGTTGATTAAAAATATTTAATGTTTTACTTGTGGGGGTGAGTGAGTAGAATATTTTTGTTCATGAGAATTTTGTATCATTTTAAAGAAAGGATTGAAAAAATACTAAACTTGAACCTGGATGAAAAATTGTTCCTTACATCTGGATTTTTATTTGAAAATTGTAAGTATTCCAGCTAATCATTCTTCTTACTATTGTAACAAAAATAGTAACAATCCCAAATGCAAGATTTAGCACAAATCGCGACTTCAATATCACGATATCGTCTTTTTTTATCTACACGTCTGCCTATAAAATCATATACATATTTCTCACAAAGCAATCAAATTGATCTATTTTTAACACCCGACAAAAAAAAGGGTTTTATATATAAGTTTGTAGTGTGTATCTGTGTGTCTGTTCGTGTCCACTTACAGACCAAACGGCTGGACCGATTTTGGTTTGTTTTTTTTTTGAAAGGTGACTTGATCGAGAGGGTTCTTAGCCATTTTTTTACCAAAATCGGACTAGCCTTTTAGAAGATATCGCATCTTCTCTAGATATATTCGGGGGTTTTTAAAATTTTTAATTTTTGTTATTATATTAATAGCATGAATGAACATATCAATCAATAACTTTTGTAATTTGAATTATTAAAATAGACAGAATTCCTTGTACGTCTTGATGGCGCAGCTACATCAGATGATGATCGTGTTTTGATAGTTGGCGCAACAAATAGACCTCAAGAATTAGATGAAGCTGTAAGACGACGCTTTGTTAAACGTCTTTATGTACCACTTCCAGAAGTTGATGCTCGAGCTGAAATTCTATCTAATCTTTTAAAAACCGTTGAAAATAATTTAAATACAAGCCAAGTTAAGGAAATATCTCAATTGTCCGAGGGATACTCTGGTGCTGACATGGACAGTTTGTGCCGTGAAGCATCGATGGAACCACTACGATCACTGCCAGCTGAAGTCATAGTAACGTTTCAAAAAGAAAATGTAATTTGTGTATAGTTAATTTATTCAATATTTTATATAAATTTAATTTGTATTTAATTAATTAATGTAATTGTAATTTATATTGCAGTTGCGCCATGTAAGTGTAGAAGACTTTTACACCGCCTTAACAAAAATTCGACCCAGTGTGTCTCAGAGTGATCTTAATCAATATGTGGAATGGAATAAAATATATGGATCAAGTGTGTAGTAACCAGGGAAACCAGAAATATGCTCCAAAAAAGTTTTTGTGTGCATTCAATTCAAAAAATTTGCTCTTAAAAGTAACATAAATTGGATTGCAAATGAAAATCTAATTTTAATCCAAAAATTCAATAAAATTTGCATATAAAGTAAGACAAAAACAAAATTAATAGAAAAAGGAAACAATAAAAAATTAATAAAGAACATTTTTAGATTTTTAATTGAACTGTAGTGAATTTTAATCAGAAATAATTTTTACTCAGGCTTAAGTTCAGTAATTTCAATTCTTATTGAATGAAATATTTGTATTAATTAATGTGAGTTTCTAAAGAAGAGAAGAAAAATTAAACTTAGACTTAATTAGCTGGGGGAAATATCGATAGAGTTTTGTTATTAATATCAGCTATTTAACGCAGATTTAGTATGTAATGGAATATGACAAATGATTATTGTGTATACAATTATTGATTTAGCATTGGTAAATACATTTATAAGTATCACTATTAATTTTCTGTCTTTCCATTTTTTTCTTTAATTTTTTATTTGGTTAGCACGAAGTTATATCACTCTACCTGAGTATGTTTAACTATTCTTGCTTATCTTTTACTTATGTACCGTCGGTGCATACATGTAAGTATTATTGTAGTGCAGTGATGCAAAAATAAATCTATAATCTATGTGTGAAAAAAGCTGCCTCATTCGTCTCTGAAGTACATAGAAAAAAATTTATATTTGCAGCAAACGCAATTTAGTGAAGCAGCTCAAAATATATAAAAAGGAGTCTATATGGTAGAAAATTAAAAAATAAGGAATAAAATTTAAATAAAAAAGTTCGGAGCGACCCATATTTTGCGAGTTACGAGGCTGTGAACTCTTCATATAAACTGTGAAGAATTTCCAAAAATAAATTTTTAAATAGCTTTTCTGATAGAAACTGGAAAATATGAAGAAAAAATTAAACAAAAAAATTGGCTACGACCCATATTTTCCGAGTTAATGGTCTTTTAAGTTTTGATATTAAATGCAGTTTACCAAATGAAAAAGAATAAAGGCCGATGCACAATGAATCCGTCATACGTTAAACTTCGCGTTTTTCAACTGACAGCTAAGTTGAAATACATGGTTTCTTATGAGGTCTGTTACATTCAGTACGTGTCCGTCAACGCAAAGTACAAATTTTTTCAACTTTTTACTTTTTGCGTACGTTGAGTAGTCCGAAATCAAACCCTATACCGAGCCACTTCACAGCTTATGCTGTACATAATTGAATAAAATTTCATTCGGGTATTCAAATATTGTTTTATTTTATTTAATAAATTTTTATTTTCTTGAAGTAAAGCAACCTAATTAAAACAATATGAGATTCTGACATGGTAGGAAAACAGATAAACATTTCTATGAAGTAAAAGTAAAAAAATATGAGGAACAAAGAAAAATTATAACATTTTCTTTTATTCGAAGGAAATGAGTATTTGAATATAAAGCTTTTTTTCGATTTGTTTAGATTGTATGTACATCACTAAAGCGGCCCATACACTACAACAGCATGCACGCGCAATCAAGCTATTTAGTCATGATTCACACACATCAGGTTTAGCTGATCAGTTTTAGTCCAATTTTCTCTTGAACCTGCATTTGCGTTCATACACACCGTCAAGTCAAGTCATCAAGTTTCATCAATTTGCGTTGTAGTAGAGTATTACGAATGACAAAACAAAACGAAAAAGCAAACTTGACTGGTACGGTCAAGTCTGTACCCCTCTCCATTCTCTTTTCCTCTCTCTCCTAAAAACACAAGACTTGACGAGTCAGACCTGATGTGTATGAATCAGGACTTAGCATACATGCTCGACCCACATAACATACCAGCAAGCTGGTACAATATTCACATTTTTAAAAAATTAAAGAAGGGTGCAGAGTAGCAAGCCGTACCGGCGCGGCTGCCGGCTAGCCAATCAGCCGATTTTTTTCAACCATCCGAGCCGCCGCCGAACCACTCGGCTTACCGGCGACTTAGTACTCAGCCGATATTTTATTTTTTATAGTTTTTCAAATTTCGTATTTAATATGATAGCGAGCGTCCGGGAAAGATAGTTGTTTTTGCTTCCACATAAAAAGAAAATGTTTATGTGAACGGTAACGTAGCTGCGACAACACTTACGTTCTCTTTTGGAGTCCCTTCTTAAATACATGCACGTTTACATAGACTTTTTGTTTAAGCATTCAGTCAACTTTTTGATAATTAATTGTTCAAAGCTTTTTGTTTGTTGATCCGTAGCAGTGTTCCAATAAAGTAATTAATTTTTAATTCAATCGGAAAGCTTAAATCAAATTTATGTAGAAGGCAATCAAGAATAAAATTCCGCGAGAAATTGTTCCCGGGGAAAAATTCCAACTAATATCAAGTAATAGGGAAAAAATATCTAATAAATGATAATAAAAAATGAGAAATTTCTCGCGAAATTTTATTCATAATTGCCCGACAGTGTAGAATATGTTTCTATGGTTTAACAAATAATTTACGAAACTATTGCAAAATAAATAATGTTACAACGTGGTGATTAAATAACTTACGTATTTTTCTAAAAACAGACTGGGTTAAAACTTTTTCAAGTGCTTAACAAATCGGTGTTAAGCCGTTCAGCCGCCGCCGCCGAAAATATTTGTCTTTCAGCCGCCGCCGAAATTTTATGCTCGGCTTGCTACTCTGGAAGGGTGGTTCTATATAATAACACAGTTGTTTGCTTAAATTTTTATTGATATTTTGTAAATATTAGCAGCTATGTACAACTAAAGTGCTCAAATTCCAATTTTTCATGGAAAAAAATTATTTTTAAACATATTACAATTTTTAAATGAATATTTACTCTTGGACAGTTTACTCAACTGAGCTAACTTCACTATACACAATACCAGCAAGCTTGTACCATCAGCAAAATATCAAACTCTATTTGACATCACTACAGCAAAACGTACAATCACACAAAGTGCCCATACACGACCCAACCGCTGGCACAAACACTTGATTGCGCATGCATGCTGTTGTAGTGTATGGGCCGCTTAAAATATTTTCGTACAATTGTATTTATTTTAATATTTTTTTATGGATCTTACGATGTATTTTAAATTAGTTGTATAATTTGATGGGGTTTTCCACTACATGACAGAAATTGTAAATCTAAGCTAAGAGCTAACACTTTTAGCTTCATTTTCAGATTTAACATGAATCAATATGTGTTATATTAACAAAAATATTTGAGGTACAAAATACACATTTTGGAAATATCAATTTAAAGTAGTCTTAACAAACGTGGGGACCTACTTTAGAAATTTGATATAATAATTTTTTTAGAATACAACTTTACTTAACATTGCTTTGCAAAGCTTTGTTAAGTTTTTTGCATAAGACCCTTAGTAAATGGGCACACTGCAGTGTATACATATGTACTGCATTACAAATTGCAGTAAGCAGTAAATTTACTGATAATAAAATTTGGTTTGCATTACCAGTAAAATCGTAGGGCCGTATTGATAATAAAATTGTACCAAGTGGCAAAATTTTTTTCATTCAAATTTTAAAATTTTCGTGTATAAAAATGTAGCCAGCTGGTTAAAAATTTATTTTTACTGAAATTTTAATAGTACTGCAAAGTGGCCATCTATGGTAAATGCCTTAAGTACAAATAATTAATATTGGCTTATGGTAACTAAAATAAGATATATAAATGTTTGACTCTACTGTATTTAAAAGTCTATGGAAAACTCCATCTATAGTAGTGGAATTATTAGTTATGGGGGTTTGTGGAGAATTGCTCATATGCAAGTGGAAAACGTGATAAAGCTTGCGACTGTGGGTTTGCAAAATTGTATTCATATCTCCACCCACAATAATTGGCATGATACCCAATTGTCGTACACCAGCTTCAGTGTAAGGCAACAGTACGTAGTGAAGATATGTTATAATATAATATTATAAATTTTTTATAAAAACTGATATATATATTTTAAACAAATATTTTACATTTAAAACAATCTTTTATTCAAAAGTTTATATATATATATATATATATATATATATATATATATATTATTTATATTATATTTTTCAACTTTTTAACAAAATTATCCCCACTGGCAATACTACTACACTTCACAAGCAATTTCTATTAACTCCTGAAGGTATGCTTTAAAATTTGGATGAGTTATTTCTATGCAGTTAAGTTTCTTTGGACTTCTTGTCAGCGTTACCTTTTTAAAATTTCAAAAAGGGGATTTAAAAAAAGTGGCACCAAAAAGGGGATTTTAAGAAAAATAAGGGGCAACTTTAAAAACAAGAAAAATTAAAACAAATCTGCTTATTTTTAAAAACATCAAGAATAAAAATCAGGTTTTGCATATCTAAAGACTAAAAAATACTATTTTTATGATAAAATAAAGCCACAAAATATAAACATAATTCATATGATCTGTGCTATTACTTGAATCTTCTGAAGATATATATGTACATATATATTTTTAATGCTTCCTTAGCATTGGCACTTATTTACAAAAAAACTAACTCAGGTTATTTACTTTAGACAAAATTTATATTATTTATTTATTTTATTTTTATTTTTTAATAAATATCTAAATATCGAATTCACAAGAAACAGGCACAAGACAATTCAGTAAATTTTCTATACATTGCATTTTTATTAATTAATTAACGGAAAAAGGTCGATTTGAAAATTTTTAATAGCTATTATATGCCTATTTTTTAAACTGTATATCTGAATTTTTGAATAGGTTCATCATTTGGAATCCAGTCTTCCAAATCACTTTGCTACAAACTTAAAGAAGATAACATGGTATGACAAGTTTCAACTTTCAGCCGGTTAGATAGTTTATTTTCTAATGATGACAATTTAGAAAAAGAACCGCTCAACGGAAACAAACTAATGATATGTATATAAAGCAAATGTGTATAACTTTGGATAGAAATTTTTATCCTAGCAATTTGAGAACTCTGTTACAAAAACATCAAATGCACTTATTATATTACAAAAAACGGAAACAATTTAACAAATACTGGGTCTAAATAAATATATAAATACAATCAGTCTTTTAGCGCTTCGTAATTTTTTGAAGTATATAAAAGTTTAATAGTAACTTTTTTTAATCAGGAATAATTTCTTAATCGGGTTTAGGTTCAGTATTATCAATTATTATGAAATGAAATATTTTAAGTAATTAATGCTATTTTCTTAACAAGATAAGAAAAATAAACTGGACTTTTTAGCTGGGGGAAATGTGCATTTTTCTGTACAGCCATGAAGCTGATGAAGCACACAGGTTTATCGGCGGTAGGAACTAAGTCCCCAATGAACTAAGTCCCCAAAACATAAATGAACTAAATCCCTAAAGTTTGGGGAGTTAGTTCGCTATGAACTAAGTCCCCAAACATAAAAATTAACTTGGCCCCCAAAAATTTAACTAAAAGAGAACTAATTCCCCAAAAGTCGTTGTTTTTTTTTTTCATATAAAACTTTGGGGGCTTTGTTCATATTTGTTTTGGGGTGTTTGGTCATTAAAGATGTATCACCTACCGAGACTGGCAGTAGGAACTAAGTCCCCAATGAACTAAAACCCCAATAAGCATTTGGTATCCATCAATAGTATTTTGGATCTTAATGCCACAAAAGAACTTTTTATTAAATCAGGCGGTAATAAAGGAAGTGCCAAAATTGTGTGGTAAAGTATTGACGCATATTTTGATACCTAATAAAATCTAATAAGGATTTATGTTTTGTCACATTTCGTCTAACTGCCTGGCAGAAATGTAACCTATAATTAAGAAACCATATTTTGAGATTTATATATTAATTTAAAGCTTATGAAGGTATGTAGTGAAATTTTAATTATGTATGCTACACTCACCTAATTTTTTAGAAACACTGTTGTGATTCAGGCAAATTTCAATAGGTAATATTATTGTATTTGTATTAAATAACTTCTTTCCATACACAATTAATCACTAAAAAGTTTTGACCAAAAATAATTTTAATTTCACTACATATCTTCATAAATTTTAAATTGTCAAAAAATTACTTATCCTACAAGTCTTGCTCGTGTAAAAACTGCACTTAACGAATTTCTTAGCGCTTGTTCGTAGGCGGTTATAAATATATTTGGATCCAAATTAAATATATTTTCCCTAATATATTCAAAGAGTGCTTTGTAAATGTTTTTTTGTCCATCAGAACAAAGAATATGGGAAAATCTAGAAAAGAAATTGTTATTTCTGTCGCTAGAATAAATTTTACTTACTTACTTCTTCACAATATTGTATGTAAATAAAAAGAAACTGCTTAAAGCAGCCATGTGGTAGTATTTTAAACGTAGCATCAATGAGATATGTTCTCTTAGTTGGAGATATATTTGCTTTTATTAATTCTATTGTTTTCAATGATGAAAACAAGCAGAATGAAAAATGTTCCTCCTTAATTGCCGCGGTGAAGAAATGCTTGGGTTTTGCCCTGTCCTTCGACAAGCCAAAGCCGTTCCACACGCTTTCAATATTAAATGCTTCGATAATATCTATAACTCTTTCCGTTGATTGGGAATTAGTTCGTTTTTTTGGGACTTAATTCATAGAGGACTTACTTCCTATGGCCTTCAGACGGTAGGAACTAAGTCCCCAAAACGTAAATGAACTAAGTCCCTAAAGTTTGGGGAGTTAGTTCGCTATGAACTAAGTCCCCAAACATAAAAATGAGCTTGGCCCCCAAAAATTTAACAAAAAGAGAATTAATTCCCCAAAAATTGTTTTTGTTGCCATCCATATAAAACTTTAGGAACTTAGTTCATTTATGTTTTGGGGACTTAGTTCATTGGGGACTTAGTTCCTACCGCCATGTTTATCTACTTGGGCAGAGATTGTTATTAATATCAGCTATTTAAATTGTATTTTTAATGAAATGGAATATGAGAAAGGATAGTGTAGACAATACACAATGCAATACATTTGTAAGTATCACTATTAATTTTCTATTTTCCCGATTAAGAAATTATTCCTGATTAAAATTTACTATAGTTCAACGAAATTTGTTTAATATATGTACATTGTGTATACTTACTAGTGGCCTGCAGTCTTGAAATGTAAATACGTCATGTTTTCTAAATGTATTCTCGTGGCATGCATTATACTAAGCCAATAATAAATGCTGTCGTACTATAAACGAGACTCGTGCACGTACGTGTATATGACTGTTAACAAGCGATGTCGCCAAGACGTCTTGTTTATAACAAATAATGAAAAGAAGTCCTGTTGATACATGTATGCTTGTTATTTTGCATATTGTACGTTTGGGTGTGTGTAAGATTTAGATGGTAAGATATTATGTTTGTGTTTAAGGGAGGTATTTTAAAGCAAGCGCACACAACTCACGTAAATGCATGTGTTCGTTTGTTTGTGCGCAGAAAAATAAGAGAGCATAAAAGTGATGCCAACAATTCAAAAGCAAAACGAGCCAACTGAGTAGCCAAAAAGAGCTAAATTTAAAAACTCAAGATTTTCCGTTTTAAATCTTTGAATGTATTTAATTTTCATTTTGCACTTCAAGATTTTTTTACATTAATAAAAATAATAGCAAGAAAAAAAAATAATAATTTTAAATAAAATCATTTCACAGCAATTGATACAAATATTTATCTGCATTAACAATATGACCATACATATTTACATATACTTGTATATACGATAAGTTACAAAATAAGAACAATAATTTTCAAAACCATCTTTTGCTAGTTTAATCTATTTGATTTCCAAGCTTTCCTATATTTTTGGCAGTCCATTTCCAATTCAATAATTTGTGGAAATTTTTCTAATTACTCAGAAACGAACACTTTATGATAAAAACGGGGTTTTACAATTTTAAATACCTAAATACATAAATAAATCTTACATACGCTGGGTTTACATCTGTGTGCCAAATACCACACAAACGTAAAAAAGAGTAACCAACTAATTACTAATGAAAAACTATTTGATTCAGACATGTATTTATTAAGTTAAACAGTTTCATACATAATTAATAGACAATTTTATAGAATCCAAAATGATTGCAAACTGTTTAAATCAGTAATTATATGTATTTCTGAATCAAACAGTTTTTCATTAGTAATTAGTTGGTTACTTTTTTTTGGGCAAATGACACACAAGAAATGCCAGTCAGCCTTAGTTGCAAAAATAAGTATCTGCATTTGCAAAAACATAGTTGTCAAAAATATAAATGCCGAAAAGAAGAAACAGTAGGGTAAAAACGGGAAAATTTACTATAAGATGCAAAAAGTGCCAAACGTGCCGTTTCCACAATTGAAAAGAGCTAAAGCGAAAAATTTCGAGTTAGAAGCAATCAAAAAGAGCTTAATCTAGCTCTAACATAGCTAAGTTGGCATCGCTGGATCATACACAAATTATGAAGGTATGTATGTATGTACATGCATGACGTTTTTATACACAAACACCACAAATTTTTCAATCACGAACTATTTTCTTCTTTACTCTTATACCTGAAATAATTTAAACAAATGTATTGCCGAAAACGTTGGTTGGCGTTCGTTTCAGAAGATTTCCCTGTAATAAAGCATTTGAAATTGCCCTCATGTCTTAAAAGTTCTTATAAGACGTCTTGTGCAGGTCTTTAATACCTACATACATACATATGTAAATATGTATGTACCCTGTCGGAAATTTGGCTAACTTTAACTAACTTTAAGCTAACTATTTCGCAAGTAGTACTGACTACACTTGGATTACTTCGCAATGTAATCAACTGACTACTTTAGCATTGCGATGTCCTAGGCGGTAGTCAATTGGATCACTTTGCATTACTTTCAGCTAACTTAAAGTTGGCTTTTTTAAACCAACTTGTAGTTAGTAAATTAAAAAAAAAATTCTGGGGCTCGAACATGTATCATCAAAATTTGTGTACTCAACGCGCTACCACTCAGCTAAGCTAGCATCTAAAATAACAACAGCAAAATGTTAACATAAAACTGAAATGAGTTTCAAAGTAGCTGAGAATAAGTTTGTTGGCTCTCATCAAATTCGACTACGTACTCAACTTAAGAATTAATTTTGGGTTTGTTCTGGATGGCATTGCAGTTAGCTTTTAGTCAGTCTAAGAAAAGTTAACTATAAGTTAACTATTTTTGTAGACAACTTCATATTCTCCGATAGGGTAATTATATTTACATACTCATACGAATATAATCAAGCCTGGGCATATTAGATATTCGAAAGATATGCATAAGCTAACACGCATCACAAGAAAAACGATGTATTATAAGCTTGCTTTCAAGCCAATATATTAAAACCACATAACTTATATATTAATAAAACCGATAGTACGAAAAAGAACATCTTCCTTCAGTAAAAAGTATCAAAAGGAGGCTAAAATTAGAAAAAGTATCAAATGTGGGTGCATTTTGTTAGAGTAGCACAATAGTATCCAAGCAGTCGAAAAAGTGGCAATTTTCTACTTTAGTAGCACTAACGGTAGCGCTGCTTCTTGTTCGTATGCTTACACTAATACATACATAGCTCACACCGATTTGGCAATGCGATGTGATTGATCTTAAGCGGCCCATACACTACAACAGCATGCATGCGCAATCAAGTGTTTGTGCCAGCGGTTGGGTCGTGTATGGGCACTTTGTGTGATTGTACGTTTTGCTGTAGTGATGTCAAATAGAGTTTGATATTTTGCTGATGGTACAAGCTTGCTGGTATTGTGTATAGTGAAGTTAGCTCAGTTGAGTAAACTGTCCAAGAGTAAATATTCATTTAAAAATTGTAATATGTTTAAAAATATTTTTTTTCAATGGAAAATGGACTTTGAGCACTTTAGTTTTACATAGCTGCTAATATTTACAAAATAGCAATAAAAATTTAAGCAAACAACTGTGTCATTATATAGAACCACCTTTCTACAATTTTTTAAAAAAGTTAATATTGTACCAGCTTGCTGGTATGTTATGTGGTTCGAGCATGATTGCTCAATAGCTCGATTGCGCCTGCATGCTGTTGTAGTGTATGGGCCGCCTTACTCAAAATTTTTGATTGTATTGTGAAAAAGATTTGTACCCCCTAGTGAATAGATGTTTACACATCAAAAGAATGTATGGTACATTATATGTACATGGTCCGATACAGTTTTAGTAGCATTTACATATTTTAGGTACTTTTTCTTCGCTGCAATCACCATTTTAAAACAAAGTAAAGCGTACGCACGTTTTTAAATGTTCTATAAGTGCACAAACGTGCTAACAGTGCCATTACACATGCCACTAGTGGCATGCAATTGTTGTACACCAGGGATGGCAAAGTTGGTACAATTGTACCTTTTTTGCTACTATTAACACTCGGAAAGAGCAATAGTATACCAATGAGTAATTTAGTACATTTAAGGAATCTCCGCAGTTTCACTCCGAAATTCTTTTCAAACGATTGCATATGTCAATTTTCACTTTTGATCAATGAAACTCATATTATTCTCCTCGAAAACAGACTTGTGAGAGCAAAAACGCTGCAAGAAAATCAAAATATGTGAACTAGATCATTTCCAAGTCATTGGATGCTGGAGCATATGCTATTAACTTGTATATTTTAAATTTCAACTTAAACAGGTGTAACTTAAAAGCAAATTTGTGAAAACGATTCCGTAAAGTCGATTATAAAAACAAATAAAAATATGAAATTTGAACTAAAAAAATATTTTAGTATGTACAATTAAGGTCAAAAAAGTAAAATTTTTATAAAGTTGTTGGTACAATTTTAAAATTATCAATGCCTTCGCTGTTGTACACGTATTATCAACGACAAATTTTTCGAATTAGAATCTCTTGCCATTTGCTTTACTGTTTACACATGCAATTGCAAGTTAATTTTGAAAATGTCGGCAAAGAGTACAAATGCATGTGAGAACATTTGTTTACTTCCCAAGAAAAAAAATTGCTTCCTTTTTATAGAGTTACCGAGTTCATCAGGTAAGCACATTTATTATTATTAGTATAATTTTGATAATATTAATGCTCCATAATTAGGAAAATTAAATTTTTTATGCGCATTACAGTAAATAAATCATAATAAAACATTTAACAAGTTAAAACTTGTAAGGGCCCAAACTTCTGGGAATTTGGTCCAACACCTTGCATAAAATTTCACTTAATAAATAATTCATAATACCCCGTGTTTTATTTTTGGGAAATGGATTACATCCATCAATGGTGGGGAGGGGTCTGATCACATCGGCCACGTTTCATTTTATTTCGTTTCAGGTAGACTGACCAGAGCCGGCGTAAGAGTGAGCAGAATAGCAAACAACACAACCGCAGCAGAAATACAATTCACAGTAGAGATGTCGGCAGAGGAGAGAGATTGAAAAGCGGAGAGGACGTATGAGAGAGTAGGTGTGAGCAGAAGCCGCTGTAGCACTAATGCAGTAGCGACTCAAAACTACATTTTGTAGTTTACCCGAAACAATACAGCAGGCAAAGCAGTGAGAAAGTGTGAAAGAGTGTATGCGTGGGCAGAGAATTTAATGACAACGAAAAAAAGAAAACGAAGCAGAGGTGCAGTTACGACGAAACTACATTTTGTGCAGTGACGAAATATGACATAAAAGGCCGTACAAATAATAACTCGGTCTCTGTTGGTTTGTACAAGCGGACAGGTAAGACGTGGTGACTGGTGAATAAGCGTAGTTAGGAGAACATAGTGATTAGTTACACTAATCTTTAAACATTTAGTTAGGGTGCTGATTTACAATCAGTATAGTGAGGCCCGGCCAGCGATAAGTTTCCGCTGAGGCAATACTCCGGAAACGTAGGGCCAAAGTAAGTTTTTTTCGGATTACATCCGACAAATTTTGCAAGTCCTAGGAGCTAGAGAGCAGTTTTTCAGAGAGTAAGCCAACACTGCGTCTACCGCGGAGTAATATTTCTATTCAATGTAAAATAAAGTAAATCGAAAAGAGAAAATAATAAATTCATTGCAGAAAAAATATATAAAGTGTTTTTTTCTTTATTGTTGTATGAGAACCCTGGACAACGACGAGCATAACCCCAGCTGTACACACGGTATAACCGGAGGTTCCTTACACTGTCGCCCGAGCGGGGACACGGAATCAAAAACAAAAGAAGAAAAATAATATATATAATATATACATATAGATATATATATATATAAATTATATAAACGGAGGTCAAATCGACATATGATAAATCATGCTACGCAAATCGTGGGTGTACACTTTACGGAGGGACGAACTAGTCCAATATTTAGAACAGTTCGATGTTGACGTCAGCGGTACAGTCGAAGAAATGAGGACAAGGCTAGATACATTCATATCCAACTGTAACGATAGCAAGGTCCTTAAAAGACTCGAGGAGTTGGAGCATCACCATGGACGTAGTCCCACAGCTACGCCCACTCCAGGTATTTTCATACAATTAGAGGTACCCACTGTGTCGGGAGCTGTACCGAAAATGGGACAACAGATAGGCACATTTTTTGCCTCCCAGGTATTTTGGAAGATGAAATTCGTCGGAGACAGCAGAAACCACGTGAATCTTTTAAGGAATATGTTATTCTCCAAAATCTAATGAGGCATGCGGGATACACACAGGAACAGCAGGTAGACCGAATATTTAGAAACTGCTTGGTTGATTATCAGATGTACATTCGGAGGAGGGATTTTAATTCATTGGAAGAGCTGATACAAATGGCCGAGGACTTTGAAGTCATCCGAGAAAACCACCCAGAAGTGAGTAGGGAAGCGCGACCAATACCACGCAGAGAAGACCGCACACGTCAAGTAGTGTCCACCGTTGATGACACCCCAATAACCCAATAACCGCCTGTAGAAGATGTGGTCGAGATGGACACGGGTACCGTTTTTGCCAAAATGCTAGCGTATTATTTTGTTGGCGATGCGGCCGTAGAGGAGTGCGAACACGTAAATGTTGCCGAAGAAGTCATGGAAACGCCAGACGACCACGCCAAGAGCAGGACGTGGCGGCGGTCATGAGAAGCCACGATCGACACTGGTGCTTCCAGAAGCTACATAAGTGAGCGGGTAGCGAAATGACTTAGAGTAGCTAGTAATGTAACCCTAGTGGTGAATCGAATCAGTCTAGCGATTGGAGCAACAGTAGATGTGAAGGAGGTGATCAGAGCGGCGGTAAGGTTGGGCAGCAGAGAATGCTATCTGGAGTTAGGCGTAATGACACACATGTTGGATGACGTTTTGCTGGGTTAAGATTTTCTTAGAAAGGTAGAGTGTGAATTGCAATGTGGGGACCAGCACATACGATTTGCTCCCGCTTCACACCAAGTCCTGTCAGCAGTCGAATTACTTGATACAGACGAGCCAAGTAAAGGTAGTGCATCTGAAGATATTATGATTGCCAATTTTTTGGAACTGGAGTTGAGCAAATTCAAGGACGTCAGGGGTCCAACCAATTTAACTGAACATAGAATCATTCTGAAGGACGATAGACCAGTTCGGCAAAGATACGCGCAACGGAATCCAGAGATACAAAGGCGCATTAACGAAGAAATCGACGAACTGCTGAGGAATGGACAGATATAACCATCAAATAGCCCCTATTGTCATGGCACCAAAGAAAAATGGACCGTGGAGGCTCTGCATCGATTAAAGACAACTTAACGCCAAAACCGTAGCTAATGCATACCCACTACCTCGCATAAATGCCATTTGGATCGACTAAGAGATTAAATTTTCCTTAGCAGCATAGATCTCAAGAACGGGTATTGGTAGAACACTAGATAGAGTGATTGGTGCAGAAATGGAACCCCATGCATTTGCCTGTCTAGACGACATCATAGTACTAGGAAGGAACACATGAGCAATCTAAAAGAGGTGTTTAGAAGGCTACGTGAGGCAGTCTAACAATAAATCAGGAAAAATTTAAATTCTTTCAGGAAGAAATCAAATATATTGGCCATGTTGTCAATAAACATGGTATACAAACGTACCCGGAGAAAATAGCGGCGATTCAACAACTTCAACCCCCGCGAAATGTAAAAGAATTACGCCGATGTCTTGGAATCTCATCCTGGTATAGACGCTTTGTGCCGGACTTTGCACAAATGGTGTACCCATTGACAGCATTGTTGAAGAAGGGGAAACACTTTCGCTGGAATCAGGAACAACAAGAAAATTTAAAGTCGCAGCTGACTGAAGCCCCTGTCCTGGCATGTCCGGATTTTTCGCGAAAGTTCACACTGCAAACCGATGCATGGGATTATGAAATAATGAACCCGGCAGAAACTAACTACTCTGCAACGGAAAAAGAATGCTTGTCCATAGTTTGGGCGATAAGAAAACTAAGGCCATACCTAGAAGGAAACCACTTCACAGTTGTCACTGACCATCTCGCCCTCAAATGGTTGAACTCAATAGAGAGTCTGTCAGGCGGAATTGCACGCTGGGCACTTGAAGTACAACAATATAGTTTTGATGTCCAATACCGCAAAGGAAAGTTGAACGTGGTAGCAGATGCCTTGTCACGAGATCCTTTATGTCAAGATGTTCAGGAGAATCAAGAGAAGTGTAACTGGTGGCAGAAAAGGTGCGAAGCAGTCAAGAAGAAACCAGAAAAATACCCAGACTTCACCATTTCTGGTGGCCAGTTGTACCGCCATTTGCCATCATTCGACGAAGACGAAGAGTGTGCCGTGAAAACTATGTGTTCCACCGTATCAAAGACAACGAGTCCTAAACGAGAATCATGATGCACCCACAGCAGTGCACTTGGGAATTAGGAAAACTATTGCACGGGTGAGTAACAGGTACTATTGGCCAGGTATGTTTAGGGGCATAAGAGAGTATGTTAGAAGATGCACGCAGTGCCAACAGCACAAGCCGAGTCAGCAACTTCCCGCGGGCCATATGCTGTCCGACGTGGCGGAAGAACCATGGGCCGTTATTTGTGCGGACTTTGTGGGTCCGTTAGCTAGATCCAAACACGGTAACACCATGTTACTCGTATTCACCGATAAATTTTCGAAGTGGTCAGAATTGGTACCACTGAAACGAGCGACTGCTGAAACGTTGCTTAGAGCATTTCGAGAGAGAATTTTAGTGAATTTTGGTATACGAAAGATGATTATCACCGATAATGGGACTCAATTTACGAGTAAATTATTCCGGAGCTATTTGAAGGAAGTTGGTGTACACCACCAGCTAACGGCACCTTACACACCTCAAGAAAACCCAACCGAACGGGTTAATCGTACAGTGAAGACCATGATCGCTCAGTATGTTGGCAAAAATCAGCAGGTTTGGGACGAATTTTTACCAGAGTTACAGTTGGCACTCAATACTGCAAGATCCGACACTACTCAGTACAGCGCTGCATTTCTGATACAAGGCAGAGAGCCGAGACTACCAGCTACCTTATATGATGAGGTAACAATAGGAATAGGATCGAAAGGAAAAAACCCGAAGAAAAGAGTGAAATGTTGAAACAAGTATTTAGTTTTGTCAAGAAAAACCTAGTCAGGGCAGCCCATGATCAAGAACGTTACTACAACCTACGACATCGAAAGCGGAAGCCTAAGGTAGGAGAAGTCACGTGGGCTAAGGAACATCACTTATCTAACGCCGCAGATAACTTCGCCGCAAAACTCGCCCCAAGGTTCGAAGGCCCTTACAACATCAGCCGGTTAATATCACCAGTCATAGTAGAGCTGCGTAAGGAAGGTCAAAAAAGAGTACGAACGGCCCACATTAGTGACCTTAAGGTATGCATCGTAACCCCAATAGTAAAAGCGAACGGCTAAATAATAATAATAACAATAATAATAACAATAATAAATTTTATTATAATAATAAAAATAATAATAATAACAATAATAATAATAAAAATAATTATAATAATAATAATGATTTTATATAACAATAATAATAATAATAATAATAAAAATGATAATAATATTAAACTATAACAATAATAATAACAATAGCAGTAATAATGATAATGGTAGTAAAAATGTATAATCATAATAATAATAATAATGGAAGATTAGGTTAGGTTAGGTTAGGTAGGGGTGGCAGTCAGAAACCCGGACTCACTTAGACCGTTTTGTTCCATTGTGATACCACGGAGACTCTGCTTATGCGGAGTCCCCACCGTCGAACCATCCAGAGCTCAGTATAAAGCTGCTAATACGTTGAAGTTTAACACCAGCAACGTCAGAAAGTTCCCTGAATTCAAGAGCGCCCATTGTGGCCATTCTCTTTCCTGCAAGTCCAGGACAGTGACAAAGAAAATGTTCTATGATTTCCTCTTCATCAATATCTTGGCAGCTACGACAAAAGTCGTTGTGTTCAACCCTTAGCCTTTGTGCATGCCTACCTATGAGACAGTGTCCGGTTAACACGTACACTAGAATCGAGATTTGTTTCCTATTCTTTGAAATTAGGTAATCCGTACCTTCCCTATTTAGGTGAGTCCATAACTGCCTTGTGATCACGCAATCATTTCTTGTGACCCACCTTCTATTGATTTCATCCATAATAATGGAAAAAGCGCTAAAATAACCACACTGTTCGAAGTATCAGTGAGAGAGAGAAAAACAAGCCACCAGAAGGTACATATAACAACAAACACGATCTACAATGCATGTGCAATGAAACAAATAAATAAAACAATTACAATACTCAAGGAACAAAATGTTAACAACAACAACGCCAATACAATTAATAAAATAACCACAGTGTTCGAAGTATCAATGAGACAAGCACACAAATGTACATATAACAACAAACACCATCTACAATGCATACGCAATGAATGCAATCAAATAAATAAAACAAATACAATGCACGCACGACTTCATTAGTCTTTACTTTCTGTTGCTGTTCTGTGCCGTTCTTTTCCGTATAAAATATTTTGCAATTACTTTTTCTGTGAAAAAATTAAGCTGGCAACCTATATAATTGATTACACTTGTACACAAAGTATCACAACACACTAATACATACACACTTTTGGCTGTCACTTAACGTTGAATTCTATTTTCTACAGATCTGTCCGCAACAGAACAGAACGAAAAAGGAAAAACTAACCACACATACAGATTTTCAACTAAACAGAAACTAAACAGCTGATTCAGAACAGAACAGTACAGGTTGCCAGCTGATTTTTTTCACAGAAAAAGTAATAGCAAAATATTTTATACGGAAAAGAACGGCACAGAACAGCAACAGAAAGTAAAGACTAATGAAGCCTTTAAGAACAAAATTTTAACAACAACAACGCCGATACAATAGTAATTGAACAAGAGATTGTCGCACTATATATTCTTCTGCACCTGCTCATTTTCGTATTACATTCAGTTTGTTACAAACATTGCTCGTGTAAACAAGTGCAAGTATACCAAGTTAAATATACATATTTAGTAAAGTGGCAAACGTGACAACAACAAACTTTACCAATAACAACAATAACGTCGAATTGATGTAAGTTTAATGTAATAAGGGTATGAGTAAGTAGTGCGGTGCAGGGAATATAAAATAAAATACAAAAGCAGGCATGGAAAGTGACGAATTTTATGTGGTTTGTGAAAGTTATGTATGCACATATGTATATAAATACTAACAACTATATTGTACATCTGTACATATGTATGATATTGGGAGGAAGAGACATAATAGGAAAGGACATAAAAGGAAACAAATTTATAAAAAAAAAATATATATATAAAACCTTTAAATAACCATAATAAATGTGTTAGGCGTGAAGTAGATACCAGACGTGCCTGTCCAGAATAAAGAAAACCCAGAACACCGGTTAAGAAAAAAATGGGAATATTTCAGATGAGCGACAAAATTTAGGCCCATTGATGGACGGAGACATCATCATCATATCCGATGACGATGATGACACCAGCGAACAAGAAGAGATATCATCTACACAAAGGTCTAATGGCTCGGGACACAGCCTTCTAACGGAAGGTGGCTACTACGATTCCTTTGGAAAAAATGACTATTACGACACCTACGAGGGGCTGTCATGCTCACAAGAGACCGGATCCCCACAGCCAGAACAGGGTACTAGAATATTGTTTGGGGCAACCATTGACCGCTACATACGGAGACAACCTCATTACCGCCACTACATTGCGCAGATTGAACTCACGTGGACAGTACTGGGAACCGACAGCGAGGGTGAATACCCTGATGTGTTGGAGGAGATGCCAGTGTCCTCTAAGAGATTGGCCCTTCGAAGTTGATCCGTTATTACCATGCGACAGTGAAGCCGACTTAGCGCTAAGTGGAATGGAGGAGGACGTGCTATCGATCGGAGACATTAGTCTGGGGAGAATCGAGGAATATTTGCACCAAGCCCTACAACAACAACTTGACCCTGCACAGATGGAAGCAGTGGTCCCAGATAACACGGCCGCCTTCCCGGAAGAGGAAGGTCTTCAACAGCTACCACCCGAATAAAGTAAAGAGGTAATGGTAACAGTAAACAAGGGAAGGAGCCTCTGTTTCAGACGCGAGATAAATGGTAAGTCGAACCGCATTAGGATTTCGGCCACAGGGTGGGTGGTAGTTCGTTGCCTGCAGCAGGGAAAGGAACAAGTGTAAGGGCCCAAACTTCTGGGAATTTGGTCCAACACCTTGTATAAAATTTCACTTAATAAACAATTCATAATACTCGGTGTTTTAGTTTTGGGAAATGGATGTATCAATGGTGGGGACGGGGCTGATCACATCGGCCACGTTTCATTTTATTTCGTTTCAGGTAGACTGACCAGAGCCGGCGTAAGCGTGAGCTGAATAGCAAACAACACAACCGCAGCAGAAATACAATTAACAGTAGAGATGTCGGCAGAGGAGAGAGATTGAAAAGCAGAGATAACGTATGATAGAGTAGGTCTGAACAGAAGCCGCTATACAACATATATAGCAACAACAATAGTTGTGTACATAACTACAGGCGTATATAGAAGAGTAGATGGGATTAAAGTACAAGTCAGTAAATCAGACGAAAAGATTTCTGGCTTGGAGCAGAGCGATGATGACATTTCTGGCATAGAAGAAAATGTTAACCAAAAACTGATGATAGTGAATGAAATCAATAGTGGCCAATGTCAACAAGTTGGACTTGACCGGAGTTTGATATAAATCTCTAGCGAAGTAAATGAAGCTCGTAACTTAGAAGATAGTCAAGCGGCCTGTGAAACAGTGGAACTAGCTAAGGGTGAAATGGTTTCACTTGCTCAGGGTAAAGAAACTGCTATAGTATAAAAAGCGCGC
Organism: Tachina fera; assembly: GCA_905220375.1. Lineage (NCBI taxonomy): Eukaryota > Metazoa > Arthropoda > Insecta > Diptera > Tachinidae > Tachina > Tachina fera. Next base: position 96,046,336 of record LR999965.1, on the reverse strand, counting down.
AGCATAAAAGCAGCAAGGAAGAAGAAGACAACTTTTGTAAAGAATCTCAAGTGTGTGGTAAGGCTTAGTCTAGTAGAGGAACAAAGTAGAGTCAGAGCCAAAGGCCATAAGTGTGGAAGGAGTGATCATCTCCAGTATATGATAAGGCAAGCTCTAGCCCAGGGACAAGGTAGAGTCAGAACCAAAGGTCATCTCTAGTGTATGGTAAAGCACGCTCTAGTCAAGAGGCTCAAGAGTCAAGTAGACTCAGAGCTACATGCCACAAATGTGGTAGAAGTTGTCATCTACAGCGTACGGCAAGGCAAGCTGTAGTAGAAATACCAAGCAGATTTAGTGCTATGGGCTGCAAATGGGGAGGAACTTGTCATCTTCAGCGCAAGGCAAGATAAGCTGTAGTGGAAACAGGAAGCAGAGTCAGTACCAAGGGCCACAAATGTCAACGGAGTAGTCACCTTCACGAAGCAGAGCCAGAATTAAAGCCTACAAATGTGGAAGAGTTAGTCGTCTACAGCGCAACTACAAGGCGTATAGAAAACGAAGAAAGAAACAGTCAGTGATGATGTGCCTATTCGGGACGAATAGGCTTAAGTGGGTGGCAGTGTTACGTAAAAATATTCCTACATGGTTAATACAAAGAACTATCTGGAAGTCAGCGTTGTCAACTTGGTGCGTTTCGCACCATTTTGGGTGCTTTTTGAAATTTTTTGTGAGAAAAATTCCTCAGTTGGTGCGTGGTGCGCATTTTTTTAATTTCGGTGCGTTTTTTAATTTTTGGTGGCAACAATGCAAATTTAACCCAACAATGGGTTAAAACGGGAAAACTCTTGTTGTGAAACTTACCAACTTCCTCATAGTGTTAATTACTACATTAATAGTATTGATGTTTACAAAACATCACAATTTTAAACGAAATTTGTTTTATGGTCCGATGATAAAAATAGTAATGAAAATATTACCTTTTTAATTTGGAATAATTAATTTTTTAACCCTTTTTAAAATTTTTTAAGCAGAATTTGTAAAACGAATGCACAAAAATATATCATCTGGTAACCAGTAAATTTTTACTGGATACTGAAATTTTTTCCAGTAATCTGTAAAAATTTATTTTTACTGGAATTTAAATTTTACTAAAATTTTAAATTCTTCACAAAAACATGTATTTAAGTATTTCGTTACCCGAATGAAAATTATTTCGTAATATAAATGATACTAGAAAATGTAAAATATTAAGCACTCGATTGGTTTCATTCCATTAATGCAATTTACATCAATATAATGTAATATTTCATTTTATTAATAAAATTTGTCGTTGTATTAATGAAAGGGGTTCAACGTAATGGTTTCATTCCCTGACGAAGTGTTTTTCTTTCAGTGTATTACTCGTTGATCTCTTCAAAAAGTTTTGTACAGAATTTATGAAATTAAAAAAATATTATCTATGTAGTAAAAATAAATATAAAAAAATTTTTTGTTTTTTGTTACAAAATTTAATTATACTTTTTATGCAAAATTGATTCAATAAACATTTTAAACTAAAAAAAGAAATAGTAAGGTTGGTGCGTTTTTTTATAAATGGCGCGTTTTTCTCCATTTTGGTGAGTTTTGAAATTTAAAAGTTGACAACGCTGCTAGAAGTATTTAACTAAAGCAATAAACGTACACATATATTCATGTGCAAGCACTATAGCAACAACAATAATTGTGTACATAGCTACAGGCGTACACGTATACAAATAAAAGTGCGAGCACTTATGGTAACCACCCTGTACTAGCAGTAGCACACCGCATTGCCAACATACAAGTCGTTGTTTTGAAAATTCAAAAACTAACGGGCAATCGAATCGCCCACATACAACTAGAAACGGCAACATAAATTTTCCCGATTGTGCTAGAAGACTGGCCACCAATAAACATAAACGTCTAAACAGGCACATCGTTGTGCGGTAATAGTTTTTTTTAGTTGGTTTTACTAAGTACCTAAATGTAGGCTTTGCTATATTTTAAATAAAAATTTTTTAACAAAATTATTGTAAAAGAAATAAAACACACGCTTGTGCTTGTTCAGTCTGTTGTATCTTTTATTGCTGTCAATTGAGACGGTTAAATTGAAAATAAGGTACTTGTTCATAAATTAGAGTTGATTTTTTAATTGACACTTTAACTAGAGCTGCCACAGGACTCTCCTCCTAGTGATTTGGTCACGGATTCTGGATTATTAGAGACCACTAATCTTTTTCTTTCATAGGTTCTCAGTAGTGGTGGTCGAATATCGTGATCTTTAAAGACAACTGTTTTTTTCATACGTTCGTAGCGGTGGTGGTTGAATGTCTGGATTTTTTTAAATAAAATAGGGCTTAAGCCTCTCCACAGATACGTTTTGGAGTTTACCTTTCACATTGATTGAGAATATTCGATCCGAAATTTTCTTGATTACTTCATGTGGACCACTATAAGGAGGCTCTACTGGTTTTTTGACGTGATCAGAACGCAAAAAGACATGTGTGGACGTATACAAATCTTTGTCAATAAAAATAGTTTTGTTGCTGTTGTGGTGGCTCGGGGGTATAGCTCGAACCTGTTTCATGTATTCTCTGAATTTTATCAAAAACATTTGCGGGTTACAAGGATCTTCCATATTTGAGAAAAATTCTCCTGGTAGCCTGATTGTCGTTCCATAAAGCATTTCAGCTGCTGAAGATTTTATATCCTCTTTGTACAACGTTCGGAGTCCTAAGACTACAGTTGGTAGCAATGACAGCCATGGAGTGTCCTTGGTGCTCATTACAGAGGCCTTGAGTGTTCTATGCCACCTTTCAATCATACCATTGGAAGCTGGATGGTAGGGCGTGGTTCAAATAGAGCTGACTCGAATTGAGACCCTTGGTCCTTGGCGATCCAAAACGTGAAATTCAGGTAGAGTAAAATTTTTCCGCCACAGTTTCGGCAAACATATCCTTAAGAGGTGCAATTTCTGGCCACCTGCTAAAACGATCTATCATTGTCAAGCAGTATCTGTAGCCTTTGTACTCTGGAAAGACGATGATGTCTATATGTACGTGATCAAGACGATTAGATTTTGGAAACTAACCTAGGCTGATATGATTGTGACGTGTGACTTTAGCTCTTTGGCAATCGATACATTCTTTCACCCACTTGATGACATCACGATTCATTGCGATCCATACATATTTTTTTTTGATTTGCTTGAGAGTTGCTTTTGAACCTGGATGGGCCAAGGAATGAACGCTATTAAATACTGCTCTCCGAAGATTTTTCGGGATGTATGGTATGTTTTCGGATGTTGAAGTGTCGCAAATAATGCTCATATTTGGTTCTAACTGTATTCGCTCAAGGTTTAGGGACGTCTTGTCGTTGTTAAAATTTTTTATTGTAGCTCGGATTCGTTGCTCTGTACTGTTTGTATTTCCACTAAAGATAAGTTCATTGGCATGGAAATTTCATTTATACGCGAAAGTGCGTCTGCGAACATATTGTTAGGAGCCGAGATATGAATCAAATTTGTTGAAAATTGAGCTATATAAGAAAGTTGCCTAAGTTGTCTTGGCGATGCTTTATCAGGTTTTTGCTGAAAGGCATAAATTAACGGCTTGTGGTCCGTTCTAATTAAAAACTCCCGACCATCTAAAATGTGCTTAAAATATTTAATAGCTACATAAATAGCAAGAAGCTCGCGGTCATATGTACTATAGTTTCGTTGAGACTGTTTCAGCTTTGTTGAGAAAAATCCAATTGGTTTCCACTCGTCATCAGTTTGTTGTTCTAGGTGTGCACCAATTGACACATCTGAAACATCTGTAGTTAACCTTAGTAGTGAATTTTGACTTAAAAAGTTAAGTGATGTGATATCAACCAGACTATCAGGCCTGTCACAGAAACCAAATTCGATCGAAATGATTTCAATTCCGTAATTAGGTTCTTCAGAAAACTAAAACCAAAGAATTTGCTCGAAATGAAACCACTTTAATCTTAGTGCTCGGAATTGAAATTTTCTCTATGTGAAAGCTTAAAAATCTGTTTTAAACAATTTTATTTCAACAAAGAAAAATGTTTTAAGCCATTTATTTGAAATATGTTTGTATTATTTAATTTTTTTTACATATTTAAGATATTTTCTCAAGTCTTAAGCAAAAAATGCATTATTATAAAAAATTAAATATTCTATTCTGTCAAATAAAATTAAATACGTTTGGATATGAAAATGGATCAGAACCAATTTTCCAGCAAAATGTTGACCGCTCTAAGCGTCCAAAACTGCAATTATTACAATTACAGACATTTCATGTATAATTAAAATATAAATAATATAAAATTATCCTTTAGTAAATTTTTGCTCTTCTAATACGAGTAAAGTGTTTTTGTTTTGTGTTGCCCAATATTGCCACATTTAAATTGAAAACAATCGAATTGTCGCTTTTTCGGAATGAAGAAATCGATCGAAATCTGGAGAAGGTAAAACAAAATCGATCGAAATGAAAATTCGTAATCAAAACAATTTCGATCGATTTCTGTGACAGGCCTGTATATATGGAACTGAAATGATATTATTGACTTTATTTAAAACGTGCTAATTTAGCTCCTTTTTTATTAAGCGCACGAAAAAAAAGTGGGTCGTTTGGCATCATAGAGTAGCATATTGACAGATATGTCACAATTCGTCCCTTGCTGCTTCTTCTTTTTCATGTCCGTACGTGTATGGGCCTGGGGAGCCGTGTTTGCGCAAATTCCCGAGATCAACTCACTTTTCAAACGACAAAAACAAAATTAAAATCGGTATAGCTGTTCGGGAGCTACGGCGTCAGACACACATATTCAACAAAAAAATGTATCTAGAAAATATCTGATATCTTCTAAACGGCTAAACCGATTTTCTTCACACATAGATAAGATCACAGAAAACAGAAAAATCAATATCGATCCAGTCATTTGGTTTATACGTGAACTCGTACCGACACACAGGTACACAGACACACTCCAAAAATTATAACACACTTTTTTATGGTCGGGGGTTAAATATGATAATTTTTTAACATTTAAAAATATAAAAATTTTTCATTGGAAAATAGTTTAACGTAACTTTTCACAATAAGTATGGTAGGGATATAAAAGGGACTTTGACGGCAAGTTTTGTATGAAGACCTTGCAGTTAAAGTTCACGTTAACTCTTAACCATCATTTTGGGAAGTTCTTGTTTCCTTAAAACTCAAATATAATAATGAATAAATATATTTCTTCTTAAGCAATAGGAAACTATTGCAAAGTAAAATATGTCGAAAAAAGTTTAGCTTTATTTTCTGGCTTAAAATTTTTAACCCCCTTATGCAAAAAGATATTTTACGTTAGCTTTAAAGTTGATATTAGTTGACAAGCACTTCAAGGCTTTGTTGAGAAATTGTATGCAAAACACAACTTTAATTATTTACGGTCTGTCCCACGATGTCACCAGCAACTTTTGATCGACAAATTGTATGGCAAACAACAATAAATTTTCTAATGTTATTATTGTTTGCAGTACAAGTTGTCGATCGGACGTTTGCTGGTGATATCGTGGGACAGCCCGGTAGTTATTCAATAATAAATTCTGGTAACACCACCGTGTTCAACAACCACTTCACAGCTTATGATGTACAAAATTGAATAAAATTTCATTCAGGTATTCAAATATTTTTTTATTTTATTAAATAACTTTTTATTATCTTGAAGTAAAGCAACATAATTTAAACAATATGAGCTTCTGGCATGGTAGGAAAACAAATTAATATTTCTATGATGTAAAATTAAAAAAATATGAGGAGCAAAGACGAAAAGAAATGAGTATTTGAATATCCAGCTTTTTTCGATTTGTTTTGATTGTATGTACATCACGAAAACATTTTTGTATAGTTGTATTTATTTTAATCTTTTTTTTTTGTGGATTTTACTATGTATTTCGAATCATTTGGATAATTTGGTGATGTTTTCCATCACATGACAGAAATAATAAACTTAAGATAAGAGCTAACACTTCTAGCTTCATTTTCATTCATGTAACATGAATCAATATGTGTTATATTAACCAAAATATTTGAGGTACAAAATGCACATTTTGAAAATATCAACTTAAAGTAGTCTTAACAAACGTGGGTGCCTACTTTAGAATTTTCATATAATAATTTTTTTTACAATGCAACTTTACTTAACTTTGCTTTGCAAAGCTTTGTTACGTTTTTTGCCCAAGAGCCTTAATTTTAATTATTAGGGTTCCGTACACCAAAGGTGAAAAAAGGAACCTTATTGTTTTCGCTACGCTGTCCGTCACACGGTATTTTCTCAGGAACCGTAAGAGCTACGGACCTGAAATTTGGACAGAGTGTGTAGAACCTTGGCCGCTACAACAACAAATACATGAGAATTAAAAATTAAAGGGTGTTCCAAAACGAGCAACAAAAAATGTTAAAATCTCATGTAATATACATACAATTGTATGTACATATGTATATTGACACTTGAAATTTGTAAAATTAGTGTATTTTTATATAGACTACAACAATTAACATTAAAATATTAAAAAATTTAAATTAAAGGGTGGTCCATCAGTTAATGCAATTTTGACTATGTAATTTTGACAACTTGCTATATCTTGGAGACTGTAAGAGGAAAACTCTTGAAATTTTCAAAAACGGTTAAACTAAAAAATCCGAAAATTATAAAATCGCCAAACCGAAAAAAATTCCCAAACCCCGAAAAAATCACCAAAAATTAAAAAAATCTAGCACTAAAATAAATTGCCAAATTCGAAAAAATCGCCCAAATGAAAAAAATTGCCAAAATTAAAAAAAAACGCAACAAAAAAGAAAAAAATCGCCAAAACGCGAAAAATGCGCCAAAACCAAAATAATTGTTTATATGAAAAACTTACTTTTTCTTCAGACCAATAATTTTTTAAAATGTTAACAACAAACAATTATTTGATAACAATATTTAGTTACCCAGGCAGAAAAAGACAATCAGCACGACGTTGCTACGATTGTCTGCGGGTACAACTAACATCACTACAACATTTGTTTACCAAAATTTTAATGTTCTCATAACATTAAAATGATAACACCGAATGACCGTCCTCCGACTCTTGTTTTCAATGTTGTCACAATACTCTAAATACAAATTTATAAGGTCGTCACAATGTAAATTTCCCAACTTAAGTAAAATTTTTGTATTTACGGTGTTGAAGCGGTAAAGAATTATGTAAACGGGGTATTTGGGGAACTAAAGTCAAATTTTTGTATTTACGGTGTTGTAGCGGTATAGAATTATTGTGAACGGGGTATTCGGAAACTAACGTCGGATTTTTGTAAATACAGTGTTGTAGTGGTATATCATTACTAAGGACTCGGTATTTGTAAATTTTAAGTCATATTTTTGTGTTTACAGTACTGTGGTGGTACAAAAATTTTGGAAGAGTCGTAATTTTGTATTTACAGTGTTGTGGTGGTACATATTTTTTGTGCAAAGTCACAATTTCTGCCTGGGTACGTATAAAGAGGAAAACAATACGACGAATATGCCAATATATTAATAATTTCATATGTAGACAAGAAATATGTGACTAGAAATAATTGAATTATAGCTATCATGAATTCGAGAATAGCACCGTTAATCACTCAGTGTCTGAACAGCAACCCTCTTTTTCGTTTCAATCGTATTCTCGCTCCCGGTTTATGGGATGAGCGTAATACACGAATCGGTCTCTTACTGACCGCATGATGCGAACAGAATCGTTCTTTGCTCAGTAACTGAGGGTCAGTAAGTGAGCAAAACAAGTAAAGTGTTCTCAAAAAAAGGTCTTTATTTTTGTTGTTGCGTTTGCTTTATGTTGTTGCCTTAGATATTTCGTCACAGGCAAAGCATTAAAGAGGAAGGGAGAAGGTAATAATAAATACCAATAAAAATATCTGTAAATCAAACTATTCTTCAACGACGTGTAAACGTAAAATAGAAGGCAAATATCTGTACAACAAAAACTAAATTAATCTTCATGTATTTTGTTCAATAATGTTTATAAAATAAAATAATAAAAACAACAACAGTCGTTAAGCAGCTCTGGGTCGGGGAACATTTCTCGCGTCATCGTAATTATTTCTTAAGTGGTCAGGCTTGTGTGTGTTGTTTGGCCTTCGAGAGTTTTTCGTCTCGCTCGCACTGGTTGACTGATCTGCCACGGATAACCGTATAATCTTGCGGTTTTTTGTAGAATTTCTTTAACAACCACGTTGCCTACTTCCTATGTGAAAGCATAGGTCGTGTACAGTCAGTCACAAAATCTTTTAAAATACTGTTAATACCATCTTGGGCATATGGTCTACGTTACTCCGTCCATATTTGTGCAACACCATATTATGCAAATTTACTTTGCATTAATGTGTTTAATAAATAAATAAATAAATAAAAACAACAAATCGCAACACATATACATGCTCAAAAGATCGTTTGTCAAGATTTTACAAAATAAAGGGTCTCGAGGGAACACATGAGCCGAATGATAGAAAAAAACGGTCGCTGGTTGAGCGAAGAGCAAGCCAAAGAAGAACGAAGTTTGAGTGTTTTTTCGCGACAGTGTAGCATCGTGTCAGTGGACGAGTGTATTTTCTGACAACAAGCAATTGGTCTTTCCAATTATTGCGAGCTCTGGTAAAATCTAATAACACCGTACCTTATTACCACTAGTTATTACAAATATTAAATTGAATAAAAAAACTATGTATTAATAACACAGGCAAACATTGTCACAAACACGTCTTAGGCCGGAGTTCACATCAAGCGCACATGTGCCCAAAAATGCTTAACCACTAATTGCTAATGAAAAACTGTTTGATTCAGACACTGTTTAAATCAATAAATACATACATGAATCAAACAGTATTTCACATGTGTGCCAGATCTAAACTCGGTCTTACAAACTTTGAGAATGTCAGTATAACATTTTTGATAAACAACCACTGGCAGGATTCTTTTTAACAAGCGATTCTTAAGGATTGTTCAGTAAAATTCTTATTACATATGGGCATTTTTCTCAAAAGGTCCACCGTGACCAAAAATTAGAAGTCATAAAAATGCGCATTTCCCCAGCTAAAAAATCTAGTTTAATTTTTCTTATCTTGTTAAGAAAATACTATAAATATTTCATTTCATAATAATTGATAATACTGAACCTAAACCCGATTAAGAAATTATTCCTGATTAAAAAAGTTACTATTTTACTTTTATATACTTCAAAAAATTACGAAGCGCTAAAAGACTGATTGTATTTATGTATATATTTATGTGGACCCAGTATTTGTTAAATTGTTTCCGTTTTTTGTAATATAATAAGTGCACTTGATGTTTTTGTAACAGAGTTCTCAAATTGCTTGGATAAAAATTTCTATCCAAAGTTATACACATTTGCTTTATATACATATCCTTAGTTTGTTTCCGTTGAGCGGTTATTTTTCTAAATTGTCATCATTAGAAAATAAACTATCTATCCGGCCGAAAGTTGAAACTTGTCATACCATGTTATCTTCTTTAAGTTTGTAGCAAAGTGATTTGGAAGACTGGATTCAAAAATACAGATATACAGTTTTAAAAAATAGGCATGTTATAACTATTAAAAATTTGCAAATCGACCTTTTTCCGTTAATTAATTAATAAAAATGCAATGTATAGAAAACTTACAGAATTGTCTTGTGCCTGTTTCTTGTGAATTCAATATTTAGATATTTATTAAAAAATAAAAATAAAATAAATAAATAATGTACATTTTGTCTAAAGTAAATAAGGTGAATTAGTTTTTTTTTGTAAATAAAATAAAATATATATGTACATATGTATCTTCAGAAGATTCAAGTAATAGCACAGATCATATGAACTATTTTTATATTTTGTGGCTTTATTTTATCATAAAAATAGTATTTTTTTAGTCTTTAGATATGCAAAACCTGATTTTTATTCTTGATGTTTTTAAAAATAAGCAGATTTGTTTTGATTTTTCTTGTTTTTAAAGTTGCCCCTTATTTTTTTTAAAATCCCCTTTTTGGTGCCACTTTTTTTAAATCCCCTTTTTGCTCCACTTTTTGAAATTTTACAAAGGTAACGCTGATAAGAAGTCCAAAGAAACTTAGCTGCTTAGAAATAACTCATCAACATTTTAAAGCATACCTTCAGGAGTTAATTTTAATATACATTACTTGTGAAGTGTAATAGTGTTGCCAGTGGGGATAATTTTGTTAAAAAGTTGAAAAATATAAAATATATAATATATATTAGGGACGTAACGAATGTTCGCATTCGCTTTCGCATTCGCAAATTATTCGCTTACTTTTGTTATTTGCATTCGCTTTTGCATTCGCTAAAATGTATGCGAATATTTGAAGCGAATACTAAAGACAACAAAATTAGTACTTCTTTTACGAAAATAGTTTTCAATTATAAACAAAGCTTTAACATTTTAGAGGAAAAGTTTTCTATAAATAAATTGGCATAAGTATCAGAATGAAACAAAAATCCAGCCGTGTTTGGAAATATTTATCAGTTTTTGAAAAAAGCTTAAGACTAGTCTGTTCAAACTTTTGAAAAATATTGAGCACCATTTATTATTTCGTACAGAAAATCAAATTTAAATTTGTTTTAAATTCTATGCGAAAAAAATGCCACACATATTATTTCACATTAAAACTTAAAGTTTTGAAGATATACCTATATACAATATGAACATAATAAATACTAATTCACCAAAATTTTTCATGAATTCATGCCAATTTTTCTTAATCAGGGCTATCATGTATAAAACTCCGCGTGAAATTTTCCCTGGGAATAATTCCACCTAACCAAGTAATAGGGAAAACAAAAAATTCTAAAAGGAAAAGGGAAAAATTTCATGTGGAATTTTATTCATGACAGCATTTCATATGAAATGTCGAACTGGATTTAGGGCCAAACTACGAATGGGTTAATTGCTTAACATTTTGCAAATTTATTTTTTATTATCTGTACTTTAATATAATTTCATTTATAAATCTTCCTTCTTTAAGAATTTAATAAATTAATATATTTTTGCCCAATTCAAGACTCAATTTAAATAAAATGCTTTACGTAGTACATCTATGTATATAATATAACTTCATGTTCTAAAACAAATTTAGTTTCATGTGATTTCTGACCAAATTGTAAGTATTTGCATTCGCTTTCGCTTTCGCATTCGCTTTCGCAAAAATTCAAATGCATTATTCGTTTTCGCATTCGCATTCGCTAAACTGGTATTCGTTACGTCCCTAATATATATATAAACTTTTGAATAAAAGAGCGTTTTAAATGTCAAATATTTGTTTAAAAGATATATAGCAGCCCTTATAAAGAATTTATAATATTATATTATAACATATCTTCTCTACGTACTGTTGCCTTACACTGAAGCTGGTGTACAACAATTGGGTATCATGCCAATTATTGTGGGTGGAGATTTGAATACAAATTTTGCAAACCCACAGTCGCAAGCTTTATCACGTTTTCCACTTGCATATGAGCAATTCTCCACAAACCCCCATAACTAATAATTTCACTACTATAGATGCAGTTTTCCATAGATTTTTAAATAGAGTAGAGTCAAACATTTATATATATTATTTTAGTTACCATAAGCCAATATTAATTATTTGTACTTAAGGCTACCATAGATGGCCACTTTGCAGTACTATTAAAATTTCAGTAAAAATAAATTTTTAACCAGCTGGCTACATTTTTATACACGAAAATTTTAAAATTTGAATGAAAAAAACTTTGCCACTTGCTACAATTTTATTATCAATACGGCCCTACGATTTTACTGGTAATGCAAACTAAATTTTATTATCAGTAAATTTACTGCTTACTGCAATTTTTAATGCAGTACATATACACTGCAGTGTGCCCATTTACTAAGGGCCTTATGCAAAAAACTTAACAAAGCTTTGCAAAGCAATGTTAAGTTAAGTTGTATTTTAAAAAAATTATTATATCAAATATATAAAGTAGGTCCCCACGTTTGTTAAGACTACTTTAAGTTGATATTTCCAAAATGTGTATTTTGTACCTCAAATATTTTTGTTAATATAACACATATTGGTGTCTATTCTGAAATACGCGTCGACTTGGTGAAACTTACATGGAAAACAAAAACAAAACTGTGTAAATTTAAAAAATTTGTTTTTGTTTCTCATACAAAATGAACCGTTTTTGAAGAGAGACGCGTTGAAATTCTCATTTTTATTTTATTTATGAAATGCATGACAAACAAAAACAATTTTTGAAAATTTGTTTTTGTTTGAATGTAAAGTTTCACTTCTTCGACCCCATCAAATTATACAACTAATTCAAAATACATCGTAAGATCCATCCATAAAAAAAATATTAAAATAAATACAATTGTACGAAAATATTTTAGTGATGTACATACAATCAAAACAAATCGAAAAAAAGCTTTATATTCAAATACTCATTCCATTCGAATAAAAGAAATTGTTATAATTTGTCTTTGTTCCTCATATTTTTTACTTTTACGTCATCGAAATGTTTATCTGTTTTTCTACCATGTCAGAAACTCATATTGTTTAAATTAGGTTGCTTTACTACAAGAGAATAAAAATTTATTTAATAATATAAAAATATATTTGAATACCCGAATGAAATTGTTTTCGATTTTGTACGCGGTGGTGATACCAGTATTTATTATTAAATAACAAAATAATTAAAGTTGTGTTTTGCATACAATTTTTTAACAAAGCAATGTTAGCCTTAAAGTGCTTGTCAACTAATATGAACTTTAAAGCTAAAGTAAAATATTTCTTTGCATAAGGTTACTTTTTAGCTTATTTTAGCTCTTTTTCAAAATAGATTTAGCTTAATGTTATTTTAAAATCTGGTCACACTGATCATGCATCATGAGGACAAAGATGTCAGCTCTCGCCCCTTGCTGTTTCTTCTTTTTCATGTTCGTACGTAGATATGGCGATATCTCGCCAAACGTGGCGACAAAAATTTGTTTTTTGCGATGAAAATTTTGAAATGGTGATTGGCGATTGACTTGGAGATATTTTTGTTTACATTTTTACTATGGGCCAGTGCCAAACGGTAGCAAAGTACTAGTGTAAGTAAATTTTTGACACTGCTGAGGTGAATAAAATTTCACTAGCCCCAGTGGCTAGTAGAATTTTTGACACAACAGATAAATTTTTGACAAGCAGAAAAAAAAAGATATCATTTGGCACAGCAGACAAATGAAATTTTTTCCCCACAGGCAAATATTTTTTTACCATAGTACTTTTCTACCGTTTGGCACACACACGTTCTATGTCAATAAAATAGAATAATGTTAAAAATATGAAATTTAATTTAAGGGATTTTTTTTGTAACATAATATATTTCGTGCAAAAGATACTAAATGTTGCAAATTGCCCTCCTTCGTTGGATTTGTGTAGCAGAATCATTGGCGAAGTAAAATAACGAATAAAAATGGCTACTACACACAGCTTCAAAAATTTAATGCGCCTCAGTGAAAAGTAAGAAGCTTTCCTCTATCTATTGCTTCACCACCTGTGGTGAACCTAGGGTGCCCCTGTGGTTGAGTGGTAGCGATGCTAGCCTCTCAGTCCAGAGGTCGTGGGTTCGATTCCCACCATAGACTCTAGGTGTTTTCTACAGACAAGCTAATCGCTTTGCGGGTCGTGTTTGTTATAAAAAAAAAAATATGAATGAATGATCATAAATAATGTCATAAAGTCCTAAATTAATAAAATTAAAAAAGTAAAAATAAAGTCTTCTCTATCACTATTCTTTTCCTAAGGATTGTAACACCTATAAGTAATTGCAAAATAATTCAGCGAATGCAAACTCAGGATTTAACTTTAGTCGCCTTGAAGCTACTATTGAGAATCTGGTGCTAACTATAAACAACTTTACAACAAATATGACTAGCATGATGCAAGAAATGCTGCGAATGCAGAATACACTGCTTCAAGCATTAGTTAACAAACCATGAACATGTTAAAAATATGTTTCTGGAACGCAAACGGCATTCGCCAGCATAAAAATGAACTTGAGCACTTCCTCGTGGAAAAAAATATTGATATAATGTTGGTCTCTGCGACTCATTTGACTTCAAGGAGCTTATTTAAAATAAATGGTTACACTCTATATGATTCAAAGGACCCGAGGGGGAGAGCATGCGGTGGGTTAGCAATTCTAATTAAGTCAAGACTCAAACACTATGTCCTTGATAACATTTGTGAAGAACATCTACAAGCAACAAATATTTGTGTCGAAAATTTTGTTACAAATTTCGTGATATCATCAATTTACTCCCCTCCCAGATTCGCAATTACTGATAATCAATTCGAGGAATTCTACAAATCTCTTGGCCCTTGTTTTGTAGCAGCTGGGGACTACAATGCAAAACATACGTTCTGGGGTTCGCGTCTTATTACACCTAGAGGTCGGGCATTGTTCAACACAATTTCAAAAATGGGCTTGGACGTCATTTCAAGTAGTGAGCCCACTTACTGGCCTACGGACATACAAAAAATTCCGGATGTTATAGATTTTGGAGTCATGAAAAATATCGCTAGGGAATTAATTCATGTTGAAGCTTTTGTAGATCTCTCTTCCGATCACTCTCCCACGATTGTTACAATTTGTAGCCCACTAAGAAGTGACTTCCCTGTCTCATATGTAAAGATGAACAACCGTGTTAATTGGCCGGGGTTCAAAAAATACCTCAGTAGCCATTGTACGGAAAATATTAACCTAAGAACACCAGGTGATATTGAATCTAACATTTAAAATCTTAACGAACATATTAAACAGGCTGCTGAACATGCCACTACTTCCCATCCGCAGACTGGGTTTAATAGAATTTATTCTACAGACATTGAACGTCTTTTACGTGAAAAAAATGACAGCTAGAAGGGAATGGCAACAGCACAGATCACCCCAAAATAAAATTAGATTTAAAGAGTGCACTAGACGACTCCAAGAGCTGCTTGCATATGAAAAAACTGTATGTCTTAAAAATTATCTGGAAGATCTCGATGTCACACCTGCATCTAATTACTCCTTGTGGCGAGCTGCTAGAAAGCTTAAAACACCCGTTGAATATAGACCACCTCTGCGCACTTCTACCGGAGGTTGGGCCAGAAGCGATACTGAAAAAGGTAACATATTTGATGAGCATTTAAAATCCGTATTTACCCCAAACACATGTACTGGTGTTGTTGATTTACCAAGTGTAGTTGCGCTACCCCTTGGACCCATAAAATTTAAGACGCGTGATGTTCAGAAACTAATTGCTGAACTCAACCCGAAGAAAGCTCCAGGTATTGATGGAATAAGTAACAATATGCTGATAAACTTGCCCCATATTGCAATTAGAATCCTATTATTTATTTTTAACACCATTTTACGACTGGAGTATTATCCACAAAGCTGGAAGCTTGCGAAGGTCAAAATGATTCCAAAGCCGGGCAAAGACCTTACCAAGGCTGAGTCATACAGGTCAATAAGTCTGCTATCAACAATGTCAAAACTCTTCGAAAAGCTGCTCATGACAAAATTGTCCCCAATTTTAACTGATAGTGGGTGCATCCCAGACCATCAATTTGGTTTTAGAAGTCAGCATAGCACAATTGAACAAACTCATAGATTGGTGCAATTTATAAGAAGAACTTTTGAAGAAAAAATGTATTGTTCTGCCCTGTTTATTGACGTTTCTCAGGCCTTTGATAAAGTGTGGCATGAAGGCCTTATTTTAAAATTAAAATCATATTTACCAATAAATTTTCTGAATCTATTAGAAAGCTACATAACTACCCGAAAGTTTACGATTGTGGAAGGAGAATTCATGAGTCTGCCCCAATCTATATCATCCGGTGTGCCACAGGGGAGCATACTGGGGCCAGTTTTGTTTTTGATTTATACTTGTGATATGCCTTTGAGCAGCAATATCCATACATCTACGTTTGCCGATGATACAGCCTGCCTTAGTATGCACAAAAACCCGCAGCATGATTTAGACAAATCATGATGATTTGTGCAAATTATGTTAATTTATACGTGATTTACCATACATTTAGTATATGGATAAATCACCCCAAAGTAGTTGATTTATTTTGACGAGAATACTATTTTTCGAACTCAACTTATGTATGCAACCCTGCGTTGCTTCTAAAATCACAAGTTCCATCCCTGGGTCATCCATCAATAGTAAAAAACAATTTCGAAAAAAAATAACATTAAGGAATTTTTAATAAATTTTAAATGTCAACTACATATGAATAAAATTCACATTACAGCTGATGCGCCCACCTTATAAAGAATTTTCGTAAATTGAATACGAAAATTCGAACAACAAGTCACTCACAAGTTTGGTGGAAACACTTTGAAGTGATTTACTTAAACCTACTTGATTTAAATTTGGGGCCGTGTTTGCGCAAACACGGGTGAAAAAATCAAAAAATTTAGATATTTTCATATTGTTGCTGTAAAAACAACTCTCTCTGAGAAAAAATTCTCTTCTAGAAGAAGAAGTGAATCATGATATAAATATAGAAGGCAGTGCTGCCACAACCAAAAAATTTTTACAACCAAAATTCGCTTTAAAAGTTACCAAATGAGAAAAAATATAACCAAATTTCAATATGTAGTATTTTTAACATCCCAGCAAAAAAAGACACTCCAAAAAAGTCATGAAAATGTAGAGTTTGCGATCTGGAAGTAGTGAAAACTTCGATCCGTTATAATAAGTTTTACATTGGGTTGTCATTGCAAGAAGTTCTCTTTTTCGATACCTGGTCACTGAATTGGAAGCGATATTAAGAAAAATTCCCTTTTTTGTGTTCTATGATAATATTTTTATCTAGAAAAATGGTAAATAGTTACCTATTTTAACAATTTGTTTCTTTTTATACGAATTTATGCCCGAAACAGTGATTTCATGTAAATTTCAGCAAATAACTTTTAAATTTTATACTAAAATTAGTTTATAAATTTCTTAAAGGAAATAAATTTTTTTTAATGCTGGTGAGTATTTTCTTACAATATGGGGGAGTTACAAGGTTTTGTATGACTAAAATAAGCTTCTACATAGTTTTTTGCTCACTCTCGGCAAGTTAATAATATCGATTTTTTGGAAGCAATGAAAATGTATTTCCACTAGAATGACTTCAATTTTTTTTACTGGGATTTAAAATGCATACGTATTTATAATGTAACGCATGTGATTTGAATACAGTTAATAATAATAACAACAAAATATGTAATTCTTTTACCTACATATGTATGTATGTTATAATAACTTAACGCTTGTACATGTATGTATATAAAAAAAAGTTTTTTAAATATAAAGTAAACAAAACTTGCATTTCACAGTATAATAGTTTGAATTTGTGTGATGTTAAATTTTAAAATGTATATCCCATGACACAAACTTTGTGCTTTAACAGAGCTCTGTTAGCGTGTTAACAGTTAAAAAAATTGAATAATGCTTTTCCAAAGGACTTTTCCATTAAATGATGCAACCGAGACGGGAAAAATTAATGCCAATTTATAGATAAGGTGTTCCTTTATTAAAACCCATGAATCTATTTCTGAAAAACATGAATTTGAACCAAACATCGTCAAGTTTTCAACTTGGAATTCTCTGAGGGTTACGCACTTTAGCGAAGGAGGCGATGCGGGCGAACAAAAGTAGTCACCTATTATGGACCACATAGTACTCTAAAAACGTGCATACTCAGAATTACTGGAAGTTTGAATTTTCGAGAGAATTTCTAAAAACTTTAAATTTGTCCAACTAATTAAGATTTTCCAAGATGTGACCAATTTTTTTTAGGAAGGAGGCGATACGGGCAGACAAACGTGGTCACCTCCTATGGACCACATAGTGTTCTGTAGTACAGAGCTGCGACCATTTAGTTAAATTAAAAGTTGTTAACAGTGTTGTAAAAGAAATGTATTGTAAACAAGTGAGTAGCAATCAAGGCGAATTCATAACAGGTGGCTACACTAGTGATTTCAGTCACAGCTGTTTTATTTTCAGTTGCCTTGGTAGCAAACTAAAAATTGAAGAACATAAAAGCTTAAAAGTATAACATAAAAAATATGTACATGTGTATCATTATTTTGGTAAAAAAATAACCAAAATGAGAAAAATATTCACATCTCCACATTAAAGAAAAAAATAACCACGTTTGGTTAGAAATAACCAAAAACGGCAGCCCTGATAGAAGGTACTTCCTTCTCTCTTTGTTTGTAAAAATAGGTATTTTTGAAGTTTGTTGTTTGAGAGATATAAAAAAAATTTTCCCATATAGTAAATAACTTAAGTTTTCCCCTAGAAATTTTTTTACAAAAATGTGTAATTCTCTTAACAAAAATTTGTGAAAAATGAAAGTGATATAGATAACTACACATTTGTGAAGATTTAAAAGTGGTTATATAATAACTCATCTCATATTTTTATGTTTTCTGCTTAATACAAATCTTTTAACTATATTTTTATCTAAATTTGGCGTTAAGAAACCAAACTTATTGATGTTTTTGATAAGTTGACAATGAATTTTCATTAAGTTTAACAAATATTGATTGATTGCAATTTGTTTAATAAACATTCGTTTCTTGTTGATTGTAACATATTTTTCCAAAATAATGAAGAAGATCTTTTGGCAAGTCTATTTCACAGATATTATAACCCCTTAAATCACTTTTGGCGAACACCAGGAAATGAAGGGAATTATAAAAATGCTGCACTCATATTTCTACTTATATCCTAATTCAGTAAGAAGATTTAGGATGTTTTTGTTTGAAAATAGTTTTAAGTTCTTAATATTGAATTTTCTAAATTATTATTCAAAAATGGTTGTTGTTTTTGATAATGAAAAATAAAAATATTATTACCATGTTTTTAAAACATAAAAATTAAATTAATGTAATATACAATAGTTTGAAAAATATATGAAAAAATATGTGTTGGGTATAATGTTTAGAACAAAATCGTAAAGCAAATACACGAACCTTCTAGCATAGACAATGAATAATTTAATTTGAAATTTATTTGCTTGTGGTTTAGCTGGGTCTATATACGTATTTCATTGGCGCTTAAACCAAATCATCAGTAGACTTCAACCACAAATTTTGAACAGTCACAAACTTCTTACTTTATGCACAGACTTTCAAAAACTATATGAGAATTCATAGAATAATAATATTTTTGAAAATCACAAAGACAAAATAAGTTTGGTAGGCTTTGAAACTCATACAAAACCCAGCAAATAATTTATATTCGATATTAATCTATTTTATTTTTCTACACCTTCATACAATTAGAAATCCTTTGGATAACAATAAAAGTAATTACAAGGCAAAATGAAAAATAAAATCTAAAATTTAACATTTAAGAAATTTATTATTCGACATAAGGTAAGAGGTTTGCGACTGTTCAAAATTTGTGGTTGAAGTCTACTGATGATTTGGGTTAAGCGCCAATGAAAAACGTATATAGACCAAGCTAAACCACAAGCAAATAAATTTCAAATTAAAATATAATTATGACAATATGTCGAATAATAAACTTCTTAAATGACAATGAATAATGTTTTGAAGAATCACAACTGCGGCTTTTTTCGTCCATAGACAAGACGATACAATCGTCGAACAGAATTTATGCATTAATTGTTTAATTAATTCGTTCTCGTGGTACCTTCATAGCGAACAGTCGATTAGCGGAATTTTTTCTTACATACCAAACAAATAAAAAATTATACAAAAAATATTCGTAGTACATATTATTCGTAATAGGCACATACTGACTTTAATAAATAAGCTTTACTGCTTTGTTAATATTTTTTACATAGTGGAAATAACAAATACAAAAAAACAGAAACAAAAAAAAAACATAAACTGTGACATTGAGGAATACTCTATACGAGTAACTCAAAAACAAATAAACAATCATAAATTACAAAAACAAAAAAACCGTAAGCAAAAAAAACACAAAAAGTGCCCTTGAGGAATACTCTATATGAGTACCTCAAATACAAAAAATTATGAAGTGAGTTCTAACGGCAGAAATGCCTATTTTACTGTGAGTTCTGAAGCTCTCAATGAAAATAATACAAATAATAAATCTAATGAAAATATTTTTTTAACGACAAATCCAATTTTTCGTCAGCGATCAACTTCGCTTTGTCCAATGCCAAATAGTGATTCATTAACATTACAGTTGCCTAGTACTTCGTCATATAAGTCAGTAATATCATCTCCTTCAGGCTCATGTTCATCACTTAATAAAGTTATCACTAGAGATAAAAGTAGCTCAAAATCCAAGGTACAAGTCGGAATGGACAGATACATAACAGTGGTAAAGCGTGGCCGAAGCCCGAATTCTTCAAAAATTTCATCTGCTCCAAAGATGTCTAGTGATAATAGCGCATCATCTACCAATCGTCAAAATCATTTTTCATTATTGCAAGTCACCGACGACAAGCCCGCTGCATCATCGCAAAAGTCTTTTAAGCCACCACCTATATATTTGAGAGAGAAAAATTCTAACGCACTAATTAAAAAATTAGTCTCGGCCATTGGTGAAAACGCATTTCATGTTATTCTAATAAAGCGTGGTAATATTGACGAAACTAAAATTCAAATGTACGAAGAAAAAAATTTCCGTAAAATAGTGACTGAATTTGAAAAAAATAAAACAAGTTTTTATACGTACCAGCTTAAAAGTGCCAAGGGTATGCAGATCGTATTGAAGGGTATTGACTCTTATGTTAATCCCGAAGAAGTAAAAGATGCACTCATGATACAAGGATTTAAGGTAAAAAATGTTACCAATATAATAAATAGGGAGAAGATCCCCCAGCCTCTATTTCGTGTTGAATTGGAGCCGAATGATATACAGCTGAAAAAAAACGAGACACACCCAATTTATAGCATAAAATACCTCTTATACCGAAAAATCACAGTTGAAGAGCCACATAAGCGATCAGGTCCCGCACAGTGCCATAATTGCCAAGAATATGGCCACACAAAAACATACTGTAAATTACCCACTGTTTGTGTTGTGTGCGGCGAATTACACGGCACTGCTAGTTGCAATAAGCCAAAAAAAATATCAAAGTGATAAAAAATGCAGTAATTGTGGAGGTAATCACACCGCTAACTACAGAGGTTGTCCTGTGTACTCTTTTGTCAAACAGGCTATGGTGCAAAAACCCAAATTAGCTCCATCTCAATCAGCAAACGCTTACTCCGCCACTTTTGTGCAAAGGAGCCAACCAGTTACTTCCCGTGTATCGTATGCCGATGCTGCTAGATCAAATTCTATTCCCGCACAAAATGTTCCACCTCCAAATAATTCAACAAATGCAAACTCAAGCTTTAACTTTAGTCGCCTTGAAGCTACTATTGACAATTTGGTGCAAACTATAAACAACTTTACAACAAATATGACTAACATGATGCAAGAAATGCTGAGAATGCAGAATACTCTGCTTCAAGCATTAATTAACAAGCCATGAACACGTTAAAAATATGTTTCTGGAACGCAAACGGCATTCGCCAACATAAAAATGAACTTGAGCACTTCCTTACGGAAAAAAGTATTGATATAATGTTGGTCTCTGAGACACATTTGACTTCGAGAAGCTTTTTCAAAATAAATGGCTACACTATGTATGATACAAAGGACCCTAGAGGGAGAGCATGCGGTGGATCTGCAATTCTAATTAAGTCAAGACTCAAGCACTATATCCTTGACAACGTTAGTGAAGAATATATGCAAGCTACGAATATTTTTGTAGAAAATTTTTGTTCTAATTTCGTAATATCATCAATTTACTCACCTCCCAGATTTTCAGTTACCGAAGATCAGTATGAGAAGTTCTAGAAATCGCTTGGATCTTGTTTCGTGGCAGCTGGAGACTACAATGCAAAGCATACGTACTGGGGATCGCGCCTTTTAACACCTAGAGGTCGAGCTTTGTTTAATACAATTTCAAAAATGGGCTTAGATGTTATTTCGAGTGGGGAGCCCACTTATTGGCCTACTGACGTACGAAAAATTTCAGATGTTATTGATTTTGGCGTAATGAAAAATATTTCTAGGGATTTAATTAGTGTTGAAACTTCTGTAGATCTCTCCTCCGATCACTCCCCCACTATCGTTACAATTTGTAACCCACTAAGAAGTGACTTACCTCACCCATATAGGAAGATGACCAATCGTGTTAATTGGCTGGGATTCAAAAAATATCTTAGTAGTCATTGCACGGAAAATATTGCGTTAAGAACACCCAATGACATTGAAACTAACATTGCCAATCTTAACGAAATTATTAAACAGGCTGCTGAACATGCCACTACCTCCCATCCGCAGTCTGGGTTTAATAAAATTTATTCCAGGGATATTGAACATCTCGTATGTGAAAAAAGAAGAGCTAGAAGGGAATGGCAACAGCACAGATCACCCCAACATAAACTCAGACTTAAAGAATGTTCTAAACGACTTCAAGAGTTGCTTGCATCTGAAAAAACTGCATCTCTTAAAAATTATTTGGAAGGTCTTGATGTCACACCGACATCTAATTACTCTTTGTGGCGCGCTGCTAGAAAGCTTAAAACCCCCGTTGAGTTCAAGCCACCTCTGCGCACATCTACCGGAGATTGGGCAAGAAGCGATACGGAAAAATGCAAAATATTTGCTGAGCATTTAAAATCCGTATTTACCTCAAATACATGTACTGGTGTTGCTGATTTGCCGAATGTAGTTGCTCTACCCCCTCGAGCCTTAAAGTTTAAGATGCGTGATGTACACAAAGTAATTGCTGAACTCAAGCCAAAGAAAGCTCCAGGTATTGATGGAATTAGTAACAAGATGCTGATGAACTTGCCGCATATTGCAATAAGAATCTTGCTGTTTATTTCTAATGCCATATTACGACTGGAGTATTATCCAAAACTATGGAAGCTTGCAAAAATCAAAATGATTCCAAAGCCGGGAAAAGATCTTACTAAAGCTGAGTCATATAGGCCAATAAGTTTGCTGTCAACTATGTCAAAACTCTTCGAAAAGCTGCTCATGACAAAATTGTCCCCAACCTTAACAGATAATGGGTGCATCCCAGACCATCAATTTGGTTTTAGAAGTCAGCATAGCACCATTGAACAAACTCATAGATTGGTTCAATTTATAAGAAAAACATTTGAGGAAAAGAAGTATTGTTCTGCCTTGTTTATTGACGTTTCTCAGGCATTTGATAAAGTGTGGCATGAAGGTCTAATTCTAAAATTAAAATCATATCTACCAATAAATTTAGTGAATTTATTAGAAAGTTACATCACTACCCGGAAGTTCACGGTTGTGGAAGGAGAATTCATGAGTGTGCCCGAATCTATATCATCCGGTGTGCCACAGGGGAGCATACTGGGGCCAGTTTTGTATTTGATCTATACTTGTGATATGCCTTTGAGCAGCAATATCCATACATCTACGTTTGCCGATGATACAGCCTGCCTTAGTATGCATGAAAACCCTCACGAGGCTTCCCGATATTTACAAGAACATATTACACAATTGGAAATGTGGTTGAACTTATGGAGAATTAAGGTAAATGAACAAAAGTGTGTCCATATAACGTTTACCCTAAGAAGAGATACTTGTTCCCCATTTCGAATCAATAATCAAAATATTCCTCAACACTCCCAAGTGAAATACCTTGGTATACACCTTGATCGAAGGCTTACATGGAAACATCATATTGACTTTAAGCTAACTCAGATGAAAATTAAGTTATCTCAAATACACTGGTTTATTGGCAGAAATTCAACACTTAGCATGGACTGTAAACTTTTATAATACAAGTCGCTTTTAAAGCCAATATGGTGTTACGGCATCCAGTTATGGGGCACTGCTTCAGCTTCCAATGTAGAGAGAATCCAACGAAGGCAAAACAAAATTTTACGGTTAATAACATCGGCTCCATGGTACATCAAAAATTCTAATATACATCGTGATTTAAATATGCCACTAGTGACTGAAGAAATTGCAAAATATGCAGGCAAATATTTAACAAAACTCGAGTCACATCCTAATCCGCTTGCTCGTAATATTTTGAACTTTACTGGACACTTCCGCTTAAAAAAGAGGGACACAAGGGCTCTATTACTCAACACGCCAAATGGGATTTCTTGAAAATACTTTTTTTATACTTTTTTATAATTTTTTTTCTTTTTTTATTATCACTACTTATGTATTATTTATAACTATTAACAAGTTTATGTCCGACAGTGGTCGGTCCTAATAATTATATTTTAGATTTAAGATTTGAATACTTATTGTTAGTTCATATTTGAAGATACAATAAATAAATACATGTATTAACAAAAAAAAATTTTAATTTATACAATCTATATTTTATAAAAACAATTTTGAAATAATTTTTGAATAAAATTTTGAAATAAACAGGAAAAAAGAGAGGGGAAATATTAAATTAATACGGTAGCACGATTTTAACGGAAACTTCAGAATACCTATATTTATCAGAAGGTGAATGTCAAGAAAAAATGAGAGAATGGAAGTACCTTCTATATATATATATATCATGTTAAAATCTATTTTATTTTCCAAGGCGATTGATGTGCCTTGTTATTTTCATTAAGTACTTTCCTATTCTCAATCTTTGACAATCTTGCTGACGTTGCCATATTTTTTGAATAATTGGCTGTGCTCACAACATTATTGTAAAAAAAAACATGATTTTGAAGTTTAAAAATTTTTGTCATAAGCCTGATACTTTGTTCACAATTTCGTGCGAAATGCTGTCAAACTACATATAAAAGTATTTGGTATGAAATATTTGCGAAATAAATTCGCAAAAGTAGTAGTCTGTTCTTATTGTGAAAATCATGTAAAATTATGTCATTCCATACAAAATTAGTCAGGTACCATTTTAGTTTAGCTGCGAAACAATATGAGCAAGGCGAATTCAGTGTCAGGTGACCTTATCAGCCCAGCTGATTATCAGTTGTTGATGCGAAATTGAGCAATTTGAACCAAAACGTCAAAATTTGCTCAGAAATCTTTCGACAAATTGGTTTTCTAGCATAGCAAACTACATGTTGTTTTTTGTGTTGTAAAATTTTTGTACTGATAAGGTCACCTGATACTGTATTCGCCTTGAATATGAGCAGAGCTTTTTTCGCACGGAATTTTAGCAATGTTGCATACTTTCAAGCAATAAAAGCGAGAAACTTATAAAAAAAAACTGCGAGTTGGGCTACATCTAGTACATGTCAAATTTTTCACGCAAAATAATCAAGGTTTTTCACAACTTCGATCAGAGTACCAGGCTATATAAAGTTTAAAAAACATATCAAATATACCTGCTAGTGTATACATTTTTAATAATATTTAGTTATAAAAATTTATGCATAAAAAAATTAATAAAAATTTAAACAAACAATGACAAGTATTGCCGTCGCCGTCTTCCGTTGTATTATGTTTATGTTTCTCTCCCGCAACGAGTAATAGCACCGCACCGCAAACATTGTGTTTAGACTCTAACTGTCTTATTCATAAAAAATATTTCTGTTTAATAATAGATTTTTGAAACAGATTTTCTATGGAAAATTGATTAATAAACCTTTTATAAAACTAAACAATTTTTTATGAATTGGGCCATACATTTTTTTTAAATTTTTATTGATTTTGACACATGTTAAATAATAAATTAAAACATATAATAATAAATGCAATAATTATGTATTATCATTTTACAAAGTGAAATTCCATGATTCCCAGCTAAAAAAATTATATATGGTCCATATATTTTTAATATATGAATGTATATAACTATATATGAATATGTATGAATTCATGTATGGAAATATATGGGATTATACATCGCAAAACTATTATATATGAACTAATATATGAAATGTATTATAACATATGATCTCATATATGAAAATTTAATTATGAAGCTCTTCATATGTGGATCCAATATAAATATAAGATTTTATATATGGAGTCATATAAGAATATATGCATACATGATATCTCATATAAGATCGTTTTCGCAATCAAAAAAGCTTTTAATTTTATCACTGCTGAATTGAAAATCCATTAGAAAATACATACGGTATGCAAAGTTTATATGCGTACCCTCAACGTTTAAAAAGAAAAATTCTTTGTTACGAAAAAACCATTCTTGTATGATTTTATACATTCTGGCCTCATTTAATATATCAAATAATCAAAAGAATAATCCAGTAATTAATTTTATAGAAAAAAAAACAAAATTCTCTAGATAAGAAACAAAGTTATGAACTGTATTGAAAACTATTGTTAGACGGATTATTTTTTCTTTTATAATTAAATTCATTAGTTTTTAATCTGATTTCTTAAGCTAAATGTTATGTACGAATATGATTTATGTGTTTTTTAAATAATTGATTCACCGTTTGATGAATGAAATGACTTTTAGTTCGTTTTGAATTATTTGTCCAAACAAATGTTTCATTAAATACAACCTCTCTCTCAAGTCTAAAAAAATTCAATTTTAGTAATTTAATTTATATCACAGCAGTACGCTTTTCTGAATCAAGAGTGTATGAGTATGAATTTTGCATACTGTGGAGGGAATTTGCACATACATGTATGAAAATTTATGAATATATATAATCATATATGCCCATATACCCTCATTTTTCGGATCCGAATCATATATGGGATATCATATATGCTCCATACATATTTTTTTGCTGGGTTGTTATATATCTCTAATTAATAAAAAACCTCATGCCGATTTTTTTGACGATTTTCGAAATTAATATGCCGAAAATGACGATGATTTTTCAAAAAAGTGCAGATTTTTCAGAAAAACTTCTGGCAGCTCTTGAAACAGCTGCTATTACTCACCACGGCGAGAATGTGCAAAACAACAATAAAAAGTTGCTAAATCGAAAATCAGAAATTTTTCTTTTACACAAACAATGAAAAATAGATCTTTTTTGTGATAAAGTGCGTAATGACAACAGAAAGTGACAATTGCTGTTATAGAAGGAAACGGATCGGTTACGGTTTCTTTTATTGTTATTATTATTTTATTAGTTTAATTATTGCATAGTTTACTAATTTCGTATACATACGTACAAAGAATACAGCAAATACCGCCGTCATCGCATGGAATATTTTTCGCCCAATTTGTCATGTAATAATTGAAAGAGGTGCTTTATTCGGAATTATTATTTCAATTACATTTAAGGTAAATAATCTATAATGTACAGTTATAAAATACGTTGTAAGAAGTAATGATCGATATTTGATTAATTAATTGTGTGCAATAATATATGTGTGTGTAGCTGTGTACACTTGTGTATTTGTCAATTAGGAAGTATTTTCATCCATCATTGTTTGGAGTGACGACAATGCACACTGAATGAACTGAAACGAATTATGAACTCGCTGACTTCCATATTCATTTTGGAGAAAATTGATGCCCACAATAAATTGTCTTATAAATGGAACTAATTGTATATACTATGTATGTAAATAGAATGCTGTTTTGCTTTATAAAATGTATAAACATACATGCATGCATACATAGTATGTAAGTATGTGCAAATGTGCATACATATCTACTATATGCACATCCATAAAGTAAATTTTATATATGTACATATCAGTTATTAGTTGATTCATCAGATCTTGGTTATCTTTTGTGTCTTGCAGCACTTTGTGACAAATTTTATAAAAGTATAGAAAAAGATGCATCAAATATTTACTTGGCGAACCCCTGAGCAAAAATTTAAATTAACAATGAACTTGTATCTACAAATAATGTATGCATGTTTTGTTTAGTTCGTATCGAAGAAAAGTGGGGATAGAATTACATTCCTCGAATTACTTTCCTAATGTAAATATTACACACATGTGTGTACAACATTGGTTTTCCTTTTTAATTATTTATATCTGCGTGTTATTTAATTTACTCTTATCCTTGAAATGATTAAGCCAATAAAGCTGCTTTTTTAACTACGTTAATGTAGCGCTTACATATACATATATATGTATATGTATGTCTACATATGTATGTACATATATTTATAATTGTTTTTTGTCAATGATAAAACACGTCAGCCCTCGAATTCCTATATACATATAAGAAATGTAAACAAAAATACAAATATATACATATTTGTATGTATTTATGTACGTAGTACATACATATGTATGTAGTATATTCCTACATGCGAACTTAAACGTTCTATATCTGTACATACATATGTATGTATGCATGCATGTATGTATAACGTATATAACATACGAGGTCAACCATATTCCAACTTTTGTAATCACTACATAAGTGATCGCCCGCCCCATTGTTTCCAATTTTAATTCGTTTAGTAGTGGGGTAACTTTCTAAAATTAGTGTGAACCTTGAAAACATTAGGAAGTAAAGATAGCTAATATCAAAAAGGATGCGATGCGAATAAAAAAGTTTATTATAACTGCCAAGGAAACCTAAATCAATTAATGGCCTGTTTCACAATAACAAAGGAAAACTTTCCTCTGAAAATTTATATTGAAAACAACAAAAAAATATAAAAATTTGTTTTGTTTTCAATATAAATTATAAGTCGAAAATGTTCTTTCGTTATTGTGAAAAAGTCTATAAGTTTCGAATAACTTAAAATATTTTAACAATTTTTGAAACGTATTTCATATAACTTTATGATTATGTACAAATATGTATGTTCCCCGCAAACCAAATGTTTCGACTTTTTCTGAAGTCAGACTTGTCGTACCGCTTTACCGCATTCGTTAAGACATTTCGTTAGTTTGTATGTGCTAATTCACACGGTAAAATTTATGACGTCTATTTCTATTAATTCCCTTTTGAAGTTGCTACCAAAAAACCTTACATTCATATGATGTTTTTTTGGACGTCTCATTTTACTTCTCTCCACCCATAATCCAATGAGCTAGAAGAGTACCAATAAAAAATAATAAGATAGAACAGTAACATAAATGTAAAAACAATAACTATAATATTTATTTTTTTATATTATGGCATTTTCTTTTCTGGAAAAAAATGTTACACTTATTGCACTTTTCAATGAAAATTCGCAATAAAATGATTTTCTGAAATATACTATACATATTGTTAGAAATTATTGTATCATCCCTTGCGACCTTAAATTTTTTCTTTAAACGAACTATAAATTGTATATTTTTGAATAAAAATTTTAAAAATGTTACACTTTTTCTAGAAAAGAAAACGCTTTTAATGTACATTAAAATCTTTATGTAAAAGAGTGATATCAACTGCTTCCTTTTGGCATTTGGTAAGAAAACACTTAACATCTACCATGCTTAGCTCTGTTTAATTTTTTTTCTGGTCTAACTTATGCTTCAAGTGTACGTTAAACCGGTTTTTGTATGGAAATTTTATCTTAACGTACACTTCAAGCACACTTTAACTTTTTTGCATATGGGGTAAATCTTTAAAAGTTTCGTTAAATATATTGCCTTTTAAGTAAATATTATCACATTAGCATACAGAAAGTTTGTTACTAAATATTTCTGATATAACCATGAAATTTCCTTTACTTAATAAGCAGATATTCCCCCTTATAGTTTTGGGCGTTTTTCGACTTCAAATTTGATTATTTGTAGTTGATTAAAGAAAACAAATTACATTTTTCTTTAATCTAGTACAAAATGCCTTACTTTCGCCGCAAAACAACCAACCACATCAGGAGGAATTTAAACCAAGGTTGGAAACCGAAACAAATAGCGGTATCTGTATAGATACCGGTACAACTAACGGTAACGGTATCGAGTTTTTTTATTTCGGTATCGGTATTACCGGTACATACCATCACCGAGTTTATAATACCGATATTAATGCTAAATTTATTAGTTCATACAGGGGACATAGCAAAAAATCTTTTTTTATGAAATTACTTGGAACAGGGAGTATTTGTACATTAACATATAAAAACATTTAAACTTATATGTTTCTATATGCGTTTTTATACTTTTATTAAAAAATAATTTATTTAAATATCTTGGAATTAATTTTAGTAATCTCCTGAAATTTAATAAACATGCTCTTATTGCTCTAGGAAAAACATATAAAATAATGGGAATATTTTCACGCATTTTAAAAAATAGAAGTTTATCAACGAAAACAAAACTTTTATTGTATAAAACTACCATTAGACCAGTATTTTTATATGCTTTTCCTATATGGTACAGCATTTTTACATCTGTTCTAAAAGAATTTGAAACCTTTGAAAGGAAAATTTTAAGATGCTGTATTGGAAAACGCTTTCATTCCCCAAATAAAAGATATTCAAATAAATTTATTTATTCTAAATCTCCAATCGGTTTATAAGTTTGTGACATTATTCAACGATTTATCCTTAGAGTTCAGCATCATGATAATACATAAAAAGTATTTATGACAGCCAAAGTCGTTTTAATTGGTCCAATGTCAATTATTTATCTCCAATGGGTTATATAACTGAGCATGCTCCATCTTTTGATTTAAACAATTCAATTCGTTGTGCATTTTATGATAAGACTACTCCTGGTACACACAGGGGATAATTAAATATTTAGTTAGTTTATTTTTTTATAATTTTTTATTTATTTTTTTGTAATTCTTGATTTAAATTGTTTTTAAGTTAGTTTTAAGAATATTTTAGGGTAATGTATAAAACTTACTCGAAATATGAAAGCTTTGGGAGCAGAAGCATATTAAATCTTATTTCATTTTAATATATTAATTCATATATGTTTATAACTCTCAATTGTTCTGTAAAGCTTGGTGCTGAATACAATTTTATGCAAATTAAGATTTTACATTATAGTCTTAATATATTTCTTTTTGTAGTTTACGGTTATTTATAAGTTTATCTCTATAAAGAATTAAAAAAGGCTCAATAAATTTAAACTTAAAAAGTGAAATAAGCAAACTGCAGTTGAAACTTTGCATATCATGAAATCCAAAAGCCTAAAAATTAAATTTCAGCCTAAAAAGCCTAAAAATTAAATTGAACTGAACTTTTTTCGTTTCCAATAAAAGATACAAATAAAGATAAAAAAATTTGGATTGCATTTTATTTATTAGCTTGTTCGAAGCGAAGGAGTACATATCACAAACGTACCGTGTAATTGTGCGTGACACATTTAACATGTGCGTGGCGATGTTAAAGTTAAAAAACTATATTATATACATATTTTGTCAAAGTTGTATAGCTATTTATATAACCTAAGATAACTTCTTATAGCTGTAAAAAATAAGAAAATTCTAAAATATAAACTGACATCATAGTTTTAGAGTATAATTTTTTTAGCGCGTGCGTACGCAACATTTCGCTTTATATAAACGAAAATAAAAACTCGTTTCATAAACACTTACACATTTTATAAACGGGTACAAAATTGAATAGCTAGAACCTAAATGTACTTACGTAAGAAAAACTTTCCATAAAAAAAATCAGTTATAATTATACGTAGACTTGTGCCATTTAGTTCATTTCAGTGACCGGTCAGTATAGTTCAATATTTATAAATGAACTAGTTCGTTCATTTAGTTCAATCGCTCTTTTTAGTTCAAGGAACTAGTTACGTCTTTTTAGTTCAATGATTGTACATCTACAATTCTACATACATATTATGTATGTATGTATATTGTGGTCTTTAACAATATTAAAAGCACGGATTCTGTGATTAAAAAAGTTTACGAAAACTAAAATTAATAAAGTTGCTTTATAAAGGGTTTATAATATAAACTTTATATGCAAAACAAATTTAGTGTGAATTTTTTTAGAAATCTCGTAAATCCAAAATGATTTGTGGGTGTTTGTGTGTTTTCTTGTTTATTATTGCATTTGGGGTAGTAGTAGCCAGCAATAACTAAATACACATACATATGTACATACATACATATAGAAGAGTATAGAAGCAAAGCACACAAACAATAAAAAGGGAAAGCAAAACGTTGAAAACATTTAGTTCATTTTTTGTTAGTTCATTTTGTGTCTTAGTTCTAAGTTCAAAAATTGAACTAGTTCAAAAATTGAACTATTGAGCGTAAAACAATTGAACTAGTTCACTTAGTTCAAAGTACTGAATCGTTCATTTGAACTAGTTCGTTCATGAACTACACAAGACTAATTATACGCACGCCGTAACAGTGCGTGACATGGATTTCATGATATATAAAGTATACATTTTGGTTAATTAGATATTCGTATTCGTATTCGCAAAATTCAGACGAAACGAATATTTGAATATTTCATTCAAATAATAAACAATGTTCTTGTAGCCAACTTAAAAACGTTATTTGTACAATTAACATTAAAAAAGTTAAAGTAAGTAATACTCAATGGGACATTTTTAGATTTAATTGAACTGTAGTGAATTTTAATCAGAAATAACTTCTTATTCGGGCTTAAGTTCAGTAGAGTTTATAGCTGGTGGGAAATATTTCCAAAAATCTAATCTGCGCCCGGCGAAAAATAAGAAGAATACTGCGAAATCCATTTTTAGGATTTTGTATTTTTTTTTTGGAATTGCCGGGAACTCAAAAGCAAATTCTATTTTGTTATTACTTTCTGTGTATTGATTGCATAATTTTCTACCTAAGAAAGACTTTTCAGCCGAAAATATTGATTGGCAAAATTTTTTTATAATAGCAAAATAATTAATAATTAAGTTAAAAATTTTGACCGTTATTCATGATGAATTTAATTTTTTAAATTTAACAAGATTTGACTTCTCTACTAGCAGAACAGTGGACCAAGTTTGGCAAAAAAAAGCCCAATATTTCTCGAATATCAGACTTTTTTTTAGCAGACTGTTTTAGCTCTTGGATAGAAAAAAATCCACTTGCAAAAAATCTTTTTTATCTGATCAAAAACATGAGCTTGCCCATTTTTGGTGCTTTACTGCTCTGTCACTTTAAAGATATATGTCAAGCAATGTTAAGTAAAGTTGTATTCTAAAAAAAATTATTATATCAAAGTTCAAAAGTATGCACCCGTTTGTTAAGACTACTTTAAGTTGGTATTTCCAAAATCTGTGTTTTTACCTCAAATATTTTTGTTAATATAGCACATATTGATTCATGTTACATCTGAAAATGAAGCTAGAAGTGCTAGTGCTCTTATCTTAAATTTATTGTTTCTGTCATGTAATGGAAAACATCACCAAATTATCCAACTGATTCGAAATACATAAATCTATAAAAAAAATATTAAAACAAATACAATTATGCAAAAATGTTTTTGTGATGTATGTTGTGCAAAAAGGTTTAAAGTTATTGTGTAAAATTACTAGTGCTGATGAGTACTAGTATATGATATATGTAGTTCCAATCCATCATACAATTAATAAAATTTTAGGTTCATCTAAATTTGATGAATTTTGATATATAATGACAAACGTTAACTAGCAGTTGTCTTTTTGCAACGAAGGACTAAAACCACCAATTTTATAGAATATTTCTTTACAAAAGAACTGGTAATAAAGTAGTCCTAAAGTAGTACCAATGGTACTAGTAGTTTTCTAAACACACTCAATGCTAATTTGAGCATTAAGATGGTATAGGAAAGTTTACAGTTGGGAAATAGTGCAGCTGATTTCTGTACTAGTAATATACCAGTTGGACATTAGTTCGATCTGCTGCAGGGTATGAATTCATACATATTTACTATATAAGTATGTAACCACCAAACAAAATGTTCGTAAATAATTCGTAACGACTGGTCGACAAAATCTTCCGATTTCGAAACCGAAATTTATATATGGACAAAAAATCCTTACAGAATAAGATAAAAAAATACATACCTTTTTGTATATTGTATAATTATCTAAATTAACAATGAAGTATGTGTAAAACCTACATATATACAAAATTATCTTACAGTTTATTTTATTTTATATAAATATATATAAATATATACGGTCTAATTCATAAAAAATATTTTAGGTTTATTACAGGTTTATTTGACAAATTTCCCATAGAAATACGTCAAATAAGAGCTTAATAAACCTGAAATATTTTTTATGAATAAGGCGGATATTATATAATATTTTATAATTAATATTATTACACAGCTAATTTTTATATCAAAAACAGTTATTTAATTACACTAAAAAGTTGGAGGAAGATTGGGAAACATTTTGCAAATTGAAGTTAATCTCATTGAGCTGAACAAAGCACGTGTTAACGTACCATTACGTGCATGATTAGTCCTATGGAAGGGTACATCAAATAGCTTAGCCAACCTAAGATTTCTAGGAGGTATATAAAACGGTACCATATAAAGCAAATCTGGGCAATCAATAGAACCATGGATAATATCATAAACAAATAGTGCCGATTGAACTATTCTACGTGCTTCTAGAGTACGTAAGCCTATAAACAGGCATTTAGACTCATACGAAACGGAAGATAAGTAAGGTAGTGAGCGTGAGGCAAATTTAGTTAAAGTCTTTCAACACGAGAAATCAGATTATATAAGTGAGGACTCCAAATAACAGAAGCATATTCTATCTTAGATCTTACAAACGATGTATAGATAAGCTTGAGTGTATATGGGTCAACAAATTCAGAACAACTTCTTTTCAAAAAACCAAACATTGGGAACATGGGAAGTATATAATCAATATGAGCTGCAAAAGACAACGACCTGTCAAACATCACCCCTAAGTCCAACTTAGAGTTTGACGTGTTCAAATTAATACCATTAATATTAAAGACAACCACAGTGGGAGAGATACCTATGAAAGGAGGCTTGTAAACATTTATTAATGTTTAGACTAAGACTATTAAGCCGGCACCAATCACTTAGATTATTAATATTACTAGGGTATTCAATTAATCGGGGTTTTGCTTTAATCGGTTAATCGCTCGATTAATTAATTGAGGTTTTTGCTTAATCGGTTAATTTCGGTATTAATCGGTTAACCGATTAATAAAGTTTTTCCATAAATCAAGTGTTTTCAACGAATAAAAGTGCATGAATTATTTATTAATTTGATTTTGTTAGTAAAACCAAAATCACACATAATAATAAAGGTATTCACGTCAACTCTTGCAACTGTGCAAAAAGCTTAATTGCACTTTCTGACGTGAGCAAGCCATTTTGTTTAGTTGTCTATCAAGCAACACAATATGTGCAATGATATATTGTACTCGTATGTTTCTTAAGGCCAATTTCACCAATTTATTTAAATATCAATTCATATTTAAAAGTAATTTTTCCATACAAAAATTAATGAAAATCGACATTTAAATTTTAATTGATATTTAAGAAGAGTTGGTGAAATTGGCCCTTAATTGTTAAATAAGTTTGTTTAAAAGCTAAATTATTCTGTAATTAATTCACTAATACAAATATCAATATTAATAGTATTGGTATTATTTAACAAAATTGTAATAACGATTTAAGCCATAGGTCGTTTGAAAATAACAAAATTATGTACTTGTTATCTTAAAATCGAATTTGAAGATTTCTTTATAATTTCTGTCTAAGAATTTTTATTTCAATATTTTTTAATTAATTAATTTATTTATTTAGGTCTATAGAACAATGTTCCTTACAGACTATAATAACTTAATTAATATGTTATATTAATTATATGCGTTAATAAAACTAATTTAATCTATTAATAAGGTATAAAATAGAGTTTTTAAAGTTTTGTTTGGATGCATTAAATTCAACCATTTGAATACTATTCAATTTATTAAAATCAGCAAAAGCTCTTATTACATGACTATTTAGAGTATAATTTCTACGATGAAGGCAATTATAAAATAAGTTACAATTTCGAAGACATCTATTCGGTACATTAAAGGGAACTCTCTCCAGTAGGATAGAACAATCTGTATTAGCATTAATAATGTCAAATATAAATAATAAGGATTGCATTTTTCGACGATATTCTAAGGCTTCGAGACCCAAATGAAGACAGCGCGATTCATATGAAGGCTGAGAGTATAGAAAATTCAAATGCGGCAAAGCAAACTTAATAAATTTCCGCTGTATTCTTTCGATACGTGCAATAGAATTTTTACAATAAGGACTCCAAATTAAAGCCCCATATTCCAGTTTAGATCTTACGTAAGATGTATATAAAGATTTAATTGTATAAGGATCTGAAAAATCACAGCAGTTACTCCTAATAAACGCTAATGTAGAATACGCATTCGGAATTAACCTTTCCAGATGCGGTTTAAATGTAACTTTGAATCAAAAATTATTCCCAAATCATCAATTTCACTACAATATTTTAAAATAACAGATTTTATGTTATAAGATGACGGAATTAGTGTACGAGATCTTGAATAATACACATAGGCACATTTATCCATGTTGAATTTTAGAAAATTATTGTCATCATGCATATTACGTATCTTAGAATAAACTTTGAAATCATCAGCATATAGTGTTTGTATTCCCTGAACATGTCGCTGGTATGTCCACTAATATACCCATTTGTTCTTTTAGTTTAAGTTGAATTTTTCTTTTAGTTTGTTGAGCAATTTCTTTATTTTCTCCACGAATTTGAACATTTTTTATCGGTATTCTGTAGGCGATATGAATTATACACTCGAAGCATCCTATCAAAGCATGAAGTGTTGACAATCCATATTATCTAAACATGAACTAAATTTTGATTATTCATCAACTTTGGTGTCGCTCCACAAATTCCACAAGCCAGTGGAATTTGTGGGGCTCTCCACTATGGTATTAAAACCCTTTCCATCGATCATAGTCAAATGAAATTCGTGTGTTACTTCAAAAAAACTTGATTTTGTAAGCATAATTTGTGCAATTTCTCTATTTACATTTTCTATCTCAGCTCTAACTAGTTCCGCTGACTCTTTCAAAAAGAGAACAGAGTTGAAGAAGGCCGGTCATTTTGCCATACTATAGCGGGTCCATTTTAGGGTTTCGTACACCATAGGTGAATAAATTCAGTGAAGTGCGACTTTGACCCGCGCACGTGCTAACCTAAATAGAAAAATGAAAAATTGGAAAAAACAGAAAATTAATAGTGATACTTATAAATGTGTTTACCAAAGGTAAATCAATTGTATACACAACAATCGTTTCTCATATTCCGTTCATTGTACATTTAAGTTAAATAGCTGATGTTAATAAGAATCTCTACCCAAGTAGATAGACTAGGGTGCTGATGAAGTGCGTGGCTGCACAGAAAAGTATCGGTATTTCCCCCAGCTTAAAGTCTAAGTTTAATTTTTCTTCTCTTCTTTAGAAACTCACATTAATTAATAAAAATATTTCATTCAATAAGAATTGAAATTACTGAACTTAAGCCTAACTATGAATTATTTCTGATTAAAATTCACTACAGTTCAATTAAAATATCTAAAAAATATTAAAAAATTTAAATTAAAGGGTGGTCCATCAGTTAATGCAATTTTGAATATGTAATTTTGACAAATTGCTATATCTTGGAGACCGTAAGAGGTAAACTCTTGAAATTTTCAAAAACGGTAAAACTAAAAAATCCAAAAATTATAAAATCGCCAAACCGAAAAAAATCGCCAAAACCTGAAAAAAATCGCCAAAAATTAAAAAAAAATAAAAAAAAAATTCTAGCACTAAAATAAATCGCCAAACTCGGAAAAATCGTTTAAATGAAAAAAAATCGCCAATATGAAAAAACGGCAAAAACCGAAAAAAATCGCCAAAAAGGCGCAAAATGCGCCAAAAACAATATAATTGTTTATGTGAAAAAAAATCGCCAAAATGAAAAAAAAATCGCCAAATTAAAAAAAAAATCGCCAAATTTAAAAAAATCGCAAAAACGAAAAAAATCGCCAAAATTTATAATAAACGTCAAAAACAGAAAAAAAATTCTCAAAACTAAAAAAAGCCAAAACTAAAAAAAATCGCTAAAACAAAAAAAATCACCTATATGAAAAAAACGCCAAAATTAAAAAAAAATCGCCAAAATAAAAAAATCGCCAAAATAAAACAAACGCAAAAAAAACGCCAAAATAATAAAAATTGCCAGAATTAAAAAAACTTCAAAAGCCAAAAAAAATCGCCAAAAACGTGAAAAAAGTGCCAAATCTCAGAAAGCGCCAATAAATTCAAAAAACCCCCAAACAAAAAAAACGCTTAAAACCGAAAAAACCCAAAAACGAAAAAAATGCCAAAACTATAGTTTATATTGTTCGTATTGAATTACATATCTCGTACCCGTACGGAACC
Organism: Tachina fera; assembly: GCA_905220375.1. Lineage (NCBI taxonomy): Eukaryota > Metazoa > Arthropoda > Insecta > Diptera > Tachinidae > Tachina > Tachina fera. Next base: position 96,008,008 of record LR999965.1, on the reverse strand, counting down.
CTTCGTGCGCGGGTCAAAGTCGCACTTTACTGAATTTATTTAATTTGTAAAGGAACAATACATACAGCAAATAAGTGCTCGTCAATTGTTCCAGTATCAGAAACACTGAAACGTTGACGGTAAGTAGAGTGACCACTGCTACCGTCACAGCCCCATTTAAATATTGCTTTTATGCAATCTTTATTATTGCCTACAGTCATAAGATTCTCAGAAGCTGTATTATACGTGCAACAGTGTGGTCTACGAGACTTTGCAAGCCATATGTCACTGGGGTAACACTGCGTTTTAGTTTTAGCCAAAATATCGTAGCTTGGATAAATATTGCAGTTTCGTTGTTTGGCACAATATTGCATTAATACAAACTAACTAACTTTTGAGTATCCACCATCTGTATAAAGAGCTAAGGCATCCTCAGGTGCATACGGAATAGGGGGTTTTGCTTCAGAGTCTACAGATTTAAGCATTTTTGGAGCTATCGCGGATTCTGAACATAACTTTGAAACAACCTGTGAAGCACTTCGTTTTCCAGCCTTGGTTCGGTGTTTCGTTGACGATTCATGAATTTTTTTCTGAGTCTTGCTTGCACACTCTGAAAAGGGTTTTTGTTTACGTTGGTCAAAGGCTGGCATAGGGAAAATAATGTCTTCATCCAATCAATTCTGATTTCGCTCTTCAAAAACTGCCTTAACTCTGTGACTTTCTTTCCACTTACTTACAAGCTTACTAAAAAAAATTTCTTAATTGTTTTTGAATTTGGTGGTATTGTTCTTCGCTATATTTCGTGCGATCAATGATATTAGAAAATACATGGTTTTCAACCATTAAACATTTTTTTGTTGGCACTGGTTTACTGTGTCATATTAAAAAAAGGGTGCGTTTAGATTCTGCCATTGTAACTAAAAACGAAAATTATCAAAAATTAGCAAAAACTTGCAGCCTATTTTTGAACTTGACATAGATAACAACCCATTTAAACAAACTACTCAAACAGTGAACCGAATCCGGGCGAATCCACCCTACTTTTATTCCACACAAAATTGGATTTCATATGTAAAAACGCTTTCACAAAAGACATTTTCTTTTTTAAACTGTTAAGCACTAAAACATATAATCACAGATAGCAAATTAATATATTTTTATTTAATACATAGCTAATAATTAAAATAAAATCACAAATCTTATTAAAAAAATAAATATTTAATTTTATGCTGTCAAATGCACTTGCTGAAACGTGTTAAGTTTGAATGGTCACAGCTGTGCGAATATTAGGAACAAAACAAAAAAGAAAACAGAAAAAAAACCGTTGGTTTTTAAATTTTTAAAGAAACAAATAACGTTTGCCAAATTCTCAATTTTAAAATAACGCTAAAGCGCTACCATATTGGCCATTTCTCCCACTGTGCTTCAGTACCTTTAACTTCAAAACAAACAAAAAATAGGAAAAAATACAACTTGATTTTCCTTAAAAATTTGTTTACCATGTTATAATTTTGAAAATCTTTCATATGATACCCATATTTCTATACTAAATCAAAAATTTACCAAGAAATTTTCATAAGACATTCAAGACTTTGGATGTACGTAACTCCGCAAATATGCCTTTCGGAGGATTTTCGGACATAACAGTTTTTATTAGTTTTTATTTTATTTTGAGTAGCTTCACTAAACTAGATTTAAGCCCAAAATGTACATTTCTTTTACAAATTTTCATATTGCGGAATTTATTTTTTTTGTTGTATTCTGTGTTCCAAATGGAACAAAAATGCAAAAGCACGTAGTCAAAAAGCCAGGGTATCCCACGTGTTGAAGCTTCTTTCGGTTGCTGCGAACGACCTATACCTTCTTATAGGAGGTAGGAGTTTCCAAGATCCACTCCCAGAGTTTTGTATGGTCTCCACCAGTTAAATCTTATTAAAAACGTTTCCACTTGATAATGGAAAATACCACAAAGAACTAACTGTAAGCGATACAGTTAATTGCGGAAACCATTAACAAGTTCGAGTGAGACGCAAAACTCTCGAAGGCCAATAGACAACAGTGGAATGATTGCACTTAAGAGATAATTGCCAACGACGCGTGATGTTGACACGCCCAGAGCTGCTTTACGACTGTAGTGGAATTTAATCTTGTAAACAAGGTGCATTTAACTAGGTGGCAGCGCTACTTCAGCTGATAATTTTTTGCTCTATGTGCTTTGTAGCTAACGAATGTCAAAAATTTCGTTTTGTTTTGGTTTTGGTACAAAAATTTTTGTGCTTTTGACATTCTTCGGTTCTTTACACAGCTATGGTTGTCGTATCATTGTATAACAAATCCTTACGCAGTCATCTGTATAATTACACCATGGTTGTAAGTACATAAATATGTATTACAACCAAAAAGTCTGCGTTCAGTTACAATTCAAGGAATAAGGATAAAATTTTTTCAAAGAAAACATTAATTTAATATTTTGTTGTAAATTTTTGTTTGTTGTCTGTATGCATAACATGTGATGTGTTGACGATTTTTTTGTCTACAAATGTCAGAGGTGCTCAATTGGATTGCGATCAGGTGATTGGAGGTGTTTTAAGTTGCTTAGAGCATTGTACAATAGCTAAAGTCTAAGATCGGCGCTGTGTGCTTAGGATCGTTGTCCTGTTGGAACAAAAATGTACATATCAAATCAAGTTTTTCCCACTCACCTTTAAAGTTCTTTTACAATTTTTAAGTATGCTCATTTGTCCATTGAAAATTCGATAAACTCCATCTGACCTACATACATCTGCAGCCGCCATATATCCCCACACCATAATTCCACCACCTCCGTGTTTAACTGTGGTAAAGAGATTTCGCTTCTCAAAAGAAGACCTTGACTATTTGACGACCTTTTATGCCAAAAATACAAAATTTACTATCATCTAAAAATTTCACGTGTTTCCAAAATTAAGTAGGCCGATTTATATAGGCGTTAGCAGACTGGACTCGCTTTTGTCTGTTCACATTAAAAATGTATGGTTAATACGTGCAACCCTACCATGATATCCTGTTCTCCATAAAATGTATCTGCCTGTTTCTGCACAAACTTTCTTATTAAACGACTGACGGACGTTTTCAATAATATTTTTGGGAGTAATACGGTGATTACTCCTTGTCATATTAACTATTTCGCGTTCTTCTTGTACAGATAATATTTTTGGGCATCCAGATAGGGGCGTAAAAACTAATATATCTGTATTTTTGGCTATGTATATGTATGTCGCGTTGGACGGAAAAGTATGTTCTCCCAATTGTTGAGAAGCTATTGCCTTCTGAATTTTTAGAATTATTTTTCCGAAACTCTGACTTCTTTACCTTTGGCTTCCATATTCGAATATCTATATTTACATGTAAATAAAGCGTTTCTCTAATTTCACCAAACGATCACTTAAATTATAAGAAATAAAAATAAAGCAAAAATGGATCCAGAAATTCTTAAAAAGTAACGGCACTATTAACATTAACAAAGTGAACGCAGACTTTATGGAGCCCGGATTTACTTACTGTTAAACTGATGTCCCGTTATAGGAAAACTGAAGAGATGAATGCATGTTGTGTTTTTAGTTTATTTATCTATATTTTCAAAGTAGAAAATACATCAAAGTATTTATTATGTATTTTCTACTTTTAGGTAAATTTTTGTATGTTATTTTAGAATCCGTAAAAAATTAAAAGTGAACGCAGACTTTATGGGCAACGTGTACATAAATAAGTACATGCATTGACGTTTGATTTCTTGGTAACATTTTTGGTTTTTCGTGTTCCCGTACTTTTGTACATTTTTTTGAATTAAGTAAAATTAAAGCGTGTTCTCATTTTACCGAACTTTGCCCAAAAAGTACGTGATCAAACCTATAAAGTTCGTTCCAGAACAATTTTTAAAATTTTTGACTGGATTTTACTGGATTATCGTCGCGTAAAAAAATCCAAGTAAATGGGATGGCGAATTAGAGAAAAATTACATTTCATTTACCATGATACAATTACACTAGGTACATGCAGAACTACAACAAAATTACAACACCAAAAAACACATGTATTTTGTTGGTATAAACAAAACCCAAATTGTCGGAAACAACTGTCTTTTGTTTATAAAAATAACAATTACAGGGTAACTAAAGTAGAATTGCAGACGCGGCATTCCTGCATGATTATAGTTATTCAGTGTTGCCAATATGGATGTAGTTAGACAGTGTGTAATTTCTACTCACATGTGTAGGCGATGTAATTAAATTCTTGTATAATAAGTGTGTAATTCTACTTTGGGTTCTATTTTTATTAATTATTGTTTTAATTTTAACCTACACAAAAGATGTGTAGTGTAATTTTCTTCAATGTGTAATTGGAGACACAGCCATGTGTAAATTCATTGGCAACACTGTAATCATTTTATTTACACACATACATTAACATTTTTGCAGCTTGTAAACAAAGTTTGACAATTAGGGGCAATGTTTACAGTGACAGGCTGGGCTTGTGCATGTACCTAGTGTAATTGTATCATGTCATTTACTGAGTAATGATAGAAACACAACTGGGACGAACGACGAATTTCGTCCATTTTGTTGATAAAAGTTCGCTGCGTAAATTTGTCGTGTGAAGCACAATAACGACGAATTTATTCAGCGAATTCAGCTCTTATAATGGCTAAAGGTGCCTATACACTACATGTTTTTTACATTGCTCCTGTCAAATTTTAGATAATTCGGTAAAAACATTTAGTTGGTGACCTCAAAAATTTTGCTTGTGTAAAATATACAAGCAAAAACATAAGACAGATTTTCAATTAGAGCATGTTCTATTTTCTTATGTTCACTCATGTGTTTTCAAGTGTCTATGCCATGTGAACACATTTATCGACGGTTGAATGTCTCCGATATCATTAGCCGTCCGTCTAAAGTATTTGCATTAGTAATTAATTAATTATTTTTTATCGGATTTTAAAATTTTAATAACAATGGTATAAAGTATATAACAAGTGTTGATACAAGCTCCATATTTCGCAGATTAAAAAGAAAAAAACCTAAATAAATATCTGTGACGCCGGCACTTCAGCAACGCTACCAAAGAAATTTCCAGCGGCTTTAATGCTGAAAATATCAGCTGTTGTAAACAATCATGGCCGATGTCACGTGTAATTGTACATACAAGTTGGCGACTAAAAATTAAAAACCGTATGTAAATTAATCAAGTTTGACAGACACAAAAAAAATGTGAATTGTAAACTTGAAAAAACACAAGCAAAAACATTTAGTGTGAATTGTAAACTTGAAAAAACACAAGCAAAAACATTTAGTGTATTGGTACCTTAAGGTTGATTATTGTGTGTGCAAAGAGAGAGAGAGAGAAAATTGATTTTTCGTCGTTCGTCGACGTACAAAATAGAAATAAATCTATTTCAGAGTTCGTCACGTAACGACGAATTTCGTTCCAGGGCGGTGTTGTGTTCATTATCATATTGCACAAATGTGTTTTATTTTTTATGACGAAAGATCGCACCGAGAAATTCGTCGTTCGTCCCATTTGTGTTCCTAGCATAAATGCAAATTCTTACTGGATCTATATAAATATATCCGTGGTCTCAGCTACAACCATACTTTGAACGCATTTTGCTATGGTCTGTTTTGCGTTATCTGGAAATATTTTGTTCTCGATGCTATCGAAAACATGTATGATCCTCAAGACTGTCATCGCTGTCAAAACTTTCATCTGTGCTATAGAACTTTCTACAGCAACGATGACATAAAAACACTCAAATATAATATATAGCTACTTACGATAAAATTTTGAAGTCGATCGCTTTATTCTAAATGTGCGTGTTTTTTAATACTCTTAGGCTGAGTTTACATCTGGCATTCCTTGTGTGTCATTTACATATTTATTGATTTAAACAGTTGCAATCATGTTGCATTCTATAAGATTGTCTATTAATTATTTAGGAAACTGTTTAACTTAATAAATACATGTCTGAATCAAACAGTTTTTCAATAGTAATTAGTTGGTTACGCTTTTTTTACTCTTGTGTGGCACATGGCACACAGATGTAAGCCCGGCCTTAGTTGCAAAAAATTAAAATTTCGCAATAATTTTTGGTTCTATTTTGATGACTGGTCATAACTGACAAACGATTTGTCAGGATATGATGAGACAATGAAACAAATATGAAAAAGTGAAGTCTAATGACAGTTTTCTTTATGTTGAAACGAAAACTTTTGTAATGTGGCATTTTAGCTCAAAAATCGAAGTTCAACTTGAGACGGTCTTGCCGGTAATAATATCATTGATTAATATTAATGTTATTATCAGCAGGTACACAATAGAATATCAGTTGTTGAGATCTGAATTTAAGATTAACACTTAGGATATACTTTTCCATCCTTTGTTTTTATTCGATTAGAGTCAGTCGAAAAAAATAGTATGTGTCTTTCTTTGGTACGAAAATACCTTTTTAAATTTTGAAATGAATTTACAAGCAATAATGTTTCTCTAGCAATTCTTGAAATGTTGGAACATACCGCTTCATTTACTTATTTATTTTATTTCTCATAACTTTGAACAAGAGGTATACAATTTATCGTTTCTTAAGGACTTAATAACTTCTACATCAACCAACGCTCGAAACTGATTATTTATAGGTTAAATATTTTTTGTGCAATTTTTGGCATGTTATATAATAGGAAAAAAATTTTCAATAGTGCTAAATTGGTAACTGGGGTGCTACGGTACTTTTAACATTCTAATAGTGCTGAAAAAAGTACAATTGTACCAACTTTTCCATCCCTGCTGGGTTATTGTAAAAGCAGTGGAACATTTTGGTTGTACAAACAGAGTAAACGGAGTGAGTCTCGTGTGTGACGAACAGCAGACAAAGAGGAATTGCGTCAATACTATCGCAGCCAACCATCGGTAAAACTTAGAAGACCTACTTAGTTCAGGCCTTATTAAAAGCCTGCTCAGGAATTTTTTCGATTTCATTTCCATTCTTATCAAACTGCTAAAGAATACCTTATAGAATACCTCGGCTTTTCCGCATAAAAGATGAAGTACACATTCCACATTCCCTTCTATGAGAATGGAAGGAGTAACATATTGTTTTCTTTTTTTCCAAAACAAAAGCAAACGAATTCATGTTTTTGAGTCAGTTAATATTCTTATGTGGGATACGCATTCCACATTCCCTTCTATAATAAGGGAGAACAGAAGGAGTAAAGTATTTTGTTTAGCTTTTTTTTTGCCAAAACCAAAGCAAAAGAATTCAGATGCCGTTATAAAAAACAAAATTCCATATACAAATGCCAAATACAGAACAATTAAGCAAAATAAAACGTAAATTATTTTAGTTGAGTTTTGTACGTTAAATAAGAAAGTTGTTTTATTCGATCAATATTATGTATGCATATAAATAATATATGGGTTCTTATTTTCAGAAGTTTCCTTTCAATATGTTCGACTCTTTTGATCACAAAATATGCATCAAAACACTATATTTATGGATGTGTATATTGCCAGCAGTTGAAAATCTTTATTAAACCTCTTTCAATGTGACCTTTATTGAAAGCATTCTATGAAAGGCAATTTAACATCCCTTCTATGGAAGGCCTTTTAACAGCCATTCTCTGCAAGGCCTTTTAGAATATCTGCGAAAGAAGCAAGAACGAAAAGCCTTCCTCGCAATGAGAACGTGTTTAAAAAAATTTGAAGATGGGATGGGGCGAGCAGGCCTTGTACATCCAAAAGAAGGAGCACAGAGGCCTTTTAGAAGGCATCCGTACTCGTTCTTTTTCCCACTGTGCAGTCAAAAGACGTGCGTATACCAACTTTGAGGAAGGCATTGTGCAACGATGCCAACTCTACCAAGAATGATAAAATAAAGATTACGCCTTGCTCATGATTTACCGTTTGATGACGTAGTAGTTCCCTCGCAAAGTACACGAAGTCTGTATCAGATGTGAAATTTATAATTTCTTGTAAAATATGTATGCATTTTGTTGTAGTTGGCAGCCCTGTAATTAATTTACTCAGAGATTTCCAAAAAAAAAAAGAATTAAATGTTGTTGTTTAAAAGCTGCAAAACTAAGCTAAATAAAAACAAAATAAAGCGAAGAGAGAAGGAAATATGAAATGTGAGTGTTTGTGTGTGTAATAGTTCTACAACTGAATTTTACTAGCCAATGAGAACACAGGGTGAGTGACGTCAGAATTCCATCATGCTCAGAAATGTTTTTTTTTCTTGCGCGCTGGCGTAATCTTTATTTTATCATTCTTGAACTCTACCACTTTTGTGGTAGATCTCTTTTGGGTATCTCACTCAACTCTACAACTTTTCTAGAAAAATCGACCACTCAATAATAATGTTAAATTATAGTTACCCGAATTTTTTTATCTAATACAAGTTAGATTTCCGATAGTTGAAAGTTAATTTGTTAAAAAGTATTTGTAGAAATTTTTTTTATTGATACTCTGCAAGGAAAGCTACACTATATTATCAGCGCTAGCTCTGGGCAACCTACGGCTACAGAGGAGCATTATACATATATTATTAAATGAAAGTATCCATTCCTTTAAATAGAGAATAGTAAAAATTTAAAAATTAATTAATAACGATAATAATAATAATTTCTTTTGTGATTTTCAAAAATATTATTATTTGTGAATTCTCAAATAGTTCTTGAAAGTCAGTGCATAAGATAAGAGATTTGTGACTATTCAGAATATGTGGTTGAAGTCTACTGATGATTTGTTACAGCAACAATGAAATGCATATAGACCAAGCTGAACCACCAGCAAATAAATTTCAAATTAAAATATAATTATGACAATATGTCGAATAATAAATTTCTTAAATTATTTATATACATATTTCCTTTAAAATACGCAATCTTTTATTTGTAAATAATATAATATGGCAGTTTCTTCTCACAAAATATCAAAGTGTTGATAACATGTGTGACTTTTGAACAGAAAATGTTGCCACTATTTAGTTCCTCAGTATGGTAATACTACACACAATAAGAAGTTTAAACTACGACTCAAAAACATCAAACTCAATTGTGTGATAAATAGAGAAATAAACTAATCTTAATCTCGAACCCAAAAAGTAGCCCTTAGTGTTTATTTTTGAAATTGGTTTAATTTTTTAAGCTTTATTTTTAAGGGTTAGTTTCTTACTAAATAGCTAAACTTAGTTTAACATACGTTTGATTTAACCAAGAAACAAAGTTAAACGGGATTTAACCGTCATGCTGTTTTTCAGTGATGGATTAACAGTTGTCAATATAGCCAGATGTGCCATACTTTGCTTTCAATATAGATGTGGCATTCTTGAAAATAGTTTACGTAAATAGGGCAACACTTAAAAAGCGATGTGACAATTCTTTAAATTTGTTTAAAAAAACTTCAATAACTGAATTCTGAATTTTTGTAAAATAAAAAAATAAATGATTGTGACGCTCCAAAATTAAAACCAAAAACGATCATACAATTTTAAACCCAATGAAATAGACTTTCTTTCCAATTAATTCTAAAATCATCATGCACAGACCTCTTTGTTAAACGAAATCTTTCCACGAACTCCAATTCATTATACACATAAAAATGATTTGGACGTGTTTTAATCTATCTTATTTTTTTCGCAATTGTCCTACCCAAGTTATTCTAGTTTGATAATCACTAAAATCTTCGTCGTCATATATATTCAACTTTTTAGTAAAATTGTTTTTTTTCTTCTATATTTATGATTTGAACGGGCTAAAGTTCGTATCGCTTTTGAAGCCAAATTACACGTGATAATTATTAATGAACAAATAACACTAAAGTTAGTTGTAAATATTCTCACTAACACATAGTTGAACGGAACAACTAGCTTTGTTGTTTTTTCAATTGCGTAATATTTATTTCATTTATTTATCATTTGACAGTTCTAACTGTAGTTTAACTGAGCAATGTTGCTCGGTTAAACCTAGATTATTAACTAGATAATATTTATCTGAAAAACTTAATTTTAAGTTTAGACTACAGTTAACTGACAAGTAGTAGTTTATCTTTATGTTAAAAACTAACTCTAAATGTTTTTTTTTGTATTTTGTCTACTCATTGTCGTTAACAATTAATTCCTCTAAGGTCTAGCAAAGAGCAAGAGGAGTTAGTCGATTGATATCCACGACGAGTCCACAAAAGCCAAATTTTTAACTTCGGTAAATATTTACTTATGAGGGCATTGGTTTTTTTGCAGATATCGCCTTCAATTCAAGAGTGAAATAAAACATAACTGTGAATGAATGAAATTTATAAAAGAAAAGTATGAGAAAACCCCTTCAAAATACATGTCGTATAATTTTTTTCTACCTACGAGTACATCAGTCATTCTTATATACAAACTATTCAATATTTATCATATATTAAGTAAATAGCTTAGATAGGTAAGTACACACATGTGTATTTACCTATGTACATATATGTATGTATATGTAAGTACACACAATTTAATTTAATACATGGTCGTAGTGATTAATGTTCAGTAAATAATTGTGATCGATTGAATCAAATGTGTTGTTATACATACATATATCAAGACACTGCCAACGATACTGATAAAGTAGTTTAAAAGTTATACGCGAACAGGTGAAAATGAAAAACAATTTTTGTTTATTTTTTCATTGTTGGGTAGAAATAATTAAAGTACTGAGTACAAAGCTTCATCAATAATTGAACAAAATACACTAAGTTTAACACGCGTGCCTTATTGCATTATTTGCAAATATTTGCAAATATTTTAATTTAAAGTACACGCAGAAAAAATACCCATGTAAAATTAACATGCCAAAAGGTTAATTCAAATTCATTAAAATCACATTAAATTTACTATGTTGTTTGAGTGTGTTGGTGGTTATTTGCTTTGCTCATAGCTGCAATACACTTTGTTCTTAGTTGTGTAGGTTGTTTTTGTATTGTTGTTGTTTTTTTCTATGTAAACAGCCAACAAACTGCTGCTGGCTGGTAGGCAGTGTGCTAGTCTTGCATTCGGGGGATCGCAGGTTCGAATCCTGGATCAAATCAAAGTTTTGTTTATTTTTTTTAACTAAAAGTTTTCAAGCCAAAGCATTTTGTTCTTTTTTTAACTAAAACTAAAACTTTTCAAATAAATGATAAGAAATAATGTTAAATTATAATTTAATGCAAGATGGTACATATTTAGTGTGTATCTTAAGAATACTTAAAGTTGTTATGGCTGCAGGGGTAAGCACGTTGACTACCACGCGATCAGTTCCGAGTTCAAATCTTTTTGATTTGCCAATATACAAAAATTTGTCTGATGTCTATGTCAACCACAAGTAAGTTAAATAATTAATAAAATACAATTACTACATTAAATTAAATTCATGTTGATCTAACTTGAAATAACTTTGATTCAACATTATTCTTCATTTTGATTTTAACAGTACTTAAATGTTAATTCAACGTGAAATAAACTTATTTCATTTTTTTTGGACAACTACTATACATCATGTTAAATTAACATGAAACACACATGAAGCAAAATCATTGCCAAAAAATTTAAAATTAACCCTATTTTTAACGATTCAACATTGTTTTTTTTCTGTGTAACATGTTTATCGAGATTTTTGCGTTATTCAGCACGTTCAGATGCTTGTTCGAATTTAATTTTAAAAAATACATAAATATGTATGCACATACGAAAATAATAGGAAGATAAAGATTTGAGCATAACAATGTATTTAATAGAATGGGGTGGACTTTGTTCTGAAACAATAAAAAAAAGTTTAAAACAAATAACAAACTATTATTTGTTCCTAAAAATTATCACATCTAATTTGGCATCCTAAAAATTTGAACTTTAGACTAATGAGGACCAAACATACGTCCCTTCTCACAATGTATGATTAGGAGTTAACGTGAATTTTAACTGACAGTTCTTCATACAAAACTTGCCGTTAAAGTTCCTGTTAGCTTTTAATTCTGCGTTGTGTGAAGGGCCGATAGACAAATAAAGTACGAACAAAAATAATTAAACTAACTAAATGTACCTATGAACATTTATTCATTTGTCAAAAGGAGGCCTGCAAAAGCTAATCCGATCATAAGGCTTGTCAAAAATGCGTCAAATATTGATGCTACCTCATTTGTATGTAGCAAATATAAAAAGTTTCGCGCAAAAAATTTCATGAAAAAATTAATAACGTAAATAAGGTATAACATGAAAAATATGTACACTTTTTGTTTTGTTCTTAAAAAAAATATTAATCGTCATCATCATAATCTGCATTCGTGAAATACTGTAGGTTTTTATAAAAATCGTGGCAATCAAAGGCAGGACAGCAAACAATTCAACGTAATTTGTATATTAAATCTACCTTTGTTAATGATTTTTAATTAGGTAATTATTATGAGAATGGCGTTGGCTGAAGTAGTTAGCACGTTGACTACAAAACCGAAGATCCTGGCTTCGACCCCGGTCTCCGACAGTCATTAAAAATAACAACATCACGAATTTTTCTGATGTGCATTAGTGTCCTTTGTATCATTTGTTGTGAGAAAAGTTCTAGTGATGCAGGCATAAGGCACTGGTCACTAAAAACTATACCGACTTATCAGATAACAATCCTAATGCAACATCAGTGCACCCTCCATCGTTGTGTAGTAGATCATCGGGAAGTAGAATAACCAATAAAATGGCTACTAAACACAGCTCATTTGACACCAGAAGGAGCTGCAACACTGGGTTGCCAGTTTTTTTCTAGAATTTATCTCCAATTTTTGATCATCATCCCCAATTTTTTTCATCCCCAAAAAACTCCCCAAATTAATTTTTTTATTAAAATTTTTTCCTTTGTGAAAAAAATAAATTTTTTTTAATTTTATCTGCAAAATAATGACGAAAATAACATATTTATTCAATAAAATTCATTTATATCGATAGCTACGAGTATATTTACGTTCATATAAATTTAATTCGTACTTATAAAACTTGTAAAGAAAAAAATACAAAAATAAAAATTTGTAAAGAAAAAAAATGCACATAGTTTAATATACACAAGTATAAACAAATTTTAACCAAAGTTTACCATTTCAAAAACTTTAGAATCGAAATCTTCTGATTCATCAGTCTCAGAAACTTTGTTGTACATAGTACTTGTATTAAAAAGCTTTAGCATTTAGCAGAAAATTTAAATTTGTCACAACAAATTGAATTATTTTTAAAGTGTGTGTTTATTCTAAGAAGTGCTACAAAAAAATCGTTTAGCATTTTGATGCGTATTTTTGTTTTGGTATATATATATGTATATATATATGTATATGTATATGTATATATATATATATATATATATATATATATATATATATATATATATATGTATATATATATATATATATATGTATATATATATATATATATATGTCCTTTATTTATCTAAAAAAATATAATGTAGATGCAGAAAAAGAATATATAGATAAAATGTTCACTGGGAACATTGGGCGTAGTGGTAGTGTTTTGGTAGTGTTCATTATTGGTTAATCTGCCTTCTACTTCTTCTTTATTAGAAACCATACACTATGAATAGTAACACAGATTCTTAGACTTGCCAGACGCATGTTTCTTAGTTCAAAAATCATTCTTGTTTGACCATCAGTTATAAAAAAAATCCCCTCAAATTTGGTTACATCCCCAACAAATCCCCAAATCCCCAATACGAAATTTTCATCCCCAATCGCGAAAAAAAATCCCCAATTTGAGGACAAATCCCCTAAACTGGGAACACTGGTGCGAAATAAAATCACACACATTCTTAAGGCCCAACTATAATATGAATATGCTGGCTTAAGCTAATGCCAGAATTGAACGATAAGTCTGTCAAATACTTAAGCAATTCAGATGTGACTTTTACGTGGCCACAATGTACTTACATGCACTTAAGTATTCTTTAGTCACAGTTGCACATATAGGTATTGTTAAAATTTTTTTAGTAATTTTTTTTCTTCTTATAACTACTAAATGAATGCAATTCAATCAAATTAACTTGTTGGAATATCCTAATCTATTAAAAATTCACGTGTAATTATATCCACCACTTTATTACTTGTTTTATTTGTTTTGCCTACCAAAAAGTACAACAGTGAACATACATAAATAATCTCAAGTGTATGTTCGTATATGTGTATTGTAAAACAAAGAATGAAAATAAAATTTTTGCTTTTTTTCTGAGTTTAAAATAAGAAACAATGAAAAAATATTTTAAATCAATGAATATTTTCTGCTGCTGTTTGCTTGAGTTTAAAAAAATGCAAAAACAGTGTTTTCCGTACGGAATATGCGTTCAGTTTGGCACTTAACTTAAGCAAATGACATTTGACGAAACTTGACGAAAAGTTCCATAAGTACATTATAGTTTGCCACATACGTTTTATGTGTAAGCGCACAGTTGCTTAAGTTCGCTTATTCCTATTATAGTTGGGCCTTTATTCTCTTTCATTTAGTCGTCAATGAGACAGCGACGATAACACATGCGTGGCGGGTTTATTAAATTCTTCATAGATACAGTGAAAGAAAAAAAGTGGAATGCGAAAAATATTTTATGATCACTAATGCTTTTCGCGACATTCAATGTGTTTTATGTTAGAAGAATTTTAAGGAAAGAAATGAATATGCATTAAAAAGACATTTTAATATTTTTTTGAGCAGCTTCACTAAACTGCATTTAATATCAAAACTTAAAAGACCAATAACTTAGGAAATATGGGTCGCAGCTAATTTTTTTTGTTTAATTTTTTCTTATTTTATAAGTTTCTATCAGATAAACTTTTTAAAATTTGTTTTTGGAAATTTTTTACAGTTTCCTATGAAAAGTTCACAGCCCCGTAACTCGGAAAATATGGGTCGGCCCCAACTTTTTAATTTAATTTTTGTTCCTTATTTTTTAATTTTCTATCACATATGCTCCTTTTAGTTTTTTTTGAGCAGCTTTACTAAACGGCATTTGTTGAAAATATTAATTTTTTTCTATGTATGCACTTCAGAGAGGAATGTAACAACTTTTCCCACACACAAAACTATAGATTTATTTTTGACATCACTGTTGTAAATACTCTACTATAGGCTGTGTGTTTCAATACTCAGCATACACTCAGCACTAGCAATCAGTGCCACCAGATTAGGGGATTTTGCCTCTCATTTGGGGACAGCATTTCGTCGGGAGGGATTTGGGGACTTTTAATTTTGATGTTAATTACAAAAGTAATTATGTTTATTTTTATGAAGTGAAAACAACGATAATTTGCAAAACTGTTAGGAACCTAAAAAACATCAAAAAACTTACTTACTAATTAATGTGATGATCGTAAAAAGATAAGTAAGAATAGTTAAACATACTGAGGCAGAGTAATATAATTTCGTGCTAACCTAAATAGAAAAATGAAAAAATGGAAAAAACAGAAAATTAATAGTGATACTTATAAATGTGTTTACCAAAGGTAAATCAATTGTATACACAACAATCGTTTCTCATATTCCGTTCATTGTAAATAGCTGATGTTAATAAGAATCTCTACCCAAGTAGATAGACTAGTGCCAATATGGAATTTGTTTTACCCTGTGGAAGATTTTGTGCCATCAGTTAAAGATTTGTTATACTTGCAGATTCATTCGTAAGTGTTTGATTTTACTAATTCAGCGATTCAGTGATTAACATATGTATGTATATTTATTTAATAGAGATGACAAACAAAATCAATAATTGCTGGTGATATGCTGAACGAATAAATGAATTAATCCCGGTTATTGTATGTATTTTAATTATAAGTTCCATTTTTTATATATTTGTTTAATAAAATACCAAAATGTGAACAAAATACGCAATTTCATTATTAAACGAGTATAATAGAATAATATTGACTATCTGTTTCCAATGTCTTCATATGGTCCCTAAAAAACTATCTAATCAGTAGTTCCAATGTCAGTAGTTGCTTTTCAATCACACGCACATGTTAAATGTATATAGCAAATAGCGTTGAGTGGGGTATAATTAGTGAGTAGTACTGGCGACAAAGTCGATAGTGAATCAGTACTGATTCACTAGTGACATTTTCTGCAGGGATTGAATATAATTAGCTTTTCGTTGAGTGTATTGGCGTGTACTCTTCCATAAGCAACTTTTGGGCACCCATGGTATTCCTGGTTCTGGCCAAAGGTCGAACTGTTTACATTCCTGGCTGTTGACAAGGATCGAACTCAGTTTCTCAATGGCTGTTTCTTACTTTTCTCAACAAAATTCGTTCATTGCCGTGAATACCGGCAATAGAAAAACTTAAGAAGCCCACCTAATATCATCTGGGCACAGAAACTCGAAATGAATGTGTGCCCGTTGTCGCATAAACAACACAAAGGTGACCGAACTTGGTTACTTTTCCACAGAGGATAGTTCAGTTCAAAGTCACTAGAAAGAAACTCTGTAACGAGCCGTAAATCATTTCTGTTGATGTTCAGGATGCGACTGTGAAAATAACTACATCGATGCTTTGGCCTGCCTTAAACCAGAAGAAGTCAGCCACATTTCCTTTAAGTCGAAGTATCATTTCCTTTGATCAGAGGGATTACCGTCGACCAACTTACGCCACAAAACGGCTCTGCGTGCATAAACGGAGCAGCAGAGGCCATCCTGGGGCCAAATTACGGCACTCGTTATCAAATGAAATTACGAAATTTTTCCATATAAACTCTATGGAAATATTTCGTAATTTCGTTCGATAACGAGTGCCGTAATTTGCCCTCTGGTCAGTTCATCCTCTTCGGCGTTACACAAATGACCGCTGTAACCATGTATCCAGTAAATGAAAATCGTGTTCAGTACACCGAAAGAGTTTTGCTTCATAAATCCAATGAAACAATTTCATTAAAAAATTTTCACAAATCTAATGATAATTTCACAAATCCAATGAAAATATCATGAATTTTGTGAAACAATTTCATTGGAATTGCTTCCTTGATATTTTGGTTTCGTTAGAATATTTTATTGGATTTATGACAACAATATTTTCTAATTATTAAGAAACCCCTTTATATTTAAGTTATTTCATTCTTTTCATGAAATTATTTTATTGTTTCGATGAAGTTGTAGCACTGCATTAATTACACTATTAAATAAATTGGATGAAGTTTTCAATAAAATAATTTTAACGAAACTGGTTTCATTAATCCAACGAAGCGTGACGTTGATTGAATGTTAATGAATTTTTCATTAGATTAATGTCGAAATTCATTGAATATCTGCCGAAAATTCTTTCAGTGTATGGAAATTTTTTGCAATGAGTCAAACACTCTAAAGCAAGCTTGGAACAGAATTCCCATGAAAGGAGAGACATAAGAGCTGTCAAACTATCGAAAAAATAGCTACATATGTATATGCTCGCCTTGAATGCTCATTTTTCAAATTAATGTGACCACATTTGTTGGTTGGGCCCAACGATTCCAGCACCAACTCCATCTTCCGTTTTGGATCCATCCGTACATCAACGTAAACTTCTTGGATCCGCAGTGGGCCGTTTTCTTGCAATAATGCCCTAAGTGGAATTCTGACATTAAATCTCCTGTCTGACCTCAGTCCACAGTTTATCCTGTAACAGAAAACGATTTCTGAATAGTTCGAATTTTTGCAATTATGAAAAATCTGGTTTCTGTTTTTAAAATTCAGGAAAATTATTAAACTCCAAACATTTGAGTTTAAATTGCTTTAGTAAAAAAAATAGTTAAAAGTTCATGTAAATACTGTTACGTAAAAAGATTCCTACAGGGTTAATGCAAAGAATTATCTAGAAGTATTTAACTAAAGCGCTAAACGTACACACATATTCACGTGCAAGCACTATAGCAACAACAATTGTATACAAAGCTACAGACATACACGTATACAAATAAAAGTGCGAGCACTTATGGTAATCACCCTGTACTAAAAATAGCACACTGCACTAGCAACATACAAGTCGTTACTTTGAAAATTCAAAGATTAACGGCCAATCGAATCACCTACAAACATCTAGAAACGGCGATATGAATTTTCCCCATTATGCTAGAAGACTGTTTGAACATCTGGCTACCAATAAACAAACACGCCTATACGGCCATATCGTTTCTTATGTGTTGGTCTTTACTAAGTGCATGAATGCATGTTGCCACGTCATCTACTTGCGAATATTCTAGATCCGGTTTGGTAGTATAAAAAGAGAGCTGCCGTATGTCAGAGTCAGTCAGTGCTAATTGGAATTTAGTAGAGTGAACATCGTTGAAAGTAAAAGACATCGTGCCGTGGATAATAACGTTAAGAAGTAAATAAGAAAAGACAAGTTGTAATTGGTTTAGTCAAGAATAAAAGGAAGTTCAGTTGCAAATAAGAAAATCGTGTTGTTATTTATTTTTATTTTTGAGCAATCAAAAGAACTCACACGTTTAATAAAAATTTAAACGTAACATTTGGTGTCAGAAGTGGGATTGCAAAATAAAAATAATTAATTAATCAGAGAATAATGAATTTGTAATACAAGGAAAGAAAATCGACAATGAAGTTCGAAGACCTAAAAGTGGAGCAACTCAAAAAGGAATTGAGTAAGTGTGACCTGCCGACAACAGGTAATAAGGCAGAACTTCAAAAGAGGCTAACAGATGAATTCAAGGGTCGTGGCGTTGACATAGGAGCGTACGAATTTGAAGAGAAATATGAGATGGAAGAAGCCTCTGCTTCTTTTACTAGTACTCTAACCAGTACAGACATCAGCGCAATGTTTGCTGCCATGATGAGCGAAATAAAAGCGCACTATGAGAAAATGGAAACTAGCCTGGAAAGAATGGATGAGCAATTTCAGGAGTTTTCTAAGCTAAACAACGAGAGAGTTCTAGCTGAAGTTAAGGCCACAAATAAGAGACTTCAAGAAATGTCTGAGGGCTTATATAGAAGAGTAGATGTCATTAAAGTACAAGTCAGTAAATCAGACGAAAAGATTTCTGACTTGGAGCAGATCAACGATGAAATTTCTGGCAATGAAGAAAATGTTGAAATCAACAGTGGTCAGTGTCAACAAGTTGGAAATGAGCGAAGTTTGTCAGAAGTCTCCAGCGAATTGAATGAAGCTCGTGACTTAGAAGATAGTCAAGCGGTCTGTGAAACAGTGGCACTAGCTAAGGGTGAAATGGTTTCGCTTGCTCAGGGTAAAGAAACTGCTACAGTATACAAAGCGCGCAGCATAAAAGCAGCAAGGAAGAAGAAGATAACTTTTGTAAAGAGCATCAAGCGTATGGTAAGGCAAAGTCTAGTCGAGGAACAAAGTAGAGTCAGTGCAAAAGGCCATAAGTGCGGAAGGAGTGGTCATTTCCAGTGTATGGTAAGGCAAGCTCTAGCCAAGGGACAAGGTAGAGTGCGAGCCAAAGGCCATAACTGTGGAAGGAGTGGTCATCTCCAGTGTATGGTAAGGCAAGCTCTAGCCAAGGGACACGGTAGAGTCAGAGCCAAAGGCCATAAATGTGGAAGGAGTAGTCATCTCCAGGGTATGGTAAAGCACGCTCTAGTCAAGAGGCAAAGTAGACTCAGAGCCAGATGCCACAAATGTGGCAGAAGTTGTCATCTACAGCGTACGGCATGGCAAGCTGTAGTAGAAATACGAAGCAGATTCAGTATGGTGGGCTGCAAGTGTGGAAAGACTTGTCATCTTCAGCGCAAGGCAAGGCAAGCCGTAGTGGAAACAGGAAGCAAAGTCAGTACCAGGGGCCACAAATGTCAACAAAGTAGTCACCTCCGGCGTATGGCAAAACAATTCCCAGTTGAAAGACGAAGCAGAGCCAGAACTAAAGCCTACAAATATGGAAGAGGTAGTCGTCTACAGCGCAACTACAAGGCGTATAGAAAACGTAGAAAGAAACAGGCGGTGATGATGTGCCTATTCGGGACGAATAGGCTTAAGTGGGCGGCAGTGTTACGTAAAAAGATTCCTACAGGGTTAATGCAAAGAATTATCTAGAAGTATTTAACTAAAGCGCTAAACGTACACACATATTCACGTGCAAGCACTATAGCAACAACAATTGTATACAAAGCTACAGACATACACGTATACAAATAAAAGTGCGAGCACTTATGGTAATCACCCTGTACTAAAAATAGCACACTGCACTAGCAACATACAAGTCGTTACTTTGAAAATTCAAAGATTAACGGCCAATCGAATCACCTACAAACATCTAGAAACGGCGATATGAATTTTCCCCATTATGCTAGAAGACTGTTTGAACATCTGGCTACCAATAAACAAACACGCCTATACGGCCATATCGTTTCTTATGTGTTGGTCTTTACTAAGTGCATGAATGCATGTTGCCACGTCATCTACTTGCGAATATTCTAGATCCGGTTTGGTAGTATAAAAAGAGAGCTGCCGTATGTCAGAGTCAGTCAGTGCTAATTGGAATTTAGTAGAGTGAACATAGTTGAAAGTAAAAGACATCGTGCCGTGGATAATAACGTTAAGAAGTAAATAAGAAAAGACAAGTTGTAATTGGTTTAGTCAAGAATAAAAGGAAGTTCAGTTGCAAATAAGAAAATCGTGTTGTTATTTATTTTTATTTTTGAGCAATCAAAAGAACTCACACGTTTAATAAAAATTTAAACGTAACAATACTATAAAATAATATAAAAATTTAAGGTAAAACATAAAAAATAACTTCATAAGCATACATATCGCTCATTTACTCAAAGAACGTCATAACTCAAAAAATGGAATAATGATGCAGAATTAATCCTCATATCGTTCTTTATATTGTGTACAAATTTCATACAAATATCTTGCTTGGTCAACTTTTGAAAACAGAATTAAATTTTCTTTTTCCATTTAGTTGTATTAAAATTTAAAACTTCAAACCTTTTCTGGCAAAGTAGTTTTTTGAGTTTACGTTCTTTGAGTAAATGAGCGATATGTATTCCCCTATTACAGTTTACAACTGAACTAAGTTTGGTTGAAATTGCAACAACTTACCTGTTTTTTGTTATTCTGAATTACAACTAATTTTAGTTGTATTCGAAACAATGCTCGAAAAGAATGCAATGCTATGTTTTTTGAAACCACAGTAGCCATCACAAAACATTTGAAATAGTTTTAGTTTTGGCCTTTTATTTTTTTTACATTTCATGCTTTTTGCACGTGGCAACAATATTGGTTGACAAATGGGATTGGTTGGCGTCTGGAATAATGAAGCAAAGCTAATACACTCGAAATAAAAACCAAAATATCACAGATAAACAGTTGTGTCATGGTGGAAAAAGTTGTAATACATAATAAAAATTTGACAACTACAATTAAACTATCCACTTAGTTGTAAATCATAATAGTGGCCGTAAAGTACACGACGCACACTAAATCATAAAACGTCACAACTTAAAATTATCAAAATGGTTTTGTTTTTCCATAAACCAGTTACTGAACAAATGAGGCTATCAGCGCAGAAGTGGTGTAACCCACATTGGCTGTTGGTTGCTGTTCTGATGCTAAATACATTATTTAGAATACTAACTATCAAAAAAAAGTAGAGTAAGCCACCGTTTGTTATTCTAAAGAAAATTGAGCTGAAAAATCGTTTTTGCAGAGATCATAATATTGCAAATTAATGAAACAATTAAATAATTTAAAAGAGCAATTGTTTAAAAAACTATATGTGGGTTACACCGCTTCTTCATTGATAGCCTCAAATGTCTAATAGTGGCCTGCGTAAGCAGTCTTGAAATGTAAATACGTCATGTTTTTTAAATGTACTCTCGTGGCATGCATTATACTAAGCCAATAATAAATGCTGTCGCAGTATAAACGAAGCACGATGGATGTATTGGTGTACGTGTATATGACTGTTAACAAGCGATGTCGCCAAGACGTCTTGTTCAAACAAACATTGAAAATAAGTACTGTTTATAGATGTATGCTTGTTATTTTGCATATTGTACATTTGGGTGTGTGTGTGTGTAAGATTTAGATGGTAAACTATTATGTTTGAGTTTAAGGGAGGCTTCTTTAAGCAAGCGCACGCAACTTATGTAAATGCATGTGTGCGTTCGTATGTGCGCAGAAAAATAAGAGAGCATATAAAAATTATGTAGGTATGTATGTATGTACATGCATGACGTTAGTATACGCCTCAATGAGAGAAAAAAGCACAAGCACCACAAATTCTTCAGTCACGAGCTATTTTCTTCTTTACTCTTATACCTGCAATAAGTTAAACAAATGTATTGCGGAACACATTGTTTAGCGTTTGTTTCAGAAGATTTCACTGTAGTAAAGCATTTGAAATTACCCTCATGTCTTAAAAGTTCTTATAAGACGTCTTTTGCAGGTCTTTAATGTCTAATGACCGCAAACATTTCTTTTGCAACACAGTCTTCTTGAACAATACAAGATATCGTTATGCGTGTTTTTATGTCACATACTTGCGTCATTTGTACAGTATCAACAGTTTTTTCCACTTCTGTAACGATAATCGCATCGTTAAAATAATTATAACGAAAATTTATCGAATTTGCTATCGTTAAAAATAAGTTTCAGAATCATACAATCGTTATTTTAAGCGACAAAATGTATAGATAAAAATTACGATTGTCTGATCGTTAAAAGTTACTGAATCTCACTACTGAACATCTGAGCACTTTTTATTGACATCCAAACAAATCCCTTTGATTTCATGTTGCAGAAAGTGTTGCCATACTCAAAAAATAACTCCTAGAACTTTTACACTTAAAAAAAATACTTAGGAAAATCGAAAGAAAAAGTTCGTCTAAGTTTCAATATGGTGAAAACTAATTTTATTGCAAAATCTACAAATCGAGGAGTATTCGACTGAGCCGGTTTTTTAATTATAAAAAACAACTATTCGACATTCGAAAAATCAATATTTTAAAAAAACCGACAACCGCATTGTGAAAAAACCAGGCCGATGAGTGCTCATTATCGACACAACGAGCAAAGCTCCCAAAACCAATCCTATAAGCGGCCATTGCCGCAGATTATCTTGTAAATATTTGTAGTAGTCCAAAAAATGCCTCAATGGCTAAGGTTGGACACGACTCATTGCGCCTGTTGTAAGAAGACAAGCCAATCTCTGAACCTCAATAAAGGCGATATGTTTTAAAAGGCAAAAAATCAGATTAAAGGAATACCCCCATTACAAAATAACATTTTTGCAAATTCAGAAGAAATTTGTATTTAACCGATAAGCTTAACAACTACCTTATAAATTATTTTCGTATCGATAAAGCATTAGATAAGTGACCTACAAAATGACGGCAACATATATGCTACAAAATTCCACATCAAATTAAAGCTCTACGTCAGAACTTATCATATTGGCTGAAATGAGATTCGAACAATGTTGGGCATAGTAACACTGCCCAAAATGAAAAATAACAAGGTTCTAACGATGTATATCATCGTTACGATAATGTCCCAGATAGTTAAACTTAAAGCCTCCTATCCATTATACAATATTACTGTAATTTGTAATTTTTTTTACAAATCTCGGGAAATTTTCATGGGGAATTTTCGTGAATTTAATATTTACGTTTTTGGAATTTGCTGTTTTTACACTGCTGTTCGTTGTTTTATTACTTAAAAATACAACTCTGTAAAATAAATGGTAATAAATCTATAACTTCTAAACTACTAATTGGATTTATATGAAACTTCGAACATCCGTAGAGGAGGACTCAGGCTTTATAACAAATGTCTTGGCAGCCGTCTGGCTTAAGCTGGACAGGAGTTAAAGTGTTGTTGTTAAGTTGACAACATGGGACTCAAAAAAAATTCTGAGGCTTGTAACTTTTAGAAAAATTATCCGATTTTTATGAGATAAAGCGTTTTGATCTAAGCTCAAAATTTTTAATAAATAATGTCCTTAGATGTGTTTTCGTATCTCTCATAACTTAGAAAATATTTGACTTTTAACAAAAAAAATTTTTTTTTGCCTTGACTTTTGAAATACTAAGAGTATTTCACCTACAACTTTTTAGTCAATTGTTGGATTTTAAATTAAAAGACCGCATTAAATTTCTGATCAAATTTTAAATAAAAATAAGTAAAAAACTTATTAATATCTGCAGTCGTGAAAACGGGGAAAGGCAAAGAATTCAAAGTTTTAAAATTTTTCTGGAAAAAGGACGTTTTTTTAAGAAAAAGTACCTTCATTATTTTCAATTTTGTGAAAAACTTTGTTTAACACATGCACTTTTAAACCACATAGCGCTAAAAACAATCTATTCAGAATATGCTAAGAGCCAATTATTTTGTATTTTGGGCATGCACCCTACACTCAGCAGTGTCCGAAAATTGCCAATTTCAAATTTTTTTTTGTGCTTATGCGCTTATAAAAGGTTGTGACGGTATATTTTGAAAGTTTTAGCTATATCATTTAATTATTAGGATAGTTGGCAACATGTTAAACTTAAATTTTTAACAGACTTTTCATAAATGCGAAGATGCGCGCAAACTTTCTGAAAAAAGTCAAAATTTTGGAAAAATTTTGTTTTGTGCCATAAAAATATATATATAAAAATAATTTTCTTTTCTTATGTTGGCATTTTTAGCTTTCATGTGAGTCTTTTTACTTTGCCTGAAAAAATTATTCCAATATAATTAACTGATCTCGAGATATTCCGATTGTAGGGTGCAATTCAAAAAATATGTAGAATGCGCTTAACTTTTTTCCCTTTATTCACACATCAGCTGTTTAAAACTTTTATGAACTCTGAAATTCAAACTAAATAGAAAAACAAAAATAAATTTGGAATCTTATCCAATAAGTCTATGTATAGTTTTCGCAATAAAAAATGTTTATGGTAACTATACCATATGTTTTTCCATGTAAGTGTAGTTAATGTTAATAACAGGTAAGCATTTAACGAATAACAACACACATTTTTAATGGATTAAAAAAAGGTTTTCGCGGATTTTATTACAGCAACATCGGGAGGTGCTACCTGATTATGCTACTACTACTTAATAACACTTCACAGTACTAGGTAATTAGACAAAATTAGCAAAGGTGCTTATAAATTATGCTGTATTGCATAAAAACGCAGGGTTCTAAGAATAATCACTCTATATTGAACTGTTATGGAGATTAGTATTAAATATAACGCGGTATGTAAACTTCTATGGGAATACGTTCCTGTTAGTTTATTGCGCCAAGAAAAATGTTCTAAAATCATAGATATAATTGACAACTCATTTGGATTAAAACTAAATGAAGATGCTACTAAAAAAATAGAGAACTTGGTAGCGTACGAAAGAAAAATGAAAGAATTAAATTATAACAAAGCTAAGTTCCAAAACAAAATGAACAATGGCTAAAAACCGAGATAGTTACACAGATTGGTATGAAACAATTGGGAAGGCCTAGTAAATTATACGAGGAACTTCAACTAAGAAGCCAGAAAAAAAGCAAGAAGACCTCATTGAAAACCACTCTTTTGGCCTTATAAAGGATGCCTTTAGAAGTGCCTTAACCAAAAACAAACCGAAGGAAGTTGGCAAAATTGTGATGCTCTTCCAAAAGCATCTCCAAAGAGAATACAACGTATGGTGGAAAGCATACCAACGCCTAAATCTAAAACAGATTTTACTAATGAAGATGCATTAGCCCTTATTCTAAACTTGAGTCTAACAAGGAATAAATGTGAAATATTAAGAAAAGCTATGACTGAAAAGAAATGGGGAAATTTGCCATCTACAAAGTCATTGAAGGCAACAAAGGATGTAATGCATTGGTTACCAAAGATAACTAAAGAAATAGAGAAAGACGACAGTGAAGCAGTTCAAATAAATAACCTCTTAAGCTTCGATATTTCGGATTGTTTTCTTAAAAATAATTGAAATAAATAAATTGTAAAATTATGGTAATTAACATAGCTCAAACATGTAATTTAAAAATAAATAAATTATTTAGTGTTAAAAAGTTTTTCTTAGTTATAGCCTAATATTAAATAGATTATCTATTGGTAAATAATAATAAAAAACAAAACACACAAATAAAACTTTTCCAATTAAAGTTAATAAAAACTATCCAAAATTTTAATGATCATCATTAAATAATATTTGAAAATGAAACAAAGCAAATTTCTATAAAAAGTTTAATGGATTTGTACAAACTAATATTTTTAGCATTTAAGAAGTTTATTATTCGACATATTGTCATAATTATATTTTAATTTGAAATTTATTTGCTTGTGGTTTAGCTTGGTCTATATACGTATTTCATTGGCGCTTAAACCAAATCATCAGTAGACTTCAACCACAAATTTTGAACAGTCACAAACCTCTTACTTTATGCACAGACTTTCAAAAACTATATGAGAATTCATAGAATAATAATATTTTTGAAAATCACAAAGACAAAATAAGTTTAGTAGGCTTTGAAACTCATACAAAACCCAGCAAATAATTTATATTCGATATGAATCTATTTTATTTTTCTACACCTTCATACAATTAGAAATCCATTGGATAACAATAAAAGTAATTACAAGGCAAAATGAAAAATAAAACCTAAAATTTAACATTTAAGAAGTTTATTATTCGACATATTGTCATAATTATATTTTAATTTGAAATTTATTTGCTTGTGGTTTAGCTTATTATGACAATATGTCGAATAATAAACTTCTTAAATGTTAAATCAATACAACTTGTCGATCGAAATTTTCTTGTTGACATGGTGGGTCTGGCTGTAAACACAAAAAAAAAAACGATATAATACTACAGAATATTTACACATTTGTTATTTCGGTTAATCGGCTAAAATTAACCGGTTTAATCGTTAATCGAAAAAAAGCCAATATGAAATTAACCGATCAGTTAATCGGGTAGTATAGAATACCATATTGAGTACAAAACAAAAACCAAGAAGAAAGTAGTCTTTCGTTCGAACAAATCTAAATACTTTTGAGCAGTGTTGTCAACTTTGAAATTTCAAAACGCACCAAAATTTAAAAAAAGCGCGCCATTTACAAAAAACGCACCACGCTTAGATTTTTTTTTATTTTAAAATGTTTATTGAATTAATAATTTTGCATAGAAAGTATAATATTATTTTTTTGTATACGAGAATTTTTTTTATATTAATTGAACTGTCGGAAAAATAGAAAATATTTTTGGATTTCTTCATATGTAATATACTGAATATCTTGACCAAAGAAATATATGACTTATACAAGTTTCATAATTAAGGGCACACACATTGGCGGTATTCGATGTTTAATGCAAAATGGTCTTGCGTAAGTGTGAATGCAAAATATCGTAGCTTTTCTTTAAAATCCAACAACAAATACACACACAATCAAAAGAAAAGCTACGATATTTTGCATTTGCACTTACGCATTACCGTTTGCATCAAACATCGAATACCGCAATTAATTTGTAAAAAAATATAAATTTTTGTACATTAGTTTTATAAATTCTGCTTAAAACTTTAAAAAAATAAAAATATTAATTATTCCAAATTAATAAAGCTAATATTATCATTATTATTGTTATCATAGGGTCATAAAAAAGATTTCATTTCAAATTGTGATGTTTTGTAAACATCATTACTATTAATATTAATAGTAATAATAACAATAATCATTACTATTAATAATTAATTATAATTAACACTATCAGGAAGTTGGTTAAAGTTTCACAACAAAAATTTTCCAGTTTGCGTTGGTGCCACCAAAAATTTAAAAACGCACCAAAATTAAATAAATTCAGTGAAGTGCGACTTTGACCCGCGCACGAAGGGTTCCGTACGGACACGAGATATGTAGTTCAATACGAACAATATAAACTATAGTTTTGGCATTTTTTTCGTTTTTGGGTTTTTTTCGGTTTTAAGCGTTTTTTTAGTTAGTTTTTGAATTTATTAGCGCTTTCTGAGTTTTGGCACTTTTTTCACGTTTTGGCGATTTTTTTTTTGGTTTTTGAAGTTTTTTTAATTTTGGCGATTTTTTTATTTTGGCGATTTTTTTTAATTTTGGCGTTTTTTTCAAATAGGTGATTTTTTTTGGTTTTGGCGATTTTTTTTTAGTTTTGGCACTTTTTTTTCGTTTTGAGGATTTTTTTCGGTTTTTGACGTTTATTTTAAATTTTGGCGATTTTTTTTAAATTTGGCGATTTTTTTTAATTTTGGCGACTTTTTTAATTTTGGCGATTTTTTTTCACATAAACAATTATTTTGGTTTTGGTGCATTTTTCGCGTTTTGGCGATTTGTTTCGGTTTTTGGTTTTTTTTCATTCAAACGATTTTTTCGAATTTGGCGATTTATTTTAGTGCTAGATTTTTTTTTTAATTTTGTCGTTTTTTTCGATTTGGCGATTTTTTTTAAATTTGTGGTGATTTTTTTCAGGTTTTGGCGATTTTTTTCGGTTTGGCGATTTTATAATTTTCGGATTTTTTAGTTTTACCGTTTTTGCAAATTTCAAGAGTTTACCTCTTACGATTTCCAAGATATAGCAAGTTGTCAAAATTACATAGTCAAAATTGCATTAACTGATGGACCACCCTTTAATTTAAATTTTTTAATATTTTAATGTTTATTGTTGTAGTCTATATAAAAATACACTAATTTTACAAATTTCAAGTGTCAATTGTATGTACATAGTATATTACATGAGATTTTAAAATTTTTCGTCGCTCGTTTTGGAGCACCCTTTAATTTCTAATTCTCATGTATTTGTTGTTGTAGTGGCCAAGGTTCTACATACTCTGTCCAAATTTCAGGTCCGTGTGACGGACAGACGGACAGACGGACAGACGGACAGCGTAGCGAAAACAATAGGGTTCCTTTTTTCACCTTTGGTGTACGGAACCCTAAAAAAGCGCACTACGCACCAACTAAGGAATTTTTCGCACAAAAAATTTCAAAAAGCACCCAAAATGGTGCGAAACGCACCAAGTTGACAACGCTGCTTTTGAGTCAAGAATTTTGAATAAGCATTTATATTGTGCATATCATCACAAAAATACCTTTTAAAAAATATATGTTTCACCAAATATGTGTATGCGATAAGATACTTAAAAGTATAAGACAAAAAATTTTTTTTCGTATTTATATATGTATATAAGATAACCTATCCGAAAAAAATAATGTATATTTCTTTTATTACTTAGCAAGATAAATTGCTTTAATATCCCAGCTGCTTCAGCAGTAAAAATTTATGAAATATATGATAAGATTTTTGTTGAAAGAGTGCCGCCCTAGTTATCGATAACAGCATACGCACTACAAAATTGGTCTTTTGACGTATTATTAACAAAATATTGCCATTCGGTTTTGTTATAAGCAGATATTAGTTGATAAAAATGTTGAGTGAAAACAACATTTGGAGTGTTCTGTTTATTGTAAAATGAAAGCGATATATTGCACATACTGTTGTAATTTTCCCAAGGTGGGAATTTAATACTAACAGAGTTGGGCAAAATACATAGTTTGTCGCCATGTCGCCAAATCAAAAATTTATACGCCAAACAAGTTGAAAAATCGCCACGTTTGGCAAGAAATCGTCATATCTGACAATCCTGGTATGTACTTATATAAATTTAACACATGTCGTAATCGTCATAAACTATGAAGATTAAAGAAACCGATACGGCTCTCTAGGTTCCAAATAGGAACTACAGAAACATATTTACATATACATACATAAACGTAGTAATTTTTTATATTAACTTGTCTTGTAATAAATTGTATAATTACTATTACAGATATAACTATGTACATATAATAAAAAAGGCATATTAAACTATAATTGAATTATTTTAATTTCAGATTATGGATAAGGACAAAGTCAAAAGTAACAAACAAAGTTCCATAAATAGAAAACATAAAGTAAATGGCGCAAGTGAAACATGTGATAAAACTAGTAAGTGTCTTTAACATACAATTAATGTCGTTTAATTTAATGTACTTGCGCATTGGATAATCGAAAGATTATAATCGTCAATAAGAAGCAAATCCATAACTTTAACCTATTTGGGTGACTCTCGTTGCCTTGATTTTTGTATTTTTTGTGTCACTCAATTCTATTTACACATTTTCGAAAAAGATAAAATTAAATATTACAGAATTTCCTACCAATCGAGCTCTTAGAATAAAAAGGTTAAATGTCACTTTATATGAGTATCAAGAAAAACGTTATCAAAGCTTTGAGTCGAAATAATTTTGCTAGATATGCAGTTTGAATATTTTTTTCTTTTATATATTACATAGTACATATCCACATCTGATCAATTTATTTCATGATGAATGTCAAATTGCTAGCATGATGAAAATTCATCACGTATAGACTCAATTTATTAATACTATGGCAGCGCTAATCATAATATATCAGAGCTCACGGCCTTATAAATTCATCTTTATATCAAATGACATTTCATGTGTTACTGTGCAATGCATTTAACGTTTATTTAATAAACAATTTTCTTTTAAAAAGGGCTTCAGAACAATTATTTGTGACCAAAAAATTTAACAACACGCAAATTAGATATTTTTGGCAAGTGTTTTTAAAATATTTCCTTGATTCATCATGATATAAAATCATCAACGTCTACCCCCCTTATGTTGATATTAATGAAAAAGTTACAGTTGCTCTGCCAGCGTCATATTAAGGTGTCTTTGCATTGTAATACAATGGGTAGTATGAATAAAAAAAGTATTTGATTTTTACTTAAAAATTTGTTTTAAAATCCCAAATATGTATGTGTTTTTTGTTTTTTTAAACAAATTTTTAAGTAAAAAGTAAATACTTTTTTATTCATACTACCCAATGTATTACGACATTTAGATTATAAATACAACATATTATCATGTAAAGGCGAAATGTATCGAGATGAAGAGAATGCGTATAGAAAATTTGACAAGCGGTCGGTAAATGTTTATTTTCTAAACCATTTTGGAAACTTAAGTATTCTCATCACACCAGAGGTGTATTTCAAAATAAACATGGACAACACTAATGGTATTTATTGAAGGTGTTGACACTTTTATACAAACAACTAAAATCAACTCTGGAAATGTTCATGTTGTTCTTGTAAATATTTTACGACTGCAACCATCAGCTCCTTAACAAATCTAAAAAAAATTATGTTGTAATAAAATTAAATTGAAATTATAAAATTTTTTCTACAATGTTTAGTTTTATTAGTACACATATTTTTTTTTGCAAATTCCCAATTTTTACTATTAACTCAATAGTTTAATGTATATGTTTGAATATCAGTGTTAACATGAAACATACCTACAAGGGATTCTTTTTCAGATAAATTTCATAATATTTTGATTCTAAAAAGTCGTAATACTTTGTATTACCATGTAAAGACACCTTTACAAGTTATGATATAAAATCATCAGGTGAGGACACTATGTTAAGCAATAGTGTTGGGCAAATCCTTTCATTTGTGTGAATCTTTCATTCTCTTTCAGAAAGGTAAGGTGAAGTAATTCTTTTTTTCTTTCATCTCTCTGAATGTCACACACTTTTCAGGATGAATTGCCAATGTATCTCTTTTTAAAAATTGTTCAATTTACGTGAATACCCAGGCAGAAATTGTGACTTTGTCCAAAAAATATGTACCTTCAGCACACTGTAAATACAAAATTACGACTCTTCCAAAATGTTTGTACCACCACAGTACTGTAAACACAAAAATATGACTCAACGTTTACAAATTCCGCGTCCTTAGTAATGATATACAACTACAACACTGTATTTACAAAAATCCGACGTAAGTTTCCCAATACCCCGTGTACAATAATTCTATACCGCTTCAACACCGTAAATACAAAAATTCGACTTAAGTATTTAGAGTATTGTGACAACATTGAAAACAAGAGTCGGAGGCTTTATCATCCAATCAATCAATCAATTTCATACGATTCAACTTTTTTTTGACATTTGACGCCGTTGACGACGTCGACATTAACTCCAGCATTAATGTCGACGTCGTCAACGTCAACGTATGAAATTGTATGAGAGCAGTTAATCTCAACGCCGTAAGAAATTCGACGCCGAAAAAGTCCAATCTGTTTCAACTTTTTCGGCGTCGTTGTGGTGTTGCTCAATGTTGTTGTATATTCATGTTGTTATATTTTCAATGTTGTTGTATATTCAATGCAGAAGTACACAGCTGTGTTAACGTCGTCGACGGCGTTTACATTAACAGCAAAATGAAATTTTACGACGAACATCACAATTTCGGCGTTAAGACGCCGTCAACGACGTCTACATTAATTCTAGCATAAATCTAGCATAAGAGTACACTAAAATTTTGATAAAGAGATGTTGTACTAATGTTAGTTATACCGGCAGACAATCGTAGCAACGTCGTGCTGATTGTTTTTTCTGCCTGGGTAGTTATTTTAAAAACTAAAGTAGTTTAATATTAACTTCAAATTACAATATCTTAAGACAAATCCATAGTCTTGAGTCCTTTCAGCTCAAAAACAGAAATACAAAAGCAAATAGGAATATGAAAGTAAACAGAAAAATAAAACAGAAAGATGAAAGAAATATAGAGACAATATAGAAATATTTCTTTCTTTCACATGAAAGAATCCTGCAGTTGAAGTGTTTCATTCATGAATGACACAATCCTATTAAGCAATGTACTTAATACTAATAAAATTAATACTAATAAAGTTTAATTAGAATTTTGAAAAATTTTAAATGCGAGTTATAGCCTTTTTAAATCAAGTTTGAAGACAAATTGTAATTTAAAAAGGTCATACACGCACATAGATCTTTTATATGTTATAATTCTCAAAATTATATATCATATTTAATGAAAAATTCTTAAATAAAAGGTATTAAATTATAAAAATGGAGTTTGTTTTTGATAAGCAAAAAAGAGCCTTATTAATAAGGCTCTTTTAAGAATTTTTCACTAAATATTTATATGCTCGAGTTCTCGTGGTACCTTCATAGCGAACAGTCGATTAGCGGAATTTTCTCTTACATACCAAACAAACAAAAAATTATACAAAAAAATATTCGTAGTACATATTATTCGTAATAGGTACATACTGACTTTAATAAATAAGCTTTATTGCTTTGATAATATTTTTTACATAGTGGAAATAACAAATACAAAAAAAAACGCAAACATAAACAGTGACATTGAGGAATACTCTATACGAGTACCTCAAAAACAGACAAACAATCATAAATTACAAAAACAAAAAAACCGTAAGCAAAAAAACACAAAAGGTGCCCTTGAGGAATACTCTATATGAGTGCCTCAAATACAAACAATTTTCAAGTGAGTTGTAATGGCAGAAATGCCTATTTTACTGTGAGTTCTGAAGCTCTTAATGAAAAAAATAGAAATAATAAATCTAATGAAAGTGTTTTTTTTAACGTCAAAGCCAATTTTTCGTCAGCGATCAACTTTGCTTTGTCCAATGCCAAATAGTAGTGATTCATTAACATTACAGTTGCCTAGTACTTCTTCATATAAGTCAGTAATATCATCCCCTTCAGGCTCGTATTCGTCACTTAACAAAGTTATCACTACAGATAACAGTATTTCAAAACCCAAGGTGCAAGTCGGTATGGACAGATATATAACCGTGGTAAAGCGTGGGCGAAGCCCGAATTCTTCAAAAATTTCATCCGCTCCAAAGATGTCTAGGGATAACAGCGCATCCTAAACTAATCGCCAAAACCGTTTAAAAATTTTGCAAGATGAGAACGACAAACCCGAAGTATCCTCGAATAAAACATCCAAGCCGCCACCAATCTACTGGAGAGAGAAAAATTCAAATGCCCTTATTAAAAAATTAATTTCGGTCATTGGTGAAAATAAATTCCACATTGTCCCAATAAAACGTGGCAACATCGATGAAACGAAAATTCAAATTTATGACGAAAAGGATTTCCGCAAAATGGTTTCTGAATTTGAAACAAATAAAATAAAAACAAATAAATAAATAAGAGCGCTAAAGGCCTGTTGTTGTTGTTGTCCCTGAAGAAATAAAAGATGCACTCGTCCTCCAGGGATTTAAGGTAAAGAATGTATCTAACATAATGAACAGAGAAAAGCTACCCCAACCCCTATTTCGTGTTGAACTGGAGCCGAATGATATACAGTTGAAAAAAACGAGACTCATCCTATTTATAGCCTAAAATACCTTTTATACAGAAAAATCACAGTTGAGGAGCCACATAAGCATGCAGGTCCCGTGCAGCGTCATAATTGCCAAGAATATAGCCATACAAAAGCTTACTGCAATTTACCTACAGTGTGTGTTATCTGCGGTGAATTGCACGGTACTGCAAATTGTACCAAACCAAAAGATCAAGCGGAAAAAATGCAGTAATTGTGGAGGTAATCACACCGCTAACTACAGAGGATGTCCTGTGTACTCTTTCGTCAAGCAGGCTTCCTTTTCCTTACGGAAAAAAATATTGATATAATGTTGGTGTCTGAGACTCATTTGACTTCTAGAAGCCTCTTTAAAATGGATGACTACACTTTATATGATACAAAGGACCCTAATAAAGTCAAGACTCGAGCACTATATTCTTGACAACATTTGTGAAGAACATCTACAAGCAACAAATATCTGCATTGAAAATTTTTGTACAAATTTCGTGATATCTTCAATTTACTCCCCTCCCAGATTTTCAATCACTGAGAGCCAATACGAGAAATTCTACAAATCTCTTGAACCATGTTTCGTAGCAGCTGGCGACTACAATGCTAAGCATACGTTCTATTACGCCTAGAGGTAGGGCGTTGTTCAACACAATTTCAAAAATGGGCTTGGATGTTATTTCGAGTGGGGAGCCTACTTACTGGCCTACTGACGTACGAAAAATTCCGGATGTTATAGATTTCGGCGTCATTAAAAGTATTTCTAGGGAATTAATTCACGTTGAAGCTTCCCTAGATCTCTCCTCCGATCACTCTCCCACGATCGTTACAATCTGTAGCCCACTGAGAAGCGCTTTACCTCACCCATCAATATGATAAATCGTGTTAATCGGCTGGGATTCAAAAAATATCTTAGTAGTCATTGCACGGAAAATATTACGCTAAGAACACCCAATGATATTGAATCGAACATTGCAAATCTTAACGAGAATATTAAACAAGCTTGTGAACATGCCACTACCTCCCTTCCGCATACTGGGTTCAATAAAATTTATTCTACTGACGTTGAACATCTCGTACGTGAAAAAAGATGAGCTAGAGGGGAATGGCAACAGCACAGATCACCTCAACACAAAATCAGATTTAAAGAGTGCACTAAACGACTCCAAGAGTTGCTTGCATCTGAAAAAACTGCATCTTTTAGAAATTATCTGGAAGGCCTTGATGTCACACCAGCATCTAATTACTCTTTGTGGCGCGCTGCTAAAAATCTTAAAACACCCGTTGAGTTTAAGCCACCTCTGCGCACATCTACCGGAGGTTAGGCAAGAAGCGATACTGAAAAAGGTAACTTGTTTGCAAAGCATTTAAAATACATGTACCGGTGTTGCTGATTTGCCGAGTGTAGTTGCTCTACCCCCTCGTCCCTTAAAATTTACGATGTGTGATGTACAAAAACTAATTGCCGAACTCAACCCGAAAAAAGCTCCCGGTATGGATGGAATTAGTAACCAGATGCTGATTAAGTTACCCCGTACTGCAATTAGAATCCTGTTATTCATTTTAATGCCATTTTACGGCTGGAGTATTATCCAGACTGCTGGAAGCTTGCCAAGGTTAAAATGATTCCAAAGCCAGGTAAAGATCTTACCAAGGCTGAGTCATATAGGCCAATAAGTTTACTGTCAACAATGTCAAAGCTTTTTGAAAAGCTACTCATGACAAAATTGTCTTCAATTTTAACTGATAATGGGTGCATCCCAGACCATCAATTTGGTTTTAGAAGCCATCATAGCACCATTGAGCAAACGCATAGATTGTTTCAATTTATCAGAAAAACATTTGAGGAAAAGAAGTATTGTTCTGTTCTGTTCCTGTTTATTGATGTTTCTCAGGCATTTGATAAAGTGTGCCATGAAGGCCTGATTTTGAAATTGAAGACATACTTACCAATAAACATTCTAAATCTTTTGGAAAGTTAAATTTTTGCACGAAAATTTACAGTTGTGGAAGGACACTTTATGAGTATGTCTGAAACTATCTCATCCGGTGTGCCACAGGGGAGTATACTGGGGCCATTTTTATATTTGATTTATACTTGTGATATGCCTGTGAGCAGTAGTATCCACACTTCTACATTTGCCGACGATACAGCCTGCCTTAGTATGCACGAAAACCATTATGAGGCATCCCGAAAACTCCAGGAACACATTAGCCAGATGGAGCTATGGTTAAACTTATGGAGAATTAAGGTAAATGAACAAAAGTGTGTCCATATAACATTTACCTTACGAAGAGATATTTTTTCCCCCATTCGGATTAATAATCAAGTTGTTCCTCAACATTCACATGTGAAATATCTTGGTATACACCTCGATCGACGGCTTACATGGAAACATCACATTGACTATAAGTTAACTCAAATAAAAGTAAAATTAACTCAGGTACATTGGCTGATTGGCAGAAATTCAACACTCAGCCTAGACTGCAAACTTTTAATATACAAGTCGCTTTTAAAGCCAATATGGTGTTACGGTATCCAGTTATGGGGCACTGCTTCTGCTTCCAATGTAGAGAGAATTCAACGAAGACAAAACAAAATTTTAAGGTTAATAACATCTGCTCCATGGTACATTAAGAATTCAAATATACATCGTGATTTAAATATGCCACTAGTGACTGAAGAAATTGCAAAATACGCAGGCAAATATCTAACAAAACTCGAGTCACATCCTAATCCGCTTGCTCGTAATATTTTGAACTTTACTGGACACATCCGCTTAAAAAAGAGAGATACACGGGCTCTAATACTAAACACTCCGAATGAAGTTGCTTGAAATTTTTTTTTTGCTTATCACTACTTATGTATTATTCACAACTATCACTTAGTTATGTCTGACATTGGTCGGGCCTATTAATTATATGTTAGATTTAAGATTTGAATACTTATTGTTAGTTCATATATGAAGATACAATAAATAAAAAAAACATGCATAAAAAAATATTTATATAAATTTGCTGATCAAGAACAGGCATAAATTTTAACATCAACTGAATATCATTATTTTTATCATACGAAATAATTGGTACTTTCCTGTTTGTCTTTGGGGTTAGGTTAATGTTAGTTTGAGAAAGTTTCTGGCTTCTTGTGGGTTTAGCCTTTGCTAGAAAACCTACTTGAAAAAATTTTATGTAAATTTAAGGCAGCGTCATCAGTAAAACTGACATCTTTAAAATGTATGGACAGAAGCATAATCTCTAAAATCTGTTTGGTATTTTTCACTTTCAATAGCCTTAGTGAGAAAATTTCTGTTGATGACAGCATTTTCAATAGTCATGAGTACTGTGTACTTCTTCGATACAGGAGTGTCCTGGGGTGAAATATTTCATTGTAATATCAGATACAATGGAATTATCTCGAAAAAAGTGGAAAACAACTGAAATTTTACACTTGAAATTAATATATTAATTTCGGTTCTGTCGTATACAAGAATCACTCCCAAGTAATCTGATATAATTTTGAATACACTATCTCATTACCTCCACGGCCTGAAGCGCTCTCTGTCAATATTGCACAATAAATGGTATTTGTTGCTGAGAAATGTGTAGTTAAGTTATAAACTTTTAATTTCCTTTTGTAAAAAATGGTAATGTTAGGACATTATGTGTGAGTAAAAGCACAGAAGAGTCTTCTTTCTTTATTTTCTTTTCGTGCAATATCATATTCTTCGCAGAGATGACACCTATCAGATTTCCTAATATGAGACAATAAATTGAACTCGAAAATGAATCCATACAAAGAATATTTAACAGGTTCACTTCTGTTTCGTTACATTTTTCAATGT
This sequence comes from Tachina fera, assembly GCA_905220375.1. NCBI lineage: Eukaryota > Metazoa > Arthropoda > Insecta > Diptera > Tachinidae > Tachina > Tachina fera. The sequence goes on along the minus strand of LR999965.1, from coordinate 95,969,986 downwards.
AATAAAATTTTGAGCATTATATACCAAAATAAAGGTTTAAGCAAATTTGCAATTTTCGATTTTAAATTATTTAAGTTTTTATTTGGTGTGACTGTAGAACCACGAGTAGTTGTGTTGAAAATAAACAAATCGCACATTTACACAGAAAAAACTAATTTTCCATTTCAAACACAAAATTATCTGAATCAAATACTAATTTTTTCAATTTAGGTCCTACAAAGAAAATTGTAAATTCAAATGCAAAATTTTGTAATAATTTGTTTGAAAAAAACCCCGATTTTTTTAATCAACAGATTGTCTGATTGTTGTAGGAAAGTTAAATTGATGAAAGCATAGTAACTGGTCACTGAACCATACCGACTTCAGCAGATACTAATCCTAATTTAATATCAAAGCGCCCTCCTTCGTTGTGTAGCAGAATCATCGGCGAAGTAAAATAACGATAAAATGGCTACTACTACTGCTTAAAAAAATTTTGCACGCCTCATTTATCACCAGAGGAGCTGCAAAATAGCATTATTGAAAAAAAACGTGCAAAAAGCCTGTCTTCTTTGTCACTATCCCTTTCCTAAAGAAGCTAACAACACCTAGTAATACTAGTAGGCATTCATTGCCTGAGTGTTAAAAAAATAAAAAAAAATTGGAGGTGTCTTAGGACACCCGGTTGTAGCTATGCTGCTTGGTTATTCAAACAAACTGAAGTGTTATAAAGTTATATTCACGCTTATTCCAGTTGTCACTTTAACACAACACCAAAAAATTGGTGCTCGTATATCCGTTGTCGAAAACAATTGGCCTGTTTATGCTTTTTTCTAGACCTTAGGAAACGGAAATAGATTGTCAGTTGTGCAAAATTGTTCTCGAGAGCGAGTAAACAATCCCCAATTTTTGGTATTGTGTTACTATTGTGTTTAGTATAATACATCCGACGTGAATATATTTAAAAATCATGACGTTTTTATATTTCAAGACTGTTTACGCAGCTCTCTAATACGAAGTGAACGAAGAAATGTTTGTGTGCATGTGTTTGAATGTGTGTTTTGTGTGGATGAGTGGTTTTTCCTATATGTACATTCTACAAACACACAACATTTCTTCCAGCAAGCCATTAAATACCCAATTGAAACTGCAAAATCAAAAGAAATAAAATATACAACATACCTATCTACTACCTTAAGGCTGATGACAGAGTGGTCGCTTGAAGCTATAATATAAGATGGTGCTACAATGCGCAACAAACCACCGCCTGTGGTTTCTTATGTGATCGCTCAAAAGATGTCAGAGTGCGAGCGAAACAACATGCGAGTTTATGCTACAAAGCAGGTTGTGAAATGGTTTGTAGCACGTTGTAGCTTCTTCTCTTTTATTTTTGTTTTTCTGTCATGGCATTTTTCTGTTTTCTTTTTTGTGCATGCATTTTCTTTGTGAAATTGATTATTTAAAAAAATTTTGTGTGTTAAAATCAAATAAAAAATAAATTAAACAAAATATAAGAAACTTGTGTGTTAAGTTTGAAAATCTTGAAGTAATTGAAGTGGATACCAAAAAATGTATTACTGAAAAGTTAATGAAAAAAAAATAAATCTCCTTGTTCAATATAGCGTTCACTCTGACATCTTATAGCATGTTATAGCACAAACTATTATCACAAAACATACAGAAGTGTCACGAGACGGAAGATAAGGGTATTTTTCTGTTTGTCTCGTTTCCCCTAAAATTTAGTCGTCGTTTTTGTTTTGCTACGTCTTTCTAGTTCAATCTATTTTTATTAGCCGTATTAATTGGTAAGTAGCAATACAATACAGTATCGAATACACTATACTTTTATCTTTTTTCCACGAGTTTTAACAAAAACCTGATTGGAGATGTTTTTACCTGTCACCTTATTCACTTCTGTGTATTCTGTGCTATTATCGCTTCTATCTTCGCTTCGCTTCTAGCGAAGCGAAGCCTTAACTTAGGAATTTATTTAAAGAAGCAGTCAGTCAAACAGAAAACTCTTGGGATATGTCGACAGCTGAAGCTCGTCGTTGTGTATATCTATTAAAGGGTTGCATTTGTTTACTTGTTTGTATAGCAGTGATGCCAACCCAAAATCTTTCTTAGAGGTAGATTCGATGTGAAAAAGAGGTAGTTTCCAACAAATCTTACTTTAAAAAGAGGTAGATCTACCACACTTATGTTTAAGCGTATTTTAAACACCATAAAAATTAATTTTTACTTTAATTAACCTTTCGTTCCGACAATTAATATTGTCATAAAATATGACAATTATTAATTGTCAAATTAAAAAATTAAATTGACAATATTAATTGTCAAAATCTTGATATAAAAAACAAATAAATAAAAATTTTAAGCACTCTCGACGTACAGACCAAACGACTGGAAAAATTTTCTTCAAGTACAGGCGAGAGGATATTAGATTAAGTAACCATTCAAACAGAAAACACAAAATTAAAATTGGTCTAGACGCTTGGGAGCTACGTCGCCAAGGACACACAGATTCATCGGAATATATGTATCTAGAATATATATCTGAGATGTGATATTTTCTAAACGCTTAACCGATTTTCTTCAGACATAGCAAGAACACTCTCAAAATCGGTATAGATTTGGCCAGTACGTGGACTCGCACATACACACAATACAAACTTATAAGACCACTTTTTTGGTCGAGGGTTAAAAATATAAGAATTCAATTATGTCATCGTTATTTAATTTATTTTTAAATTTTTATTATTCTCATAAAATAATTTCTAATGCTCCTATGCAGTTGTAGGTTGCACAGCGCTAGCTCTGGTATATAGTGTAGCTTTCCTTGCACAGTATCAGTAAAGATTGTTTCTATAAATACTTTTTGACAATTTTCTCACAAACTGGCTCAAAGGAAATATTTGTGCTTGTAGCAGGTTTTAAATAGTGAAGTCAACACAACGCTGTTTACATGCATTGATAAAATATATTTCAGTTCAACTTCTCGCTTTGATTAGAGAAACAAAAACTCCGGTAACTATGCTTCAGCATTATTATTGAAAAACTAAAAAAGTGGTAGATTTTTCTCGCAAAGTGGTAGAGTTGAGTGAGACACCCAAAAGAGGTAGATCTACCACAAAAGTGGTAGAGTTGGCATCGCTGTTGTATAGCCAAAACAAATATACCAGGTATGTGCCATATAATTGTAGTATGAGCGGCAGAACTATTATAAGAGTTAATCACCCTTATTCTGTATTTCGATTCGGATCGTAAATTTCTCCCTTTGGCAACTTTGGTATTCTGCGTTCCGTTCTTCGATTTCTCTTTCGATTCTATGTATTCTGCATTTCGATCGTAACTACGTTTTTGTAAGTTTTTATTTTAGTGACGGAGCGATATTGTCTACGGATTTAATTAAATTTAAACAACTAAACTTTATTTTTGTGTTACAATTATGTGTATAAAATTAAAATATCACCTCCGGCGCGACAGGATTCTTCACACTGGATAAGTTTGGCCACAAATACCTCTCGTTTTTTTTTAAATCTCTGCACTTAAATTTGCAAGAATGTATTTAAAAAAAGTTCACAATATTTAATTATAATTTGTTTTAATGTTAAATCACTGTTTTTTGCACTAAATTTAACTTTTTGTTAAACATTTTGCAAAATTGCTTAATTTTTCTGTTCCTATTTCACCCGTTTCTTAGCAAAGCAGCTGGTTTAAACATACTCTTCTCTTCTTTTTTTTCTTTCGATTCAGTTTTTTTTTTGCAGAATACCTCTTTTCGATCCGTGCGTAACTGAATGCGGGAACGTAATCGAAATGCAGAATAGGGGTGATTGTGTGTGTGTGTTCTACCAAATTACAATACAATTAAAAATAAATAACAATTGCTTATGGTATTGCTGCTGAGGAACTGTTTGTATCTGTTTTTGCTCAAATATACTAGTTTTAACACAAATATATGAAAAAACCACTGTTGAAACTAGAGTTGAGCGATATTTTGAAACCTGTTCTTTTTTCACAGTGATTGAAAAATCACTAATAACAACTGTGACTGAATTTATCAAGTAACAGGCTTTGGAAATATAGTTCTTTTATACAAACTGTGATTGTTCTTATATGCTTACTTAACATTAGATGAGGCTACCACATGCATTTTTTTATACCTTCAGCTTTTGTCGATAAAAAAATCTTCAAATCGTCTTTTCTGGCAACTATGTACATCTCGCATTTTCAAATTTGCAATTTTTGTCTCTGCCTTTTATACGAAAATCTCAATATTTGGACGGGTTTGATTGCTAATTGTTTGTTCTTGTCGCTCTTCTTATTAGTATTTATCAAAAGCAGCGTGACCGTTTGACCGACTAAAGTGGCAAATTGCTACTTTTTCGACTGCTTTGCCACATTTTGTCCCCCTTTTTTTAGACTGAATTATATAAAAATGCATTAAAAGTAAAAAGTTCAGTGTAGTTTTCTCGTATTTTTTAATTTTGCCCCTTTTTTTTGATAAATCCCCTATTTGGTGCCACTTTTTGAAACATGTCATCGGTCACCCTGATTAAAAGACTTATATAAAGACTTTTAAAGCAGAAGAGCTGAAATGAGTTGAACCGTGATCACTGTCACAGTTTAATTTCACTGCTGCTCTTCTTATTAGATTTTTTCAAAGTAACAGCACTGCTACAAAAAAAATACTGCTAAATTGTGATCACAGTCACAGTTTAAAAGAACGGCGATTTAGAAATCACATTCACAAGGAGCAACATTATTAAAAAATTGCGTTATCGCTCATCACTAGTTGAGACAAATACATGATAAGCAGATGTTCGTCCGCACGTTCTTAAAGTTTTTTGTGGAGCAGACAAGGCACACATTCGTATTGTGTGTAATTTTGTTTATGTATTTGCAACTCATGTGTTTCATGTATCAGAGAAGCGCCAGAGTGCCGAACATCAATCGGCTTTTTATACAAATGAATACACATACGCATATATATTTTTCTCGGTTTTCTCTCTGTGGGCAGCATTGACTTACATACATATGTATGTATGTATGTATGTATGTGAAATTTTACTTTTATTCATTCATTCATCAGCCGCGTACATTTTTTCTCAACACACCCAAGGCCTATTTATCAGGTCAATGCAATCGTCCTGATGATATTCTGGGTTTTCGTGTTTAAACTGTCAAAAGCTGCTTGCACCATACACTTTAGTTCATGTTTGTGTGTATTTCTGACAACTTAAACACAAAGTTGTTTTTTGTGTTGCTGTGTTTTTTTAGAGTTGCATAGACGTAATAAATAGGCCTTGAACACACCATATCGTACTTATGGTAAAAGCAATTTTATGTATCTTATTTGTTTCAGAAAAACAAATACAAACAAATGTGTTGTGCTCATTTGCTCATTGCCCATCCATACAATAATTGCTTAAAAAATCAGCATTAACAACTAGTGACAGAAACGCTAAATAACACACATATTTGTTCATACCAGAGCCAAAAGCACGCAAAACTGATGCAAACAGTTCCATCTGTGCAATGCTATAATATCTATTCGTTTATTGCGTTGACTTCGACTGCGACTTTCAGAAGCAGAAGAAAAAGAAAATACGCAAGTGAGACGTTTTTAAACGCTTGTTGTATCCAGGGCTGCCAGATAAAATTATCGAAAAATCGTCGAAATGCCGATAAACTATAAAATAACACAGCAAAAAAAGAGACTCCAAAAAAGTCATGAAAATGTAGAGTTTGTGATCTAGAAGTAGTGAAAATTTCGATCCGATCCAATGATTTTTACATAGGGTTGTCATTGCAAGAAGTTTACTTTTTCGATGCTGGTCACTGAATTGGAACCGATATTAAGAAAAATTCTCTTTTTTGTGTTCTATGATAATATTTTCATCTAGGAAAAATGGTAAATAGTTACCTATTTTAACAATTCGTTTCTTTTTATACGAATTTAAGCCCGAAACAGTGTTTTCATGTAAATTTAAGCAAATAACTTTTAAGTTTTAGAATAAAATTAGTTCATAATATTTTTTTTTTAATTCTAGTGAGTATTTTCTAACACTATGGAGGAATTACAGGGTTTTGTATGACTAAAATAAGATTCTACATGGTTTTTTGCTCACTCTCGGGAAATTCAAAATATCAATTTTTTGGAAGCAATGAAAATGTAGTTCCACTAGAATGACTTCCATTTTATTTCACTTGGAATCAGTGTTGTCAGATTTATTTTCAGCACCCTCGCTAAATGACATCGAATATCGCCAATATATTAAAACATTAAATTATAGCTACAAAAATATTTTTTTATTTTGTAATTACATTACAAATATTGTAAAATTTTAAATTCAGTAGGTAACGTCTATCGTAAAACATAAAAGTTATATTCACACATAAAAGTTCAAGTGAAATGTGTTCCGTTTCCCTAAAATTGTGATCGCCTATGTTTGCCTTGTTGTTGAGTCAGTATACTATTTTCTAATTTTGTTCACCATTTTTTGTTCACGGGAAATATTTTTCGTGAGTTAAATGTTCGCCTTGTTTTTCCCGATAAGGGTGGATATTTAAGAAAAGGCGAGAATTCGTGCAGGATTTTTGGTGCATTCTTATCAAAATGTTGGCTCTAACTAACACTAACTAATCTAAAAAAAGCTGTGTTTCGTAAACACCAAATGAGATTTATGGTCAATATATTTTTAAACTTCTTAAATTTCAGAAAATTTAAGGAGACACAACATTTAGAAATTTTGCTCGAAATATTTTATGTTGCTTTAAAAAATTTCAAATTTTTAACATTACTATATTTTATTGAAGCCGTCAAAAAAATATCGCCAAGAAGTGCAAATATCGCCAAAAAAATCGCCAATCGCCATTTCAAAATTTTCATCGCCAAAATCATATTTTCGTCGCCGCGTTTGGCGAGATAACGCCACATCGGACAACACTGCTGGGAATCGTCATTTTATACTCGAAAAATCGGACAAAGTGATTGTTCACAATTCTTTGTTTTGTTGCAGTTTTACTCTTTTTAATAAGTATCACACTTGGTTATATTTTTGATGTTACCAAGTTTTGCGAATTTTCGTAATTTTTGCGAATTTTTCAAGTTTTCCTTGCATCCTTTTAATATTAACGCTTAAAATTTTTGCAATTTTTTGCACATGAGATTATTTTTGATTCTTAAAATCTAGCGATATTTTTTAAAGATATTGTTACGTAAAAAGATTCCTACAGGGTTAATGCAAAGAACTATCTAGAAGTATTTAACTAAAGCAACAAATGTACACACATATTCGAGTGCAAACACTGTAGCGAATAACTAAATAAGCATGCGTAGCACGTAAACAAGCAAAAGCAACAACAAAAAGCGTCTGCTTATTAAGAAGATTCGCATATTTACACACATACATACATTCCAATTCAAACGAAAGGCAAAAGGTAAACAACCACCACGCATTGTTAGTTAATGATGTACACACGTTTGCATATACACATGTATGTACATAGTTACCACATGAACTTAATTGGGCACTAAGTAAACAACATTTAAGATGATAATGATCGTCTGGACTATGCTTGAAACTTCTAGTGGTATTGGTGCACAGTATAAAAAGCGCGAAGCAACCAATGGCAAGTCAGTCGTGAATAAGTCAGTTGTGAAGTTCAGTTGTGTTGTGAACGAACAAGTGAGTCAGTGCTAATTGGAATTTAGTAGAGTGAACATCGTTGAAAGTAAAAGACATCGTGCCGTGGATAATAACGTTAAGAAGTAAATAAGAAAAGACAAGTTGTAATTGGTTTAGTCAAGAATAAAAGGAAGTTAAGTTGCAAATAAGAAAATCGTGTTGTTATTTATTTTTATTTTTGAGCAATCAAAAGAACTCACACGTTTAATAAAATTTAAACGTAACAATATTAACATTTTCACAAGCTTTCTCCATTTAGATATACAGTGACCTCTCGGTAATGTGGACTTCCAATATAATGAACTATCCAATAATGTTAACACCTATTTTATACTGATAATAGTTGCACAATGAATTAATGTGCATAATTTAATTTTTTTTAGTAAATATTTAATATAAAAAGTGAATTTAAAATCTATAAAATCGTTAAGCTTGCAACAAATTGTGTTTTATGTTAAAAATACCAGGAGTTTCAATATTTTGTAACCTCTTTTAGGCGAAAAACATAACATGACACCACAAAATTTTTACAATCGAAAATGTGACTACCTTGGTTTTTATTAGTTCACATTACCGCGAGTTCACTGTATGTTGTAAGCCTGTTCTCGAGTTATTGCTTTTTTGCGGTCTATATAATCATAAGAGGTAAAAAAATCTGCCCCATTTATGAAGTTTCGCTTCCAATTTATGAAATATTCGAGAAAACAAAATAAATTTTGGGTTTTTTACCAACCTTGGTCCACTGTTCTGCTAATGGAGAAATCAAATCGTGTTTGATTTTAAAATAGAAACTTGGTATGAGCGAAAAACAAAATTTTTAACTTTTAGAAAAAAATTTGATATCAACAGCACTACTAAGTCAAAAGTTATACGCAAATTAAATAAAATGCTAATTATTTCGCTATTATTTAAAAATTTTGCTAGGATACCAACCCCATATTTTTATTTATTCAAAAGGTAATACTATAAAAAACATTACAAAGAAATTTGTTGTTCAAAAATTTCGTTATTAATGGTGCCAGATCGTTTCGAAGTTTACCTATTTTTGTTATAAATATCAAAGGTAAGGTCTTTTTTCCCAAATTCCAAGGCTGGAACCAAAAAATTTGTTATTACACCTTACGACATGATATGTTTTTAAATATTTCGCAAAATATTATTTGCGACCGGCGAAAGATAAAAATACAGCAGAAATACCAAAAAAAAATCCCATTTTTGGCACTTTATGAAATATTTTTGGGAATTGCCGGGAACTTAAAAGAAAATTCTATGTGGTTTTACTTTTTGTGTGTGGAAAATTATGCAACAACATAATTTTCCACGTAAAGGCTTGGTACTCTGTTCAAATTTGTGAAAATTTTTTTAACAACATTGATTAATTCGTCAGTTCTCGTTGTACATTCATAGTGAACAGTCGATTTAGCGGAGTTTTTATTTCATACTAAACAAAAAAAATCAAACGAAAAAAATATTCGGAATACATATTGTTTTTGACAAATTAAGCTTCATTTGCGTTGCTAATATTTTTTTACATAGTTATAAATAACAAAAACAAAAAAACCGTAAACAAAAACAACAACAAACAAACAAAGTGCCCTTGAGGAATACTCTATATGAGTACCTCAAAAACAAATAACTTTGAAGTGAGTTCGAATGGCAGAAATGCCTATTTTACTGTGAGCTCTGAAGCTCTTAATGAAAATAATAAAAATAAAAAATCTGATAATAGACTTACTGAGAGCTCTGAAGCTCTTAATGATAACAAATTAAATAAGAAATCAGATAGTAGCCTTTTTTTAACGGCGAGGCCACTTTTTCGTCAGCGATCAACTTCGCTTTGTCCAATGCCAACTAGTGATTCGTTAACATTACCGTTGCCTAGTACTTCTACATTTAACTCAGCGATATCATCCGCTTCGGGCTCGTGGTCATCACTTAACCAAGTTTTTACTGAAGTTAAGATTAGCCCAAAACCCAAGGTCCAAGTGGGAATGGACAGATATATTACAGTGGTAAAGCGCGGACGAAGCCCAAAGTCTTCGAAAATTTCATCTGCTCCAAAAATGTCTAGGGATAACAGCGCATCCTCTATTAACCGCCAAAATCGTTTTCAAATATTACAAGTTGACAACAACGAACCCGATGTATCTACGAACAAAACATTTAAGCCGCCTCCAATCTATTTGAGAGAAAAAAATTCAAACGCTATTATAAAAAATTTAATTTCAGTCATTGGTGAGAATAAATTTCACATCGTTCCAATAAAACGTGGAAACATTGATGAAACCAAAATTCAAATTTATGAAGAAAAAGATTTTCGCAAACTGATTACTGAATTTGAAAAAAGTAAGAAAAGTTTCTACACATATCAGCTTAAAAGTGCTAAAGGCATGCAGATCGTATTGAAGGGCATCGATTCCTATGTTGCTCCCGAAGACATAAAAGATGCACTCGTCCTCCAGGGATTTAAGGTAAAAAATGTATCTAACATAATAAATAGGGAGAAGATTCCTCAGCCTCTATTTCGCGTCGAACTTGAGCCAAACGATATAAAATTGAAAAAAAGCGAGACTCATCCAATTTATAATTTGAAATATCTCTTATATCGAAAAATAACAGTTGAAGAACCACACAAGCGTTCTGGACCCGTACAGTGCCATAATTGTCAAGAATATGGTCACACAAAAACGTACTGCAAGTTACCTTCAGTTTGTGTTATCTGCGGTGAATTGCACGGTACTGCTGGTTGTACTAAGCCTAAAGATTTAGCAGAAAAAAAATGTAGTAATTGTGGAGGTAATCACACCGCTAACTACAGAGGATGTCCTGTCTATTCTTTCGTTAAACAGACTATGGGGCAAAAACCTAAATTAGCTCCAGCACAAACAGCAAACGCTCACTCCGCCACTTTTGCTCATATGAGCCAACCTGTCACTTCACGTATTTCGTATGCCGACGCAGCTAAGACTAGTTCTATTCCCACACAAAATATTCCGCCTCAAAATAATTCAACGAATGCAAACTCAAGCTTTAATTTTAGTCGCCTTGAAGCTACTATTGAAAATCTAGTGCTGACTATAAATAATTTTACAACAAATATGACTAGCATGATGCAAGAAATGCTACGAATGCAGTCTACACTGCTTCAAGCATTACTTAACAAGCCATGAACACGTTAAAAATAAGTTTCTGGAACGCAAACGGCATTCGCCAACATAAAAATGAACTTGAGCACTTCCTTACGGAAAAAAATATTGATATAATGTTGGTCTCTGAGACACATTTGACTTCGAGAAGTCTATTTAGGATTAATGGCTACATTTTATATGATTCAAAGGACCCAAGAGGAAGAGCTTGCGGGGGATCAGCAATTTTAATAAAGTCAAGACTCAAGCATTATATTCTTGACAACATTTGTGAAGAACATCTACAAGCAACGAATATTTGTATCGAAAATTTTTGCACAAATTTTGTCATATCATCTATTTACTCTCCTCCTAGATTCGCAATTACTGAGGATAAATACGAGGATTTTTACAAATCTCTTGGCCCTTGTTTCATAGCAGCAGGAGACTATAATGCAAAACATACTTTCTGGGGTTCGCGTCTTATCACACCTAGAGGACGATCGTTGTTCAACACAATTTCAAAAATGGGCTTGGACGTCATTTCGAGTGGAGAGCCCACTTACTGGCCTACTGACATACATAAAATTCCGGATGTTATAGATTTTGGCGTCATGAAAAATATTTCTAGGGAATTAATTCATGTCGAAGCTTCCCTAGATCTATCGTCCGATCACTCTCCCACGATCGTTACAATCTGTAGCCCACTGAGAAGTGCTCTACCTCACCCATATGTGAAAATGGTCAGTCGTGTTAATTGGCTGCGATTCAAAAAATATCTTAGTACTCATTGCACTGAAAACATTAAGCTTAGAACTCATGACGATATTGAATCTAATATTGCTAATCTTAACGAAAACATTAAGCAGGCAGCTGAACATGCCACTTCCTCCCATCCGCAGACTGGGTTTAACAGAATATATTCTACAGATATTGAACATCTCGTATGTGCAAAAAGAAGAGCTAGAAGAGAGTGGCAACAGCACAGATCACCCCAAAATAAAATTATATTAAAAGAGTGCACTAAAAGACTCCAAGAACTGCTTGCATATGAAAAAACTGCATCTCTTAAAAACTATCTGGAAAATCTCGACGTAACACCAGCATCTAATTACTCTTTGTGGCGCGCTGCGAAAAAAATTAAAACACCCGTTGAGTTTAAACCACCTCTGCGCACTTCTACCGGAGTTTGGGCCAGGAGTGATATTGAAAAAGGTAACTTGTTTGCAAAGCATTTAAAATCCGTATTTACCCCAAACACATGTACTGGTGTTGTTGATTTCCCGAGTGTAGTTGCGCTACCCCCTCGACCCATAAAATTTAAAATGTGTGATGTACAAAATCTAATTGCTGAACTCAACCCGAAGAAAGCACCGGGTATTGATGGAATTAGTAACCAAATGCTAATAAAATTGCCTAGTATTGCATTTAGAATCATGTTTTTCATTTTTAATGCCATTTTACGACTAGAGTATTATCCCCACAGCTGGAAGCTTGCCAAAGTTAAAATGATTCCAAAGCCAGGCAAAGATCTGACCAAGGCAGAATCATACAGGCCAATAAGTCTGCTATCAACAATGTCAAAACTTTTCGAAAAACTGCTCATGTCAAAATTGTCCCCAATTCTAATTAGTAGTGGATGCATCCCAGACCATCAGTTTGGTTTTAGAAGTCACCATAGCACCATTGAACAAACGCATAGATTGGTTCAATGTATAAGAAGAACATTTGAAGAAAAGAAGTACTGTTCTGCACTGTTTATTGACGTTTCGCAGGCATTTGATAAAGTGTGGCATGACGGCCTAATTTTAAAATTAAAATCATATCTACCAACAAATTTGGTGAATTTATTAGCAAGTTACATTACTACCCGGAAGTTCACGGTTGTGGAAGGAGAATTCATGAGTGTGCCCGAAACTATATCATCCGGTGTGCCACAGGGGAGCATACTGGGGCCAGTTTTGTATTTGATTTATACTTGTGATATGCCACTGAGCAGTAATATCCATACATCTACGTTTGCCGATGATACAGCCTGCCTTAGTATGCACGAAAATCCTCATGAGGCTTCCCGATATCTACAAGAACATATTAGTCAACTGGAACTATGGTTAAAATTATGGAGAATTAAGGTAAACGAACAAAAGTGTGTTCAGGTAACATTTACCCTGCGAAGAGATACTTGTTCCCCAATTCGAATCAACAATCAAGTTATTCCTCAGCATTCACATGTAAAATACCTTGGTATACACCTTGATCGACGACTTACATGGAAACACCATATTGACTCAAAGCTAGTACAAATGAAACTTAAACTAACTCAGATATATTGGCTGATTGGTAGAAATTCAATTCTCAGCCTAGACTGCAAACTCTTATTATACAAGTCGCTTTTGAAGCCAATATGGTGCTACGGAATTCAGTTATGGGGCACTGCTTCAGCTTCTAACGTCGAGAGAATCCAACGAAGGCAAAACAAAATTTTACGTTTGATAACATCGGCTCCATGGTACATCAAAAACTCAAATCTACATCGTGATTTGAATATGCCACAAGTGATTGAAGAAATAGCAAAATATGCAGGCAAATATTTAACAAAACTCGAGTCACATCCTAATCCGCTTGCTCGTAACATCTTGAATTTTACTGGCCACATCCGCTTGAAAAAGAAGGACATAAGGGCTCTTATACTCAACACTCCAGATGGGACTGCTTGAAAATATTTTTTTTTTTCTCTTTTTTGATTATCACTACTTATGTATTATTTATAACTATCACTAAGTTAATGTCCGACAGTGGTCGGGCCTAATACTTATATTTTAGATTTAAGATTTGAATACTTATTGTTAGTTCATAATTGAAGATACAATAAATAAATAAATGTATTAAAAAAAAAAAAAAAAAAAAAAAAAAAAAATTGATTAATTCGTACGAAAAATTTGGCATGTAAACAATATTAACTGGCGCCTGAAACTATGCTGCAATTTCTTATGTTTTTAGAAACACCCCATGTGTTTGTTGTAAATTCCATCCGAAACAAGTCGCACTCCACTTATTTCGTATGAAAACTTAAAATGTTGAAGGTACATTTAAATGTTTTTCCCAAGATAAACAGAGTACTATTTCTGCAACAATTTTTCATAAGCAATTCGTGTCGATTTTTTTTTATATGTACTGTCGCACAAGTCGAATTTTTGCAAAAAAAAAAGATCGAGTTTGCCGCGCGTTTTTTGTATTTTCTACATAAATTTAACCATAAACACAATTTTCTTAACTTTTCAGTAAACAATTTAAAAGCAAAATGTCCAAGCTTTATTTTTGTGTGCAAAAACTTATACTCACTCATTTTCGTTCGCACGCATTTTAAACGACAAACAGCTGTTTTGCGATCCACTAAAAGCCTTTAGCACGACAACTCGAAAGAAAATGAAAGCGAACGATTACGGAAGCATTTCAATACAAATATGAGCCCTAATAAAATTTTTTTCAGACATTTGTACGAACTAAAATGTTAAAAGCATTCACTTGTATTTTTATTGTCGACTGAGACAAAATAAAACAAATTATTTTTATTTTTGTAAATAATATATTTTGCTTTGCCAATGAGAAAATATAATACCCGCTTCGCTGGCAATGGGTTTGTTGCGTAACCCGTCGTTGGCGGTCTCCTCACGCCTTAGCTTGTAAGTAAGAGGTTTTGCGTCCTTTGGCTGGTCCTTGTGATACTATTCTCTGGGTATGTATGTATGTATGTATGTTCGACAATAGCTTCGAGGAGTAAAGATTTTCTGCCTGACACCACTTCCGCTACTTATAATGTTGGTTAGAAACTATCGGTCTTATGTATAAAAAAACGGTCAAGAAGTTAGCATAAATCACGCTGGGACTTAATTGTGGGCTAAAACTACTCGTATATTATGCGTCCGGTGACCATTCGTCCTTTTTTTAGGAGGACAGTCCTTTTTTTTAACACAATGTCTTTTGAAAAATTTTTCAAAAAAGTGTCCTTTATTTTAATAAATTTTCCTCAATTGTCCTTTTATTTTGATTACCAATTTTTTCCTTAAACTTCAAAATTATAAGTTCAATATAATAGAAATTAAAATCATCCAAAACAGTCACAATTCAAAAAATCCTAGATGCTGAGCAGTGGCAAAAAACTGTTTTTATTGTGCAAATTGCGCAAGTAAGTAACATTAAAACAGGCATAACTGTATTTTATATTGTTCAGGAAGACTGTGTTGCAAACGAAATTTCCCAAGTCATTAGAAGAAATTCGTTCAGTGAAATGTTTTATGAAAAAACAAAACCATTTTGATAATTTTGAATTGCGACTGTTTATGATTTAGTGTGCGATATGTTCAATGTGTCGAATTACTTGTCAAATCAGTGAATGTGATAATTCATACCTAAACAAGGCACATCAATCAATAAACCCCTAATTATAACATAACACTAACCAACAAGGGCTGGAGTAACAAATTGGCTAAGAGTAATATGGTGGGCTGAAATCGAATCTGTAATTGAGTTTTCTCTATGACGTCAGGTTTTCGATATGAAAAAAAGTTTTTGTTCGTTTTTACATTAAAAAATTAAGTTTATTTAAAAATCCATGAATTTTAAAAAGTGAATAGCGTTATTTAAACGTCGTTTGTGTTTTGTTGGTTCAGTGTGTTTGTTGGTATAAATTACCATCAAACTTTTGAATAAAGGGTAAAATGATCAGAGTGTATGTGTGTATATTTCTTGCAGAAAATATCAAACACCATACAAAACTGAATATAACCCAAATAAACACATATTTTTAGGATTATGTCCACACAATCCGAATTAAGTTTGGATAACATACATCAGTCTCCTGGCTTAGTGCAGTCACCTTATTTATGCGCCTTGATTTAATTGTTTTTACATTTCTAAATGTCCTTTATTTTTTGCTAAAAAATATGGTAATTATGCGCCGATTCTTAATGTCAAATTGTATGAAGGAACTCGTTAGGTTGTAGTTCTTACACATAAGGCCGTATTTATTCATCTAAGCAGTTGTTCTACATACACCGAGGAGAAAATCCTTAAGCCATCCGGCTATACAGAAAACTCTTCTGAACGGAGCCGGTATTCGGTATATACATACATAGATACAATAATAATAATAATATATATATAAATATATATATATATATATATATATATATATATATATATATATATATGTATATATATATATATATGTGTGTATGCTGTTTGTTATGAGGACAAATATTAGTAATCTTGAATGTTTTAAGGACATTTGCATGTTTCGTGGACCGTCCTTAAAATTTTATAGAGTATATAGCATACTTTAAGGACTTCAAAATTTGAGGACATTTTTTTCAATTGTTTTATTTTAATTTTGATTTATTCCCCAATTTCAATATGTTTATCTGAATGTGACCATGCTTCTATATATGCGCTCTAATTCCATAAATTTTGCAATACAAATTAAAATTTTTGAATAATGTGATGCCACACATCGCTCGAAAGTTGACGTTTTTAAAATCGTCAAACGGAATATTTTTGTAATTTAACGCCGTCAAAGAATTTTTAAATTGAAGACTTTGTAGTTTTAGCCATGTAAAAAAACGAGACAGAAAATTGATTTGTTCATTGTTGCAAAGTGATTTTTTTTAATTTAGATATTCCTATAAAAGATGTGATTGTTGTGTTTTAATTTTTGTGTAATTAAGAGTCAGTAGTCTTTCTTAACTTTTAACTATAAATTGCGGCCTAACTAATGTGAAAGAGTGATAATATTTGGATACGCTTTGGATACAATAAATTATGATAACATTGGCATTATGCGATATCCTTGATGGTATTAATAACAATTTATAAATGATACTTGCTCGGCATTTGGGTCAATCTTAAGATTAGGGGTTTGTACATTTTGAAACAAGAAGCAGCGAATAAAGCAATTGCTAACTTAAATGGCATGTTGTTAAATGGTAAAGTATCCGTCGGTACATTCATTCCCCATAAATAACGCGAGAAGTATTGTAGCATAAGCTGAATGAAAATAAGTTCGTTAACCTTATTTGGCCTCGCAATATACATATATATGCGTCACAAGGGCGGTATACACATGCAACATGGTCACCAGATACCGCTGGTGGATTCTTTGCGCCTAACGTGATACCCAACCTACGTTGCTTGGATCATCAAGCACAAATGGATTATACTCCACGATGGGCTGTACACGTGCGCTCGTACATCACTTTTCAACAAACTATTCCAGAACCTGATATTGCTTTGTCTGCCACACCAAAGTGAGAAAAGCAATGAGAGGAGAAATATGGTATTAGGGAGCGGCTCATGAAAAGACTAACATGACAGATGCAATAGTTAAGTGGAAAAGTACAACAGCATATTAATTAAAAAACTATTTGTTCCTAATCATTTATTTTTAAATGCCCTAAATTAGGGACTGAAATATCATCCAATGAAAGAACAAAATGCCATATCAAAGATGCATTTACAAGTGCAATAATTTAGGATAACATAAAACTACGCATCTGGATCAACCTCGGTCGAAATAAAAAACTTGTTATAGACGTTCACGAAGTCAAGGTATTTTTTATTTTAATATGTACGAATGGACATTTATTAATAACTTTTCTTAGTTGCAGAGATCATTTTATAACGCAGACGTGAATTTGTTCAGTTAATTTGTTTTATTAATAACAAAATCCTTAAATAATAAAAGTTATACAGTGGAGCAATAAAGTTTGAGCGCTCCTTGAAATTTTTTAATAATTCTAATTACTAACATAATTACCTAAATGGAATCAGATCTTTTTGGGTCAGTAGCCTTTAGAAAGAAAATAATATTTATAAAATAGTTAGTCATAACAATAAGAAAGATAACATAGAAAAGTGGCAATAAATTTTTTTTTAAGTGAACAAAATTTCAAAATTAATGCACAAAATGCTGGGAATTGCCATAACTGCAGTTTCAGATGCCAAGATATGTAAACAGTCCATAAAATATTTAAATTTTTATTATGCTGAATTTTTTCCCTTCAGATTCAAAACAAATTTTCTTATACATACATAGACACATATTTATGTATGTATATATGAAAAAAAAATTTCTTCATTGCAATTAAAATGGTTCTAATAGATTTTTGTATTTTCATACAGAAAATGTTGATTCAGAACATTAGATTCCAGTGGTTTCATTTTGATTCAGTTACTCTTTTTTCGTTTTTGAAGAATCTAGTTAGATAATTATCTTCCTTATACACTGACTATTTCTAGAAGATGCTAGCCTAAATCAGCATGATCAGCAAATTGAGTAAAGCTTTGCCTTTTATACATATGCTTTGTTAAGTGGCAGGAGTAAATATTTGATAAATTTTTGATTACAAATACAATCCATCAAGCCGTTTCTAAGACGTAGCTGTTGGGGCTAACAGTTTCACAACTGTTGAGCTCAACAGTACCGCCAGAGCTACCACTATCAAAATTTGCAATGTTAACAGCTTTCCACTATTGCTTAATATTTTTTCTTTTTGAATTTAAAACTTTTGAAAATTTCTACTCCCAAAGTTTTTGTAGTCCCTAAGATAAGATTCAGTGCATATTTAGAGAAACCAAAAAAGGGTACATTCATAAATGCAGTAAATTTGTTCATTTTATTTAAAAACATAATGTTGCCGCGGCTGCAAAATTTTGTGGCCTTCAAACAAAAGTTTTAATTTGTTCCATTAGGACATTAAATTTTAATTTGTGCGCACTGACTTCATCTACAACAGCATCTAAATTAAAACAATTTATAATAAAATGTATAAAATTTTATTTACATTTTATAATCATATACATATAAATATTTGGAGCATTCGAACAGTAGTCTTAAGAGGCATAGGCACATAATGCTTTTAATTATTTTAATATATTTTTTTATATTTAACTTTCAAATAAAACATTTCATATCACTAATAAAAATGTTGTCAAAAATAATACTATGTAGTTTAATAAATGAAATGTTTTAAAGGATAACATTTATTGAAGTTCTTAAGCTAACAATTATAGCAATGAGGATAAGAGTGTATATACATATGTACATTATCAAGTTGCTGTGCAAGTTAATAATTATTGTATTGAGCATTAGCTTGCCTATTTACACGGAGTGTGTTGTTGCATATGTCAACTCATTAGTAGATCTGTATGATAGTTTTGAAAAGTTTCAAAACTCGACATTTATATAAAAACTCTCATTAAATGAAATGAGAATTACTTAATATACAAAAAATCTAAAGATCTTCTAATGAGATGGCATGAGTAACAACTAAATACACGTATTGATGCTAGCTTACTCACGACAATATGTACATATATATGTAATACATCAAATCAAGAGTTTTTTAAAGAATTTTAAAATAAGTTTCATAAGCTGTAATTTTTTTAATATTTTAAAAGACCATAACTACACAAAAAACAATTCTTTTGACTAAACATCGTTAGTTTGACAGGGGGCAAGACATATGAGAATAAAAATTTATATTGTATATACTAATTTTAATTGTTGATAGTAATTTTAATACCTATTGTATTGAGCTAAGCTTGAATATTTACATGGAGTTTGTTGGTGCATATGTCAACTCATTAGAAGATCTGTATGATAGTTTTGAAAAGTTTCAAAACTCGACATTTATATAAAAACTCTCATTAAATGAAATGAGAATTACTTAATATACAAAAAATCTAAAGATCTTCTAATGAGATGGCATGAGTAACAACTAAATACACGTATTGATGCTAGCTTACTCACGACAATATGTATATAATACATCAAATCAAGAGTTTTTTAAAGAATTTTAAAATAAGTTTCATAAGCTGTAATTTTTTTAATATTTTAAAAGACCATAACTACACAAAAAACAATTCTTTTGACTAAACATCGTTAGTTTGACAGGGGGCAAGACATATGAGAATAAAAATTTATATTGTATATACTAATTTTAATTGTTGATACTAATTTTAATACCTATTGTATTGAGCTAAGCTTGAATATTTACATGGAGTTTGTTGGTGCATATGTCAACTCATTAGAAGATCTGTATGATAGTTTTGAAAAGTTTCAAAACTCGACATTTATATAAAAACTCTCATTAAATGAAATGAGAATTACTTAATATACAAAAAATCTAAAGATCTTCTAATGAGATGGCATGAGTAACAACTAAATACACGTATTGATGCTAGCTAAAGCGGCCCATACACTACAACAGCATGCACGCACAATCAAGCGATTGAGAATTCATGCTCGAAGCACACATTATACCAACAAGCTGGTACAATATTCATTTTTTACAAAATTGCGGCAAGGGTGGTTATGAATAGTGACACAGGTTTTGCTACAATTTATTTATTTTTTTCAGTCTATGGACAAAAAATTCTTACAATTACTATTGGTATGTTGTTAAAATTAGCAGCTATGTATAACTAAAGAGCTAAAATTCTCTTTTCCATTGAAAAAATTTATATTTCAATAAATTATATTTTTTAAATGCATGTTTACTCCATGAAAACTTTGCTCAACTGAGCTAATTTCACCATATACTACACCAGCAAGCTTGTACCATCAGCAAAATATCAAACTCTATTTGACATCACTACAGCAACACGTACAATCACACAAAGTGCCCATACACGACCCAACCGCTGGCACAAACACTTGATTGCGCATGCATACTGTTGTAGTGTATGGGCCGCTTTACTCACGACAATATGTATATAATAAATCAAGTTTTTTTAAATATGTTTAAAATTGGATTAATAAATTCAAATAAAGGCTTGTACGAATGAAACAAGTATTTGCTTTTTACTTAAAAACTTATTTTAAAACCCCAAATGTGTATATTTTTTAATTTTTAAGTTAAAAGAAAAAAATTTGTTTTTTTCCTACTACCCATTGTAAAAAATAAATCCGAAATAATAATAATTGTGCACGGTTGTGTGTATTTATAAAAATGAGTCCAAAGTCTGCAGCTTATTCGAATGTTGAGGAGTAAATCTGCAAAAAAGTTCTAATTGTTTTTTTATAAATAAACATAATAAATTTATCAACATACCTTATTTGTTTTTGTATCTTCTTTGATTGTCAATCCAAGTTTTAACCTGTTGTGGTGTCCTTGTACTAAGGGCTGAAGATTGGCGTACGGCACTTGTGCACTGTTTCAATGAAGGAAGTTGTGTCAAATTTTGTATATCTCCAAATATGGATGAAATAGCTTTTCTTTCAGAGTCATTCCACCTGCGACGTTTGGTTTTACCGTATGGAGATGCTAAGGAAAAATTAGTTACATTGAAATCAGTTATGTATATATACTCTTTAAGAATTTTTCATTGCGCAGATAAATATATAAGTATGAGGATCGACGTTTTTGAGTGGTACATAAACAAATAATTTGACAATATTTAATCGAACATTTAACATATGTGCCCTTAATTATGAAAGTGGTATACTTAATATATTTCTTTAGTCGAGATATTGAGTATATTTATCACATTTGAAGAAATCAAAATGCACATGACTTAGACCACTTTGATAATTAATGCAAAAATATATGACGATTTAAAAATAGAAGTTTGCTATTTCTTATTTTATTTTTAATATCAAAAAACTTCAACTTGAAATCTTCTTGGAAGTTTTTGATTCATATGGTGAAACTAAACTTGTTATAAAGTTCCCCAAATATTCTAAAATTCGAATTTTAAGATAGCAACTTTATAGTTAACTAACAATTGCTTAATTCACAACAATTTGAATCGTGTACTTGTGCATCAAATACACTTTGTTTTTTAATTGTGAACACCCTCTGTGTAGTGTATTAATGTATTTTGTATTTTTAATGAAACAAGAAGAACAAGCTACATACAAATTCCCTCAGAGAGCCTCTCTTTGAATACAACATTTTAAAAACATATGAAATAAAAGTGTAATAGTGTATTTCATTTTTATATGAAAATTTCATACAGTAAATGTTACACTCTTGTATTTAATATGATAATACAATCGATACAGAGATACAAGAAGTTTTGTGAATTAAGCAAATATGTTTATAAGTGTGTTATATATACATATAGACGTATTTTTAATATTATATTGCAGTTTTAATAACTTGTACTTACTGCTTCTTTTTTTTTTGGTTGATGATGAATTAGAATTTATGCTTTTCTGAGCCGAACTATCGTTTTTGTCAAAATCGTCGACCTCTACGCTATCAGAATCTTCCTCTACGGCATCACGCTCTTCTTCATCATCATCGTCTACTTCATCTTCACCAACAGCTGCCATTAGAATTTTCGAAACACATGTAATCTCAGCTACAGGGATTGGCATTCTGTAAATATTTTTGTGGATATCTTTGTTGTGACCCATAAAATTTGCAAGCCTATCAACTGATGCTTCCTCAGCGTTGATCATAGAAGTGTATGTGGCTATATGCTTTCGTAAGTTTGTTCCAGTGATTCTTCCAGGTATTTTTGCACCGCATTCTCTGGCATACGTTTTCAGTAGTGGACATGCTCTGTAATATTTTTTTGTAAGTATTGAATTGGTTGGCTTGCTGAATATATAGTTGTTTTCTGGAGTTATCCCTGCTCTTTCCCTGTATTGTATTATTTGTTGTATGGCTTCTATGCCCATTGGACATAACAAGATGCTGACGGTTCTACCAAGCTTTCCCCGAAGAGAAATTCGTACAAACTGCTTAGCAAATCTTATGGAGTCTTTCGAAACATTTTTTAGAATGTCGTGGTCAATGGTATCTGTTATTGTTTCTTTATTCCTGAAGTTTTCCATAGTTAGCCTCTCAATTTCGCCAGCCCTTCTTCTGTTAAAAATTTGTATAAAAATTAAAGTCGTCTTTACTAATTCCATCCAACTATCAACACAAAACTTCACTGAAAGCTCTCCCATGGCCTTTAAAATTTTTTTTTTTAAATAAGTGTACAACTTCTGAATGTCATCCTTCAATGGTAAATGTACAATTTTGGTTCTTTTTTGATTAGTTTGGTCTTCTATTGCTTTTTTATTAATTAATGGTATCTCTTCTTCCCACAACAAAAGAAAATTTTCTACTTCTCGTTTGAGGTCTTCTCGTTCTTCTTTTATCAGTTCCACTCTTAACCTCTTGCCGCATTTTTTTAGCAGGGATGTTAAATTCTGTGCTACAGCCGGTGTTTCAAACCCCATTGTTGTTTCATTCCAATGAGAAACACTTCGAATGGCCTTAATAGATTTGTCATACAAATGCGGCTTGTAAATTTCTCTCAACTGATTTATTTTTGGATCCAACTTTTTTATTTCATATATGAAACGACCGAGTAATCTTAGATTTGCCCTTATCATATCATGTTGATGTTGCAAAGAATATTTTTCGGACAAGTAGTTCCCAAATTTTATAACGAGTTCATCATAGCGTATTATTTTCGTTATTTTATCGCATCGAAGAACTGGAAATATTTTGGTTTTCAACGTTTTATTTGCTGCGGGATGGATGTACTGTGTCAATCTACGACCATCACTGTTATTTGAACGTTTGCTTTTGGAGTTATCACAACTTGCTTTATGTATACGAATAGTTTTTTTGGAAAAAAAACCTTTGCATGTCTTACAACAAACGTAATCATCAACTACATAATTGAACTTTCTTTGTTGTTGTCGGCTCACAATAAGAACTCCACTGTTGTATTTTGCAGAAGTGTTATGTTCAAAATCTCCCTTTTTTCTTATATTGGAAATTATTTTTAAACGTTCTTGACTTCTTTTAGGCAGAGAAAGAGCTTTTTTTATCTCTGCTACGTTTTTGTGCTTCAAATACAAGTGGCGACTTATTTTACATTGCAATGTCTTGCAAAAAATGCAAAAATGTTTTTTTGTGTTGGTCTTGGAATATGGAATTAAAATGTTATTAACATTAAGCGGATCATCGATCTCGTTTACGGTATCCTCTTTTTCTCTCATGGTATTGTTCGAAATATCCGCAATATATTCGCTATTATCAGCCGAAAAGTCTTGAGCATTTTCCAAAAAAGAACTTACATTTGCATAGCCAGAACTGTTTTCAGTGTTGTTTGCTGTGGAAAGTGGCAATAAATTGTTTTTTGAGGTTGTAGTACTGTTATGTTCAGATGCTATTTTTTGTTTGAAAATATTTTCGGTGCTGTTTGTTTTGGAAAGTGGTAACGAACTATTAGAGCTTTGGTCCAAATTTAATTTTTCCACGTTATTTTGTAATTTAGTATTTATCAAAGACTTTTCTCTTGGCGAAATTCCATCTACGTTAAAAGTATTATCATTATCAAAAGAGTCGGCGACATTTTTTTGTTTCGAACTGTTTTCAGTGTTGTTTGTTGTGGAAAGTGGCAATGAAGTATTTTGTGAGCTTGTTGTACTGTTATGTTGACAAACTTTTGCGTCTCGTTGCAAATCAACGTAATTATTTTGTAATTTAGGATCGTTTAAGGAACTATGTATTGGGGAAATTGAATCAATGTCAAAAGTTTTATCATTATCAAGCACATTAGTTTCATCACCAGTGCTATCAAACGATTTAAAATCAGTTGTGACTTCAAGCGATATAAAATCATTGTTTTGCGTGTTATTATGGCTTGTGGGATTATTACTGCATGGGAGGTTATTATGAATTTCTCCTGTAGAATTAATGTAGTAGTCATCACAAATGTCTTCTGCAAAATTAGTGACTTTTCCTTTTCTTATTTCTTTAGTGGCAACTAGTTTTTTATAACGATTATCTAATTTCAATTCCCTGGATATCTTATGCTGTTCATTGTCAGTTCCTTTAATAGGCTGCACCGTATGTGATTTTATTTCATTATCTAACTTTGATTTGGTTTCTTTACCTTTATTGTTTATTCTATTTGTATTAAAACATCGGTGGGACAACGTTGACTGAACAGCTAGTTTTTTTACTTCGTGATCGTTTAAGGAACTGTGTATCGGGGAAATTGAAACAATGTCAAAAGTTTTATCATTATTAAGGACATTAGTTTCATCAGCAGTGATATCAAACGATGTAAACTCAGTTTCGACATCAAGCGGTATAAAATCATTGTTTTGCGTGTTATTATGGCTTGTGGAATTATTACTGCATGGGAGGTTATTATGAGTTTCTCCATTACAAATTTCTTCTGAAAAATTAGTGACTTTTCCTTTTTTTATTTCCTTAGTGGCAACTAGTTGTGCAAAACGATTATCTATTTTCAATTCCGGGGATATCTTATGCTGTTCACCGTCAGTTCCTTTAATAGGCTGCACCTTATGGGATTTCATTTGATTATCTAATTTTGATTTGGTTTCTTTACCTTTATTGTTTATTTTATTTGTATTAAAATATCGGTTGGACAACGTTGACTGAAAAGCTATTTTTTTTAAGGGGGATGCAGTATTTGATGCATCAGAATTTCCGAGTGACTTGGCGGCTAGTTGTTTGAGGAATTTTTTTGGTTTCATTTCCGGGAATCTGTTCTCATATTCATCGTCAATTAAGTTAACGGGTTGCACCTTTTTGGGCTTATTTTGAGAGCTTATATTTGATATCGTTTCCGTATATTTATTGTTTGTTTTATTATTTTTTCTTCGCGACGATCTGTCAAAAGCATTTTTATTTAAAGAGTTTCCAATGTTGGAAAAGGATGAGCAGTCATCATTTAGGCACGACTTTTGATTTGTAATATTTTTATGTTTAGACAATTTTTCTTCCTCTTTTTGTTTTGTTTTAAGTAGTTTGAACTTATCATCTACAACCAAATAAATTAACAAACTATTTATAACTAATGCAAAAATTATAAAAAAATATGAAAAAAATAAAAATCAAAAGGTAAATGTTATTTTGTGAGGAATAAAGAGTCACGAAATAACTCTTATTTTGTGAGTAATTAATAAAAATCAAGAAACTTAATTTATGAGGAAAAAATAAAAACCAAGAGATAACGATTAAAAAGTAATTTTAAAAATAAAAATTATAACCTTTACGTCCCTGGTACAAACAGTGAATGAAAAGAAAATAATAACAAAAATAATTCACTTTAATACTGATGATTTTTACTCGTTAAAAAAGTAAACAGTTACAGCATTCCTTAATGCTTCTTTAAATATTTCGGGATAAAACCTTAAATTATTTGAAAAGCAGTCACTAACTTAGCAAGCTGATGTAGTGAAAACGTTTTTGGCAGTATACAATTTTCTAAGAAAAAAAGCAAACATAGGTATCAAACTTTAAGAAGTGTGTAACCATATCACCAACGAAACGAAAAATTATTGTAGATTTATATATAATAAAACATTTCGCGAAATTGGAGAAATCTTCGGATGGAATCGCTATACCATAAAAGATATTGCTAAAGCATGTGCAATCACGCATACGCAGTAAAATTTTTAATTGAATTGCTGCATAGATGCTGAATTTATAATAGTGATGGTAATAATTTCCGTTTGCTTTTTTTGATGCGTAAAAATCATTAGTATTTCAAGATAGTGAATAATTTTTTTCTATTTTCTTTAATATAAACTATTTAAAGACTGTCATAATAAAATTAAAACGTCGAAGTAGAAAATGATAATATATTGCTAACCTCTTTAAAAAAATAAGCCAAATGCAAGCAACAATTAATTTTAATGAAATACTATTTATTTATATTTATTTATATTAATTAAACTCTTGAATTTGAAGTGTACGTTAAAACAAAATTTCCATAAACATTTTGACAAAAGAACAATTGAAGTTCAAATTATTATTTTTTTGTTCGGCCCTTATTGTATAATCCTATTAATCTACAATTAAACTATTTAATTATTATTAATTACTGTAAAAAAAAGATTTTATACAGATGAAATAACTGTTTACCTTCTTTTGACGCTCACAGTATATCCAAATTTACACCTACATACATACACTTAAGGTACGGTCACATTGAGGAAACATTTGCTTCAAATATGTTTGCCAGTGCTTAACGAAAATTTTTTCAAATACATAAAAGTTTTATTTTGAAAGTTTTATTTTCAGGTCACACTAGCAGCATTTATTCCTGCTATTTTATTAGTTCAAACACCAGAAACTATTATTTGAGCAAACATGTTTTCTGTATGGTCACATTGAATAAACTATTTGCTACTAAAATAGATTTGCTCAAACTGTCAAAAAACACAAAATTATTTTCCCGCAAATTATTTAAGAATTAAATGAAAGATATTGAAGTTTTCATTTTATTGGGCTGTGGAGGAGCTTTTATATTGGTATTATAGGAAGAAAATAAAAAGAAAATTAAAAGACAATGGATGCGAAAAGTGGGTTCAACGTCGGAAGGAGTACAGCTGTTGTGCAAAGCTTTTATTGGAGTTACGACATGAAACTCCAGAATTTTATAAAAACTTTTTAATAATGAACGGAAATGATTTCGATAATAGTTCTTATAATTCCTTTGCACCTATGCTTAGTGGAACTACTAATAGCAAAATAAAAAACAACAAGGCTTCGTAACCCAATTTATTGGTCCTGTGTACTTTATTCGACTGGAATTTTCCCAATAGCATCGGATCGTTGGATGGCAAACATGTTATAATGGTGGCGCAAAGTTAATTATATTTTTGCAAAACGAAAAAACACATTTCGCGAAAAATTTGAAAATTTAAAAAAAGTCTTAATATTGGTTAAGAATCGATAAAACTGTTAGGAATGAAAAAATTTACGAAAGTTGCGAAAATTCGCAAAAAGTTTCTACCAACAGGATGATGATAAAGTTTATTAAAGTTTTAAAAATCTTCAACTGTTAAAAAGCTAAAAGACATGAAAAAAGACGCTTGCGCACTTTGCAAAAAATCGCAAGAGTTTGTAAAATTCCAAACAAGCCATAATATTGATTACAAATCGCTAAGGAATGCAAGAAATTCGGCAAAAATTGCGAAAATTTGCAAAAACATATTAACAGCGGCATGACAAGAGTCTAATATTGTTTAAAAATCGGCAAAGCTTTTAGAAAACTAAAATCATGCAAAAGGTCTCTTTTATTGCGAACTGCAAAATATCGAGAAAATTTGCAAAATCGGAAGCAAGCGCTAAAACTGATTACATATCGCAAAAGCCATTAAAAATATAAAATGTTTGGGAAAAGCGCAAAAAATCGAGTTAGTGAAAAATTGCTTAAAATTCGCAAAAAAAATAAAGAAATAAACTGTTTATATCTTTGAATAAATTTTTTTTATAAATGTGAAATATTTGAAAGCGGCACGACTGAAATGTATATTTATGGTGCTGCTGCCGTCTTCAAAATGGTTAAGTAGCTGGCTACCAGGCAACATTTGCAGCCAGCGGCACTTGCAGTCGGGTAGCCTGCTGTGGTCTATGTGTTTAATGCTTAAAGCTACAAGCATAAATTTTGACAGCTAATCAACACACTCGAGCACATACAGCACAATCGAATTGAAAGATTTACTAATCAACATGAAAAATCAAAACCTACTCGACAACTGCCAAATTAATAAATTGACAAATCCATACAACCTTTGACTTGAACAACAACCGACTCAATTGAAAATTGAATTGTATCGTGTATTGGGTGCCTTAGGAACACATTATAGTTCTTATGGGAATCGCTGATGCAACATACAAGTTTTTGTACATTTGTTTGCCATTGTTTGTTTTAACAAGAACTTTGTAAGATCAAATAATTGTTTGCTGAAAAACTACGAAAATATTTGTTATGTTGTGTTCACATTAGACACATTTTTATTTGCCAGCAAATTATTTTGTTTGCCAGATAACAGCTGTTTTGTTGTTTGTCGCTAATATTTGATGTTTGCTTTGAAAGTTGCAAAACTCTACATACGATTTTAGGCATTTCATACTTTTTTTCATAATTTTTATTTAATGTTTAATTTTTGAAAATATTGAATTTTGAGTATTATTGAGAGTAGTTAAATATATTGTTATCATTTTTTCAAGCGTAGTGTACAAAATCATATGAACTTAAAAGATACCAATTTAGGAAAATAAAATTGTTTTAATATATTTTTTATGGTACACAACTAAATTTGCCCTAAAGCTCAACTTTTTTCTGGAAATGTGCGCGTACACATATACGCATTTATAAAAAGGCACTTTTAAATTTTTGTTAAAAATTTTTAAAACTTTCTACATAATAAAATATGCTAGTTGAAATTTTCAAAATCTACCGTCACAACTTTTTATAAGAGATAGATGTAGATATTCATATTTTTATACTTATTTATCCAGCAATTAATTAAAAAGTTATAGGCGAAATAATAAACAAGTCAAGGCAAAAAATGTTTTTTGTCTTAAGTAAAATATCTTCTGAGTTATAAGAGATACGGAAAAACATCTTAGGAAATTATTTCTTTTAAGCTTAGCTCAAAATACTTCATCCGGTAAAAATCGGATAATTTTTAAAAAAAGTTACAGGCGCCAGAAGTTTTTGTTTGTACCAGGTGGTAAACTTTGTCCCACTGTAACTCCTCTCCAGCTCAAGCCAAAAGGCTGTCATGACATGTGCTATAAGTTTCATATAAATCCGATCAATTTAAAAATTACAGATTTATTACCATTTATTTTATAAAAGTCCCCCACGTGCCTGATCGTGAAAATTTTTAATATCATTCATGCGTGATTAAAATATTTTTCTGCGTTAGTGTGCGTGTCGGGAGTCAAAAAACGCTCACTATCACATCTCTACTAAACACATATTTTCGTTTCATACAAATTCTACGTATTTCGAAATAATGTTTTGCTTTTCAGATTGAATCTGTTTTGAAATAATGTTAATTTATTTTATTTTTTGTAATTATTAATATAAAACGCGAAAACAACAATATATATTTTCTCTTGTTTTAATATAGGCAACATGAATATAAATTTTTTCATTTTTAAATTATTTGGTGATAAGCAAAATTTCTGTTTTCAAATCTGTTTTCAATATAATTACAAAAAATTAAATAAATTAACATTATTTTAAAACAGATTCAATTTCAAAACCATAACATAGTTTCCAAATACATACGTAGAATTTGTATGAAAACCCGAAACGAAAATATGTACTTAGTTATATATCTAAATTCTACTAATTTCAGAAGTGGTCAAGTTTTATATACCATTGGATGCTGCTTCAAAAACTCTTTTCGATGATACCAAATTTTATTTATGTCGTCTTGAAACAAAGTACAAATAAATTCGAAAAACTGAAAAAAGACAATTTTTAAAAATGGTCTAGCTCACGGATGGTCAACGTTAGAACCAAAATATTTTGGGAATCAGCATAAAACATATCAAGCTTTATTTTCAGAGGGGTAACAAAATCACTTTTGAGTCGTTTTAATGTACATATGTATATCTGTGGCAAAAAGGAAAAAGTGCTTAAGTCGAAATAAGCTGATTTTGAGTTAATGGTACCCCTGTAATCTACATTTTCGAAAGTACCTCTGGTCAAAATCTCAATTAATTTGTGTGGTTTTTCAGGAAGTTATAACTCTATGACTTGTGACTTATCTGTTTTAGACTTCTAATCTAATTTAGAATAATAGCTTAATTGAGGTTGTACTTTGGTATATTCCAACTTAAATGTATTACTTATAGTGCCTTTAATGATGTTTGCTTAAAAAAGCAAAGCTTAACAAAGAAATTCTCAACTTAAATACAAAAGAAAGAAATTTCTGAAAATCGACTTGAACGCTTAAGTGTTTTCCTGCAAAAACAGTAAATTATGACTTAAGCACTTTTTCCTTGTTGCCACAGATATGTGCCCTTAGTTATGAAAGTGGTACAAGTCTAATGAATTTTTGCTTCGAAATATTAAATAAATCTTAAAAAAATTTAATAAATAAATATTAAATAAATTTTTATTGAATCGAGAATAGCAAAACTTTAAATTAAAATGTTTCATAATATAAAAATATTTTTTGATTTGTTCAAATGTTATCTACTAAATATCTCGACCAAAGAAATATATGACTTAGACCACTTTCATAATTAAGGGCACATATAAGAATGCTTTGAAAGGAATTTTTGTGTAGATATGCACAATAAAAATGTTTTTCGACTGGCGATTTAAATTTACTTAAAAAATTTTCTATATTGTTTGTATTTTGTAACATACATATCGAGAGCTTTATTTTCGATTTAATCGCAAGCTACAAAAATACAATTTTTCAGGAATACCTTTTTTATAATATATAAATCTGTTTTTCATAATATGTACGTAAATTATCGCTTGCGATAAAATTTTAATGCCCGTTTTTCAAAATCTATCAACAGTTTTGGCATTTTGATAATACTAAACTTAGGCCCATACAATTTAAATTTCATCAAAAAAGTCTGTTTTCAGCTGGGTGAAACACAAATGTAGGAAGAATTACTTTCTTTGTTTTTCTCCCAGCTGAATTAATACTTTTCCAAGTGAACTTTACGTGGTAGTATAAAAAAATTTCGATTTTCTACTCACCACTTTTAGAAAGAAAGAATGCAGCATATTTGCCTCCTTTGCACTTTACGGTACAGATTTTTCTTTCTAAAATCTGCACTTTCTTAGATTCCAAGACGCTCAACTTTTCGTTGTGAAATTTAATTAACGAAAACATCTGAAAATATTTATAAATAATTATTTCTTATAAAATGAAATATATGTACTTATGTAGATACACATGTAAGTACATATGTATATGCATGTAGGTACTTACTTCTTGCTATAAGTGATCCTTTCCAAGTTTTTTTAAATGCGTTACTGATTGCCGTAATTTGCCGCTAGCTTATATTCTGAAACGTCTCTATTTGGAGAATAATACAGTTTAGACAAAAATGTACCTTGTGAAAAAGTATACGCTTTAGAATTTCATAGTATACATACATATCGTTACCTTAATTTATAGAGGCCCTAACTCATATTTTTGGATTCGAGGTTTTTGCCTTTTTTAATACATTTAATGTTCTTTTATTGAAATATACTGAACAAACAACGATGAAAAAAAAAATGATCCAAGGCTTTTCTAGATTAAGGTAACGATATCGATAATAATGCACCTTAGACGAAACTGTACCTTATAAAAAAGTGTACGCTTTCGAGTTTCACAGTATACATACATATCGTTACCTTAATTTATAGAGACCCTAACTCATTATTTTTTGGGATTCGAGGTTTTTTAATTTTTCAATATATTTAATGTGCTTTTATTGAAATATACTGAAATAATAACGATGTAAAATATAATGAGCTTGGGCTTTTCTAGATTGAGGTAACGATATACAACATATATATCCTTACCCTAATACAGAAACGCTCGAACTTATTATTTCCAAATCTTCTAATCTATGAAAATATGCATTAAATCCAATTTGAAAAAAATTATGAGTTAGGGCCTTTAAATATTAAGGTAACGATATGTAAGAAGTAGCCACGTAACGTTTTGAGTTAAAAGTGTACATACATACATACATATACATACATACACACATATATATAAGTATGACAAGAACTATACATTTTAACACAAAACGTTACAAATATCAAAGTTTTACAAAATTTCACTGTAAAAATTTGGTACTTATAGCATTTTGTGTAAAAATGTAAAGTACTGGTCATATATCGTTGGCATTAAGTAGAAAGGCCCTAACTTAAATCATTGTAACTATACAGGAGAAGGTAAAAACATAGTAACTGTAACATTCACAATGTAATTTTGTTTTAAGACTGCTTGTATAAAAGTTATTTTTCACTATTGCAATAATTTTTCTGAAGAGCTACATATGTATGTATATTTGTATGAAATGTATTGGAATCACTTAAAACTCAATTTCGTAATAAGGGCCTTTCTACTTGAGACCATCGATATGTACATATGTATGTATGCACATGCATAGCTACAGCAGGATTATTAAACACATTTAATACTTACCCACCTTTTACGTAATCAAATTTACTAAAACTTTTTACTTTTTAACTGTTAACGTTAATTTTATAAATTAATTATTTCAGGAATGTCTGCCTGTACGAAAATCAAACTTGAAATGAAATTTTAAGCTTGAAGTTATGCCGGTTAAGTTCCGTTATAAAATTCAGAAATTTTTTGTATGTGAAAGATGAGATAGATATATGAACTATTACTTGTCTCCATCTCTATCATTCAGTACATATCTTGAGTAGTGATGCCAGATGAAATTTTTGATAATCCTGGCATATTTTACAAATCTATGTTCTAATACATATATTAGCATTCAAATATTCAGCAACAAATGTTAAAATACATGGTTGACAAATAATCTCTTAATAAATGCTGTCAAATTGAATTAATATTAATTTTTTTCAACACAAGAGTAAAAAATAACATTTTAATTACAATAAACAAGAGATCTAATGAAAGATAATTGAAGTACGTATGCATATGCACACAAAAATACAAATATATTTGAATGTATGTAAGTGTCCGCCACCTCCAGATATATTGTTGAGCACAAGTAATTTCATGTTATCATTCTGCCTGCGTTATTGCTTGTGTTAAGACATAACAAATTGTTCGTGTGGTCGTAGTATTACATAGCTTATATATCTGACATGTGGGCTACACCAAACGTAATATGTAAGCTGAGAGCGTAAAATTCAATCCGTATATGAACTGTCAAAAAAAACACGTTCATAAAAACAAATTAATATGCATGGGTGATTGTTTTTTAAAATATATGAAAAACTGTGGTTTTGATAAAATTCCTGTGTTTTTATGTGTTTAAGTGTCAAAATGTTTGTTAAACTAACAGTTTAGGTTTATATATATTCATATAATAAATTTTATTATTATTGTATTTACATAGTACATATTAATTGCTTTGTAATACATAGATGAAATAAATAAATAAATATACAAATACGTTTACCGTACAGATGCTTGATAATTATAAAATATTTATTATGATAATTACAAAAGCACATGTTCTCCTAGGTAGATATTTACATTACATTTACATTTTCTCTCATATTATATTAGAAATAATACCAGTTGTACACAATATGTTATGCGTGTAGCAATTTAAAGAGAGATTCTATGCAAAGTTTTGCAACTAGTAATATATTAAAAAAAATGGTAAAACAACTGATATGGGATTTATCGGTCTGGCCACTTATTTAAACAAATAAAAAGAAGCAAGTCAAATTTACCAGGTATACTCATCTGTAGAACAACTGCAACCAAGACAGATATAATAAGCTATTTTTTATATAACTTTTGACAGATAATTTGAGGCATTTTTTTGATAAAGTTTGAAAACTGTTCTAATCCTACATCTACACTTTTATCATGAAAAATGTAAAATTTCATATAGCAAAAAACAGCTAACATAAAAAAAATATTTTTTAATATATATTTAGTTTTATTTCTGTCATTATAAAAATATATATCACGTATAGACGTAGGGTAATGATTTTAACATGTAAATTTCAATATAGTGTATGATTCTTTACAAAATAAAAGGAAGTGCATAGTTCTTGAAAAAAGTCATATTTTGTATACAGTGCGATTTTTATACACAAACCTTAGCACAAGTGCCGGAAAAATTTGACGATAGAACTAAATTTTGAATATGGAAAATTGTTGTTGCAGAAATGCGACTACCTTTTTTTTAAGTGTTTTCTTATATACTGCGGGAAAGAGACCAACATATGTATTCCTAAAATCAGCGAAGCTAACATAGTGCTTTTTGAACTATATTCTGCGTTTTTTTTAAACTCATTTTAGCTTTATTAAACGCTTTTATTTCCCTCAGTTGTGTCAAATTAAAGCTACTAATACACTTGCGATATATGTAATTGTGTAACTTCTTATATTGTACAATAATATTGTCAATGTTCATGATGGCACAATATATAGGTAAAAAAGATATGTTTTGTTTGAATTTCACAACCAAGAAGATACTTTGAAGTGTTATGCTTATTCTTTTGTTGTGAGAATAGTTGCTTAAGAGTTTTACCATGATGATGATATGATAAATTTGTAGTAAAAAATAGTAATACGTTTAGTTTAAATTTTTGAAAAAGCCTAAACCACAGAATAAACGCCAATATCTGTATTGTGAGTTGACAGCATTAACATTCTGGGTTGACAACAAGTTCGAAATCAAACTTGAAAACAGAGTGACCATTGAAAATGTGCTAAAAGTGGAATAAATAAAACAAAAATGGGAATTTATCGCAAAATAAGTAACAACTATTTCAAAAACGTTGAAACTACATACAAATCACAATTTTCAACGAACAGATTTATTAAATATATTATATCAGTAATATATATTACATGTGTTTTGTTTGTCTTATCAGAAAAAATCTTATATAATAAAGCAAAAATAGTGAATTAATAAATATATTAGTGCTTACTTTATACGGGAATTTCGTTTTTGTACTTGCAATCAGAATATTAATGTTTTGCATAATTGTATTCTATATGAATGTACAGAAGAGCAAAACACCTAATATATATATATATATATATATATATACATGTGGACAATTCTCCAAGAAATTCCATTATTTTGTAGCATGCGACAATCAAGCAATTAACGTTGTATTTGTGAACAACGTGACTAGTTTTTTTTAATTTTATCTAACGAAGAGCTCCTGACGGCCTACAAAAATGATTAAAGAAGTAAAAAAAGTTTCGTTTTCTTTTAAAAGGCAAGCTTTTTTGATTGGTGTCGCATGCTATAAAAAATTTACATTCCGGTGGAAATACCCATATATGTATAGATATTGATATTTTCATGACAGGAAAAGGAAGAAAATTTTAAAATTAAAACTATTGAGATTCAAAATATACATGTTCCAATATAATTAATAATTAAAATAAAATTAAAAATTTTGTATTTTGAAGTGATTGTTATTATTAGTCTATTAAAAAGTTGATTTTTAATTTCCTTTTTAATTTTTATTTCAATTTAAGTTGTATTTAAACACGGTTTCATTGTTTGTTGTTATAACGTAAAGAGCTACTTTTTTTTGCCAAATTGGCAAAATATGTGAATTTTTCTACTTGTCTCGCCCTCTCTCAAATTTTCTAGATTGCTTTCTTTTGATTCTTCGCTTTAGTGCAATAAAATTTCACCGTGTTCTATTAGCTATGGTAATTGGTAAGTGCAATTTCACACTATACGCTTTTAGCCTACCTTGTTCTAAACATTTTCTTTTAAGCCCTCTACAAAAAGTCACGGACATTTACATGCAGCTCTTTTTAATGCCTGAGAGTACAAAAGAGGCAAAGAGAAATGTCAAATATCCCCTCGAAATTTTATTTCGTGCCTTTTATTCAACTCGGCTGCTTCTCAACCCCTCTCACCAACAAACAAGAAAAAACTGCCTGCACAGGCAAGCAAAAAAGGTACATTAAATAAATTGCGTCTAAGTAGTAATACACCGCAATAACAAAAATGTGCATTATATTTGACTCTTTTTTTCCACGAATTTTAAAAACCTGTGGGCAAATTATGGCAAACCCAATATCATTTGAATTTTCCATACAAACACAATTAAATTTTTGTACATATTTGTAGGATATCGAATGCCGTAATTTGCACTCTGATTCCAACTTCTTGTAGCTCTAACCTCTTACATTTCTGTATATTTTGTAACAATGGTAACACTGCTGGATATGTTCAACACAGGGCTGGCAAAGTTGGTACAATTGTACCTTTTTTGGTAATATTTAAACTCGGAAAGTACAATAGTACCAATGACTAATTTAGTACATTTAAGGAATCTCAGCAATTTCACTCCGCATTTCCTTTCAAACAATTGCATGTGTCAATTTTCACTTTTGAACAATGAAACTCATATTCTTCTTCTTGAAAACAGTCTTGTGAAAGCAAAACGCAGCAAGAAAATCCAAAATATGTGAACTATTGTATTTCCAAATTATGCTGGAGCACATGCTATTACTTTGTATATTTTAATTTTCATCTTAAACAAGTGCAACTTACAAGCAAATTTGTGAAAACGATTCGCTAGCCATAACAAAGTCTTTAATTTTAATAAAAACCAATAAAAGTATGGAATTTGAACTAAAAAAATATTTTAGTACAATTAATGTAAAAAGAGTACAATTTTTAAAGTTGTTGGTACAATTTTAAAATTATCAACTCCTTCCTGGTTCAACATGTTCAGTAATTTCATTCATTTAAAATGTTTGTATGTGAAAGATGAAACAGATATATTTTTATATATTTAAACTTGTCTCCATCTTTTTCCTTCTGTACAAATCTTAAATAGTGATGCCAGAGCGAATTTTCGAGAATCCCACTTCAATTGAAAAATTCCCTATTTATTGCTCTTGTTGTTCGAAGTAAAAAAACCTCGTAAGACTTTTGTTCGTTATCCTCATTTGTATATGCTGAGTTCAGTACAATCCCTAAGAAAGTTTTACTATTTCTATTTTGACAACCATGTCTTTTCGTACACTTATTATAGCGTATATTTTTTTTTATTTATACGATACAAAAATTTTAAACAAGCAACTTTGTGTCGAATACAACCACCGCTAAAAAATTTGATGCAAGAACATACCAACTCAAGAAATTAATATGTGTTCTTATTATATTAAACTGATTACATGTTGCAACAAATAGTGAAACAAGTAATATGGGACGAAACCCAACATTTAACTATTAGTTATTGTTCGGGCAGTGAAACAAATTTTTAAGAATAATATTCATTGCCAAAATAGACATCAAGCACAATAGTGAGAATAATAAAAATATTGTTATTTTGCGAAGCACTAATGATGCTAAATAGAAAATCTAAAATGTTCCCTTAAATTTTTCCAAAAATATGTTAAAGTTCTTAGTCTAAATTATTATCTTACTAATTATAATGTAGTAGTCTAACAAGTCAGTCTGGCAACTTATTTCAGCAGATAAAACAAATCAAGGAACTCTTACTAGGTAGACTCAGCGCAACAACAACTACAAACAAAGCAAATTTAACTAGGTACAACTACTCGCAAAAATTTCTTTATTTTTGTGTCGTGTTTGACAGTATGATAAAACTTTTAAGGAAGGATTACATAACACACATTAGTTCGTCACCAAGTAGCGTGCGTTTGAAAACGTAAGAGCATGAAAAGCAACAAGTTGAAAGACACGCGTTATGAACGTATTCTTATTCTTATTGAAAAATTTACTACACTGTATGTTTTTTAAACTCTTCAATAGGTGTTTTCTCCATGAGTCTTATTCTTTTTAATATTTTCTTTTTTATTGTCAGTTAATTAGTTATCAAAACAAGACAACGCGTTAAAAAGTTGGAAGTCAACCAACTTTCTGCGTCAAACGCGTCAAAGGGTTTGGCATGTAACTTGTTATATAAAAAACACTATTTAAATTTTTTTGACAGAAGTCTACAGCTCGCTCGAGCACTTACGAGCGTTATGTGATTTATGATAGTATTTTTTTTTAAAGAGCTTTTCAAATGTAATAATAAGATGACCTGGTAATTTTTTCTTTGAAACGAATTAAAAGAACAAGGCATTTAAAAAGGTAACACGCATCTCTACAATATAAATACAAGCACATATGTACGATTAGTTTTTGAAAAATAAAGTTCTGTATGTACTACGGTTTTTTACAAGCATGTATGTACTTGTAT
Source organism: Tachina fera (assembly GCA_905220375.1). Lineage (NCBI taxonomy): Eukaryota > Metazoa > Arthropoda > Insecta > Diptera > Tachinidae > Tachina > Tachina fera. The sequence goes on along the minus strand of LR999965.1, from coordinate 95,931,507 downwards.
GTAGTATATGACAACAGAACTGCCAACTGCTCTGCTATTTATCAGGTCAATGCAATCTTCGTGATTATTGTTGTATTTTAATTTAAGTTTAATAACATACTACACCTTAGTTTATGATTGTGTGTGTATTTCTGTGTTTCTGACAACTTAAGCATAGTGTTTTTTTATGTATTGCTATGTTTTTGTAGAATTGCATATACCTAATAAATAGACCTTGAGCACTGCATTTTGCAAATAGAAAATAATTGCTGAAGAGGTGAGTCTACCTGTGAATGAATACAAATATATTTGCGAGTTTTTTGCGGGGATTCCTATTTAGAGAGAAAGAGAACGACACATGTATTCTTTTAATAAACAAAGCTAACATAGTGCTTTTTTTGCATTTGAGCTTTTTTAAACGCTTTTATTTTCTTCACTTATTTCAAATTAATGCATGCCGTGTATTTGTATTATGAATATATGCAATTTTTCAGATTATACAATAATATTATTATTTGTTTGATACGAAAAAGCCGACAGAATATATTGACAAAAAATGCCTTAGATTTTAATTTTTACAACCAAAAAAAGTACAATATATTGTGTTATATTATGCAATATACTCTCTTGTAGTCAGAATAATTATATTTATATACATATGTATATGTATACATGTAGGTTTTATATATGTATTCATAGAATGATTAATAAAATATTGAATAATATCAGTAATGGAGCGCGAAAACCGAAATGCATTCATGCGTATATAATAAGTATGTATCTCCTTACATAATTCAGCAATTATATAATGTTGTTTTGTAATTTCATATAAAAACTTATAAAACCTTATTCACTATCAGAAAACATCTCTTATAATTATCGAGCACGGGAACGATAACGAACGGAAAATTGGGATTTCGCAGAATTCCAATGTAGAGAAACACACATATTTTATAACATATTTAAAATGACCCAAGCAGTTCAAATATAATTGTGAAATTTTACATATTGTACAACAATATTGTCACTGTGAAGAATATATTGGGAACAAATCTAAATACCTAACTTTTATTGTAAACAAAAGTATGATACAGTTTGATATATTATGTTTACTTTCTTCCTCTGAAGACAAAGATAATTTTGGATGAAATATGTATATAAGTTTTATGGCTCGATTATGGATGGCAACCGAACTTCAGTTGCCGATTTAACTAGCAACGCAACTGAAACTAAAATTAGTATTATGTATGGCAATTTCCTACAGTTGCCAAAAAGTTATCGAAAAAATAATTATCGATAGATTGGCAACTGAAAATAATGTGAATAAACATGCAAAATATAAGAAATACAAGTGCTTCAAACAAAATCATTAAGTAAAAGTGCTTAAAACAATACTTATCTTAAAAATTATTAGTTAAGTGGAAATAATTGTTGACGAAGAGAACTAAATGCAAAATGTTGAATGTACTAGACCTTCTAAAATAGGTTTTAACAATCTCTTTTCTAACTTTATATCATATTTTATTTAAATATACAAAGAAATACCTCAAAATTAAAAATAATATGGCACTTAATTTTTAATTATTTCTTTTTTTACTGTGCAGCACTACAAATTTGTGGTTGCCAATATGGCAACTGAAATTACTAGCCGTTAGTTGCCAGTTGCATCCGTAATACCATTTCGGCAACTAGCAACGCAACTACAGTTCGGTTGCTATCCATAATCGAGCCATTAATTTGACATAAACCACACGTCACAAATACCGAACAAATTATACACCATTAACCATTTTATTTGCAAGAATTGAAATGATATAATTGGCTTTGAAAGACTATTTGGAATTATATCAGATAGTTCTTTGAGTTATTGTGTAGCACGATACCGAAAAAAATAAATAATATAGTGTCATATACATATATAGTCATATCAAGTTAAAAAGGGCGTAATTTAATTCAATATGATTCAATATGACATAATTTCTACAACTTCTTTATCCGTATATGCGCAAAAAAATTTAATTTATTAACGAAAGTTAAGAAACTACTGAGAACTAAATACACTCATATTTATAAAGCTTCTACCATAAATTATTTTTGAACGTTACTCAAGCCTTTTATGACCTTATATGACTATAAGCACAAATATTATACATACATTTGTCTTTACCTCCAATATAAACAGCGGTAATGTATTGACATCACTGTACAATTAAAAAGCCGACTACAATGTTACTAAAAGTTTTTAGCGCCGTTGTGAAAAAAATCGTTAGGTTAATATAGAAGTCTGGCCACAATTATATACATGTATAAGGAGACCAATTCGAGCCCAAGTCCGTAATTTATGCGAATCGTAATTCAACTGTCTTAAAATTAAACGAACTTCACTAAAACATATGATTTAAACAAATTTATAGCAAAATATGATGAAATATAAGGTTTAAAATAAATATCAAATAAAATAATGTATTATTAACCAATAAAAATTGTAAAATTTAATGGTCCCCAAAGTAATAAGAATTACACACATATATATGTATATATATATATATATGTATATATATATATATATATATATATATATATATATATATATATATATATATATACATATATATGTATGTATGTACATGCACATATGTATTTACATACACAGAAAAAAATATCATCGAAATGCAATCAGCAAAACAAATTGTCAACATTTAATTTAAAAATTAACATCATAACAAATTTAAATTTTTGTAGTCAATTAAATTACTCAACAAAATTATTTGTTAAACTATATCATAACGGAATGCGAACATGTAGAAAAAACAAGAAATAATGTTTTGTGTGTATTCATTTTTGTGTATCTAATAAAGTGTTGCTCTTTAGCTGAGAGATAAGCAAGTCAGTTTATTATCCCTGAGCTTGTCGGTTCAACTCTGCCCAAAGACATTTAGTCTTTTTCACAGACAAGCAAAAAATCGTTTCGAGGATTGTGATTGTGTATAAAAATAATATTGTTAATATAACAATTATGATAATCAAAATTTGTGCGGATTATATTTATAAAATTGATAAATATTTTTTATAAAACTGCCCATTCTTGTCCCGCATTACCCCTTGCAAAATTTTTTTGGTTGCTATAATTGTTATTCGTAACAAAAAAAAATATTTCTCACTTAAATTGGTTACAATAACCAAAATAAAATATCTCTCACTATAATGGTTAAAAATAACCCAAACCAAATAAAACACATTTTTCAGTAACCTTTTCATTTCAAATAAAAAAATAACAGTTATTTTCGGTCCCTGCTTTTTTCACATCTTTTTATTTTTTGAGAATATCAATTCACACGGATATCAATATAAAATAAAGAGTGGGCAAAACTACACTAAAATTTTTAGTGGATAAGCAATACATGAATTGTAATAGTCGATTTTTCATAAAAAGCTGAAATATTTAGACTTTAAAAAAATCGTAATTTTTAAGGAAAAAATCGTCAAATCGTCATTTTGCTATTTTTGGCACCAAAAATCTTCAAAATGCCGATAAAAGCCTTTTCACACTCACTCACATCTTTGAGGAATGCGTGGACTATTTTGAAATGAATATGAATATGTCATTATTATAATACTATTTTTACGAGTTAGTTGCTCACACTGTATAATTCTTCCCATAAGAATTATACTGGGTTGAATGTTCAACATCTTCAAAAGATGTTCCTATCTAACTTTGTTCCATTAAACATCTCTCCATTGTTTTAATATCATCACTAGAAAAAATGTATACAACTATATACATACATGCATACATTATAAACATGTGCACATATGTATGTATTTATTAGTGATGTAACGAATATCAATTTTTGATATTCGCTAATACGAATACGAATCCGAATATTTCAAACCATATTCGCGAATACGAATACGAATATTTGAAACGATATTCGCGAATGCGAATACGAATACGAATATTTTATGCAATATGATAAATCAAAAAATTCTTATGAAAAAAGTACCCAAAATTTTAATTATCGTCATTGAATAATATTTGAAAATGATACAAAGCACAAATTTCTATAAAAAAATTAATATGTATTTGTACAACCAAAAATTTTTAGTCATTTATTTAAATTTCATTTAGGATTTATGAATTTATTTATTTAATTTCTTTGGAAAAATACATACATTTGCACATTCGTATTCGCCTGAAAATGGCCGAATATTCGACAATTCGAATACGAATATTCGTGCATCACATCTACATACGCATGTACATATGTATGTAAACGCATTCAGGGCTACCTTATGGAATATTATTCACACAGAAAGATCTGTAACTACTCCAAGATTTTATTATATATGTACATACATATGTACATTAGTGGCCTGCATAAGCAGTCTTGAAATGTAAATACGTCATGTTTTTTAAATGTATTCTCGTGGCATGCATTATACTAAGCCAATAATAAATGCTGTCCTACTATAAACGAAGCACGATGGTTGTATTGGTGTACCTGTATATGACTGTTAACAAGCGATGTCGCCAAGACGTTTTGTTAAAACAAACAATCAAAATAAGTACTGTTTATATATGCATGCTTGTTATTTTGCATATTGTACGTTTGGGTGTGTGTGTAAGATTTAGATGGTAAACTATTATGTTTTTGTTTAAGGGAGGTTTTTTATGTACGTATGTCAGCGATGCCAATTTAGAGCGTTTCGCGATAGATTTAGTGCGTTTTAACTATGCCAAACACGATTTTTTTCGTCTTAGCGCTTTTTATAAAAAAACGTGCTAAGTTAGCGCGTTTTGAATATTTTTTTAAAATTTTTTTAATTTTTTTGTATAAGTTTAACAATTTGCTAGTATCCGAAACTCTGGTAAAAATTTTCAAGTTTGTTATTGATTCAGCTGTCGCAAATAAAATTACCTTGACTGTGGTTAGAATTAAAAACTCATTTTAATACTGTAAACGGCAAATGTTTTTGAAATTTCACAACTAAAGATACATATGTACTAATGAACCAAGAAATTTACATAACGTATTAAGCATGTATTCAAGCTAAAGTACAAAAAGCATTTGAATCGCAACTATTCGAAAAATTATGTATATGTTGTTAAAAAGTTTGGCAATTAAAATTAAAATAAAAACTTTATATAGGTACATATTGTTACGTTTAAATTTTATTAAACGTGTGAGTTCTTTTGATTGCTCAAAAATAAAAATAAATAACAACACGATTTTCTTATTTGCAACTGAACTTCCTTTTATTAGTGACTAAACCAATTACAACTTGTCTTTTCTTATTTACTTCTTAACGTTATTATCCACGGCACGATGTCTTTTACTTTCAACGATTTTCACTCTACTAATTTCCAATTAGCACTGACTGACTTGTTCGTTCACCACACAACTGAACTTCACAACTGACTTATTCACGACTGACTTGCCATTGGTTGCATCGCGCTTTTTATACTGTGCACCAATACCACCAGAAGTTTCAAGCATAGTCCAGACGATCATTATCATCTTAAATGTTGTTTACTAAGTGCCCAATTAAGTTCATGTGGTAACTATGTACATACATGTGTATATGCATACGTGTGTACATCATTAACTAAGCAATGCGTGGTGGTTGTTTACCTTTTGCCTTTCGTTTGAATTAGCATGTATGTATGTGTGTGTGTAAATATGCGAATCGTCTAAATAAGCAGACGCTTTTTGTTGTTGGTTTTGCTTGTTTACGTGTTACGCATGCTTATTTAGTTCTTTGCTACAGTGTTTGCACGCGAATATGTGTGTACGTTTGTTGCTTTAGTTAAATACTTCTAGATAGTTCTTTGCATTAACCCTGTAGGAATCTTTTTACGTAACAATATATACGATTATTTGGAAGGCGATTCTAATTCCGTATTAAATGATTTTAGTTATTTAAGGCTTTATTCAGAAAAAAATAATTTAGGTTTACAAAACGATTAACAAACAAATTTCTATTTAAAATTTTTTTTTGTAAACCTTTTTTAAACGAAAATTATTTTTTCTGAATAAGGCAGTATGTATTTAGTTTCAAAGAAGCAATATTGAAAAATCTGAAAAAGGGTTACTAAAAAATTTTATTTACTGATACATACTTACATACTTTGTTATTAAAATTTAATTTAGCGCGCTAGAAAATAGCGGGTTTTGGCTATAAATAGTTGACAATTCTGTAACTTACGTTTTCTAGCGCGTTTTTAGAAGGGCAATAGCGCGTTTGGGTTGTAAATAGTTGGCACCGCACAAGAGCACAAGCACCACAAATTCTTCAGTCACGAACTATTTTCTTTTTTACTCTTATACCTGCAATAAGTTAAACAAATGTATTGCCGAACACGTTGTTTAGCGTTTGTTTTAGAAGATTTCATTGTAGTAAAGCATTTGAAATTGCCCTCATGTCTTAAAAGTTCTTATAAGACGTCTTTTGCAGGTCTTTAATGTACATATATAATAAAATCTTGTATATATTATTCCAAATCGATATGAATGACATAAAAGTAATTGCAAATTTCTACAAGCCCCTCGAAATTGTTTTCTCACATTGTTAAATTGTGAATGTCAGGAAATTGAATATAAATTCAGGCAATTAAAGTTATTAAAATTGGAAAAAGTTTTCTATCATACATATTTAAAGCTTTAAGATTTGTGGAAAAATTCCCAAAACGAAAAAAAATTACTAGTCTTTTAATTCCCATCATAACTAATTTTATCCAAAAAATTTCCCTCAGCTAATAAAATCTACTTTAATTTTTTTTCCTTCTTTAGTAACTCACATAAGTTAATAAAAATACTTCGTTCAGTAAGAATTGAAAATACTGAACTTCAGCAAACATAGAAAGAGTAGGTATTTAGTCAAGTTAACTTAAACAAAACCAAAGTAAGACATGTAATTATTTTGTTTTTTAAACAATTGATGCTTTTTTGATAAGCATTTAGCTTATTTTATAAAAAAAACTACGAATTTATTTGTTGTGCTATGTTTACGTTTGATAAAAGTGTTTGTTTTATTTTTGAATTATTTTCGACGTTTCTGGATAATAATTTTGACGATTTTGACGACTTTTTGTGCGAAATTTGACGAATTCATACCTACATATTTCATCTGGCAACTATTTATTCTCAGCACTAGCAATACGAAATACACAACCAACTTTGTGTTATTAGTTTTTTTATCGTTATTCACTGTATATACGCAAGCGCAAAGCAACAATATTTTTTCTTTGTATGTATGTATGTACATATTTGTTTTTAAAACAAGAAATAAGTATTGAATATAAATTAGTTTTTCTTAGAATGCATTGGTGCTTACTCTTCCATAAGGAACTTTTGGACACCCTTGAGATAATCTATAGAATATCTAAAAAGTAAAGAAAACAAAAGTTCAAAGTAATCAAAACAAAAAAAAGCAATCGTTCTCATGGTTTCTGTTTCTCTCACTTAAACAAAACAAAATCAAACAAATTTGTTTCGTTTATTGTAGTGCACTGGTTTAACTACAAAGAAATCAAAACAAAAATAAATTTATAACTGTAAAAGTGTCGACTATTTATGTTACGAAAATTATTTTCTAACCCCTGTATCCTCCCATAAGTAGAATAGCTACAATAAAATTCGTAATTGGAGCACTCTTCCTACCCTGGTTAGAACACATACTACTAATTTTTATTTTCTAAATTTCAACTTAAACAGGTGTAGCATGTGTTTTAACATGCAATCCCACAAGAAAACATATTAAGGGCAAATAAATCAGTCAATGATTATATGTATTTTATTTTTAAATCTGGTTTAAACACAAAAAATAGTTTTTCACCACAAAATTAAATGAATCTTAAATAGCCAACATTGTGGATTTAAGCGTTGTTTAAGTTTTAGAAACATACCATATGTTTTGTGCATGTGTGTGTTTTTTGAATGCATGCACATAAACATCATGAGGTCATATTAAAAATAATTTCGTTTAATTTTCGGAAATATACAACAAATGTAACACATATTTTCATTTCATGAAATATATAAATAGAAAAATGCATTCCGATGCTCTTTTTGTATCATAAAATGTGTTTTTTGCTATTTAATTTTTCTGCAATTTGATAAATCAACTTTCTTATTTATATTAAACAGCTGTTCTTTGGAAAGCTTTCCATAATATTTGGAAATATTGTAGTGCTACCATACTTTCAACGTAATTTGATATTAACTTTAATTAGCCACTGAAAAAATGAAAGTGTATTTAAATCAATTTGAATTTTTTGTGAAAATTAACTTAAACTATGTTTAAACATTCAGTGATTTATTAGCTATAAAACGATGTGGAAGCCAGAACATACACTCTTATTTTTTATGAATATGGATGTATGTATGTACTTTATACATATTAACAATAATTATATAAAAAATAATTATTTTATTGTTTTGATAAATAGCAAACAAAATATTTTTTAATCAAATGAAACACTGGTAATTTTTTTTCGTTTTTATTTTGCGGCTAACTTTAACAAGTTCTATTTAGGAATGGAAAGTGAAAAGTTATAAGACAGAAATGTAAAGATGAACAAACGTTTTGTGGAGCACTTTGCAGCGAAACGCAAAGACTTTGCCAATACTAATAATATTATTATTATTATTATTAATACTTTCCAAAGAGTGCCAGGAATTTACAAGGAGAGCAAAGTCTTTTTAAAAATATGCTTAGTGCAAAGTGAAGTTTGCAAAGAATATTGTGGCACAGAAAAATTTATCACTTTGCCAAAAGCTGCAATTTGATAAGTGCAAAGTGAAAAGTTGATAAGTTTTTTGTGGAATAGGGCCCTGTGCTAACTTTTTGATGTACCTTTTTCAATATACATAGAAACTACAAGTAATTTTTTATGTGGTTTTCGTTATTGCTTTAGTGGGTTTGTGTAAAGAAATATGTCGTATGTATGGAAATTTAAATAAATTCAGTGAAGTGCGACTTTGACCCGCGCACGAAGGGTTCCCTACGGAAAGGAGATATGTGATTCAATACGAACTTTAGCCAATATAAACTATAGTTTTGGCATTTTTTTCGTTTTTGGGTTTTTACGGTTTAAAGCGTTTTTTTAGTTTTGGGGTTTTTTGAATTTATTGGCGCTTTCTGAGTTTTGGCACTTTTTTCTCGTTCTGTCAATTTTTTTTTGCTTTTTGAAGGTTATTAATTTGGGCGATTTTTATTATTTTGGCGTTTTTTTTATTTTGGCAATTCTTTTATTTTGGCGATTTTTTCATATAGGGGATTTTTTTTTTTTTTGGTTTTGGCGATTTTTTTAGTTTTGGCACTTTTTTCTCGTTTTGAGGATTTTTTTTTTGGTTTGTGGCGTTTTTTTAATTTTGGTAGTTTTTTTTTAATTTTGGCGATTTTTTTTTACATAAAAAATTATTACGGTTTTGGCGCATTTTTCGCTTTTTGGCGATTTTTTTCGGTTTTTGGCGTTTTTTTTCATTTTGGCGATTTTTTCGAATTTGGCGATTTATTTTAGTGCTAGAATATTTATTTTAATTTTGTCGATTTTTTTCGAATTGGCGATTTTTTTTAAATTTTTGGCGATTTTTTCAGCTTTTGGCGATTTTTTTCGGTTTGACGATTTTATAATCTCCGGATTTTTTAGTTTTACCGTTTTTGAAAATTTCAAGAGTTTACCTCTCACGGTCTCCGAGATATAGCAAGTTGTCAAAATTACGTAGTCAAAATTGCATTAACTGATGGACCCTTTAATTTAAATTTTTTAATATTTTAATGTTAATTGTTGTAGTCTATATAAAAATACACTAATTTTACAAATTTGAAGTGTCAATATACATATATGTATATACAATTGTATGTAGTTTACATGAGATTTTAACATTTTTCGTCGCTCGTTTTGGAGCACCCTTTAATTTCTAATTCTCCTGTATTTGCTGTTGTAGTGGCCAAGGTTCTACATACTCTGTCCAAATGTCAGGACCGTAGCTCTTACGGTTCCTGAGAAAATACCGTGTGACGGACAGACGGACAGGCGGACAACGTAGCGAAAACAATAGGGTTCCTTTTTTCACCTTTGGTGTACGGAACCCTAAAAAAGAAAAAAACGAAAACGCTTCTTGCAATTTGTGTGGTAAGAAATACAAGACGTGTGGAAATACAACATTGCTTTATGGCAAAAATTAACAAATAGACGATTTGGACCCATCTCTATCACCCACTTGTTTTAGCCAAAAACAAATTCCATTCAACTCTTTTTTTGTATTTTGACATATTTTACATAGAAGTAAAAATTGTCATACTACTTTAAATTAAAACGATTTATTTTGTACCGAAAATTTTAACTTTCCAAATTAAATTTAAATTTTAAATTTTACTTTTCAAAAAATCTACTGACAGCACTGACTGATATAATTTTTGAAAGCAAAAAAAATAATAAAACGTCAAACAAAATATTGATATAAAAAATTTTTTTGTTTCGAGCTGTTTTGGCCAAAAATATACCTATTTATTTATAAATTTAGAATAGCTATTTTGACATTGACACACAATAAATGCGATTTGAGTATAAATAAATGTATGTACCAGGGACCGTAACGGTTATAATTTTTTTTTTAAAATTACTTTTTAATCCTTATTTCTTGATTTTTATTTATTCCTCACAAAATAACGGCTATTTCTTGATTTTTATTTTTTCTTCACAAAATAAGAGTTATTTTGTGGCTTTAATTTATTCCTCACAAACACAGAAAAAACTAATTTTCCATTTCAAACACAAAATTCTCTGAATCAAATACTAAATTTTTCAATTTAGGTCCTACAAAGAAATTTGTAAATTCGAGTGCAAAATTTTGTAATAATTTGTTTGGAAAAACCCCCGATTTTTTCAATCAACAGATATTCTGATTCAACAAAATTGTTTAATGAAAATATAAATAAAATAAATAACTGTTGTGGACAGTAAGCAATTTCTGTATTGGAACAGAAATGTCCTCTTAACAATTTTGTTACAAGTATTACTTTATATTAATTGTATCAACTAGAATTTTTCACTCCATATTTTTTTTTGTTTTGCTGAAAACAAAATTGGATAACACTATTTACTGTTATAGTAAAAAATATTTACTGAATTAAAATTTTATTTCAAACAAACTTTTGTTTGAAAATTTTTTGGTAATAATTTTTTCTGTGAAATAACAGTTACATACCTTTTGATTTTTATTTTTTTGCTTAACTTTTAAAATTTAGGAAGCTTAATTTGTGCGTTAAAATTAATATTACCCGTTTAAAAATGGAATTTATCACCAGCGTCTGTAAAAAAAATTCTTGTATGTTAAATTAAATTTACTTTTTTATAGTTTATTCATTTTAAAAAATAAAATTTTTTGAGCAAAAAAAATATAAATCAGACAGTAACTGTTATTTTGTGAGGAATAAATAAAAATCAAAAAAATAAAAATCATTGAATCTATAGGTAGGACTTCTCTATTAGTGTGATTTTATTAGTTTAAATTTTGAAAATAATCGTTATTTGCGATCCCTGGTATGTACACATGCATGTACATATATGAATTTCCTTCCACCTTGTTTTTGTTAAATTGTTTGTTTCCATTGTTTTATTAGTTAGTCCTCGTCCAGACTTGAAATTGTTGTTGCTGCAATTTCTTAAAATTCTGCTTCAAAATTGCACTATTGTCCACATTATGAAATTCTAATATTGCAATTATGCATTAAAAAATTTCTATTACACCACAAATTTCGCTGAAAAATTATTAATTCCATTTAAAGGGTCCGTCATCTAACGTTTTTTTTTTCAACTAGTGCTTATTTCGTGAATGGTAACACTTAGCTTGTGTCTGATTTGACAGATAATTAACCTTATCCTTCCGCTGAACGAGCCAACTGACCATCCAATGCGTTTTCGCTTCGCTAAGTGAGCCTGCGATCGACTTACAGAAGATGCCGATTTTGCCAAAAAAAATCATATTTTCAGATGAAGCTCATTTTGATCTTGGCGGGTATATAAATAAGCAAAATTGTCGCATTTGGGGCACAGAAAACCCGCACGCATACATTGAAAAGCCGACACACCCAAAACGAGTCATTGTTTGGTTCGGATTTTGGTCCAGAGGCATAATTTCGAAAATAAGCAAGGAGTGGCCGTTACAGTCAATGGCGATATTTATCGGGCCATGTTGAACGAATTTTTGTTCACAAAAATTTAAGAGGAGGATATTGGCAACATTTGGTTTCAACAGAACGTCCCTACGTGCTACACAGCCGAAGCTTCAGTAGTTTTTTTATAGCATTTTCACAAAAAAAAAGTTATCTGGCGGACCCTTTATTTTTTTGTCATATTTTTTATTATTTTTGTTTTATTATTTTTTTATTTAATTTTTATTATTATTTATGTTACTATAGTCAGGGTTACCACTTTAATCTCAGAGTGCCGGTTGTGTAGTAGCATTTAACTAGACAACAATGCATTCTTTTTAAATTAGTTTAATGTGAAAGTTTTCTGCTTTTTGGAGCTTGAATAATCATATCTTAAACTAAGTTGTTATATACTATTTGAAATGTATCAAATGTGCATTATATATCACAAATATATCGTGGCAGCCCTGCTATAAGAAGGGCAAAATAAATTACGCTCAAAAACGAAGCACCAACACAAACATAAGTGTGAATGTATATGTGTGGGGATCGATGTTTTAAACAATTGTGCCAGTGTTGCCAGTTTTTTCTAGAGGTTATCCCCAATTTTTGATTTGTTATCACCAAAAATCCTCAAATTGAGTTTTTTTGGATTCAAATGTTTTTATTTTATTTAAATAATAATGATAAAAATAACATATTTATTGAATAAAATTCATTTATATCGATAGCTATATTTACATTCATATTAATCTAACTAACTTGTAAAGAAAAAATTGCACATAGTTTAATATACACAAGTATAAAAAAATTGTTAACCAAAGCTTACTATTGCAAGAACTTTAGAATCGAAATCTTCTGATTCATCAGCCTCAAAAAATTTTTTTTATATAATACTTACATATAGTAAATAGCTTTAGTATTTCAGCACAAAGATTACATTTGTCACAACAAATGTTTGTTTATTCTAAGTGTAATGTTGGTAGTCTTCATTATTGGTTAATCTGCTTTGATAATTCTTCTTTATTAGAAATGATTCACTATGAATAGTAAAACACATTTTTAGACTTGTCAGACGCACATTTCTTAGTTCCAAAATCATTCATGTTAACATCAATTATAAAAAAATTCCCAAAAGTATCATCCCCAACAAATCCCCAGATCACCAATTCGAAATTTTCATCCCTAATTCCGAAGAAAAATCCCCAATTTGAGGACAAATCCCCTTAACTGGGAACACTGAATTGTGCTATGAAACTAGGGTTGTTATCCGTCCTCTTTTTCCCGGACACTGTCCTCTTTTTGAGATCACTGTCCTCGGGAAAAATTTGCGTCCGGGAAAGTCCTAAATTTTTCAATTTTACCTTGCTTGAAAAATGGTTTTAATTAAAAACCAAGGTAAAAAGGAGAGTAATTGTTATTAGATGTTCAGCTTATCATATGAATAACATTGTCCAGGAGGCTTGTGGTATGTTATTTTAAGACGTATAATTATTAAGATGGACTTAAAATATCGATGAGCAAAAAAGGTCCAAAATAATATAGTGCATAGCTTTAAGTGGCAGTTCAAAATCTTTATTTCATGGATAAGAGTAAGACATTTTAACCCAACAATGGAAATTCATTCAAAGTCGGTAGTCCTACCGCTAGAGATACATATTTGGTATGTAATTGGTTGAACGTTTTGTTCTCAGTTGATGAAGAACTACTTTGTAAATAAGTTTAATGCTATAAACCTTTTTCGATAAGTATAAATGACAAAACTACGAGTAAAAATTTTAAATGTTATTTGAAGTGCTATATCTCTGCATTTATGTATGCAAATATTCTCGAATGTGTTTACACTTTTGTACATATGTACATATGTAGGTACATTTTATAGCCTGTTTTTATAAAATGAATAAGTGTTTAAGTTCATTAAAATAACGAACGAAACCATGTTTACGTTTTTGAAGCATTGAATAATTTTCATGTGAGTGAAAACAAAAGAGCTTTTAGTTTTCCTGCACTCATAAAATTATGTTTGAAAAATTAACTAAAATTATGGTATAAAAAAATTTAAATATTTTGAAAGTCGGTCTACTTATTTTTAATTCAAAATTAACGAATTGCCATGAAAAAACTATTTATTTTTTATTTTCAACTTTAATTAAAAAAAGTCAAGTAAACGGATAAATGTGAATGACTTTTTTCTTAAATGGGACTAACTTAACTTTATTTTTTCATAATTTAACTGTAAAACAATTGCAAAAATGTTTAGCATTTAGTCAAAATAATGACAAGGGTATTATAAAAAATGAGTTCTTATAATCAACGGAAAATCTTTATTAATGTGATTTTAGTTGTTTAAATGAGTGCAACAATCAATTTAAAATAAAATTGATTAGTCCTCGTCCAGACTTGCAATTTTTGTTGCAGCAATTCTTGAGTTTATGGGTGAGAGGGGTGAGAAGATTGGGGAGGGGTACACAGTTTCATGTGCTCGGCAATTCTCTTTTGATTTGAAATGCGTACTTGTTTATATCAAGTTTTTAGTTGTATTTGACGTCACTTTAACACAATACCAAAAAATTGGGACTTGTTTACTCGCTCTCGAGAACAATTTTGTGCTACTGACAATCTATTTCAACTCCCTTAGGTATAGAAAATAGCATAAACCTGCCAACAGGAGTCGGTTGTTTTCGACAACAGGTACACAAGCCCCAGTTGTTTAGCATTTTGTTAAACTGATGTCGATAACAACCCTATATGAAACTGATATCAATGCTTTAAGCGAACGGTCTTGTCTTATTATTTCTCGGCTGTAGTATGTATTGGAACAAATAAATGCATTTCGTTCCCGCTTTTGGACCTCATCAGTAGACTTTAACCCAAAATTAGACAATTGCTTAACCATAAAAACAAGCCAAATTTTGAAATTAAATAAAAACATTATGTCAAATAAATATACTTCAGTATTTCATGTATGAAAATAAATATTTTATTTTTCTTTTTGCTTTTTAAATCACCCCTATTCTGCATTTCGATTACGTTTCCGCATTCAGTTACGTACGGATCTAAAAGAGGTATTCTGCAAAAAAATGAATCGAAATAAAAAGAAAAACCTGCTGTTTTGCTATGAAACGGGTAAAATAGGAACAGAAAAATAAGCAAGTTTGCAAAAATGTTTAGCAAAAAGTTACATTTAGTGCAAAAAACTGTGATTTAACATTAATTAAATATTGTGAAAATTTTTATTAAATAAATTCTTGCAAATTTAAGTGAAGAGAGTTAAAAAAAACGAGAGGTATTTGTGGCCAAACTTATCCAGTGTGAAGAATCCTGTCGCGCCGGAGGTGATATTTTAATTTTATACACATAATTGTAACACAAAAATAAAGTTTATTTGTTTAAATTTAATTAAATCCGCAGACAATATCGTTTGTCGTTGTCATTAAATAGGTATTAAATTTGTATACTGTTCTACCTGTAATAAATTAAATAAAAATCGCATTTCAGTACAGAAAAACAAAACAAACTGTGTAGTTAATTAATTAAACCTTGTTTTGTATTTAATACTTTCATTATTTGTTGAATTAATCACTTTTTGAAGATAAACAAACAAAATTTGAAAACGCTCCATCACTAAAATAACAACCTACAAAAACGTAGTTACGATCGAAATGCAGAATACACAGAATCGAAAGAGAAATCGAAGAACGGAACGCAGAATATCAAAGTTGCCAAACGGAGAAATTTACGATCCGAATCGGAATGCAGAATAATGGTGAATACTTTTATTGTTGCCCAATGTGGCAAGCTAATGGTAAAAAGGTGGTGGAAAATAAAATATATGTACAATTGAATAAAGTTGCTTGTTTTGTTAAGATTTTTGTTTGCGGTTTTCAAACTTATTATGTTTGTATATTGTGATTCTCAATATAGTATTAAGAGTCTTACCCTCATAGCTAAATAAGAGCGGCAAGCGTCACGTTAGCAGAGTACGCATTTTCAGTACATTTAAATGTAAAAATATTATTTGGTTGTACTGAAAATACGTACCCTGCTGCCAACGCAACGCTTGTCGCTCTTATTGAGGTATGAGGGTTACTATGAACATACGGACTTTGTTAGCTAAATTCAAAAATTGATTGGGTTGAAGTTTAGTGATGAGTTCCAAAAGCAGGAACGTAAATCATATAGACAATTGCTTCACCATAAAAACAAACCAAATTTTGAAATTAAATAAAGACATTATTATGTCAAATAAATATACTTCAGTATTTCATGTATATATAGACAATAGGTCTGTCTGTTCAATTACTTTTCCACCAGAAACTAGCAACGAGAGAATAAGGAAGAAATTTAAAAAATTACTCTCCTAAATATGAAAGAGTAAATGAACGCTTTACTTGTAAAAACTTGCAAGAACATTTTATTCATATCAGAACCATGGCACAGTGAGTTAGAATAGCATGTTTTCTTGGATCAAATCAGGGAAGCTATGTTCGGATAATTTTTCTTTATTTTTCAGTTAATACCATTAAAATAAGTAAAAAAAATGTTTTCTAAGTATATTTGAGTATAATTTTATTAAATAATGCCAAATATCAGTGTAGGTATATAGTGCAAGGAGTACATATTAGAACTTAAACATTACATTTTATACATCTTAAAGTTAATCGTCAACATCATCATCATCATCATCATTATAATCATCGTTATCATCATCATCATCGTTATCATCATCATCATCGTTATCATCATCATTAGTAGCATCAGCAAGTTCAACATCACTGTTCTTGTTCGGAGCTGCAGGTACAATTAAATCAATTGCCTCCTCTGGCAAGCTTTGAACCTTCTTTTTAGGCAATTTTTGCATGCTTGAAATAATTGGGTCAGAGGTTATCAAAAACATATTAAAAATGTCTTGGTTTGATTTTTCGCGACTGCACTTTCTTGAATGAAACTCCCTATATTTTTTAAAATCTTTATTTCGAGCTTCTTGCGCTTCTTCTGATAACTGCCCAATAGGTAAAATAGCATTTGACACAATTTCGGGTAGGTGAATAAAATACTTTTCATTATTAATTTCATGGCCACTGGATACAGCAATAAGCAACACGTGCATTTTTTTAATTAAATTAACATCTATTTTTGTTATTTCGGCAGATTGTTCAGCGTTTTGAAAAAAACGTCTTGCCGTATTCCCATCATTCGTGTTTCCAAAACCAGGTTTGGGTTGGTCAACTATTAATCCCATATTCTCTTTAAATTTTTTCTCAATTTCTTTTTTTGTTTCAGCTACTTTTGTTTTTTCAGAATCAGTCCTAGCCTGCCACTTTTGTAAAGGTATTTTATATGCCACGTGCAAAAGACATTCGAAAAATCTAATCCAGCCATGAATAATGGAAAGGCCAAATCTTAAATTGTCTACATGCACAGGTCTTTGGATCATGGCTTCTATATTATTAAAATCCTTACTTGTAGCGCCACATAAGTAACACTTTTGTGTTGATGTGGTTTCTGTTAAGGCATTGCAAACTTTTCCATCTACCATTATTGAATTTGTAATTAATAAATAAAACCTTTATTCGTTTTGAAAGTTCAAACAGAAGTAGTTATAAAATTTTCATCACAAAAATAATACAATTATTAATAAATCAATGCATATATAATTGAATATACTCAAGTAGAAATATAACAAGTTCATTTTCAACAGTTTCCCTGAACATGTTATTTATACAATTATTAGTAAACTTATTAAATTATATATAAACATATGAAATTATATTATTTTAAGCCAAACGTTTCGGTGAGTGTTTTAAATTTTGGGAAAGGTACACCTTTTGTTAACAAATCAGCCAACATATTATTTGTAGGCTTCAGTAGTGGACAAAGCAATTGTTTTTTGACGTTTAGTACACCATGATACAGCACCCGATTGGAAAGTAAATAAATAGCCTGTTGTAGAACGCCTTTCGTCAATATCACTGGCCCAATCTGCATCGCAATATCCTGTTAACTTGTCAGTTCCTTTAGAATATACTAAACCTTTATTGAGAGTACCCTTTAGATATCGCATTATTCGCTTGATTGCTTCCCAATGCGCCTTCCCTGGATTCCCACCATATCTGCTTAAAACATTAACGATATAGCAAATATCAGGACGTGTTACTTGAGCAGCAAAGAGTAAGCATCCAATGGCCTGCATATAAGGAACATTTGTCATTTGCATTTTATCATCCTCACTTTTTGGACACATTTCAGCAGATATTTTCTGACTGCAATCAACAGGAGTATTGACAGAATTACAGTTTTCCATATTAAAACGTTTTAGAACATTAGAAATGTATTGAGATTGATCCAATTTTATTGTGTTATTGGAACGCGATATTTGAATTCCCAAAACTGAGGAAGCTTCTCCCATATCTTTCATTTTAAAATTATTCATTAATTTCGCCTTAGTATCATTAATTAAATTTATACTATTTGAAAAGATTAGCACGTCATCAACATATATTGCAATGAATAAAATTTTTTTAGGAGTTACATGGTAATAAATACATTGATCAACTTCACTTCGTTTAACATCAAGCTCTAACAATACTTCGTTCAGTGTTTCATTCCATACACGACTTGCTTGTTTAAGTCCATATATCGATTTTTCCAGTTTGCATACTTTTCGTGAACCATCTTCCATGCCTTCTGGTTGTTTCATATAAATTTCTTCTTTAAGAGCACCATTTAGAAATGCGGTTACAGCATCCATTTGATGAATGAGTAAGTTATGTTTAACACCTAATGCTGTTAAATACCTAATAGATTCATATCTTACTACTGGAGCAAAAGTTTCATTGTAGTCGACTCCTTCTTCTTCCTTTAGCCACCAACCTTGCTTTTCTTTTAATAATTTCATTATTAGAATTCACTTTAGTTTTAAATACCCATTTACATGATATTGCTTTTTTATTATTAGGCAATTCTGTTAAAAACCATGTATTATTTTCCATTAAAGAATCATATTCATCTTTCATTGCTTCTGTCCAATCTGAGGCATTTGATGATGACATTGCTTCTTTCAAAGTATAGGGATCATCAGACACAAATTCTGTAGCACAAAAACTGCAAGAATATTTAATTTTCTTAGCAATTCTTTCAGAACGGCGAAGTTCAAAACTATCTTCATCTCTTGATCTTTTATTTGTTTGATCTGGCACGCTCTCGATACTATCGTCAGGAAATCCTATAAAGTCCTCATCATTTTCTATCGATTCAGTCCTGAATTCGGAAACACTAGGTACAATTATGTCTTCTTCACAATTTATTTGTAAATTTGTATTTTCTTCGATCAAATTAGGGAAATAAAAAATATTTTCTTTGCAGAACTGAACTTGTTTATTTTCAAAGAATATTACATCTCTACTTGTAATAATTTCTTTTGTATTTGGATTGTAAAGTCGATACGCTTTTGAGTATGAACTGTACCCCACCATAATGCAATCAATCGATTTCTTGTCTAATTTTTTTCTTTTTTCCTTAGGAATGTGAACCATAGCTTTGCATCCAAATACTCTCAAGTGTTTTAATGTGGGTTTTCTTTCTGACCAAATTTCTTCCGGCGAAATTTTATTTCCTCTGCAAGGAACACGATTAATTAAGTATGATGCGGTAGCTGAGGCTTCAGCCCAAAAATTTTCATCTAATTCAGCATCAAATAACATACATCTCATTCTTTCAATTAACGTCCTGTTCATACGTTCTGCAACTCCATTTTGTTCGGGAGTGTAAGGACAAGTTTTTTGATGAGAAATCCCATTTTGTTTGAGTAAATTTAAAAAATTGTTATTGATATACTCAGTACCATTGTCTGTACGCAAAGTTTTTATTTTTTTAGCGCACTGGTTCTCAACAAAATTTTTAAATGTTACGAATTCGTCGAAAACGTCCGACTTTCTTTTAATAGGAAATACAAACACTTTCCGTGAATAATCATCCACTAATGTCAATAAATACCTGTTTCCCGAAAACGATTTTTTCGTAAAAGGACCAACAACGTCAGAATGAATAATTTCAAGTAAACTTTTAGCACGAGTACCAACTTCTCTAAATGGTTTTCTCGTTTGTTTCCCATATATACACGTGATACACTCGTGGTTTACTTTATCGTTGGAGTCAATACCATAACATGATTCCTTCACCTTTTCTAAGTTTTCTTTACAGATATGGCCCAATCGTCGATGCCACAAATCTGAATTTTCGTTGGTAATTAAAACTTTTCTGTTAGAATTCAAAACATCACAGTTTAATCGATATAAATCCTTATCAATTGTCGCTTTTCCAATCAGTTGATTGTTAGTGTTAAAAATATTGCAAATATTTTTTTCAAATACAACCTTATTTCCGTTTTTTTGTTAATTGGCGAACCGAGAGTAAATTAGTACACAAACTCGGTATATATTCAACGTTTTTGACAATAGCATCACGCTTTCCTTTTTCAGTTCTTAGCAGCATATTTATATCTCCAACACTCGATACAGACATCTTATTATTGTTTGCCACTATAATTTCTTTATTCGTTACTTTTTTTACGTTAGAAAGAAAACTTTCATTATTTGTCATATGTGAAGTGGCACCTGAATCTACATACCATTCCTCTGAAATTTTACCACTTGAAAATAGTGAGGCAAATAACATTGTACCGTTGTTTTTTGAATATTTTTGTTTATCGCTGTTATATTTCCCATTGTTTTTATTGGGACAATTTTTGCTAAAATGACCAACCTGATTGCACGAGTGACACTTAAATTTTTTATTCTTAAACTTGTTTTTTGAAACCAACGCATTAGCACATTTATTATCGAATTTTGCATCTTGAAGTAATAAATTCTTTATTCCATCCACCGTCAACTTGGTTTTTGAGTTTTCTACAGCCATAACTAAAGCACGAAATTCGTCAGGAAGACCAGCTAGCATAAGAGATGCCATCAGTTCATCATCAATATTAAGACCAGCATTTTTTACTTTCAGGGACGTCATTACAATAGCATTCACATAATCTTGCATCGAATCAAAGTCACCAAACTTGAGTTGTACAAGCTGTTTTAACAATTCAACCTTTCTTGTTAAGCCTGTATCCTCGTACGCTCTTACAAGAGAATCCCAGGCCTCTTTAGCTGTTTTTGCTGTAGCAATGTGAGCAAAATTACTAGGTTCGATCATAAGAGTTATTTCAGCAAGGGCACGCTCATTGACTTCTGCATCTTTCGGAAGTAGAATGCCACTTTCAACAACTTTCCAACAGTTTTTAATTACTAGACATGACTTTGCATGTCTCCGCCACACATCGAAATTTTCACGACCACGCAATCTTTCGAACGGAAAACTTATTGAGTTTGAAGTCATTTCAGTTTAGTAATTAGAAACGAGTTTAAACGCGAGACAAAAGGCCCATAACCTATTGAATTTGTAATTAATAAATAAAACCTTTATTCGTTTTGAAAGTTCAAACAGAAGTAGTTATAAAATTTTCATCACAAAAATAATACAATTATTAATAAATCAATGCATATATAATTGAATATACTCAAGTAGAAATATAACAAGTTCATTTTCAACAACCATTGCCAAAGTTAATTTGTGGAAAACATGTACAACTTTCTCACCAATCGTGATAGTTGAACAGGTTAAATTCTGAATTTCCTCTTCAACTCTTTTTTGTTCACTAATTGACACATATGCGGTTTCTTTGGTAAATTCAATTTTCAAGGGTCTGCAAAATCTAGTTGAAGACGACCGTGGATTTTGCCAAATTACCTTCTCCTCAAACATAAGCATGAGTGGTACAATTGTGGTTAAAAAAACTAATGAATCACTAGCATTAGATCCATGAAAGGCTTGTTTGTATGAGCTATGGCCAGAGCTTCCATCAAAGCCCCATTCTGAATAAATACTACATTCGAGTTCGTAATGCCTAATGAGTCAATAACAGTTTCTTGAAGTTCTATTAGTCGCTCCGCTGTGTGATTAAGAAGACCTTGTAAAGATACTTCAACGGAGGTCTCGCTTATTTTAAAGCTGGTCGATTCTGGGTAAGTTTTTTGTTTTTCAGTTGTTGTAGGAGGGAAATATTTGAGGAGCAGCTTGTCTAACAACATTGTATTGATTTCGTTTCAGTTTAGCTTCTACAAAAACAGCCAAAGCTTTTGTATTCGATATTTTTAAGGTGGGAAGTGGTTGTTTCAACTTTTTTTTTAATTTATGCCCTTGCAACACTTTTCATATATGGCTCACAACACTTAAAGCATAAAGTAACTCTGGCAATAATATGGTGTCTCTTAAAATCTTTGTTTTTTTATATTTACTCCAACCACTGGACTCGGTAAAACTAATTTCTTTTCGACCACGTTTTGCAGTCGGGGCGAGAGTAAAACCAATAGAGGATTCCAAACAGATTTTATTTTTAGCAATAAACCCCATTTCCATTCTATGCGCTCTAGTCCACCTAGATTTAAATTCATAAAAGAAAACATCCATTATTTTATTAAAATCACACATATTATCCTCAGAGCAGTTGGTGCGTTTTTTGATTTCTTCAGCTAAAAATTTCATCTTGTCATTCATTGTTTGAGCGCTTGAATTCATCATAATATCAAATAAGCTCCACGAGTATAAAAAACAACGTTCGAACTTGTTTCTATAAAAAACAAAAAATAATTCTAATACAAAAAAATACCTTTCAAAAATTCCTTTTACCCGATTACTTAAAACTGTACAACACGATCAGTGTTTGTCAAAACAAAGAATATTATTAAAATAAACAAAAACAAAATATTATTGAAACAAAGAATATTATTAAAAGAAACAAAAATAACATCATTAATATACTGAAAAGAAGATCACAAATAAATGGAAAAAAGTAACATAAAAAACAACAATACACAACAACAGCAGCAGTCGCGAGATCAATGTGATTTTTAGCTAATTTGACTGCTGCAACACTTGCATTAAACAATGCATAGCTTCTAAAAGGCACATAAAGGCAGCGTAAACGTAACGTCCTGTTCATACGTTCTGCAACTCCATTTTGTTCGGGAGTGTAAGGACAAGTTTTTTGATGAGAAATCCCATTTTGTTTGAGTAAATTTAAAAAATTGTTATTGATATACTCAGTACCATTGTCTGTACGCAAAGTTTTTATTTTTTTAGCGCACTGGTTCTCAACAAAATTTTTAAATGTTACGAATTCGTCGAAAACGTCCGACTTTCTTTTAATAGGAAATACAAACACTTTCCGTGAATAATCATCCACTAATGTCAATAAATACCTGTTTCCCGAAAACGATTTTTTCGTAAAAGGACCAACAACGTCAGAATGAATAATTTCAAGTAAACTTTTAGCACGAGTACCAACTTCTCTAAATGGTTTTCTCGTTTGTTTCCCATATATACACGTGATACACTCGTGGTTTACTTTATCGTTGGAGTCAATACCATAACATGATTCCTTCACCTTTTCTAAGTTTTCTTTACAGATATGGCCCAATCGTCGATGCCACAAATCTGAATTTTCGTTGGTAATTAAAACTTTTCTGTTAGAATTCAAAACATCACAGTTTAATCGATATAAATCCTTATCAATTGTCGCTTTTCCAATCAGTTGATTGTTAGTGTTAAAAATATTGCAAATATTTTTTTCAAATACAACCTTATTTCCGTTTTTTTGTTAATTGGCGAACCGAGAGTAAATTAGTACACAAACTCGGTATATATTCAACGTTTTTGACAATAGCATCACGCTTTCCTTTTTCAGTTCTTAGCAGCATATTTATATCTCCAACACTCGATACAGACATCTTATTATTGTTTGCCACTATAATTTCTTTATTCGTTACTTTTTTTACGTTAGAAAGAAAACTTTCATTATTTGTCATATGTGAAGTGGCACCTGAATCTACATACCATTCCTCTGAAATTTTACCACTTGAAAATAGTGAGGCAAATAACATTGTACCGTTGTTTTTTGAATATTTTTGTTTATCGCTGTTATATTTCCCATTGTTTTTATTGGGACAATTTTTGCTAAAATGACCAACCTGATTGCACGAGTGACACTTAAATTTTTTATTCTTAAACTTGTTTTTTGAAACCAACGCATTAGCACATTTATTATCGAATTTTGCATCTTGAAGTAATAAATTCTTTATTCCATCCACCGTCAACTTGGTTTTTGAGTTTTCTACAGCCATAACTAAAGCACGAAATTCGTCAGGAAGACCAGCTAGCATAAGAGATGCCATCAGTTCATCATCAATATTAAGACCAGCATTTTTTACTTTCAGGGACGTCATTACAATAGCATTCACATAATCTTGCATCGAATCAAAGTCACCAAACTTGAGTTGTACAAGCTGTTTTAACAATTCAACCTTTCTTGTTAAGCCTGTATCCTCGTACGCGCTTACAAGAGAATCCCAGGCCTCTTTAGCTGTTTTTGCTGTAGCAATGTGAGCAAAATTACTAGGTTCGATCATAAGAGTTATTTCAGCAAGGGCACGCTCATTGACTTCTGCATCTTTCGGAAGTAGAATGCCACTTTCAACAACTTTCCAACAGTTTTTAATTACTAGACATGACTTTGCATGTCTCTGCCACACATCGAAATTTTCACGACCACGCAATCTTTCGAACGGAAAACTTATTGAGTTTGAAGTCATTTCAGTTTAGTAATTAGAAACGAGTTTAAACGCGAGACAAAAGGCCCATAACCTATTGAATTTGTAATTAATAAATAAAACCTTTATTCGTTTTGAAAGTTCAAACAGAAGTAGTTATAAAATTTTCATCACAAAAATAATACAATTATTAATAAATCAATGCATATATAATTGAATATACTCAAGTAGAAATATAACAAGTTCATTTTCAACAACCATTGCCAAAGTTAATTTGTGGAAAACATGTACAACTTTCTCACCAATCGTGATAGTTGAACAGGTTAAATTCTGAATTTCCTCTTCAACTCTTTTTTGTTCACTAATTGACACATATGCGGTTTCTTTGGTAAATTCAATTTTCAAGGGTCTGCAAAATCTAGTTGAAGACGACCGTGGATTTTGCCAAATTACCTTCTCCTCAAACATAAGCATGAGTGGTGCAATTGTGGTTAAAAAAACTAATGAATCACTAGCATTAGATCCATGAAAGGCTTGTTTGTATGAGCTATGGCCAGAGCTTCCATCAAAGCCCCATTCTGAATAAATACTACATTCGAGTTCGTAATGCCTAATGAGTCAATAACAGTTTCTTGAAGTTCTATTAGTCGCTCCGCTGTGTGATTAAGAAGACCTTGTAAAGATACTTCAACGGAGGTCTCGCTTATTTTAAAGCTGGTCGATTCTGGGTAAGTTTTTTGTTTTTCAGTTGTTGTAGGAGGGAAATATTTGAGGAGCAGCTTGTCTAACAACATTGTATTGATTTCGTTTCAGTTTAGCTTCTACAAAAACAGCCAAAGCTTTTGTATTCGATATTTTTAAGGTGGGAAGTGGTTGTTTCAACTTTTTTTTTAATTTATGCCCTTGCAACACTTTTCATATATGGCTCACAACACTTAAAGCATAAAGTAACTCTGGCAATAATATGGTGTCTCTTAAAATCTTTGTTTTTTTATATTTACTCCAACCACTGGACTCGGTAAAACTAATTTCTTTTCGACCACGTTTTGCAGTCGGGGCGAGAGTAAAACCAATAGAGGATTCCAAACAGATTTTATTTTTAGCAATAAACCCCATTTCCATTCTATGCGCTCTAGTCCACCTAGATTTAAATTCATAAAAGAAAACATCCATTATTTTATTAAAATCACACATATTATCCTCAGAGCAGTTGGTGCGTTTTTTGATTTCTTCAGCTAAAAATTTCATCTTGTCATTCATTGTTTGAGCGCTTGAATTCATCATAATATCAAATAAGCTCCACGAGTATAAAAAACAACGTTCGAACTTGTTTCTATAAAAAACAAAAAATAATTCTAATACAAAAAAATACCTTTCAAAAATTCCTTTTACCCGATTACTTAAAACTGTACAACACGATCAGTGTTTGTCAAAACAAAGAATATTATTAAAATAAACAAAAACAAAATATTATTGAAACAAAGAATATTATTAAAAGAAACAAAAATAACATCATTAATATACTGAAAAGAAGATCACAAATAAATGGAAAAAAGTAACATAAAAAACAACAATACACAACAACAGCAGCAGTCGCGAGATCAATGTGATTTTTAGCTAATTTGACTGCTGCAACACTTGCATTAAACAATGCATAGCTTCTAAAAGGCACATAAAGGCAGCGTAAACGTAACGTCCTGTTCATACGTTCTGCAACTCCATTTTGTTCGGGAGTGTAAGGACAAGTTTTTTGATGAGAAATCCCATTTTGTTTGAGTAAATTTAAAAAATTGTTATTGATATACTCAGTACCATTGTCTGTACGCAAAGTTTTTATTTTTTTAGCGCACTGGTTCTCAACAAAATTTTTAAATGTTACGAATTCGTCGAAAACGTCCGACTTTCTTTTAATAGGAAATACAAACACTTTCCGTGAATAATCATCCACTAATGTCAATAAATACCTGTTTCCCGAAAACGATTTTTTCGTAAAAGGACCAACAACGTCAGAATGAATAATTTCAAGTAAACTTTTAGCACGAGTACCAACTTCTCTAAATGGTTTTCTCGTTTGTTTCCCATATATACACGTGATACACTCGTGGTTTACTTTATCGTTGGAGTCAATACCATAACATGATTCCTTCACCTTTTCTAAGTTTTCTTTACAGATATGGCCCAATCGTCGATGCCACAAATCTGAATTTTCGTTGGTAATTAAAACTTTTCTGTTAGAATTCAAAACATCACAGTTTAATCGATATAAATCCTTATCAATTGTCGCTTTTCCAATCAGTTGATTGTTAGTGTTAAAAATATTGCAAATATTTTTTTCAAATACAACCTTATTTCCGTTTTTTTGTTAATTGGCGAACCGAGAGTAAATTAGTACACAAACTCGGTATATATTCAACGTTTTTGACAATAGCATCACGCTTTCCTTTTTCAGTTCTTAGCAGCATATTTATATCTCCAACACTCGATACAGACATCTTATTATTGTTTGCCACTATAATTTCTTTATTCGTTACTTTTTTTACGTTAGAAAGAAAACTTTCATTATTTGTCATATGTGAAGTGGCACCTGAATCTACATACCATTCCTCTGAAATTTTACCACTTGAAAATAGTGAGGCAAATAACATTGTACCGTTGTTTTTTGAATATT
This sequence comes from Tachina fera, assembly GCA_905220375.1. NCBI lineage: Eukaryota > Metazoa > Arthropoda > Insecta > Diptera > Tachinidae > Tachina > Tachina fera. Next base: position 95,904,048 of record LR999965.1, on the reverse strand, counting down.
TTTGTTTATCGCTGTTATATTTCCCATTGTTTTTATTGGGACAATTTTTGCTAAAATGACCAACCTGATTGCACGAGTGACACTTAAATTTTTTATTCTTAAACTTGTTTTTTGAAACCAACGCATTAGCACATTTATTATCGAATTTTGCATCTTGAAGTAATAAATTCTTTATTCCATCCACCGTCAACTTGGTTTTTGAGTTTTCTACAGCCATAACTAAAGCACGAAATTCGTCAGGAAGACCAGCTAGCATAAGAGATGCCATCAGTTCATCATCAATATTAAGACCAGCATTTTTTACTTTCAGGGACGTCATTACAATAGCATTCACATAATCTTGCATCGAATCAAAGTCACCAAACTTGAGTTGTACAAGCTGTTTTAACAATTCAACCTTTCTTGTTAAGCCTGTATCCTCGTACGCGCTTACAAGAGAATCCCAGGCCTCTTTAGCTGTTTTTGCTGTAGCAATGTGAGCAAAATTACTAGGTTCGATCATAAGAGTTATTTCAGCAAGGGCACGCTCATTGACTTCTGCATCTTTCGGAAGTAGAATGCCACTTTCAACAACTTTCCAACAGTTTTTAATTACTAGACATGACTTTGCATGTCTCCGCCACACATCGAAATTTTCACGACCACGCAATCTTTCGAACGGAAAACTTATTGAGTTTGAAGTCATTTCAGTTTAGTAATTAGAAACGAGTTTAAACGCGAGACAAAAGGCCCATAACCTATTGAATTTGTAATTAATAAATAAAACCTTTATTCGTTTTGAAAGTTCAAACAGAAGTAGTTATAAAATTTTCATCACAAAAATAATACAATTATTAATAAATCAATGCATATATAATTGAATATACTCAAGTAGAAATATAACAAGTTCATTTTCAACAACCATTGCCAAAGTTAATTTGTGGAAAACATGTACAACTTTCTCACCAATCGTGATAGTTGAACAGGTTAAATTCTGAATTTCCTCTTCAACTCTTTTTTGTTCACTAATTGACACATATGCGGTTTCTTTGGTAAATTCAATTTTCAAGGGTCTGCAAAATCTAGTTGAAGACGACCGTGGATTTTGCCAAATTACCTTCTCCTCAAACATAAGCATGAGTGGTGCAATTGTGGTTAAAAAAACTAATGAATCACTAGCATTAGATCCATGAAAGGCTTGTTTGTATGAGCTATGGCCAGAGCTTCCATCAAAGCCCCATTCTGAATAAATACTACATTCGAGTTCGTAATGCCTAATGAGTCAATAACAGTTTCTTGAAGTTCTATTAGTCGCTCCGCTGTGTGATTAAGAAGACCTTGTAAAGATACTTCAACGGAGGTCTCGCTTATTTTAAAGCTGGTCGATTCTGGGTAAGTTTTTTGTTTTTCAGTTGTTGTAGGAGGGAAATATTTGAGGAGCAGCTTGTCTAACAACATTGTATTGATTTCGTTTCAGTTTAGCTTCTACAAAAACAGCCAAAGCTTTTGTATTCGATATTTTTAAGGTGGGAAGTGGTTGTTTCAACTTTTTTTTTAATTTATGCCCTTGCAACACTTTTCATATATGGCTCACAACACTTAAAGCATAAAGTAACTCTGGCAATAATATGGTGTCTCTTAAAATCTTTGTTTTTTTATATTTACTCCAACCACTGGACTCGGTAAAACTAATTTCTTTTCGACCACGTTTTGCAGTCGGGGCGAGAGTAAAACCAATAGAGGATTCCAAACAGATTTTATTTTTAGCAATAAACCCCATTTCCATTCTATGCGCTCTAGTCCACCTAGATTTAAATTCATAAAAGAAAACATCCATTATTTTATTAAAATCACACATATTATCCTCAGAGCAGTTGGTGCGTTTTTTGATTTCTTCAGCTAAAAATTTCATCTTGTCATTCATTGTTTGAGCGCTTGAATTCATCATAATATCAAATAAGCTCCACGAGTATAAAAAACAACGTTCGAACTTGTTTCTATAAAAAACAAAAAATAATTCTAATACAAAAAAATACCTTTCAAAAATTCCTTTTACCCGATTACTTAAAACTGTACAACACGATCAGTGTTTGTCAAAACAAAGAATATTATTAAAATAAACAAAAACAAAATATTATTGAAACAAAGAATATTATTAAAAGAAACAAAAATAACATCATTAATATACTGAAAAGAAGATCACAAATAAATGGAAAAAAGTAACATAAAAAACAACAATACACAACAACAGCAGCAGTCGCGAGATCAATGTGATTTTTAGCTAATTTGACTGCTGCAACACTTGCATTAAACAATGCATAGCTTCTAAAAGGCACATAAAGGCAGCGTAAACGTAACGTCCTGTTCATACGTTCTGCAACTCCATTTTGTTCGGGAGTGTAAGGACAAGTTTTTTGATGAGAAATCCCATTTTGTTTGAGTAAATTTAAAAAATTGTTATTGATATACTCAGTACCATTGTCTGTACGCAAAGTTTTTATTTTTTTAGCGCACTGGTTCTCAACAAAATTTTTAAATGTTACGAATTCGTCGAAAACGTCCGACTTTCTTTTAATAGGAAATACAAACACTTTCCGTGAATAATCATCCACTAATGTCAATAAATACCTGTTTCCCGAAAACGATTTTTTCGTAAAAGGACCAACAACGTCAGAATGAATAATTTCAAGTAAACTTTTAGCACGAGTACCAACTTCTCTAAATGGTTTTCTCGTTTGTTTCCCATATATACACGTGATACACTCGTGGTTTACTTTATCGTTGGAGTCAATACCATAACATGATTCCTTCACCTTTTCTAAGTTTTCTTTACAGATATGGCCCAATCGTCGATGCCACAAATCTGAATTTTCGTTGGTAATTAAAACTTTTCTGTTAGAATTCAAAACATCACAGTTTAATCGATATAAATCCTTATCAATTGTCGCTTTTCCAATCAGTTGATTGTTAGTGTTAAAAATATTGCAAATATTTTTTTCAAATACAACCTTATTTCCGTTTTTTTGTTAATTGGCGAACCGAGAGTAAATTAGTACACAAACTCGGTATATATTCAACGTTTTTGACAATAGCATCACGCTTTCCTTTTTCAGTTCTTAGCAGCATATTTATATCTCCAACACTCGATACAGACATCTTATTATTGTTTGCCACTATAATTTCTTTATTCGTTACTTTTTTTACGTTAGAAAGAAAACTTTCATTATTTGTCATATGTGAAGTGGCACCTGAATCTACATACCATTCCTCTGAAATTTTACCACTTGAAAATAGTGAGGCAAATAACATTGTACCGTTGTTTTTTGAATATTTTTGTTTATCGCTGTTATATTTCCCATTGTTTTTATTGGGACAATTTTTGCTAAAATGACCAACCTGATTGCACGAGTGACACTTAAATTTTTTATTCTTAAACTTGTTTTTTGAAACCAACGCATTAGCACATTTATTATCGAATTTTGCATCTTGAAGTAATAAATTCTTTATTCCATCCACCGTCAACTTGGTTTTTGAGTTTTCTACAGCCATAACTAAAGCACGAAATTCGTCAGGAAGACCAGCTAGCATAAGAGATGCCATCAGTTCATCATCAATATTAAGACCAGCATTTTTTACTTTCAGGGACGTCATTACAATAGCATTCACATAATCTTGCATCGAATCAAAGTCACCAAACTTGAGTTGTACAAGCTGTTTTAACAATTCAACCTTTCTTGTTAAGCCTGTATCCTCGTACGCGCTTACAAGAGAATCCCAGGCCTCTTTAGCTGTTTTTGCTGTAGCAATGTGAGCAAAATTACTAGGTTCGATCATAAGAGTTATTTCAGCAAGGGCACGCTCATTGACTTCTGCATCTTTCGGAAGTAGAATGCCACTTTCAACAACTTTCCAACAGTTTTTAATTACTAGACATGACTTTGCATGTCTCCGCCACACATCGAAATTTTCACGACCACGCAATCTTTCGAACGGAAAACTTATTGAGTTTGAAGTCATTTCAGTTTAGTAATTAGAAACGAGTTTAAACGCGAGACAAAAGGCCCATAACCTATTGAATTTGTAATTAATAAATAAAACCTTTATTCGTTTTGAAAGTTCAAACAGAAGTAGTTATAAAATTTTCATCACAAAAATAATACAATTATTAATAAATCAATGCATATATAATTGAATATACTCAAGTAGAAATATAACAAGTTCATTTTCAACAACCATTGCCAAAGTTAATTTGTGGAAAACATGTACAACTTTCTCACCAATCGTGATAGTTGAACAGGTTAAATTCTGAATTTCCTCTTCAACTCTTTTTTGTTCACTAATTGACACATATGCGGTTTCTTTGGTAAATTCAATTTTCAAGGGTCTGCAAAATCTAGTTGAAGACGACCGTGGATTTTGCCAAATTACCTTCTCCTCAAACATAAGCATGAGTGGTGCAATTGTGGTTAAAAAAACTAATGAATCACTAGCATTAGATCCATGAAAGGCTTGTTTGTATGAGCTATGGCCAGAGCTTCCATCAAAGCCCCATTCTGAATAAATACTACATTCGAGTTCGTAATGCCTAATGAGTCAATAACAGTTTCTTGAAGTTCTATTAGTCGCTCCGCTGTGTGATTAAGAAGACCTTGTAAAGATACTTCAACGGAGGTCTCGCTTATTTTAAAGCTGGTCGATTCTGGGTAAGTTTTTTGTTTTTCAGTTGTTGTAGGAGGGAAATATTTGAGGAGCAGCTTGTCTAACAACATTGTATTGATTTCGTTTCAGTTTAGCTTCTACAAAAACAGCCAAAGCTTTTGTATTCGATATTTTTAAGGTGGGAAGTGGTTGTTTCAACTTTTTTTTTAATTTATGCCCTTGCAACACTTTTCATATATGGCTCACAACACTTAAAGCATAAAGTAACTCTGGCAATAATATGGTGTCTCTTAAAATCTTTGTTTTTTTATATTTACTCCAACCACTGGACTCGGTAAAACTAATTTCTTTTCGACCACGTTTTGCAGTCGGGGCGAGAGTAAAACCAATAGAGGATTCCAAACAGATTTTATTTTTAGCAATAAACCCCATTTCCATTCTATGCGCTCTAGTCCACCTAGATTTAAATTCATAAAAGAAAACATCCATTATTTTATTAAAATCACACATATTATCCTCAGAGCAGTTGGTGCGTTTTTTGATTTCTTCAGCTAAAAATTTCATCTTGTCATTCATTGTTTGAGCGCTTGAATTCATCATAATATCAAATAAGCTCCACGAGTATAAAAAACAACGTTCGAACTTGTTTCTATAAAAAACAAAAAATAATTCTAATACAAAAAAATACCTTTCAAAAATTCCTTTTACCCGATTACTTAAAACTGTACAACACGATCAGTGTTTGTCAAAACAAAGAATATTATTAAAATAAACAAAAACAAAATATTATTGAAACAAAGAATATTATTAAAAGAAACAAAAATAACATCATTAATATACTGAAAAGAAGATCACAAATAAATGGAAAAAAGTAACATAAAAAACAACAATACACAACAACAGCAGCAGTCGCGAGATCAATGTGATTTTTAGCTAATTTGACTGCTGCAACACTTGCATTAAACAATGCATAGCTTCTAAAAGGCACATAAAGGCAGCGTAAAATTTTGCAATATAATAGAGATTTATGTCTTCTTTAATATAAACTAAAAATTATGGCACGAATATGGACGAATAATAACTATTTATCCATTTAAACTATAAAAATGCTAATTTTTTTGGCATTTCCAATATAAATAACTAAATCTAAAACACTTCCACACACAATTTGACACACAAATGTTAACAAAGTATTTGCAAAATAACCTGAACTTGATGGTTCCATTGAAAAATTGTTAACTTTTGCAATACTTTTTAAAATAAATAAAATTTTCAACGGGAAAGTTTTCACTTTTTTTCAGCCTTTTTTGCACAAAAATTTCTGTAAAGTTTGACTTTGAAGTTTCACTACAAAAACACCAGAGCACTTTTGACATTTATTTTAACGACAAGTGATGTAGAATTTTATATACTCTAACCGGGTACAAAAAATTTTGACAATACTTAAAATTTTTTTAATTAATGCAAGAAAACAGGCTATTCTATTCTATTCTCTGTGCATGGCTGGAAATCATGATACAATTTTATTTTTTCTGATGTATGTATTTTGTTTGATAATATTTTAAATTGCAATTTTTTTAGAAATTTACTTTTAATATGAAATTCTTTATACGTATTTGTATTCACGTATTTTTATCTTTTTTATGAATTTTTCATAATTTTTAATTTTATTGATTAACAAATACAAAAATTCCACTTTCCATCTCTGATAGTATATCAGAAACAAACAAAATTATTTGCCATTGAAATTTAATTTATGTGGCTTAATGAAAGAAAAACAATAAATTAAGAAAACATGATTTCTTTTTACATACATGTATACATACATATATATGTACATGTTTTTTTAACAAAGTAATTCATATTTTTCAAAACACACAACAGGTTATTGGATAATTCTTGCAAGTAAAAATTTTACTAGTAATAATTTGTAGGAATTTTTTTGTCTCTAAATTTTTATCTCTCTTTCGACGCTCTTTCCTAGCAATGAACACTTTCCAGTAAAAATTTTTACAAATTCGTAACAATTTTTAGTAAATGAACAAACCTAATATTTAACTACCAGTAAATAATTTTCAATTGAAATTAACTTATGACAATATTTCAAATAATAAATTTCTTAAATGAAATAATATTTCGTTTTATTTATTAAAATTTGGAAACTAAAATAGCCCATAGCAAGGTCTATTTATCAGGTCAATGCAATCAGGGTGACCAATGACATTTTTCAAAAAGTGGTACCAAAAAGGGAATTTATCAAAAAAAGGGGCAAAATTAAAAAAAAACAAGAAAACTAGCCTAAACTTTTTATTTTTAATGTATTTTTATATAATTCACTCTAAAAAAAGGGAGACAAGAAGTGGCAAAAGCACTCGAAAAAGTGGCAAGGCAGTCGAAAAAGTGGCAATTTGCCACTTTAGCCGGTCAAACAGTCACGCTGAATGCAATTGTCCTGATGATATGTTGCGTTTTCGTTTTTAAACTGACAAAAGTTGTTTGCACCATAAACTTGAGTTCATGTTTTTGTGTGTTTCTGACAGCTTAAACATAGTAAAGGTATTCACGTCAAAAGTTGCACTGGTGCGAAAAAGCCAAATTGCAAAATTTTCAAAAAATATAACAACAACCACATAGAAAATTATTTTGCACAAATGATGCTAAATTTTCAGGGTCTGAGTAAGTGCAAGATTATCATGGTAAATTTTGCAAAGAAATACCTAAATGTATTTCTTTTAAATGAAAAAAAACAAGTGATTGAAGATGTTTTCGGTACAAATAAAGTAATTGAAAAATTATAATTTTTTTTAAAAATTCTTAGCTAGAAATTGTAAAGAAATCTTTAAATTTGATTTTAAGATCACAAATACATAATTTTGCTATATTCAAAAGACCTATGTATATCTTAAATTGTTATTAGAATTTTGTTAAATAATACCAATATTATTAATATTGATATTTTTATTAGTGAATTAATTACAAAATTAATCAGCAAAGTTCCAACACTTTGTTTCAGCATTTAAACAAACTCTTTTAACAATTAAGAAACATACGAGTACAATATATCTGCACATATTGTGTTGCTTTATAGACAACTAAACAAAATGGGTTGCTCACGTCAGAGAGTGCAATTATGCTTTTTTGCACAGTTGCAAGAGTTGACGTGAATACTTTTAGTATTGTTTTTTCTATTGCTGTATTTGTGTAGAGTTTCATAGATCTAATAAGACATTGGCCCGTAGGAAACCCCTATTGACAATTAAATTAAATGAAAACATTTTACTTATTAATTTCACTTTTATTAATATATTTTTAGTAAGTCTATTAAACTCAAAAACGAAAGATGATGGTATTGAATACGATTTGGTGCCTCCAGATGGCGGTTGGGGTTGGCTTGTGTTGGCTGGGTCGATGTTGGTCAATATTTTAATACCAGGTACTATAAAAAGTTTTGGTGTCTTGTTTGTCGAGTTTCTGGAGGCATTTGACGCGTCCCCAGTAGCAGCCGCATGGATTCCAGCTTTATGCTATTTTTTGTATAGCTCATTGGGCAAGCAAACTTTAAGCTAAGCTAAATGCAATCGTTTATACTAATTATGTGCTTACTTATGTGTTTTCCAGGTCCGGTTTCTAGCATTCTATCAGTGAAATATTCCTTCAGAACTGTTACCATATTGGGAGGTGCGTCTGCTGCATCTGGCATGATTATATCATATTGGGCATCATCGGTACCATATTTGTATTTGAGGTAGGTAACAACAGTTGTTTTCGATTTAAAAACCTCAAGGCTAAAAATTTTTGACGTTAATTAATCCAGTTATGGAGTTTTGGTTGGTATTGGTGCTGGCTTGTCATTTCCTCCCACTGTGTATATAGTGACATCATACTTCGTAAAACTTCGTGGTCTTGCCAATGGACTTTGCATATCAGGCAGCGCATTAGGGTCTATTATTTTGCCGCCAGTTTTAAGATGGCTTTTAGAAATATATGGTTACAGGTAAAACATACTTTAATAATAAAAAATAGCTTGAGATGCATACATATGTGCATTAGTGTTTCCCAAAAAAAATTTTCTTTTGTCCCAGAATTTTTTGAAAGCTTATAGGGTAAAGCATTTAGGTAATTTTTTTTTAGATTTTTTGGGAGAAGTTTAGTTTAGTTTACTCATTACTCGACCCATTAGCACGATTTTCTTGGTTACTAAGTAAATTTTTTTAAAGAAAACTTTTCAAACTTTACTTCTCTGTGCAAATATTATAAGGTTCGGTTATTTTTTTCGCTCATTTGGGTACCCTTTATGATTTTTTTTTGTAAAGTTAGTATAAATTTTAAAAATAATGCTTTGTAACTTTTAACATTTCTATTAAAGTTAGAGAAACTAATGATTCAGTTTAAAATTTGGATAAATTCTAAGTCATTTGAAAAAAAATATTCAATTTACCGTTCCAAAGTTATACCCTGTTTAAAGTTTGTACCCATTTTGTGAAATTAGAAACATTGTAATGTGTTTGTCAGTTATACAACGGATTTGTTTTAATGTTAGATATTTAGATATGCGATTTTTCAAAATATTAAATATGACTGGTTTTTGTTCTGCTGCACGCAGTTCAGCAAAGCGAGCCAACAAAAACTCTAAACAGCTTACTTCTCATACACAAAAAAAAATAATTAAAATATAATTAAAAAATAATTTTTTTTATTAAATTATTTTTTTAGCTTTCAATTATTTATTAGAACTTTTGCCATGTAGTGTATTTTTCGACCAAATGTAGTTTGAAAAACCGTTGCAGTATTATTTAGCATGATCAAAGGCATCAATCAATAATTATGAGGAATATCGATTAAAAAATATACCTCTTTTAGACACGCAAAGTTTACTTTGTTAAGTCTTAATTCAGCTGTGTGCAAGACAGAGGAGGAAATACTTTCTCTTTCTGTCTGTAAACTTTGCGTATCTAAAAGAGGGGTATAATTTTAATTCAAATTCCTCATAATTATTTAACTACTCTATACTAATTTATACTAACCAGTTCAATTGTGGTTCAGATTTATAAGATATTTATAAATATTAACGCGATTTGTTATAAGTCTGAAGAAAACTTTTTGTACAGAAAGAATATCTAATATCTAAATATCTAACATTAAAACAATCCCGATGCATAACTGGCATACACATAACAATATTTTTGGAACGGTAAGAGCAAATTCAACATTTTTTCCTTAAATGACTCAGAATTTATCCACCTTTTAAAATTTATTTTTTAAATTTATGCTAATTTATGCTAAATTTACAAAAAAAAATCATAAAGGGTACCCAAATGAGCAAAAAAATTACCGAACCTTATAATATTTGCACAGAGAAGTAAAGCTTGAACAGTTTTCTTTAAAAAAAACTGACTTACTAACAAAAAAAAGTAGTGCTAATGGGCCACGTAATGAACAAAACTAAATAAAGTCGAGAAACCCCAATTTTTGGGTTAAAATTGATTTTAGCGACCTCTAAAACTCTTCTTAAAAATCTGAAAAAAATCACAAGAATACTTTACCATATAGGCCTTCAAAAAATGCTGGGGTACCTATAAAAATCGAAAAAAAATAATTTTTGACCCACTAATGTGCATACGAGTGTGTGCATAAAGGTGGGTCAATTTTTTTTTAGCAAAAATCGTATAACAAAAACGCAATCTACACGAAATTTTGCAAAAATTCTCCCAAGAAACCACGTGTCTAAAAGCAATCCCTATACCGCGCTTCTCGACATGAAAATGTATTTCCTCTTCTTTAGAAATTTTTTTTATATTACAATTTTATCCAATAGAAAAATATTTTTTTTATATTACAATTTTTTCCAATAGAAAAATCTATGTACTGAAATAAACGCTACTAAATGCGAATCATTATTCTACCTCCCGCGTACGTACTCCCTGGTTTTAATTTTTGCGCGATTTATCAATAATATTTAATTCCCCATTTTCATCTTTAAAGTCAAAGGGACGTATGCAAGAAAAAAATTATAACTGCTTTGAAGCATACGTTAGCTAACACACATTTTAGAGTTAATAAACCTTTGTTAAAAAATTTTATGCAAAAATAGCACTTTAACTAGTAAAGTTTTGAATAATTTTAATATCCTTATTCCGGCAATGCCTTCGTTTTCAGAGAGAACTAAACTGGTCAGCGACGTGTAGAAATGAATATTATTTCATTAGGAAAGTCGAATGTTTAAAAAGTATGTTTGTATTTCAAAATAAATCAACATTATTTTTTAATAGTTGTCTATGTTTTGTTGATTTCATACATCTAAAAACCAATATAAAGCAAACTAAAGGCATTGAGAAGAAGTAACACGATTACTTTCTGTTGTAAATGTTCTAAGTATTCGAAAAACGCCTTTGTTATATTTTCTTCTTTATAATAGGTCTGTTCATTTACTTTCCCAGCAGAAACTTGCAACGAGAGAGTAAGGCAGAAATTTACAAAATTACTCTCTTAAATATGAAAAAGTAAATGAACGCTTTACTTGTATAAACTTACAATAAAATTTTATTCGTATCAAAACCATGGATGGAATTGTACTTTTTCTGATGTATTTTGTTTGATAATATTTTAAATTGCAATTATTTTAGAAATTGACATTTAATATGAAATTCTTTACACAGTTTCATGTATTTTTACTATTTTTATGCATTTTTCATAGTTTATTAATTTTTTTTGATTAACAATTACAAAAATGCCACTTTCCATCTCTGATAGTATATCAGAAACAAACAAAATTATTTGCCATTAAAATTGAATTTATGTGGCTTAATGAAGGAAAAACAATAAATTAAGAAAACATGCTTCCGTTTTACATACGTATGCATGTTTTTTTTAACCCGCATTTTTCAGTTTTCCATTTTGAAATATTTTTTCAATAATTAATTTGAGAACAAAACACACAACAGTTGGTGGGATAATTCCTGCAAGTAAAAATTTTACTAGTAATAATTTGTAGGAATTTTTCGTCTCTAAATTTTTATCTTTCCTTGCAAACTTTTTGAGTTAATGAAAACTTTTCTGTAGCTATTGTTACAAATTCGTAATAGTTTTTAGTAAATGTACAAACCTAATGTATATCACTAGCAAGTTTCTCATATTTTATTCAATATTACGTCAAATTTTAAATTATAAACTAAAAAGAACATTGTGGCTGCAATTCAAAAAGTTGTGTTATATGAGAATCCTTAGTAACGAGATTTCGACTTGCAAGTACCCCGCATTTTGTGAGGTTCAGAAAAAAATATTTGAGTAAAGTTCGCCTCTTCGTGCTCAAAGTTGAGGGTAAAAGCAAAAAAAAAAAATTACAAAAAATCATATAACCTTCCCGGGTTCACCGCTACAAGGGTCAAATGTATGATCAGCACCCATTAATTTTCTCCGCCCAACATTTTTTTTAAACACACTGACCGCCTAATGCTAGGAACACAGCTGGGAAGAACGACGAATTTCGTCCACGTCGACGAATTTGTCGATAAGAGTTCGTTGCGTAAATTCGTCAATAACGCACAATAACGACGAATTTACTCACCGAATTCCTCTCTCATATTTTATAAAGTTGGTTGCTGTGTGTAGAAAGAGAGAGACAATTTTTCTCGTCATGCACGAATTTCGTTCGGCGGCGGTGTTGTGTTCATTTCCATATGCACAAATATATTTTATTTTTTATGACGAAAGTTCGCTCCGAAAAAATCGTCGTTCGTCCCAGTTGTGTTCCCAGCATAACTCCTCTCTTTAAGGAGGCTCCCTTACAAAGGGGAAATTTTTGTAAAATATACTCGCAGGGCTCTAACTGCCCCTAGGGCGTAAAATGTATGACCTTTCTGCAATATGTTTTCAATACACAGATTTTCTGAAAACATACATACTTGTCGTCTATCTTCATCCATTAAGGAAGTCCCTATGCAAAAAAAAATTATTTATTTTAATAATATTTTTTAGAAACTCGCTTGTTCCGATTTTATGGTGCCTCTAAGGGGGTAAAATTTGAGACCTACCCACAGTAATTTTTTATCTTCAGGATTTCCCCCCAATATACTTATGCCCCATCTCAGCTCCTTAAGGGGCTCCCATAAAAAGGCGAAATTTGTTTAAAATTTACTCGCAGCGCCCCTAGGGCGTACCTATCGAAGTCAAATGTATGATCGACCCTTAATATTTTTTCAATACGAAAATTTACTCTAAACATACTTGTCATTTATCTTCAACCATTAATGTTGTCCGCATACAAAAAAGAATTCTTTGTTAAATCATTAATTTATTTTTGGCATGTTTTGGATAGATGTACATATATTTTTATTTTGGGCAACGACTTGAAGCAAAAATATTTTTTCTTTGTCGCGCCAAAACGCACTGCTGTAATCTTCTTATAATTGTATGCCTCTTTCTGCAGCGTTGTTGACAACTTGCAGTTTTTGCAATATCTCTAGTGCTTGGTTATAGTCTTCACGTTATCCAGCTTTCTGGATGGCTATTTAAAAAACTTAGTGGTAATTCAAAGCGTGAAAAAATTTGGCTTTCGCAGGTGTTACGTAGTGGCTCAAATTCTTCATTATTTCTGGATGTACTTCTGTGGGAGCTAACTTACCGTTTACACATGCAAGTGCAAGTAACTCAATACATCGGCATATTTTTACTAATACAATCATAATGCTACAAGTTGTAGGCTCACTGGCAAGGAATTTTCATTACAAGTGATTTTTTTACTTGCATGTTGGAGAATTGTCAAAAGTAAAAACAGTGTTACCGTTTAAAGATTTTATTTTAATTTTAATGAATAGCTTACATGGAATCATTTTTAAAATATTATTATTTCAACTTATATACGTAACAAATAATATAAAAAGTAAAATCATGTAATCAAATATGGTTTATTATTGATTTGCTGTATAAATTTATTAATTATTCTATTAAAAAGTTGTTCACTTAATTTGCTTCCACGCAAAGAAATTAAAAACTAATAAAACTTTGCCTTCAACGACATTTTGAAAATAAACTTGACTGTGTAAACAATCAGCAATTCGAAAGTGTTTTTATTATTTCATTCGATGTATTGGTTGTTAATACGTACACGCAACTTGTAACAAGTTACTTGCATGTGTAAAAGTACCGTAAGGTAAGGTAATTCAATCCACACCTGTGAAGCCAATCAATGTGCGAGAACGATCTCCTCTCCACCGCTATTTATCGTCTTCTGCTTCATTATCATCTACGCCGTCGCTGGCTTCGTTTGATACTGTCATGCTCGTTGGATGGCGAAAGGGATATACTGCCTTAAAATATTCATATTTCGAGAATATATTAATTTAACCAAAAATGAATTTGATGGAATCCACGATGTCAGTATAGACATTGTTGTTTCGATCTTCGATTGCTTTTGTCGCACTAAACCAAGCTTTTACATATAGTTCACAATGTTAGAAAGTAAAATCAACTGTTGAAAGCAAAAACAATGTAACATAAAAGCCACAACTATACTACTTACATGTTTTACCGACGCTACATCGAATAAGTAAAAATAATTAATGTGATGATGGTGAGATATAAGCAAGAATAGTTAACCATACTTAGGTAGAGTGATATAACTTCGTGCTAACCTAAATAGAAAAATGGAAAAACAGAAAATGAACAGTGATACCAAGGCACATTTATTTGCAGGTAATATCAGGATTCCAAAATCAATTAAAAAATACAACAAAGAAAAAAAACAACGTGGCTGTTAGTTTAGCACTTTTCACAAATTTTTAATAGTTTTTTTTTCGTATTTTTAAATTTGTTTTCCAAGAATTTTTTTAATAAAATATTTTTTATATTGAAAATTTTTTAACATTTTTTTTAATTTCTCTTTCGTAAACAATTTTTGAAGTTTCGGATGAACTTTACTTAAAAAAAATAGCTCAGATGCATTTCCGCTACTACCTGGTGAATGTGCCTTGAGTGATACTTACAAATGTCTTTGCCAAAGGTAAATCAATAATTGTATACGCAACATTCATTTCTCTCAGCCTCATTAAAAATTTAAGTTAAATAGCTGATGTTAATAACAATCTCTACTTAAGTAGAGCGACTAGGGTGCTGATGAAGTGCGTGGTTGCACAGAAAAATATCGGTATTTCCCCCATCTAATAAAGTCTAATTTAATTTTTCTTCTCTTTAGAAACTCACATTAACTAATAAAAATATTTCATTCAATAAGAATTGAAATTACTGAACTTGAGCCCGATTAAGAAATTATTTCTGATTAAAATTCACTACAGTTCAATTAATAGGCAGATTTTGTAAAAAAATTCGTTTCTAAACGTTTCAAATTTGTATGAAAAATAACGAAAATTCGTTTCAAAAAATATTTTTTCCATAGAAATTTTAAAAGAAAAAATACGTTTCTATTTACAAAATTTGGTCTTAAGTCTAAAAATGTCTCATTTATATTTAAGCAGTTTCCCAAACCTACCAAAAGTTTAAAGTAGGTCCATGTCAATTTTAAAATATTTCAAGTTAACAGAGGTTTACCAAAGGTTTGTTAAGCTAATAATCAATTTTTGATACAACTTCAAGGAATTTCCTATGCTATGTTAAGTTTTTTTGCATACGACCCTGTCAAGTCAGTTTTAGTTGATGTCGAGAAGTTCAAACGAGTAGACGTGTGTGTTTTAAAACCAATAATTTATTTATTTGATTTATTGATCATAAACTTGTCTTTTGATGTTGCTTAATAAACAACTTAATCAGAACAATTCGCTATTTTGACAAATCAGAAGTGGGATACGACAATTAATTAAATATTTTAAATATGTAATTACTTGTACAAGTCGAAAGAACAAAAAAAAAGGAAACACACACACATTAAAGAGAACGAAAGAACACAACTCAACGTGCATAACACAAGCAAACAGAAAGCGGTTGAGAAGAAACAGTGCAAAAGACAAATATACATGCATATATGTGTTATGTGGTGCAGTACATTATGTTATGTATATGAGACGAGTATATGGCTGAGTTTACATCTGGCATTTCTTGTGTGTCATTTGCCCAAAAAAACGTAACCAACTAATTACTAATGAAAAACTTTTTGATGCAGACATGTATTTATTGATTTAAACAGTTGGCAATCATGTTGGATTCTATAAAACTGTCTATTAATTATGTATTAAACTGTTTAACTTAATAAATACATGTCTGAATCAAACAGTTTTTTATTAGTAATTAGTTGGTTACGCTTTTTTTTCGCTTGTGGGGCATTTGGCACACAGATGTAAACCCGGCCTATGCATGAGAGTAATCGTTGGTTACTAAGAAGAAAGAATAAAGAAAACGCAGACAGTAACGTATAAAACTTTCTGGAAATAAAGTTGAAGAAAAAAAACGAAGGTAGAAAAAGAAAATTAAGGACAGTTAGTAGTGTTTGGTCAACTCGTGAACTTGTTAAGATATACAAAAATGAAAGTAAATTTGTACAATTTATTAATTGCTGAAGCATAAAAAAACTGAGATGTCTGGTAACAAGTCCGAGAAGATTTTAAAACTACTTGAAGCGTATGGAGCCGAAGAAGTGGACATCGACGATGAGCTTTTCCAAGAGGTTTTGCAGGGTTTTGATGAGCAATCATGTGAATGGCGGCGCGAGATGGCTGATCTGAAAGGGATGGTACTGAGTTTGGCGCAAAATGTAACTCAATTGACTTTGAATGCTGCAAACACGGTACAAGCAGCGCTGTCACGACCTCAGGAGCAGATTAATAGACAAGAGCCAGGGCACGACGATCGAAATGATGGGTCGTCAGCATTAGCAGGTGCTCTAAATGATTATTTAATAGTGATTCCGAATTTCGACCCGATAAGAAAACCATCACATCCACACAATTTATCGACAAAATTGAGAGGCTTCAACAACTACATAATTGGTCAGATGAAACCATTTTATTTGCGGTACACCACAAAATGGAAGGACTTGCCAAGAATTGGATAGACGCTTTACCGATTATTGAAACATTCGAAGACTTCAAAATTAAATTTTTAAATGATTTCCCTTGTAAAGTGAGTATTGCCGATGTACACCGAGAATTGATGGCACGCAGACGAAAGCACAACGAAACGCTGGTGGAATATTATTACTCCATGTTAGCCATCGGACGAAAAGGTAGGGTTGACGATTTTTCATTTTTATCAAATGTCCAAAATGTCCACAACCTCAAAGAAAACAACGCTGCAGAATATGTTCAAAGGCTGGTCATAACGAGGATTGCAGGCTTAAGGCGACAGTTGCTATTGTACACAGCGGGAGAGGAACAAAGGTAAGCCCTCCAGTTTTGAAGCAGGTTACGATAAATGGTCAGCCGTTCTGAGCATTTGCAGATATTGGAAGCAAATTTACATTTATCGGAAAATCATTTGTTATATGGTAATGAGTGGTTTCGGGGAAGGCGCTGTAGAAGCTAAAAGTATGTTTGAGGGAACTGTGGTTATCGACGCAAGTGCAATCAAAACAAATATTTATGTTATACCTGATGAGTTCAGGATGTATGGTTTTGGGAAGAGATGTATGTTGTACAGACGATCATCGTTTAATATAAACAATAAAATGAGTAATGAGCAAAAACTTTCAATTCAAAACCTTCTTCAATCTTTCGATGGATGCTTTGCAGAAAATATTGATCGATTGGGGCAATGTAAGAGCACCACAATGGACATAAGAGTTTCTACCGACCAGCCAATTGTAGGCAAACGATATCATGTACCCTTCAGTCAAAGGCAAAAAACCGCAACAGATTATCGATTATGACCGATAACATAATCGATAATCTGTTGCGGTTTGATATCATTCATCGAAGTATTTCACCAGACGCTGCATCAGTTTTGCTGGTACAAAAGTCTAATGGTGAAAGTCGTATGTGCACTGACTGTCGGGCACTGAATTCAGTGACGGTCAAAAAACAATATTATATGCCTGTTGAGGGACAACTGTCGTCACTAGCAGGAAACACATACTTCACAACGCTCGATATGACATCAGGTTATTATCAAATCCCCGTAAACGAATCAAGCACAAAATATATCGCATTTTTGACACCCGACGGATTGTATGAGTACAATGTCATGGCTTTTGGGTTAATTAATGCTCCTATGTTTTTTCAGGAGATGATCACTCAAATGATACGTAAATTAAATTATCGTAGGAACATTGTGAGTTACGTCGATGAGGTCATCATCCCAAGTAAAACTAAAGACGAAGGATTAGAGGTCCTCGAAGAGTTTCTGGCAGCGGTAAAGAACGAGGGTTTAACGCTCAGACCTTCAAAATGCGAGTTTAAGCAAACAGTCAGTTTTCTAGGACACGTGATAGACTCCAGTGGTATTCGTCCTGGAAATGAAAAAACATCACTGAGTTTCCAAGACCTGAAAATATTTCATATGTCCGTAAATTTCTGGGCATCACTGGTTTTTCCGGAAATTTGTTGCAGAGTATAGTATCATAGCCCAGCCGTTAACTAAACTTTTAAAGAAAACATCTACATTTATGTGGAAACAAAAACAAGAGAAAGAGTTTGTGAAATTGAAGGTTAGTATCACATAAAAGCCAGTTTTAGCATTATATGACACCAAAAAGAAGCATGAGGTGCACACCGACGCCAGTAGTGTTGGGTTGTCAGGAATTTTACTAGAGTGGGAAGTTGACTTTCGCCCAGTATTTTATTATAGTCGCCAGTGTTCGGAAGCAGAAGCCAAATACGCGAGTCATGAGCTGGAGGTATTGGTGATAGTAGAGACGGTTGAGAGATTTCGAATTGATTTGCTGGGCAGTTCATTTGTTATCGTGACAGACTGCAACGCGGTAGCGACAACTAACTTCGCCATTGCCGCCTCGCATAGCCCGCTGGTGGCTCAAACTTCAAGAATTTAATTATGTTATGGTCCACCGATCCAGCTCAAAAATGCCCCATGTCGACGGAATGAGCAGAAGTCCAACTTTACCTGCTGAAAGAACCCAGACTGTAGCTGAAAAGGTATTAATAGTATCACATAGTATCAACGACTGGATTTACCAATTGCAGATGGCGGATAAAAAATTAAAATCCATTATCAATACCTTGTTGGGAGTGAACATTGTAAGTTCAACTGAAATGTCACAACTAAAAACCGATTATAAGGTTGAAAGGGGTCGCCTATACCGAATTATCGATAAAAAGAGGTATCCAGTCATTCCAAATACGTTCGGTGGAGAGTAACGAAGGCGTGTCACGATGACGTAGGCCATTTATGTTTGATGAAAACTTTAGAGAGACTTAAACGTGATTTTTAGTTTCCACTTATGATATGTTATGTCAAATCGTATATAGCATCATGCCCTGAGTGCTGCTACAATAAAGCAAAGGGGGGCAAAACTTGAAGGAGAGTTACATGTAGACGAAATATTGCCGATTCCGTTCAGAAGTGTCCATATTGACCATCTGGGTCCATTCATACAGTGTGCATTTGGTAAATATACAATCATCAATGCACCTAGAAATACCAAAACAACGCCAGTTATCACTTCGCTTGTGGAAGTGATGTCAGTATTTGGTCAGCCTTTAAGAATCATTTCGGATAAAGGTACAGCATTTACCCCAAACGAGTTCCAAGCTTTACTGCACGATATGGCATTCAACACATCAAACAGCGGTGCGAACTCCAAGAGCCAACGGCCAAGCGGAGCGGGCTAATCAAACCTTTCTGAACTCCTTAAGGTGTTCAACAGAAAATCCAAGGAATTGGGACCGAAATATTCCTGAAATACAATAGAGTATAAACTCGCAACGAAACACTGCCACGAAGTTTAGTCCTAATGAGTTGGTTTTTAATTTCAATCCAAGGGATGTCAGTAGCAACTGAATAATTCAAGCCATGAACGATGATATTCACGAAGAGTACGATAGACAAGACAATCAAAAGCAAGCTGCCGAAAACATTAATAATCAACGAAGCAAATGGAAGAAGCGTTATGACGACCGCCACGTAAAACCCACCAGTTACACCATTGGCGACTTAGTTGTTGTCGACTATGTTCCACAAGCCACCGGAGAATCCCACAAATTTGATCCTAAATTTAAAATCCCGTATGTAGTTACAAAGATTTTGGGAAAGGATCGCTATGTGGTGGAAGATCTCCCTTAACGCAGAGGAAGTACTGTAACGTTATGTCAAGTGACCATATGAAGCCGTGGTGTCATGCCAATCCCGAAATCCAGTTGGAAAGCGATTCTGAAGATGACGAGTCATATGTAAGTCCATCCAACATGGATGTCATGTCAGGAGAGGCCGAGCTGTCAAGTCAGTTTTAGTTGATGTCGAGAAGTTCAAACGAGTAGACGTGTGTGATGTGCAGTAAATGTTTTAAAACCAATAATTGTATTTATTGATAATAAACTTGTCTTTTGATGTTACTTAATAAACAACTTAATCAGAACAATTCGGTATTTTGACAACCCAATGTCTTTAAATAAAGCAGGGAGTAGCCAAACAAGAAGAAGCATAGGAAGAGGAAATATATTTTTATGTCGAGAGGCGCGGTATAGGGATTGATTTCTTCGCAAAATTGTCTTAGAATTATACATATGTTGATTTCGTTTTTGCTATAAGATTTTTTTATTCATACAAATCGACCCGGCCTAATGTACATGCGTATGTGCGTATAGGCGTGTATTCATGTATTTTTAATTTATTTCAGAGGTTCCGTTCTCATAATGGGTGGAGTTACTTTGAATGTTTTTGTAGCTGCCATATTTTATGAACCAGTTGAACAGCACATGATACGCGTTCCGCGAGTAAAAAAAACGTTGGATGATATCGAAGAAGAGGATATAGGTATAGTTCTTAAGTTTGAGACCGTTAATGAGACAGCCAGAGAGGGAGACGTAATGCTTAATGACAACGCCGTTAGTAAACAAATAATAGCTCAAAACTCATCGCCAATGCAATCACCAGATTTACAGAACTATAATTTGGTTGACGACGATCCGCAATTTGTAAGAAGTGCCTCGGCAGCGATTGTACAAAACTATGGCAAAGCTCAAGAAGAATTTAGTAATACATCATCCTCACGTATACGCAAAATTAGCACACCTGTTCGACTGCCGCAAAGAAATCAAACATTTACACCAGGACAATTAAATTCTCAATCATCATTGTATGCTGTACCAGAAAGTGGGCGTTCCAGTCACAAACTTGAACGTCTACACGCTTTACGCAATAGCTCTAAGAACCGACTTTCGCGCCGTTCGCCCTCGAACAGCAGTTTCCAATATATTAGCACGCCATATCACGGCAGCACTCTTTCGTTTCAACCAAAAGAATTTTCTTCACATCTCTCTTTAAGGTCTGTTGCCAGTGGGTCAGGGGTAAATGCCAATACTGCCATTAGCAGCAATGGAATGATAGATAGCACTGGTAATGTCGAACAAGAAACTGATAAGGAAAAGCGCACAAAATTCTTCGACCTGAGCCTCTTGAGAGACCCAACATACTTGGTAATAATGATATCGAATTCGACAAATGCAATCGGCTATACAAATTTTATAATACTTCTTCCGGCTTATGGAAAAGCGTTGGGCTTCGACAAATCTCTGGCTGCCTATTTAATATCCATTGTTTCGACAACAGACCTTATTGGACGCATCGGTGGTTCAGCCTTATCAGATTTGGGCTTTATACCAAAGACGTGGTACTTTATAGGTGGTTTAGCAATTTCAGGTGTAAGTTTAGCTGTATTGCCTTTCTCAACTAGTTACAAAATGGTGAGTTTTTGGTGTGCAGTTTTTGGACTAGCATCGGGAGTCTATGTGGGCATTACAGCGGTAATCATGGCCGACTTGCTTGGGACTGAGCGGCTCACTTCATCGTATGGTATAAGTTTATTCGTAAATGGCATTCTACAGCTCATTGGACCGCCTCTATGTGGTCTCTGGTACGAAACTGTTAAAACGTACAATCCTCTTTTTCACACTCTCGGTTTAATATTGCTTGCCGGTGCTAGCCTTTGGAGCTTTATGCCGTTCATCAATAAACGCAAATTAAAGGAAGATACTTTTGAAGAAGATTTGCATTGAATTTTAACATGGTGATTTAGCTCTGCTGTCTACCAAACAAAATAACACGAAAAAGGGAGGCATACACATTTTTTAAACGAACAAATTTTTTCTACTCTAATTTTCATTGTAAGAAAATGTTTGTGTTAGCTCTATATGTTTTCCACTTGTCTAAAATGTTTATTTTTTTTTTTGGTAACATGTGAGTGCCAGTAATTTGTCAATTGCTAAAAAAATATCAATTGTGTATTTTTATTACACATTAATTAACTACATATGTATATCATGTTTATTTAAAGTACTTATTATTGTAATAAAACAGATTTTTAGAAGTATTGGATTAATTTCGATTGAAAAGAATCAAATGAAATCACAAAGAAAAAAAAAGCGAAATCAAATGAGATCTTAAAGGCGGTTTTAACTTATTGTATGCTTTTGCAGTAATAACGAACAATTTGTACTTCCAAAGTTTATGATAGAATGTAAAATGATTTCCTATTGTATTATAACCTCAAAATGTTTATTATTTTGTTTTTTTTCTTTTTCTTTAGTTCTTTAGTTACCATCTTGATGCAATTTAAATTTAGTCTAAGTTCAAATAGTAAATAAATATTTTGTATACTTACTAATAATGACAACTTCAAATTTTGCATTTGGTTTTCACTTATTTAATTTTATATTCCGGAGGCCACTCATTTTAGAAGATTGCGCAAAAAAAATTACTTATAATTTGAAATAGCTGCAAGTTTGGCTGAGTTTACATCTGGCATTTCGTGTGCGTCATTTGCCCAAAAAAAACGTAACCAACTAATTACCAATGAAAAACTGTTTGATTCAGACATATATTTATTGATTTAAACACTTTGCAATCATTTTGGATTCTATAAAATTTTCTTTTAATTATGTATGAAACTGTTTAACTTAATAAATAAATACATGTCTGATTCAAATAGTTTTTCATTATTAATTAGTTGGTTACGCTTTTTTTACGCTTGTGTGGCATTTGGCACACATCTAAACCCGGCCTTTGGTACGAATGTAAAAAAGACTTCAGTTTTCATAAAAAGTTTAATTGAGGTGTGTATCGCTTCATAGTTTGTAAACAACTATGTATGTAATTCTCTTCTATACATCTACACATCGTTACCTTAACAGAGAAATGCCATAACTAATCATTTGTTTGAAAACGATTTTTTATATGTATTTCGATAGGAATAATTAGTCGCCGTTCTATATTAAGGTAACGATATGCACATTTGACACCATCGGAAAAAAGTGACAGCAAATTAAAAATTGTTTCAATCCATATATTTATTTATTGTATCATCAAAAATGAACTAACAATAAATATTCTGATATTAAATGTTAATATAATTATTAGGCCCGACCAGAGTTGGACATAAACTTAAGGTAGAATTAGTAAAATCGTATCGCTTTACCTTACAGCTTGCCGTATCATTCGACTTTGTGTACAAGTTATAGAAAATGTAACAGTTTGCACATCACATTATTGTTGTTTTTGTATTAATGCGGATTTTTTGACATTCGTTACAGAAAAATCTGTTTTCTGTAGATTTCTACGTCAGCAGTGCTACCACCACATATTTTATAGCTAGTAACATGCATTGTATATGGTACGGTTTTTGCAGCTGACACGCAACTTCACGATACGATTTTACTAATTCTACCTTTAGTGACAGTTAGTAATAATACTAACTGCTAAGCAAAAAAAAACTTATTTTCAAGCCGTTTCATCTGGAGTGTTGAGTACTAGAGCCCTTGTGTCCCTCTTTAATAAGCGTATGTGTCCAGTAAAGTTTGTACAAATCCATTAAATTTTTTATAGAAATTTGTGCTTTGTTTAATTCTCAAATATTATTTAATGACGATCATTATTTTTTTTTTTTTTTTTTTTAATTTTTTATTTTAAACAAACACAACCCGCAAAGCGATTAGCTTGTCTGCAGTTCAAGATATTACGAGCAAGCGGATTAAGATGTGACTCGAGTTTTGTTAGATATTTGCCTTAGTATTTCGCAATTTCTTCAGTCACTTGTGGCATATTTAAATCACTAAGTAAACTTGAGTTTTTTTTTGTTTTGCCTTCTTTGAATTTTTTCTACATTTTAAGCTGAAGCAGTGCCCCATAGCTGAATTCCGTACCACAATATAGGTTTCAAAAGCGACTTGTATATTAAAAGTTTACAATCTAGACTTATGATTTTCTACTAATCAGCCAATTTATCTGACTTAATTTAAGTTTCATTTGTGTTAGCTTAGAGCCAATGTGGTATTTCCATGTAAGTCGTCGGTGAAGCTGTATACCAAGGTATCGGGCAAACAAAATCTCTCCTTTAACCACAGATACAGATAAAGCCAATCTGCGGATAGGAGGCAGTGGCATGTTCGGCAGCCTGTTTAATATTTTAATTAAGATTGGCAAAGTTAAATTCAATATCATCGGATGTTCTTAGCTTAATGTTTTCCGTACAACCACTACTGAGATATTTTTTGAACCCCAGTTAATTAACACGATTGATAATCACAGATGGGTCAGGTAAGTCACTTCTTAATGGGCTACAAATTGTTACGATCGTGGGAGAGTGATCGGACGAGAGATCTAGAGCAGCTTCAACTTGAATTAAATCCCTAGAGATATTTATTGTACCGCCAAAATCTATAACATCCGGAACTTTTTGTATGTCAGTAGACCAATAAGCAACCTACCTTAACCATTCAAGAGCAGCATCAGCGGCATTAACCAGCCGAATTCTAGAAGGAGGTGTGGATATGGACTCTCAATGGCAAAATTCGTAGACTTAGCGCAAAAGGATACAGATTACTGTATGTAGATAAATCAGGTAACAATGATAATGATGGTGAAAACCAGCTTAAATGTCTTCATTCTATCTAATTTCAGTGATGAAGACACAATAGCTGTGGCATGGGAGACGGGAGAATCCACAGTATGGTGGCTACTCTGATGCTACATGGCCCATGACCATACAGACTCCCCCCACCTAGCGACCTGGTCCAAAAGGCAGCGAAAGAAGCGAAGACGTACGGTATTCCTATTATAATAGGCGCTGACGCAAACTCGCATCATCTGATCTGGGCCAGCTCAGATACGAATGATAGAGGTGAGTGCATTTTTCATTTTATTATTGACAACAATCTGGTAGTACTGAATCAAGGTTCGGAACCGACTTTCGTAGTCTCCAATAGGCAAGAGGTATTGGACATAACTCTAGTCAACTCGAGGCACCCACACTTGGTTCGGGAATGCAGGGTCTCCTCGGACTGCTCATTCTCGGGCCATAGCTATATAACATTCTCGATTAGCATTTCGTATAGGAATACAAAATTTTAAGTTAACAGACGCAAAACAAAGTGGGAGGTACAGAGCCAAATCCTCACAAGCTTGATTGCACAACCTCGTAATATAGAGGAGGCAGCGGTGATTGACTTAGCCGTAGACACACTAACAAATGCGTTCAAAGAAGCTACTCGTAACTGGGCACTTTATAAAGCCTCATTAAACAAATTTAAAAATGAATTCAGGAACGCTAAATGCAAAACTTGGAGAGATTTCTGTAATAAAGTGGAATCCTACTCCGAGACTTGTAGACTGCGTAAAATCCTAGCAAAGAAACTGACAATGCCCAGCTACATCCAGGATAACGATGGAAACTGGACAAAGAGTAGTAATGGATCTCTAGAGGTCCTAATGAACACCCATTTTCCGGGCTGTCAACCCTGTGGTGATAGCCGACGAACTTACCCCTCCCATGTCCAGACACAAATATGCATAGACATTACTGCGGAAAAAGTGGAATGGGCTCTGAAAAGCTTGGTTACTTGTAATATTCAAGGCATGCACTGCATGGTCATACATTCCAAGTGCATGGACTAAATGTAATGTGATCTCTATACCCAAAGGAGGTAAGGCCTCACATACCAAGGCGAAGGATTTTAGACCTATTAGCCTAACTTCCTTTCTTCTGAAAACCCTTGAGAGAGTAATGGATGTCCATATTAGAACAATCATTGATAACTCTCGACTTTCGGCTTCTCAACACGCATATACCAAGGGCAAATCGGTTGATACCACCTTACACTCGCTTGTAGGTTGCATAGAAAAATCACTCGAGCATAAAAATTATACAATGGTAGCCTTCATGGATATCGAAGGTGTCTTTAATAATATTGAACCGTCGGCAATCATTCAGTCCCTTAGAGGGCTGGAGGTCGACCGGGGGACTTATCAGCTTATTGAAAATCTTCTACTACGCAGAATAATCACTTCCAACATGGGAGCAGCTACCATCACAAGGCAAGCCCACAGGGGCACACCTCAGGGTGGTGTGCTGTCGCCCTTGCTGTGGAATGTGACAATAAATAATCTGCTAAAGAAATTGGAATCCATGAACATTAAAACAGTTGCATACGCGGATGATGTGGCGATTGCAATATCAGGGTTCCGCCTGGATACTATATCACAGAGACTAGAAATTGCACTAAAAGAGAGTGCTTGGTGCTCACGGAGCGGCCTCAGTTTCAAACCGGAAAAAACTGAACTAGTTCTATTTTCCAGGAGATACAAAATTCCCAACTTCAACCACCCGAAGCTAAGTAGCATTTCCCTCATCCTGTCGGATAAAGCCAAATATCTGGGTGTTATCCTCGATAGTAAACTTTCCTGGAAAGAAAATCTTCAGGCAAGGATAATGAAAGCCACGACGGCAATGTACGTCTGTAGGAATGCAATCGGTCCTACATGGGGAATAAATCCTAAGGGAGTCGGTTGGATACTAGAGATGGTTATAAAACCTATACTACTCGACTCAGCAAGTAATCAGTCCCGTATAGAGGGAATTCTCCGTAAAATGGCACTTATGATAACAGGTGCTTTAAGATCAACGCCAACTAAAGCTCTCTTCGCTATGTTGGGTTGGCTTCCGGTGGACTTAACAGCTAGAAGGCTAGCTCTAGGCACCGCCGTCAACTGAACGCAATAGGCGCATGTAACCACCAACTTTGGGAACATGCAAGTATTTTAGGCGTAGTAAATAATACACCGGATCGACTAGACTACTGCATTCCGAAACCCTACTTCAATAGGAATTTCAAATTTTCATTTACAGAAGGATTTTCCCCACAGAACGGAGCCATACAGATCTTCAAATAGAGATATCCATATTTTAACTGACAGCAAATCTGCTATTAAGTCCCTCATTGGGGTGTATACCACATCCTTTCTTGTCCAAGAATGTCGTATAGCCCTGGATGGACTTGCGCAGCACTCAAATATCTCGTTAAACTGGTTGCATGGGCACGGGACTATTTCAGGAAACATAGTTGCGGATGAACTAGCAAAGATGGGAAATCTACTAAGAGAGGGCGATATCGACAATCTTTCTGAACCCCCACTCTCATCCTGCTGGAGACGCTTTGATGGTACCTTTCTTGAAGTAGCTCAAATTAGATGGTGAAATGAGCCCACTTGTGCAATAGCGAGAACCCTCTGGCCTCGCCTGGACTTTCGAACGAAAAATCTCATGAACTTCAATAGGAAGCATTTGAGAGATATAGTGGCCACTTTGACTGTCACTGTCTCCCGCATAATAAAAAAAACTGCCACAGTTGCAATGACGAGGAAGAGGAAGAATGTATCCAGCATCTCCTATGTTTTTGACCCGCCATGGAGGATCTCCGTCTGCACCTCTTTGGCAGAATATCCTTTGGAAACTTATCCGAGTTATCGGAAATAGGGCTCAAAAATCTTAGCGTCTTTATTAGGAATAGTGGTTGGTATAATCACTGACCCCCTGCCAAATTTTTTGACCCACTCTCTACTCAACTCACACCCCTCCTGAACAATCTTCTATCTCTTTTCAAATTCTACCCTTCTCATTCTTCCCTTGTCTTCTCTCTCTCTTCTCTCAACTTACAGGCAGCACAAATGGATCATCATACTGGACCAAAGTGAGCTGGACTCTAACTATCTTTCCTTACCAGCAGCCTGCTAACCTAACTTAACCTAAGTAGGCCAATAAGTGGGCTCACCACTCGAAATGACGTCCAAGCCCATTTTTGAAACTGTTGAACAATGATCGACCATTGGGTGTAAGAAGACGCGAAGCCCAGAACGTATGTTTTGCATTGCCAGCTGCTACGAAACAAGGTCCAAGAGATTTGTAGAAATCCTCGTATTGATCCTCATTGATTGAAAATCTGGCAAGGGAGTAAATTGATGATATCACAAAATTTGTACAAAAATTTTAAATGCTAATATTTCGATATATCGAGCACTTTTTCCTTTTTGCCACCGATTTAATTTAACATCGCATGGTTTGACCACAAATTAGGCCAGAGTTGAAGGAACTGACGTAAGCAAAAAGCTAAAATCAGCTTATTTGTTCACTGTTAAAAAGGGACAACGATAGTGTGTTTGTTATGAAAATTGCTTAGCAAAATAATCAAAACAAAGAACAGGAAATTTAATAAAGAAATTTTAAAGTTTAACAATATTAAATAAATTTAAATTAAAAGTATTTATTTGTTTCTAATTGGAAAAATATAATGCGGAAAAGATTATATCCATTACACATTGTACATATTAGATGTGTGTTTGCATGGTATCGGTATGTGTGTGCGTGTATATAAAAATAATAAAAATGCCACTATCAAGTCCCTGCCTGTAAGAAAATTGTGGCCAATATATAAAAATTAAGTTTAAAATTTGTTAACGCACTAATAATCCCAAAATTATTATTTTACTTATTCAGTAAAATATTTGTTTAATAAAATACATTGAAATTGATTATTGAGGGGTTTAGCTGGATCCTATGCGCATTTCACTGTTGCTAATGCAGATCATCAGGAAACCTTTACCCAAAGCTTCTCAGAACAACTAGAGTTATTATATTATAAACTTTCATTTAAACAAATGAGAAGCTCAACAATAAATAACAACTTAAATTGTAAAAATTCCCAATAAAAACAGTAATTATTAATTTGACTGCACCCGGTCAAAAAAATACTTGTGTGGCAACACTCTATTCTTGAATAGCTGTTGTTGTTATTTACATTTATTTTCTTTTTACATACTCTTTATATCTACAATTTGAAGCTGAAAAAAAGTCAGCCAATGTAGTAATGGTAAAGTAAGAAAATAAAAAAACATGTTGATTATTGAGTTCTTGTTTCAACTTTGTTATTTGTTGTTGAGCTTCTCATTTGTTTAAATGAAATTTTATAATATAATAACTCTATTTGTTCTAAGAAGCTTTGGGTAAAGGTTCCCTGATGATCTGCATTAGCAACAGTGAAATGCTAAACCCCTCAATAATCAATTTCAATGTATTTTATTAAACAAATATTTTACTGAATAAGGAAAATAATAATTTTGGGATTATTAGTGCGTTAACAAATTTTAAACTTAAATTGTAAAAATTCCCAATAAAAATAGTAATATAAAAATTAAATTTATAAAAAATAAATGTGAAAATGAGAAGCAAATGGATGCCTTCAATCTTTGAAGAACGAATACTTGCTCCGGCGTACGTCATGTGTATTATTTGGTGTTGGGGTTGATGGCTGCCAGACATGCATCTGATGATGATTCCCTTATCGGGAATGAAAGTTCGCGTGGAATGAGGGAACACATCCCTAAGATTGTGATCGTTAATGTTTGCGTTGTTGTGTCAGTATACTACTTTCCATTTTGTCCACCATTTCTTGTTCATGGGAAATATTACAGGTGAGCAAACTTTCGCCTTTTATTCCCGATAAGGGTGATTATTTGTATACAGACGTTTGGATTTTTCTTTTTATAGCTAATTAAAAACAAAATATTTTATTTTGCAAATAAATTTATGCGTTTTATTTTTCTATTTTGTCTTGAAATTTTGGTTATACATGTAAAGAAAGTTTGTTGAATTCAATTTATATTATTAGCTAATATAATTTATTATTGAGTTGTCAAAATGTTTATTAAAAAAATTTAAAACTAGTAAAAGGTGTACAATTGGATTTATATAAATGCACAAAAAATAGTTAAATATTGCATTAAACACAAATAAAAAATTACAAAAATAAATGCACAATTAAATTTTAGTGTTTTCAGTTCAAAGGAAAGCATTTATATTACAATTACGGTAAGACTTGAAAACGCTAAAAGCTATATACACAAAATATGTAAAAAATCTGACAAAGCATAATTCAAAGATTCATTCTATCCTAATTTACATATGTATATATCGAACCATATTTTTATGCTCCTTGAGCTCGTCATCATCAGATATAACTTGAGTTTCAAGGTCTTCTGCATCATTGTTAGCTGCTGGCTACAGTTGCTGTTGTAGAATTTTTTAATCTTACCCGCTACGTGCCCGCTGAAATAAAATCAAATTTAACATTAGATATTATTTTACTTTAAAAATTGATACAATCGATACAATTATACTAATTCTACCATATACATATATATTTAAGAAGTTTATTATTCGACATATTGTCATAATTATATTTTAATTTGAAATTTATTTGCTTGTGGTTTAGCTTGGTCTATATACGTATTTCATTGGCGCTTAAACCAAATCATCAGTAGACTTCAACCACAAATTTTTAACAGTCCAAACCTCTTACTTTATGCACAGACTTTCAAAAACTATATGAGAATTCATAGAATAATAATATTTTTGAAAATCACAAAGACAAAATAAGTTTAGTAGGCTTTGAAACTCATACAAAACCCAGCAAATAATTTATATTCGATTTGAATCTATTTTATTTTTCTACACCTTCATACAATTAGAAATCCATTGGATAACAATAAAAGTAATTACAAGGCAAAATGAAAAATAAAATCTAAAATTTTACATTTAAGAAGTTTATTATTCGACATATTGTCATAATTATATTTTAATTTGAAATTTATTTGCTTGTGGTTTAGCTTGGTCTATATACGTATTTCATTGGCGCTTAAACCAAATCATCAGTAGACTTCAACCACAAATTTTGAACAGTCCAAACCTCTTACTTTATGCACAGACTTTCAAAAACTATATGAGAATTCATAGAATAATAATATTTTTGAAAATCACAAAGACAAAATAAGTTTGGTAGGCTTTGTGCATAAAGTAAGAGGTTTGGACTGTTCAAAATTTGTGGTTGAAGTCTACTGATGATTTGGTTTAAGCGCCAATGAAATACGTATATAGACCAAGCTAAACCACAAGCAAATAAATTTCAAATTAAAATATAATTATGACAATATGTCGAATAATAAACTTCTTAAATGTAAAATTTTAGATTTTATTTTTCATTTTGCCTTGTAATTACTTTTATTGTTATCCAATGGATTTCTAATTGTATGAAGGTGTAGAAAAATAAAATAGATTCAAATCGAATATAAATTATTTGCTGGGTTTTGTATGAGTTTCAAAGCCTACCAAACTTATTTTG
Source organism: Tachina fera (assembly GCA_905220375.1). Lineage (NCBI taxonomy): Eukaryota > Metazoa > Arthropoda > Insecta > Diptera > Tachinidae > Tachina > Tachina fera. The sequence continues at coordinate 95,872,852 of LR999965.1, read as the reverse complement.
TCTTTGTGATTTTCAAAAATATTATTATTCTATGAATTCTCATATAGTTTTTGAAAGTCTGTGCATAAAGTAAGAGGTTTGGACTGTTCAAAATTTGTGGTTGAAGTCTACTGATGATTTGGTTTAAGCGCCAATGAAATACGTATATAGACCAAGCTAAACCACAAGCAAATAAATTTCAAATTAAAATATACATATATACATTGTATATGTTTGCAATATATGTACATATGTATGTATGTATATGGTTGCAATATAGGGCGACTTCCTAAACGCAAGTTGCAATGCATAATTAAAAAAAATTAGTATGTCTTAAGTGCAACCTTGCGTTGCGGAGACAGTTTTTGCATTTTATCGACATTTAGGAACGTCGCTATGCAACTCATACATATGGTTGCATTCAAAATAAAAATGATGCGGGATTTTGAAGTGTATGGATTTTAATTATGCATTGCAACTTGCTTTTAGGAAGTCGGCCATACTTAAAATTTTTCTTAGTTGTTTTTGCTGATGTAGTAGGTGTATCTCCAATTTTGGCGAAAGCCTGTATAAATGCACTTTCAAACGAATTGACTTGTTGCCTTTGCTGTTGGGCTTCCAAACGTTTTTGTTAGATTGTATTGCATTGTATTTCCACTTGCGCCAATTTTTCATCGTTCACATAGTTAATTTTATATTCATTCCGCTGCCGGAATGAGACATGAGACCCATGGTTTTCCCGAACTGCGCCGTATACGTGAGTTCACAGATGTGTTAAGATCTGCCGATGTTCAATTGATTATAGGTGTTTTGGCCATGGCAGCTCATGTTGCCGCGCATACTCTTGACTTCGGGGATAACTCCCTTACACTAGGCGGGTTACCATAAAAAGCATTTGGTATAAAATTTTTTATTACACAGTAAAGCGGAAAAGGCAGCAGGATTTGCCCTTGTCGAATTAAGGCCATCGTCATCAGATTCGATACAAATGGGCCAGTTACGCGTGTCAAAAAATAGCCAAAGCGAATTCAGAATCAGGTGACCTTATCAGCCCAGCTTTTTATCAGCTGTTGATGCAAAATTGAGCAATTTGAACCAAAATGTAAAAATTTGCTCTAAAATATTTTGACAGATTTGTTTTGTAGCATACCAAAACTACATGTTGTTTTTTGTGTTGTAAAATTGTTGTACTGATAAGGTCACGTGATACTGAATTCACCTTGTGTTATGGCATATGATTTTTTATTACATTTGCTGTATTCTTTCTTAAAAACTGATAAAACAACTGCTGGCTCGTTTAAGTTTACCGTGCAAGACATTGAATTAGTGCTGAAATTGGTTCGGGAAAACCAAAATTTAATAGAAAATAAAAAAATAATGTGCTACAGCTAAACACAAAGAATATGCTTGACAACGTATGTATGAAAAATCCAAAATTGTTTAAAAAACATCAAGACTGATAAAGTTTACAACGAATCAGCTGTTGTCTAAAACTATTTCTTAACCCATGACATTTGGCGTTTTAACTAATGGTAAACCAAAAGCTGTAAATCAACTATTTTTGGTTAAATTATTAATAATTATTAGCTAAATAATGACTATGAATTTGGGCCTAAGGGAAAAAGACGATCTAATAGCGATTTCTTTTCTGAAGAAAATATGTTACATTATATATGTGTAACATTTTTAAATTTTACCTAGAATCACTCAAAGTGCTACATATTCTGTTACTACAATCGAACACAAAAATATGCTTTTATTTACAACGGTTACATTTTATCATTAATGTACTTCATTAGCGATTTTTAAGGCTGTTTGAGAGGTTTTCCGTACACTATTATGATTTTTTAAGCACACATTGACATCACTAATTATCCCAGTAAAAAAAGAGTCTCCAAAAAAGTCATGAAAATTTAGAGTTTGCGATCTGGAAGTAGTGAAAATTTCGATCCATTCTAATGATTTTTACATAGGGTTGTCATTGCAAGAAGTTCTCTTTTTCGATGCTTGGTCACTGAATTAGAAGCGATATTAAGAAAAATTTCCTTTTTTGTGTTCTATAATAATATTTTTATCTAGAAAATGTGGTAAATGGTTGCCTTTTTTAACAATTCGTTTCTTATTATACGAATTTAAGCCCGAAACAGTGTTTTCATGTAAATTTAAGCAAATAACTTTAAAATTTTAAACTAAAAATAGTTCATAAATTTCTTAAAAAAAATAAATTTTTTTTTAAATTCTGGTGAGTATTTTCTAACACTATGGAGGAGTTACAAGGTTTTGTGTGACTAAAATAAGTTTCTAGATGGTTTTTTGCTCACTCTCGGCAAATTAAAAATATCGATTTTTTGGAAGCTATGAAAATGTAGTTCCACTAGAATGACTTCCATTTTTTTCACTGGGTATGTTTAAAAAACCAAAACAGTCCCAATATTTAAATGAATATTTATTTATATTAATTGTTGTAATAATAATTTTTATATTTTCTGTTTAAGAAACCTCTCAAAAATTATAAGCATGAGCTGCAAAATAAAACCTTCGTTGACACAGTTGGAAAAAATGGCAGTATGTACACCTTGAATAAAGTGAGGGTAAAATATGTAACATATTTACATTTTTTTCATGCAACATATTCAGAAAAGAAATAGAAAATGCTTGCCACATTTGTATTTTTTTGTACAAACGAACACAGAAATGTAAAACATGTAACATATATGCAACATATTTGTCAGAAAAAAATCGCTTAAATTTAAGAACAAAATTCCGCAATTTAGTTTGCAGAAATCTTAATATTTCAATATTGAAATTTGGTCAGTAAGATTGACGTTCTAAAATTGAGGTATAAATTCTTAATTTATAGAATGAATTCTTAAAATCAACATTGTGATCTTAAACTTTAAGAACACATTCTCAAAATCAAGAACGTAATAATAACTTTTAGATTATATTCTTAAATTTTGAAGAATATGATCTTAATTTAAGATTTTTATTAAGAACAAAATCTTGAATTTCATCTTAAAATGAGATTTTATTCAAGATTACAATCTTAAATTCGATCTTAAAAAATCAAGATTTTGTTCTTGAATCAAGAATTTTCGCATTTAACAGACTGTAAAGATTAAAATGATTTAAATTTCGAGTTATTTTAGTACGTTTTCTCCATTGGTGTATAAAAAAGTATATTCACAATTAAATTTTTTCATTTGAGACCTTTTTTGTAAAGCGAAGCGTTAAGGAAGTGTAAGTTAATTTTTTTTAGACTTAAATAAAGTCATAGAGGTAAAAAATCTACTTCTACACGCTCAAAAATGTAGTGACAAAATTTATTGATGATGAGAATTTATTTTTTGATAATACCTCAAACGAATTTATATCAATTCATTTGATATAAACTTATTAGATTTTAATTCTGCCAAAAACTCGATTGTAGACTCAGAGTTTCTCCATTGCATTAAGTGAATCATTCTCCATCCATTGTTGTGCTAGACGCACAGCCTGTTTTTCGAAAATGAATAAGTGTATGGCCGACATCCTAAACGCAAGTTGTAATTCATATTTACAATGCATACACTTCGTAAACGCATATATAAACTTTCTGGCAATGTCCAATGTTCCTAATCGTTAGGCAACTCATTTTAATGAGTATTAGTTGTCAAAATCGCGCATCATTTTTATTTTGTAGGCAAACATATGTGTGAGTTGCATAGCGACGTTCCTAAATGCCGATAAAATGCAAAAAATGTCTCCGCAACGCAAGTTTGATCTTAATACATGCTTAGCATTGCAGACGCATTTTATTAAATTGTGCATTGCAACTTGCGTTTAGGAATTCGACCTATACGTTTTTTAAAATAACGAACAAAACTATGTTTACATATTTTTCATTTGACTTTAACGAAAATTCTAGTTAATTTTTAATGTTGAAATGTTAACTGACTTAAAACTCTAAGAAAAACATTTTTTTCTTTTATTTTTCACTTTAACTTAAAAAAATAAATAAATAAAAGAGAAAATGTGAAAGACTTTCTCCGCTATGCAAAATAATTTGTGTGGTTGAAGTTTACGGTAAATCAAAATTTCCATACAAAAACTGGGTTTAACGTACACTTGAAGTACACGTTTTTCTTTAATCGGATTAATTTAACTTTCACAAGAACAAATCTCGACTTCCATATAAAAAAAATGTCTCTTGTTTCTGTAATTTTTCTGTTACCAAATTCAGTATAACAAAATAATATTTGCATTATTTTTCATAATTTAACTGTCAAACAAATCAGAAAAATTTTTAGCATTGAGTCAAAATAAAGTATGAGTTATAGGAAAAAATAATATTTCTAATAACAACAGAAAATACGAAATACAATGAAACTATATATTAACCCTCATACGTTCCTCAAAATATGTTACAGTAGAGTCCCTCGGGTGAAAAATCACCCATGTGTAATATTTACTGATTTGGTAATGAAAATATTTTTTTTTCATTTCATTCGACTTTTTTTATTTACATATGTTTTTAATTTTCAGTCTTCAATAAAAGAATAAAAATAACTTAAATCATCCATTAAATTCAACCGGATGTTAATATCACAAACAAAACTTTAGCTTTGAATTAGTAAAAATAAAAAATAACTAAAAAAATAAAAATAACTAACTAATTTTTCTCGTGGCAATTGCTGCATACAAAATATGCAATTTTGTGATGCCCGCAAATACATTTTTGGCAGGTTGCACATGACGAATAAGCATTCCTATAATTTTTAGGGTAAATCTCACATCGGGAACCCGAACTCAGTTTTCTTCTTTTCCCATTTGATGACGTAGAAGGCTCATCGCTTGTTTGACGTATGATGTTCACCAACGTAATTGCAGAATCTGACCTTGGTAAATGAGGACGCCGCTGAATCGCCACTTTGACTAATTTCATTCCTACTTCATGAAGAAACAACCTCCTTTTGTGTAGTTTTCCTTTACTCCAATCATTGTTCATTTCTTGCCACAAAACGTACGCATTTACTGCTCATATGTCAATCATATTGCAAAACAATGCTTGGGGCCATCGATTAGTTTTTCTTTTCACAGTATAAGTACTCACCAGCTGATCTTAGGTATCTACCCCGGCTTTAGTTTTATTATAAAATGATATAATCTCGGTCAACTTATTTCTTTCATTCAATACAGACTTGTCATGATGAAGAGTACTAAGGGCGTTGGCAATTTTGTACTTTTTTGGAACGTATTGCACCAGTGAAATCTTGTCGTTGAAAAAGAACATGCTAGAGAAAACTGCACGCTTACGAAGTTCTTGTTTCGTTGATTGCGGCAAAAACGTTTTATTGGACCGTACTGTGCCTACAATAGTGTTTTTTCTTTTTAGCAACTCAAGTGAAAGATCATATGATGTAAAAAAATTATCACACGTTATATTTCGCCTACAGTTTAATGCCATATTTTGAGGGTTTCGACGGCATATACTGCTTAAATGAACATCTGCCTCGGAATCCCAATAGTTGCTCATCAACTCATGAGGGTTATAAATACGTTGTTGGTTATCTACCCATTTATCCCATAGCTCTCTGATTGGAGCTAATTTATCACGAGCTCTGCGTTTACTTCTGCTGTTCTTAACATCAAATCGAATAACTCGACACAGTTTTTTGAATTGTTTCAATGACATCGTCGATAGGAATAAAGATCTTCCTGTTTCTTCACTCCACAAGCTTTCTAGTTATTCACCATGTGATTTATACACGCCAGCCAATACAAGTAGGCCAAAATACGATTGTAATCAGACATCATCAATATCTTGCCAACCATTTCCATAAACACGAAGCGCCTCCACATTTGTATACTTTATGATAATTTTTCGTAAAGTTTCTGGAAAACATATCAAAAATGCGTCTTTTATACTAGCAATGCGACTTGAAGCATAATAAGTTATTCCAACTCGATCGCGGATAATATTTTCTGCACATGCTCGTCCAACAGATCTTGACAACTCAGTAGACCACGTAAATTTTTTATCTTTAGATAAAATGCTTGTTTGAGTGCGTACATCTAATTCTTCTTCATCGCTTTCATCACTAGAAGAATGCGGAATTTCTTCAACAAACTCAACGGGAATATCTTCTTCGGAATCTGAAACAGAGCCCTCCCCTGCATCGCTTTCTTCCCAACTTTACATTATCTGTTCAATTTCATCATCAAACAAGCGCTAAGAAATTCACCATTTTTTAGTTTTTCAGTAAACGAATAGTTATACAAAACGAAGAGCTTCAGCTTTCGACATGTTCGAAAAGTTTTCTGTTTCTGAAGTTATCGTAGGAGAGATGTTGTGTTTCTTTTGATTTTGCAGTTCCAATATTTTTACATACAGTAAAAAACACTCATACACACACAAAACACACATTCAAACACATACGCACAAACATTTCTGCTTCTTTAAATTCGTATTTATTTAAAGCAGACGTCACTCAAACCGAAAACTTTTCGAACATGTCAAGAGTTGAAGCTCTTCGTTTTGTATAGTTATTAGTTTATTGTGTTAACTTCAACTACGACACTTTGAAATTCATTAGAAGAACTATGAGCAATAGGTAGATGAAAAAGCACAATTTTAAGACTTGTTATTTCGACTGCACTTTTTAAACACTGTTTGAAATGAATTTTATTTCATTGAAATTTTTTTAAATAGATTTTACTTTTTTTTCGTTACTGCTTTAATTTTCTGAGTGTAATTTTTTGGTTATACCTAAAAAGCTCATTTTATGTCGAAACGAAAGCTTTAGAAAATGTTTTATAAAAAGCAAATTTTAAACGTTATTGTTTATAAACGAAACCTAAAAACGAAAGGGCTTATGTTTTCGAAAAACAGGCTGAAAATTTCTCTATTAAACTATATTTATGTACCTACTTGCCTTATGTCTTCTTTGTAGTGTGACAAAACACTACATTAATTATGATTAAAATGTTAAAGTTTGAGATTAATATGGTGCGTATTTCTTCAACCAAGTCTTGTACAACCTTTTAAACGATATATGTACTTCCAGAAAAAAAATATGGAAATTTATTTAAGAATTTTGGGTTTAGTGCCACCGCCACAAAACAAGAATGACTTTAAGAAATCACTGACCACTAACTTCAAAATTTCTCGCGTCGAAAATTTAAAAAAGCACTAAAAACGGTGCGAAAAGCACCGATTTGACAACGCTGGATACCATGCTTCTTATTTGCTGTTTGTAAAAAATGTATCTGTTGTGTCAAAAATTCTACTAGCTTCTGGGGCTAGTGAAGTTTTATTCACCCCAAAAGTGTCAAAAATTTACATACACTACTACTTTGCTTAGGCCCTAAATACTTATCTCAACAAATCGTCAAAATGTGAGGAATATTTAAAACAAAATCGTTAATCGTCATTTTGGGAAATTTTTTATAAAAAATTCTCAAAATGACGTCAAATCGTTTTATTTAACAACACTGTTTCTAAGTATAGTTTATTTTATTAAATACCCGTTTCACTTTTTCAAAGAGCTTTTTATTGCTTTTTATATAATACAAATTTTTGCAACTTAATCAAAGTAATGAAACAGACGCTTAAATTTGTTTCAAGCTATTTTTTTAAATTTTTTATTCGTTTGTTAAACAACGATTTTGCTATGTTAATTCGCATTCCTTAACACAGTTAAACAAAGTAAAAATAAGACAGCAGCAAAGGAGTATGGCAGTGCCTTGTTTACCAAGGGGATAATGGCTTCGTTAGTCAAATCGTATCGCCCGACTTTTGAAGTTGTATCGTTTAAGTCCGGATGTTTGTTAGTAAAAACGTGAGGCTGCCAGCGAAAGTGTCAGCTGTTACTTTGCTTTATACGCGTGTGTGTATGTACATATGTAAGCCCGAAGTAGACTTTTGCTATGTAAAAATCTATTTTATGTAGATTTTTATGTAGCAAACGTTGCCAACACATTTTCAATAAGCATAAGGTTATTAATAAGGTTATTAAATTTTACGGATTTTGTCACCTGACAGCAACAGCACGATAAGATTTCTGTAATTCTACCATAAGCCGCAGTCAGGTAGTAAGGAGAAGGCTGCCAAACAAGCTGGCTCTCTTAGGGACCTCTGAAAGGAGTCATCGTAGAGAGTGAGATATGACGTCAAAGGTGACGAAGTCTACGAGCCAGTAAGGTGACGTTCGGGCGGCTGTCATACATAGGAATGGTCCGGATGAGAGGATAAATCCTGAACTGTGGAAGCTGGTTGAAGGTAGGCTCATCGATGAAATCGGCCTAGCGGGGGTAAAAAATAAGAAATCATTTGATTGCGTTAAAACCGTCGTTGACATGAGTGAAAACCTTCGCCCGGAGCCTAACTGAATATAATTTCAGCCTCAGATCTGCCTCTTTGGGCAGTGGTGACATCGATAGAAATCATACTATCGGTACTGGCAGCGCAGAACTCGCCCCTCATTAAAAACCAGCGGAAGCCTTTGGCCTCAAAACGCGAAATCTTCGGTTTGACGTAGATCAGGAATCTCTCTCTAAAGAGGCTGGAGTTCTTGGGTGTTGTGAAATTCTGCTTGGCGATTGTCAGACTTAGATTTACTAAGTCTGATGATCCCAAGTAGGCTGCGGGTGGTTCAGATAAACCTGCACCATAGTGAGGAAGCCTCGGCCGAACTATTAATACATCTCAATAGGTCGAAAGTAGACGTGGCTCTTATCTAACAACACTGGGTTAATTAATGTCCCTGTCACAGATCATAAGGTAAAAACTTGCATTTTAGCAAGGGATGAGCAAAGATTAATTTTATTTAATTCTTTCAGTAAAAGAGACCTTAAAATCGTTGGAGGGGCCAAGGGTAAGCAGGAAATTGTGCTTGCATCGGGGGCTGGCGTGCAGAAGATGACCGAGTATGTAAGGTTGAGAGGGCTAATGCGCATCATAGTCGGTGCGGAAGCAGAAACATTAAAAAAAGACCTTAGTTAGTGTTTGATTTTATTAACACTTATAGGGACTGTTTTGAACAATCCTGTCTATTAGTTTTTCCCGGGTAAAAGAGAGCAGCCTTCGCAGTGGAACAAAGATTCAAAAGATCTGAGGTCCTCGGTTAGAAGGTTGTTCAATATGGCGAAACTCAGAGGAAAGATTAAAGACTGGAACAATCATAAAGTGTTGTATAATAAGTGCAATTGTGATATTAAAATTGTGTAAAGAGCCCCATGTGCAAAGATGGCATTTTTTCGGCCATGTCCCAGAGAGCGCACTACTGTCTTTGCTAAGGTTACTTTATGATATGCTTAACGAGGAGGTTTATACCGAAAGGTTGGAGAGAGGTTAAGGTCATCTTCATACCCAACGCGGGTAAAGCAAGCCACTCAAAGCCGAAAGATTTCAGGCCAATCAGTTTTCCGTCGTTTCTGATTTCTATCTAAGAAACATAATTGATACCTGCACTAGATGCGCTCAGCATGCCTTTCGAAAAGCCTGGTCTGTTGAGAGTGCGCTTCATGACGTGGTTGGTGTTATAGAGAGAGGACTACAGCACAAAGATTAGATACAGGATGAATTTTTAGACATTAATTGAGCCTTTAACAACATAAGTATAGAGTATATTAGAGAGTCGCTGGAGACACTTGGGTTCACAACTTTCTAGTGGAGTGGATAGTTATCATGCTTAGTAGCAGAATCATCAACTCGAGTATGAGAAGGTAGTAGGAGTTATGTCACCCCCATTTTGTTATTGTTGGCAGTGAATGAAACTCTTAGGCGTTTTGAAAGTAGCGGACGGAGGATGGTTGCATATGCGGATGACGTGGTTGTACTGGTAACTTGAATGTTTCTTCCAACTTTAAGTGAAGTCATGCAATCGGCGTTGGGCGATCTATTCTCCTGGGCCAGCAGTAAAGGAATGGCTAGTCCTCTTTACCAGGAGATACAAAGTAGAAAACTTTGTACTGTCCAGGATGGGAGGGGTGGAGCTGAGACTAGCACAGGGAGCGAAACACCTGAGTTTTTTCATAGATAGCGAGCTTTCTTGGAAAATGAACTCGCAGGAAAGGCTAAAGAAAGGGCTCAATACCTACTACCCATGTAGGAACTCCATTTGCAAAAAAGTTTCGTATAGATGGCAGAAATCTACATCAACTGACACCACACACAGTGGACCAAAACTCAGAAGAACGCTGATGATGAAGGTTTGGTGGCCTTCGAAAACGGCTAGCTATTCCGTTCAACTATGTGTTGTCGGAATATTTACAACTAAGTGTGATATCATTTGTTCATTAATAATTATCACATGTAATTTGGCTTACAAGGCGATACGAACTTTAGCCTGTTCAATTCATAAGACATATAAACAAATGAAGTTCGAATAATAATAATTAAATTAACTAAAATATTTTTCTTTCCTATTGGGACGAAAAGAAATTAATAGTGAAAAGTGTACTTCTCTGACAAAAGTTATGCATTTATCAATTACCCAATGAAAAGTAACTGATAAATTCAGTCATATTTTTGGAAAATAATGAGTAATGTTCATCGTTTTAATATTTTAAAGTTATTTCCGGCTGAATAAAACATCATTTGGGCATGTATTGGATACAATAGAACGTAATTTTGGAAACAAAAGGGTCCAGATCAACGTTTATTGTAGACTGGAGCTTCCTCCAAAGGGGTCAGTTCTAATAATGGTTTATATACGCCACCCCCTGTTGCTTCACACTCATCATCGTACTTTCCAACACACTATTTACCTTTCATTTTGGCATCCACCACTAGTTCTTTGGTGGACCGAGGGAATTAAATGCAGTCGCAACACTTTCCCACTGTACCTTCAAATTAATAGGAACACTGCCCCTGCGGAATCCTCTAGGTTAAAGATGGACTTTTTTAACAATTTCACAAGATTTTCAAATTGGTTGGGGTTGGTGATTTTAATTTTGTCCATAATTAATTTTTCACTTTTTTATGAGATTTTTTCAAATGGATTGTATGCATACTTTTTTATTTCTTATATTTCACTTTTTTACTGTTTAAATTATTTTCCAGATTCGGTGAAATATAAACACAACAGAACATGATATCAAAAACACTGACGACAAAATGAACGGCAACATCAACATTATATTTTGTTACACAATACCAAACATATGTTGACAGTCATCGATAAATGGCAATACTATCTACAGGAATACCTATTTCCCAAAAAAAAATTAAAAACGAAGTCCTGTTGCCAACGCTAAATAGAATAAGGGTGATTCATTTATTTTGGGCAACAGAAGAGAATCACAATGGAACCAATTGGGTCTCCAAGTGAAGGTGCGGTATAGCACCACCCTTCCGAAACTAACCTAAACAACGTGGATTTGTCATTTGTGAAAATTTAATAAATTTTTTTTATACATGTATTTATTTACAAGGGACACAAGGGCTCTTATACTCAACACTCTAGATGGGAATGCTTGAAAATACATTTAATTTTTCTTTTTGATTATCACTACTTTGTATTATTTAAATTATCACTAAGTTTTGGCCGACACTGGTCGGGCTAAATAATTATATTTTAGCTTTAAGATTTGATCACTTATTGTTAGTTCATTTTTGAAGATACAATAAATAAATATATGTATTAATAAAAAAAAATGTATTTATTTATTGTATCTTCACATATGAACTAACAATAAGTAATCAAATCTTAAAGCTAAAATATAATTATTAGGCCCGACCATTGTCGGACATAATCTTAGTGATAGTTATAAATAATACGTAAGTAGTGATAATCATAAACGAAAAATAAATGTAATAATGTAATAAATGTAAAGAGTCCTTGTGTCCCTCTTTTTTAGGCGGATGTGTCCAGTAAAGTTCAAAATATTACGAGCAAGCGGATTAGGATGTGACACGAGTTTTGTTAAGTATTTGCCTGCGTATCTTGCAATTTAATCAGTCACTAGTGGCATTTTTAAATCACGATGTAAATTTTAATTCTTAATGTATCATGGAGCAGATGTTATTAATCTTAAAATTTTGTTTTGTCTTCATTGAATTTTCTCTAAATTGGAAGGTGAAGCAGTGCCCCATAACTGGATACCGTAACACCATATTGGCTTCAAAAGCGACTTGTGTATTAAAAGTTTGCAGTCCAGGCTGAGTGTTGAATTTCTGCCAATCAACCAATGTATTTGAGATAATTTAAGTTTTATCCGAGTTAACTTAGAGTCTATATGGTGTTTCCATGAAAGCCGACGATCAAGGTGTATACCAAGATATTTCATATGTGAATGTTGAGAAACAATTTGAGTATTGATTCTAATGGGGAGACAAGTATCTTTTCGTAAGGTAAATGTTATCTGTATGTACTTCGTTCGTTTACTTTTATTCTCCATTAGTTTAACCATAGTTCAAGCTGTGTTGTATGTTCCTGAAGATATATTGATGCCTCATGTGGGTTTTCGTGCATACTAAGGCATGCTGTATCATCGGCATCAATGTAGAGGTGTGTATATTTCTGCTCACAGGCACATCACAAGTATAAATCAAACATAAAACTGGCCCCAGTATACTCCCCTGTGGTACACCGGATAAGATAGTTTCGAGCGTATTCATAAATTATCCTTCCATAACAGAGAACTTCCGGACTAAAATATAACTTTCTAAAAGTTTTAGAATGTTATTTGGTAGATATGTCTTCAATTTTAAAATCAGGCCAAACTTTATCAAATGCCTGAGAAACATCAATAAACAAGGAAGAACAATACTTCTTTTCTTCAAATGTTTTTCTTATAAATTAAACTAATCTATGAGTTTGTTCAATGGTGCTATGCTGACTTCTAAAACCAAATTGATGGTCTGGGATGCACCCACTACCAATTAGAATTGGGGACAATTTTGTCATGAGAAGCTTTTCGAAGAGTTTTTACATAGTTGACAGCAAACTTATTGGCCTATATGACTCAGTTTGGTAAGATCTTTGCCCGGCTTTGGAATCATTTTGACCTTAGCAAGCTTCCAGTGTTGTAGATAATACTCCAGTCGTAATATGGCATTAAAAATAAACAGCAGGATTCTTATTGCAATATGCAGCAAGTTCATCAGTACCTGGTGCTTTTTTTGGCTTGAGTTCAGCAATTAGTTTTTGTGCATTACGCATCTTAAACAGTACATGTGTTTGGCGGAAATTCGGAGTTTAAGTGCTCAGCAAATATACTACATTTTTCCGTATCGCTTCTTTCCCAACCTCCGGTAGATGTGCGCAGACGTGGCTTAAACTCAACGGATGTTTTAAGCTTTCTAGCAGCACGCCACAAAGAGTAATTATATGCTGGTGTGACATCAATACCTTCCAGAAAAATTTTAAGAGATGCAGTTTTTTCAGATGCAAGCAACACTTGGAGTCGTTTAGTACACTCTTTAAATCTGATTTTATGTTGGGGTGATATGTGCTGTTACCACTCACTTCTAGCTCTTCTTTTTTCACACACGAGATGTTCAATATCCCCGGAATAAATTTTATCAAACCCAGTCTGCGGGTGGGGGTAGTGGCATGTTCAGCAGCATGTTTAATATTTTCGTTCAGATTGGCAATGTTAGTTTTAATATCATTGGGTGTTCTTATCGTAATATTTTCCGTGCAATGACTACTAAGGTATTTTTTGAAACCCAGCCAATTACAAGGCGCGAACCCCAATATGTATGTTTTGCATTGTAGTCGCCAGCTGCCACGAAACAAGTTCCAAGCGATTTGCAGAACTTCTCATACTGATCTTCGGTAACTGAAAATCTGGGAGATGAGTAAAGTGATGATATCACGAAATTAGAACAAACATTTTCTACAAAAATATTCGTAGCTTGCATATATTCTTCACTAACGTTGTCAAGGATATAGTGCTTGAGTCTTGACTTAATTAGAATTGCAGATTCATCGCATGCTCTCTCTCTAGGGTCCTTTGTATTATATATAGTGTAGCCATTAATTTTGAAAAAGTTTCTCGAAGTCAAATGTGTCTAAGAGACCAACATTATATCAATATTTTTTCCGTAAGGAAGTGCTCAAGTTCATTTTTATGTTGGCGAATGCCGTTTGCGTTCCAGAAACATGTTTTTAACGTGTTCATGGCTTGTTAATTAATGCTTGGAGCAGTGTATTCTGCATTCGTAGCATTTCTTGCATCATGCTAGTCATATTTGTTGTAAAATTATTTATAGTTTGCACTAAATTATCAATAGTAGCTACAAGCCGATTAAAACTAAAGGTGGAGGTACATACCACGCGATACGCGGCAACGCTTTTCTGGCTTGTTAAACGTTTAACGCTATACAAATGGAAAGTTACACAACACGCTTTTGACGCTTTTTTTTTGTTGTAAAATTTCAAGCCTTTGCCGGCTATTTTTTGTCTTGCATTTAAGTTTCATTATTCTTTAAATGCTTAATGCATTTTTTTATCCATTGTTTAATAAAAAATTAATTTCTAATAATTTTTGTGTATGTAAACATATGAATCTGGCAAAACTAGCTGTCGTTTTGTATACAACGCGTGAAAGTTAAACAATGTTCAACTTTTTGCGAGGTACGCACGTTGCGAACTTCCGTATGTAACTTGCCTTATGAAAACACATTATTTCAACTTTTTGACAGACGCGTGCATCGCTTTAGCGCATTGAACGCGTGTTATGTACTTCCAGCTTGAGTTTGCATTTGTTGAATTATTTTGTGGGGGAATATAATTTGTTTTAGCAGCATCGGCATACGATACATGAGAAGTAACTAGTTGACAAATATGCGCAAAAGTGGCTGAGTAAGCGCTTGCTGATTGAGATGGAGCTAATTTAGGTTTTTGCACTATAATCTGTTTGACAAAATAGTACACAGGACAACCAATATATGTAAGAAAAAAATAATAAAGTTTTCAAAAAGTCTAATGTTAATTGCAAAAGTAATTATATTTTTGCAAAGAAAAAAAGTGACAATTCGCGAAAAATTTAAAAACTTTTAAAAAAGTCCTAATATCGATTAAGAATTGATAAAACAGTAAGGAAGGCAAAAAATTCGCGAAAATTTAAATTCGCAAAAAGTTTCTAACAGCGGGATGATGACAAGGTTTAATAATATTTTAAAATCTTCAAAACTGTTAGGAAGCTAAAAGACACGCAAAAAGCCGGTTTATCGCGCACTTTGCAAAAAATTGCAAAAATTTAAAAGCCATAATTTGATTAAAAATCGCTAAAACTTTAAGGAATGCAAAAAATTCGGCAAAAATCGCGGAAATACGAAAACTTGCAAAAACATATTAACAGCGCGATGATAACAAAGTCTGATATTGTTTTAAAATCGGCCAAACTGTTTGGAGGCTGAAAGCATGCAAAAACTCGCATTTATCGCGAAGTTTGCAAAAAAATCGCGAGAAGTTGCAAAATTTTAAACAAGCCATACTATTGATGAAAAATCAACAAAACTGCAGTTAAAGCAAAAAGTCGCATTTATTGCAAACTGCAAAAAAATTCCGAAAATTTGCAAAATCGGAAGCAAGCGCTAAATTTGATTCGAAATCGCGAAAGAATATAAAAAGTTTGGAAAGAAACGCGAACAACGCGAAAAATTCGCAAACTGACGAAAAATTGCTAAGCGTATTGAAGAAATTACTAAACATATAAACAGTAAAGTTCGCAAAAAAATATAAATAAATTAACTAATTTGTTTTTATATTTTTTAATAAATTATTTTATTTTTATATTTGTGAAATATCTTCTTATATATAATTAATAGACAAACATGTTTTTTATAATCCCTTTTACGCTAGTACTACTGCACCGATTTTAAAAAGATTTATATGATTTTAAAGGTTTTTCTGTACAGATGTGCAGAATCTATATTTTATTGAAATCGGTTCAGTATTTTGAGAGCTTTAAGCGTTTAAAAGTGCTACTACTACATGCACACATATTACACATGCATTTATTAGCTTACAAGTAAACAAGAAACAAAACATGAGATTGTGTGAGTGTTTCTAGTACTTCTCTTGATCTAAAATTTTTTTCTCTTATTTTTTATTGTATGAAAGCCATAATACTTAAACGGAGAGAGTTCAAAAAATTGTTAAAGGGATTTAATTTGTGTGTTTAATTGCATGTATTATTGAATTATGCATATGAATGTAAGTATGTGGGTGGCTGCGTTTTAATGTATTTTTTACGAAGTTTAGATAATTTTTCTATGAATTTTAATAAAATTATTTACATTTATTTTCTAGAATACGGACGATTGTGTCGTCCGTTGGTATATCTAGTCTATTTAAAAGCGGCACCACTGAAACATATATTTATTGTGCTGCTCCTGTCTTCAAAATAATTCAGTAGCTGGCTACCAGGCAACATTTGTTGCCTGTGGCACTTTTAGTCGTGTAGCCATGTAGCCAGCTGTGATCTATATGTTTAATGCATTAGATAATTTGGCTTATTGCAACTAGCAGTGCCGTGTAATTCGCCGCACACAACGCAGAGGGTAAATTGCAGTATGTTTTTGTATGGCCATATATTTGGCAATTATGGCACTGTACGGGACCTGATCGCTTATGTGGCTCTTCAACGATGATTTTTCGGTATAAGAGGTATTTTAGGCTATAAATTGGGTGTGTCTCGATTTTTGCAACTGTATATCATATATATATATACAGTTCAGCACGAAATAGAGGCTGGTTCTCCCTATTGATTATATTGGTAAAATTTTTTACTTTAAATCCTTGAATGATGAGTGCATATTTTACTTCTTCGGGATTAACAGAAGAGTCAATGCCCTTCAATACGATCTGCATACATTTGGCACTCTTAAGCTGGTACTTGTTTTATTTTTTTCGAATTGAGAAACCATTTTGCGGAAATCTTTTTCGTCATAAATTTGAATTTTCGTTTCATTGATGTTGCCACGTTTTATTGGATCAATATGAAATTAATTCTCACCAATGACCGAGATTAGTTTTTTGATAAGCGCGTTTGAATTTTTTTCTCTCAAATATATTGGTGGCGGCTTGAAGGTTTTATTCGTGGGTACATCGGGTTTGTCGTCATCTTGCAATATTTGAAAACGGGTTTGACGGCTAGTAGAGGATGCGCTGTTATCCCTAGATATCTTTGAGGCAGATGAAATTTTAGTAGAATTTGGGCTACGCGCGCGCCTTATCACAGTTAAATATCTGTCCATTCTGACTTGGACCTTGAGTTTTGGGCTACTGTTGATAACTTGGTTAAGTGATGACCGTGAGCCCGAAGCGGATGATATCGCTGAGTTAAATGTAGAAGTACTAGGCAACGGTAATATTAACGAATCACTAGTTGTCATTGGACAAAGCGAAGTTGATCGCTGATGAAATAGTGGCTTTGTTAGAGCTCACTTCACAATTTTTTTTTGAGGTGCTCATATAGAGTATTACTAAAGGGCACTTTATTTGTGTTTTTTTTTGTTATTTTTATTTCTACTATATTAAAAATATTAGCAAAGCAAATAAAGCTAGCTTATTTATTAAAATCCGTATATATATACCTTAGAGTGGCCGTTATTTATTCTTCTTGATTTATTTTATTCTCACCCCCAAATCGGTTCAGTTTTATGTAAAAGAATTACAAATAAATTTCATAGCGATAAGTTGTGTTTTAGGGGGTGCGTTCGCCCATCAAAGTTGGCCTTCAAGCCCATTTTTCAATGTAATTTTTTGCATATGACTATCTTTTAAAAAAATCATTTTATAAGAATATGATATGTATGTGGCAATATTTTATCCCTTGTAGTCTGCAACATTAGTCTAAAAGAAATTTTTTTGCTAAAATTAATATTTTAGGAAATAATGAAGAAAATAACCAACGAAATACCAAAAATTATGTTTACCAAAATTGTGTTACTAAGCGTTTACTATAAGGGGTTATAACTATTAAATTAATTAAAAAAAATTCTCCATACAACTAACGGCCACTCTAATGTACCTATTACGAATAATATCGAGCCATAACCGCACAAAAAGCTTCAGCAACAAAAACAAAACTTTACAGGAGAAGGTTTTTTTTAAATATCTCCCTTGTTATTTCAGTTAATTCATTGAATTTTAGTATATAAGTGTATTTATGCCAAATATAAGTAACGCTAAATATTAGCATAGTAACGGTATTTTTTGTCCCTTAAGCTTTTTTTGCTGTCTCCCTGAGAACCTCCTGTGTATATTTTTGTGTTGGTTAAGCTAAAAAAAAATTTAAAAAAAAGTAAATATCAGTTTTTTTACATAAAATTTTCTTCAAATGTAGTGAATCTTCTTCAGACTTATTAATTTTCAAATTATAGAGTTCGTATTAAATTTTTTGAGTATAGTTTTACCAGCGTAATGTTTTTTCAAGTCCATATACTTTTGTGAAGAAATTTTTAATAAATTGCTACGTACCGGAACTGAACAGTTTTTCGCGTGGACCGCGAAATCAAATTTAAATCATAATAAATTGTTTCAGAGTTATCAAAATAACCATATTTAAGACTTATAGATGATTTTTTTCAAGTGGGGGAGGAACATGGCCTTTAAAACAATGGTAACTTCAATAGAAATCTTATATTTTGGATTGGGTGTAGAATTGAATAATTGGCCTCATCGTGATTCGCGTATTTCGACTTCGACAACAAAAATTTTGTTCTAGATTAAAAAATACTAGATATACCAACGGACGACACAATCGTCCGTATTCTAGAAACTAAATGTAAAAGTGGCACATTTTGTGAGTTGGCGGTCAAAATTCTATAACTTTTGACTGGGTTGAAATTTTTTAATGAAATTTTTTTTGTTGGATATAAGACATTTTAAGCAGCGTTGCCACAACCAAAACATTTTTGTAACCAATATATGAAAAACGGAAAAAAGAAAAGACGGAAAAAAGTAACCTACATTTTCAGGTATTTAATATCCTGACTTATTTGTACTTCAGTTGAGAAATATATGTATATCGGACGTTTTCACGCTAAGGGATCAAAAGGCTCCAACTCAAGATTATACTCAACTGAATAAAGCTTAACTTGTTTAAGCAATTATTCCATATTGCCACAGATATAATCATGATAAAATAATATAATATAAACTGAACTATCCCAATAAGCAATTTTGCTTGAAATCATGTGTAAAACAATTGTTATTCAAGTCCCATATTCAATTGTCTAGGGTTGAATTATGCTTGATTTACACTTTATTTCAATATCATTCTCCAGTGAAATGGGTACTTGAAATCAATTCGAACATTTCAATTGTATTATTACAGTTCAATTCAAGCCTTGAATTGTTCTGTAATTCAACCTTGTATTACAATTGAATTCAAGTATATTGCAAGCTTCACAAATAATGCGTTTAAAATAGAAGGAACATGCAATGGACAAGTTTTCTTATAATTACTTTAAGCATATTTACCTTCACTATTGTTTTTAGGATTTTGAACACCTTTTGTTTTTTAAAAACCACTTTTTTTATATATTTTTGATATTTTTCATCATAATTTAAATTTTATTAAAAAATAAATTACTTATTTGACAAGGTTTGAACATGTTGTACGTTGTTTGATTTTTTATTTAAAAATATTTTCAAACTTGAATATTACTTGAAAAATTTTTTGAATTCAACTTTGTTTCCAGTTAAATTTCAAGTGCTTGAATTTTAATTTTTTGAGTGCTTATTGGGATTACATTTAGATTTGTAATTCCGTTTCCTAATTGTATTGACCCTTATTTTCGTGTGCTACATGAACTCGAAAATAGAATTTTTTAGGAATTAAATTTTTTTTTTGGCCTACCCATAGCTTAGAATTATCAAAATGCCACAATTTTGATAGCTTTTTAAAATTTGAAAAAATGAGAAATTTTTAGATATTTTAATTGAACTGTAGTGAATTTTAAAAAAAAAAAATATGTTCACTTGGCAATCACTGTTCACTTGGCCATCACAGTTTCAGAATGCTGGAAATCCAAGTAAAAACTGTAGAATGCAACAACAAGTAACATAGCCCACTACAATAATACTTACATGCATGTACCGATGGTACATCGAATAAGTAAAAATAATTAATGTGATGATCGTAAAAAGATAAGTAAGAATAGTTAAACATTCTGAGGTAGAGTAAAATAATTTCGTGCTAACCTAAATAGAAAAATGAAAAATTGGAAAAAACAGAAAATTAATAGTGATTGTATACACAACAATCGTTTCTCATATTCCGTTCATTGTACATTTAAGTTAAATAGCTGATGTTAATAAGAATCTCTACCCAAGTAGATAGACTAGGGTGCTGATGAAGTGCGTGGCTGCACAGAAAAGTATCGGTATTTCCCCCAGCTTAAAGTCTAAGTTTAATTTTTCTTCTGTTCTTTAGAAACTCACATTAATTAATAAAAAATATTTCATTCAATAAGAATTGAAATTACTGAACTTGAGCCTAACTATGAATTATTTCTGATTAAAATTTGAAAAAATTTTAATATTATAAAAAAACCTTCTCCTGAAAACTCTAATTTTTGCCGCTTGAATCGGAAAAAATAAATAGAAATATCAAATAATAAACAATAACAAAAGAAATAAGTTCTTTGTAATAAAAAAATTTAATTTTATAACATTCGTTATCCAAACACATGAATGTATAGATAAAGTATTAAAATATGTACATATATACATTACCGAGTTGGTATTAACATCCAGGTCTCTCATTAGTTTTAATTAAGCTTAGCTATGAAAATATCCTTTCAGAAGCCGATGAGCTGTGTGGCAATCAATTCATTTGTATGTTTGGAAACTTTGTCTCAAAATATATCCATATCAATACTTAATGAGGGCAATTACGAACAAAATTCAGCGGGAAAATTTTCCCGGGGAACAATTCCAAACAATAGCAAATGATAAGGAAAACAAAAAATTATAATTGGAAAAGGGAGAAATTTCTCGCGCAATTTTATTCATAATTGCCCTGTTTATTTCCAATCGTGAAAATCTGAACAATTGCTACTGGGATACAATTTCTTCTTCTTTATCATGTACTAAATTTTTAAACCTCATCCAGATTCTTTTTAGGTACGAAATTCACAAAAATGTGGAAGTGCATCACGATATGCAAATTTAAATACCATATAAAAATTTTTATTTTTTTAGTTTTAAAAAAAGTAACCAAAATGGAAAAAAGTACACAAGTACACATTGGAAAAAAGTAACCAATTTTGGTTAAAAGTAATTAAAACGGAAACGCTGATATTAAGCTTCAATTCAGTGTATTAACTTTAAAATCGGGCCGTATTAAAGTATACTTATATATGATTGAAAAATGATATTTGAAAATATAGGTATCGACCTTAAAAAAATAAATTTGTGAATGTAGTGATTTTATATTGCATTTTATAAATAGTAACGTTAATTGAACTAAAAAATTACATACTTAATTAAGCCGTCCACCCGGTTCCATTTTATTTTGACCTTTAGCCCTCTTCTCCAATGGACCACTTAGACTACGTGTTTGAAGCTCATAATTGTTTTAAATATATTAATATTGATATAATATTTAGCAAAACTAATTTTATTTTAGTTGTTGATATCGCTGTGAAATTTTAGGGCAATCGGTCCACATTTACTCATAGGGCCCTTGTAAGTCAAATTTCGTAAAATATGGTAATGGTGATCATAATTCACTAACAAATGTAACAAAAGTACAGCTTTAAATGTTATTATTATATGAACAATTTAAAAATATATTTTAAACGTGAATCCATAGCAAATATGTAGGAGATCCATATCCGAAAAAAGGTTTTAGCATAAAAATTCTAAGAAAAAATTTTTATTCCAAATAAAATAAAATTTCATTTATAAATTTTCAATATTTATTGCGCTTTTTTGCTCTAATTTTTATGTTAATTTGCATAGAATACATTTTTCATTTAACTGTCCTAGTGAAAATTTCCTCTGCTGTTCATCTTCAAGGAGCTGCTTGGCGTCTTTGTCCAATTCCATGGGGGTGAAATTCCATTGTTGTCGAATGCTGGAGATATATGGATTAGAAGTGCACAGTAAAATATTAAAATATTAAATATCTAGATATCTTTCTTGTGTTGTGCTCGCGAAAATATCTATAATCTTTGTTCCTTTTTTCTTGCGCTTCTTCAGAAAGATCTCCAATCGGAAGCATATTGTGTTGAATAATGTTTTCCCCATGATATAGTATTTTATGGACTGTCGATGGCATATTCCTCCAATCATATTTTTCGTTGTATAGTTTCGCTGTTTCATTAGCATACTGACCAAATTTTCTTGCATTTACCTTTTTATTGAATGATATTACTTGCAGTATGATTTTGTAGCGTTTTATTAATTTAAAATCTAGTCCTGTAATAGCTGCAGCAGTTTCAGGTTCAGAAAAAATTTTCTTGCTTTGTTGCCATCATTTGTGTTTCCTTCTCCTTGCTTTGGCTGATCGATCAGTAAACCCAATTCTAAATATTTTTCTTGTACGTGTTTCTTTTTTGCCTCTCTTTTGGCGTTATTTTCGTCATTATTTCGTACTGCTCCTTTAAAATGTAAATCATAGTTTAGCTTTAATATGTGTTCCATAGAAAAAGTGGTGGAAAGTGGTGTCTTCTGTTGGAAGTTGACTTAATTGGCTTGCAGTTTTTTTTTTGCAAATAACAAAGCTCGAAGATGATTTTGTTTCAGTTATGGCCTGCGCAACTTTTCCATCAATCATTGTAAGTAACATTTGATAATTTATTTGAATCTCTTGATCGTTAAGTAACAAAGTTATCGGTTGAAGTTTATCAATTTGTTGTTTAAGTTTAGTTACTTCTTCTAATATTACAACCTTCGTTTCCTTCTTAAAAGCAAATTTAATTGGTCTGCAATATTTTGTTGAGGAAGGTATTTCGTTTTCCCATATGTCAATATCGGTTTCTTTGCTAGTAGATGGCTCAAAATTAATGTTATTTGTTTTTAGTCTTAACGGAACAAAAGATATCATAATAAGTCAGAATCTGATATTTTTTCTGCATTATACTGCTTATATCGCTTTTGTCCAGAAGATCCATCGCATCCCCATTTAGAAATTAATGTTAGGCTATAGTCGCCAAGCTTTTTAATATTATCTGCGTCCAATGTATTCAACAATCTTTCCGCAGTATGATTTAATATGTCTTGCAATATCACCTCTGCTGAACTTTCTGTAATGTTTATAGAATTTTGTGGTAGTAAACAATATTTTTAATTAAAACCAAATCTCTATATTCTGGATAAATGGAGAAATGTTTTCCAACTGCCCGCTTTAGCAATTCCATATACTGATATTTTGTTAGATTTAAGTCCAGAAATATTGAAAATGCTTCTTCAGATGTAAATTTTTTATCATCGGTTGGTGTTGGAATGCTCTTTAAAATCCTTTTTACACGCTTGAGGCTCGCTTTCATGAAATTTTCTATTATATAAATTTTTTTAGTTTTTTTTTTGTTGGTCATACCTAGTTGATGGAAAAATGTATCTTTAATTATTTCTTGAGAAAATTCTTCATTAATGCTTTGCAGCTTTCGTCTTCGGGACCTTTCACTACACTCCTCAACTGCTCTGGCAGGTCGGCCCACATTTGCTGGTTTTGGTTGGCTTTCAAATAAAAGTTCGCTTGTAAGCCATTTTTTGTTGCAATTAAAATTTTTTTCCTTATTTCTATTACATTCATTATATCGTTTATTTAATCGCGTTAAAAATTATTAAATTTCTTTAAATGGTCGCACAACTCAAAATAAGGGACTTTTAAAATGTGTAATATAACATCCTTTTTGTTATTTTGTTCAAAATAAATTTTAGAAAGATCGTTATAACTGAACTTAGCCATCGATTTGACAATATTGATCGTCTTTATTAATTTTGTCTGTTCTTATCCACATCAAGTTTTCTTGAAGAAGGTATGTGTTTCAATGAGAGAGGAAAGAAGGTACTCCTCTTCATGCTTTTACCGACAAGTTACTTCAATTCTCTTTTGTTATTTCCTTCTCATATTCAACTCATTAAAAACTTTAACACAAACTGTCTGTGTCTAAATACCCGGGCAGGTGTAAAGGAGAATTAAAGAGACCTGCTTCAAGAAAACCTGATGTGTGTATCGTATTTTAACCTTTATATGAGCAGCAGCTACCTGGGTACACAATAAAGTTATAACAAAAGGTCGAATATATCAGTCCAAATACAAGAACTCATGTACCTATCCCCGCTTATATGTAACTTTACATTTTTTAATTTCCTAAATTGCAAAAATGCATTTAATGCATTAAAATAACAGTCTTTTATTATACCCTTTTCAATAATAAAACTTCTTCGAAAAAAAAAGAAAAACATACACACAATACACACACAAACACATGTGGATATACCGCACTCCCATACCTAAAATATCCGACATGCAAGCAGTAAAATCATTGTAGTTCCTAGAGACGCAAATATAAATTTAAAAAATAAGCATATAATAACAGCTCAAAGTACGTACTATAACACGTTATAAGTCATTTTACGAAGTTTTTCGCAGAAAAAAAGTTGCGTTCCACTGAACATCGAGATTTGCGTATATTTTAGACCTTTATTGCAATCCCCAAATCTGGGACTCGAGCAAAGTAAGGCACGATTTTTTTAATTTGTTTTATAAGTTAAGAAATGATATTGTGTGAAGAAAAACAATTTTTCCAAAAATATGTATATAAAACCAAAAAAGTTATGTTGAAGTTAAAAAATTTTTTAGATATTTTAATTGAACTGTAGTGAATTTTAATCAGAAATAATTCATAGTTAGGCTTAAGTTCAGTAATTTCAATTCTTATTGAATGAAATATTTTTATTAATTAATGTGAGTTTCTAAAGAAGAGAAGAAAAATTAAACTTAGACTTTAAGTTAAACATACTGAGGTAGAGTAAAATAATTTCGTGCTAACCTAAATAGAAAAATGAAAAATTGGAAAAAACAGAAAATTAATAGTGATACTTATAAATGTGTTTACCAAAGGTAAATCAATTGTATACACAACAATCGTTTCTCATATTCCGTTCATTGTACATTTAAGTTAAATAGCTGATGTTAATAAGAATCTCTACCCAAGTAGATAGACTAGGGTGCTGATGAAGTGCGTGGCTGCACAGAAAAGTATCGGTATTTCCCCCAGCTTAAAGTCTAAGTTTAATTTTTCTTCTCTTCTTTAGAAACTCACATTAATTAATAAAAATATTTCATTCAATAAGAATTGAAATTACTGAACTTAAGCCTAACTATGAATTATTTCTGATTAAAATTCACTACAGTTCAATTAAAATATCTAAAAAATTTTCTCACTTAATACATCATGGGCACGTGACAAAAATATGTTCACTTGGCAATCACTGTTCACTTGGTTATCACAGTTCCAGAACACTGGAATAATCAAAATAAAACCTGTAGAATGCAACAACAAGTAACATAGACCACTACAAAAATACTTACATGCATGTACCGATGGTACATCGAATAAGTAAAAATAATTAATGTGATGATCGTAAAAAGATAAGTAAGAATAGTTAAACATACTGAGGTAGAGTAAAATAATTTCGTGCTAACCTAAATAGAAAAATGAAAAATTGGAAAAAACAGAAAATTAATAGTGATACTTATAAATGTGTTTACCAAAGGTAAATCAATTGTATACACAACAATCGTTTCTCATATTCCGTTCATTGTACATTTAAGTTAAATAGCTGATGTTAATAAGAATCTCTACCCAAGTAGATAGACTAGGGTGCTGATGAAGTGCGTGGCTGCACAGAAAAGTATCGGTATTTCCCCCAGCTTAAAGTCTAAGTTTAATTTTTCTTCTCTTCTTTAGAAACTCACATTAATTAATAAAAATATTTCATTCAATAAGAATTGAAATTACTGAACTTAAGCCTAACTATGAATTATTTCTGATTAAAAAATTTTCTAAAATATTTTGAATTTCAGCTTCTCTTAAAAAAAAACGCGTTTTTGATCACCCTATTCGAAGAGAAATAATCGAAATAAAAACTTAAATTTCTGGATTTCGAAGTTCCTATGTGTTTACTTTTATATAAAAAAATTAAATCGGTGACAAAAAAAAATGTTTTTAAGACTTTTGGCCGCCATCTCTTCAAATGTGTCACTGTGCATCGTAAAAAATGCATTAAGCCACCCACATACTTACATCCATATTAGGGTTGCCACACACCAAAAGTAAAATTACTGGACACCCACCAAAAATTGCCTGGATTTTAAAAAAATTCCTGGACGAATAAAAAAGTAGTAATATTAATATTTTTATTTTATTAAAGAACATTTAATGATAAACAAAACAAAAGTAACATTTAATTCAGTCTTTATACGTATGTATGTATATACATATTTCATATTTAAAGAAATCTATGTATTAAATACTCAGATTATTATATTATAAAAGTTAAGATAACAAAACAAAATCTTTAAAATTCAGTCTTTAGGATAATTGAAAAAAAAAATATTTTGTATTACTTTTTCCACAGGTATTTTGAGCTTTTTGATACAGAACTTAAAAGTCCTTTACCTTTAATTGTCATCAAATAGTTTAAAAAATCTTTACAATTTTCATCAAAATTTAATCTAATTAACAGTTCACCTTTTATAAGATCGAACGACATTCTATTCCTTTCCTTAGAATATAAATTATTAAGAATACGAAACGTTCTTTCACAAAATGCGTTACTAATAGGTATAGACAAAACAAATGAGATCAGCTTATACATATTAATTTTATTGTTTTTATCACATTTTTTAAAAAAAGAAGACCATATTTGGTCGGATGGAATATCTTTTGGCAATTGGTCATACACTTCACGAAGGCAAGAGTAATCTGTATATAGAATATCGCTGTCAATGGAATTTGATATTTGTAATATTTTTGGAAGCTCCGACAAATTGTCCCACGATAAAAGGGATTTCTTCAAATTTAAAAAAGAAAGTCTTTTATAAAGTGATTCCTCACCGAAGTCATAACGTTGGTTCAAATACGTAACAGCCATTTGTAGGAACTGATCAGCTTCTTGTTTGAAAATTTGAATTTCATCATGAGTGATGGCTTTAAAAAGAGCACTGACCTTGCTGCCATAAAAGCAATCTTTTAAACGCGTTTGAAGACTATTCCTAAGTTTGCTCATAATGGAATGTATTTCTAAGGTATTACATGAATCACTTGCAAGAGATAATATGGCGGAGTTAAACTCTTGCATAATATTATGTATAAAATATAAATAGACCTCCGACAAACCCTCTGAAAAACATTCTTCATCCTTATTGATAAGTTCATTATCTGTAACTCCATGTGACACAAATTTCCAGATAGCTTTCCGACAGTTTTTTTCTCCTTTTTGCAAAAAGTACCTTTTCACAGCAGGCCAGGAATGCAACAATCGGTCTAAAGCCGGCAAGAGCGAAAGCCATCTCGTGGGAACATGTCGAAGTAAATTTTTGTAGTCAATGCAAGCAAACTAGAAGCATTTTTTTAATTTTTTTACATAGCATTGTTCTAAATATTTCCTGGACATAAGTAATTTTTCCTGGACTCTGGACAAGATAAAAAAAAACTGGACAATCCAGGCGAGTCCAGGTCATGTGGCAACCCTAATCCATATACATAATTAAATAATACATGAAACTAAAAACACAAACGAAATCCCTTTAACTAAGCTAATTCAATTTATTGAACTCTCTTCCTTTAAGTATTATGACTTTCATACAGTGTTGGTATCTCTACGAAGAGCAAACGCACAATGAGCTGTTGCGAAAAGGGTAAAAGGAGCAAAAAAATAATAAAAAGAGGGTAAAGAAGCACAAAATTTTTTTTTTAATTTTAATACATGAAGCACTTAAAAAAGGAGAGTTTGGAGTGTAAACATCAATTTCAAGCTTTTGCCTCAAAATATTTAATACATATATGAAATTAAAAACTGCTTGAAATTTTCTTGTTATTTTTATTAAATTAATTTTTTTTTGACATTTCATTCAAATTGCCTTAAAAAGTCAAAGGGGCTTCATGAAACATATTTCCCCAATTGCACAAATGACAATTTTAATTATTAATTTATCAAAATGTTAGTAGTTATATGATCGGTGTTAGTTATTTGGTAGGTGAAGCTTAGGCTTAGATTAAGATACATATGTATGTATGTTACTGAAAAATATTTTAAGCATACAAAAGCATTAAAAGCATCACTTTTTTCCTTAAGTAACTTAAAAGTTTTTGTTTTTACGATATTCACACTTATTCCAGTTGCCAACATTGACAGCACGTCAATACGATACCAAAAAATTGGGACTTGGCTACCCGTTGTCTAAAACAACTAACAACCTCATGCTGTCAATTGATCTACTATCAATAAATTATTATGCAGATAATTATGTGGTACTTCCGATTTCTATTTTGCAAGAAGTATTTTAATTTTTTAATCCCAGTTATGAAACGTTTTCTAAATTGTTTTTAACATAGTTTCCGTTATTGTCATTAAAAATAATTTAAGAAGGCTCAGTAAAAAGATGCTGCTATTAGCTCTTAAAAGTACATTAGGTTTGTAAATTAAAAATATTTTTATTTAACAAAAAAGCACCAAAAGCACTGTGAGAAATTGTTAAAAATCACTGTAAATACCCGCTTTTTAAAAAAGGGTATTAACCAAAATTTCGCGTTTATGAAGATGTAAAAAGCACCAAAATACCATCACTGCTTTCATACAATAACAAATAAGAGAAAAAAAATTTAGATCAAGAGAAATACTAGAAACACTCACACAATCTCATGTTTTGTTTCTTCTTTACTTGTAAGCTAATAAATGCATGTGTAATATGTGTGCATATAGTAGTAGCAACTTTAAACGCTTATAGCTCCCAAAATATTAAACCGATTTCAATAAAATATAGATTCTGCACATCTGTACCGAAAAACCTTTGAAAATATATAAATCTTTTTAAAATCGGTGCAGTAGTTGCAGTAGTACTAGCGTAAAAGGGATTACAAAAAACATGCTTGTATATTAATTATATAGATGGATAGATTGTATATATGTACATATTGTTTTTGTTTTTTTATTGGATAAATTCTAATGATTTTTTCGTGAAGTTACATAATATATACAAGTATGTACGCAGATTTTCTATAAAAAAATATGTTTTCATCTATCGTCTAAATTTGTGCGTAGCTTTTTTGAGTCACGAGCTGTAGGATGATTTCCAAATACATCACAAAGTTTATAATATACTGGTATATGATGTTTGGTTCTTATATTATTAGATGATACATATTGGTTCCAAATGTAACGAGGCTATATATAGTATACAGATCTTACCTTATATAACAATGAAAACGAATTATAATTATCGCTGTCCATTTTTTAGCGAGGCGCTGAAAAAATTATTTCCAAAAAAACTTAATTTCATATCATTAAATGACCATGATAGGCCATTTTTAGTAGTTTATGTATAAGAAAGATGTTTTTGTATTTATTCTAAGCAAAAATGGTTATAAAAATTTTTCAGAAAAACGCCGAATTTAAAAGTTATGATGTCAAAAGTGTTATTTACAAGATATACAAGATGTTATTTTTTTGGTGCAAAGTGCAATGCGCATGACCGGTATGTAAGCTATTAGTGCAATTTTTTCACACGTGTGTCTATCAGAAACTTCCGGTGGAACGGATAAAATAAATACTTTCGGCAATTTGGGAGGTCTAATGTGTATTCAAGTTTTTTTATATATGGGTGAATAAATTGCTATCAGGAAGGCTGATCTAGTTAATTATTTCAAAAATAGATCATGTATATATGTACTTTATACGATGTCGGTGAAGGGTATATAACATACGGCTAATCCGAATTTTATATCTTGCTTTATTTTCAAAAGAAAATTTTAGCTTGAGTAACAAGTTGCTGTTACAAAACTTGTAAACAAAAAATAGTTTGCACTTAAGCTTAAATTGTTTTTGCTATAAAATTGAAACGGTATATGCTATGGTTGTAAAATTTTGACGGATAATGCCAATGACAACAAGTTAAGTTTTTATGAAAAACGCATTTCGTAAATCATGTCGGTAAGCTTCTTTGGCAGTAATGGCTCGATATGTACTACGAATATTTTTTTGTATAATTTTTTGTTTTTTTTTTAATACATATGTATGTAAAATTCCGCTAATCGACCGTTCACTAGGAACGTATGTAAAAAAATAACAAAAAAAAAGGTCTTGGCTCTTATGAACATTTTTCTTAGAAGTAAGTTTTGCATTAGTTTTTTGTTAATCTTATAAATTAATATGGCTTTCTCTAAGATGGAAAAACATATGTATGTACGTATGTATGTATTTGCGTTCCTTTGCAGCACTATATAAACCGAAGGCGTTTACCGATTTTTATGATTTTTACGTCAATCGATTTGTCTTAACACCGGGATAAAGATATTTCAGTTGTCAAAATTCAAAATGGCGGCCAACAGACGACATTTTGTAAAAACGAAAGAAATAAAAAATCATCTTTAGGTTTCTCTTATGATTTTTCATTTCGAATGACCATTTAGGATATTTAACGCATTTGGGTTTTTTTTTTATTTTTTTGTATAAATACTTGTTTACCCTATTTGTATATACTCACAGTGCTTTTGATGACCCATGAGTTTGCATCACTAATCAAACAATCAATATTGTGTGGAATACCCAAATACATACTTACACTTGCTCCAAATAAATAAAAGCATTTTATCAATCAATTAAATATTTATTTACTTATTGTTATTGCTTTTTCGATTTTAAAAGGCCTTTGGATCGCAAATATCGCACAATAAATGGAGTTGCTCCTAGAGTTATGCTTATTCTAACTGGCGCAAATACTTTGTGCACAGCGTACGCTATTACAAAGTTACTTGCACCTAATGCAATGTTGTTCTTTAAGGCCGTGGGAGCGAAATCCAAATATTCGAGTAATGATACCAAATCTATTCCGCTGCAAAGAGAAAAAATATTAAATAAAAAAAATTTAGTTTTAAAAAAAATTTTTTTATATTCAGAATTTTATTGAAAATGGAACATCAATTTAATTCCAGTTATAGTGTGGTTTAATTGTAATAGATGGTGCAAATCACGGAATTCGATATCGATCGAAATTTTCTCATAAAGAAAAATTAAACAATTACATACATATGTATATTGGTTGTCCTATTTTACGCAGGGTTATTCATATTAACAGTTGCTGGTTTGCCGCACAGAATATTAAAATATGTATATTTAGTTAATTTTTAATTATTATTGTTCGAAATTCATTTGTTTCTATATTTATGATTTGATAGCTTTGAAAGCCAAATTACATGTGATAATTATTAATGAACAAATAAAACCAAAGTTAGTTTTAAATATTCTGAATAGCACATAGTTGAACGGAGCAACTAGCTGTTTTCGAAGGCCACTAAACCTTCATCATCAGATTTCTTTTGTGTTTGGTTCACTGTGTGTAGTGTCAGTTGGTATAGATTTCTGCTTTATGTACTCATTGCAAATGAAATATGTAAATTGTTTTGATTCATCTTATTTCAATTTGTTGAAAGCTTTTTTGTAATGAAATCTCAATTTTACCATCTCTTAATTGTATTGCCATTGTCGTTTGTTCTTTAATGATAGTTCCCTTTTTTCCTTGAATCTTTGATGACAGAAAAGGCATTGTATGTTACCAAAAGCGTTATTTATAACAAAATATTATTTGCATATTATGCATAAATATTCTTTAAAAAAATATGTAAGCATCCGTCTGATGTGCATTCGTCGTTACATCATCGACGACTAAATTAAAAAGGTTAACAATACAACACCGTCGTAGAACGAAATTCGTCGTGCGTGACGAAATCTTAGATAGATAGACGAAAACACAATTTTTCTACCTCTGCACTAGAGTTGGGCATAGTTGTTCTTTTTACGGATTGTTCCTTTTTATTCCCTACCAAAAAAAGAACTAGTTCGTTCTTTTCGCTCAGATGTTCTTTTCGATCAGTTGTTAAGTGAACGACAGAACAGAGATTTCAAAATTATCAAATCCTTTTTAATGTTTTCTTCGTTTGTGTTGCTCTAAGGTATTTGCCTTTTATATTTTTCATTTGCTATGAAATTAAATAAAAGAATAATTAATGCAAACGTGTTTTTAATAAAAATTTTTAATTAAAATTCCATATGTCCAAGAGGAACAGTTGGTGCTGTACTATTTTACGTTTATCTACAGAAGTCCGAAGAATTATTCCCTCTAGCATGATGTCTATCGGAATACAAATATTGGCCTGTGGTAATAAACAAGCTTTAGTAGTAGCTAAAGCTTGTGATCTGCAGTATATAAGAACTGAAGGCTTTGTCTTCGACCATGTTTCAGATGAAACACAAAAGCATGTGCTGGCGAGTTATTAAGATATCGCAAGCAAATTGACACTTCGAACATTTTTGTTTTTACACATTCTTCCCTTAGTATTACACAAGATATTAGCTTACTGGAAACGGCTACAGCTGCCGAGTTATTTCTAACAGATGGTGCAATAACAACAGGTAACATCAACATTTACTTAAATATTTCTAAACGAAAGCATTTTTACAATACGTATATATACATTTGCATATATTTATATATAAACAGGAACTTCCACAGGTGTGACTGTAAAACAGAAAGACTTATTAGATTTAAAGGGAAACTTGGAAGTACCTTTGCTGATCGGGTCCGGTATAACTACGGTGACCGTTCGTTCTGTATTCTACAGAACATTACTATATTTGAGAGGCCTGTTCTGTATAAATTATTCATTAGGAAAAACGTGAAAATGTTCTGTATTTTATTTACTGTTCAGTATTTGCTCTGTATTTCTATGACTCAAGCTGAATTTTAAGTCTTCAAAATCAATTTATTGTAGTTTTTTTTTTAATAATAATAATTTTTTTTATTTAACACTTTTTTAATATACATTTTCATAAAATAATCGTATAAAAATTTAAAAGAAAATCGCAAAAAGTAGAAATAAAATTGCCAAAAATTGTTTTTTTTTGTGAATTTTTCGCCTCCAAATTCAAAACACATTAATTACTATACTTAATATAATAATATCCCATTCAAGCTGACACGAAATTAAGTAATTTCACTCTCAAATTACAAACGAAATCAAAAGTGTTCATGCGGCAGACATTGAAGTACTTTTTTCATTTCAATAAATTCTTTTTTACACCTAAAAATTATTCTTGCAAAAATCTTCACAAACATAATAATTTTCAATCTTTTTTAATTTCATATTGAATTTAAAAATTTTCATTTCTTTTATTTGTTGTTTCTCATAGTTGTAAATTTATTCATGTTTGAAAAAAGTAGTTTTAATACAAAAAAGCGTTGTATATGGTAATTTCTTGTTAATTTCATCGAAATCAAGCTAAGTAACTTATTTTGGAACATGTCAAAATATATGGGATATTACCTAATTTCAATTTTTGCAGACGAGTTTTGGTAAGATCTAATTTTTTAAATTACTACTACAACAAACTATTTTCCTCAATTACAAACGTTTTGATATTCCATTTTGTTAAAAAATAAAAAAACAAACAAATTTATTTATAGCCAGAAAAATCCCCATGTCGCCAAACACAAAATTTGGACGCCAAGCAAGTTTAAAACTCGCCACGTTTGGACAAAATCGTCATATCTGACAGCCCTGGTGGCGTGGTGTATTTGTGTAAAATATATTGAAATCACTGAAAAATTCAATTTCATGAAAATTCGGGTTAGAGCCTTTCTACTTGTGACCATCGATTACATTGTTATGTCACATTTAGAATTTTTTTGTTAATTTAAAAACTTAAGCAATCCATAAATTTCAATATTTTTAATATGTCTAATGTTGTTTGTATTTTAGTTGATGTTTGTTAAATATTTCCTTGTTCTTTATTTTGGTTTAAAAATTATGGTCACCGTAGGTATAACCAAAGACAATATAATGGAATTTTATCCTTATATACAAGCAGCAATTGTAGGTTCACATTTCAAACATAAAGGCAATTGGAAAAATTAGTTATGTGAGAAGTCCACAGAAAAATTTATGACTTGCGTTTGGCAACAAAGTGTTTAAATAAGCGATGCACTGCTTATTGACCAAAATACAAAATTGCAGTTATGAAATAAAATACTTAATAAAATGTTTTTTAGATTTAATTAAAAATTTAAAATAAATTAGCGAAAAAGTCATAAATTCTCTTGCGCAATGAATACCGTGAGACTTTATTAATGTTTGCATCTGTTGTTTGGTGTTGAAATTCAAAAGGTCGGTGCTGATCAAACAAATTACCCATATCGTCCAATTTAACTCGCTTCTTCTGTGTGGTATATTAAATTCTTGAAATTTCTCCTTTAAAGACGCGGGCAAATTCCAATTTGCATTATTAGATGTTTCTGTGGTCTCTTTACTAGTATTACTCTTATTACTGCCATTACCAGATCTCAAGGGAAATAATATATTACCAAAATTTTCAGTTCCTTCCGCTGGTACATAAACTCGTGATACTATGCAACCGTCAATGCAACCCATAAACATCAAAACATTTTGATATTACGAAACTTCGAATGCAACTTCGAACCAAACCATAAACAAAGACTATATGACCGACCGACAATGCAATCTGCCTGGTTGTATAAAAGTGCCGAAAAGTCTTCACATACCATTATAAATACATCGCTGTGTTGGTCAGGAACAGAGAATAAGATAAACAAAAAGAAGGAATGAACAATAACTAACGAATGAACAGAAAGACCAAAAGAACAGAAAATACCAAAACAACAGAAAAGACCAAAAGAACAGGAAAGACTAAGAGAATAAAAAACAACAACTAGTCTGAACTTGTTCACATCGTTCACTTATGGGAATAGTTCAATTGAACTAGTTCGTTCTTTTTCAGCACAACCCTACTTTGCACACACAATAACTAACGGTAGAGGTCCATAACTCGCTTTTTGCGCGTTTCGCTTTCTATGCATCTGTCAAAAAAGTAGAATCAATGTAATAGTATGTGACAAGTTACATTGCAAAAAGCGCAGAACGCGTTCAAAGCAAAAAGTAGGTATACTTTCTACTTTTGTACGCGTTACAAGAGCCATGAATGAATGTCAGCTGCTCTTGAAAGCTAAAGATGTTAAATACTACTTTATTTCTTACGTTATCAATAAATATTATTTTGCCGTGAATAATTTTTTATTCTTTTTTCAATAAAAAAATTTGTTAGTAAAAAGAACTTGTTTAATAAAATATGTAAATATTTTCATTAATGCGTTGTATTTCAATTAACTTTTCACCATACTTTTCTCAGTAAAAAATTTTGCATATTAGTTATCGATTACTTTTACGTACTGAGTGTTATTTCCGCTGTATTATTTACTTTGTGTACGTTACATATTTTTAAACAATAAAATGGAAGAAAATTTAATTAATGCTTTAAAAAAGCACGAGCTTTTATATAACAAAAGCTCGCTGTGCTATATAGAAATAAAATAAAGAGAGCAGCGGCTTGCAATTCTGTTAGTATAGAGGTGGGCTTACCAGGTAAGTATGGCGCATGAAAAGCAGTGCATGTAACTCAACGCGAATAAAGTATAGAATGAAACAAGCGTGTAAAGCATAAGCGCAAAAAGGGAGCTATGAACCTCTACCTTAACTTTATCAATTATAAGAGCTGAATTTGCTGAGTAAATTCGTTGTTATTGTGCTTCAAACGTCGAATTTACGCAGCGAATTCTTATCGACGAATTGGTCGACGTGGACAAAATCCGTCGATCGTCCCAGTTGTGTTCCTAACACTAGTTTACACGAGAACAATTTTTGTTCTTTTCCAAATTTAACGAGACTAATTCATCTGGTACAGAATATATGCACATACACAGCTTTGCGTGTGTGAGTGTTTTTCGTATTCATTTAACTTTTTTTGTTTTTTAAAGTTGTGTTTGTATTGGTTTTGTGCTGCTAATGCGGGGTTGTTGCTGGTTGAAAAGTTATGCCAACCACAAAACCATTCTCTTCCCCGAAAATCAGCGCAATGGTATACACCAGTAGTGCGATTCACGATTTAACGATAATCGCATCGCTAGAATAATTATAACGAAAATGTATCGAATTTGCTATTCAGTAACATTTTTAACGATATTCACTGTAGGTTAATGTCAGCTGTGTCGTTATTTAAGCGACAATAATTTATGTTTATAATATTACCAAAGGCATTGTATATTGAAAAAAAATATAAAAAAATATGTTTCATGGACGTGATTTAAATATGCCACTAGTGATTGAAGAAATTGCAAAATACGCAGGCAAATATTTAACAAAACTCGAGTCACATCCTAATACGCTTGCTCGTAATATTTTGAACTTTACTGGACACATCCGCCTAAAAAAGAGGGACACAAGGGCTCTAATACTCAGCACTCCAGATGGGATTTCTTAAAAAATACTTTTTTCCCTTTTTTTATTATCACTACTTATGTATTATTTATAACTATCACTGACAGTGGTCGGTCCTAATAATTATACTTTAGATTAAAATTTGAATACTTATTGTTAGTTCATATTCGAAGATACAATAAATAAATACATGTATTAAAAAAAAATTAAACGATAATAACATATCGTTATTAATATAGCAAGTTTTTTGTTTATTATAAATTTCAAATTACTACAACAGATCAAATAAATGAAGAAAAGAAAACTAAACACCGGTGAAGTTAGATGTATTTATCAGAGAACATATTGAATGCCTTATATTGTTGTTTTGAATGCAATGACAAAAAACCTGCGAATTGTTGTCAATACACAACATTTGAAAGAAACAACGAATGGCACAATCGAAAGAGATGAGTGCGGCGAATTGCTTGTTTTGTATAAATGTTCACTGGCCTTGTCAAAAGCAACGAATACTCAGTGAATGGTGCGAATGCTTTTTACTGTGATTGACCGCAACGTAGTCTTTGTACTTTGTATTTGTATAACAGTCTTACATTAGTATTCATAAAACACGATATAGATTTGAAATGTATTTGATGTCAAATTTTATATGAGACAGTTTTATGAAATAAAATACATTTCAGATATATTTTACATTTTCCAAATTTTACTTTTTGTATTTTCTTTTTTTTTCTAAAACTGATTGATGATATTTGGTTTTTCTAAAATTTTCTCCCTCACACTGAATTTTTTTATTTTTATAACCATTAAAATCACTTAAAACAAACTTGTTATTTAAACGTTATATACAAAAGATCAGCGAATACTGAGTGAATGGTATGAAAGAAAACCATTCTTTCAGGCTGCATCATTTCATTTAGCTGCTTGTGCTATATTATCGGCATTGTAATAAAAAAGTGCGTATGAGCAATCAACATATCGTAATGAATTGTATCATAGCAATTACATTTGTTATTGTTGTCGAATAAATGCATGGCACAAGCAACGAATTTATGAATTGTTAACAATGCGAATGGTCTCATTCCGTTCTCTGGTACTTATGTAGGTCTTTATAATAAATCAAACAAGTGTAAAGGGGCCCATACACACATACTGCTCATGCTCATGCGATAATCATGTGTTGGTAAATTATAAATTTTTGTTAATGGATTTGTCACACAGACAATGCAGTATGAAAAATGAAATTAGTTTTGATTTTGAAATGAATTCATACTGCTGACAGTTTTGCAAGTGAACAAAAAATTAATTTATTCATTCTTCTGATATGTATTTTTTTTAAATTTGAAGTTTTACTGAAAAACTGAAAGTAAAACAAACAAAAAAGGAAATAAAACAAACAAAAAATAAGTTCTGAAAAAATAATGTGTAAAGAAAATAAGTTTTTTATTAATTTCTTGAATTCTACCAATAACTTTAATTTGATCTCAAACGCATGTTTATTTTATAAATTTTTATTTTAAATGATGATTGATAAGTTAGTGGTAAACTATCAATCACACACGCATACCAAGGGTTCATATTCTGTGGCTGCAAGCAGTATGTGTGTATGGGCACCTTAATACATATTTAACAAGGTAGTCGCTCTCAACAACAAATCAAATTCGCCACTTTTCTGTGAAATTGGATATACTTAAACAGCGATGCCAATTTAGTGCCACTAGCACTAGATTTAGTGCTTTTTAACTCATAACACTGCGGATATTTTTAAAGTTGGTGCTTTTTTAACTTTGATTTTAGTGCGTTTTGCAATTAGACTAAATATCAATTTGTTATATTTTAGTAGCTTCTTAAAGAACGCAAATTAGGATTTTTACACTTTTTTAAACTCTAAATTTAAACACATACTCAATGAAAATCTAACAAGGTGACTGTACTTGCTTCTTTGACTATAATGTGTTCTTTCCTCACTATAAAAACACTGAAAACATAATAACAACATTATTTTACCAGGTTTTCAGATTTATCTGCATTTTGCTTATTAATCCTGGTTCACATACATCGGGGGGTCTACTCTGTAATTCGAAACGAAAACAAATACTTTCGAATTTGTATGTTAATAACACGCAAATTCGAAACCATTTCCTTTCGTTTCGAATTACAGAGTAGACCCCCAGGTTTACCTGCCCAGTTTTTTTTCAACTTTTTTTTGAACCTGCATTTGCGTTCATACACACCGTCAAGTCAAGCCATCAAATCTCATCAATTTGCGTTATAGTAGAGTATTACAAAACAAAACAAAGCGCAAATGCAAACTTAACTGGTACGGCCAA
Source organism: Tachina fera (assembly GCA_905220375.1). Taxonomy (NCBI): domain Eukaryota; kingdom Metazoa; phylum Arthropoda; class Insecta; order Diptera; family Tachinidae; genus Tachina; species Tachina fera. The sequence goes on along the minus strand of LR999965.1, from coordinate 95,834,080 downwards.
GTCCATGATAGAATTATAGTAGGTACATGCACAATCCCAGCCTGTTACTGTATACATTGCATATAATTGTCAAACTTTGTTTACAAGTGCAAAATGTTAGTGTATGTGTGTGAATAAAATCATTAGTGTTGCCATTGAATTTACAAGTGGCTGTGTCTCCAATTACACATTGAAGAAAATTACACTACACATATTTTGCGAAGGTTAAAATTAAAAGAGAAATAAATAAAAATTGAACCCAAAGTAGAATTACTCACAGATTCTAAAAAAAATTAATTATATGGAATACACATGTGAGTAGAAATTACACACTTTCTAACTACACACAGATTGGCAACACTGAATAGCTATAATCATGTAGGAATGCCGCGTCTGCAATTGTAATTTAGTTACTCTGTAATTGTTATTTTTGTAAACAAGACATTTGTTTCTGACAATTTTGGGTTTGCTTATATTAACAAAATACATGTGTTTTTTGGTGTTGTAATTTTGTTGTAGTCATGCATGTACCTAGTATAATTGTATCATGGTCAAGTCTGTACCCCTCTCCATTCTCTTTTCATCCCTCTCCAAAAAACACAAGACTTAACTTATTTTTCATTGCAAAAATTATTAAGTGTGATTTCCAGATTTTCGAACACGATAGTGTAACATCAATGTTTCTTGTTTTTCTTCACTCCGGGCGTGTGCCAAACGGTGGAAAAGTACTATGGTAAAAAAATATTTGACTGTGGGGAAAAAATTTAATTTTTCTGCTGTGCCAAATGATATCTTTTTTGACAATGTAAAATTTTTACAAATTCGCCTTAGCACAGAAAGAAGATGATGAAAAAATTGCTGCGACGGCGAAGCAAAAAATTTACTACAAGCCGCCGGCTATCAAAAATTTTTTAATATAACTTTTTATTATAAAACAATATTTTTGTAGCATAAAATTATATAACTTTATACATATATATGACGCAGTTTTTCTCACATTACAATAAACAATGAATTTTTCACAGTCTAACAACATTTAAGGGACGTAATAAATTTATGTAATGGCCCCTAGGGCTAGTGAAATTTTATTCACCTCAGAAGTGTCAAAAATTTACTTACACTAGTACTTTGCTACCGTTTGGCACAGGCCCTCCGTAAAAGAAATAACCATGTTGTTACTGTCAGAAAATTACACAGAGGAAGAAACACAAACAATTAAGTAGTTCTTGGCTTTTAATTTTAATCATACAACTAACATAACAATGTTAAGAAGAAACTAAAAAATCTGTGGAAAGATATATATATATGTATACATATCGCACACTAAATCATAAACAGTCACAACTTAAAATTATGAAAAGGTTCTGTTTTTCATGGAGTGCAAAAATTTCTATTGCATCAAAGTCTTCTTGGATAGTGTTTTGCCACTCCTGAACATCTAAGATATCAGTGATACCAGAATTCCTTCACCAAAAATGGCTAAATGCAGACAAAAAATGGCTAAACACCAGCTAAAAAATGGCTAAGCGGCATCAAATGCAAAACTCATGAACGTTATGTAAAAACAAGAATATACTTCATATATTATTTTTTAAAGCAAATTGGGAAATTTTTTAAGAAACAATAAATTTAAGTAATGATAAAAATAACTTTTTTCACAGTCGTTAAGCAGCTCTGGGTCGGGGAACATCTCTCGCGTCATCGTAATTATTTCTTAAGTGCGGTCAGGCTTGTGTGTGTTGTTTGGCCTTCTAGAGTTTTTCGTCTCGCTCGCACTGGTTGACTGATCTACCACGGATAACCGTATAATCTTGCGGTTTTTTGTGGAATTTCTTTAACAACCACGTTGCCTACTTCCTATGTGAAGGCATAGGTCGCGTACAGTCAGTCACAAAATCTTTTAAAATACTGTTAATACCATCTTGGGCATATGGTCTACGTTACTCCGCCCATATTTGTGCAACACCATATTATGCAAATTTACTTTGCATTAATGTTTAATAAATAAATAAATAACTTTTTTTCAGGTAATCAAGAAACTGCGCATTGAGTGCAAAATTGCAATACTTGCAAAAAATATTTTACTTTAGCTTTAGAGTTCATACTAGTTGACAAGCACTTTAAGGCTAACATTGCTTTGTTAAGAAATTGTATGCAAAACACAAATACACATTTTGAAAATATCAACTTAAAGTAGTCTTAACAAACGTTTAAAAAAAAATTATATTATTTGATATTTTTATATATTTGATATTATATATAATTTTTTAAGAATACAACTTTATTTAACATTGCTTTGCAAAGCAAGTTTTTTTTTGCATAAGACCCTTACGGTCTTATTGATAAAAATTCCTTATTGCAGCTTTAATCTGCAAATTACTTATGAAACAGATTTTGCTTTATTAAGCTCTAATAAAAATTTGTATTCATAACCGATTAGTATCAGTGAATTAACTATTAAACGATTTTGCTTCTTTTGTAATTTTATGTTGGCAATATCATGTCTCTTTCGCTCTCAATTTATGTTTAGTGATGCATACGACGAAGATTATCTAGGTAGTCTGTTAGAGTCGAATAAAAAGTATATAACTACACAAAATGTGATTAAAATCTAACTTGAAATTATGTTTTTTAACTTTTTATTAATAAATAAAACTAAAAAAATTTAAATGTTGTAAAAGATTGTTTTATATTCGTCTGAGTACAGAGGTAGGCAAATACCCACTTTAATGTGGTCGATTATGCATCACTATTTTGTTTTAATTTTAAAATGTTATTGTACATACATACATATATATTAGTGATGAACGAATATTCGTATTCGAATTGTCGAATATTCGGCCATTTTTAAGCGAATACGAATATTTTTCCAAAGAAATTAAATAAATAAATTTTTGTTTGTACAAATACATTAATTTTTTTATAAAAATTTGTGCTTTGTTTCATTTTCAAATATTACTCAATGATGATCATTAAAATTTTGGGTACTTTTTATTAACTTTAAATAAAGTACGCCAACGAGAGTGTGAAGTCCTTTTTCACAACAATTTTTTAATATTTCATATTGCATATAATATTCGTATTCGCGAATATCGTTTCAAATATTCGTATTCGCGAGTATTGTTTGAAATATTCTTATTCGTATTCGCGAATATCAAAAATTGACATTCGTTACATCACTAATACATATGCCCTTATGTGTATAATTCTATTTTTCTTTTTGCCAATGAATGGGATTTCTTTAATTTTCAACGATGTTTATATGTACATATGTACTCACATATGTATTTTTCTTTTTATTCGAAAGAAATTCATAAGAAAAACAAGAAACATAGATGAGAAAAACCACTGAAAATCTCATACAAGGGCCGAAAAAATCAAAATAATATTCTTTATAATTGTTTATCAAGCGCTTAAAGTAGCATAGAGGCTACATTAAAAATTTCGAAGTTATGAAACATTCATTAAACTTTTAATATGCTGTTAAGCATTTATGAATAGTCTTTTTCGATTTTTGCTTAATAATCTGTTATGAAGCGTTTATGAATAAGACGGTAAATATTTAGCAAACTAACAAAAAGAACTTAAATTCCTCTTCTATATGAATATATTTTTGAAATAAGCAAAATTTTCTGTAAAAGGCTGTGGCACATAATTAGAAACGATATTAACTTTGCAAATAAAAACCGTTATTAGGGTTTCTAATTGTTAGTACTTTGTTGCAAAAATTAGATTAAAATAAAAATGGCTAAAAAAATAGCTAATAGCTAACCTCACTCTTCTTCCGGCTAAATGGGATGAAAAATGGCTAAATTTAGCCAGGAAATGACTAAATTGGCATCACTGGTATGTATACACATAGCCCATAAAGTCTGCGTTCACTTTTATTTTTTACGGATTTAAAAACAACATACTAAAATGTACCTAGCACAAATATTTTTTATGTATTTTCTACTTTTAGGATATAGCTAAAAAAAATCAAAAACAAAACCTACATTCATCTCTTCAGTTTTCCTATAACGGAACTTCAGTTTAACAATACTTAAATCTGGGCACCATAAAGTCTGCGTTCACTTTTTTTTATGTAATATTGTCGTTACTTTTTAAGAATTTCTGGATCCATTTTTGCTATATTTTTATTTCTAATAAATTTCAATGATAGTTTGATTAGATTAGAGGTACATTTTATTTACAAATAAATATAGATTTTCGAATATGAAAGCCAAAGCTAAAGAAGTCAGTGTTTCGGAAAGAAAAATAATTTAAAAACTGTAGGAAGAAGGCAATAGCTTTCCAAAAATTTGGTAAGACTATTTGGAGAACATATTTTTTCGGCCAACGCGACATATACAATGCCAAAAATACAGATACATATACGACCTTCTACGTCACGATCCGGACGCCAAAAAATATTATCTGAACAAGAAGAACGCAAAATAGTTATTATGACAAAGAGTAGGGTTGCCCGTAAAAAACCATACATTTCTAATGTGAACAGACAAAAGCGTATCAAGTTTGCTCACGCCTAGTCAGGGTATCAAGGTAATTGCATTTGAAATTTGAGAAAGTAAGGCATCGATATCGATATGTTGTTATGCGTTGTCAGAATTAAAGCATTTTTTAGAAATTGTTAAATATCAGTAGTTTGCCGTTCTGTTAAATATAAAAATTGAAAATATAAATTATTATGGACCATAAAGAAGCAGTTGCAATTGTTTTGTCTACATATATTTTATTATATATTTTTTATTTAAAATCAAGCGTGTGTAGTGTTGCCCATAGATGCATAAACTTCGCACATCTGATAATATTAAAATGTCTGACAAATATCTGGCAATAAGTTTACAATCGGCCTTATGTATAAGCAAAAATTGGCATGCAGTTAACATAAGTTGCAAAATTTAACATGATCTTCAAGAGCTTGGAATTATTATTGGTTGAATTATGCTTGATTTACACTTTATTTCAATAGCATTCTCCAGTGAAATGGAAACTTGAATTCAATTCGAACATAAGTTTAAAAATACATACTTTTTGAATATCCCAAATACATAAATAAATTGAATATAAACAAATGCAATATAAAAATACAAAAGAATTAGGACTCTATCTTAATTATTTACAAATTTATGATTTTTGTCATCCTAAATTCATAAATCGAACACTATGCGCCGTTAAGAATAATTATCCCTAGAAATTACATGACCAATAATATGTCGATAAAAATTTATTCTACTATCAAGCCATAATCCAAATCATTTTTTTAAGTTTTCTTTTGACTATACATATATATATGTATGGCTGAGCTTACATCTGGCATTTCTTGTGTATCATTGCCAAAAAAAATACATGTCTGAATCAAATAGTTTTTTATTAGTAATTAGTTGGTTACGTTTTTTTTACGCTTGTGTGGCATTTGGCACACAGATATAAACCCGGCCTATGAAATAATTTAGTAGATATAAGTTCTTATTGTACATGCTTAATAAAAATAATTTCCATATAAACATAATTTTGGTATACATATATAATTTTTGGTATTTTGTTGGTTATATTCTTAATGATTTTTTAAAAATATTAATTTTAGCAAAAAAACTTTCTTTGAGACTAATGTTGTTGGCAGCTGAAGCATTACTAGTAGGGTGATCAACTCGGTTTTTCGACCGGTTTTAAAGCCCGGTTTTTTCACAATATGGTTGTCGGTTTTTTCAAAATGTTTATTTATCGAATGTCGAATAGTCCGGCTTTTTTACAATTTGAAATCCGGCTGAGTCGAATACTTTTCGATTTGTATATTTTGCAATTAAATAAGTTTTTACTATTATAAAACTTATGGCCTAATTTTGTAACGCAGAACGAAACGTTTCAAACAGAAAATTTTGGTTTATTTTTAAATTGAATTCTGTAAAACATTTGAAAACGACAATTTTATCTTACGTATAATAAATGTATTTTATAAAACAGTAGCAAACGTTTTCAAACGACTTGAATGTCATATGAAAACGTTCATTAAATTGTATTCGTTTAAAAAGTTTTTACAACATTATTGCATTAGTTTTGGTGCAATAATGTTTAAACTAGTATCTAAGTATCGCTTTAACACCCTCATAACTAGTTTGTTCACGCCAATTGTAAAGTGAAAAAACTTGAAACTTCAGGAGACTTTGTCGTTATATGCGAAGTTTAAAAGTTTGTAATGAAAGTTTCCTGATAAATGGAGATGGAAAAAGTGCAATTTTAAGACACAGTCATCAAATTGATGAAGCACCTAACTTCTAGCTGGAGAGCTTAAGTTTGATACACAAGTAGACCCAGGTGAGTTACAGACAAGAAAAATTCTAAAGTATCGATTGTTAAACCAGGGAGGCGGGTTCGTGCTCATAAAAATTTAACATAATGTTATACTATTATGTAACCCATTATATTATTACATTCTGCCCTTTTAAGCTGGCGCAGTGATTATTAATAGAAATATAAAAGATGAGAAACCTTAAATTTGCCAAGTATTAATAAAGAAGACAAAAAGTTGTAGAAAAAAGGCCTCAAAAAGTAGTGAGATAAAAGTTTTGATAAAGTTCTTGTTCGGCACAATACCTATCACAATATTATATTAATTTGTAATCGTTAGGGTGTCATATTATCTCTATGCAACCTGCATACTTGGCAATATTTTTACACTTTTTAATACAGGAGATAATATCGGACAGAAGTAAACAGGTTGATTAGCAATGATATGAGCCCTTGATGATTGCCATTGTGAGATTTTGGATAGGAACATGATCTTGACAAGCTACCTGAACCAAATCTATGTGTGTGATGGAAATCATATCCATCCACAAAGCATTTTACTTCAACACTGAAATATTGAATGTTTAAAATTTTCGCCGCTGATTCCGAATTTCTTATTTCCGTTAGTGCATATTCCAAAATAAATAAAATTTAATTTTGAAAACATTTTTATATAAATTTTTGTTATGAGGAATAGTATATTTTTCAATTATAATATTTTGACATATAACGAAAATAACGTAGCGTTTTACAAAATTTCAAATATTTTCATTTACGTTCCAACCAGAAACGAAAACGAAAATTCGTTTTATTTTACAAAATCAGACCATTAGAAAACGTGTTCTGTTGATTTTCCTAAGTTTTTTTTCAGTGTAAAAGTTTTAGGCGTTTTTTAGCATGTTAATGTGTTAATGGGAAATTATTTTATGAGGTGGTAGTAGAGGCGAATTAAATTAGCCTTATGGTGCCAAATGAATTTTGAAATCCATTTTTTTTAGTTTTATTGACATTTTGCTTCATACTTTATATACATAGATTATCCACCGCAGACCAAAAATATTTGTTTGCTTTGCTGAATTTGTATATGGGCATTTCTCTCAGAAGGTCTACCGAGACGAAAAAATTAAGTTCTTGAAAATTTTTTTTGTTGAAAATTTTTAAAGAAAAACAATCAAGTTTAATAAATCTGCAAAAGTTTTGCATTTATTCATTACTCATTTCGAGATATTCATGTCCAAAGTCAAGCAAGTGAAACTTTTTTTAATTTGATGACTTTTATTTTGAAAAATATTCTTAGCGCTAATCACTATAGATTGAGTTTTTCTCTCTTAGATCTCCTTAAGTATATAGGAGTTAGAAAGTAATGCATAAGATTCAATGCGATGAAAAATTGTTATAAAATTTTGCTTTGTATTTTCGTTAATTTAATGTCCCGTACGAGATTGAAAAACACCCTTTTGTATCAATACATCGAAACTGCTTGAAGAAAGTTCATCAAGTAATGATTACAAGCAGAAATTTTTATTGCAATTAAAATAAAAATAAAAAAATCTGAAAATAAAAAGAATTGCGAACTAGGCGCTACTGAGAAATTTAAAAGTATTAAAAAAATATTTTCTTTAATAACTTATTAGAGATTAATTAAAAGAAAATTAAATTAAATTGCAAAACTATAAATTAAAAAGCCGAGAAAGATCGCGTACCGCTAGGAAAAAGTCAAAAGCTTTAGATGAAGCAAATAAAGAAGCGTTTGAAGAGAAAAAGCGGTATGAACGTATACTTAAAAGGCAAAGTCAAAAAACATTATGCATTATATTTTTATCAAGGGATTAAAATGTATTTTATACCATCCGATGATATTGAAAAGTACTCTTCGTTGTATAACTTGGACGAAAAGTAGAAAAACGTAAAAAATATACCACACATATGTATCTAAATTGCACTTCTTCTGTCGCAAAGGTGAGGAAGTGAAAACAGCTTAAACTGCATATTCCAAAAAAAAAAAAACTATAATTAATGTACCCAATACTATTCGTATTTAATTTTGCCTATTTTGTGAAATATATTTACATTTTCATCTCATTCTGCATTTCACTTTAAATTCGTCGTTATGTTAAAATAAACAGATTGAATACCTCTATATTATTTTATTTCTTTTAATTTTTTATTCATAATTTCCCAAAAAAGCACCAGAAAATATTTCAACATCATGATGGAACAAAATGTCCCGTACGCAATGTCCCGTACGACTATAATTAAATTTAAATAAGAAAAAAACTATTAATATTTCTTTTAGCAAAATCCTGCCTATTTAAGAAACATTGACTCACCTCATTCTAAAATTAGTTACATTAATTTATTGTTTCAGGTTTCGCTGAAATAAGCATTTTAATCGTTTGCTACAAAATCTACTTCCTTTTTTTTGTCTCGTACGACATTCTTAGTTTTTTTGCAATCATCTTTAAAACTTAAAATTGATTATAATTGGAATAAGTACAGGGTGGCCCAGAAAGACCGAAGTGGTGTGAATTCCTTATAACTTTTTATTTAAGACATATTTTTTTAATTTTTTGTTTTTTAAATGCAGTAAATTTATAGGGAATATTTTTAAATTAGTTATTAAAAATGATATCCCGCAAGTGGTGGACATTTTCTGCTTCGCACAAATGTGTTCTTTCCATTTCCATTATTCATAACTTAGTTATGAGTGACGAAGCCTCGTTAACAAACAAAACTTTAGGATATGGGATATTGAAAACCCGAGAGTACTTCATCAACGACAATTACACCCAGTTAAGTATACTGTTTGATGCGGTGTTTCTTCAGAAAGGATCATTGGCCCATATTTTTTTGAAAATGAACGAGGTGTCGCCATTTCCATCAATGGTGATCGATATCAGGCCATGTTGGAAAATTTGGTAAAGCCAACCGTGGAAAACCATCATATGGTTCCAACAGGATGGACCCACAGCGCACACTTCCAGGGCCACAATGGCTCTTTTACGCTACATCTTTGGTGAAAAAATAATTTCGCGTAGAAGCAATTTTAATTGGCCTCCGCGTTCCCCGGATTTAACTGCTCCAGACTGTTTCCTTTGGAGTTATTTAAAAGGGAAAGTTTATCTTAATAAGCCTAGGACTATTGAGGAATTAAAAACCAATATTCGAGACGAAATTAACAACATAACACCGGAAGTTTTGCGAAAGGTCATTGAAAATGTGTTGGAAAGAGCACATTTGTGCGAAGCAGAAAATGGCCACCACTTGCGGGATATAATTTTTAATAACTAATCTTAAAATATTCCCTATAAATTTAATGTATTTAAAAAACTAAAAACTAAAAAAATATGTCTTAAATAAAAAGTTATAAGGATTTCACACCACTTCGGTCTTTCTGGGCCACCCTGTACCATCAATAGAGCTAATCAGGGGTCATAACTTAGGCTAATAATCAAAACAGAAATCTATTTTATATTGATCTCTTTGCCACTTTAAATGCGTACGACTGTCCCGTTCGACAGTATGGAATTGCACATACATATGTATGCTGGTTTTGTAAATGTCAAGAAACAAACAAGAACACAAAAATTTAAATCTGTTTGAAACGCAACTGAAAAGAAATTTTATATATACATAGCTACATATGGATATAATTAAATACATCTTCAAATCTGAAACGTAACTAGTAGAACTGAGCACAAGCCATGAAAAATTGCACAGTTAAATCGAATATTGTTTGTAGTGGTGAATCGTAATTGAGTGTAAGGCAGAAATAAAGAACAAGGAAACAAAAAACGCACAAAACCATTGCACAACAGTTAAATAGACAGTTGTGTCAAATGTGCAATATTTTTATTGTTTTGTTTTTTCTTTTACACATGCACATATTTTTACGTTTATCAATCGGTATGCAATAGTGAAATATGGCTCGACACTACAATAAGTAATGCCTTCGCTTGGTAGATTGCTTTTAATAAAGAGGAATAACAATTTTATTGTTCTCATAAAATCAAGAGCAATAAAAACAGAGAACAACTATATACAGGTCAATTATGAATAAAATTCCGCGAGAAATTTCTCCCTTTTCAAATTAGAACTTTTTCTTTTCCCTATTACTTGTCATTAGTTGGAATTGTTCCACGAGAAAAATTTCTCGCGGAATTTTATTCATAATGTGCATCAAAAAAGTTAAGCAAGCAAATTGTTCGTGCTCAGGTCTAGTAATTAAACACATGATACATTTGAAGACATACAGGCCTGTTCTGCAAATCACGACATGTCAAATCACGGTGATTTAAAAAAATTAATGAAAGGTAAATCATTGCTTTTTTGAATTGGCCGATATTTAGCGTTGGAAGTTGGAAGAAACTATTATATTGTAAATGACAAAAACTTAAAATACAATAAAAACTCACTATCAAGTCAGCTATTAATAGTTTACTTTTGAAATCACGTGGTTTGAAATCACCGTGATTTTCAGAACAGGCCCGATAATTTGCATATTTTATAAAATAAAATTGTATATTTTAGATGACATCAGCATTGTGACAGTTCTTTGAGTGTTGTGGCCACAAAGTAGTGGTTGTGGAAAAGGCAAAGCCATGTCCGGAAGTAGTCAATAGTGCTGGCTCATCTACATCGTTCTTACACCTTTCTTGGTAAATTTTCAAGTTATGTATAAAAATTTTCTTACTTAAAAAAAACAGGCTGACCGGTTTTTCCTAATTGAAAAAAACGAAACTGGGTTTTTCATAATTTCAAATATTCGAAAGCCGGTTTCTGGAAAAGTCCGGCTAGGCATTTTTTTCGGAAGTCCCGTCTCGTCTGCATCAAAAACCTGATGTGAATAATAACCGCCATAGCATGTGGCATAGTGAATCTTTGTAAAACTGAACTTACGTGTCTTAAAGAGAATTTAACAAAACTTTTTAAGGTAAACTTTCCCTAAGTCGAATATTTCTTCATTTAAGCGAGGTATTCATTATGCTATATAATCGTCCGAATTTCTACTAAATGCTACTAAAAGTAAACATATTTATTTCAAGTACGTGCAACTCTGCAACAATGGAAAACAAGCAGACAAATATTAATTTAAAGAAGAATTATGAGGAATTTTACTAGAATCACGTGAAATAAAAGACAATATTAAGGACTTATGTAATAGACCTTGACAAAACCCTTATCTAATGAGTTGTTTGTTATTGGCTTTTGAATATGTGCATAATCTAAAAAAGTCCTTGGCTATGCAGAATGGCGAATACCAGCCTTTAAGTGGTCGGGTCAATAGATCCGTGACTCTTTAACTGAAGCATTTTTTAGTTTATTTTTTCAACTTAGTCTCTTTTGAGACTATACACTTTGTCCAACGTTTCTCCAATTTTTCTATCGCTTCAAAAACATAAGATTTGTCGAGGTTATCAAAATAGGAATTATTCTATGGGATGATTTCATCTTTGGAGTCAATCCTTGTCCTTCTTTGGCGCCGATTCCCCGAGGAACACACTGTTCTGTTTTGTTCTGTTACTGCTGTTAGGTCTCGTTTCGTCCACGATTATAAAACGACGCCAAGTACTCCAAGTACTACTTGCGTTTGTGGTTGATTGTGAGCAAACACGGCACCCACATTGCAGAAAACTTTCGCATACCCAAGTGATGATTCAAAATTGAAAACACTGACCAAACTGGGCGCCTTCCGCGCTTAATGAGCATACAAAATTCACTTTTCTTTATTTTCTTTAAGAGGCGGAAAATACTGTTTGTATTTTTGCACCGACTTATTGGCCATCCTTTCCCTTATCGTGTATATTTAGTTACTTTACTATTCCGTGTTTTTCAAGTCTTTTTCAGAAATAAAGATGTTTATTTTTAATTAATGTGGTTTTTTAAAGAAAAGAAGAAATGTGAAATATTTTTTTTTAAATTTTACTGCCCTATAAGCTGTGAAACACCGAACAATTAACATTAATATGTGGCCATATGTATGTATGTATGTGAATAAAATATTTTTTGATTGATTAAAATGTATGTATGTATGTATGATTTCAAGATGTTATTGTTAATTAAATTATTATTAGTATTAATACATTTGGTGGGGGTAAAATATACATACCTAGAAACTAATAGATAAAATCCTCCTAATGATACAAGTGATATTGCAACGTGAAATATTACTATTGTGGAACCATAATCTTTAAATGCTTTTTTTAATCGGTCTTTTTTGCTTTGAGCTTGTAGGTTATCTTCTGACTTAACCTTATTGCAATAGCTGCGCTTAGTTTGTAAATTCCATGCAACTGTTAAATCTGTTTAGATAGAAAGTTTAATAATACAATGTTAGTTCATTGATAATGAATGTAAGTTAGTTATTTATGACATTTTAATATTTAATGTACATATTCACCCTTATCGGGAATAAGAGGCGAACATTTTGTTCACGTGAAATATTTCCCATGAAAAAATGGTGAGCAAAATTAGAAAATAGTACACTGACACAACAAAATGCAAAAATTTGCGATTACGATTTCAGAAAAAGGGAACACATTTGACGTGAACTTTTATTCACAGCACTTTGCTCCACAGGAGCAAGTACTTGAAATTTAACTGAAAACAAAATTGAATTCAAGCATTTTTTTTACGTAATTTTCAAGATTGAAAATATTTTGAAATAAAAAATCAAATAACATGCATACATATGGAACCTTATTTTCGGTTTAATCATAAGCGACAAAAATTAAAGTTTTTGTGAGAAGGTTTTTTTATAATATTAAAATTTGTATTACATGTGGCATTTTGATAATTCTAAACTATGGGTAACCCTTTAAAATTTTAATTTCAATAAAAATATCTATTTTCGATCACATGTCGCTTACGATAAAATGAAAAATAATGCTCCATATATGTTCAAACCTTGTCAAATACATAATTTAATTGTTAATAAAGTTGAAATTGTGGTGAAAAATATCAAAGATAAATAAAAAAGTGAATTTTTAAAAAACAAAAGGTGATTAAAATCGTGAAAACAATAGTAAAAATACCCAGCAAAAAATAAAATGATTACTTCTTTAGAAAGCACTTCTTAATTACTTCTGAAATAGGTTTATTCTGGTTTAAAGAAGTTATTTTTGATCACATATTTAAAGTAATGATAAATCACTTATTTTACTATTATTATCCTCTAAAAAAAACCCAATAAAAAGTGATGAAAAAAGTAGAAAAGCACCACAACTACTGATATGAACCACTTCAAACTACAGCAAGCCCGTAAGATAATAAAATTGACTGATTGATTTAAATGCTTAAAAGTACAAATTGTTCAACTTCAAAAACGAACAGAAAATAGAATATGTTTCCCTTCTTATTTCTTGTGAGACAATTATTTTAATTAGTAGAATTCTTTTAGAAATTAAATGGCTTTTCAAGTGGGCTAAAAAACAAGTGAATAAGTACCACTTCCTAAAACATTGATTTAACTGCTTTGGATTTACTTCACCAATAAAAAATCACACCATGTTTTAGAGTTTTTATACCAAATAAAAAGTAAATCTTATGCACCAACGGGTTGGCAAAAACAGACCACTTCGCTCCAATGACACGCTAGTGTAAAATTCACTACTTTTTGTTCGGAGTTTGAAGTGCTTCATATTAGTAGTTGTGGTGCTTTTTCTACTTTTTTTCATATTTTTTTGCTGGGTAGATATAAGGGTATTCAATTAATCGGGGTTTTGCTTTAATCGGTTAATCGCTCGATTATTTAATCGAGGTTTTTGCTTAATCGGTTATTAATAGGTTAATTTCGGTACTAACTGGTTAACCGATTAATAAAGTTTTTCCATAATCAAGTGTTTTCTACAAATAAAATTGCATGAACTATTTATTAATTAGATTTTATTAGTAAAACCAAAAGCACACATAATAATTCTTAATATAATTCGGTTAATTTTGTTAGAACATTTATTGTTTTAATTCGATAGTTTCTTCTGATGGCGGATCATCATCTGACTCATAATGACATAGCTCACCGACGAATATTCTGCAAAAAACTTAATTTCTGAATTTCTTAGCTCTCGTTTTTTTACTTTCTCTCATTAAATCTAATTGTTAATTAAATTGTTGGCAACAGTATTATGTATTAAATAAAAACTTTAATAATTCCCTCTAGTTAGAGTACCAAAGTCTCTAGTAAACTCTTTTATAGCCATTTCCAGACTTTGAAGTTTTACTTAATTTAGGATCACTGTACATACTTCTTTGTTTTTACGAATAATAATTTCTAAACACTAACATTTTATAAATGAGATGAAACGAATAATTATTAAGTAAAAAACAAGTTGTAATACTACAAAATATAAAAAAAAATTGTTACGTCGGTTAATCGACTGAATTTAACCGGTTTACCTGTTAATCGAAAAAAAGTGAATTTTATATTAATCAGTTAATTGTGTAGTAATTAACCGGTTAACCGATTAACGGTTAACCGATTGAACACCCTAGTAGATATACAAAAAATTATTATTAGAAAACAAACGAATTTTTAGTTAATTTTAATTATTATTTTTCGAACTTAATTTGTTTCTATATTTATGATTTGAACGGGCTGAAAACAATTCACGTATTCCATTTTGCAAGAAAGTTTCGTATATAAGGCAGAAATCTACATCAACTGACACCACACACAGTGGAACTGTTTTATGAAACAAAACGGTTTTGATAATTTTGAATTGTGACTGTTTATGATTTAGGTTGCGATATGTTTAATGTGTCGAATTTCTTGTCAACTCAGTGAATGTGATATTTCATACCCAAACAAGGCACATCAATTAGATACCCGTAATTATACGGCTCGATTATGGATGGCAACCGAACTTCAGTTGCCAAGTTAACTAGCAACGCAACTGAAACTAAAATTGGTATTATGTATGGCAACTTCCTCCAGTTGCCAAAAAGTTATCGAAAATGCGATTATGACAGATTGGCAACTGAAAATAATGTGAAAAAATGCAAAATATGAGAAATAAAAGTGTTTAAAACAAAATCATTAAGTAAAAGTGCTTAAAATAATACTTATCTTAAAAATTATTAGTTAAGTGGAATTAATTGCTGATGAAGAGAAGGAAATGCAAAATGTGGAATCTCTTAGACAGCCTGAAATAGGTTTTAACAACTGGACTGGAACAATCAAATATCTAGGGTAATATGGTGGGCTGAAATCGAATCTGTAGTTGGTTTTCTCTATCACGTCAGGTTTTCGGGATTCGTTTTTACATAAAAAAATTACGGCCTGGCCCACGATGTCGACAAAAACAAAATAAGAAAATTTGTTTTTGTTTTCAATATAAGTAAGCGATATATAGTTTCTTGTCGACATCGTGGGCCAGGCCGTTAATTTATCTAAAAATGCATGAATTTTCAAAAGTGAGTGGCGTTATTTAAATGTCGCGACGTTTGTGTTTTGTTGGTTCGGTTTCACGTATTAGAGCCCAGCACTAGTCTCCCAGCATGCTTTTGTTCCAAAATCCTTGATAATTTCTTTAAGTTTTCAGTAAATCTTGCTGAGCACGCTCCTCTTGTTCGTCGCTCAGGAAATGACTACCCCACTAAATGATACATGATCTGGATTGGAATTCGATGGGACATTCGCTTAAGTAATATTTTTCATATTGAATCCAGCAACTTTTGTTAAACAGAAGTAACAATGGGTTGGGTGGTTGCTTGACTCTCTCCAAAATACTGGAATTGAAAAATCGAAATAGATCTTGCCATTTGACCACTTGTATAAAGCAGTTCTTGAACTATTGCAAAATATTGTCGTTCTCCACGGTTTGTTCAAGTATCTGACAGCAAAAAAATAATAATTTAAATATGCATATTTTAATGATTCTGATATTGCATATCCTTTTTTTCCAACCAAATATTCACCACACACAAAGGAAAAATAGCTTGAATCAATAGCACACGATCTGCTTGCCATCCTTAAACGCTACTATTATGAAGATTTAGAATAAATGTGGGCTTCAGTCTAATTAACAATTGTAAATTGGAGTGTCAGTATTGACTG